>BTHU01000012.1:133766535-135146426 GCA_036184795.1 Tokudaia tokunoshimensis | reverse complement strand
CCCTAACCTTAACCCTAACCCTAACCCTAACCCTAACCCTAACCCTAATCCTAACCCTAACCCTAACCGTAACCCTAACCCTAACCCTAACCCTAACCCTAACCGTAACCCTGACCCTGACCCTGACCCTGACCCTAATCCTAACCCTAACCCTAACCCTAACCCTGACCCTAACCCTAACCCTGACAGTGTCTCCCTTGTCCCTTTTTTTTTTTACAAATTAAAAGAAATCTAACCAGTATTCAAAATATAACTGCTCCGTCTTTTAGTTGATGCTGATCACATGTAATTCACAAATGTATCACCAGATGGCAAAAACGAACACCTCAGTTGTTGTAAAGTTTAGCTTTAGCCTAAGCTAGTAATTTGCATAATTCATGCTAATTGTTTTCATGGCTTTGTTTTGCTTCTAGTCCTTCCAAAAAACAATTTCAGATGAATAACAATTTACGACCAGAATATATGTTAAAGACTGGCTTTGACAATCATGAATACTGAGGCAATGGTGTAGGCTCAGGGATTGATCACTCAGCTGACTTCTCTTTGGGAATAAAGCTTGATTCTCCACTGTCTTGAAAAAAACCAAAAAAAAAAAAAAAAAAAACAAAAACAAAAACAAAACTCCATTCTCTGGGGCCAGTACTCTCTGGGCCAGAGAGAAACTCTTTGATGCTGGAAAAATGGTTGAAAATCTTGCTCTCTCTCTCTCTTTCTCTCTCTCGCTCTCTCTGTATGCATGTGTGTGTGTGTATGTGACAGAGAGAGAGAGAGAGAGAGAGAGAGAGAGAGAGAGAGAGAGAGAGAGAGAGGATGAAGCAAGCTCCAACAAGTTCCAACAACTTTACATATATACGTAATCCTATACACATTTATACATACACATAAACACATTTGGTGGATGAAGCCAAGCTCAAAGTACTCTCCCCCCCTGCCCCTCTTATATATACACCAGTGAAATCTTTCAAGTAGTATAAAATTACAATTTGATTAAATTCTATTTTTCTTCTAAGGAAGGATTACAAAAAACCAATGTGTTATGCAAATCTTTTATGTTAATAAACATTTTATATATTATAGGTGAAAAAATTATTTCCAAGAATCCATGTATATTTGTAAATAAGCAACTTGTTATAGATTAATATAGTGTGAGCAAGCAAGGTAATCTTCTTAGTCAGTTTCTCTTACTGGCAGACTGCAATTTGGGATACAAAGAAAAAAATCAACCGTTTTATTATTTTCTTAAAAAGTAATGTCTTTAAAAATCTTAAAAGAATCACAAATCTAGGCCATCTTTGCCACTGTGACTGAGTAGACCTGTGCAGACAGGTACGCAGGGATCAACCGAGTAGAAGATTGCTTGGGACACACCGTGCCAGGGCTCCACCTGCATCCAGGAACTTGTCAGCACCACCACAGCCCTATGTGGACCTACTCTGACAGGGGACATCTGCCCTGCTGGGAGTCCCGAGGTTAGAGGGAATCCCAGGTTTAGAGGTGAGTCGCCGCCATCTTTGCCACTGTGAGTGAGTAGACAGGTACAGACAGGTAGTATGCAAGGATCACCCGAGTATAAGATCACTTGAGACACACCCCGCCAGGGCTCCACCAGCACCCAGGAGCTAGTCAGCACCACCACAGCCATCTGTGCACCTAGTCTGCTAGGGGACATCTGCTCTGCATTGAGTCTCGTGAGTAGAGGTGAGACCCCAACATCTTCTCTCCTGCAACTGAGCAGGCTGTTGCAGCTAAGAATGCAGAGAACATCTGAGTGTAAGATCTCTTGGGTCTCTGTCTGCCAGGGCCCGACCTACACCAAGGAGCTGGGCAGCCCCACAGCAATCTGTGCCAGGGGAAAGCCGGTCACCCAGGGGTGCTGAGATAGGCCTGCAGGCACACAGGAGGGACAAGCACCAGCCAGTGACAGCAGGACCAACTAATGCCAGAGATAACCAGATGGCAAAAGGCAAACATAGGGATGTTACTAACAGAAATCAAGGCAATGTGGATCCATCAGAACCCAATTCTCCCACAACAGCAAGTCATGGATACCCCAACACACCAGAAAAGCAAGATTTGGATTTAAAATCACAGCTCATGATGCTGATGGAGGGCTTCAAGAAGGACATAACTAACTCCCTTAAAGAAATACAGGAGAACACAAGTAAACAGGGAGAAGCCCTTGAAGAACTAAGGGAAAACACAACAAAACAGGTGAGGGAACAAAGCCATCCAGGATCTAAAGATAGAGGTACAAACAATAAAGAAATCACAAAGGGAAACAACTTGGAACATAGAAAACCTAGGAAAGGAGTCAGGAGTCATGGATCCAAGCATCAACAACAGAATACAAGAGATAGAAGAGAGAATCTCAGATGCAGAAGATACCATAGAAAGCATTGATGCAACAGTCAAAGAAAATGAAATGCAAAAAGCTCCTGACCAAAAACATCCAGGAAATCCAGGACAAAGTGAGTAGACCAAACCTAAGGATTATAGGTATAGAAGAGAGTGAAGATTTCCAACTTAAAGGACCAGAAAATGTCTTCAACAAAATTATAGAAGAAAACTTCCCTAACCTAAAGAAAGAGATGCCCATGAACATACAAGAAGCCTACAGAACTCCAAATAGATTTGACCAGAAAAGAAATTCCTCCCATAACATAATAATTAAAACACCAAATGTACTAAACAAAGAAAGAATATTAAAAGCAGTAAGGCAAAAAGGTAAAGTAACATATAAAGGTAGACCTATCAGAATTACACCAGACTTCTCAACAGAGAGTATGAAAGCCAGAAGAGCCTGGGCAGATGCCATACAGACCCTAAGGGAACACAAGTGCCAACCCAGACTGCTATATCCAACAAATCTCTCAATTACCATAGATTGAGAAACCAAGGTATTTCATGACAAAAACAAATTTACACAATATCTTTCCACAAACCCAGCCCTTCAGAGGATAATGAATGGAAAACACCAACAAAAGGAGGGAAACTAAACACTAGAAAAAGCAAGAAATTAATCTTCTTTCAACAAACCAAAAAGAAGATAACCACACAAACACAAAAATTGACATCAAAAATAGCAGGAAGCAACAATCACTTTTTCTTAATATCTCAACATGAATGGACTCAATTCCCCAATAAAAAGACATAGACTAGCAGACTGGATACATAAATAGGACCCAACATTTTGCTGCATACAGGAAACACATCTCAGTGTCAAAGACAAACACTATCTCAGAGTAAAAGGCTGGAAAACAGTTTTCCAAGCAAATGGTCCCAGGAAACAAGCTGGAGTAGCCTTTCTAATATCCAATAAAATAGACTTTCAATCAAAAGTCATCAAAAAAGACACAGAAGGACACTTTATAGTCATTAAAGGAAAAATCTACCAGGAAGAACTCTCAATTTTGAACATCTATGCTCCAAATACAAGGGCATCATCATTTATAAAAGAAACTTTACTAAAGCTTAAAGCACACATCACATCCCACACAATAATTGTGGTTGGCTTCAACACCCCATTCTTCTCAATGGACAGATCAGGGAAACACAAACTAAATGGAGACACAATGAAGCTAACAGAAGTTTTGGACCAAATGGATTTAATAGATATCTATAGAACATTTCATCCTAAAGCAAAAGAATATACCTTCTTCTCAGCACCTCATGGTACCTTCTCCAAAATTGATCGTATAATTGGTCACAAAACAGATCCCAACAGATATAAAAAGATCGAACTAATTCCATGCCTCCTATCACTGTGGAGTAAGGGTGGTTTTCAATAGCAACAAAAACAACAGAAAGCCCACATACATATGGAAGATGAACAATGCTCTACTCAATGATACCTTGGTCAAGGAAGAAATAAGGAAAGACATCAAAACCTTTTTAGAATTTAATGAAAATGAAGGCACAGCATACCCAAATTTATGGGACACAATGAAAGCGGTGCTAAGAGGAAAACTCATTGCTCTGAGTTCCTCAAAAAAGAAGCTGGAGAGAGTATACACTAGCAGCTTAACAGCACACCTGAAAGCTTTAGAACAGAAAGAAGCTAATACACCCAAGAGGAGTAGAAGGCAGGAAATCATCAAACTCAGGGCTGAAATCAACCAAGTAGATACAAAAAGAACTATACAAAGAATCAACAAAACCAAGAGCTGATTCTTTGAGAAAATCAACAAGCTAGGTAAGCCTTTAGCCAGACTAACCAGAGTGCACAAAGACAGTATCCAAATTAACAAAATCAGAAATGAAAAGGGAGAAATAAGAACAGAAACCGAGGAAATTCAAAAAATCATCTGATCCTACTACAAAAGCCTATACTCAACACAACTGGAAAATCTGGATAAAAATTTCCTAGACAGATACCAACTACCAAAGTTTAATCAGGATCAGATGGACCATCTAAATGATCCCATAACCCCTAAAGAAATAGAAGTGATCATTGACAGTCTCCCAACAATAAAAAGCACAGGACCAGATGGTTTTAGTGCAGAATTCTATCAGACCTTCAAAGAAGACCTAACACTAATACCCTTCAAACTATTCCACAAAATAGAAAAAGAAGGAACACTACCCAACTCGTTCTATGAAGCCACAATTTCGCTGATACCAAAACCACACAAAGACCCAACAAAGAAAAAGAACATCAAACCAATTTCCCTTATGAACATCGATGGAAAAATACTCAATAAAATTCTTGCCAACTGAATCCAAGAACATTTTAAAATAATCATTCACCAACAGGCTGAGCAGAAATTAGGGAAATGACACCCATCACAATAGTCACAAACAATATAAAGTATCTTGGTGTGACTCTAACCAAACAAGTGAAAGATCTGTATGACAGGAACTTCAAGTCTCTGAAGAAAGAAATCGAAGAAGACCTCAGAAGATGGAAAAATCTTCCATGTTCATGGATTGGCAGGATTAATATAGTAAAAATGGCCATCTTGCCAAAAGCAATACACAGATTCAGTGCAATCCCCATCAAAATCCCAGCTCAATTCTTCATAGAGTTAGAAAGAGCAATTCAAAAATTCATCTGGAATAACAGAAAACCCAGAATAGCTAAAACTATTCTCAAGAGTAAAAGAACCTCTGGGAGAATCAGTATCCCTGACCTCAAGCTGTACTACAGAGCAATAGTATTAAAAACTGCATGGTATTGGTACAGTGATAGGCAGGTAGATCAATGGAATAGAATTGAAGACCCAGAAATGAACCCACACACCTATGGTCACTTGATCTTTGACAAAGGAGCTAAAACCATTCAGTGGAAAAAAGACAGCCTTTTCAACAAATGGTGCTGGCTCTACTGGAGGTCAGCATGCAGAAGAATGCAAATCGATCCATTCTTACCTCCTTGTACTAAGCACAAGTCCAAGTGGATCAAGAATCTCCACATAAAGCCAGACACACTGAAACTAATAGAAAAGAAACTGGGGAAGAGACTTGAGCACATGGGCACAGGGGAAAATTTCCTGAATAGAACACCAATAGCTTATTCTCTAAGATCAAGAATTGACAAATGGGGCCTCATAAAATTACAAAGTTTCTGTAAGGCAAAGGACACTGTCAAAAGGACAAAACGGTAACCAACAAATTGGGAAAAAATCTTTACCAAACCTACATCAGACAGAGAGCTAATATCCAAGATATACAAATAACTCAAGAAGGTAGACTCCAGAGAGCCAAATAACCCTATTAAAAATGGAGTACAGAGCTAAATAAAGAATTTTCACCTGAGGAATATTGAATGGCTGAGAAGCACCTAAAGAAATGTTCAACATCCTTAGTCATCAGGGAAATGCAAATCAAAACAACCCTGAGATTTCACCTCACACCAGTCAGAATGGCTAAGAACTCAGGTGACAGCAGGTGCTGTCGAGGATATGGAGAAAGAGGAACACTCTTCCACTGATGGTGGGATTGCAAGCTGGTACAACCACTCTGGAAATCAGTCTGTCAGTTCCTCAGAAAACTTGGCATAATACTACCTGAGGACCCTCCTATACCCTAAAGGTATAACTCATAAAGGTAATTTAAAGAATTCCTAAAATGAACTCTTATGAATCATATTAGGTTCTTAGGAGAGAGAATATTTTTAATAAAAACACAAATGGGGACAGAGTGATAGAGGGAAGGAGGGAGGGAGAGACAGAGAGAGAGGAGAGACAGAGAGAGAGAGGAGAGAGAGAGAGAGAGAGAGAGAGAGAGAGAGAGAGAGAGAGAGAGAGAGAGAGAGAGAGAGAAGAAGGAGGAGGAGGAGGAGGAGGAGGAGGAGGAAGGAGGAGGAGGAGGAGAGGAGAGGAGAGAGAAAAGAGATGTAGTTTAAAGTGACATTAGATTGAAAAGCCATGACAACATGGAGATCCAGGTACCTGCATGTGTTTGTGAGTAGTTATCTGTCAGTCATTATTAGGAAGGCTAGTAAGATGAGAGAGAATAGAAATAAAATAACTGGTGTAAATATATAAGTGTGCACGCAAGTAACTGTGGCCATTTTCCTCCTTCCTTCCTCCCTCCCTTCCTTCCTTCCTTCCTTCCTTCCTTCCTTCCTTCCTTCCTTCCTTCTTTCCTTCCCTCCCTCCCTCCCTCCTTTCTTCTTTCTTTCTTTCTTTCTTTCTTTCTTTCTTTCTTTCTTTCTTTCTTTCTTTCTGTATTAGTTTGGGTTTTACTACTGTGAACAGACACCAATGACCAATGCAAGTTTTCTAAAAGGCATTTACTTGGGGCTGGCTTACAGGTTCAGAGGTTTAGTCCATTGTCATCAAGGCAGAAGCATGGCAACATCCAGGCAGGCATGGTGCAGGAGGAGCTGAGGGTCTACACCTTTATCCAAAGGAAACCAGGAACAGACTGGGCATCTTCCAGCATCTAAGAGGAAGATCTCTAAGCCCAATCCTACAGTGACACATTTCCTCCAACAAGGACACACCTTCTAATAGTGCCACTCCCTAGGACAAACCATCACACTTTCTTTCTTTCTTTCTTTCTTTCTTTCTTTCTTTCTTTCTTTCTTTCTTTCTTTCTTTCTTTCTGTATTAGTTTGGGTTTTACTACTGTGAACAGACACCAATGACCAATGCAAGTTTTCTAAAAGGCATTTACTTGGGGCTGGCTTACAGGTTCAGAGGTTTAGTCCATTGTCATCAAGGCAGAAGCATGGCAACATCCAGGCAGGCATGGTGCAGGAGGAGCTGAGGGTCTACACCTTTATCCAAAGGAAACCAGGAACAGACTGGGCATCTTCCAGCATCTAAGAGGAAGATCTCTAAGCCCAATCCTACAGTGACACATTTCCTCCAACAAGGACACACCTTCTAATAGTGCCACTCCCTAGGACAAACCATCACACTTTCTTTCTTTCTTTCTTTCTTTCTTTCTTTCTTTCTTTCTTTCTTTCTTTCTTTCTTTCTTTCTTTCTTTCTTTCTTTCAGTTTGGGAAGCATTAAACAAGATGCATCAAAGGAGTGTGACTACACTGAAAGATCGATGTATCTTGTTAGACTTTGCTGTCTTTTAATGAAAATTATGCTCACTTGATATGCCTTCTAAGGCCTTATTTCTTTTATAATCTACCCTTACTAGAAGTAAGTTTCAAACCCTTTGTTCGACTTTTTAAAATCTGAGTGATATGTCTATAAAACTGCCCTTAGCACTTACACAGGTGCTTGTGGAAATCTCATTTACTTCCATCTGTCTTCAGCTTCCTGCAGAACAAAAATAGGATATCATTTTTATATTTTTTGAAGATGGCTTTATGGCTGCAGCTTAATGAGCTATTTGCTGACTGCAGATTCTGTGTGGGTGTAAATCCAAAGGCCTTTGACAGTAAATATTCCAAAGAACATGAACTGGAAAGTTTTAAGAGGAAAGTAGATAAAAATGGAATTTAAACAGATGCATTTTATATACAGCTTTCTCTGATGTTACCAGAAATGCTCCATACTAATAATTTAAAATACCCTTTATATAGGCACAAGATACTTTTACTCCAGTTGCTCAGTAGCCAAAAAGGTGGCATGTTGAAATTCAAAAGACAGCAAATAACCTAAAGATCACATTTTTTATTACCATATCTTGAATGCCATGATTCATGAAAAATTGCCTATTTTGAGTTAGGTAGACCAATGGCTGAATGAAATTAGCCATGCCCCATTGTATCACTTTCTCTTCATATTTCTTGTGATTCATCACACCTTGCAACACATTGGCTCTGGTGCTATACAGACAACATTAGTTCAGGTTTGAAGAAAACCTTTCTCCTGATACTCTTTTAGCAGTTAAATAGGCTAAAACAGGAATCTAAAAGGAGCACAGAAGTGAATATATCTAATATGTAAAGGAATAATTTTATCATAAAAATGAGTTATCACCTAAACATATTATCAATGAAACATGGAAAGATGATTATACTTGAATTTCAAAGACACAGCTCCAACCTGTCTCCAAAGTCCTACTAGGTTTTCTATCTACTCTGCTTGTAATAAATATAACTCTTTTTTTCTAAGTTTTTTTATTTACATTCCAAATGATTTCATCTTTCCCGTTTCCTCCCTCCGTGAAAGTCCTATAAGTCCCCTTTCCTCCCTCTGTTCCCCATTCAACCCCCTCTTGCTTCTCTGTCTTGGCATTCCCCTACATCCAGTCTTTCCAGGACCAGGGGTCTCTCCTTCCATCTTCTTGGAAATCTATTGATATGTGAATTGTGTCTTGGGTATTCTGAGATTCTGGGTCAATATCCCCTTATCAGTGACTGCATACCATGTGTGTTCTTTTGTGATTGGGTTACCTCACTAAGGATGATATTTTCCAGTTCTGACCATTTGCCTAGGAATTTCGTGAATTCATTGTTTTTAATTGCAGAGTAGTATTCCATTGTGTAAATATACCACATCTTCTGAATCCATTCCTCTGTTGAGGGACATCTGGGTTCTTCCTAGCTTCTGGCTATTATAAATAAGGCTGCTATGAACATAGTGGAGCATGTGTCCTTATTGCATGCAGGGGAAGCCTCTGGGTATATGCCCAGGAGTGGTATAGCCGGATCCTCTGGGAATGTCATGCCCAGTTTTCTGAGGAACCGCCAGACTGCTTTCCAGAGTGGTTGTGCCAGCTTGCAATTCCACCAGCAGTGGAGGAGTGTTCCTCTTTCTCCACATCCTTGCCAACAACTGCTGTCTCCTGTGTTTTTGATCTTAGCCATTCTGACTGGTTTGAGGTGGAATCTTAGGGTTGTTTTGATTTGTATTTCCCTAATGACTAAGGATGTTGAGCATCTCTTTAGGTGCTTCTCAGCCATTCGATATTCTTCAGGTGAGAACTCTTTGATTAGTTCTGTACCCCATTTTTTAATAGGGTTCCTTGGCTCTCTGGAGTTTAACTTCTTGAGTTCTTTGTATATATTGGATATTAGCCCTCTGTCGGATGTAGGGTTGGTAAAGATCATTTCCCAGTTTGTTGGTTGCTGCTTTGTCCTTTTGACAGTGTCCTTTGCCTTACAAAAACTTTGTAATTTTATGAGGTCCCATTTGTCAATTCTTGATCTTAGAGAATAAGCTATTGGAGTTCTGTTCAGGAAATTCTCCCCTGTGCCCATATGTTCAAGGTTCTTCCCTAGTTTCTTTCTATTAGTTTCAGTGTGTCTGGTTTTATGTGGAGGTCCTTGATCCACTTGGAATTGAGCTTAGGGCAAGGAAATAAGAATGGATCAATTTGCATTCTTCTGCATGTTGATCTCCAGTTGAACCAGCACCATTTGTTGAAAAGGCTATTTTTTTTTCCACTGGATGGTTTTAGCTCCTTTGTTAAAGATCAAGTGACCCTAGAAGTGTGGATTTCCTCAGTTTCTGTTGCTATATCTCCCTTTTCGTTTCTGATTTTGTTAATTTGGATACTGTCTCTGTGCCCTCTGGCTAGTCTGGCTAAGGGCTTATCTATCTTGTTGATTTTCTCAGAGAACCAACTCCTAGTTTTGTTGATTCTTTGTATGGTTTTATTTGTTTCTACTTGATTGATTTCAGCCCTGAGTTTGATGATTTCCTGCCTTCTACTCCTCTTGGGTGTATTTGCTTCTTTTTGTTCCAGGGCTGTCAGGTGTGCCATTAAGCTGCTAGTGTATGCTCTCTCCCATTTCTTTTTGGAGGCATTCAGGGCTATTAATTTTCCTCTTAGCACCGCTTTCATTCTGTCCCATAAATTAGGGTATGTTGTGCCTTCATTTTCATTAAATTTTAAAATTCTTTGATTTCTTTCTTTATTTCCTCCTTGACCAAGTTATCATTGAGTAGAGCATTGTTCAGCTTCCACGTGTATGTGGGCTTTCTGTTGATTTTGTTGCTTTTGAAGACCACCCTTATTCCATTGTGATCTGATAGGAGGCATGGGATTAGTTCGATCTTATATCTGTTGAGGTCTGTTTTGTGACCAATTATATGGTCGATTTTGGAGAAGGTACCATGAGGTGCTGAGAAGAAGGTGTATTCTTTTGCTTTAGGATGAAATGTTCTATATATATATATCTGTTAATTCCATTCGGTCCAAGGCTTCAATTAGTTTCACTGTGTTCCTGTTTAGTTTCTGCTTTCCTGAAAGATCCATTTCAGAGAGCAGGGTGTTGAAGTCACCCACTATTATTGTGTGAGGTGTGATGTGTGCTTTGAGCTTTAGTAAAGTTTCTTTTACGAATGAGGGTGCCCTTGCATTTGGAGCATAGATATTCAGAATTGAGAGTTCTTGATGGTGGATTTTTCCCTTGATCAGTATGTAGTGTCCTTCTGTGTCTTTTTTGATGATTTTAGGTTGAAAGTCAATTTTATCTGATATTAGGATGGCTACTCCGGCTTGTTTCCTAGGACCATTTACTTGTAAGATTGTTTTCCAGCCTTTTACTCTGAGGTAGTGTTTGTGTTTGACACTGAGGTGCGTTTCCTGCATGCAGCAAAATGCTGGGTCCTGTTTATGTATCCAGTCTGTTAGTTTATGTCTTTTTATTGGGGAATTGAGACCATTGATATTAAGAGAGATTAAGGAATAGTGATTATTGCCACCTGCTATTCTTGATGCTATCTTTATGTTTGAGTGGTTATCTACTTTTGGGTTTGATGAAAGAAGGTTACTATCTCATTTTTTCCAGGGTGTAGTTTCTCTCCTTGTATTGTCGATTTTCACCTATAATCCTTTGCAGGGCTGGGTTTGTGGAAAGATATTGTGTAAATTTGGTTTTACCATGGAATGTCTTGGTCTCTCCATCTTTGGTGATTGAGAGTTTTTCTGGGTATAGTAGTCTAGGCTGGCATTTTTGTTTTCTTAAGAGTCTGTATGAGATGTGCCCAGGATCTTCTGGCTTTCCTAGTCTCTAGTGAGAAGTCTGATGTGATTCAGATAGGTCTTCCTTTATATGTTACTTGGCCTTTTTCTCTTACTGCTTTTAGTATTCTTTCTTTGTTTAGTCCATTTGGTGTTTTGATTATTATGTGATGGGAGGTATTTCTGTTCTGGTCCAGTCTGTTTGGAGTTCTGTAGGCTTCTTGTACGTTCATTGCCATCTCTCTCTTTAGGTTAGGGAAGTTTTCCTCCATAATTTTGTTGAAGATATTTACTGGCCCTTTAAGTTGCAAATCTTCACTCTCATCTATACCTATAATCCTTAGGTTTGGTCTTCTCACTGTGTCCTGGATTTCCTGGATGTTTTGGGTTACACGTTTTTTGCATTTTGCATTTTCTTTGACTATTGAGTCGATGCTTTCTATGGTATCTTCTGCACCTGAGATTCTTTCTTCCATCTCTTGTATTCTATTGCTCATGTTTGCATCTATGACTCCTGATTTCTTCCCAAGGTTTTCTATCTCCAAAGTTGTCTCCCTTTGTGATTTCTTAGTTGCTTCTACTTCTTTTTTTAGATCCTGGATGGATTTGCTGAGATCCTTCACTTGTTTGTTTGTGTTTTCCTGTATTTCTTTAAGATATTTTTGCATTTCCTCTTTCTGGATTTCTGCCTGTTGACCCAAGTTCTCCTGTATTTCTTTAAGCGATTTTTGTGTTTCTTCCTTATGGGCTTCCTTCTGTTGATCCATATTCTCCTGCATTTCTTTAAGTGATTTTTGTGTTTCCTTTGTAAGGGCATCTACCCGTTGATTCGTGTTCTCCTGTATTTCTTTATGAGATTTATTTACGTCCTTCTTGAAATCCTCTAATAGCATCATGAGAAGTGATTTTAAATCCAGATCTTGTCTTTCAGGTGTGGTGGGGTATCCAAGACTTGCTGCTGTTGGAGAGTTGGGTTCGGATGGTGCCATATTACTTTGATTTCTGTTAGTAACGTTCCTACGTTTGCCTTTTGCCATCTGGTTACCTCTGGTGTTAGTTGGTCCTGCTGTCACTGGCTGTTGGTTGGACCTCCTGTGAGCCTGCAAGGCTATTTCTGCCCCCCCCGCCCCATGCCCGGGATTCCCCTGGCACAGATTGCTGAGGGGCTGCCCTGCTTCTGAGTGACTTTGGAGCCCTGATGTGCCTTGCCCCAAGTGATGTTATATTGGGGAATCCATGCACATCTGAAGGCTCAGTGTAGTTAGTCATTGGAGCTGAGGTCGCCAAGGGGAGGCTGGTACGCTCCCGCCCTGTGTGGGTGCGCTCTCTCCCAGTCTGGGTGCCTCTGCAGGGCAGATGTCCCACAGCAGAGCTGGTGCGTAGGTGACTGCAGAACTGCCCAGTTCTTGGGTGCAGGGAGCACACAAGCTGGCTGAGTCCCAAGGGATGTTATGCTTGGTTATCCCTGTACCTGGAGGTCCCAACTGCTCTGTTGCCAGAACAAAGATGGCGGAGTGCACTGTGCACCCTCTCGGCGCAGATCACTCTGCAGGGCAGATGGCTCACAGCAGAGCTGGCACCCATATGACCACAGAGCTGCTCTGCCCTTGTGTGCAGACGGAAGCCCAGCAGGCTGTGTCCCAAGTGACGTTATATTGGGGAGTCTCTGTGTACCTGAAGGTTCAGTGTAGTCAATCCCTGGAGCAGAGGTTGCCAAGGGAAGTCTGGTGCTCTCACTCCTTGTGCAGGTGCCTTCTCTCTCTCTCTCTCTCTCTCTCTCTCTCTCTCTCTCTCTCTCTCTCTCTCTCTCTCTCTTTTTATAGGTAAAAGTTATTAGAAAATTACCTCAAAGATAAAATGTTACACAAAAAGAAAATTTACTGAAGGATGTGGATAGTAAATTCAAAGTAGTGTTTCATTCTATAAGCTTATTATAAGTTCAATGCAGAAGTTTCACCTGGCATCACTTTATCATAGTGCATAACTGCAGCTTCATCCTTGAATCTTACCTAGAATGAATGTTTTTCCTTAACCACAAGGAAAACCACTATCTTTTTAGTGTAATTGTGAAAGTTCACAGTATTCCTTATTATGCAGCCTTTACTTACTATTTTGTAAGGAGTGGGCACATTCTATTTTTTGTTTCTAACTTTATTATATCTTTCTGGCAAAACAACTAAAACCATCTCTTAAACCTTTCTTCATAAAATTATTTGAAACAAATCAGGAATTCTATAAGATCATTAATTCATCTATACAGCATTAATTAATGAAAGTTCATCTTTATGTTCATCTGCAGGAAATTAGCTTAATAGGGTGGGCTAATGCCCAGGAATCCATAGGCTATGTAATAGTGATAGGAAAGGCATATCAGCTTCAAGAAGCAACCCTGTGATGCAGTCTCTTTGGGACCTTGTCTCTCAGAGATTACCCATTGTAGGCCATGCAAAATGGTGGGCCACCTCCAGGAAGGCCACCTGCTAGCCTTAGCCTTTCCTAGATGGCAGTCTGCATTATACTCATGCATTTTTCCCAGTAGAGGCTTGATTACTTCCAAAGGACAAAACTTCTGAAACTATAAGCCAGCCCCAGTTAAATGTTTTTCTTTATAAGAATTGCCATGGTCATGGTGTCTCTTTACAGCAATAAAACTCAAACTAAGATGGGGTAACTATCAAAATATCATATTGACAAAGGTAAGTTCAGAAGTTCAAATGCAAGTGCTAGAACCAGATATCAAGGCAGTACCACAAAGTCATAAATTTGGGTGTGAAATAAGAAGAGTAGAACAATAAACGAGAAAGAATTAAATGGTTTGCACTGTGAACCTATAATAGATACATGTTGCATGATTTGATTGGAGTTATTGGAAAAAATTACCTCACCAATGGGTGAAATATTAGTATCTATCTACTTTACTTACTTCATGTTACATAAATGATGCCATTAGAACACTATTATTTGTATTTATGAATAATGCTCATTTGAATAATGCTCAAAATGGCTACTTTTCACCAGCTGCATGACCATCCTTTTGCTGATGGAAAAGAGCAGCAAACTAAAATTATTAGTGTTCACTATATTGTGAATCGGAAACCTGACATCACCTCCACTAACTCATTTTATTATAGGAGGACATGAAGCCTTAGTTTTCTTTTCTAAGAGATTTATGTAAGGGGACCTATTAATGTACCTCACAAACAGAAAAGACTGGCTGACAAATCTTTCTGAATAGCAATATAGGCTATGGACATCTAGACATCTTTCTAAACAGGGCTTACAGAATGTGTGTGTGTGTGTGTGTGTGGTATTAGGTTTCTATTGCTGTGATAAAAACATTATGACAAAAATAAACATGGGGAAGACAGCGTTAATTTGACTTACAGTTAAGATCCATCATCAGGGGAAGTTCAAGCAGGAATTGAAGGCAGGAACTGAAACAAAGACTGCTAAAGAGTGCTGCCTCCTGATTTGCTCCCTTTGTCTTGCTCAGCTTGTTTTAAGTACCACCTAAGACTACCTGTGATGGGGTGGTACCACCCACTCCCAGTTAGGTGGATCATTTTACATCAATCATTTATCAAGAAAATGCCCTGCAGACTTCCCTAAGGGCATTCAGATGGATTTCTGAGGGCATTTTCTCAATTGCTGTTCCTCTTCCCTGAAAGTATTAAATTGACAAAATCTAACCAAGGCAGGTGTTTTGTCATTCCTGGGCTTATTTATAGTCCAGAAAGAGGGCAAGTGTTTGCCAGTAAAGCTATGCATGATGGCATTGGTAGTTTTCTTTCTTGGACAGAATTGAAAAACAAACTTGAAGCCTTTCATTCAGCTGTTCCTGGGACAATATGGAATGATGTTTGAAAACCAGTATTCTGAGTTCTTTGTATATCTTGGATATTAGCCCTCTGTCGGATGTAAGGTTGGTAAAGATCATTTCCCAGTTAGTTGTTTGCCGCTTTGTCTTTTTGACGGTGTCTTTTGCCTTGCAAAAACTTTGTAATTTAATGAGGTCCCATTTGTCTATTCTTGATCTTAGAGCATAAGCTATTGGAGTTCTGTTCAGGAAATTCTCCCCTGTGCCCATATGTTCAAGGTTCTTCCCTAGTTTCCCTTCTATTAGTTTCAGTGTGTCTGGTTTTATGTGGAGATCTTTGATCCACTTAGAATTGAGCTTAGTGCAAGGAGATAAGGATGGGTCAATTTGCATTCTTCTGCATGTTGACCTCCAGCTGAGCCAGCACCATTTGTTGAAAAGGCTATCTTTTTTCCACTGGATGGTTTTAGCTCCTTTGTCAAAGATCAAGTGACCATAGGAGTGTGGATTCATTTCTGGGTCTTCAATTCTGTTCCATTGATCTACATGTCTGTTACTGTACCAATACCATGCAGTTTTTAACACTATTGCTCTGTAGTACAGCTTGAGGTCCGGGATACTGATTCCCCCAGAGGTTCTTTTACTCTTGAGAATAGTTTTAGCTATTCTGGGTTTTCTGTTATTCCAGATGAATTTTTGAATTGCTCTTTCTAACTCTATGAAGAATTGAGTTGGGATTTTGATGGGGATTGCATTGAATCTGTGTATTACTTTTGGTAAGATGCTCATTTTTACTATATTAATCCTGCCAATCCATGAGCATGGCAGATTTTTCCATCTTCTGAGGTCTTCTTCAATTTCTTTCTTCAGAGACTTGAAGTTCTTGTCATACAGAAGTTAAACTCCAGAGAGGCAAGTAACCCTATTAAAAAATGGGGTACAGAGCTACACAAAGAGTTCTCACCTGAAGAATATCTAATGGCTGAGAAGCACCTAAAGAGATGTTCATCATCCTTAGTCATTAGGGAAATGCAAATCAAAACAACCCTGAGATTCCATCTCACACCAGTCAGGATGGCTAAGATCAAAAACACAGGAGACAGCAGTTGTTGGCGAGGATGTGGAGAAAGAGGAACACTCCTCCACTGCTGGTGGAATTGCAGGCTGGTACAACCACTCTGGAAAGCAGTCTGGCTGTTCCTCAGAAAACTGGGCATGACACTCCCGGAGGATCCGGCTATACCACTCCTGGGCATATACCCAGAGACTTTACCTGCATGCAATAAGGACACATGCTCCACTATATTCATAGCAGCCTTATTTATAATAGCCAGAACCTGGAAAGAACCCAGATGTCCCTCAACGGAGGAATGGATTCAGAAGATGTGGTATATTTACACAATGGAATACTACTCTGCAATTAAAAACAATGAATTCACGAAATTCCTAGGCAAATGGTCAGAACTTGAAAATATCATCCTTAGTGAGGTAACCCAATCACAAAAGAACACACATGGTATGCAGTCACTGATAAGGGGATATTGACCCAGAATCTCGGAATACCCTAGACACAATCAGCATATCAATAGATTTCTAAAAAGATGGAAGGAGAGACCCCTGGTCCTGGAAAGACTGGATGTAGGGGAACGCCAGGACAGAGTAACGAGAGGGGGTTGAATGGAGAAAAGAGGGAGGGAAGGGGGCTTATGGGACTTTCGGGGAGGGAGGAAACGGGAAAGGGGAAGTGATTTGGAATGTAAATTAAAAAAATAAAATAAAATAAATAAAAATAAAAAAAGGAAAAAAAAAAGAAAAAAAAAAAAGAAAACCAGTATTCTGGTGTGTTGAAGAAAATCAAGAGCAAGGAGTAGTCATAAGTGCTGATTTATGGTAGCTATCCAAATACTTTGATGACATTTTAGATTTTTCTGTGAAGTTCTAGAGATGTTTTGGAAATTTTCAATAGCAAAATGTTGCTGAATTTGGGTAAAGGCTTGAAATACACTGGGTGAATAGGAAGTGAGTCCTTTAGTTACAAATGAAGCACAATTTTAAAAATCAATAATTTTTAATTGATGTAAACAAGAATAAAGATGGCCCTTCATCTTTTAAGAATTCCAACTATACAAAGGTTTGAGGCCTAAAACAAATGTGTCTAATTTTACCATAATAGGCATAATATTAAACAACCATAATCTTGAAACAATTTTCCTCTTTTTAGGAGAGACATGTGTTCAATGTGTAGTTCTGGCAAAGGGAGTGAAAAAGTCCCTCTGTATTCTTTCATTAGGCACACAATTTGAATTGGTTTCCTCTGTGATGAGTAACTGTCTGCTTGTGATTTATGGACTTGGAGTAATTGAATTTCTTGGAAGTCATACAATTCAAGCAAAAAAATACTATATATGTGTTTAGAAAGATGATTACTTAAAGAAGAAAGAGTGAAGCGATGCAAAGTTCTGAAATTCTACTTGGAAACAGTGTTCTAACAAAATGAAGCCCAAAATAGTCTCCCCAAATTTCTGAAATATGTTTGCTGAATAATCTATGAAAATGTAAGGATATAGGGTTAAAATGTGCCATTTTTGAGTTAAGTCGAGGACTCAAGTGAAAAGCAGAGTAACATTATTTTCACCTGACCAATTACAAAAATGCAGTACTGAGAGTAGGAGAAAGATGGGAAAAGTTCTTCAGGAACAGGCACTCAGTGACAGCTCATTTTCCCTGTCAAACACTGAATATTAGTGAATTAGTATAATCTTTATGCAAAAAAATATTTTTTTAATTTTAATTTTTATTTTCTATATTCTTTATTTACATTCCAAATGATTTGTCCTTTCCCAATTCCCCCCATTCCCGAAAGTCCCATAAGCCCTCTTCCCTCCCCTTGTTCCCCATTTACCTAAGAATTTAATGAATTCATTGTCTTTAATTGCTGAGTAGTATTCCATTGTGTAAATATACATGGAAAATATCTCTGATAAAATTGAAGAAATATATAGAAAACACGTTAAGATTGACTATTTCATGAAAAAATTATACAGATAAAATGGTAGGCATAAAAATATTCCTAAGTTGATTGAAAGTGGAATTATAAACATTTTCTGATAAAACTGAAAATCTACAAGGAAAATATTTCTGATAAAACTCAAGAAATATATAGAAAAACACATTAAAACTGACTATTTCATGAAAAATTATACAGATAAGATGGTAGGCATAAAAATATTTCTAAATTGATTGAAAGTAGAAGTAAAAACATTTTCTGATAAAATTGAAGATTTACATGGAAAATATTTCTGATAAAATTGAAGAAATTTATACAGATAAATTGGTAGGAATTAAAATATTCCTAAGTTGATTGAAAGTAGAATTATAAACATTTTCTGATAAAATTGAAGATTTACATGGAAAATATTTCTGATAAAATTGAAAAAATATATGGAAAAACATTAAAATTAAAGATTATCATGGAAAATTATACAGACAAAATGGTAGGCATAAAAATATTTCTAAGTTGATTGAAAGTGAAATTATAAACATTTTCTGATAAAATTGAAGATTTATATGGAAAATATCTCTGATAAAATTGAAGAAATATATAAAAAATGCATTAAGATTGAGTATTTCATGGAAAAATTATACAGATAAAATGGTAGGCATAAAAATATTTCTAAGGTTTTTGAAAGTGGAATTAGAAACACTTTCTGATAAAATTGATAATCTACAAGGAAAATATTCCTGAAAAAAATTCAAGAAATATATAGAAAAGCATGTTAAAACTATTACATGGAAAATTATACAGATAAAATGGAAGGTATAAAAATGTTCCTAAGTTGATTGAAAATAAAATTATAGACATTGTCTGATAAAACTGAAGATCCACATGGAAAATACTTCTGAAAAAATTGAAGAAAAATACAGAAAAACGTTAAAATTGAAGATTATCATGGACAATTATACCAACAAAATGGTAGGCACAAAAACATTCCTAAACTGATTGAAAGTGGAACTACATAAACAAACTCAAGGAAAAAAAAAACACATGGTCATTTCATTAGATGCTGAAAAGGCTTTTGACAAAATCCAGCATCCCTTCATGATAAAAGTCTTGGAGAGATTGGGAATCCAAGGCCCATACCTGAACATAGTGAAAGCAATATACTGCAAACCGGCAGACAACATCAAATTAAATGGAGAGAAACTTGAAGTAATACCACTACAATCGGGAACCAGACAAGGCTGCCCACTCTCTTCCTATCTATTCAATATAGTAATTGAAGTCCTTGCCAGAGCAATCAGACAACAAAAGGAGGTCAAAGGTATACAAATTGGAAAGGAAGAAGTCAAAATATCACTATTTGCAGATGATATGTTTGTATACTTAAGCGACCCCAAAACTTCCACCAGAGAACTCCTAAAACTGATAAACAACTTCAGCAAAGTGGCTGGATATAAAATTAAATCAAACAAATCAGTAGCCTTCCTCTTCTCAAAGGATAAACAAGCTGACAAAGAAATTAGGGAAATAACACCCTTCACAATAGTCACAAATATTATTTCATATCTTGGTGTGACCCTAACGAAGCAAGTAAAAGATCTGTATGACAAAAGCTTCAAGCCACTGAAGAAAGAAATTGAAGAAGATCTCAGAAGATGGAAAGATCTCCCATGTTCATGGACTGGCAGGATCAATATAGTAAAAATGGCCATCTTGCCTAAAGCAATATACAATTCAATGCAATCCCCATCAAAATTCCAAATCAATTCTTCATAGATCTAGAAAGAGCAATTTTCAAATTCATCTGGAATAACAAAAAACCCAGGATAGCAAAATCTATTCTCCACAACAAAAGATCTCTTGAGAGAATCACCATCCCTGACCTCAAGCTCTACTACAGAGCAATAGTGATAAAAACTGTTTGGTATTGGTACAGAGACAGGCAGGAAGATCAATGGAATAGAATTGAAGACCCAGAAAAGAACCCACACACCTACAGTCACTTGATATTTGACAAAGGGGCTACAAACATTCAGTGGAAAAAAGACATCATTTTTAACAAATGGTGCTGGATCAACTGGAGGTCAGCATGCAGAAAAATGCAAATTGGCCCATTCTTATCTCCTTGTACAAAGCTCAAGTCCAAATGGATCAAGGACCTACACATAAAACCAGACACACTGAAGCTTATAGAGGAGAAAGTGGGCAAGAATCTTGAACACATGGGCACGGGGAAAATTTCCTGAATAGAACACCAATGGCTCATGCTCTAAGAACAAGAATCGACAAATGGGACCTCATAAAACTGCAAAGCTTCTGTAAGGCAAAGGACATGGTCAGTAAGACAAAACAGCAATCAACAAATTGGGAAAAGATCTTTACCAATCCTACATCTGATATTGGGCTAATATCCAACGTATACAAAGAACTCAAGAAGATAGACTCCAGAGAGTCAAATAACCATTTTAAAAAATGGGGTTCAGAGCTATACAGAGAATTCTCAACTGAGGAAACTCGAATGACTCTTAAGCACCTAAAGAAATGTTCAGCATCCTTAGTTATCAGGGAAATGCAAATCAAAACAACCCTGAGATTCCACCTCACACCTGTCAGAATGGCTAAGATGAAAAACTCAGGGGACAGCAGATGCTGGAGAGGATGTGGGAAAAGAGGAACACTTCTCCATTGCTGATGGGATTGCCAGCTGGTAAAACCACTCTGGAAATCAGTTTGGCGATTCCTCAGAAAAGCAGACATAGTACTACCTGAGGACCCACCTCTACCACTCCTGGGCATATACCCAGAAGATGCTTCTATATGTAATAAGGACACGTGCTCAACTAGCTTCATAGCAGCCTTATTTGTAATAACCAGAAGCTGGAAAGAATCCAGATGTCCTTCAACAGAGGAATGGATGCAGAAACTGTGGTATATATACACAATGGAGTACTATTTAGCTATTAAAAACAATGAATTCATGAAATTCTTAGGCAAATGAATGGAACTAGAAAGTGTCATCCTGAGTGAGGTAACCCAATCATAAAATAATGCACATGGGATGCACTCACTGATAATTGGATGTTAGCCCGAAAGCTCAAAAATAAACAAGTTACAATTCACAGACCACAGGAAGCTCAAGAAGAAGGAGAGCTGAATTGGGGGTGCTTTGGTTCCTCTGAGAAAGGGAACAAAATACCCACATGAGCAATAAAGAAGACATAGTGTGGAGCAGAGGCTGAAGTAAAGGCCACCCAGAGACTGCCCTGCATGGGGATTCATCATATAAACAGTCACCAAACCCCGACACTATTATGGACGACAAGAAGTGCATACCAAAGGAGCCTGTCATGGTTGTCTCGGGGGGGGGGTGCTGCCAGAGCCTTACACATACAGAGGCGAATGCTGGCACCTAACCATTGGACTGGGTGTGGGGTCCCCAATGGAGGAGTTGGAGGGCAGTCCGGAGGAAATGAAGGGGTTTACAGCCCCATGGCAAGAACAACGATGTCAGCCACCCAGATGCCCCAGAACTCCCAGGGACTAAACCATCAACCAAGGGGTACACATGGTTCCAGCCAAAAATGGGGCAGAAGAATGCCTTGTTGGGCATCAGTGGGAGGAGTGGTCCTTGGTCAGGTGAAGGCTCAATAGATGCCCCATCAAAGAGGGTAGGGGAGAGTGCATAGGATGGAGGGTCATATACTTGGAATCAGGGGGTGGGAGAAGGGGTGGGGGGCTTTCAGGGAGGGGGGAAACTGGGAAAGGTTTTAACATTTGAAATGTAAATAGAAAAAAATTAAAAATGAAAAATAATAATAATAAAAAAGGAGTCAGTTAGGCACTGATTCCTTTCTCCATGCTGGCCTTTGGTTTGGCTTGGGCTTCCATAGATCTTGTACATGCTATTGCAACCATTGTGAGTTTCTATTTGAGGAACAAAACAGCATGGGTGACAAAAAACAAACAAACAAACAACAAAAACACATGTAATGGAAACTCTACTTGACTTGAAATATACAAAACAATCTTTGTAACGAGTCATTAGCCATCCTAAATGCTGATGGCAAATGATTTGCAAAATTCAGGTTGGACATCAGAATTCTCTTAATATTGTTTAATTTGTGAAATTTATAATCTTGAATATTGCCCTGAAGAGATTTACCTTATTTCCTGCTGAATCATAGGGATTTTACTTTATTATTATCATTTTTCTATATCTTTAATGTCTTCAACGTATCTAGATTAGAGTATTTTCTTGTCTTTTCTATGTCAAATAATCACCTTTCTGAGTTTCTTAGTTCTCTGCCTCAGACTCCTTTCTTAAACATTAGCAGGAATCTGCCTCTTTGCCAGTGTCAGAATAACAGTTTAATTGCATATTTATTGAAAGAAACCGCTTTTTTTGTACCATAAAAAGAACAGACTCATAGGCTTTGTAGTTTCAAAGCATACGGTTTTATTACATAAACATCAAGAGTCATTATACAGCGTTCCACTTCAAAACAGATGTGTGTATATAACACATATATACACATACAAATATGTTTTTAAATTTCCTAGAAGTGACGGCTTTTCTTTTTGCATTTAAAGCATACTCCACACCAGTTTCACATATATTTTCCTAATTTAATATCACATCATATTTCATTAAGGGTAGATGTATATTAAAACTATGATGTAGGCACTCTTTTTATTCTTTGTCAGTTTGTTGTCAAAATTAAAATTTCAATTACTGGAATAATGTCTTCTTAACGTCCCCCACTTATTTCAAGAATCACCTTATACCCTAAGTAAACCACTCCACTTTGAGCTAAGAAAACGCAAGGTTGAAATAATTACATTTAAAGATGTGTCTAAATGGATTACACACACACACACACACACACACACACACACACACACACTGTGAACTATTTAGATAACTGCAGTGATCAAATCTCTCTTTAACTGTGTTTCAAAGAAGTGATAGCCTACTTTGGTTTTGTATTATGTGTTTCTAAAAATAAATTCAAAACCCATTAAATGTGTTGATATATTCTAATTCTGTATTTTATATGCAACGGAGAAATGCTACCAAAATTTGAGTCGGTGGTTTCTTCCTTAAAGAATAAGCCACCTCCAGCATAAATTTAGTAAAACCATACATATGTGAGATTTTTATGTGTTTACAGTTTGCATATTTAGTGGGAAATATGCCTATGTGTAGTTTGAAATGAGTAGTGATGATGATTCATTATTTTAGATCAAATCTATGAAAAGTATTTGTAATATACCATACAATGAAGTATTCAAATGAGTGAGGAAGAGTTCAAAACTATACTAAAAAAAGAGGCCATTTATTTCTATTCAGCCAGAATTTTTTAAGGAGTTCATCTCAACAGGTTTAATGATGACATTGTCAAAGGGTCATGGAATCTTAGAGCAAATTATTGCTCTTTTGTTAGCACAGTGAGAACTCTTGTCTTGCTTGTGATTATAAGGTGTTCTCATTCTGAGCATAAAATATATCAATTTAACTGTGACTGAGTAACTCAGAAAAATGAGTTGAAATTTGCTTAGTTTTTGGGATTAATAAAAATATATGGTGCAATGTGACTTATTTAAAAATATTAATTTGTATGTTGTCAGAGATTAATTTTTATAAATATCTTCAGAGTCCATGATGTTTGATCTTTTATACATATTGTTGGTTGTTATTTTAATATTCCATTTTGGAAAAGAAGAATTGGCTCTAGCTATGTGAATGTCAGTTTATCTTTCAATTTTCTTATACTGAGAACCCCTTCAGATACTTTATATACTTTCCAACACATGACCTTCATGTTAATCATCAAAGGAGATAAAACTCCTAAAGTATAGCAAAGGTGGTGTGTTAATTTCACTTAGGTTACCACTTCCCAATTACAGAGCTAAATTTGGATCAAAGTTATATGAAATAAACATATCAGGAATAATCTTAGATAATAATTTTTGTTTAGAAACAAGGATTTATATGGTTGAAGTTATACTTCTAAATCAATATTAACAATTACTTTTACATAAACACCATAATCACAGTAAAATACCAGCAACTAAGTAGTTTATATTCATGCTTCAACATTCAAGTGACTCAGGTCCATATGTATCAGCCACAATGCTTACCTACCACACAATAGATTTTAGAAAAAGAAGGAAATGCATGGATAGAGTAGAAATTAGATATGTGGCATTGTGGGCTTAGAAAGCTTTGAGCAATGGCCTTCTCATAGCTAGTGGAATAACTTCATACCATCACAATTTCTTCCCTATTACCTATTTACATTCATGTAGCTATAAATATATGCTGTGTGTATTTTCTGTATTTACAGTATATATACACCTATGTATACACAATATTTTTAGACTCATTCATGAACATGAAGATCAATTTTCACAGCATAATGAAAACATTTGTTTTCCTTACATAATATTCACTTGTTCAAAAGTGCAAAAATATCATACAGATTAATATTCTGTCTCTCACTAAAAAATCATTTTTTCAGCTTTAGTATTTTGTAATTTACAAATAAATTATGAAATATAGTTCATTCACAAATTGAAATTAATTACAATGTTGCAACAAGACATTGCTGAGGTCTTGATTTTTAGCATACTTGAAGTCATTTGTCTTTCAAAACAAAGACATCAATAAGTTATTGTTAGTTCTGTATGTGTTTACTTTTGAATTATTCATAAAATATGCAATTACAATTCTAAAGCTCATGCTAGTCAAATGGTGTTTGTATACAGTATTAATCACTGCTGTTTCCATTTAGATTTTTGGAAGAATCTTCTTCAGAACAACTGGTCAGTCTGCTGAGATGACTAAGCTGCAACATTTCTGGAAAGTTTATACCCTCTAGAAAGGGATAGAGGGTGAGTGAGGCCAAATTGAGAAGGAATAATTTTAGTGGATGCCCAGGAGAAATAACAACAAATCCAAGAACCATTTTAACTGCTACTCCCAGGTCTTCAGCCTCTCCTGCCTCATGAACAACCTGAAAAATGTTCAGTTCTTTAAAACATTGATTGTACTCTTCCATTAAATATCAGTTGTGGTGCTCCATTGCTCATGTTGTCTGTCATTTCCTGTTAGCAAAATAACATGAATTAATTAAAACTCACTTTAGAGTAAGACATTGATATACTTAATAGAAATACAAAAATTACAGGCCATTGAAAACCATTTTTTTTGGGGGGGAAGGACAAGAATAGAAACTGTTGTGATTTAGGAAATGAAATTTCATGGCATCTTGTAGCACATGAAAATGTTGAAGTGACAGCTTAGGTTTATATGCACAAATTAGTTCACTCTATCCACATGTCCAATCTCCCCCTGCCTTTTCTTCAACTCTTTTTTGGAAGGTACTAATCTAGAAAAAGATGCCTAAGTGACCAGGTTTTCCCAATACCCAAGCTCCTCTGTCAAGCACATCAACAAAGTGCCAACACATTCTACAGGTGTTTATAGAAAACCATGGGGCCTTTAAGTTTGAAGTGAGAAAGATGTTTGTTATGTTTAGGCTTTATTTTGTTTTGAACGGGTTCTAGAAATGTAGCCCAGACTGAAATTAAACTTGAGCAGCTCAAAGTTGCTTTAAAACTTGCAGTCCTTCTGCTTCAGACTCATGAGTGTTGAAATTCTCAGTGTAAATCATGGCTAGCCAGGAAAATTGTTTATAATGACACTGTCACTTACACAGTAAAAAAACAACAATGAAAACTTGGGGCATGTTTTTAAAGGTCTCAGAAAAATGTACTTGGGAAGATATGAATATGCAGATACAAAAGATAAAGTAACATGAAAAGTTTCATTAGCAAATATAGAAAATACTTAAATAAATCTTAGATGATTTGAATTCATATAGTTTATTGACTATTTTTTGTTTGTTTGTTTGTTTGGTTGATTTTGAGAGAAAGTTTTATACAGCCCAGGCTTGTTAGACACATACTATGTATCTGGGAATGGTCTTGAATTTCTGATCCTCTTGTTTCCACCTTCTGAGTTTTAGAAACCCAGGCACGCACCACTATGCCTGGTCTACAAGATGCTCGAGATACTAGGCAACAACTCTACCATCTAGGTAACATTCCCAGGTCCTGTGTTCATTAGCTATTAAGTCAATCATTACACAATGAGAAATCATGAGATCAGAGGTCAATTCACATTTATCATAGTACATGTATTATAGATATAATATTAGCAAATTTGTCTATTGTGCAAGATTGACAATTGTACATTTCAAAAGGGTGGCAAAAGAGTTCAAGTGAAGCTGTTTTCTTAGTCTTCTGCTTGCTTCCCATTTCTATTTTGTTTCTGTTGGGGAGACTTCTAAGGATGAGCACAGTGAAAACAGGACTGAAAATGTGGGGTAATTGGGCTGGTGTTAAATTTAAAATGATAAAAAGTGATTGACAGAAAAATTAGCCAAACTCAATTTCTAAAATTATTATAAAACTTAATGAAGCACATTTTATTTATGCTGCTAGAAGAGAAAGAAAGCTCCTTAGTAAGTACATAGAAATAAGAATCTCAGTTGCTTTTTTCTTCAAAGACTTTAAATAAAAGGCCTAAAACTCATAACAGTAAAGTATCAATCTATTTTGTAAGATTTTAAGAAAAATGTTTTCTAAAGTCTTATAAATTCAAAGAATATTCTTAATGAAATTCATTCAATCACAGACACAGTAAAATTACCATTAGAAAATAATAGCGAAAGTTAGTTTTAAATGGATGAGTCTCATCATTTCATTTGTAAATTGGCATTTCCAATTTAATAAGACCATACACCTAATTTGGGCAAGAGAATACTTGGATATTTATAAATAAATATAATTCCTTTAAATGGACTGCAAATGTAACTTTCTGCATTTCCAGTTATTCTCTTTGGCCAAACTGAGAGTCTTGAATATTTATTGTTAACAACTGGAAATATGTGAAATGAATTGGAAATGTAGTATATCAGATAATTTTACCAAAAGAAAAATTCCATACAGACATTTTGCTCTATTAATGTTAAAATTTGGCTATCTGTTCATGCAATTTTGGCATGAAAGAAATAAAGTTTGTCTTTATCCAGACTCATCTATTATTAAAAGCAAAAGTCTCATCTGTGAATGATGATATTGATTTAGAATTGTGATGCAGCAGAGAATAAAGGGAATAGTGAATCATCCAAGCAGAACTGTGCTTGGATGCTTAGAGGCAGGCTGAATATTTGAAATACTCAACCAACTTTGAAGCTGTAAGATTTTGCCATGTAGGTTTGTCTGCTCCTCAGAGTAGCCCTTCTAAAAGTGATACTTTGAAGAGCACACAGCATCAGTCCAGACTGAGCTGTGGATACCATGGCTTTCTAATAGAGGCAGTGCTTCCTGTAGCAACATTACAACATGGTAACTCCCTAAAAGTCAGCGTACCTTGTAGGTAACTCTGGTGTCGGGGGCACCACCGGGCAGCTGGGCAAGTCGGTTATTTCAATAGCCCTCAATCTCTAATGTAAATATAACAATTATACAATAAATATTGAAGAAACATATGCAAAGAAAAGCTAAATAACACCAGCATAAAAACAGAATATAAAGGAGTTGCTATCATAATATGCAATAATCTTCTATTTTAATGAGCTACTTTAAAACTAATAAATCCTTCTATTTATAATGTCAATTCTTTTATTTTGAATGACATGTACAAATATGACCACAATTGTTTCCTTGGGACAATTAATGAGAATCTCTTCTCTTTATGTATAGATAGTATAAAGACAAATGAACTACAAAATAAATATTAACTTTAAAATAACATAATAAATATGCATAACTCTTGCTACTATTTCTTTAATCATACTGATTGTATGATTTTAATTTCAAGAAATAAATCAAAATGTAATTTGCCTATCTTAGTGAGTTAGTTTTACAGATGTTTATCTTTTCCTGAATAGATGAAGTAATAGGAACTGAATTTAAAAATGTGTATCAAACGTTGATAGAAACACATACAGATCTTTCTATAATGTTTGTTCCTTAATGCAACTAATATAACTTTATGTTTGAATAGGTTTCATGAAACAATTATTCAAGCAGCATTTTGTAAAATATAGGCAAAGCTATCCAAATATGCATGAAGTTTAGATGAGAATTCAATGAAGCTTTATATGGATTGTAATATCTGCACTGATAGACAAGGCTTTTTTGTAGCCTTACTAAAGAGCCTCTTTTATGCTTGAGGATCCAATTTACATAATCAAGTGCATCTACTTATAAGCACAAAGGATGTACTGGAAAAGAGAATTCATGTGATTTCTAAAGCTGGAATTATTGAGTGGAGGCTGTATTTAGTTTATGTTTTTCCTCAGAATAATACATAAAAATCCATATTTATAAGGTGCTTAATATTTTATAAAATGCTATTTTAGGAGCTATGGTTTCAAGTAGACAGAGGCTACAAAATTCTGCTGAAAATGGCTGTACTTACGAATTGCAGAGAAAACTAATTAAAAACCCCTGTTCTTAATATAATAGGGTCAAAATTACAAAATGTGATTCCACAAATTGTCATGTAAGCAAATTGATTCACCTAGATTGAAGTGTTCATTGCATGGCAGCAGTGTGAGGCAAAATGAAAAAAAAAAACTCACTTTCTCAGCCATTTCATGAGAATGATGCAGGGAGTGTTCCCTTTCTGAGAACATCCTCCTTTGCTCGTAGCTGGCTAGACGACAAGTGAGCCAAGAGGAGACAGTGCAGCCCCCAATGCCGATACATGCCAAAGACATGGAAGCAAGATGCAGTGGGTACAGAGATGAGCTCTTTTTTGTGACTGCCCGAAGAAATTGAAAATTCAGGATGCCTCCAATGAGTCCGCAGATACAGCAGGCTGAAAAGAGGATCATCTGAGAAAAAGAAGAAAAGGGGAGTTAAAGTTAATAAGACTGTGATGTCCAGAACGTAGAGCCTCATGTTGCTGCAGGCTAAGGATGGTGAACCTGCAATGAAAAGAGTATGATTTCTTTGTTTATAAGGAGGTAGGACAGGTGTGCCTGTCAGTAGAGACTTCATTCAGTCTGACATACTGTTGATGAAGTACATCATAGAACTTCCAAAATGGAACCAAAAATATGTCTTACGATATTCTGAAAGAAACCAAATTTAGCTTTTGGTTAGATTCAGATAAAAATAACAACCATTCTTATATGTATGCTTGTTGTGTGAAGAACAGGTATCAGCTGCATGATCCCTAATACAATATAATTGTATTATACATTTATGCAATATTTATATAATATGTGGTATAATACAACAATAATAGTATTAGTGCAAGAAGCACTAATGAAATTTGGAAGAATGAATGGTGGTCAGTTCAGATTCTCTGACTTAAATTCAGTTTCATTCTGTCATCTTCTCTAAGTATCCAGGTATCTATAACTTTCAACCTATGTGAACTTCAGAAATTTATCTCAATCTTCTTTTTTTCCTCATTACTTTCTTGTATATATCTTCTAATAGGTATCTTAGGGACTTTCTATAATCTGGCCCAGCATTGTTCAAATATTTTTGTTGCTCTCTGGCACCACCATGAACAATTACAATGTTCTTTGATTGTAGTTTTTACTGTTGATATTACAATTGGCTTAATGTGATTCTCGATACATAAAGATGTTAACTCAACCTAAAGTGGATCCTTGGTGGCATGTGCTTTCTGTGTAGTAAACATTCTTTGAATACTTAATAAATTTAGTTGACTATTTAAAGAGCTTCATAATAACTTTACGTGCTTTGGGCAACTGGTTTAAATTACCTTATAAGATTTAATAGATCTTTTATAAGGCTATACTAACTTATTACCCATTCATATTTCTATTTTATGGAACACAGTAGCCAATTACACTCCTCTCCCTAGTCCTTGGGACAAAACATGAGACTTCTTATATGCTAGGCATGGACTACTTTGTACTTGTACAACTGTACTATCCCCATCCAAGACTTTCTTGCCCATTAATGCACCATACATATTTTATCTCAAGGACACTTAGATTTTCCTGGAAGTAAGTTTGCTTTTTCTTTGGACCCCTAATAGGAAAAAAAAAGTTGTAACTTTTTTCAGAAGACCTTCCTGGACACTATTGATCTCATCTGTTGTGTTCTTTAGGTCAAACAATATTACAACTTACTTTAGTGTTTATTTTTACATTATAAGATGTTGTTTGTTGTCAGCAGTTAGTTGAGTTCAACAATTATTTTTTGAGTATCTAGTACCTTCTGGCCCTAAGTGAGACAGCTTCTATATCATGAGGAAGTCTGTGTTAATAATATTGAGTGTAATGAGGTTTACATATAAGCATGACATGGTCAGTGGGGGTGGAGGATGTGGAGGGGAGAATAGGCTGATTTAGGAGTCGAGAGAGGAAAAATTTATTCAAATAGTATTGTAAGCAATTTCCTTGAATGAAGTTCCAGGTGAGGGCCAGGCAATGCATATATGAACAGCACTAAATAAAGCTTGACAGGTAAAGATTTCTATTAGTCCAGTTATTTGTTTCATTTTTTCCAACTTACTTCTGCCTTACTTATTGTGGTTATGTCAGGGTACTCATCATCAAGGATGAAGACCTTGTGATGGAAAGATACAATCTTTGTATACCTGGTTTAATATAGCATTGAAAATTGATTACCAAATCACAAAATCATCCCATTTAGTGGCAGTATGTATTTCACAATTTAAGTAGAATCAATCAGTTACATCCTATTTTAACTAATATTTGCCTTGCAGTTTCTTGAGTATATATTTTGGTGTTTACTAATTCACAGATAATACTAAACTATTACATTCTAGCAATCAACTAGGGAATGAATGTTCTTATAAAAGTAGATGAAATATTTATTTTAAAATAAACATGTCTATTGTTAATGTTATTTTCAATATCTGCAATAGTTAATTACGCTGAATCCATATGCATTGGTAGAATATTGTCACCTATGAATTAAAGTATAAGAATTAGTGTCCAGATTCTTAATCATATGTTATTTCAAATCCTATTAGTTAAGAGATTCTAGACTGAAGAGATATAATAAAGAAGACATGTTATAAAATATTTGATGTACAGCATAAAATTCTTAGGACTACCTGCCACTAGTGAACTTCATAAAATACGGGAAGATTATGGATAGTCTAATGGTAACTACATCTACCATTTACATGGTAGTTTCCAATTAGAAAGACAGTGAAGACACACAGTGCCTTAAAACTTAAATCATACCCCTTCCTCCTCCAATCACTTCCATTAACTTTTGTCTTCTTTTAATTTTTCCTTCCAATAAACTGTTTCAATACAACCATAACAAGTATTGAGAGTTAAAAGGTGTAGAAAGAATTAAGGCCATTCCTAAAGAGTGAGGGAAGAATTATAGATGTCAACTACAAATACAAATATATTTCTTCAAGGATTCCCATTTCATTCAAAAGTTTAACAATTATATTACACGTGACTGACACAGTGGATGCTTTATCTGTCTTTCCTCAATAGATATGATCACAAAGAAAGAAATTTGAGAAAGATGGAAGATGAGGATGACTGGGAGGTCCCCATTCACTCCAGTGTCTGACTTGTCATTGGCAATCTCTCTCTCTCTCTCTTTTTTTTTTTTTGAGCTCAAAGAACATTCTCCAGGGTCCTTGTGTAACTAGGTTTACCAATTTTGTAAAGGTTTATGATACTTTCTATAGTATTCAGTAAAACAAACCATGTCTTTTCTATTTTTTCAATGATCACAAAATGTTAAGACGTCTACTTTTCAGCATGTAGTTAACAGGGAGCATGCTGCCTACCTCAGAGTATTGTGGTGGCACAATAAACATTTGAAAAAGATTAAATATGTACCCCCAGTAACAGACATGAATTAAATAAATCTTGAAGAATTAACTGTAACCATAGCATCACATTTGTCTTGGTACTTTACAAAATTAGCTTCTCATTAAAAAAAAAAATCCTTAGGCCCAGATCTATATTTAACCACTTTGATTTCCCAGAGAGTAAGCTTTACCTTTATTTGCTCCTGGAAGGACCCAGGTGATTGCCTGCAAGTCCCTAAGTGGAAAACTGCACATGATCCCCTATTTAGCATATATTAAAGTTTGAATATTCTTATGCCAAAAGAGTGTACCAGAGCTTTTCAGCAACTTTGGTGTTTTTTCTGATCTCTTATACTCTTGTTTTCTTGAAAATAAGTCTAGGATTTGTTTCCCAGTTTCCATTTAATTCTAAATTGGCAGCATTAAGTAGACAAAAGTTCTCTAAGTCATCATTTTTGTTTTGAATGCTTAAATTTCATCCCTTCAATGTACTATACAAACAATACAAAAACTTACGACAAGTCCTGACTTTTTTTTGGCGCACAGTATTCCACATATGCCACAGAGAAGAAACTGCAAAACAAAGGAAGAATTATTGCATTAACATAGAGAGGAAAAGCCTGGATTTTTAGCTTATTATAATCTATTCATGACATTTGCTCCAGGGACTTTACATGTTTCAGATTCCCCTCAAAACAAAAAAAGTTCCTTGTTGTAGAATATTAAAGACTAAATATGGCTAAAATTTATTTATTGTTTTTAAAAAGATAATTGTGAGACTTAAGCAAAATCAATTTATCAACAGGAAAAAAATGTGAAGTAGAGGAAATAGAATTTTTCTCCTCTTGTTTCATTTAACTGTAATTTCTTTTTCTACTTTCTCAGAGACAAACATGTTTTATTAATATAACATTCATAGTAAGCACTTAGGACCCAATAAGTTATTTTATGGATAGGGAAGATAGCCAAGATAAAAAGATCAGACATCAAAGAGATCATCCTCTATATAGACATTATTTCTACCTCTCATTTTGAGACAACAACTACATCATTTTGACAAAAAGATTGTCTTTGTGGACATTCCAAAGAACCCAAACAGATGAAGGTGTTGATAGCATATGATTTCATATAAATAGAAAATAGGTCACAGAACTGCTTTGCAGAACCATCATCCACCCATGATAAAAAAACTTTGTATTATAAAACAGTCAAGAGTTTAATCTGGAAAGAAATATTTCGGGATATTTGAATACAAATTTGTTGATACTTGACTTGGCCTAACCATGTAGCTAAAATAATTAATTCATCAATAAATAATAAGAAAATTAATGACTTTCAATTTTACTAAGAAACCTACTTCCATTTGATTTTACATTTTTGTTGTTGTTATCTTAGGCCAGTAAGGTGAAACAGTGAGTAAGGCACTTGCCACCATACTTGGCAACCTGAGTTCAATTCCTGTGACTAACATACTGGAAGGAAAGAACCAACTCCTGCAGGATGTTATCTGATATTCACATGTACACACACATATATACACAAACACACAATTATATAAATAAATGTAATATAATTTCAAAAGATCTTAAGTTATAGCTAATAATAACTAGTTTCAATTAAGTATTTTTTATCTGGATATATTTTTTTAAAAATACATACCAAAACATCCTAAGACTTCTCTGAAATAACATGTGTGTAAGGAATATATTGAAGAACAACGAGTAAGGGAAGTTGCCGTGAAGGAACTCTCCCTTAAGAAATCAAGACAGTTATAAACCATGTGGTATATAGCAAGAGAGGTTAGTGGGTTACTTAAGATACATAAGAATTTGGTAAATATCTTAGACAACTTTTCAAATTACTGGGGAAATTTTAATGATTGTTTATTTAATCAAAGAAGTTATACAATCTTTCCAGACATCAAATAGAAAGATTAACATGGAGTACGTTGAGTGTTTGCATGTACAAATTTCTGTAAATGCCATAGAAGAAAACAACTTAGTATATTTGCATAAATTCAGAGGAGTAAGCAATATTTTCTAAATACAGAATCAATGTCATGGACCAAAATATACCTTGACTTTTTTTTTGTTTGTTTGTTTTTTGAGACAGGGTTTCTCTGTGTAGCCCTGGCTGTCCTGGAACTCACTTTGTAGACCAGGCTGGCCTCGAACTCAGAAATCCTCCTGCCTCAGCCTTCCAAGTACTGGGATTAAAGGTGTGTGCCACCACCACCGGGCATACCTTGACTTTTTGTGAAATCTTTTATACTGTTTCTATCCTACAAAGGACTTCAAGGCTGAGCTCAAGCAAATTAAGTTTGTTCTTTTACCTCCTCAAGCTTCGTATCAAAACCTAAGCATGTCTTTCTCTTTAAGTTTTGCTAACTAATCTGTTATTCAACCTGGAAGTCAATTTACCCCAAATTTATTTTTGAAATAATTTGGTAGTAGCACAGTTCTGTGTTCCTTGGTTTGTCTTGAATATGCATATCCATTATTTATTTACAACAAAGCTCAAAGGGCCGGAATAGCGTAAGCAGCATTCTCTATTCCAGCCACTTGGTTGGGACATCTAGATGTGAGGAAATTGCTTATTTCTATTGAGTCACTTCACCTAGATTGAGCTAAGGACTTATGGAGGGAGAATGTATGGTAGGAGAGACATTAGGTAACATTTTTCTATTGACCTTTAGTCAACTATTTAAAAAACCTTTTGTAAAAGTTATTTGTTTTAGGTATCTAAAATAATGAAAATCTAAAGTAAAATTGTAGAAATCTTGGCTTAAATTTAACCATTTTAATTTATGGAGAAGAATATTTCCCCAACAAAGTAGCAAACCTTTTATTCTATTGTTTATCTTTATTTACAGCAGGTCATGGCACTGGAAGGTAACTTCACAGATGATCTAATCTAGTTAGTCTTGGTAGTTTATAAATCTCTAGAGGCCTGAAGAACTAGAAGCCCAGGCAAGTTTAATAACTAACTAAAGATTATACATGGAAGTTATCCATCATATGAATAACAAATGCATGCAATTGAAGTCTTTATTAAGTGTCTGTTAATTTGTTTATAATTATATAGTGGAAATAGTTTTCAAAGGGAGTTTTTAGTTTTTGTTGTGAGTATAGTATACATTATACTAACAAAACACCTGTTCACTTACAAGGGCATTCTTTAACCTTATCAGTGTTGACATTTGTTGTAATTAAATAAGTAGAAAGTTAGAAATTGCATTATTGTCTAAACTTTAATATTCATCATTTTATAAGGGCATTTGCTATTTTGAGGTATTTTTAAGTGCTTTATCCAAGATGCAAAACACTTACTTACACTCACCATAAAATTTAAGTAAAAAATAAATTTACTAATATAAGCTAATGATGGGTCTCTCTCTCTCTCTCTCTCTCTCTCTCTCTCTCTCTCTCTCTCTCTCTCTCTCTCTCTCTCTCCAACCCTGTTCCTTAACCCTTCCATTTTAAGAAACAATAACCATAAATACTAGAAGGCAGCTAGCAAAGGCTTTCTATTTCCAGGACATGTGTAAGCATAGATGCCAAATGTAACCAGAAAAAAAAAACTATAAAAAATGTTGTCACTCAAAGAAGGCAGGAATTCAAATTACGTTTAACACACTATGCCTATACTGAGTGAAGGCCATCAACTATTGGAAAAGAGAACCTTTTACTCCTGACCAGTTGTTTATACAAGGCAGACCTTGACTGTCACAAGAAGGAGGGTAGAGAATCTTGAAAAATTATCAACCCTGAGGCCATATGAACGTGCACTGTCTAAACTGAGACTGGCTTGTAACAACAAAGAACCCTTAACATTACTCACCTGCTATACACTGTAAACCTGGACAGTGGGAATAACAAGTAATAAAATTCTAACCTGAAAAACAATGACATAGAAAAAGAAGCTGAATGTGGAGGAGAATAGGTTCTAAAGCTGAGGATGGCCACTGATGTTGGAGAATAGTCATAGTACTGGGTTATTGTCTGGAGCACAGGTCATGAGGAACAGAATTTAAAGACGGGCATCTCAAAGATAATCATAAGGAGAACAAAATGTCATTCCTTACTAGAATGATTCTTCTCATATTGACAATTTAAATAAGCATAGTAAATAAAATACACAATTCTCAATGTAAAAGTCTTGAATTTTGAGTCAAAGCACCCAGCCAAATTCATATTCAAATGTAAGATTCTGTGAATTATATCATATTTGGCCAGGGCATTGTAGTAGATCAAAGTATAGAGGTGATGAACAACTCTCGTCTTAAGACAGCCCATTAAAATTATTTCTCATATTACGTTAACTGCCTCAGATGAAGTAATTTGCACCAAAGGTGAAAAGATTTCCTGTCCAGAAAACAGAAGTCCTACTTTTCTTTCCAAAATTTGCTGAAATGAAAACTGAACTAAATATTTTAATAACTGTCACACGATCACAAATTTTATAAGAATCGGTTAATTTAAGGAAGCATAGAAACATCAGGAAAATCACAAAGGTTAAAAGTAGAAACAGCATCTGAGCAACACTGGACTGTTTCTTCTGTAGCTGGGTTTAAAACTGTGTAAATCAACCACTGTTGGCTCTTAAAGTTTTTTTCTACAGTCCCATCATTTATTAGTTAAAAATGGTCACTATTAACTTTCTTAAAACTATTACTTTGGAGGTTTACACATAAAATGCACATAAACCCTGGCTAGACCACAGAACAATGATCCTCTGCCCTAGACCTTCCTTCCTTTGGGATTGCATTTCCTTAATGATTCCTGTAAAAACTGTATAAAATATACATCAATTTGAAAAGACTTTCTAAGGTCAGTGGTTCTCAAGATTGGCTGCAGATCAATTAAAATGTCCTGGGAATTTCAGAATTCTGCGTGGAATCAGGAGTTAGCAATTTTTAATCTTCTCAGGTGATTCCTGAGTACAGTATGGATCAAAGAATCACATGAACTGAGGTTCACAAGCATGACTAACTGTACCTTACCAGCAAATCATTCACTTCATCTTCTGTGGTAGTACTGACTCCATGATTACTCTCAGGGAGAGGTGGAAAAGCATGAAGGCCAAATTAAGGCTGTTCACTGGAGAAATATTGTCTAAGTTCATAACAGAAGGTCAAGAAGTCAGGGTTGTTTGGTCTCTAATGACTCTTAGAAACAGGTAGTTATTTCATCCTCCTGCAATTTTAGTTCACCCTGTGCCTTTCATCATTGCTAATAGATTTTTCTTTTAACCCACTTATACTTCATAAACTTTCTTCAAATATTTTTATGCTTAAAGTTAGCTTGATATATAATCAACCATGACATGGGATGATCTGGAAAAATCAGAGTAATTGTATAGTAAAAATTGAGAAAATGAGCACTGGGAAGATACATATGCAAATAATAATTACAAGAAAATATTAAAAAGAAGGAAACAGAGTTAAGTAACTTCAATCATAAGAAAGCAACTGAATTAAAATATGGTCCAAAAGTCTGAATCTCCTTTTTTTTTTTAAAGATTTAAGTATTTATTATTATATGTAAGTACACTGTAGCTGTCTTCAGACACACAAGAAGAGGGCATCAGATCTCATCACAGATGGTTGTGGTGGTTGGGATTTGAACTCAGGACCTCTATAAGAGCAGTTAGTGCTCTTAACTGCTGAGCCATCTCTCCAGCCCACTGAATCTCCTTTTTTATTTATAGATACAATGCCTCAGAGAGAGTCCCAAACCCAAATTCCAAAAGACAAATGGGAAAGCTGTCAGAATTGACATAAAGTCATAAACCACTCAAGGGCAGACTCCATCTTTTTGTTTGTGGGCCTTTTGTTTCATTTTGGTCATTTTTTTCTGTTATCTTTTTGTCTCTTTCTTCTGTCTTTCTTTTTTTTTCCTTTTTCTTTTATGAGAAAGAGAAAGAGAAGGAGAGAGAAAGAGAAGGAGAGGACATGAAGTTGGGTAGGTAGGAAGGTGGGGATGAACTGGGAGGAGTTTGGAGAGATGAAAACATGATCAACATATATTATATGAAAATATGCTTTTTAATAAAACAACAATAACAGCTTTAACTTTAACCAATGCAGATGTTAGTCTGTGGATAATTAGGAGTTTCAGTATTTAGAGAAAAATAAATGTCCTCTTCAGTCTCGTGCTGAGGAAGAGGAAACCCAGGACTAGCTAGAAGAGATAAGAAATTTACAACATGAGAGAAAATGATGGATCAGTGATGGTTGGGAATTATACCTTGATATGCAGATCTCTGACCCAGTACTTAAACCTTAACCACATACCATGACACCAAAGATGGAATTGGGGCATCCATGGAACTCCTGTTCCTCTTTTAAATGTGTAATGTGGCCTACTGAATAACCCATCTTGTTTTTCACAAAAAAGAAAGGAAAAGCAAAATATCCATCAAGACTCCTCAGGGAAGAAGATATGTTTGGTGAAGAAGAAGGAGGAGAGGAGGAGGAGGAGGAGGAGGAGGAGGAGGAGGAGGAGGTAGGGGAGGAGGAGAAGGAGAAGGGGAGGAGGAGGTAGGGGAGGAGGAGGAGGAGAAGGGGAGGAGGAGGTAGGGGAGGAGGAGGTAGGGGAGGAGGAGGAGAGGGGAGGAGGAGGTAGGGGAGGAGAGGGGAGGAGGAGGTAGGGGAGGAGGAGGTAGGGGAGGAGGAGGAGGAGAAGGGGAGGAGGAGAAGGGGAGGAGGAGAAGGGGAGGAGGAGGTAGGGGAGGAGGAGGAGGAGAAGGGGAGGAGGAGAAGGGGAGGAGGAGAAGGGGAGGAGGAGGTAGGGGAGGAGGAGGAGGAGAAGGGGAGGAGGAGAAGGGGAGGAGGAGAAGGGGAGGAGGAGGAGAAGGGGAGGAGGAGGTAGGGGAGGAGGAGGAGGAGGAGAAAGGGAGGAGGAAGTAGGGGAGGAGGAGGTAGGGGAGGAGGAGGTAGGGGAGGAGGGGGTGGCAGAAGAAGCAGCAGCAGCACAGGAAAAGGTAGTCAACATTGTTTATGCTAGAAAAATGAAACATAATTTAAACAGCAATGCAGGGCTGTGAGAAGACTAACGTGAAACAAGAGCCAGAGATACCAACAAACAAAGCTCTTGGTGAGAGCAAATTATTAGTGATGTGGGGCAACAATAATTATCTTGGGTGGCTTTTGAAAATGAAAATAGTACAGCTGATTAGGAGAATGTTACAGTAATTTCTAACAAAGCTAAGAGCATATGCTTCCATATGCCTTGATTGGGCTTTTGAGTTTTTAATCTAACTAATGTGAAACCTTCTGTATGCTTCACTAATCATTAAAAATCAAAACAAAATTAAAAACAATGACTAGGTGGGTAAACTGTGATTTGAAGAAATGAGACAGCTAATCATTCAGACACAGGCAAAATTTAAATGCACATTGCTTAATATTCATACTAATATGTTTATTACTCTAGCGCCATACATTTCCTTTCCTTGTCAGCTTATAAGGATTCACATTTCAGCGAAATGGCAATCACTGAGATTCTTGCTTTTTGATTGTTTGTTTTATGAGTCAAGATCTCACTAACTAATCCTATTGGCCATAAAGTTGCTTTATAGCCAGAATCTTGATTTCTAATACAATTCTTCAATGGAAAAAAGGGTGTCTTTGTATATTCTACAAAGCTATGCTTTTGTGTTCATAATATCCTTTGATCTACTCTAGAGCACTAGAGTAGGAATGCCCACACAAACACATAACCCACACACATACTTAATTAAGAAAATTAGAAAGAAAGAAAATAAAAAACCCAGAAAACAGGAGAAAGAACAACAATAATCCCAATATAAAATGACACATTGGGGAAATATTTGTAGTTACAAATTTCTCTAATGTAGATTGAGCTAGAAATATATCAATAAAGAAGCAATGTTTCAATAGAAATAAAGTCAAAAGATATGAAGAGTTAATTCCCTAAAATGCTATTGGCTTTTCAATATAGCTATGCTTAAGTTAATCTAAAATGACAAATACAATCTCAAACTAATTCAGACATCTTTTCTACCTCTCTTATTGGTAAAAGTTATAACATTTAATAATAAGTTTTTTTTACCTTGTGCAGTGTCTAGATAATCAGTAATATATGATATATAGATGATAGTTTGAGAGGCATTTGGAAACAGTAATCAACATTTCTTATATAAAGCACATGTATTCACACACATATATACATCTCTTTTGCTGCAGGAGTCCCACATTTGAGAGTTTATTCAAATATACAAGTAAGCAAGATGTTGTGTGTGCTGATTTGTCTTACAATTACTACTAACACCATAAGAGAGACAATCCTAAAATGTCATTCAGTACAGAACTAGTTAATTCTGTACTAGTTAAGTCTCTGAATCTATGATGGAATATTAAATATATCATGATTCAGAAAGTTCAGGTATACTTATGTGGAAACTAAGTGTAGAAACATATAAAATGCTTTTTGCACAAGAAGAAAGAACTGTATAATACAATTTACAGACAACTTTGTTCATACATACGCAAACTAATTCTGGAAAACCACAAAAGAAACAAATAGTCATTACTTGAGCTAGGAGCCGGATGGCAAAATGATGAAGAGAAAGATTTTTCTTCTTTTGAGTTGATAAGTCTTTGCATCACATACAGGTATTGATTGTTCAGAAAGGTTAATAAGTGTCTCTTATCTCCAAGAGGTACAAATATTAGGGAGGTAGCCCACTGAGATATTCATCTGTACTAATGAATCACTCAGTTTCATGGTCACTGTATTTTTAAAAGTCCATAAATAGGCATGTTACAATTTCCTTTCTCTTGCTGTGATAAAACATGTTGACTAAAGGCATCTTAGGGGGGCAAATGATTTATTATGTTTACATTTCCAGGTCACAATTTATCATTGCAGTGAGTGAGGCTAGGAACTTGAAGCAGAAATCAGGGAGAAATTGCTTACTGACTCACTGATTTCCAGACTCATTCTTAACTAGCATTCTTGTATAGATCAGAACCATAAGTCCAAAAGAATGGTACTACCCACAGTGGGCTGGGCCACTCTACATCAGTTAATTAATACAGTTTCCCACTGAATTACTGTAATACATGCCCCATTTGATCTAGGTTATTTCTTAATTAAGATACCTTTTTCAGTTGATGTTTAGACTGTGTTAATTTGATAATTGGAGCTAACTGGGATAACTCTCAGGGAAGTCAACCCATATTCAGAGGTTTAAGAACTCTGCTAGAGTGTCCTTAATCACAACCACAAGATTGCTTCCCATAGCTTGTTTTTTTTGTGATAAATTGAATTGAATTCAGATAATACTAGGATTAGACTTTCCAGGCACAAATCAAAAGTACCAAAGAATAGCTTTTAAGAATTGAGATCAGTCCTTCTTGAAGTAAATGAAACACATCATGGAGATGCATGAAACTCACCATGAGGTTTGTTTTCTTCTCAGTCAAATATACTAAAACTTAAAATACTTCAGATTAAAGTGGGAACAGTTACACCTTTGGTGACTGTCATAACTCATCTTGAGATAAAATGAATTATGTAGATTCAAAATTCATAGTAATAGCTGAAATAACATCTCTCAGAGTATTTTGATAGCTTTTTAACACTCTAAAATTGTATTGGAAAAGAAATTTTGTTTCATGACAGGCAATTTATAGTATCTATATTGAACTTGATATGCACACTATATAATAAATGGAATTCAATGTGCTGTTCTATATTCCATTACTGTCATTGCTCAGGTGACATATAATTTGTTCGCTACCTTCCACTATATCACAGCAGACCTTATCCTATGATTTGGGAATATAATTTCAACATGATATACTATAACTTCAAAGTGAATGAATGAGAATAGGCCAAAGTGAATCAATTTCAAACACATAGCTAGAATACAATTTATCCTTTTACAGAATCAAATTTAGTTAACTACTATCTTTTGCCAACAAAATAATTGTTCAGATGATTAATTATCTCCTTGGTGAAACAACTTGTATGGTGTTGCCAGTGTAAATGCCACAGTCATATCTTTATTGGCTTTAACCAGCTTCTTCTGAAACTTCAGATACTTCTAATGTAGGGCAAGCTAGACTGAAATTGACACAAAGATTTTACCTCAGCCCTGAGTTATGATTGGAACAGAATCCTTATTTTGGAGGTAAAAATTGATTTTTCAGTCTCAAAAACAGTGTGTTCTTATGTGAGACAGAAAATGGGTCAGGAAAGTTATCCATGAGTATATATTCCAGACTATAATTGATTAAACATATTTCAGAAAAAGAATTTTATCTTAAGAATAGACACAGAATAGCTTACCCTGCCTTGGTGAAAGTAAAAGGCTAGGTGGTGTCCCAATATTCTTCTTTGAATGCTAATGCCAACCCCTAGCTTCCATATTGTTAGAAATGACTGCTGTTCTACATCATCTTTATTTCACCTTCTGGCATTGAAACCAAATTGGGATGGCCGATCTTGTTTGTAAACTTGACACATCTGAGAAGAATTGTCTCTATCAGACTTATCTATGGGTATGTCTGTGGAGCATTTTCTTCATTGCTAATTGAAATAGGAGAGCCCAGATCTTTTGGGAGTGCCATCCTTGGGCAGGCAGGCCTGGAGTGTATATTTAGGGTAGGTGAGTTTAAGTCTGGAAGCAACCTGATAAGTAGTCTTCTTCCATGGCCTCTGTTTCAGTTCCTGTCTTGAGTTCCTGTCCTGGCTCCCTGGGTGATGAACTGTCACCTGCAAGCTGAAGTGAACCCTTTTATTTCAAAATTGCTTTTGATCACAGTGTTTACCACAGCAACAGAAACACACTGTCTCAAAGTCATATTGCAATACTTACTTTTGGAGAAAATATACTTTTCATTCCGCTTAGATGAAATAATTTTGAAACTACCAAAATATGAGTAAAAATGAGGTATTAAGACATCAGAATATTTTAAAAATGGATTAATTTGCTTTATAACTTTGTAGGTTTGTTATTGTTGTAAGCCATTAGGTATCATTCCTGGTAAGGCTTGTCAGTTTACAAAAGAAAGTGTAATATAGCACATTTTCTGATTAAGATCAATGGCCTTTTGCTGGGCTCTTGTAATCTTTGCTGAGGTTTAATACTAGAAAAAATTACTTGGTACAGAGAATATAAGGCTACTAAGATAAGGTCACAAAACTTTAGATATCTGTTACATTAATTATAATCTTGATATAATGTGCTCAATTTGAAATATTGATCAACCTGATATTGATATCAACCTAACAAGATCTCTCAATTTTAGAACTAGTCTTTACACAATAATTCTGTGTAGTATAGCTACCCAGTACAGGGTATATAACAATTCTAAGATTTAGGTGTAAAAAAAATCTGTGCACACCCATATCTGTTCACTGAAGGCAGTGCCTGGAGGATCTTCTGGCCTTCTTGACAAATTGACTTTTTTTCTTCCCAAATGGCATGAGTTACAAAGCATTGGAATAATGCTTTCCAAGAATATTTTCTGTAGGTTATTTTAATCTTCATCAGAGTAACATAGAGAGACTCAGTAGAAATACAATCTAGTTGGCCCCTCTTGATTCCAAATTTGGGGAGTTAAATCTAAAAAATTGCGTCTTGGATCAAAACCGAGGTAATTCTATGCTTCCTGTGGTTAAAGAACAATGACTGTGGACTCAAAATGCTGATTTAGTCTTAGATAGGCCATCTTACTATAAATTATCCAAGTCTGGAAACTGAGTCATCCTGTAGAGTAGCTAGGGAATAGCCCTAAAGGACAGTGATTGGTGTTAAACATCAGATCATGAAGATGACCTAGTGAATAAATGTCTTATTTCCTGAAAAGTCTCTCTATTTGTAAAGAATGTTCATCCCTTCTTTCCAAGGTGTTAAGCCACTTTTCAAATTACTCCAGCAAGAGTTATGTTTTCTTTCTTACTTTAATCAATCACAGTGAGGGAAAGCTAATATTTTCTCTTTAGTTGCTATTTTAGGTATTTTTTACTTTTGTTTTTTTTTTTTTTTTGCTCAGATCTTTTTTTTTTTTACCATTTTTTTTATTTTCTATATTCTTTATTTACATTTCAAATGATTTCCCCTTTCCCGGTTCCCCCTTCCCTGAAAGTCCCATAAGCCCTCTTCCCTCCCCCTGTTCCCCAGTCAACCCCCTCCCGCTTCTCTGTCCTGGTATTTCCCTACACTGCTACATCCAATCTTTCCAGGACCAGGGGTCTCTCCTTCCTTCTTCTTGGAAATCAATTGATATGGGAACTTTTTTTCTTGGGTATTCCAGAGCTTCTGTGTTAATATCCACTTATCAGTGACTGCATATCATGTGTGTTCTTTTGTTCCTCACTAAAGATGATATTTTCCAGTTCTGATCATTTGCCTAAGAATTTCATCATTTCATTGTTTTTAATTGCAGAGTAGTATTCCATTGTGTAAATATACCACATCTTCTGTACCCATTCCTCCGTTGAGGGACATCTGGGTTCTTTCCAGCTTCTGGGTATTATAAATAAGGCTGCTATGAACTTAGTGGAGCATGTGTCTTTATTGCATGCTGGGGAGGCCTCTGGGTATATGCCCAGGAGTGGTATAAGAGGGTCGTCCAGGAGTGTCATGCCCAGTTTTCTGAGGAACTGCCAGACTGCTTTCCAGAGTGGTTGTACCAGCTTGCAATCCCACCAGCAGTGGAGGAGTGTTCCTCTTTCTCCACATCCTCGCCAATGCCTGCTGTCTCCTGGGGTTTTGATCTTAGCCATTCTGACTGGTGTGAGATGGAATCTCAGGGTTGTTTTGATTTGCATTTCCCTAATGACTAAGGATGATGAACATCTCTTTAGGTGCTTCTCAGGCAATAGATATTCTTCAGGTGAGAACTCTTTGTTTAGCTCTGTACCCCAGGATAGCTAAAAGTATTCTCAACAGTAAAAGAACTTCTGGGAGAATCAGTATCCTGGACCTCAAGCTGTACTACAGAGCAATAGTGTTAAAAACTGCATGGTATTGGTACAGTGACAGGCATGTAGATCAATGGAACAGAATTGAAGACCCAGAAATGAATCCACACTCCTATGGTCACTTGATCTTTGACAAAAGAGCTAAAACCATCCAGTGGAAGAAAGATAGTCTTTTCAACAAATAGTGCTGGTTCAACTGGAGGTCAGCATGCAGAAGAATGCAAATTGATCCATTCTTATCTCCTTGTACTAAACTCAAGTCCAAGTGGATCAAGGACCTCCACATAAAACCAGACACACTGAAACTAATAGAAAAGAAACTAGGGAAGAGCCTTGAACACATGGGCACAGGGGAAAATGTCCTGTACAGAACACCAATAGCTTATTCTCTAAGATCAAGAATTGACAAATGGGACCTCATAAAATCTGTAAGGCAAAGGACACTGTCAAAAGGACAAAGTGGCAGTCAACAAATTGGGAAAAGATCTTTACCAACCCTACATCTGACAGAGGGCTAATATCTAATATATACCAAGAACTCAAGAAGTTATTTTTTGCTTTTGTGTTGCAAGTGTTTGATATTTTTTATTACCTCAAATTGGGTATGGGTCTTACAAACATTCCTATGTTAGCAGTAATCATGCATCCAAAGAAAATTATTTTTCTCTTCAGATAGACAGGGAGAACCACTAATAGTGTGGTGGAAATTATGGTCCTTTCCAAGGTTATGGCTCTTGGGACCTGCAGCTGCCAGACAATGCATGTCTCATGCTTGTGCACTGGTCTGCTGATAAAGTGAGGATAAGGATTTCTTCAGATAGCTTCATGGATTAGATTAATGAGAATAACCTCTAAGAATTTATATTTGAATTTTTTACCAACACAGTAATAATCCATGACCTACAGAACCTTACAGTGGCATCTAGTTCTCTCTTCTGCTTTGGGAAATCTTTAACTGGTTAGCAATATCAAAGACAGGCTTGCCATAAGTTGAACCCTTTGGAGCTGTAGATTTGTAGCCACCAGGATGCATGTGAGTTATGTATATGACATAACCTTCTTCACTTTGTATTGTAGTCTGAGTGCTTTATCCAACCAGGTCACATAGGAGCCTTGTAGAGTGCAGAGGGCTGGCAGTACAGATACTAATGGAACCTCAGAAGAAAGTGTGGCATGTGGCAAGGCTGCTTCTTTTTCCATACCTGCATTTTCTTTGTGATTTATCTTTTACAGGATGATTTCCTACATCAAGGAACTGATGACACTGTTGGTCTCTGAAGTTATTTTATGGTTTGTTTGCTACTAATTTCCCATGATGTTGAATCATTTTTGAGGTCCAGGGCACTGATACTGAGGGAAAATTGAATACCGGTATTTAACTCAAAGCCTCAAAATAGTGAGAGGATTGCTTGAAAAAGATCATCAACAGAGGATAAAAATTTGTACCCAAGTTTTTCTGTCTCTATATTTTTCTACCCTCCTCCTTCTAAGTGCCATTAGAACTTTAGAGAGGGAGGAATGCATGGAACTGTAAAGTATCATCTTAAGTGAGGTAACTTGAACCTGAAAGGACATTCATGGTATGTAAGTGGATATTAGCCAAAGTACAGATTAGCCACGATATACCCCACAGATCTTAAGATGTTAAACAAAAAGGAAAGCCCAAGTGAGTATGCTTAAATCCCACTTAGGAGGGGAAGAAAATAACTATGAGAGGCAGAGGGAAGGAGGGAGGGACCTGAGTGGAAGAGGTGAGGGGGGATGAAGGCGAGCAGGGTCAGGTTTAGGGGACGATGGGATAGAGGCCCAGAGGGCAGGAGAATGAATGGAAATATGCTTCTGCCAGGGGTGGAGTTGGGGTAAACCTCTAGAAAGTCTCAGGGATCTGAGATGGAGGAGGCTCCCAGGACTCAATGTGGGTGATATTAGCTGAAATGTCCAACAGCAGAGATATGGAACCTGAAGAGACCACCTCCAGTAGTCAGACAGGACCCCCAGAGGAGGAATGGGGATATCAATCCACCTACAAAACTTTCGACCCCAATTTGCTCCTCTCTAAAAGAAATGCAGGAACAAAAATGAAGCAGAGACTGAAGGAATGGTTGACTAGTGACCAGCCCAACTTGGGATCCATCCCATGGACAGGTTCCAATCTCTGACACTATTACTGATGCTATGTTATGCTTGCAGACAGGAGCCTAGCATGACTGTCTTCTGAGAGGCTCTGCCAGAAGATACAGAGACAGATGCAGATACTCACAGCCAAGCATTGGACAGAAGTTGGGGAACCTTATGGAAGAGTTAGGGGAAGGACTGAAGGAACTGAAGGGGATGACAATCCCGTAGGAAGACTAACAATGTCAACTAACCTGGACCCCTGGGAGCTCCCAGAGACTGAGCCACCAACCAAAGAGCATACATGGGCTCGTTTGGGGGCCCCAACCCATATGTAATAGAGTACTGTTCTGTCTGTCCTCAGTGGGAGAGGATGCACCTAATACTGTAGAGATGTGATGCCCCATCGGGACACTTTGGGGGAGCACCCTCTCAGAGGCAAACGGAAGGAGGGGGTTGGAGGAAGAACTTTGTGAGGGGGGACTGGGAGGGGGCAACATTTGGAATGTAAATGAATAAAATGATTAATTAATTAATTAATTAAAAAAAGAAATAATCACATGGAAGTTTTAAGTTCTGATTCTTCAGTGTTCTACAAGTTTTTGAGTGGAAAATAAAATTGTAATTTTCTTCCTGTATATACTTATGCAGAATCCATCACCTTAAGAAATAGACTAGGAAAATTGAACATTGGACTGGAAAAATAAACATTCTTGGAAAGATACATTTCCAAATTCCATGGAAATTCAAAGAGTTTTAGAGTTAATGAAACTTGCTTGGAGATTACTGAAGAGAAAGCTCCTTTCTTTCTATATACTTATCTTCTTCACACTAAATTATTTCAAAAGATAACAAAGAGAGGCAAGGATGAGAGTTTCAAAGTAGAGAGGGGGCATCCCAAATGGTGTAATAGGGAATTAAAAATTGAAAAGAGATTGACATTTTCTTCAAGAAATTACAATTTTCTCATTGCTAAAAAAATTTCTAAAATAGGAATTTACAAGAACAGGATTCAAGCTGTTCAAGTTAGCAGATTTTGGGAAATGAATCTGGGAAGTGAGGGTTTAAGAACACCACCATTCTAGAAGGAATTAGTTTAACTGAGGCACAGTATATACAGATGACTTTTGAAGTTAAGGACTCAGCAAGGATGCTGAATTTCTGAGCTATTTCAGAATAGCTCTGAATGGTGGTTTCTGAGACTTATTGATTTATGTCATTAACATGATTGTTTTTAGATTCCTCTGGATGAAGGACAATGCAAAATCATTCTGAACATTTCTTCCAGCCTTTCACCAGGGCCTTTCTTCATGACTCAGCAATGTTGTTGTCCAGAGAAGTTGTAGAGGACTATGCATTTGTCACTCCGCAGTATTATGAGAGGATACTACAGTCAGTCAAAAATAGCTTACAGCTGCAACAAGCCAGATAATAGGTACTGGCTCACAACCCCCAAAAAGATTAAATCTGACAGGTTTCCTATTTCCTGGAGTTGAGCTGTGCACTTACTGAAAAACCCACAAAGGTTGCAGGAAGAAATAACAATGTGGCAATCTATTTACATGGGGTTATAATAAAGCACGTGACTTATGCCTTTGGAAAGAAAACTAAACACTGCCTTCTCCATTTTTATCCTTTTGCTATTGCTAGGCTTGCACAAAGAAAATTTACAAGATATCTCAGAAGATGTACTTTTACTTTCATAGTCCAGTCCTTTCATTAATAATTCCTGTTGAAACACTCTAAAAGGAAATATTTCTGATACTCAATTGAAATAAATTCTGCAGTTTCCATAGTTTTGGATTTTCAAAAGTTTGCAACATTGAATATCTGAGTTCTCCCCCACCCCAACTATAGCAAAACTAAAAGGAACACACTTTATTATTTCTATGTTGTGGGTAGAGAAATGAAGAAGCCAAAAATCACATAGAAATTTAGGGTTAGACATTTAATGGGAACTGAAGTTTGGGATTCCAATATTATCACCCACTGTGTATTTAACTCCATTTTATGCTACCTCTGAACAATCCAGAAACATGTTGTTAGAAGATTTTCTTGGTGAAATACTTAATATGTATGTGGTTGAAAACTTGAACATCTCTCTTGTGGCAAGGACTGCCATATAAGTATGCCTATCACCTCAGTGTTAACTATTTACTGGAGAATGCTTTTCCTCTCCCTTCACATTCAAAATCACATTTAGCTTCTACTGTTATATCTCTTTGCTATTTATGAATTAAATAAACATCTTTCCATTACTCCCTAAATAAACTACTTTAAAAGGATTATGATTAGGAAAAAAGAGGATACAAAAGAAAAATTAAGAAAGAGATTGAAAGATCAATTTCCTTTCCAATACACATTTATCTAAGATCTAGTTCCCATGCTACATCCTGTCAGAGGGATCTAGTATGGAGAATTCCAAGATATTATCAGATCTTATGAGACAAAGGGCTAGAGGCTGCTACTGTGCTGTATATCATGGTCTATTTTAACACAATGATGATTCTTTTGCAGTCTATTCTGATTTTTATACATATTTGTCTTTTGAGTCAAATGACTCAGAATATCTGTATTAAAAAACCCTAAAGTTCTGGGGAAATTAAATACTTATGAATGGTAGTCTATGTCAAAAACATACATTCTTTGTGCTATTAGTTGAAGCTACTTCTACCCTAAATTCTATTGTTTGACCTATGTAGGAAATAGATGCAGTCTAGAATGTCACCAATGTTTCTGTATCTAGATGCTGAATATGACAACAATGAAACGTACATAGGAAGATCTCAACTATTTTTTTAATGAATTCTAAAGACTAGATTTGATCACACAGTAGCTTTTGCTCTCTCTTACAGTAAATAATCTTTTTATTGGAAATGTTTAAGGGAAGTACAAATGATCATTTGTTAGGGTATAGAAGAGTATGGTTGGATAATTCTGACATGAAGTTGGAATAGAACCCTATGAGATATATTGAACTGGAGGCTCAATTTTCAAAGAATTGGAGTTCAGAGATCTACATGGGTACTGTGTCATTTATATTAGGTGAAACAGAAGATAGTTTATGTTCCTGCAATAGAAAAGTTCCTGTTCTAGAACTCTATTGTTATGATCATAAATTAGTCAAGAATTTGTCAGTGTACAGATGTACTGATGAATTGAAACTTCTGTCTAATGCCAGATTTAGCACAACTGAAGACCATAACATTATTTGTACCTAAACTTATTCAGTAAGAATAATTCTTAAAGTTCCTATTGTATATGATTGTACAATTTACACCCACATATAGATTTTGTGTTTAGACTATATTCCATAAATATTAATTGATGTCCTTTATAACAATACAGCTACAGAAACTAAAAGTAGGCTTAATTTCTTTGATTGGGAGCTTCTCAGGAAGAAATTTTAGTGGCCCAACATAGACTTAAAACCTTTAGTTCTGTCTGCCCACTGTGCATTTCTTTTTTGGGACTAGAAAAACAATAAAATATTCCTGTTGTTACGGTTTATATGAGAAATGCCTCTCACAATATCAATTATTTAAATATTTGCTCCCATGTTGGAGGTGCTTTTTAGAAGAGATAATAGAATACAATACTAGGGGTAGGCTTTCAGAATTTGTATAGTCTTACCTTTCATGCTTCCTGTGTATGGCTGAGATGTGACTTTTCAGATTCTTCCTCCAGTTACTTGCTACCATTATGGATATTTAGCCTTGGAACTATAAGCCAAACTAGACCATTTCTTAGGTTGCCATTGGTCATAGAATTTTATCACAACAAAGTAACTAATATACCTGTCATGGCTGACAGAGTTTGTGTTATGCAAGTTTGCTTGCGCCTCTTTATGATTGTGTTGGATTGATATATCAGCAATAATTGCAATAAGTTATTATTTGAATGCAAGAAAGAGAAATGCAGTGAAATAAGCATCAAAATAGTAAAAGATCAGACTTTCTAGTACTGAGCACCTGGCAGACTTGCTAATCCTTATACATTTGTTAACTATTTTCTTCTTCAAAATTTACCTAAGCAGTATAATTTTCAGATAATTTTTTATTGACTTTATCAAACAAGTAAGTGGCAGGGTGACATCTACACACCAGCCATTTGAAGTCTATGGCTTCAAAGTAGTTTAGACTTCAAGTAGTTTAGAACTTTAAGTTTGTGTACCCTTTTCTTTTGTATTAGAGGACCCTCCTGGGACAGACAATGGCAATATTAAGTTTCACTTGTAGCAGGATATGAAGGTGGTGTGGTTGTAGAAACCAAAGAAATGTTGGCATTTTATGAAGATCTGATCTTGATTGTTTATGACTCAATGAGGTAGGAAGAAACACAGCTCCTTCCATTTTCTTTTAAAGTCTGTTGGGTTCATCTCTGAAGAGGTATTTTGCCACCGCTTGGTGGCAGTAGCTACCAACGAATTTACAACACTGAGTCTCAATTTATAACCAAAATACTGGCCTTTCTAAATGGGAATGACTTTTCAAAAAGAGATTTGTTTTTATTAATGACTTTTTTGAAAATTCAGGTTTTCCATAGCATAGCTAATAATTATCTACAATCTGTTATTGTCTGGAGCATCAATGTCCTCCAAGAAATGTTCTACCTTACTTAAGATACTTATATTTTCCTTTATAATAAAACTTTACATGAAATTTCTTTTATTAGCCATTCTATATTTAGAGATGTTCATCACGTGGTAATGACCAAAGTACAATAATGATGTAGATTGTAAAGAATGAGGGCTTCTGAAACTAGACTTAGATGGTAACTTTTAATCATCAAACATGAAATTATTACTGTAGGTTTACATCAACCAAGGAATATCAAGTAATGTTTCAATTCATGCAGCTAATACACATGGTAGAGGAAGAAACATGTACAGAAAGGCTTAAGAAATTTTTGTCTGAAATAAATTGGACAATTTGTTTAGCGACTGCATATCAGAATCAGGATTTGAATCATGAAATATATGGCTTAGAGGATCTATATTCTGTATCATCTTATGATAACTGTATGAAAATGATTATTACTGTGCCAGAACAATGATAATCCAGAAAAGAATTCTAATATTCATGTTAAGAGGGCTGAAAATGCAAAGGATTTACTGTATGATGTAGAAATAAATGGAATGAGTGAATTTGCATAGAATATGTTCATTCTAGTTTTTAAGACAGATGGATAACTGAACTTGTCTAGAACCAACTAAGACAAATCTTTTTAAATGGAGTATAGATAATATCTATCTTAATTAGAATGATCTGATAGGAGACTAAATTACTAACAATTACGTTTTCTGATGATATGTCAGTCACAGTGAAATGCTTATGAGACTATTTTTAAAGGCAGAATAACTTGGCATATGAGTGAGATTCAATAGTGATAGTATCTACATACACTTACAAACTGGAACAGTTGTTCACGTGTATTACCTTTACAACAGAAAATGACTGAGATGAGAGTCCACAGTGTCTAGTTTTAGTACAATAGTGAGAAGAGATGCATTAACAAAGGCAGAAAGAAAAAGGAGCTCCATCATCCCTTCCTTTACCATTACCAACCAATCTGAGTAAAAATAATTGCCATCCATTTGGCAGAGAAGAAATTTAACTCATAGCTTTAGAATTGAAACCCAGTACCAGGCCCATCACAGCAAAATCCATTATTAAGCAGAGCCCCAAATATTCTGCCACAGGTATGTACAGCAACAAAACATTATAAATGTCTTAGCCTGGCAGCTAAGTGACTGAATATACCAGATCTCCTCAGCCTCTGGGAGCAGAAGAGGGAGTGAGATTTTACTGTCTGGGAGCAGGTCACCAAAGCTAGCACAGAATTTTGGCCTAAAGTTCAGTGTCAGGCCCACTGCACTAACACTCAGTAACATGACAAAAGTAGTAAAGAAACAAAATATTCCTATGTACAGACCTAGTTTTATACATGGAATCTTAGGACCAACTGCAGATCTAGGCAAACAATTGTCCTGGTAGAGTAGATTCATTGTTTTGCATCTATCATTTCTAGTTCCACTATGTGCAGTCCCTGACTGCGCTGAGATTGCACTAGATGTCACAACAGCAAGCCTCAAATATTGACCAGCTTAGTTTAGTCTCAGTAGATAAGGAGCTTCCTTCTCCACTAAACCATCCTTGGATAGTAAAAGATATAGAGAGAATCCATTTGTTTGGGATCGGGTGGGGTGAAGATACAGGTGTTGATGTGGAATTCAAGAATCAGTATGCTGTTTTTAATTTTTGAACTTAGTCATTTCTTCAGCCTCTTAAAGCACTTGTTTTAAGGAGACTCAATGACCTTCATGAAAACAGAGAATATGTGCTTGAGAATGATAGGAAAACTTAGCAAAGAGGCAGAAGCTATTTAAAAGATAAAACAAATTTTTGGGTTTCATTTAGCACTTGACAGATCCCAGTAACTCCTGTTCCCAGGTCAGTGTCCACGAACAAGACCTCAAGGCCTGGAGGTATGCACACCCAAGAAATTGTGCTTCTATCTTGTCAATATCATATGCATCTGGCTGTACCAACTGTGAGCCTCAAGGCAGGAAGACCATAGCTTGCAGGCCCACACTATATGACATAGTACTTTTAACATTGGTCTGGGTGAGTGTAGTATGGAACCTGAGGATTCTCCCTGTGGGGTGACTCTTCCCAGACCTAGGGAAATTTCTGCACTGTTTAACCAGAGAATGGTGTTGTGGGTGCAATATTTGGGCTGTCTCTGCTTCCAGGGACACAATTATGAGTACAGCCTGACTATTTTAAATATTCCTCCAGATCATGTTGAACAGCACACTAATGGTACTTATGGGACAGACCTGAATTTGATTTGCCTTCTAGTATTGGAATAGTGGCAGTGCCATCAATAAGGACCTAGTGGCAACCATGAACTGATAGTGCCATCTTGTGCTGACATACAAGTCACTTCAGGGTGTTTGCAATTTTTTAAAAGCCAAAGTAAAAGTGGACTAAGACAACTGGAATATAGATCTAGTTATTTAATGAAGTATCAAATTGTTTATCAGCAATGTGAAGATCTTTTAGAAACATGACCTTATTATCAGTCAAACTAACTTACCAGACACTGAAAATTAAATAACTAATATGAGTAAATCTTAGATAAAGAATTTAAAAGTTTTTAATCAATTTTTAGATTTGTTTATTTTGTGGTGTGTATTAATGTTCTGATGTCACCATGCATGACAACCGCCATGCATGGAGGTTGGAAGAGAGCATCAGCTCCTCTGGGACTGGAGTTACTGTTGGTTGTGAACCAACACACGTGTGCTGGGAACTCAATTTGGGTCTTTTGCAAAAGAAACATGTACTCTCAACAACTTAACCATTTTTACAGCCCCTTAAAGCACTTGTTTTAAGGAAACACAGTGACCTTTATGAAAAGAGAACATGAGAAATAAAAAAACCACAATTATTCAATATTATAGGAAAGCTTTCTTTCTTTCTTTCTCTCTTTCTTTCTTTCTCTCTTTCTTTCTTTCTTTCTTTCTTTCTTTCTTTCTTTCTTTCTTTCTTTCTTTCTTTCTTTCTTTCTTTCTTTTTTCTAAAGATTTATTTATTTTATATATGTGAGTACATTGTTGCTGTCTTCAGACACACCAGAAGAGGTCATTGTACCCCATTACAGATGCTTGTGAGCTACCATGTGGTTGCTGGGAATTGAAGCAGTCAGTGCTCCTTATAGCCGAGATATCTCTCCAGCTCCTTGGTTTTTGTTTTGTTTTGTTTTTGAGACAGTGTTTCATGTAGCTCAGACTAGCCTTGAACTCACTATGCAGCTAAAGATGACCTTGAGCCCCTGGATCATAGTGTTTATTCTTCCCAGATCTCAGGAATGTATCTTTTGGGTTTTTGGTTGGTTTGCTTCTTACTATTATGACCATGATATGTTTTTATCATTTACAAATTACTTCTTATATGAAAAGAACTTAAATTTTTATGGCAATCACACAGAAATCTCCTATGTAAAACCAAAAATAATAACTGAGGAATTAAAAATATGCTACTAAATTAAACCATTTAGCAGTCTCTGACTGATCATCAGTTTCTATTTGATTGATGTACAGCCATAGAAAATGAAATGAGTAGATTAAAGAAACATTTGAGTCCCATTCCTTTTTGCAGTAATATTCACAGAAGCAAGAGATAAAACAATCTAAGTATCAGCTGATGAATGGTAAAGGAAGTGTAGTATATACACATATGGAATGTGTGTGATTCAGCCATTGTAAGAGAATGAAATCTAATCATTTGCAAAGGCATAGGTGGACCTGGAGATCATTGTGTTAAGTAAAATAGGCATGCACAGGAAGACAAACATCATACCATCTCACCTTTATGTGTAACGTAAAATAGTCTCATAGAAGACCACGGACACTAAGTCACGTAAGAAATGTATTTAAAGCAAAGTGGCCGGATATAAAATTAACTCAAGCAAATCAGTAGCCTTCCTATACTCAAAGGATAAACAGGCTGAGAGAGAAATTAGGGAAATGACACCCTTCACAATAGCCACAAACAATATAAAGTATCTTGGTGTGGCTCTAACCAAACAAGTGAAAGATCTGTATGACAAGAACTTCAAGTCTCTGAAAAAGAAATCAAAGAAGACCTCAGAAGATGGAAAGATCTTCCATACTCATGGATTGGCAGGATTAATACAGTAAAAATGGCTATCCTGCCAAAAGTAATATACAGATTCAATGCAATTCCGATCAAAATCCCAACTCCATTCTTCATAGTTAGAAAGAGCAATTATCAAATTCATCTGGAATAACAGAAAACCCAGGATAGCTAAAACTATTCTCAAGAGTAAAAGAAACTCTGGGGGAATCAGTATCCCGGACCTCAAGCTGTACTACAGAGCAATAGTGTTAAAAACTGCGTGGTAGTGGTACAGTGACAGGCAGGTAGATCAATGGAACAGAATTGAAGACCCAGAAATGAACCCACACACCTATGGTCACTTGATCTTTGACAAGAAAGCTACAACCACCCAGTGGAAAAAAGATAGCCTTTTCAATAGATGGTGCTGGTTCAATTGGAGGTCAACATGCAGAAGAATGCAAATTGACCCCTTCTTATCTCCTTGTACAAAGCTCAATTCCAAGTGGATCAAGGACCTCCACATAAAACCAGACACGCTGAAACTAATAGAAAAGAAACTAGGGAAGAGCCTTGAACATATGGGCACAGGGGAGAATTTCCTGAATAGAACTCCAATTGCTTATGCTCTAAGATCAAGAATTGACAAATGGGGCCTCATAATATTACAAAGTTTCTGTAAGGCAAAGGACACTGTCAAAAAGACAAAACAGCAACCAACTAATTGGGAAAAGATCTTTACCAACCCTACATCCAACAGAGGGCTAATATCCAAGATATACAAAGAACTCAAGAAGGTAGATTCCAGAGAGCCAAATAACCCTATTAAAAAATGGGGTACAGAGCTAAACAAAATTTTCACCTGAGGAATATCGAATGACTGAGAAACACCTAAAGAAATGTTCAACATCCTTAGTCATCAGGGAAATGCAAATCAAAACAACCCTGAGATTCCACCTCACACCAGTCAGAATGGCTAAGATCAAAAACTCAGGAGACAGCAGTTGTTGGCAAGGATGTGGAGAAAGAGGAACACTCCTCCACTGCTGGTGGGATTGCAAGCTGGTAAAACCACTCTGGAAATCAATTTGGCGGTTCCTCAGAAAACTCGGCATAATACAACTGGAGGACACAGCTATACCACTACTGGGCATATACCCAGAGGACTCTCCAACATGCAATAAGGACACATGCTCCACTATGTTCATAGCAGCCTTATTTACAATAGCCAGAAGCTGGAAAGAACCCAGATGTCCTTCAACAGAGGAATGGATACAGAAAATGTGGAATATTTACACAATGGAATACTACTCAGCTATTAAAAACAATGAATTCATGAAATTCTTAGGCAAGTAGGTGGAACTGGAGAATCCTGAGTTAGATGACCTGTTCACAAAAAATCACACATGATATGCACTCATTGATAAGCGTATATTAGCCCAGAAGCTTGGAATACCCAAGGAACAATTCACTTATCAAAGGATACCAAGAAGAAGAAAGGAGAGTCACCTGGTCCTAGAAGGGCTCAATGTGGCAGTGTAGGGGAATACCAGGGAGGGGAGGCGGTAGTGGGATGGTTGGGGAGCAGGGGGAGGGAAGAGGGCGTATGGGACTTTTGGAGAGGGGGGGAACCAGTAAGAGGGAAATCATTTGAAATGTAAATAAAGAAAATACCTAATAAAAAAATTAAAAAAAAGAAATGTATTTAAATGTAAGAAATTATCTTACAGCAAGAGACTCTACACAGGAATTGTGTGCTATATATCAAACAGCTAGAGGAAATATTTTAAATTGTTTCTCCATCAAGAAATAACAAATGTGGGAGCAGCTGGGGCAGGAGTCTTCCCTTCCAGCCACCATTTGCAGCAGGGAACCAGGCAGCTCCACAGCCTTCTGTGCACAGACCCTGCCAGAAGAGAGTTGGTCTCCCAGGAGTACAGACACAGGTTTACAGGCCCATAGGAGGGAAAAGCTCCAGCCAGAGAAAAGAAGACCAACTAACACCACAAATAACCAGATGGTGAAAGCCAAGCACAAGAACCCTACCAACAGAAATCAAGGCTACTTGGCAACATCAGAGCCCAGTTCTCCCACCACAGCAAATCCCGAATGCCCCAACACACTGGAAAAGCAAGAGTTGGATTTAAAGTCTCTTCTCACGATGCTGTTAGAGGACATCAAGAAGAACTTAAATAACTCCCTTAAAGAAATACAGGAGAACATGGGTCAAATGGTAAAGGCCCTTAAAGAGGAAACACAAAAATCCCTGAAAGAAATACAGGAGAACACAAACAAACAAGTGAAGGAACTGAACAAAACCATCCAGGATCTAAAAATGGAAGTAGAAGCAATAAAGAAATCACAAAGTGAGACATCTCTGGAGATAGAAAATCTTGGAAAGAATTCAGGAGTCATCAACAGAATACAAGAGATAGAAGAAAGAATCTCAGGGGCTGAAGATACCATAGAAAACATTGACTCAACAGTTAAAGAAAATGCAAAATGCAAAATGCTCCTGAGCCAAAACATCCAGGAAATCCTGGACACAATGAGAAGACCAAACCTAAGGATTATAGGTATAGAAGAGAGTGAAGATTTCCAACTTAAAGGGCCAGTAAATATCTTCAACAAAATTATAGAAGAAAACTTCCCTAACCTAAAGAAAGAGATGCCCATGAACATACAAGAAGCCTACAGAACTCCAAACAGACTGGATCAGACCAGAAAGTCCTCCTGTCACATAATAATCAAAACACCAAATGCACTAAACAAAGAAAGAATATTAAAAGCAGTAAGAGAAAAAAGTCAAGTAACCTATAAAGGCAGGCCTATCAGAATTACATCAGACTTCTCACCTGACACGATGAAAGCTAGAAGATCCTGGGCAGATCTCATACAAACACTAAGAGAACACAAATGCCAGCCCAAACTACTATATCCAGCAAAACTCTCAATTACCATAGATAGAGAAACCAAGATATTCCATGATAAAACCAAATTTACACAATATCTTTCCACAAATCCAGCCCTACAAATGATAATAGATGGAAAATGCCAACATGAGGAGGGAAACTGCATCCTAGAAAAGCAAGAAAGTAATCTTTTTCCAACAAACCCAAAAGAAAGTAACCACACAAACATAAAAAGAACATCAAAAATAACAGGAAGCAACAATCACTATTCCTTAATATCTTATAACGTCAATAGACTCAATTACCCAACAAAAAACATAGTCTAACAGAGATGTTTTTCATGTGGATCTTCGATTTTATCAGAAAATGTTTGTGACTCCTCTTTCAATTTAGTAATGCTTTTTGTGTCTACCATTTTGACTGTATTATTTTCCATGATAATCTTTAATTTTAACATTTTTTCTGTGTATTTCTTCGATTTTGTCAGAGATGTTTTTCATGTAGATCTTCGGATTCGTTGGGGGGGAGGGTGTTTGTAGTTCCACTTTCAATCAATTTAGGAATGTTTTTGTGCCTACCATTTTGTTGGTATAATTGTCCATGATAATCTTCAATTTTAACGTTTTTCTGTATTTTTCTTCAATTTTATCAGAGGTATTTTCCATGTGGATCTTCAGTTTTATCAGACAATGTCTATAATTTTACTTTCAATCAACTTAGGAACATTTTTATATCTTCCATTTTATCTGTATAATTTTCCATTAATAGTCAGTTTTAACATGTTTCTCTATATATTTCTTGAATTTTTTCAGGAATATTTTCCTTGTAGATCTTCAATTTTATCAGAAAGTGTTTATAATTCCACTTTCAAAAAACATAGGAATATTTTTATGCCTACCATTTTATCTGTATAATTTTTCCATGAAATACTCAATCTTAACGTGTTTTTTTACATTTCTTCAATTTTATCAGAGATATTTTCTATGTAAATCTTCAATTTTATCAGAAAATGTTTATAATTTCACTTTCAATCAACTTAGAAATATTTTTATGCCTACCATTTTATCTGTATAATTTTCCATAATCTTCAATTTTAATGTTTTTCCATATATTTTTTTCAATTTTATCAGAAATATTTTCCATGTAAATCTTCAATTTTATCAGAAAATGGTTATAATTCTACTTTCAATCAACTGAGGAATATTTTAATTCCTACCAATTTATCTGTATAAATTTCTTCAATCTTATCAGAGATATTTTCCATGTAAATCTTCAATTTTATCAGAAAATGTTTTTAATTCTTTCAATCAATTTAGGAATATTTTTATGCCTACCATCTTATCTATATAATTGTTCATGAAATAGTCAGTTTTAACATGTTTTTCTATATATTTCTTGAGTTTTATCAGAAATATTTTCCTTGTAGATTTTCAATTTTATCAGAAAATATTTATAATTCCACTTTCAATCAACTTAAGAATACTTTTATGCCTACCATTTTATCTGTATAGTTTTTCCATGAAATAGTCAATCTTAATGTGTTTTTGTATATATTTCTTCAATTTTATCAGAGTATTTTGCATGTATATTTACACTATGGAATACTACTCAGCAATTAAAAACAATGAATTCATGAAATTCTTAGGTAAATGGGAAACAGGGAGAGGGAAGAGGGCTTATGGGACTTTTGGGGAGAGGGGAACAGGGAAAGGGCAAATCATTTGGAATGTAAATAAAGAATATAGAAAATAAAAATAAAAAAAATTAAAAAACCCAACAATTTACTCAATTTCCTAATAAAAAGACATAGACTAAGAAATATTTTTCTTGTAAATCTTCAATTTTATCAGAAAATGTTTGTAATTCCTCTTTCAATTAATTTAGCAATTTTTTGTTTACCATTTTATCTGCATTATTTTTTATGATAATCTTTAATTTTAATGTTTTTGTATATATTTCTTCTATTTTATCAGAAATTCTTTCAATGTAAATCTCCGATTTTATCACAAAATATTTTTAATTCCATCTTCAATTAATTTAGAAAGGTTTATTATATCTACCATTTTATCTGCATAATTTTCCATGAAATAGTCAATTTTAATGTGTTTGTCTATATATTCCTTGAATTTTATCAGAAATATTTTGCATGTAAATCTTCAATTTTACCTGAAAATGTTTATAATTCCAAGTTCAATTTTTATGCCTATCATTTTATCTGTATAATTGCCGTAATAATCTTCAATTTTAACATGTTTTTCTATATATTTCTTCAATTTTATCAGATATTTTCCATGTAAATATTCAAGTTTATCAGGAAATGTTTATAATTTCACTTGCAATCAACTTAGAAATACTTTTATGCCTACCATTATTATATCTATATAAAATTTTCCATGATAATCTTCAATTTTAACATGTTTTTCTATATCTTTCTACAATTTTATCAGAAATATTTTCTATATAATCTTCAAATCTATCATAAAATGTTTCTATTTCATTTTTTCAATTAGTTTAGCAATGTTTTTATGTCTACCACTTTACTCTTTAATTTTCCATGAAAATTGTCAATTTTAACGTGTTTTTCTATATATTTCTTCTATTTTATCAGAAATGTTTCCCACATAAATCTTCAATTTTATCATAAAATGTTTTTACTTCCTTTTACTTCTTTTTTTTCAATAAAAGAAAAGAAATGACAAATGTTTGAGGAAATAGCTATATTTGATCTAATTTAAATATTATACAACACATATATGTACCTACATATTATCTGGTAACCAATTATGCATAATTTTTACAGCTTTATGTATCAGTTAAAATACATTTCAGAAGACTAATTTTAATTTAACAAAATATCAGAATGTAAGAATTTATTTAGTTTTGGTCTTGCATTGCAAAATATTATTTTCATATTTATCAAGCTAAAAATAAACTAATGCTGTAAGCCTCCAAAAGACAATTAATTAAAACTGACCTATGACTTGTATGGGATTTAAACACATCTATAAGGAGAAAACTCCATCACTTTACTTTATTGTGCATATCAGCAACTCTTGATGAAGGTTCAAAGCTGTGCTCAACATCCAGGAGAGTTCTATCTTATTATCCATTTTTTAAATAAAATATGTTTAAATTTTCATATTCTGTATATACAAAATGAAACTGTAGAATACAGACTATCTTAGTTACTTTTTTATTGCTGGGATAAAATACCATGACCAAAGCAACTTATGAAATAAAGTGTTTCATTTGAGACTTATGGTTTCATAGGTTTATAGTACATGACCATCATGGTTGGTAGCATGGCAGAAAACAAACAGTCATGGAGCTAAAACAATAGCAGAAAAGTTATATCTGGAGATAACCAGGAGATATCAAGAGAGTCTCAGAGTTTTTCGAAAAGTCAGTCTGGCCAGGCAGTAGTGGCACACGCCTTTAATCCCAGCACTTGGGAGGCAGAGGCAGGCGGATTTCTGAGTTCGAGGCCAACCTGGTCTTCAAGTGAGTTCCAGGACAGCCAGGGCTACGTAGAGAAACCCTGTCTCAAAAAACAAAAAAAAAAAAAAAAACAAAAACAAAAACAAAAAAAGATAAAGAAAAGTCAGTCTGCTCTCAGTGATAAGCCTCTTCCAACAGGGCAATTCAAGCTATTCCTAAACAATAGATGAAATATTCAAATACATGTATCCTTCCCAATTGGAGATGAAATATATGACTCTATAGGGACTGTTTTCATTGAAACCTCTATTTCTGTAGACAATAAAATGGTTACTGTAGTAAAACAAATTAAGATAATCCCCTCTTCTTCCCATAGAAAGGAAGGTCAAGGCTGGTTCTGTGTTAATATTTATTAACAGCCTCTCTAAATTTTGCTATTCCATCTTACCTGCTTTCTCCACTGTGCTCACGTTATTTCAAATAAGCAACACTGACAAAGAGCTGTATCTATTTGACTGAAACTTAATCTGCCAGAGTGGGAACCAGGATGCTAGTAAATGATGGAAGCATTAGTAACTAAACATTACCTTATTTGCATATCTTGCTTAACAAGATTTTTTTCTAGCATAAAGTCTTTTCCATGAACAAAAATGGACATTTTCATCTTTTAGTAAGTCTGATTGGCAAAGTCCTTTCTTTTGTGACGTTGAAGCATTTATCTTGGTTGTGTCTATTCATTGTCTACAAGTTAAGACAAGCACATGGTTAACCCTACCTTTTCTCAGGGTGAAATATGGCCTAGTTTCCCAGCCAGTCTCATGACTATGCTCTTTTGAATGCCCTTTCTTTTTCTCCTTCTCTAATTTAAGAATTTTGTCTTATTGACAGTATCCTTTGCTTACAGAATCTTTGCAGTTTCATGAGGTCCCATTTGTCAATTGTTGATCTTAGAGCCTGGGCCATTGGTTATCTGTTCAGGAAGTTTTCCCCTGTGACAACGTGTTCTTTTCTACTTTCTCTTCTGTTATTCAGTGTATCTGGTTTTATGTGGAGGTCTTTGATCCACTTGGACTTGAGCTTTGTACAAGGTGATAAATACGGATCAAGTTGCATTCTTCTGCTTGTAGACTGCCAGCTAGACCAGCACCATTTGTTGAATATGCTTTTTTTTCCCACTGTATGATTTTAGCTTCTTTGTCAAAGATCAAGTGTCCATAGTTGTGCAAGTTTATTTCTGGGTCTGCAATTCTATTCCATTGATCGACATGTCTGTCTCTATACCAATACCATGTCGTTTTATCACTATTGATCTGTGGTATAGCTTAAGGTCAGGGATAGTTATTTCCCTAGAAGTTCTTTTATTGTTGAGAATTGTTTTTGCTATCCTTAGGGTTTTTTTTAATTTTTATTCCACATGAAGTTGAGAATTTCTCTTTCTATTTCTGTTAAGAATTTAGTTGGAACTTTGATGGGGATTGCACTGAATCTGTAAACTGCTTTTTATAAGATAGCTATTTTTACTGTGTTAATCCTACCATTTCATGAGCATGGAAGGTCTTTTAATCTTCTGAGGTCTTCTTCAATTTCTTTCTTCAGCGACTGGAAGTTCTTGTCATATAGATCTTTCACTTGCTTGGTTAGAATAACACCAAGATATTTTATATTATTTGTGGCTATTATGAAGAGTGTTGTTTTCCCAATTTTCTCAGCCTGTTTATCCTTTGAGTAGAGTAAGGCTACTGGTTTGTTTGAGTTAATTTTATATCCAGTCACTTTGCTGAAGTTGTTTATCAACTGTAGGAGTTCTCTGGTAGAATTTTTGGGGTCGCTTTGTATATCATATCATCCAAAAACAGTGATACCTTGTAAAATGGCAGCCTACAGATTGGGAAAAAATCTTCACCAACCCTACATCTGACTGAAGGTTAATTTCCAAAATAAACAAAGAACTAAAGAAGTTAGACTCCAGAAAACCAAATAACCCAATTAAAAAAATGGGTTACAGAGCTAAGCAGAATTCTCAACTGAGGAATCTTGAATGGCTGAGAAGTACCTAAAGAAAAGTTCAACATCCTTAGTCATCAGGGAAATGCAAATCAAAATAACCCAGAGATTCTACCTTACATCAATTAGAATGGCTAAGATAAAAACCCAGGAGACAGCAGATGCTTGTGAGGATATAGAGAAAGAAGAACACTCCCCCATTGTTGGTGGGATTGCAAACTGGTACAACCACTCTGGAAATCAATCTGGCAGTTCCTCAGGAAACTGAAAATAGTTCCATCTGAAGAGCTAGAAACCCACTCCTGGGCATATACACCCAAAAGATGCTCCATCATATCACAAGGGCACATGCTCCACTATGTTCATAATAGCCTTATTTATAATAGACAGAAGCTGGAAACAACTCAGTTGTCCCTCAACCAAAGAATGGATGCAGAAAATGTGGTTCATTTACACAATGGAATACAGCTCAGCTATTAAAAATGAGGACATCACAAATTTTTCAGGCAAATGGATGGAACTAGGAAATATCCATCCTCAGTGAGGTTACCCAGACCCAAAGGACACACATGATATGTACTCACTGATAAGTAGATATTAGGAAGAATGTTAAGAATATCCACGATACAACTCACAGACCAAATAATGCTTAGCAAGAAGGAAGTTCAATACATCAGTCCTACTTAGAAGAGGGAACAAAATAATCTCGGAAGGCAGATGGAGGGAGGGACCTTGGTGGGAGAGGGGAGGAGGACGGAAAAGGGGGCACAGGGTCAGGTATAGGGGTGATAGGAGAGAATCACAGAGGGGCAGGAAATTGAATAGAAATATGCAGCAGTGTGTGTGTGGGGGGAGGTGTGGGGGAACCACTAGAAAGTCTCAGGCACCAGAGATGTGAGAGGCTCCAAGAGCCCAATGGGGATGACATTAGCTGAAATGACCAGTAGTGGGGAGATGGAACCTGAAGAAACCATTTCCAGTAGATAGATATGTTCCTAAGATGAGGGATGGGGCCAACCATCCATTTCAAATTTTTTGACCCAAAATTGCTCCTGCATAAAGAAAAATACAGGGACAAAAACTAGAGCACAGACTGAAGGAAAGGCAATCCAGAGACCACCCCAACTTGGGATCCATTCCATGCGCAGGCACCAAACCTTGACACCATAGCTGATGCCATGTTGTGCTTGTAGAAAGGAGCCTGGCAGGGTTCTCCTCTGAGAGGATTTACCAGCAGCTGTCTGAGATAGATGGAGATACTTACAGCCAACCATTGGACTGAGCCTGGGGATCCCTATGAAAGAGTGAAGGGGATTGCAACCCCATAGGAATAACAACAGTATAAGTTAACCAGACCCTCAGAGCTCCCAGGGAATGAGCCGCCAACCAAGGAGCTTACATGGGCTGCTCCATAATCCCTGCTATATATGTAGCAGAGGACTACCCTGTCTGGCCTTAGTGGGAGGGAATGTGCTTGGTTCTATGTAGGCTTGATGACCCAGAGAAGGGAGGTGCTAGTGGGGTGAGGTTGGAGTGGGTAGGTGGGTGGGGGAGTACCCTCTTAGAGGCATAGGTGAGGGGTAGGGGTGTGGGGATCATGGAGGGGCACCTGGAAGGGAGACATTTGAAATGTAAAAAAAAAACCAACTCTTACTACTATTACTACTACTACTACTACTACTACTACTACTACTACTAGAAGTTTGGCAATCTCTCCCCTTCCCATTGTAAGTGTAGATTTCAAATGTTTTCATCACAAAACAAATGCTAGGTAATACATTTATTTGGCTTGATTTAATCATTTCCCAAATTTGAGTTTATATGGAAACATTGCATTGTATCCTATAAATATATACAGTACTATTTGTTAATGAAACATAATCAATCAAATGATTAAGACATTCAGTAATGGGTGGATGATCAGTGGAGCAGCTGGGACTGAAGTCTTCTAGCTGCCATTTGTACAAGGGAGCCAGGCTGCACCACAACCTTCTGTGCACAGATCCTGCCAGAAGAGAGTTGGTCTCCCAGGAGTACAGACACAGGCTTACAGGCCCATAGGAGGGACAGGCTCCAGCAAGACCAACTAACACCAGAGATAACCAGATGGCGAAAGGCAAGCACAAGAACCCTACCAACAGAAACCAAGGCTACTTGGCAACATAGAACCCAGTTCTCCCACCACAGCAAGTCCCGGATACCCCAACACACCGGAAAAGCAAGAGTTGGATTTAAAATCGCATTTCATGATGCTGATAGAGGACTTCAAGAAGGACATAAAAGAAACTCCCTTAAAGAAATACAGGAGAACATCAGTCAACAGGTAAAAGCCCTTAAAGAGGAAACACAAAAATCTGTTAAAGAAATACAGGAGAACATGGGTCAGCAGGCAGAAGCCCTTAAAGAGGAAACACAAAAATCCCTTAAAGATTTACAGGAAAACACAAACAATCAAGTGAAAGAACTGAACAAAACCATCCAGGATCTAAAAGAGGAAGTAGAAACAATGAAGAAATCACAAATGGAGACAACTCTGGAGATAGAAAACCTTGGAAAGAATTCAGGAGTCATAGATGCAAGCATCAACAACAGAATACAAAAGACAGAAGAGAGAATCTCAGATGCAGAAGAAAACAATGACACAACAGTCAAAGAAAATGCAAAATGCAGAAAGCTTTAACCTAAAACATCCAGGAAATCCAGGACATAATGAGAAGACCAAACCTAAGGTTTATAGGTATAGAAGAGAGTGAAGATTTCCAACTTAAAGGGCCAGTAAATATCTTCAACAAAATTATAGAAGAAAACTTCCCTAACCTAAAGAAAGAGATGCCCATGAACATACAAGAAGCCTACAGAACTCCAAACAGATTGGACCAGAACAGAAAGTCCTCCTGGCACATAATAATCAAAACACCAAATGCACTAAACAAAGAAAGAGTACTAAAAGCACTAAGGGAAAAAGGGCAAGTAATTTATAAAGGCAGGCCTATCAGAATTACACCAGACTTCTCACCAGAGACGAAGAAAGCAAGATCCTGGGGAAGATCTCATACAAACCCTAAGAGAATACAAATGCTAGCCCAGATTACTATGTCCAACAAAACTCTCAATTACCGTAGATGGAGAAACCAAGATATTCCATGATAAAATCAAATTTACACAGTATCTTCCCACAAATCCAGCCCTACAAAGGATAATAGATGGAAAATGCCAACACAAGGAGGGACACTACACCCTAGAAAAAGCAAGAAAGTAATTTTCTTCCAACAAACCCGAAAGAAGATAACCACACAAACATAAAAATAACATCAAAAATAACAAGAAGCAACAATCACTATTCCTTAATATCTGTTAACATCAATGGACTCAATTCCCCAATAAAAGGCATAGACTAACAGAAATATATTTTCATGTAAATCTTCAATTTTATCAGAAAATCTTTGTAATTTCTCTTTCAATTAATTTAGTAATGGTTTTTTCATGGCTTCCATTTTATCTGTATTATTTTTCATGATAATCTTTAATTTTAATATGTTTTTCTATATATTTCTTCTATTTTATCAGAAATATTTTGCATGCACATCTCTAATAATATCACAAAATATTTCTAATTCCACCTTTAATTAATTTAGAAACTTTTTGATGTCTATCATTTTATCTGTATAATTTTCCATGAAATAGTCAATTTTAACATGTTTTTCTATATATTTCTTTAATTTTATCAGAAATATATTCCATGTAAATCTTCAACTTTTTCAGAAAATGTTTATAATTCCACTTTCAATCAACTTAGGAATACTTTTATGCCTACCATTATTACATCTACAACATTTTCTATGATAATCTTTAATTTTAATATGTTTTTCTACATTTTTCTACAATTTTACCAGAAATATTTTCCATGTAAATTTTCAATTCTATCATAAAATATTTCCACTTCCTTTTTCAATTAATTTAGCAATGTTTTTTATGTCTACCATTTACTCTTCAATTTTCCAAGAAAATTGTCAGCTTTAATGTGTTTTTCTATATATCTCTTCTATTTTATCAGAAATATTTTCCATGTAAATCTTCAATATTATCATAAAATGTTTTTACTTCCTTTTTCAACAAAAAACATGATTTAAAAAAAACATTTTCAGTAATGGAATTGCCTAGAAATTACAGACTTTATATTAGTCAAGAGAGGTCTAAGTTTTAGAAAATTTCTAGATAGTTGGGGTCTCCAATAATCATTTTTATGATCTCCATACCTCTGTTAGATGTTAGTATTTTAGAACAACTTCTTAATATATATCTGTTTTCATGTAGTAGAACATTGCTTTTCACCTATGGGTAGCTCAAATAGCCAGTTTCTGTGTTCTCTGCTTATTCCATACCATTCCCCACCATCAAACAGGATGCAGATCATAATAAATGATGTCTACAGTGCTCATAAATCTATAAGCAGACATTGCCATGTATTAAATTCTACAGTAAATGACATCATTCTCCCAGAAACAGAATGAATCTTACACAATTTACAGCAATATACAGATCTTCAGAATTTCAAAAGACAAGACAATCATTTAATGCCTTTAATTTTTTCCTAAAAGTTTTACTTTATTAGGGCTCATTTTCTTCAGCTATATTAATTGAATTAAAAGAAATGGTTAAAAATGGAATACAATTCAGCTCCTAATTTTCAGAAAAATGACCCAGTATGAAGAATATCAATATCATGAAAAATATATTATGCTTTTTTTTTTAAAAAGTGTTAGTACCAAACTAGAAAGAATAGATTGAGTTTCATTTTCTTTCTGTTCAATCATATCAAGTATGAAGAAACTCAATGTCTAGAAGGTGAAAGTAATCCACTTTCCAGGGATGTTAGAAGGTTTGATAGTGGGCTAGTAGTCTATTATGGACTAGCAGGTATTTATGATAGGCTTTCCTATTGAGATGATGTTTTGTGAGCACCAGAGGAGCCAAATAGATGCATGACAACACTTGTCACTCTGAGAAAGTATAAGTTGGTGTGTGCTTTATGCCAAGGTCTGGAATAGAATCAACAGTGCTCTTTATAACCAAGGGTTAGAATAAATGGACAGAATATAGCACAACAAATACATTCTTCAACTCAGGAAGGCATGGGCATTAACTTTATTTCACATGTGAGTGGGACTAGTAACAGCTACTTCAGCTCTATGAATCTCACCTTAGAGGCCCCTGGTCTTGGAAAGCCTCAATGCAGCAGTGTAGGGGAATACCAGGACAGGGAAGCAGGAGGGGATTGATTGGGGAACAGGGGGAGGGAAGAGGGCTTATGGGACTTTCAGGGAGGGGGGAACCAGGAAAGGGTAAATCATTTGAAATGTAAATAAAGAATATATCTAATAAAAATAAATAAATGACTAAGATGCTAATATCAAACAATTCTGTTAAAAGAATGAAATAAACATGTTTTGGTTAAATTTCTAAATATTAACTGGAAATGTTCAATAATAACTATTAAAATTATATGACATTTTGAACATTATGGGTTCAGAACTGTATCTGAATTCCTGATAAAATTATAGAAAATATTTGATTCATTTTTGGCTACCCTTTCTCATTTACAAAATTTGCCTATACCAAAACTAAGTGTATCTTTTCTTCTCTACTGTCCCTTCATGGAGTTTGTTTTTACAAGCTGAACCAGTATGTACCTGGATTTTGGACAACATTATGATCTTCAGCCTATGACTCCAGTATTCGGTGCTATAGTCTGAGTAAGACTGTGAGTGGAATATCTTTGGGGGAGGAGAGATGTGGGAAGGGGGGTGGCTGAGGGGTAGCCAGGAAGTGGGATATGATAGGATGGGGGATTGGTGGAAGGGGTAACAGGGAAGTGGTATATCATTGGAGATGTAAATGAATGGAATGATTAATAATAAAAGAAACAAAATTTTAAAAGGAAAACAATAAATTCTACAAATTTGTTTTTGATGCATTCAAATAATCTAAATGTCAATTATTCTGACCTCTGGATATATTTTTCAATTAAAATATTACATCTAAAATATGTCAAAAGTTCAAGAGACAAGGGAATAACACAGTATGCTGGTCACTGTGATAGCTTCATCTATTTTTAGTTCAGCCTACAATCATTTTGTAGTTCATTGTGTGCACAGCCAGATGTAAAGCAATCAATGAAAGAGATCCAGCAGGAATATTTTCAACTTTAAAACCTCTCAAAATGAGTCTCAATTCAGTTTTTATATAGTCTTTTCTTGTGTTCATTTCTCTAATGTCCTTTTTCAAAAACTGGAGACACTTTCAACTTTTCCTCTTCTCACATAATTTCCATTGAATTAGGCACTGTGTGCCATTCATTCCATTTGCACAACAGTCCTCATTTCCTTCAGGGCCTTACAAGCCCTTATACAGATTATATAAGAACCCACAAAAGAATTTCATTTCTTGAGTTTCTAAATAGTACTCTAATTTCATTTTAAGTATGAGTTTCAGCATTTGGCCTCTTTGCTCTGCCTTTTTTCAATTTTTTTTTTTTTGACATCCTGGACTGCCAGAAGGACTTAGACGTATTCCATTTCAGTTTGCCAACAAGTCCCCCTATTGTCAAACTGAATTCAAGTAATCTCATTAATCTTGGATGTGAATAAAAGTTCTGATTGATTTTGTCAACTTGACATAAACCTAGACATATTTTAGAAGAGGAAGTCTTATGTGAGAAAAGTCCTATATAAGTTTTTGAAATATTTTCTTGATTAATGATTAATATGGAAGATCCCAGACCAGTGTGAGCATTGCTACCTTTGAGCAGGTGGTCCTGAGTTTTAAAGAAAGCAGGCTGAGCAAGTCTAAGAAGCCAACAGGTGAGTAGTACATACTGACTCAGCTTGGAAAAATGAACTTCACAGAGACAAAACAATAGAGAAACAAAGATACAAAGAAGCAATTCATGGTCTCTGTTCTAGTACCTGCCTCCAGGTTCTTACACTGAGTTCCTGCTAAGACTTCTCTCAGTGATGGAGTGTAACCTGAAGATTGTAAGATGAAATAAACCTTTTCTTTCCCAAGTTGCTTTTGGTCATGAGCTTTTATCACAGCAATAGAAATCCTAAGGTATACTTATTCTTCAGAGTCCACTTGAAATTCTTTCATCAGATTTGATACCATCCATTTTTTTCTATTTTCACAGTAACCTTTTGAGGGTGCTATTACATTTGACTCATTTGTTTAGTATCTATGTCAATAGATATGGAGTACTGTAAGGAAGAAAATGTGTTTTATTCATCTCAAAACTACCACCATCCATTTCTCCCATCTGGAGTATTCTGTGTGTTCACTGGATTAGAGCAGGCATTTGCTAAAATGTTGGAATGGAAAGATAAGTGGTTATATTTATGAGCTATTCTTGATCCCTCAATACTTATTTGTTAGATAAAGTGAAAGTTTTAATTACCATATTTCACTAAAGTTGCACTTTTAAAGATAATCAATGAACTCTTACTTTTTGTCGCTACTCTCCTTGGACTCTGTTACTGGATTCTTTCTTCTGTTCATCCTTTTGAATTTTGTAACGTCTGAGAATTTTTTACTACGTCTTTTAGTTCTATTGTTATGACCAAGGCAATTCTTATTAAAGACAACGTTTAACTGGGCTGGCTTACAGGTTCAGAGGTTCATTCAGTCCATTATCATCAAGGCTGGAAGCATAGTTTTCAAACAGGCTTGGTGCTGGAGGAGTTGAGAGTTCTCTTATTCTGAAGGCAAACAGGAGAAGACTGGCATCCTCAGGCAGCTAGGAGGAAACTCTTAAAGACCACTCCTATAGTGACACACTTCCTCCAGCAAGACCACACCTACACCAACAAAGCTACATCTCCTGTTAATGCCACTTTATGGGCCAACCATATTCAAATAATCACACTACATGTAGTTGCATCTTCAGCCATTACTTCTTTCCCAACAACTTTTCACATCTATGCATCAAGTACTGTCCTCCTTTGAACCCAGTCAGAGTTCCAACTGTGTCTTCCAACATGAAGCTTAGACTTTAATTACACTTTAAAAATCTTTTAGTGCAGAATTCTATCAGACCTTCAAAGAAGACCTAACACCAATACTCTTCAAACTGTTCCACAAAATAGAAACAGAAGGAACACTACCCAACTCGTTCTATGAAGCCACAATTACACTAATACCAAAAGCACACAAAGATCCGACAAAGAAAGAGAATCTCAGGCCCATCTCTCTTATGAATATCGATGCAAAAATACTCAATAAAATTCTTGCCAACCGAATCCAAGAACACATCAAAACGATCATTCACCACGATCAAGTAGGCTTCATCCCAGGGATGCAGGGATGGTTCAATATAAGGAAATCCATCAATGTAATCCACTACATAAACAATCTCAAAGAAAAAAACCACATGGTCATCTCATTAGATGCTGAGAAAGCATTTGACAAAATTCAGCATCCTTTCATGCTAAAGGTCTTGGAAAGATCAGGAATTCAAGGCCCATATCTAAACATAGTAAAAGCAATTTACAGCAAACCGGTAGCCAGCATCAATCTAAATGGAGAGAAACTTGAAGCAATCCCACTAAAATCAGGGACTAGACAAGGCTGCCCTCTCTCTCCATATCTTTTCAATATATTACTTGAAGTTCTAGCTAGAGCAATTAGACAACAAAAAGAGGTCAAAGGGATACAAATTGGAAAGGAAGAAGTCAAACTATCACTATTTGCAGACGATATGATAGTATACTTAAGCGACCCAAAGAACTCCACCAGAGAACTCCTACAGCTGATAAATGACTTCAGCAAAGTGGCCGGATATAAAATCAACTCAAGCAAGTCAGAAGCCTTCCTATACTCAAAGGATAAGCAGGCTGAGAAAGAAGTAAGAGAAATAATACCCTTCACAATAGCCACAAACCATATTAAGTATCTTGGCGTGACTCTAACCAAACAAGTGAAAGATCTGTATAACAAGAACTTCAAGTCTCTGAAGAGAGAAATTGAAGAAGACCTCAGAAGATGGAAAAATCTGCCATGCTCATGGATTGGCAGGATTAATATAGTAAAAATGAGCATCTTACCAAAAGTAATACACAGATTCAATGCAATCCCCATCAAAATCCCAACTCAGTTCTTCATAGAGTTAGAAAGAGCAATTCAAAAATTCATCTGGAATAACAGAAAACCCAGAATAACTAAAACTATTCTCAAGAGTAAAAGAACCTCTGGGGGAATCAGTATCCCGGACCTCAAGCTGTACTACAGAGCAATAGTGTTAAAAACCGCATGGTATTGGTACAGTGACAGACATGTAGATCAATGGAACAGAATTGAAGACCCAGAAATGAATCCACACTCCTATGGTCACTTGATCTTTGACAAAGGAGCTAAAACCATCCAGTGGAAAAAAGATAGCCTTTTCAACAAATGGTGCTGGCTCAGCTGGAGGTCAACATGCAGAAGAATGCAAATTGACCCATCCTTATCTCCTTGCACTAAGCTCAATTCTAAGTGGATCAAAGATCTCCACATAAAACCAGACACACTGAAACTAATAGAAGGGAAACTAGGGAAGAACCTTGAACATATGGGCACAGGGGAGAATTTCCTGAACAGAACTCCAATAGCTTATGCTCTAAGATCAAGAATAGACAAATGGGACCTCATTAAATTACAAAGTTTTTGCAAGGCAAAAGACACTGTCAAAAAGACAAAGCAGCAACCAACTAACTGGGAAATGATCTTTACCAACCTTACATCCGACAGAGGGCTAATATCCAATATATACAAAGAACTCAAGAAGTTAAACTCCAGAGAGGCAAGTAACCCTGTTAAAAAATGGGGTACAGAACTAAACAAAGTGTTCTCACCTGAAGAATATCTAATGGCTGAGAAGCACCTAAAGAGATGTTCATCATTCTTAGTCATTAGGGAAATGCAAATCAAAACAACCCTGAGATTCCATCTCACACCAGTCAGGATGGCTAAGATCAAAAACACAGGAGACAGCAGTTGTTGGCGAGGATGTGGAGAAAGAGGAACACTCCTTCACTGCTGGTGGAATTGCAAGCTGGTACAACCACTCTGGAAAGCAGTCTGGCGGTTCCTCAGAAAACCGGGCATGACACTCCCGGAGGATCCAGCTATACCACTCCTGGGAATATACCCAGAGGCTTTACCTGCATGCAATAAGGACTCATGCTCCACTATGTTCATAGCAGCCTTATTTATAATAGCCAGAAGCTGGAAAGAACCCAGATGTCCCTCAACGGAGGAATGGATTCAGAAGATGTGGTATATCTACACAATGGAATACTACTCTGCAATTAAAAAAAATGAATTCACGAAATTCCTAGGCAAGTGGTCAGATCTTGAAAATATCATCCTTAGTGAGGTAACCCAATCACAAAAGAACACACATGGTATGCAGTCACTGATAAGGGGATATTAACCCAGAATCTCGGAATACCCTAGACACAATCCGCATATCAATAGATTTCTAAGAAGATGGAAGGAGAGACCCCTGGTCCTGGAAAGACTGGATGTAGGGGAACGCCAGGACAGAGTAACGAGAGGGGGTTGAATGGAGAAAAGAGGGAGGGAAGGGGGCTTATGGGACTTTCGGGGAGGGAGGAAACGGGAAAGCGGAAATGATTTGGAATGTAAATTAAAATAAAATAAATAATTAAAAAAATCTTTACTATATACTTTAATGGTATCAGTTAGTGTTTAGAGCTGCAGAAGACTGCTATTTTGATTTTTCACAATTTATTTATCACTATCTTGGTAATTATGCTTTATTTTTGTGTTGAAGTCATGTATCTCCTTGGTTGTATGTTTCTCACTACTCACTGCTCTATGAACTAGGGATGAATTTATTAGGATAGTTTATCTCTGATTTTAGTATTTGTTTCAGAGTCATACAACAAAGTAAGGTAAGAGAAAAAGAAAATGAATACTAGAAATTTTGTTTTTCCTCTAGAGTTTCTCACTTCTGGAAAGAGCACAGTGATCTACTCTTTACTCATTCCAATACATAAAAATCCTTATCAATGGCTCCTTCATACTCCCCTATGTTATATTTAGTTCCTATGATTTCCAGGATATTTCTAAAACATTTGTTCCAGTATCCCTCCATTGCTTCAATGTGATTCCCAGGCACTAGCATCTCTCATCAATGCTACATAAAAGGTTTCAATAGTCTTTCCTTGACTTATCAAATCAATTGATGTTTGAAAATTTTACCTTTGGGTTTAAAAATATTTAAAAGATATCAAAAACATTTATATGGCCCACAATCTACAGAATGAGCTACCATTTTCTCGAGTTTTAACCTTTACTGACTTTTACTGGAGCTTTTCAAACTTACAGAATTCTTCCTCCTACAAGAACCTGACATATGATGCTTCATTTTCTTGAAATCTCCTTATTTCCTATTTGGATGATGCCCATTCATGACTCAGTTTGCTGATTCAATATTGACTGTGGTTTCAATCAACTTTCTTAAGTGAGTCATGCTATCCTTACTTTCCTAATTGCATTGTAACTAAACAGATAATATTAACCTACTTCCATAATATAAACATTGGAAAAGGTAAAGGCTTTGCATTATTGTTGGACATTTTTCTCTGATTCTCTAGTACAATAAAGCATAGCACAACATTTGGTGCATAATACAAGGGTGGATACTTCATGAAAAGGTGTACTAATGAAAACATTCATTATCCTGCCCATCTCAAATGGATTTTCAGTTTGGTGTTCCTGATTCAGAGCACTTACTGATCTTCATAACCCAGACAGAGTGTGAGTCTCTATCTCCACACCCTTTCTTCAGCATTTTCCACAGATTGAAGCCCACTACATTCTGAAAATTCTGCTTCCTTGAGGTTTATCACAGGAGCAATTTTTGCTGCCATTCTCAGTGGTGTTTCCTCCATTCTGATCATTAATTTTAGTAACAAAGGTATGAATAACCTCTTTGTTTCTAATTCTTTACACTTATTTATATGGTTATTTATAGACTAGATTAACCATGAGGATTTTATTCTAAGAAACTTTAAATATTTTAATGGTCATTCCTTACTAACACAAAAGTAAGTCTAATATCATCATATAGGACTGTAGTTATTATTCCTTAGACTAAGACTACTCTTGATTTTTTTGTGCATTTTGTGCTCTGGCACTAACATTCTCTTTGTTATTCTCAGATTTTCATGGGCCATGCATTCACTAACTTGACATGACATACTTTTCTCATTTTTCTTGCATCCTTTCCCTTTTGTGTTCTTTCATATATCCCCATATTTGGACACCATTCATCACTAAACTTTATTTATTTGTGTTTAGTAGGAGATAGTCTAATGTAGTAGTTAAAGTGACTTCTTTGTGTGTGGGGGATTAGGAGGTTTAAAGCATGGGTTTGTAGCTTTTAGAAAGCTACTTAAATTGTTTTCTCACTTTCCTTCTTAACTAGATTCATGAGTGTATAACTCAAATCATTATTTAAAATATTAAATAAAAGTATAGATATCAATCATTTAGATGAGCCCTGGTGCCAAATACTCACAGTTTCTTGCACATGTTTTTGCACCACCAATATGATTGTAGAACCCAGTGTGCTACCTACCTATCTTCGAATTTCAGCAAAGTACTCTTGCAGTTGTCAAAATGATTTTCTGGGAGAATTATAGTTCCCTTCATGTATTAAAGCTTTATTTTTATGAAAAGCTACTTTTATAATACCAGTTACATTAAACAAACAAACAGGAATGAAAAGACAGGGGGTGATAAATGATCTGAATTTTAAAATGGGAGAAATTATGTGGTAAAAATGGCCAATTGCACTTTCCAACTCTATTAGAACACAGACAGGAATTTTGTATGAGCAATGTGAAAATGTACCATAAAACATGAATAGGTATTGAAGGACTTTGTTATCAAAGTATAGTTAAACACACACTATGGGGAAACAATTCTACTATAGAGACTGGACTTCCTTAGTTTTTCTTATGTACATATCTACACTAGGCAAGTCAATGGGATTTTCTAAGCCTCATTTTGGAAAAAGGAATGTGGGTTAAATAAAAATGAGAGCTTCTTACAGTCTTGACAGTCTTTTATCACTATATTACATGGTTTATTTTTTCTCATACATTTTAGTAGATATTTCTCTACTATCTACCATGATATAAGCCACAGCTTTTTGACACTAAGCCTGTGATATATAATTAAATTACAGTTTTTATTATCTTTATAAAAAATGAGGAGACTAGTATTAATATCACATGGTTGTGGGTTAAAAGGTGAACTCATGTGAGAAGTCTATAAATGTTTATTCTCTTCCTCTTTTTGGAAAATTCCTTAAATACTTACTTGGTGTTTGGAGTCACTTTAACTAGACATCATTTTGAGCACTAATGTAAGATGTGACACACACACACACACACACACACGACTTTCAGTGATTCTTGAAAGATGAGAACATGAATACATTTCTGGTTAGTAGAAGTCAGCAGAAACCTCCCCTCATCACTTTGGCATTTCACAGATGCTACTTGAAACAATTCTGATAAGAATGTCATATAAAGACTCATTTTACCATAAGTTCCTCAACCACTAAATGTAGAAAGGACTGTGTCAGGAAAGCAGGACATGTAGGTGTCCATTTGGTAAAATATGCTGTAATATTCAGCTGTCTCTGGTCTTCTTCACTAAGTCTGTCTTCTCCTTTGCTAGACATCAAAATGTCTTAAAGCCATTTTTAACTCAAATTATCTTTGATTACTTATTGTTCATATCTTAGTAAAACAAAATGGGAAGAGATTGTTGACAAGTTACATACTTGTTTTGGTGAAAACAGTGTCTATAAAAGCTATGTATAATAGAAACTTAATGTAAGCCCTAACATACATGTTCTGGCAACTAGCTTAAGAGAAAGGTGAAATTAGTATTAATAATAGATTTTCTTTGGTCTAATGTATAATGTATAATGATTTGTACATATAATAAGGAATTATTTTTTTTAACACTTCTCATACTCAGTCTTTGGAATTTAGTATGTATGATACACTTTCAGCACACCTCAATTCAGGTTATCCACATTTAAAGAGCTTAATGGTCACATGGAGTAAGTGGTTACTATATTCAAGTATACACATCTCAATGTCATTCACTTATAGTAATGGCCAAAATTCAGGAAAAAAATGAGTAAGCTTCTTTCCAAATGCCTTATCATCATAGCAGTACATTCCTAAATTCACTAATTTTAGGTGAGAAAGAGGGAGAGGGAGGGAGGGACAGAGGGACAGAGGGGGGGAGGGAGGGAGGGAGGAAGAGAGAGAGAGAGAGAGAGAGAGAGAGAGAGAGAGAGAGAGAGAGAGAGAGATATGCAGATGCAGTTTGCTATCCAACTGTTAAATTTCCTAATGACCAACCGTATAATATCTTCTCGTATAGCAATGGTCTGTCTTTCTCTCCCCCTCTCCTTCTCGGTCTCTGTCTCTTGTGTGTGTGTGTGTGTGTGTTTGTGTGTGTTCATATATACATATCTGTGCATGTAGAAGTTAGAGGTTGGTGTTGATTGTCTTCATTTATTGCTCTTTATCTTATTGTTTTGAGACAGGATTGCTCCCTGAACCTGAAGTTTGTCAGTTACACTAGAATGATATCAGTCAGCTCCAAAAATCTACCTGACTCTTCCTCTGCAGAACTAGAGTTATGGACACACAGTCATGCTTGTCTTTTATGTGGGTTTTGAGGGGTCTGAAATCAAGTCTTCATGCTTGTTCAGGAAGCTCTTAACCCACTGAGCCATCTCTTTAGAACATCTTTCTTGCAATTTTATCAACCTTACATGTTTATCTTTGTGCTTCAAAGACTATTGTAGAAATCTATCAGCCTAAAATGGTTGATGATACTCAGTAGCAAAATCAGTAATATTATTTCCCTTTCTCTAAAATAACTGTTACTTTGAGAAAAACTTTTAATTATAATTGGTATAAAAGGAGATAAATAATGTTTTTCTCTGATAATGATATTTTAATGTTTTACCTCTACAGTAGAAAATGAAGTCTACCCTGTCATTAGAAAGTACACAATTCTGTTCCATTGGTCTACATGCCTGTCACTGTACCAATACCATGCGGTTTTTAACACTATTGCTCTGTAGTACAGCTTGAGGTTCCCCCAGAAGTTCTTTTACTCTTGAGAATAGTTTTAGCTATTCTGGGTTTTCTGTTATTCCAGATGAATTTTTGAATTGCTCTTTCTAACTCTATGAAGAATTGAGTTGGGATTTTGATGGGGATTGCACTGAATCTGTATATTGCTTTTGGCAAGATGGTCATTTTTACTATATTAATCCTGCCAATCCATGAGCATGGCAGATTTTTCCATCTTCTGAGATCTTCTTCAATGCAAATTGTCAGAACTGGAAAATGTCTTCCTTACTGAGGTAACCCAATCACAAAAGAACACACATGGTATGCAGTCACTGATAAGGGGATCTTGACCCAGAAGCTTGGAATACCCTAGACACAATCCGCATATCAATTGATTTCCAAGAAGAAGGAAGAAGAGACCCCTGGTACTAGAAAGACTGGATGTAGCAGTATAGGGGAATACCAGGACAGAGAAGCAGGCGGGGGTTGACTGGGGAACGGGGGAGGGAAGAGGGCTTATGGGACTTTCGGGGAGGGAGGAACTGGGAAAGGGGAAATCATTGGGAATGTAAATAAAAAATATAGAAAATAAAAAAAGTACACAACTATTATCAACCATGATTAAATATGAATGGATGGAAAAGTACCTATATTTTAATGTGGCATTACTAAAATGTATTTACCTTCTAAAATATATTTTTAATTTTTAAGACTGTATGAGTGAAGGCATAGTATATATTTTCCTAATCACCTAGGGAAAATCATGTATTTAATTTTTATTGTTTCATATTTTAATATAAAAGAGAGTATAAGTGAAAAAGTAGAACTTTGATATCACCAGTGCAATGTCTTTGAAAGTTCTTAGCTTGAGAAATGATCTCTGGAATTTGTTTTTAAAGCCTTTCTAAAAGCAGTTCATTTACTAGCTAAATTGGTCAATAGTTCTAGTGGATTTTAAAATAGTAGTTAACCACTAAAAATTAGCTTCTGTTTTCTACTTAGTTTAGAATGACACCCTTGAGGGCATGCCAAAATTTCTGTAGTTAGTAGTCTCTGTGGAGTTTCTAGACTTCGAGAGAGTTGGAAACTCCTGAAATCTGTTGAAATACGTATTATGTTACATCATACTTTAGCTGTGCCAGCAATTTGGGCTTATTCTCGTTTGATTTTGGACAGGAGCCAGCATCTCTTTGTGACTGAGAGCTATTTAAGGATAACTCTATATTGAGACAACTGTGAAAGTAGTGTGAGACTAAGAGTTGCATGATTTGGACTTTTTCCTTAGGTCAATAGCTAGTTGGTTCAGCTAATTTTTTGAGCTTCAGGTTATTTATCTATAAAATGATGGACTTAGAAAATATTTTATGATTGATTTAGAATAAATTATTTTGTCTCTAAACAGGTTATAGTGTGTGACTTAATTATAGTTATTTTCTATCAGGAAAATAAAACAATTAATGACAGTAACTAAGTTAGTAAGTACCAGGGACTAGAGTATTACTGAGATGACCTGACCATGCTGTCTATTGGATAAATATGGACGACTTTGGGGCTTTGGACTAGAAAAGTGGTTAAAAGCTTAAAAGTGGGGCTTAATGGGCCATGCTAGAATAATGTAGACTGTGAAGATTCAGCTAAAGAGATTTCAAAGAGGAACAGCATTAGTTGGGCTAGAGAAAATTCCTGTGATATTTTGGAAAAGAATTGTCTAACATTTTCCCCTGTATAAAAACCTGCAGGAGGCAAAATTGAAGAGTTTTGGACAAATGTCATGGGTGTAGGGAATTTTCTGTATAGCCTAGTATTGACTGTGTCCAATTATTATTAACAATCAGTTTTATGCAAATCTACAATTAAAAGAAGCAAATCGGTAAGCAACCAATCCTCCATGGCCTCTGCATCAGCTCTGTCTCTAGATTTCTGTTCAGTTTGAGTTCTGACCTTGGATTATCTAAATGGACTGTGAGTTGGGAAATGTAAGAGAAATAGACTCTTTCTCCCCAAGTTGCTTTTTATCATGGTGTTTCATCACAGCAATCCTTATGATCCTTGAACTACAAAGGCTGGTGCAGGAGAATCATGAGTTTGAGGTTGGCCTGAGTTATATAGAAAGGCCCTATTTAAAAACAAAGTAAATCATCATCAACAACAAATAGGCCAAAATTTCATTGAAATCAAATTGTCATGATGTACATATATAGATTTAAGTGAGTTTTAGTTTTTTTTTTTGCCTCTCTGATTCACTTCTTGCTCTGTCTTTTTCTCTTCTTCTCTGACCATTGTTTCTGAAGTACAGCAAATGTTGTTCACCTTAAGACTTTCACCCACATTGATTTCCAATGTGGAACAGTATTATCTCTCCTTGTTATAGGAATACTTTTTTATTATTCTTCAAAAAATACTGCTTCTTTACAGATATGTTTTCTTATTTCCTTGCTGATAATAAGACTTTTTTATATTATCCATAAGTCTATATTGTTTGCTGATAATAAGCCACAAAATGTCACTTAAATTTATGCATCATTCATTCATTACCTACATAAGATTTTTATTAGATATTTGCTTTATTTACATTTCAAATGTTATCCCCTTTCCTCATCATCCCTTTGAAAACCCCCTATCCCATCCTCCCTCCCCCTACTTACCAACTCCCCCCTTCCCACTTTCCTGACCTGGCATTCCCCTACACTGGAACATTAAGCCATCACAGGACCAGTGGCCTCTCCTCTCACTGATGTCTGAAAGGCCATCCTCTGCTACATACTACATTAGTTTTTAAATTAAGCTTCAGAAGATCAGGCATCTCTATTGTCATATTAAGACTAGATTTAACTCAGAATTCAAAATGTGTTAACTCTGAACATAATACTGATCAAATCTGATTGGAGAGGAAACTGAAGACAGTGAGGAGCTAGCTCATAGGAGTGGATACAGGACTCACCCCTCTGGCCTCCAACACAGTTTTTTTGTCCAAGTCCCCATTGTTGTCCTTTGCTCTTCTCTCACTTCTGCTCAGTCTAGGTCACAGAGCTCAGGCCATCAAGTATTATTGCTACTTGCTGCAGTAGTGACTTTCTTCATCCCTATGAGCCTATGTTAGTGGACCCATGCTATGCTCTCTCATAGTCCACTGTCATTACTGAATCCACTTATGTCTAAAATGTCCTTTATTTTATACATTCCCAACTTTTCTGCATATTTGTCAGTGTTCATCTTTAAGAGGAGCCACTTTTCTGCTTTCCTATTTATATTCCCTACTTTTCTTAGTCCATGGAAAAACCTTGCTAATTATGCAGTGTTCTTTTCCCCCAAAGCTTAAACTAATTTCTTATTTTCTACCACAGAATGATGCACTGACAGCTCAGTATAGCATGTTACTTCCACTTCAAAAATTTCACAATCTGTAGAACTGGAAAAAGAGTCAGTATATGTCTTTATTAATGGAGCAAAGATTTTTATAAATATATTAATTGTGCTACCCCTGCCCCTAGAAATACTAAGATGATGACATGTGCAGTAGACATAAGCTGTCCTCTGTTAGCATTAGGCCATCAGACTGGGTGAAATAATAGCTATCCAAGCAAATATAGAAATATGGACATGTAGAAAACACAACAAATATATTGAGAGAGAGAGAGAGAGAGAGAGAGAGAGAGAGAGAGAGAGAGAGAGAGAGAGAGAGAGAAGTGTCAAATGAGGATGCACAGCAGCTAATTAAAAAATGCTTTCCGAGATGGTGTGGCAAATAAATGAAAGAGGCAAAAACCTCTGAATAAAGCCACATTTAAAACCATTGCTGAAATTTCTCATTGCACAAGGAACCAGATCTTTTGGTGCAGAGTCTAAATGATTATTGATTCTTAAAATGACATTTCTTCACTTCTACTTAATGTAAAATGTAACTTTTCTTGTATTCATATAATGTGATATTTCTTGTTTTTAACATATTCTGAATCCTGTTCTGTTTCAATTTTGTTTTGTGTTCATTCTTCTTTTTAAAAAATAGTCTATTGAATATTTTGAACATGTTAAGTAAACAAGGCATTTTGTTTTTAGGACTGTTGCTATTCCAAAAGTGGCTAGGGAAATTATAACTAAACATGAATTTTTCATGAGAAGAACTTTGAATTTGTAATGTATTTACATGTCAATTATTCAAATAAAGCTTACAGTAACTTTCACATTTGTGTTTGAAAAAATACAACCTGTTTCATATATAGCAGACACAAAATCAGAAAAGTTCTTGTGGTTCTGAATTTTTATCATTTCAGCCAAATACCAAAGGTACATTATTTTAAAAATTAAATAATGTGAACATTTAAGATAATGATGACTTATGGGGAAAGTGAGAGGGTATGTGATCAAAATGGTTATTAGATATAGATGTTGTTATCTGTAACATTCAATTTATTAAGGCAGATTAAACATTTTATGTATTACATATAACTTCCATATTATTTAAATCATAACAGCAATTTAAGAAGTATATTTATAAGTAACTCAAGCATTAATGTATTATCTCGATTTTCTTTTCTTTTCTTTTTTTTTTTTACACTGATGATAGGTTTTATTTTGAATCAAAGACATCCTCAAGTACACAAAGAGTTCAAGGCCAGCCTGGGTTATATAAGACCCTGTCTCTTAATAAGGAGACTGAAATGTAAGTTTTTTTAAAAAGCTAATAATTAACTTAAAATTATACCAATTACTGTAAGTACAGTAGAGAGGAAAGGGGGAAACAGAAAATAAGATGAGAAAGGAAAAGAGTAATAGAATTAAAATACACAGGGGCAAATAAAATTATATTCACGGGGACAAAAACCCTATCAAGTGGTGGAGCAATGTTTCTCAAGGTCCTGGAAAACATGAGTATTAGTATGTTCACAAAGTAGGCAGTCATTTGAACTCATAGGTGTTCACTTTCCTGTGGTTTGTGCTGGCTTTCTATGTCCTCAGTAAGACCATACATACATACATATATATATATATATGTATATATATATATATATATATATATATATATATATTTATATGTGTGTGTGTGTGTGTGTGTGCCTGAGTATGTGTATGTATCTTTAATTCTTCATTTATTAATTGAAATATTTTAAAGCAATTCTGTTTAGCAAAATGTTGGAAGTGGTTGGTATCTAGCCATGATGGCACTCACCTGCAATCCCAGTACTTGGGAGGTATAGGTAGGATCATGCATTCAATTAGATAGCAAGTTCCAGGATGCTTGATCATAGCTCCCAGGAGAGCCTGGCCTACATAGTAAGTTCCAGGACAACTTAAGCTCCTCAAGCAAATACATAAACAAAAATCCAATTGCTGCTCCCATGGCACAGCAAAGATTTTAGTTGAGAACTTCGTTATCTTTTTTTTATTTCTTTTATTGAAAAAGGAAGTAAAAATATTTTATGATAACATTGTAGATTTACATGGAAAATATTTCTGATAAAATTCAAGAAATATATAGAAAAACAGATTAAAATTGACTATTTCATGGAAAATTATACAGATAAAATGGTAGACATAAAAAACCTTTCTAAATTAACTGAAGGTGGAATTAAAAACATTTTGTGATAAAATCAGAGATTTACATGGAAAACATTTCTGATAAAATAGAAGAAATATATACAAAAATATGTTAAAATTGAAAATTATCATGAAAAATAATACAGATAAAATGGTAGCCATGAAAAAACATTATTAAATTAATTGAAAGAGGAAAGATTTTCTGATAAAATTGAAGATTTACATGAAAATATATTTCTGTTAGTCTATGCCTTTTTTTTGGGGAATTGAATCCATTGATGTTAACAGATATTAAGGAATAGGGATTGTTGCTTCTTGTTATTTTTGATGTTATTTTTATGTTTGTGTGGTTATCTTCTTTTGGGTTTGTTGGAAGAAAATTACTTTCTTGCTTTTTCTAGGGTGTAGTGTCCCTCCTTGTGTTGGCATTTTCCATCTATTATCATTTGTAGGACTGGATTTGTGGGAAGATACTGTGTAAATTTGGTTTTATCATGGAATATCTTGCTTTCTCCATCTATGGTGATTGAGAGTTTTGCTGGGTATTGTAATCTGGGCTGGCATTTGTGTTCTCTTAAGATTTGTATGAGATCTGCCCAGGATCTTCTAGCTTCCATAGTCTCTGGTGAGAAGTCTGGTATAATTCTGATAGGTCTGCCTTTATAAGTTACTTGCCCTTTTCACCTTACTGCTTTTAATATTCTTTCTTTGTTTAATGTGTTTGGTGTTTTGATTATTAAGTGCCAGGAGGACTTTCTGGTCTAGTTCAGTATGTTTGGAGTTCTGTAGGCTTCTTGTATGTTCATGGGCATCTCTCTCTTTAGGTTAGGGAAGTTTTCTTCTATAATTTTGTTGAAGATATTTACTGGCCCTTTAAGTTGGAAATCTTCACTCTCTTCTATACCTATAATCCTTAGGTTTGGTCTTCTCATTGTGTCCTGGATTTCCTGGATGTTTTGGCTCAGGAGCTTTTTGCATTTTGAATTTTCTTTGACTGTTGTGTTAATGTTTTCAATGGTATCTTCTGCATCTGAGATTCTCTCTTCTGTCTCTTGTATTCTGTTGTTGATGCTTGCATCTATGACTCCTGAATTCTTTCCAAGGTTTTCTATCAGAGATGTCTCACTTTGTGATTTCTTCATTGTTTCTACTTCCTCTTTTAGATCCTGGATGGTTTTGTTCAGTTCCTTCACTTATTTGCATTTTCCTATAATTCTTTAAGGGATTTTTGTGTTTCCTCTTTAAGGGCTTCTGCTTGTTGACCCATGTTCTCCTGCATTTCTTTAAAGGATTTTCATGTTTCCTCTTTAAAGGCTTTTACCTGTTGACCCATGCTCTCCTGTATTTTTTAAAGAAGTTATTTAAGTCCTTCTTGAAGTCCTCTATCAGCATCATGAAATGCGATTTTAAATCCAACTCTTGCTTTTCCGGTGTGTTGGGGTATCCGGGACTTGCTATGGTGGGAGAACGGGGTTCTGATGTTGCCAAGTAGTTTCTGTTGGCAGGCTTCTTGAGCTTGTCTTTCGACATCTGGTTATCTCTGGTGCTAGTTGGTCTTGCTGTCTTTGGCTGGAACTTGTCCCTCCTGTGGGCCTGTAAGCCTGTGTCTGTACTCTCTTCTGGCAGGATCTGTGCACAGAAGGCTGTGGAGCCGCCTGGCTCCCTAGTGCAAATGGCAACGTGAATTACTCTGTCCCAGCTGCTCCACCGATTTTCAGCCCTGTGTGCTTCCAGCTGTTCCCCTCCAGAGAGAAGGTGGAGACCTTACCTCTGTGCTCAAAGTGCTGCTGGGAGATCACTCTCTCCTGGTGGGCCACGCACAGAAGGCTGTGGTGCCGCCCAGCTTCCAGGTGCAAATGGATCTTGATTTTCTTAATTTTTGTTTATATTTTATGTTCAAGAGACCTTTGCCAGAAGTCAGTAACATTAACTTAGGTACTAGAATATTTTAGAAAGATAGTCAAATACAAAACTCAATTTTTTTTGTGGGGAATTCTAAAGTATTTTAAACTATAGATGATGGACTTATTTATGGGAAAAGAAAATAATTATTCCTTTGGTACATGCTGGTTTGTAGTCTGATATGTGACATGTTCTGTTGGAGTTGAAAAACAGATAGTGACCCAAGGGATGTAGGGGGTGGAAATTACATTCTCTCCGTGGATAGCTAACACAACAGATGGATGACCATCCAGCATTTGTGGCAGTTCCTGGAAGCTAGCCAGTTATGGAAATAGAGTGCAGCTGCACAGAGGGTCACATCGTGAACTTGTCCCTGGTCATGGCATGAGCAATGTAAATGTAGCATACATTCTATGTAAGTGACAATTATCATCTCTTTCAAAGATTTACTTATCATCACATTTCCTATGCCAATGTGTGATACCACACCCACACACATTTCTTTCTTTATGTGATTTAGACTTTTATTTCCTTTCATTTGTCATTTAATTATCTGGTCTTAAATCACTGAATTCTAAATATCTTTCATGATCCCATTGCCATTCTCTATGTGAAGAATTTTGTTTGGTGAGATAAATAGTAGAATAAAAGTAGTGATTCTTAGGCAATGTAGAATATTATACATATAAATTTCTAATTATCTTAATATTAATGTTATCATCTTTTGATTCACCAGAAAAAGCCATGTAGGAAAATAATTAACAAGAGACAAGTAGAGAAAAGACCTAATATTTCTAACAGCCAAAGTAAAATGATGAGAAAAATCAAATATATATCTCTATTTGGTAGATCAAACAAAAAGTATAATTCTTTATCTCAAATTTACTTAAAATAATTGTTCTTATATCCTGAAACATGTATATTAAATCACAACTATTACTGCTTTCCCAAATTGGCCATCAAGTTAACATACTTTCTAAAATGGGAATTACAACCTAAATGTTAGAAAATCTGGAGTCTATGCTCAATACTGTCAAAGGGATTATAATAAAATTATCTCTAGAAATATCTATACCATACAAAAATAAAATGCAGAATATGGATTTTTGTGGATAAAAGGTAAGAGCATGCAGCCGTTCTTGTTTACCAGACATGATTGTTGAATACTTACTAAGTATATTGAATAGTTTTATATGAACATCAATTTAATTCTAAGAGAAGATTAATATAAGTAGGTTTGCTATTTTGTAGATGAATTAGTAGCTTTAAAATGAGATAATGTAACTTGTTTACATTTAAGAAATCAAAAAAATGTTAACATCATAATTTGAAACCAGAATGATTGTTTTGATGTGTTCTTGGATTCAGTTTGCAAGAATTTTATTGAGTATTTTTGCATCAATATTCATAAGCGAGATTGATCTGAAGTTCTTTTTTTTGGTTGGGTTCATGTGGTTTAGATATCAGACTAATTGTGGTTTCATAGAATGAATTAGGTAGTGTTCCTTCTGTTTTTATTTTATGGAATAATTTGGAGAATATTGGTATCAGGTCTTCTTTGAAGGTTTGGTAGAACTCTGCTCTAAATCCATCTAGCCCTGGGCTTTTTTTTTGGTTGGGAGGTTTTTAATAGCTCCCCAAGCTCCCCAGACTGTAATCCTTTCTCTCTCTCTCTCTCTCTCTCTCTCTCTCTCTCTCTCTCTCTCTCTCTCTCTCTCTCTCTCTCACAGGTTAGGAAGTAAGTTTTAAAATTTTATTTATGTTTTTACTTATTCACTTTACATCCCACTCATTGTGCCCCTCTCCTAGTAACCCCCTCCTACATCCTTTCCCCATTTCCTTCCCTTTTTCCTTTGAGCAGGTGGGGACCCCCTGGGTATGTAATCTTTTCCTTGTTATATGCCGATACCTCTAATAAAATATGCAAGTTCTTATTTTTCGCATACCAGGAAGTTGTGAGAATAATTGAATACAAGAAATTTATGAGCTTATAAATCCACCATTCACAGAAAGGACAATCATAGACATGGTTAGATTTGTGGTATGCATTCATAGTTTCATAATTCTCATGACTTCAAGGTTTTTTTTTCTGTTTTTAGATTTATTATTCATTCATTCATTCATTTATTTATTTATTTATTTTATTTACATTAGTACACAGTAGCTGTCTTCAGACACACCAGAAGAGGGCATCAGATCTCATTACAGATGGTTGTGAGCCACCATGTGGTTCCTGGGAATTGAATTCAGGACCTCTGGAAAAGCAGTCAGTCAAAACCATTGAGCCATCTCTCCAGCCCCAAGGTTTTTTTCTGATCCATGATGTACATCTTGAGGTCAGTGGCTGTGACTATATTGAAGTTGAACAGTAATTCTTGTGTATACCGTCACAGTCTCATCCCCATCCAGTTCTATTTTAGCACAGCTCCCAAGTCTAGCTCAGAATTAGAGTGCAGACTGGTCTTGCCATTTTTATAGGACGCTTTCAAAGCTGTTTCATTTAACCTAGTGTGATGGCTTAAATGAGAATGACTCCCATAGGCTTCTATGTCTGAATGGTTGGTTCATAGTTGGTGGAACTATTTGGAGAGGAATTAGGAGGTGTGTCCTTGGGGGTGGGCTCGGAGGTGTCAAAAACCCACAACAGGCCCAGTTTCTTGCCATTGTCTCTTGTTTTGGATCAAATGTGAGTTCTCAACAATTGCTCCAGTGTAATGCCTGACTGGATGCTGTCACACTCCCTACTTTGATGACTGTGGACTTACATGTTGAAACTATGATCAACCCCCTGAATAAATGCTATCTTTTATGAATTGCCTTGGTTATGGTGTGGGTTCACAACAATAGAATAGTAACTAAGATACCTAGCTAGACTATTACTTACCAGTTTCTACATATACATGTGTCTGTCTTAATAAGGCCCCCCAAACACTCCTTTATCATTATTCCCACCCCCTACGACTTTACACGTGCCTTTGCTTGTACTCAATTCTCTTTTCTCTAGCTACTGGAATCTTATCTGACCTCTGAGCCCAGATAAAACTTCAGAAGAAAGACCCATCCCCTGTACTTCTTATTTTGAGTACTGTTTAAATACTCAATATTATTTAGTTACTTATCATAGTATTTAACAATCATGTTGCATGAATAGTTTTGTTTTTGTTTTTAAAGCTAAGGTTTAACCTTTAAAGGTAGAGAAAATTTATGTGGAATATCTTAAGTCTATATGTTTTGTTAACATGTAGGCTATGCTTGTTGATTGATTGGTTATATCAGTATGTTTGGAAAAATAGATAAATATATAATTAAGACCTGGCATTACGGCATCCTATTTGACTTATATATATATTCAGTGGTAAAAAACAAATGATGAAGTCAAACCTCAATGAATAATTTTTTTCACAGAAATTTCCAAAATTCAACACAATGTCATAGAAAACACTATAGACATTGAAATAAAACTGGTGTGCTTTAGTATGACTCAGCTGATTAATAACGGAAGTAAGTTCTAGGTGGGCTCTTTTTCTGTCTAAACTTTATAAAATAATTGTTGTTACAATCATAAATGCCAGTGTCTATAGTAATATTTCAATATGAGTAATTCCTCCTAAGAATAAACCATGTCACTATATTTCTACAAAGCAAAAAGAACCCAGTACTTTGCCTTTCAATGTAATGTATTTGACTATTAATACTTCTTTGTACTTTGATCACACTGTTTTGTTCAAGATTTAACAATAGACCACAAGCCAATAGAATATAATTTTTTCCCAATAGTCCTAATATTGACTAAAAAGTCATAGCATTAATGAAGGTTGCAGTGGTCCTTATAAGATCTTGACAGACAAACACACCTGTGAGTGATACAAGGTACAATAAACTATGTTGAGAGCTGCTCGGAGACTTAAGTAAAACCATACAAATTTCTAGAACATGCAGTGTCTTTAACAGAGAGAGACATTAGTATGTGGTTTTGTTTTGATCTTCTGAGAAGAATTTAAGTCTTTTAAAATGTTTCCTGAGGATTTTATAATACAAGTAGCACTCACCATATCCCTACTGTTTGGCTTGCTTAGTTTACATAATTGCCTAATATATTTGATTACTGAATATATTTATGCTAGTTTTGACTACTTTAGCCTATTTAAAGAAAAAAACAAAGAGATTATTTCAAGACTATTTTTCTCATTTGCCTTTAGGCTGAATACTTGCATAATTGTTTTCTTACAGGTATTTTGGCATATTTTTGTGGTTGCTAATGTAAATATCCCAATTAAATAAAAACCTAACATCACCCGGGCGGTGGTGGTGCACGCCTTTAATCCCAGCACTTGGGAGGCAGAGGCAGGTGGATTTCTGAGTTCGAGGCCAGCCTGGTCTACAGAGCGAGTTCCAGGATAGCCAGGGCTACACAGAGAAACCCTGTCTCGAAAAAACCAAAAAAAAAAAAAAACCTAGCATCACACAAAGAACACAAAGAATAGTTATGACTGACTAAAGATGTTGGGAACATGTTGTGAGCCAAGGCACTGCTTGTGAAGTTAAAGACCCCCAACTGTTTCCACGCACAAGGGCAATAGAGCGATAGTAGCAACCGACATGCATGGGCAGCTGCTCTGTGCAAGGCTCTGGATAAACATTTGATAAGCATTGTCTTCTTAGTTTAACATCACCAAAAAGCATAGAGACTATTATTTTTCTCTCTGTGTAAATAAGATCTAGAGAGGAACACAGTTTATCTAGTATTACCATTATATTAGATGTCTCAATCCAGTCTATTTCTCAGTTTGAGTGAAGTATACACAGACTAGATCTGCACTCATGAGAAGGAATATATGGTTTTGATTCTTGCAGAGGAAAGTAGCCATGCATTTCCTATCACCTTTTATAAAAATATGTTTATTGAGGTGCTCTACTTATAGTCTTGTACTTATCTGAGGATTGTTATCTTCTAATGCTAAAATATCAGATGATTTTATCAAATTACCCAAGCAATAAAACAAATACTTTGATAAACTTTAGATATAGTTATCTTGGTGTAGACACTATAAATGCTCTGTCTCTGTCTGTCTGTCTGTCTGTCTGTCTTTCTGTCTGTCTGTCTGTCTCTGTCTTTCTGTCTCTGTCTCTCTCTGTGTGATATGTATCTACACACAGGATGTGCACTCTAACACTAAGCTTTATCACAAGCTCCCTGTTTTAAAATCTGAAATCTGAACTTCTCTAAATATAAAATTGTTGGAGTGCTAACATGACAAGTAGAAAATTACAGAGCTGACCTCATGAAATGCATCAGAGCCAAAAGGTGGATTCACCAAAATATTGTGTAAAATTGCCTGCAGTTTATGTACATAAAGTATATATAAAGCATAAATGACTTTCATTTAAAAAATAGAGTCCCATGCTCCAAATAACTCACAATATATACACAACTATCCCAAAAAAATGAAATAATACAAAATCTGAAACATTTCTAGTCCTCTGTGTGTGTGTGTGTGTGTGTGTGTGTGTGTGTAGACTTCATAATTGGAAACACATTTTTGATATAATATTAGATAATAAAGTGCCAAGTGTCTCCTCCTTTGGTTGTGTTTATGCATGTTGTGTGTGCATACGTATATATACATACCAAAAATACATGATAGCTCTTACGGAGGAGGAAGACAAACATTTATGATTAAATGTTTGGAGCATGCCTCCTCTCTGTGAATAGAATTTTCTTATAAAAATCATATTGAAAAATTTTTATTTCCTGGTTGTAGTTGAAGTGCATATTGGATAGACTGACATAACTGAGTCTCTATAAAAATCAACTCAACTATTTTAGTTAAAAGCATGCAAATTAATAGATGTGATTATGTTTAGATCATGTTTATATCAATAAAATTAACAAATATTTAATTCCCTAATGTTCCTAAAAAAAGACTTTAAGGCATATTATGCCCTTGAATCAATCATGGATGGAAACTCTAACAGATACTAATACTCACGATAAGTATTTAGATTTAAGAACATCCCATAACATAATGGCCAAACACCATTTCATTCCATCATTCCATTATCACTTAGTATTAGAAATGACACACTGTAACTGGAATTTGACTACTTTGTGGGTTCCTTTTTTCTTCACCCTTCTTCATCCCTTTTCTATCCTTTTAACCCACTAACACTAGATAGGAGAGAAAACATGATGAAGGGCAAAGAGGGCAATATCCTTAGACTACTTCCTGTTGATTAGAGGCATTGAGATCCTTGGGGGCAAGTTTGATCATTGCTGTCAGGATATCTAATTTCTTTTTGTTGTTGTTTCTCCTTTCCCATGACCGATGACTACTTAACAAACCATGATCAACACCAAATGATGACAACCAACAAACTACCAACAAACACCATGTCTCACGGAGCCCTAATATTTATATACCCTCTGAAAAATCCCCAGAATTCCAAATATCACACAATTGCAGAAACTATCTTCAGCTGGACAATCATGACCCAACCAGAGCATGAAGCAAATCATAATCAGCTGCTGTGGACAATCTGAAGCAGCCCTATTTCCCACACCTGGGGTTAAAACAAAAGCATACTCAATATTTTTGTATTTTTAAAGAAATCAAAATGCCAAAATTGTCCCTACAACACATGCTCATGTTTCTCTTGAAGCATGATGTGGTTCCTTGGATAATGCATCCACTAGAAGTTTAATAATTTAGCTTTCATGTTTCATAATATCAGTAAATACTTAGTCATATTTGAAAATGAGAATTTGATTCACATAAGAGTCTCTGCCTGGGCTTTGACATAATTCATGAACAGTCATCATTACATCTAGAAACTCTTTCACAACTGGGTTCTATTTCCAAAACACAGCTATTTATTCAAAGAGAAATGTCTCTGAGGTTTTAATTAGATAGTGATGATTAATGGGATGTACGAAGAACTTTGGTATTCTTTAAATCATCATTTTAAGAGATGTTTTCATGATAACTTACTTAATTAAAATTAATTTAGAAGAACATAGATAAACATTTTAAATTTTATCTGAGGATAGGGAAGGGATTTACATTGCCTGATAAAGAATTTTATCACTGTAGAAAAATAATTGGATAAACTCAGCTTCAAGTTGTGTACATTTAAAGTAACTAAGGAGTTTAAAATGTTGCTTTGTTTTTCATTAAAACTGACATATTTAAATATTAAATAATATACTGAAGCAATTATCACTTGCATACAGCATCTTCCCTCTGAAATAAAGTATAAAAAGTCTTATACTTGGCTGAGTTGTTGAAATGGTGAACTAAAAGTCTACAGAACAGGTATGTGTGTTGATTATACTGTACATCTTATCTCAGGGAAAAATATGAAAGGTATTAAGTAGATAAAGTTATAATATAACCCTGAGTATGCTTCAATATAATAAGAGATAGATTTATTCCAACTTTAAGTTATTTACATAAGGAAAATATTAGAAATTTAAGAAGATTGCCTTGTAGGTTACATGATGGAGAACCAGGCATAGAAAATTTAAGGAGTCAAAGACCACAATATGAATGTCAGATAAAGATGATTAGAATTATAGCCTGAGGCCAATCAAATACAATTCCAACAGTATTCTGAATGCTACCATCTGAATATCTAGACTTCTAAACATCAAGCTACACCAACAACATAGAGTTAGTGATTCAGTGACCTCCATGCTACTGAATCCCGTGCCTATTGTCAGATATGCTCTATAGGCTGAGGTTAGTGATTCACACAGTCACTTGGAAACACAACCATGTTAATTAACTCCATTCAATAAATATTTCAAGTTGATTCTGCCTCACATGTCTAACTTTTCTCAATGGTTCATTCATGGTCACACTGTAGTTATGCATTCATGTTTTTTGGTTTAATTATGAATTTCTTAGCTATAAAGAAGTGTCAAGGAAGAAGAAAATAGCTGTGGAAAGCTATACCCTTCTTTCCCTGTGAAATGAAATTAAAGGATCTTTTCCTTCTAATTGTCCTTACTTTGAGGATTGACTATAGAATATTCTTTTTGTAATTATCAAATAGTGCCTAGAAATCATCTCTGTAAGCATGTATGTTACAGACGCAAAACTCTTTACCCAAATATTACATCATTTTAAGTCATCAAAAATTAGCAAGCTTGAGGCCAAATAATCATATAGCTCTCTAAAATTTCCATGTACTTGTCCTAGATAAAAACACTTATGATTTTAGTCCTTCTCAATAAAAAATAATCCTCTACAGTGCAGCCTTAATTTCTACTGACTGTAAACTTAATTCAGAAAGCTGTCATAATGCTATTAGTGTTTTGAGTAGAGCTTCATACACTAAACAAAACACAGTCTTATTTAGACTCTGTACATTCTGACAAGTTAATTTTTGTATACCTCATTTGTATTCATAAAATACAGACATTAATTGATAAATTGCCAGAGAAATTAAATATTTTTTCTACTGAGCTTCTCTGTTTATCTTCTTGGAGTCTTAAGAGTCTTCTTGGAGAATTAAGATGGTGATTGTTGGAAACATGACAAAATCTATTGCTTAAGCTTGACATACACATGTCATCATAGTCTTGCCACCATCACTCTTTCTGTCTTTCTGTTCATACACTTAAACCTTATAAAAACAAAGGAGTTTTTATATTTCATTCCATCCTAGTCCATTGTCTTTATCCACACTGCCCCAGAGGTTCTTACTTCTCATACCCATCTCTGAAATCTTGGGTGTCAAAACTAGCTGCTCACATATACTTTATGCTTATGATGCATAATACACTTTTCTAAGAGATTGTTCATTATTCATTAATTGATAAATGTCTCAATCCTCCTTTTTACATGGGGGAAATTGTTAGTTCCCCAACTAGTTAATGGTAGGTTAGATATTTACATTCAGTTAATTTGCCTTAAGACCTTACCTCATGAGGTATTAACACTGTGATATATTGATTTTAGCTCCAGGAAACCTTCAAGGCCATTAGTGCTGTCCATGCCAACTTTTCTCTTACCTCCATCAATTCTAAATTCTAGTGATCTGCTTTTTTTTTTTTTTTGGTTGGGTGATATATCTTTGAAGACTGTATTCTGACTCATATTTTATAGTTTCTGTAGTAACTAGTAAAATGCCATTCACGTTGAACTCTCTATAAATATTGGTTATATGGATTTAACAGAGAAGAAATGAAAAGATAGTCCAAAAATATATCACAAAAGAACTTGAAACCATTTCAATAATCTCTTTAGTCACTTTATATTTTGAAAAACATGATTATTCCAACTGGGAATTTATTTCTTTACAAACGTATTTTTTCTTATGACTTGAACTTTAAAAAGTGATTAATTATTTTAACATTTCAGTTTCAAAATAATTCATTCAGTTGACTGAATCCTTTCTTTCTTTTTTTTTTTTTTTGCAAAACCATATCACAGTATTCAACGCTATTCTCCCAAAAATCTTGGTGAATTGTGCTTACTGTAAAAAACTAATTAAAGTAGAAATCATTGTTTATAGTAATGACTATATTAATACAGCTGATCTTTCTTTGAGCTGATTCAAAAGTTTTTTTTTTTTGCATTTGTGCATATATTAGCTCATTTATATAATATTCTGTTTGGAAGGGAAAATATTAATTATGTTTAAAAATAAGCTAACATAGCTATTTAAAATATCTTAGGATAAAATAATTTTAATATATTATTTAGAGGCTGTTTACTTTAATTCACTCAATTTCTTGTGTTTAATGAATGGGGACACATGAGGAATATTTTTTTCTTGAGCCATCAGACCATATTTCACCTCTTTTTAAAAATATGTTTGCTTTGTACTTTATTTCGACAGTTGGCCATTAGAAATTTAATTAATAACAATAACCACAATTCTCAAAATATTTATAATCACACATTAGATGTGGAATTTAAGGTGCACCCCTTATTCTTTCAAATTCAAAGTTATACTTACATGGGCAACATTTCCATAATAAAGAACAAGGTGGTTAATGTGGGTTGATACAGACCTATAGAAAAAGAATTCTAGGGGGAATTCAATGCTAGAATTATTCTTTTCCTTTTTGTCTTTTAAGTTGTGTAATCTATAAACATGTATCATATCTGAAAAAAAAGTATAAAAGCTAATTATCCAAGGTATAATTTCACAGTACTCAGAGGACTGGAACACCTTTTATGAATGACTTTGGAATGGATTTTCTTAAATTCCTAAATGGTCCTTCTCTTAGTAATTTAGTGATAAAATCATGATTGTTAAATACAGTATAGATTTTCAATAACAGAATAGTTTCCTAATGAATTATGCAGGAAATACAATCAAGCTAGGGACCTAGATGGGCATGGCAACTATGAGGAGCTAGGAGAGAGAGAGTGAAAAGGAAGAAGAGAGAGAGAGAGAGAGAGAGAGAGAGAGAGAGAGAGAGAGAGAGAGAGAGAGAGAGAGAAAGAACCTTTTCATTATCAGGTAGTTATTTTATTGATTTTGGTGGCAGCAAAAGGTCTGCTTCCTTGCAATTCTTCCTACATGACCAAACAAGATGTTTGTTAGGTCTGCCCCTGACCTGGGGGCGGGGGTAGGAGTGATACTGTTTTCTGAGTAGATAAACACACTGTAAAGTGAGTTCCTCTACAATTAGGATGGCATTACATTCCTTACTGCTGTTTGTTGAACTTACAACAGACTATTCAGAAGTGAGTATGAGAAAGGTAGCAAGGCAAATTCAAAGCAGTGCTTTCTGGGACGAAGCTTACCCCTCCTCAGACCTTTCAGAGGCTCAGCTCACGTTCCATTTTTGGTTTTATCACTGTTGCATCTGTGCACCTTGAGCATATTGCCCACATATAAACAGATAACTACCCGCTGCTTGCTCTTTGTACAATAAAATGATGCAACATTTTCAGTAAAAGACACAAACGACAAGTGAGTTTGCCCTTGTCAGGTGTAACCCTGTAAAGACTAACAGTGGTCAGTCTTGCAGAATCCTCAGACTGACCCTCCCCTCAAGTTTAAATAAAGCCATTCATTTTAGTTATAAGCCCAGTGAAGAGGAAAAAAGCTTCACCAATACATAAAAAGACAATATAAGCCAGCAGAGCTTGTCAATTGGAACCTACAGTCAGAGGAGTATTATAATACTGTTTCCCCAGGAGACAGTGACTAAGGCACGCTCACACTGACCATCCCCGAAAAGAGGTAAAGAGAGAGTGAAATGGCTCAACGTACACACACCCCGCTCCATACCGGGGACGAGTCTCCGAGCTGCGGCGGGTGCTCTCGGAGAGCTAGGCTGAAGCTGACAGCCCCCACGGCCACGCTGGACACCCCCAGCCCTATCTCCAGCACAGAGAGCACCAAAAGGCTCCCAATGATCTGGCCGCTGGTGCACATTCTCCTTGGGTCATCATTCCTTCCAGCTCAGAGATGGAAGCTGATCATCTGCCTTCTTTCTTCCAAAGTCCTCCTCAGCCCTTTCCGCCCCCTACCACAGTCCAGCTCTTCAAACTTTTCTTTCTTCACCAGCAAAACATTATCCACAAGGTCTGGATTTCCAGAACCAGAGAACCATTTCTGTGGCCAGGCCAGAGAAGACAGAGCTGATCCAGCCCGTGGCGCGTTCACACAGAGACCGCGGACGATGGGTAGGAGTCCAGAAGCTTGTACTGAGGAGCCAGGCTCTGGAGAGTGGACCTTGGATCTGAAGCCTTGTCAGTGTCGGAGGCGCAGTCCAGAGTTCTGCCGAGTCTCTGCTCTGCACTCCCAGGAGCCTTCCGCACCTCTCTGGCTCCCTTCTCCTTCCTGGCGGAGGAAACGAGCTTGATTTCCTAGTGATAAAGGGGAGCTGCTCACAACCCCTTTCCGCCTGTCCTCTCGCCTTCCCTCCTTTGTTTTACTGTCTGCGCAAAGTGCTTCTGTGAGTCCCTAGGTCTCCAGGCAGAGCGGGTGGATGGTATTCAGCACCACATTCCTAGCACTTGCTGTGTCGCCAGAAAAAGCGACCTTGTCTGATGGCCTCTTTCAGTCTGGGTTTTTTTTTTCTCATTGTCGTCCTCTTCCTCCCCCCTCTCTTGAATCTGATTCTCTCTCATCGCTATGACCTCATTGGGATTTAGGAGGCTAACCGGAGGAGGGAGAATCCTGATGTCTTTGTGGGTCTAGGACCAATACTCTTGACTGACCCCTGATTCGCCCCGCCCCTGGACTCAACCCCAGGAGCCTAAACTCCTTACTTCTCTCCTCTACTCAGTTCCTCTTGGGTTTCTACCTCAGCCAGGAGGGGCAGCTATTCCTGGTCCCTATATCAATATGGGCTGATTCTACGCAAAACTTTCCTCTAATGTACTTTTCTCTGCATCAGGAGCAGAGAGAAAAGGAAAACCAAGTGCACTGAAATAGACCAGACCCTTGATTATATACAAAGATTTGAGGGGACCCTCATTGAATAACTCATGTATATTAGTGAGCCCAGACTGGAGTCTGCTCTTTAAGAGAGAGGGTCCACTCTGCCATCACTTCCTTGTACCTTCCTATCCCAGAGGAAAGAAGCTGTCTGCTGGAGTCGTATTTTCCTTGCTAGCTACACGCCCACACATCCTGAGAAGCATAGTCAGAAGCAGCATGACAGAGAACCTGTGCTGTTATCTCATTTCAGTTGAGATACATAGACTTAAGCACTACACCAGAACAAGCATCACTTATAAATGGAGACAAAGTTTGACCTAGTACATAACTGATTTTGACTATCTTCAATTCTTCTGAATCATTATGGCAGGGACTCAAGTGTGGGTTGTGTAATTTTGTTGCTCTCTCTGATGAAGTCTAGATATAGTGGAATTGTTATGCATGCCTCAGGGTTATATTTTACTGATTCCCCCCCCCCCCAGGAAACATCTCAAGGTTTTCTACTGAAAATATTCTGAATGGAGAGAGATGAGTTCTGAGGTATGGATCCATCAACCATCTTTCCCAAGAACTGATTCTTCAGTTAGAGATGGGTTGAAGGGAAATATAGACAAAGGGGGCCCACACTATGTGGGCATCTTTGCTTCTGCCCACATGCAGACAAACACAGTAAGCACCTTTGGTATTACATAATGCATTTTTTTCTTTTCAAGATGCAATGTTGAGGAAACAGAAGCCCTAATTCTGCCCCAGGAGTGTCAGTTTCACCTTTAAATATTTGATTCAGAACATGCTTCATAGCTTAACTTCTACACTCTCATTTCTTTCTTTATAATATGCTTATTTTATAAGTTTTACAACTTGAGAACAAAAATCAAAGAAGGATTGCAAGTTATTAAATGTTAAGGAGTTTTCAGCTATTGTGATATTCGGAGCAAACTCACATAAGTGGTGTTGACTGATAGTTAGTGATGTTCTTTTCCACTTCTCAAAACCTTTCCCCTCAGACAACTAGTTTCCATTTCTCAAGCAGTTTGTGGATTTAATAAAGCAATATGTGATATTTAAATATTGTATAAGTCAAATGTAAACAGAAATGAGACATCTATGCTGTTTAACTTGTGGTTTGAATTTAGTCACTTTGTTTTGTCTTTCTATTTTTTATTCTTTTGTAGGAAAGAAACAAGTTGTGATATTAGTGCAGTTTTCTATGGAAAAGAATCACTGTGGGAGAAAATTATAATGAACACTCACTTGATGTTAACCATATAGGAGTTTTAAAGGAACAACGAAACATGTCATCTATTGAGTTTGGTTGTTCATTTCTGACAAAGATGATCATTTGAAACCTGTTACTTCAGTATCTAAAACTCTAGTCATATGTCCAAATATAACCACCCTTGATTAATTCTAGATCACTTGTATAAAACACAAAACTTCTGGAAATCACAATTAAACAAGAACAGATTAAATTTATGAGTAACTACAGATGAGTTAAGATCAGGCAAATATTTTAGGAGTGATATATTAAAAAAAAATCACTACTTACAGAGGAAATTAATTGTCCTGTTTCAACTACCAACATTACAACTGTAAGACATTTATAACACCTTTTCTTTGGCACAAAGTATATTTTACACACATTTTCAAACAATGTGAAGAGCTTCCTAAAGTGATCCCAAATACTTCTAAAATTTCTTTATGCTCACAAAAATCAAGAACAAAAAAGAGTTCAAGCTGAAAAAATTGTTATTCTTATCATTATCTCTTAAAATCATGTCAGAAAAAGAATTATAATATTAAGCTATAAACCAAGAGAATTCATATAAGATCCATTTTATCTAAATTCCAGTGCATTTACAATCCAGGACTTAATTTTTCTTACATCACAGTACAATCAAAAGTATTACTCCATTGAGATGGCTTAACACTCTTCATATTTAATAAGAGCAAAACACAAGCCTGCTACCTGCTGCCTTGTGTATGATATAAATGAATGTACAGGTAACATCAAAATAATTCTAAAGCTCCTTAACTAATAATTATTTATGGCATTTCCATTTAAGGATCTTAAAGTTGCAAATAAGCATTCAAAAGTTATTGGGTCTTTATACACTTATTTTTAATTATATTATAGACATTTTTAATATTTTGTTAAAGAAACACCCAGGAATTGGTAAACAAATCACCTCACCTGTGTTATGAAAGATGACCCCAAAACCTTGTTGAGTAAAAGTTTTCTCCTCAGCCTGTCACTGGACATGAAGGAACTTAGGTCTTCAGGGATATGGTTTTGAATGGGATGTTGAGGTCTCATCCATTCTTTTTCTTTTCCTCCCCTGTTCTAGCTATCATAAGGTAAGCAGGTCACTCTGCATGTGCTAGCCTCTAAAATGTTCCACCTCACCACAGCCTAAAAAGCTGTATGGCCGACTAACCATGGACCCATGAGATGAAATAAACCCCTTCTTTTAAGAGTTGGATTCACTCAGATAACTTGCTATTATAACAGAAAATTGGTCAATATTCACTCCCACTTAATGTAATGATACATGTTGGCAAAATGATAATGGTAGTTACTAATGCAGGGTGTTACTGCAAAGTCTCTAATTAACACAAATCTTGTGTCAACTTAACAAATAGAAACACTAGAGAGTTATTCAAAAGAAGAGTTCCCTTCATCAGGCTGGCCTGTAGGTATAGATTGGGGAGGCATTTTCTTGATTAGTGATTTATGTGGAAGGTCTTAGCATACTGTGGGCAATGCTACTCCTGGTCAGGTGGTCCTGGGCTCTAGAAAGCAGGCTGAACAAAACATGGCGAGCAAGTCAGTAAGTAATGTTTTTCTATGTTCTCTGATTCAGATTCTGCCCCTAGGTTCCTTCCCTGAGTTCCTGCATTGGCTTACTTTTGTGATGGACTGTAACCTATAAGCCAAACAAACCATTTTATTCCAAGTTGCTTTTGGTCAGTGTCTTTATCACAGTGACAGAGAAGAAAACTAGAATAGTTCCTGAAATTTTAAAGGGTCATTTTTGATAATGATTACATTTATGATGGTACAAGCACTGAACAGAATGGTCAAAGTAGCCTAAAGAATTAAGGAAAGAAACATAAAATTATTTTAAGTCACTTTCTGGTTGTGAAGTAATAAAAGTTTACTTACTATTTTGATGCCCATGTTAATGCAGTTAGAAAAGACTGTATTATAATGATTTGCTAAATAGACAGAAAAAGTTTGAATTTTTCTTTTGATTTGACACTAAAAAGCAGATGCAGTGAAACCAGAACTTATTTTTGCCTTTTATTGTCTTTTAGTGGCTATGCTACTGAGAAGTATCTTCAGTGTTTGTGTTTATTACTTGGAGAAAATATAATATATTACTGTGTTGCTGTTACATTTTCATTTATAGCTAAAGTATCATCTGTTTATTACTGACCCTTATTATATAAACTGATTTCTATTTTAATAAAGCATATGTGTTCTTTCACACCTAGTTATTAGGAAGAATGGAACTGCATTAACTCATTCACTGTGTCCAAAACACATCTACTGTTTTGAAAATTTCTACATACAGCACAGCATTTAGCAAAGGACTATTATCCATGTAGAAAAGATACAAGGTTTTTCATCTTAGTTTTATGTCATGGGCATTTAACAATCTTACAGGCAGAGAGGTACCAGACACAAAAGGGTGGACTTACATAATTTAGCAACTAAATAGCAGAGTTCTTGGGAACAAAGTGTTGCTCCAAGATTCATGTGTCACAACCTTAACCCCCAGAGGGATAATATTGGTAGTCATGGCTTTTAGTGAACAATTAGGTTTAGAATGCTCACGTGGGTACATTCTCTCTGAAGGAATTAATACCCTTACAAAGGAAGAAAAAGACTATAACTCACTTTCAGAATCTGAAGCAGAGAACATGGAAAAACATTACATACTGACTTGCTCATTATGTCTTGTTCAGCCTGCTTTCTTATACAACCAAAGACTACCTTGTTGGGATACAAGAAGAAGACAGCTATCTACAAACTAGCAAGAGAAATTTACCACAAATTAAGCTTAGATGTCTTAGCTTGAAGAATTTTTAGGAGTTGTTTAAGCCATGCAATTTATGGTGCAATGTCAGATGACTAATTGGTGATTATAAGATGACTAATCCATTGAGCTGGCCGACATTTTAAGGGTTGAGTCTTGGAGACCAGGAGTGTGATGGAGAAGATCTATAAATTTCCATAAGTAACTCTTGAATCTCTTCCTAAATTCATGGAGTATAAGTGGAAGATATGAATCTACAATGTTACATAAAAATTATGAAATGGTAATAACCAACCTCCCCTCCCCAGAATTTGTTGAGGTCTATAAGCTTTTAGGTCTAAAGAGCTTAATCAACCTCAAATAGGAAAGGTAAAGTAGTATAAACACACCACGGGACAGGTCAAACAAATTGCTAGAAGTCAGAAATAAATATTGAAACTTTAAAAGAAGTAGAGAAAGGGGGCAGATTATATGGGAATAAAGGCAAAATTATAATACTAAAACTATTTCCTCTAATACTAAAATCGAATATACTACATTGATAAAATTTAAAAATCAGCCAAAACTAAGTGTACAATTCTTTACCTAGAAATATGTAATAAAAAAAGAGAAACAGATTTTTTTAAAGTAATTGTTGAACACTGTAAAAGTGGTTATATATGTGGAAACAATACCCCTTTTCAGTTACAATGTTTTAAAAGAAAAAAACCAATATATTTTGGAGTTTATGGTATGTGTTCAAATAAAAACACAAGAAAGCCAAAGTATACTATAGCTATTGTAAGACTAGAATGAACCCAGATATTTTGAGTCCTGATATTACACACACACACACACACACACACACACACACACACACACACACACACACACATACACACACACACACACAAATCCTGGTGGAAGTAGTTTCAATAATTTATAGGTGTGATTATAAGCTTTAGCCTAGATCAACTACTAAGCAACAATGATAAAAAGCAGCATAGAAAAGAAGTCAAAGGGCAATTAATATTAAGCTTTATTATATTGACCTAAAAGAAGAAAAGAAAAGACAAACAGAAGGAACGAGATTGAACCATTGATCCTACCCATATCTATAACTGTAATTACTTAGGTGTTCTGATTACTCTAATTAGAAGTCTGAAAGAAAAAGTCTTAGTAATAATGAAATGACTTATGTTACATGCCATTGGTAGGAAGGTATGTGAATTCAAGAGAAGCAAGATTAATGTCCTTTTAGTTCAACAAACAAACCAACCATAAAATATGGACACACTGAAAAAGGCTGCATTAGTAAGGGTTGGGTGCCACTAAGATGGCAATGACTCTCAACTGTCATCTAACACCTAGTGTATTCATCAAAGACGTATTGGATAGAGAACTCATGAAGGGCCCAGTGACATAAGCTTGCCACAGTCCCCACGTTGGGTGATCTTCTCAACTGCCCTCTATCCATACTACATTTCACCACTCTTGAACTTGTCCATCCATTGGAATTTTCCAAATCCGAATCAGGTACTGCCCTTTCATTTCACATCTGGACTATGCTTTACATGTTTTATCTCAACCGTGAGTCCACAGAACTCTGACTGGACAGCAGCAGCTTCTCTGAAGGTGGACTGAGTTCCTTGTTTTGTCAATACAGACTTCATTCAGATCTGATCAGCCTATGTCTGGAACCTCTAAAACCTGCTCTAGTCTTTTTAACATTTTGTATATATTGCATAAATTATACATTTTTATATAGATATATTTACTTTCTGATATGGGCCTTATCATTTGAGATTAATATTAGTAATTAAGATAGGAATGAAAGCCTTGTTCTGGGACACATTATCAAAGAATGTGGGATTATTTAGCAAATTGTTGTCTTTGAAATTGGCATACCTGTGAATGTATGCTCGCTTAATAAATTCTGATGTTGTGGAAAGACAAAATAATTAAGGCTTGGGTGAGCAGAAATGGGATGGCTATAGTAATTAAACATGCTTAGAGAAAGGGAGGGGAGGGCCTATATTAAGTTTCTATCTCTGTAGCTTTTACCTTAGGCCAAGGTGAAGGCTGTGTAACACATGGGGCCAGGGCAGAGTACACCATTCACAAATCTGTGGTCTGAATAACAAGAGAAAATTGTTACACCACCTGGAGTAGGTAATGCCTAGAGGTTGAAAACAGAGCTAAACAGAGTGTGAAACAGCATTAAGGATATGAATTGAACCCAGAGCATTCCTGCAGCAGTGTTTAGACTTCTAACACAATCAGAAATAATTTTTTATTAGAATTACTCTTTATTTACATTTCAAATGTTGTCCCCTTTCCTGGTTTCTCCCCTCAAAACCCACTAACCCATGCCCCCTCCCCTGCTTGCCAATCCACCCACTCCTGCTTCCCTGTCCTGGCATTCCCCTATACAGGAGCATCTAGCCTTCTCAGGACTAAGGGCCCCTCCCCCCTTTGATGTCCAACAAGGCCATCCTCTGCTGCATATGCATCTGGAGTCATGGGTCCCTCCATGTGTACTCCTTGGTTGATGGTTTAGTCCCTGGGAACTCTGGGGTTACTGGGTGGTTCATACTGTTGTTCCTCCTATGGTGCTGCAAACCCCTTCAGCTCCTTGGATCCTTTCTCTAGCTCCTCCATTGGGGACCCTGTGCTCAGTTCAGTGGCTGGCTGAGAATGTTCCCCTCTGTATGTGTCATACACTGGCAGAGCCTCCCAGGTGACAGCTATATCAGGCTCCTGTCAGCAAGCACTTGTTGGCATACACAATAGTGTCTGGGTTTGGTAACTGTATATGGAATGCCCTAGGTGGGGCAGGCTCTGGATGGTCTTTCCCTCAGTCTCTGCTCCACACTTTGTCTCTGTATCTCCTCCTATGGGTATTTTGTTCCCCCTCCTAAGAAGGACCAGAGTATCCATACTTTGTTCTTCCTTCTTGAGCTTCATTTGGTCTGTGAATTGTATCTTGAGTATTCCAAGCACAATCAGAAATAATAATAGTTGAAAGAGAAAATATGGTTATTAGAGAAAACAAATAGAACCAAAGATTATAACAACTTACAATGTATACTGTAGATATTGAAGAATGAGTGAAGAACCAACATAATTTAAACAGTATACTCAAAAGAGGAAAACACATCAAGAATCTAACTATAAAATAAATCAGCTTCTGGAATCAGTAGTTATAATTCTCTTTGATGAAATAAACCTTTTTTCCCAGTAAAAATGAATATTTCTGTAGAAAAATGAGAAATCATAGCAGGAGATAAAAATTCTCCAATAAAAATCAAATAAAAATTGCAAAGTTAAAAATATAACATTGAAAATTAAAAAGAGTACACCACAAGGACTTCAGAGGTAGACTCATAAAAGAAAAAAAGAAAGTCAACCTGTGTGGTGGTGCTGGTGTATAGTTGCTGTGTGGTGGTAAGCAGTACCTGGGTATTGGTGCTGATGTATAGTGCCTGTTTGGTGTGGATTAATAGTACCTATGTGGTGGTGCTGGTGTATAGTGCCTGTGTGGTGGTAAGCAGTACCTGGGTATTGGTGCTGATGTATAGTGCCTGTTTGGTGTGGATTAATAGTACCTATGTGGTGGTGCTGGTGTATAGTGCCTGTGTGGTGGTAAGCAGTACCTGGGTATTGGTGCTGATGTATAGTGCCTGTTTGGTGTGGATTAATAGTACCTATGTGGTGGTGCTGGTGTATAGTGCCTGTGTGGTGGTAAGCAGTACCTGGGTATTGGTGCTGATGTATAGTGCCTGTTTGGTGTGGATTAATAGTACCTATGTGGTGGTGCTGGTGTATAGTGCCTGTGTGGTGGTAAGCAGTACCTGGGTATTGGTGCTGATGTATAGTGCCTGTTTGGTGTGGATTAATAGTACCTATGTGGTGGTGCTGGTGTATAGTGCCTGTGTGGTGGTAAGCAGTACCTGGGTATTGGTGCTGATGTATAGTGCCTGTTTGGTGTGGATTAATAGTACCTATGTGGTGGTGCTGGTGTATAGTGCCTGTGTGGTGGTGGCGCTGGTGTATAGTTCGTTCCTATGTGGTGGTGGTGTTGCTTAGTACCTATGTGGTGATGTTGCACAGTGCCTGTGTGCTGGTGCTGCTATTGTATAGTTCCTATGTGGTGGTGGTTTTGCATAGTGCCTGTGTGGTGGTGGTGATATCTGTGTGTGTGGTGGTGTGGTAGTGGTTGGGGGAGCATTTAAGTGCATGTGAATGTCAGAAGTCAACATTCAGTGTCTTTCTCTAAAGCTCTACATTTTGATTTTTGTAATGGGGTTTCTCACTGAACCCTGGAGCTTGTCATTTCAGCTAGACAGGGTGCCAGTGAGTCCACTTGATCTGTCTATCTCCACTTGTCATGTTAATCCCAGTGCTGGTATTGCAGACATGCACTGACATGTCCAACCTTGATATGTATGCTGGAGATCTCAACTAAAGTTGCTGTTCTTGCACAGCAAATGTTATTTGCTGAACCACCTCTGGATTGCAGTCCTGGGTATGCAATGATATTAATAACTGCATTATATTTATTAAAATGATGAAATAAACATTACAAATAATCAACAGAAATTATTAAAAAGAATAATTAGAGAGAAAGGCTCAACTATATGTTTGTGCAAAATAAACAATTTAAATAAAAATGTAAATGTTAAAAGTGAATGTAAGGAAAAATGATTATGTTATCAACAGGTAAAATATAATCACAAACCAAATTGTTACTATAGACAGACATTGGTAAAATAAAAGGCATTAGCTCATCAGGTGGATGGCAGTTGCTTTCTCTTGACCCTTCCTTTCAATGATTTCTGCCTCTCAGAATTAAAACCCTGTGTAGTAGCCACCCAGTCAGCATGGACTAGATATGTTGATGAACTTTTAACTAATAGAACAGGGCAAAGTGATGGGATTTCCTTTCATGACTAAGTTGCTGCTTCTCTACTCTTCTTTGCATGCTTTTAAAAGTAAGCTTTTGTGTTGGGGATGTTCACAAGACCAGGAATTGAGGGTGGGTTCCAACCATCAGTCCCTGAGGAATTAGCACCCTCAACCCAACAATGAACGAAGGACCAATCTTGCTAATAACCACTTGGTTAGCATAAGAACACATTTTGACAAGTCAAGGGTTCCCAGGTTCACCCACCTAATAGATACACTGATTCTAAAAGAAGACCCACTTGTGCTGCTCCCATGATTCTGATCTTCATATTTCCAGATAATAAATTTTATTTAACAAATCTCTCTCTTTTGCCATAGTAGTTTATGGTCATGAACTATAATTATAAGACATGGACTCTCACAGGTGAAACTCAACAGCTAGATGTTGATGTGTACTTTCCTAATAACAGAACCTCAGGCATGTGAGGGAAATTATAGAATTAAAAACAGAAATATAAAACTACATACTTATATTTGGTAATTTTGACAGTCAATAGATGAGCAAATGGGAAAAACAATCAACAAACGCATAAAATATCTGTGCAAAATAAAAAGGCAAAAGATTAGCTCACACTATTAAGCAAACTTTAGAAGTCTGTTTAACAAGCACTGTATTTCTGCATTTTCCATCTTTTTTTCTTTTCTTTTCTCTTTTGCTTTTTTTTTTTTTTTGAGACAGGGTCTCTCTGTGCACCCTTTCTCTGTAGTTCAAGCTGGCCACAAAATCATAGAGATGCTCTCTCCTCTGCCTCTCAAATCCTAGGATTAAAGGCATGCATCACCACTGCCAAGCTATGCACTTTCTATCTTAATGAGAATCAAAATCTGGCTATAAAGGCTCATTGAAATGATGAGCTTTGCACAAATCTTATAGCCAAAAGAAGAAAATTTTCACATCCCTCTAAGATTTCTGATACTCCCATGACCACTTTAAAATTAGTGTTGAAATATTTAATAATTGTTTCCATTATGTACTTTAGATAACTGAGCAATCATTTACATAATTATCTAAAAGAGAATGAAATTGATGAGAAAAAGCTATTAAGTTACATTAACCAAAGAGAAAAGTAGATTAATATAAAACACTAGAGCTTAAGGGGCTGGGCATACCTTTCTTCTTAGATCTTCCTCATGTTTAAATCCTTTCTGCCATGTATCTGACCTCTTCAACTTTTTGAATGGCAGTGAATACCCAAATTAATAAAATGTCTAAATATTAAGCTAACATCTTGTATTTATGAATTCAACCCAGTTTTCTAAGTTTTATGTAGAACAGAGAACAAGTGCACCAAACTCTTTTATTTATAATAACTATTCAATAATTTAAAATCATATATATATCTAGCATTCATAGATGAAAATTTCAACTCTGAGGAGATGTATAAAATGGTCCCAAGTCTTAGTGTGTCTCCAGTGCTATTTGCCTCTAAAGTAAATATCTCATAAATAAATTCAGAATAACTGAATAAAGTTTAAGAGTTCTGATTAATACCATTTATTAGAAGATACTTACATTTATCTAAATGTTACTTATTGGAATTGCTTTCATTTTGGGACGTGCTCTGAGCCATTGCTTCATTCTGAGTTTTTACTCAATGGACATCCTGGAGTGGGATTTTTTCCTCTATGTGGACTGTCTTGTTCCTCAGTCTTGTATTTGTACAGTTGGTTTTCTTGTAAATTCAAGGACAGTTTCATTCATTTATCACTATTCTAGACATTATTCATTTGGACTTTATTTATTGAAGCTAATTACAAAAAACATCCATGATTATTTAAAGACATTGTCATTTAAAGACAAAAAGAAAAAGGAGGATTATAGTTTGAAAAAGTTATGCATTTATGAGTTTTATTTCTATACATTAGTAGCTGAAAATAAGAAAGGAAACAATATCTCAGAAAATTCCACAGTGTAATGAATAGGTAATTTTCTTTTCTTTCTTTCTTTCTTTTTTTTTTTTTAAGATTTGTTTATTATTATATGTAAGTACACCGTAGCTGTCTTCAGACACACCAGAAGAGGGCATTAGATCTCATTACAGATGGTTGTGAGTCACCATGTGGTTGTTGGGATTTGAACTCAGGACCTTTGGAAGAGCAGTCAGTGTTCTTAACCACTGAGCCATCTCACCAGCCTCCGAATAGGTAATTTTCATATCTTAAATATAATAACAAATGGAATTACAATTTAAAAATTCTAAATTAGTAGTAAACAAACACTACAATTAATTAGTACTGCATTGTACCAGAAATATTTATTCTAAGATGACAATTAACATCATTAGGAAAAATGAAATAGCAATTCTTATAAATACTATTAAGACAAATGGGCATATCAAGAAATATATTTAGCAGTAATATTACCTAAGCTATTAAAATGATCATTTTTGAGTCAGTAAATCACCTTTTGAATTTTCTCACAGGTTGATGACACAGATCATTTTGCATAGAGGAATATTCATTACAATATTATTCTTAGGAAAAATTAAAATCAGTATAACTTCTTTTTTTTGGTTTTTTAAACTTTTAATCTGTGTTTATATAATTGTTAAATTAAAACAACTAAAGTATTTCTATAGTAAAATAAAATATTTAAGATCAGTGAATACTTCAAGATGTTTTTAGTATCAAATAATTCCATATCAACTTAAGTATCTACTCCAAAGTCACTTGCTTATCAGTTTTTTTTCCTTCCATCTCAGTAGGCTATAGCCTGCAGGTACAGTAGAGGATGGGCTCGTTGGATATCAAAGGGAGGAGAGGCCCCTGGTCCTGGAAAGTCTGGATTCAGCAGTGTAGGGGAATACCAGAACAGGGAAGCAGGAGGGGTTTGATTGGGGAACAAGGAGAGGGGAGATGGCTTGTGCGACTTTCGGGGAGGGGAAACCAGGAAAGGGGAAATCATTTGAAATATAAATAAAGAATATAGCTAATAAAACAAAAAGAAAAAAATAGGTTCTTCAGCTCAGTATAATTTCTCAATTAAGGGATAATGACAAAATTAAGAGTAATGAAACTATTAGATATATAATCAGCAGGTATTAAAATCATCAATTTTCAAAGGTTTATATGGATATGGATACTTTAAATTCAAATAAGTAAACCAAATTGTCACAATTCTCTTTGAAAATGTATATAAAATATTCTGCAATGAACTATACAATAATTTTATCAGGGCTTTTAGTAATGATTTGGAGTTTCTTTATACTTTGTGTATATTTCAGCTTACATGCAATAATACTTAATATTATTAAGTGACGCTTCCTTCAGCAGCATACACACAAAAATCAGAATGATATGAAGATTAGCATGGCCCATGCAAAAAGTATGAAACACAAATTTGTTAAGCATTCCATAGTTTTTAATTTTCTGTTAGTGAATTCCCTCAGGATTAATTTCTTTTGTAGGGGATGAGAGGAAGTGGTAAGATTGAACCCAGGTCCTTTTCATCTTAGGCATGTACTGTACCACTGAACTATATCCTGCAGGCATATTACATGTCATGGCAATATCTAGTTTTCCATGTTGTCTCAGAGATGCAATGATATGGTATAATGTTTTAAACATGCAGTGATGATTATTTCTGAATCAATTGTTTCACTGATAGCAAAATATTGTTTCAATTGTAAAAATATATTTGTATGAATCTTTAATTAGAAAAAAAATGTATGATAGAACCAGAAACCCATACAGCCCAGTAGACTGGGATTATTTGATGTTGATGGGGAAATCTCAATAGCTCCAGAGAGCATTATGCTAAGATTTAACTCAAGATACATTGATTTTTGGGAATTAAAATTATATTATATTGTTGTTCTTCCTATGGGGTTGCAAGCCCCTTCAGCTTCTTTATTCCTTCCCCTAACTCCTCCATTGGGGTTCCTGTGCTCAGTCTGGTGGTTGTCTGCAAGCATAGTCAGCTATTACTGTCAGCAAGCACTTCTTGGCATCAGCAGTAGTGACTGGGTTTGGTGGCTGTATATGAGATGAATCTCCAGGTGGGGCAGTTTCTGGATGATCTTTTCTTCAGTCTCTGATTCACTCTTTGTTCCTGTACTTCCTTTAGACAGAAGCAATTCTGGGTTAAATTTTTTGAGAAGGGTGAATGGCTCCATCCCTCAACCGGAGGCAGTGCCTAACCTCTCCATACGGTTTCTACAGGTTCTCTTCAGCTAATGTCATCCCATTAACAACACTATTGACTAACCAGACCCCCCGACCCCTAGAGCTCCCAGGGACTAAACCACCAACCAAAGAACACACATGGAGGGACCTATGGCTCCAGTTGCATATGTAGCAGATGATGGCCTTATCTGGCATCAATGAGAGGGGAGGCCCTTGGTCCTGTGACGGTTTGATGCCCCAGCACAGGGGAATCTAGGGTGGTGAGGTGGGAGTGGGTAGTTGGGTGGGGGAACACCCTCATAGAAGCAGAGGGAAGATGGGGTAGGATAGGAGGTTTGAGGAGGGGAAACTGGGAAGGGGGATAACATTTGAAATGTAAATAAATAAAATAACCAATACAAAAATAAAAATAAAAATAAAATAAAATAAAAATCCACATAATTTGTAAAAATTATATTATATAAAATATTTCTTTTTTATTTATTTATTTTTCTTTTTATTGAATATAATCTTCATTTACATTTCAAATGCTGAAACCTTTCCCGGTTTCCCCCCTCTCCAGAAACTCCCAACCCCTCCTCCCATCCCCTGCTTCCAAGTATATGCCCCTCCACCCTCTCCACTCCCACCTGCCCCCCCTCGATTTCCCTTTGTTGGGGCATCTGTTGAGCCTTCACCAGACCTAAGACCACTTCTCCCACTGATGCCCAGCAAGGCATTCCTCTGCCACATTTTTGGCTGGAACCATGTGTACCCCTTGGTTGATGGTTTAGATCCTGGGAGTCCTGGGCATCTGGGTGGCCAATATCGTTGTTCTTCCCATGGGACTGTAAACCCCTTTAGCTCCTCAGGACCGCCTTCCAACTCCTCCGTTAGGGACCCCACACCCAGTCCAATGGATGGCTGCTAGCATCTTCCTCTGTATGTGTAAGGCTCTGACAGAGACAACCATGACATGCTCCTTTTGGTATACACTTCTTGTCATCCATAATAGTGTTGGGGTTTGACTGTTTATAGGATGAATCCCCAGGTAGGGCAGTCTCTGGGTGGCTTTTCCTTCAGTCTCTGCTCCACACTTATATAAAATATTTCTATCTCAGAAAGTAGAAAACTAACCATATGTTTAGAATGTTATTATTATTATTACTATTATTACTGTTATTATTATTATTCTTTAATCTATTTTTACAGTCCAGTCATTATCTTCATCTGGGTCTGCCCTCTGATTGCTCCTCGTCCCATTCCTCCTCCCCCTTGTCCATGATATTTAATGAGAAATTTTTAAGGATTTAAACAATATACATTGCTTTCCCTTAAAGAGAATAAGAAAATATAGTAATATGCAGTATCTACTCCTCCACTAATAGGCTCCAACTGTATCAGCTCAGATACCTGGGACTGAATTTACAAAGTTTGACAGATTTCAAAGAAAGGCCATTCTGCCCAGTCAACATACATATTGCAGTTCTTGATAATAAAAAGAAACAGCATATATTCTGATCATGTATTTTACACTGAGAAATAAATAAAATTAGTATTTTCTTCCACTTTTTACAGCTGCAATAATATAACACACAATTCTGATTAAAACAGATCTAGTCTGAACAGTTCTAATTAACATTCCCACCTACATACATCACATCTTAGCGGGAAGTTACACGTGAGTTTAGACTCTGAAAACATGTTCTTTTTTTTTTGGTTTTTCGAGACAGGGTTTCTCTGTGTAGCCTTGGCTGTCCTGGAACTCACTTTGTAGACCAGGCTGGCCTCGAACTCAGAAATCCTCCTGCCTCTGCCTCCCAAGTGCTGGGATTAAAGGCGTGCGCCACCACCGCCCGGCTTGAAAACATGTTCTTAGAATGCAAAAATGAGTAATGAGTCAAGCCAGGGAAGCAGGTAAGCTAACTGCAATTCTTCATCTCTCCCTCAGCTCTTTCAATGGAACCCCCATAGTCTTACCTCAGCTCTAAAGAAGACCATTTTCTAAGGCCTCCCTCCCCTTCTTGCCCCCATATCCAGTAGATCACATTGATCTTTCCCTCCTATCTTCCTTTCTCCAATTCCTTGTTTTATTCCAGCTCTCAGCTCTAGCCCTGAGAACTCAAAGGCCCTCCTGCCAGTGATAAAAACAAAGTGTTACCTATTTCTCTGTGTCACCAAGCCCAATCCCTCAGACCCATTCCCCAGTTCTGTAGTAGACCTTCTGCCATGGCCTCATCCCACTTTCTACCCCTATTTCTAGGGAACTAAGAAGAACCTGGTGCAAATGCCTGTTTTCCTCCCTCCTATGAACCATCTTAGCCCTCATCCCCAGCCCATACCCATTCCTGAGTGTCTGCTCTTAATACCTAGAAACACATTATCCCAAGAACTCCCAGGGGTCACACCTATCAGGATCCCATGAATTACCTGCCAGGCAAAACACAGTCACCACACTCAGAACCAGAGAGGGCAAGTGAATCCAAGGAACAAAGCTCAAACCCAATAACCACAATATCATATATCAGCACCTAAAATTACAATCTTTCCAATCCCAGATGCCTAGATACCAGAGTAAAACCACAACCAATTAAAACCAGAACAATACATCTCCACTGGAACATAGGGACCTTATCACTGCAGGCCCTAGTATTCCAACATACATGAAACACCAGAAAAAGACCTCAAAATAGACTTTATAATTGTGATAGAGATCCTCAAAGAAGAAATGACCAAATCCTTTATAGAAATATATGAAGAGACAAACAAGTAATGGAAGGAAATGTATAAATCAGTTCAAGACCTGAAAGTGAAAATAGAATCAATAAAAAAAAATCTAACCTGGTGAAAATCTGAAAATGAAAAATTTAGAAACTCAGGAACCACAGAGGCAAGATTTACCCACTGAATACAAGAGACTGAAATGAGAATCACAAGCATTGAAGAAACAAAAAAAGAAATGATATATCAGTCAAAGAAAATGTTAACTCTAAAAATCTTGTGGCAGAAAACATTCAGGAAATCTGGCACACTATGAAAAGAACAAATATAAGAATAATAGAAATAGAGGAGGGAGAAGTAATCTAGGTCAAAGGTACAGAAAATATTTTCAACAAAATCATAGAGGAAAATTTCTTTAATCTAAAAAGGAGATGCCTATCAAGGTACAAGTAACACAAGAACACCAAACTCTACTTTACTAGGAAAAATCTGAGGCAGCAGAGGAGAGTTGCCCATGGACTGTTGACTTCCATTGCCAGGCCCATAGCTTTTTCTGTCATTCCAAAGAGTCTTGCAGGGACCCCAGGAGCATCCTGCTTCCCTGAGGAGGCCTGCAGAGGTCCCAGGAACAACCAACTTAGACCACTCTCTTCCCTGCCACCAATTCCCCAACAGTCGAGCTCATCTGGGGCACAGACTGCAGAGGTGAGCAGAGAAGTGAGCTATTCTATAAGATCCATTGTCAGGCTATGCTGCCTCCCCTAGGAGTCCAGCTGGTATTAGGAACATCAAGTCAATACCAAGAACAATCAGATAAAGAACACAACAAGAACCAGGGCAATATGGTACCACCAGAACCCAGCTACCCTACTACAGCAAGCCCTGGATATCTTAATTCAGCAGCAGCACCACAAGAAAATAACCTTAAATGCAATCTTATAAAGACAACAGAGGCCTTTAAAAAGGAACGAGTAAATCCCTAAAATAAATACAGAGAAGTACAAGCAAATAGATGAAGGAAATGAGTAAAATTGTCCAAGAACAGAAAATGGAAATAGAAGCAATAAAGAAGACACAAACCAAGGGAACCTAGGGAAGAGAACAGGAACAACAGAGGTAAGCATTACCAACAGAATACAAGAAATGGAAGAGAGAGCCTCAGACATAGAAGATAGGATTGAAGTAATTGTTATTTTGGTCAAAGAAAATGCTAAATATAAAAAGCTCATGACACAAAACAGCTAAGACATCTGGGACAGACCATCTTCTCTCCAGTGACTGAGCAGGTGGGTACAGCCAGGAATTCAGGGAACACGGGAGTGCCAGAAAAGCTGGGACAGAGTTTGTCCGGGCTCCTACTGCACCCAGTAGCTGGGCAGCGCCACAGCACTCTATGCGAGAGGAGAGCCAGTCACCCAGGGGTGCTGAGGAAGACTTGTAGACCCACAGGAGGGACAAGAGCCAGCCAGAGACAGCAGGACTGACCAATCAACACCAGAGATAACCAGATGGCGAAAGGCAAATGTAGGAACATTACCAGCAGAAATCAAGGCAACATGGCACCATCTGAACCCAATTCTCCCACAACAGCAAGTCCTAGATACCCCAACACACCGGAAAAGCAAGATTTGGATTTAAAATCACAGCTCATGATGCTGATAGAGGGCTTCAAGAAGGACATAAACAATTCCCTTAAAGAAATACAGGAGAACACAGGAAAACTGGTAGAAGTCCTTAAAGAATTACAGGAAAGCACAACCAAACAGGTGAATGAATTGAACAAAACCATCCAGGATCTAAAACTGAAGGTTTTATACAATATAGAAATCACAAAGGGAAACAACTCTGGCCATAGACAAAACAGTCAAAGAAAATGCAAAATGCATAAAGCTTCTAACCCAAAACATCCAGGAAATCCAGGACAAAATGAGAAGACCAAACCTTAAGATTATAGGTATAAAAGAGAAAGAAGATTTCCAACTTAAAGGGCCAGCAAATGTCTTCAACAAAATTGTAGAAGAAAATTTCCCTAAGCTAAAGAAAGAGATGCCCATGAACATACAAGAAGCCTACAGAACTCGAAATAGATTGGATCAGAAAAGAAATTCCTCCTGTCACATAATTAAAACACCAAATGCACTAAACAAAGAAAGAATATTAAAAGCAGTAAGGGAAAAAGGTCAAGTAACATATAAAGGCAGACCTATCAGAATTATACCAGACTTCTTGACAGAGACTATGAAAGCCAGAAGATCATGGGCAGATGTCATATAGACCCTAAGGGAACACAAATGCCAACCCAGCAAAACTCTCAATTACCGTAGATGGAGAAACCAAGGTATTCCGTGACAAAAACAAATTTATACAATATCTTTCCACAAATCCAACCCTTCAAAGGATAATGAATGGAAAACACCAACAAAAGGAGGGACATTACACACTAGAAAAAGCAAGAAATTAATTTTCTTTTAACAAACCAAAAAGATGAGACCCACACAAACATAACTCTACCTCTAATAACAAAAATAACATGAAGCAATAATCACTTCTCCTTAATATCTCTTAATATCAATGAACTCAATTCTCCAATAAAAATACATAGGCTAACAGACTGGATGCATAAGCAGGACCCAATATTTTGCTGCATACAGGAAACCTACCTCAGGCACCAAGACAGATAAAAGGCTGGAAAACAATTTTCCAAGCAAATGATACCAAGAAACAAGCTGGTGTAGCCATCCTAATATCCAATAAAATTGACTTTCACTCTAAAGTAATCAAAAAAGATAAGTAAGGACACTTCATTCTCATCAAAGGAAAAATCTACCAAGATAAACTCTCAATTCTGAACATATATGCTCCAAATACAAGGGCACCACATTCATAAAAGAAACTTTACTAAAGCTCAAAGTGCACATTGCACCCCACACAATAATAGTGGGAGACTTCAACACTCCATTCTCATCAATGGACAGATAAGGAAACACAAGCTAAACAGAGACAGTGAAACTAACAGAAGTCATGAAACAAATGGATTTAACAGATATCTATAGAACATTTTATCCTAAAACAAAACAATATACCTTCTTCTCAGCACCTCATGGTACCTTCTCCAAAACTGACCATATACTTGGTCACAAAACAGACCTTGGCAGATATAAGAAGATTGAAATAATTCCATGTACCATATTAGATCACCACAGACTAAAGATGGTCTTCAATAACAACAAAAACAACAGAAAGCCCACATACACATGGAAAATGAACAACACTCTACTCAACAATAACTTGGTCAAGGAAGAAATTAAGAAAGAAATGAAAGACTTTTTAGAATTTAATAAAAATGAAGGCACAACATACTCAAACTTATGGGACACAATGAAAACAGTGCTAAGAGGGAAACTCATAGATCTGAGTGCCTCCAAAAAGAAACTGGAAAGAGCATACAATAACAGCTTAACAGCACAGCTGAAGGCTCTAGAACCAAAAGAAGCAAATACACCTAAGAGGAGTAGATGGCAGGAAATAATCAAACTCTGGGCTGAAATCAACCATGTAGAAACAAAAAGAACTGTACAAAGAATCAACCAAACCAGGAGCTGGTTCCTTGAAAAAATCAAAAAGATAAACCCTTAGCCAAACTAACCAGAGGGCACAGAGACAGTATCCAAATCAGCAAAATCAGAAATGAAAAGGGAGATAAAACCACAGATTCTGAGGAAATCCAAAAAATCATCAGATCCTACTACAAAAGCCTGTACTCAACAAAAGTGGAAAATTAGATGAAATAGACAATTTTCTAGACAGATACCAAGTACCAAAGTTAAATCAGGATCAGATAAATGATCTAAACAATCCCATAACCCCTAAAGAAATAGAAGCAGTCATTAATAGTCTCCCAACCAAAAAAATTCCAGGGCCAGATGGGTTAAATGCAGAGTTCTATCAGACCTTCAAAGAAGATCTAGTACCAATACTCTTCAAACTATTCCACAAAATAGAAACAGATGGAATACTACCCAATTTGTTTTATGAAGTCACAATTACTCTGATACCTAAATCACACAAAGACCCAACAAAGAAAGAGAACTATAGACCAATTTCCCTTTTGAATATCAATGCAAAAACACTCAATAAAATTCTTGCCAACTAAATCCAAAAACACATAAAAACGATCATCCACCATGATCAAGTAGGCTTCATCCCAGGGATGCAGGGATGGTTAAATATACAGAAATACATCAATGTAATCCTCTACATAAACAAACTCAAAGAAAAAAAAAACCATATGATCATTTCATTAGATGCTGAGAAAGCATTTGACAAAATCCAGAATCTCTTCATGATAAAATCCTTAGAAAGATCAGGAATTCAAGGCCCATACTGAAACACAGTAAAAGCATTATACAGCAAACCAGTAGCCAACTTCAAACTAAATGGAGAAAAACTTGAAGCAATCCCACTGAAATCAGGGACTAGACAAGGGTGTCCACTCTCTCCCTACCTGTTCAATATAGTACTCGAAGTCCTAGCCAGAGCAATTAGACAACAGGAGGTCAAAGGGATACAAATTGGAAAGGAAGAAGTCATCATATCACTATTTGCAGATGATATGATAGTATACTTAAGTGACCCAAAAATTCCACCAGAGAACTTCTACAGCTTATAAACAACTTCAGCAAAGTGGTCGGGTATAATATTCACTGAAACAAATCAGTAACCTTCCTATACTCAAAGGATAAACAGGCTGAGAAAGAAATTAGGGAAAAACACCTTTCACAGTCGTCACAAACAATATAAAGTATTTTGGTGTTACTCTAACCAAGCAAGTGAAAGCTCTGTATGACAAGAACTTCAAGTCTCTGAAGAAAGAAATCAAAGACGATCTCAGAAGATGGAAAGATATTCCTTGCTCATGAATTGGCAGGGTTAATATAGTAAAAATGGCCATCTTGCCTAAGGTAATCCACAGATTCAATGCAATCCCCAACAAAATTCCAACTCAATTCTTCATAGAGTTAGAGCAATTCTCAAATTCGTCTGGAATAACAAAAAACCCAGGATAGTTAAAACTATTCTAAAGAGTAAAAGAACTTCTGGGGGAATCAGTATCCCAGACCTCAAACAGTACTACAGAGCAATAGTGTTAAAAACTGCATAGTATTGGTACAGTGACAGTCAGGTAGATCAATGGAATAGAATTGAAGACCCAGAAATGAACCCAAAACCTATGGTCACTTGATCTTTGCCAAAAGCTCTAAAACCATCCAGTGGAAAAAAGACAGTCTTTTCAACAAATAGTGCTGGTTTAACTGGCAGTTAGCATGCAGAAGAATGCAAATAGATCCCTTCTTATCTCCTTGTACAAAGCTCAAGTCCAAGTGTATCAAGGTCCTCCACATAAAACCAGACACACTGAAACTAATAGAAAAGAAAATGGGGAAGAGCCTCGAGCATATGAAAACAGGGGAAAATTTCCTGAACAGAACACTAATAGCTTATGCTCTAAGATCAAGAATTGACAAATGGGACCTCACAAAATTACAAATTTTTTGTAATGCAAAGGACATTGTCAATAGGACAAAACAGCAACCAACAAATTGAGAAAAGATCTTTACCAGCTATACATCTGATAGATTATATCCAATATATACAATGAACTCAAGTAGTTAGACTCCAGAGTACCAAATAACACTATTAAAAATTGGGCACAGAGCTAAACAAAGAATTCTCAACTGAGGAATACCGAATAGCTGGGAAACACCAAAGAAATGTTTAACATCCTTAGTCATCAGGGAAATGCAAATCAAAACATTTCTGTGATTTTACCTCACACCAGTTGGAATAGCTAAGATCAAAAACTCGGGTGACAGCAGGTGCTGACGAGGATCTGGAGAGAGAGGAACTGTCCTTCTACTGCTGGTGGTATATCAAGCTGGTACAACCACTCTAGAAATCAGTTTGGTGTTTCCTCAGAATATTGGGCATAGTACTTCCTCAGGACCCAGCTATACCACTCCTGGGCATATACTTAGAAGATTCTTCAACATGTAATAAGGACCCATGCTCCACTATGTTCATAGCAACCTTATTTATAAAAGCCAGAAGCTGGAAAGAACCCAGATGTCCCTCAACAGAGGAATGGATTCAGAAGCTGTGGTACATTTACACAATGGAATACTACTCAACTATTAAAAACAATGAATTAATGAAATTCTTAGGCTAATGGATGGAACTAGAAAATTTCATCCTGAGTTGGGTGACCCAATTACAAATGAACACACATGGTATGCACTCACCGGTAAGTGGATATTAGCCTAGAAGCTTGGTATACCCAAGATACAATTCACAGACCAATTGAAGCTCAAGAAGAAAGACCAAAGTATGGATACTTTGGTCCTTCTCAGAAGGGAGAGCAAAGCAGCCATGGGAGGAGATACATAGACAAAGTATGGAGCAGAAACTGAAGGAAAAGGCATTCAGAGACTGCCCCACCTGGTAATCCACCCCATATATTGTAACCAAACACAGACACTATTGTGGATGCCAGCAAGCACTTGATCACAGGAGCCTGACATAGCTGTCTCCTTACAGGCTCTGCCAGTACCAGACAGATACAGAGGTGGGTTTTCCCAGTCTACTATTGGACTGATCACAAGGACTCCAATTGGGGAGGTAGAGGAAGCACCCATGGAGCTGAAGGAACTGTCAGCCCCATAGGAGGAGCAACAATATGAATCAACCAGTACCCCAGAGCTCCCAGGGACTAAACCACCAACCAAAGAGTACAAATGGAGGAACCCATGGCTCCAGCTGCAAATGTAGCAGAGAATGGCCTTGTTGGACATCAAAGGGAGGAGAGGTCCATGGTCCTGAGAAGGCTCAATGCTCCAGGATATGGAAATATCAGGACAGGGAAGCAGAAGTGGGTGAGTTGGCAAGCAGGGGGAAGGTGGGGATGGGATTAGGTATTTTTGGAGGGGAAACCAGAAAGGGGATAACATTTGAAATGTAAATAAAGAAAATATGTAATGAAAAAAAAGAACTTCATAATCTCATTTAGAACATGAAAAAAAATAGTGGGAGACTTCAACACACCACTCTCACCAATAAACAGGTCATCGAGACAGAAACTAAACAAAGAAATAATAAAACTAACAATAGCTATGAATCAAATGTACATAAAGGTATCTATAGAACATTTTACCCAGAAACAAAAAGAATATACCTTCTTCTCAATACTTCATGGAACCTTCCCCAAAAACTGACCATATAGTCAGTCACAAAGCAAGCCTCAACAAATACAACAGCATTGAAATAATCCCCAGTAGCTTATTAGACCACCTTTGATTAAGGCTGAACAACAGAAACAACTGAGAGCCTACAAACTTATGGAAACTGAACAACCCTCTACTCAATGACCCCTGGGTCAAAGAAAAAATAAATACATAAGACTCTAGAATTCAATGAAATGAAAGCACAATGTAGTGGAACACAATTAAAGAAGTGTTAAGAAGAATGTTTGGAGAGATCTCATACTAGAAACTTAAAAGCACACCTGAAAGCTCTAGAACAAAAAAGAAGCAGTCACATCCAAGAGAAATAGAGGGCAGGAAATGATCAAACTCAGGGCTGAAATAAATTAGAAACAAAGAGAATAATTCAAAGAATCAACGAAGCCAGGAGCTGGTTCTTTGAGAAAATCAACAAGATAGAAAAACTCTTAGACAAACTAACTAAAAGGCATAGAGATAATATCCAAATCAACAAAATCAGAAATGAAAAGAGATGTATAACAAACAGACAGTGAGGAAATTCAAAGAATCGTTAGATCTTACTTCAAAAGCCTGTACTCCACAAAATTGGAAAATCTTAATGAAATGGAAGATTTTTTGATAGATACCATTAAGACCAGGTAAACATTTTAAATAGTTGTGTAACCCCTAAGCAAATATAAACAGTCATTAAAAGTCTCCCCTCCCCACAAAAAAGTCCAGGACCAAATGGTTTTGTTGCAGAATTCTCAGACTTTTAAAGAGCTAATATAAAAATCCTCAAATTATTCTACAAAATAAAAACAGAAGGAACATTACCAAACTCATTCTATGAGGACACTCACTATGATACCTAAACCATACAAAGACTCAACAAAGAAATGGAATTTCAGACCAATGTCCTTATGAACTTTGATGCAAAAACACTCAATACTTGCAAACCTAATCCAAGGACACATAAAAATCATCAGTCACCATAATCAAGTAGGCTTTTTCCTAGTGATGCAGGGATAGTTCAATATATGAAAATCCATCAATGTAATCCACCACATAAACCAACTTAAAGACAAAAGCCAAAATCAAACCAAAACACATGATTACCTCATTAGATGCTGAAAAAGCCTTTGACAAAATTCAACACCCCTTCATCACAAAAGTCTTTGAGAGATCAGAGTTCAGGTATACAAGGTCCAAATCTAAACATAATAAAGGCAATAAACAGCAAGCCAGTAGCCAACATCAAATTAAATGAAGAGAAACTTAAAGCAATTCCACTAAAATCAGGGAGAAGACACGATGTCCACTCTCTCTATTTGTCTTCAACATAGTACTTGAAGTTCTTGCTAAAGCAATATTAAAACTAAAGGAGATCAATGGGATAGAAATTAGAAAGGATGAAGTCAAAGTATGACTATTTGTTGATGGTATAATACTATCTAATAATCATCACATAAGTGACCCCAAAAATTTTACCAGAGAACTCCTACAGTAGATAATCACTTTCAGCAAAGTGAATAGATACAAAATCAACTAAAAAATAAGTAGCCCTCCTTTATACAAATGATAAATGGACTGAGAAAGAAATTAGGAAAATAACACCCTTTACAATAGCCTCAAATAATATATAATGTTTTGGTATACTTCTTACCAAGAAAGTGAAAGAATTGTGTGACAAGAACTTCAAGTCTATCTAGAAAGAAAGTGAAAAGGATTTCAGAAGATGAAAAGATCTTCCATGCTCATGGGTCAGTAGGATTAATACAGTAAAAATGGCCATCTTACTAAAAGCAATCTACAGATTCAATGTAATTCCTATCAAAATTCTAACAAAATTCTTTATGGACCTTGAAAGAGAAATTCTCAAGTTCATACAGAAAATAAAAAAAAAAACCAGGAAAACTAGAACAATCATGTACAATAAAAGAACTTCTGGGGGTATCACGATTCCTAATTTCAAACTATACTACAAAGCAATAGTAAAAAAAAAAACCCACATGGTATTGGCATAAAAACAGACAGGTTGATCAATGGAGTAGAATCAAAGCCCCAAAGTAAACCCACATAAATACAGACATTTGATTTTTGAAGAAGCCAAAACCTACAATGGAAAAGAAAGCATCTTCAACATGGTAAGCAATTTCTGAGTAGGACTCCAGGTAATAAAGCAACTATCCACAGATTCAGCTTCATGAAATGGAAATAGTCTCAAAAGTAGAGAAACAATGAACAGAATGGGAAAAAAATCTTCCCAGAAATACATATAAATACATATACGTTCAGCATATAAATAGACTAACACACACACACACACACACACACACAACACAAACAAATCTTGATTATCTCATTAGACAAAAAAAAAGGACTTTGAGAAAATCTGCAAACTTTCATAATAAAAGTTCTGGAGAGGCTAGGGATACAAGAAACATAATAAAGGTAACTTGCAATAAGTCTACAACCAATATTATTCTAAATGGCGAGAAGTTCAAAGCATTTCAAATAAAAGTAGGAACAAAATAAGACATTCACTTTTTCCATACTTGTTCAGTATAGTACTTGGAGACTTAGCTAGAGAAGTTAGACAACTGAATGAAGCCAATAAGATTCCAATAGAAAACAAAAACATCAAAATATCCTTATCTGATTTTATACATAAAACACCATGAAAACTACATCAATAAACTACTGCACTTGATCAACATCTTCAGCAATGTAGAAAGACACAAAATTAGCACACAAAATAAATAGCCTTCCTATATACAGGTGGCAAACATACCGAGAAGGGAAATAGTACTTTTCAAAATAGCCTCATAATTATCTTGAGATAATTCTAACCAAGTAAGTAAAAGATTTTTATATAAAAAATTTAAGATACTGAAGAAATAATTTGAAGAAATCACCAGGAGATGAAAATATCTCCTATACTTGGGAATTAGTAGGATAAATATATTAAAAATAGCCATCCTACCAAAAGCAATCTATAGATTCAATGCAGTCTCCATCATAATTTCAGCACAACTATTCACAGAAACTGAAAGTGACCTTAAATACTATTTGAACATACACATATAAAACAAAATAAAAATTAAAAACAAAAACTGGATAGTTAAAACAATCCTGTATAATAAATGAACTGCTGGAGGCATCATGACTCCAGATTTCAAATTTTATTATATATCTATCATAATCAAAACAGCATGGTATTGGCATAAAAACAGACCCACTCTATTCCACACACTTATGAATACCTGATTTTTGACCCCAAGAAAACACAATGGAAAAAAGTCAACATCTGCCAAAATGGCAGTGATCAAACTGGACAGCTACACATAGAAGAATGAAAATATATACCTATGTACACACTCCAAATGAACCAAGGGTCTCAATGCAATACCTGATACCCTGAAAATAATAGGAGAAAAAGTAGGGAATTATTTTGAATTCATTGGTACAGACATGGACTTTCTGAACAGGACACCAATAACACAGACACTAAGGCCCACATTTAATAATGGGATATCATGTAGCTCAAAAGCATCTGTACAGCAAAGAACACTATTGCTTGAGGAAGACAGTAGAATTTAGAATCAGAAACAGTCTTTAGCAATTATAAATCAGATACAGTGTTAGTACCTAGACTATAAACAACAACAACAATAACAAAAAGAACATAAAACAAATATTGCAGATAAAAATGGGGCATAGAACTGAACAGCAAAATCTCAAAAGATGAAACACAGGAGTCCAAGAAACAAAACTTGTTCAACATCCTTAGTCATCAGTGGAATGCAAATCAAACTATTTTGAGATTTCATCTTATACCAGTCAGAATAGCCAAGATCAATAAAACAAGTGACAACTCATACCAGTGCATTTATAAGTAACTGGTTTACTCACCCATTGCTGGTGGAAGTACAAACTTGTATAGCCACTATGGAAACCAGTGTGGTGGTTCCTCCAGAATCTGGAAATAGATCTATGTCAAGATCTAGTTATACAACTCTTGGCATATACCTAAATGACTCTACAGCTTAACTAAAAAGATAATTGTTCCTTTATGTTCTTTGTTGATATCCTAGATGTCCATAAATTTATGAATATATAATGAAAATTTGGCAAATTTGCATGTAATATAATATTCAACTATTAAGAGAAATGAAATATAATTCCTAGGTAAATTTATGGAGCTAGAAAATATCATCTTAAGTGAGAGAACCCAGATTCAAAATGACAAATGTATGTTTTCTTCTAAATGTTCAAGTTAGTTTTTAAGTTTTAAATATGAGTGTTATAATCCAAGTAACCACAGAGGCTAGGTAGCTAGCAATGAATGAGGAGAAGATGGGATTGTCTAAGGAAAGAGAAATAGCATATAGTGGTATAAAGAGAAAAAAGGGAAACTAGAATATGAAGATTAAGTGAGGAAGGGGAAGAGATGGTAAAGAAAGGAATATGAAGAGGGATAACTAACATTAAAGCCATTTTTGAAAGTCAAATGGAAATCTATTACTGTAGATACTTCTTAAAATATATATATACACAAAAGGAAGTTAAATAGAGTCATAGTGTAATAGGGAAGAGAATGCCCCAACTAGACATCTTGTTCCACCAAGTAAAACCTCCAGTGGTATACATCTTGTTGAATCATTGGCCAAATGGGTCTAATAGACCTCCCTAAATACTACAGACAGTTGCCAAAGTTACTGGTTATTCTGCATAACCTGATGACTCTATAACTGAAGACACAATTTCTTATGTTATTAAACTTGGAGAAATCAAGCTGGTGTCTAACTAGAAGTTTCACCCTTACTGACAGTTTAAATGATGCTGAAAGGTACTCTGCACACTACCAGATGAGAAAGGTATGTGTCCCAGCTACAAACTCAGTGACTTATAATAGAGACCTGCAGTTTATACTATATGATATATAGGTGAAATAGTGGTACAAATGTTATGGCAACCACCAAACATTCTTGTTTGGACTTAAAGATGGAACCCATACCTGATACTGCTAAAGTGGTTAAGAACATATGACTAGATCGAACGTGGGCCTAGGGGGAAAACTTATATGATTATTCTGTCAAAGGAATATAGCAATAAAATTACTCACAATGACATAATGATATACCCATATGTCAGTACTTTGCTCAGGCCTTATCAGAAAAGTTTTCTCTTGCAGTAGATTGAAGTGGTCACAGAGATCTACAACGGGACCATGTGCCAAAAGTGAGAGATTTTGGACAAGTCAGCACTAAATGGGATTTTTTTTTTTATAAAACTCCTTTTTTCATTACTCAAACATCTATGCAGAAGAGGAGGAGCAAAGACTGTAGAGTCAGAGGTGTGGATCTTCCACACTGCACCTTCCAGACACAACAGGACCAATACATATATGAACTGATAGATGAAATACACAGGTTCAAACCAGACAAAAATCTCAGCTCTGTTAAGGTATAAAGTCCCACACTTTTTCCAGAGATTGATTATTTGCAATCAATACCTGCTGGGCAAGATAAGCATCAGTTTTCTCCAATGAAATGACCATGGTTGTATCAACCACACTGTAGGAGAGTCCACACCCTCAGGAATCATTGCTGAACACAAAATGGATAGCATGGTTTTTTTTTCATTTGTTTGTTGGTGTGTGTGTGTGTGTGTGTGTGTGTGTGTGTGTGTGTGTGTGTGTGTGTGTGTGTGTGTCTGTGTGTGCGTGTGTGCGTGCATGTGTGTGTGTGTATGCACTTTTTCTTTTGTTTTGGCATTTTTTTTGTCCTATTAGTTTTCTTTCCTTTATCTTTTTGTTTTGTTGTGGTTTTTTGCTGTATTGTTTTTGAAATAGAAAGAAAATAAGGTTTAATGGGTAGGAAGGTTTGGAGCACATGGGAAGAGTTGGGGAGTGTAAAAAATGATCAAAATGTAGCATATTAAAGAATTAATTAAAAGAACAAAGAAAATATAAAATAATAGTTATCATTGTAAATAGATAAGACTCACTGGTCAAGAGACATGGAGATGTGAATGCTTTAGAAATAAGATAAAAAAAATACAATGATATACCACCTACAAGGGCTTAACTTTAGTTTTTAAACAAGTAGAAATTGAAAGAGAAGTGATAGGAAAACACTTCATGCAAATAGTGAATAAATAGAGCAGTCTGGTTATAATTATATCAAATGAAATAGTCAAGGTCAAATTGTAAGGGGAGATAAAATAACTTTATATAATGGCACAATGATAAAAAATCAATTTGACAGAAAAACAACTAAAAATATAAATGTATATGTATGTACTCAACATTAAAGTATATAAAGCAAACATTTCCAGTACTGACATGAGAAATAAACAGCAATATAATAATATTTGGGTATTTTAATAACACATACTTAATAATAGATAGATAATCTATACAGAAAATTAGAAAGTAAACAGAAGACTGAAAATCGATAAGGAAACTAATAGACCAAAAGACAGGTACAGAACATTCTACTCATCAGCAAATAAGTGCTCACAGAATGTTCTCCAGGACAGATCACATTTCAGGGTTAAAAAAAACGCCTTTGTTCTGTAAGATCAAAATTATTCCATTTATTTTATTTATCACAATAAATTACACACACATATACATACATACATACACACACACATGTGTATTTGTGTGTGTTCCAAATAGCTACAACTATTTTTCTATATATTTCTTGAATTTTTTTCTTTATTTTCTATATTCTTTATTTACATTCCAAATGATTTCCCATTTCCAAGTTCCCCCCTCCCCAAAAGTCCCATAAGCCCTCTTCCCTCCCCCTGTTCCACATCAATCCCTTCCTGCTTCTCTGTCCTGGTATATTCCCCTACAACTATTTTTTTAATTTTGGATTTTATACCATTTTTATATTTGTGCTTAGTCTTGCTTGACAAAAAAAAATTCTACACAAATTTAGCTCATCATTCTTCTTGTTTATGCTTACAGGCATGGAACTTTACAAATTATCTTTGTAATGCATCCTTTCTCCTACCACTTAATTCACTGCTGGAGGCTTCTGAGCTTCTTCCTCTATCCAAAAATTCCATTGCCAACAAACCCCCTTCGCCATGTACAATATTAACAGACAGGTTGACAGTGGCAATAATCCTCTCACCAGGGCACACAGACAAAAATAGCATTGGCATTCTTTGTCACCACATGGAGGCAAATTTTATTTTATCTTATTTCATTTTATATTCACTTGATAGTTATGGCATGTGGTGTTTGTACATGACCTCTTGGTTGACTGCACTTAAGATAATTATTCTCTGGATAAATAATATAAAAAGTAATTAGAAAGGGATAATATATCATTCATTTTTTTTCTATATTGGTGGATTCTGACAAGTCTGAATCTCATCACATAGGTGTCAAAATTTATACTTATGAACTTGCCATGTTCCATGTCTTTTGACCTTACTCCCTCCTCACAATAGCCCTTGGTACATTAAAATCAACTTGGAAGTTCAGTTTTAAACTTAGGTAGTGTGAATTCTTATACCTAGTTCCTAAAATCTTTAGTACTTGCAGTATAGTATCTCAGTAGTTTATCTTTGGGGGGAATTATAAAATGTATTCAAAAAAATTCAGTAAAGTGTACGAACTTATGACATTTTGCAAAGTGAGCATATTAATGTAGCCACCACCCAAACTAAGAGTCTAAGCTCCTAAGAATATGTTTCCATTCACAATCTATCCCATCAACCTTCAAGACTGATCAGAATCCTAAATGATAGTAGCATGCATTGTAACTTGTATTTTATATCACTGTAACAATAGAGACTATTGTCTTCTTTAATTTGACAGAGTGATTTTTATCCATTTTGTTGCATGTATTTATAGATCACTATTCTCATTGTGTGTAATATCTTATAAAATACCTTTATATCACAATTATATACTCAGATATTGGGGGATATTAAGTATTTATATTTTGGGAATATTAAAATATTGTGAGAATTTGCACACTAGTGAAACATGTATATTTTGGTAATATTTTATATTTGCTAGTGTTTTACTCTATGTTCATAAGAGAATATAACTTTTAGTTTCTGTACTTTTAAAATCTTTTTCTGGTTTGGGCACAAGGTTAACATTGGTGTTATTATATGACTCAGTCTTCTGCGTCTGTTTGCTGAAATATTGTGAAGAATAGGTATCTTTTTTAAAGTTCTTGATAGATTTCAGTGAAGATATCTGGACCTACTGGCTTTTTTTGTTAAAAGTTGAAAATTATTATTAAATTTATTTAATACATATAAATATCCTGAATCCTTTATGAGTTTGTAATAATTTGTCTTCCAAGGGTGTGCTTAATTTTAGTTCAGATGAGAAATTTTTTAACAGAGTTGCTTGCAAAACTGATGTCTATGAGATTTAAAAATATTTTGTTAAAGTTCCAAACTTCTCTCCTCTTGAGTTGTCCGTCACAAATTTTCTTGATCTTTACAAATTAACAGGCTTTATTATGTTTTTTTGCTATTCCTTACAGTTTTTCTCTTTTAAATTTTTGCTGATATTTCTTCCAATGGCAATTACTTTATAGTGCTGCTTTCCTTCTTACATTCCTCACCCATGGCATTTTAAAAAGCTGGAATCAGGGAGGCCAAAGTAATGTAGAAAACCCAAACACATTTTGAGAAGTTTTATAATATAAAAAGCTCAAACCAGAAATTTAAGTTTATAAAACAGTAATGGTTTTACATTTCAAGATCTCTGAGGAAGCATAGACACAGAGAAACCACTCTCATACTCAAAATTCACTTAGCCATGATATGCTGTGTGCTGACTGCTTTCTACACGCCAAGTGACTGTGAAAGCTTTCTGAGAACATTAAGAAAGTTGAAACAGCCGGGCAGTGGTGGTGCATGTTTTAATCCCAGACACTTGGGAGGCAGGCAGATTTCTGAGTTCGAGGTCAGCTTGGTCTACAGGGTGAGATCCAGGACAGCCAGTGCTACACAGACAGACCCTGTCTCGGGGGAAGGGGGTGGGGGAGAAAGTTGAGACAAAGTTTTGGGTGTTTTATGGTGTTTGGGATATGTCACAATTTATTTGGTTAAAGATTAATTATTTTTTCTTTTTTTATTGGATATATTCTTTATTTAAATTTCAAATGATTTCCACTTTCCTGGATCTCACCTCCCCAAAAGTCTCATAAACCCTCTTCCCTCCCCTTGTTCCCCAATTAACCGCTTCCCGCTTCCCTGTCCTGGTATTCCCCTACACTGCTGCATTGAGCCTTTCCAGGACCAGAGGCCTTTCCTTCCTTCTTCTTGGGCATCATTTGATATGTGAATTGTATCTTGGGTATTCCGAGCTTCTGGGCTAATATCCACTTATCAGTGACTGCATACCATGTGTGTTCTTTTGTGATTGGGTCACCTCACACAGGATGACATTCTCCAGTTCCACCCACTTGCCTAAGAATTTCATGAATTCTTTGTTTTTAATAGCTGAGTAGTATTCCATAGTGTAAATATACCACATTTTCTGTATCCATTCCTCCATTGATGGACATCTGGGTTCTTTCCTGCTTCTGGCTATTATAAATAGGGATGCTATGAACATAGTGGAGCCTGTGTCCTTATTACATTCCGGGGAATCCTCTGGGTATATGCCCAGGAGTGGTATAGCAGGGTCCTCTGGTAGTATTATGCCGAGTTTTCTGAGGAACCACCAGACTGATTTCCAGAGTGGTTGTATCAGCTTGCAATCCCACCAGCAGTGGAGGAGTGTTCCTCCTTCTCCTCTCTTGAGTTTTTGCATTTAGTCATTCTGTTTGGTGTGAGGTGAAATCTCAGGGTTGTTTTAATTTGCATTTCCATGATGTCTAAGGATGTTGAACATTTATTTAGGTGCTTTTCAGCAATTCGATATTCCTCAGGTAAAAATTCTTTGTTTAGCTCTGTACCCCATTTTTTAAATAGGGTTATTTGGTTCTCTGGAGTCTATCTTTTTGAGTTCTTTGTATATATTGGATATTAGCCCTCTGTCAGATGTAGGGTTGGTAATGATCTTTTCCCAGTTTGTTGGTTGCCGTTTTGTCCTTTTGACAGTGTCCTTTGCCTTACAGAAACTTCGTATTTTATGATCTTAGAGCATAAGCTATTGGTGTTCTGTTCAGGAAATGTTCCCCTGTGCCCATGTGCTCAAGGCTCTTCCCCACTTTCTTTTTTATTAGTTTCAGTGTGTCTGGTTTTATATGGAGGTCCTTGATCCACTTGGACTTGAGCTTAGTACAAGGAGATAAGAAGGGATCTATTTGCATTCTTCTGCATGCTAACGGCCAGTTAAACCAGCACTATTTGTTGAAAAGACTGTCTTTTTTCCACTGGATGGTTTTAGAGCTTTTGGTAAAGATCAAGTGACCATAGGCTTTGGGTTCATTTCTGGGTCTTCAATTCTATTCCATTGATCTACCTGCCTGTCACTGCACCAATACCATGCAGTTTTTAACACTATTGCTCTGTAGTACTGTTTGAAGTCGGGAATACTGATTCCCCCAGAAGTTCTTTTACTGTTGAGAATAGTTTTAGTTATCCTGGGTTTTTTTGTTATTCCAGATGAATTTTTGAATTGCTTTTTCTAACTCTATGAAGAATTGAGTTGGGATTTTGACGGGTGTTGCATTGAATCTGTAGATTGCTTTTGGCAAGATGATCATTTTTACTACATTAATCCTGCCAATCCATGAGCATGGAAGATTTTTTTCATCTTCTGAGGTCTTCTTCAATTTCTTTCTTCAGAGACTTGAAGTTCCTGTCACACATCTTTCACTTGTTTGGTTAGAGTCATATCAGATACTTTATTTTGTTTGTGGCTACTTTGAAGGGTGTCATTTCCCTAATTTCTTTCTCAGCCTGTTTATCCTTTGAGTACAGGAAGACTACTGATTTGCTTTAGTTAATTTTCTATCCGGCCACTTTGCTGAAGTTGTTTATCAGCTGTAGGAGTTCTCTGGTGGAGTATTTTGGGTTGCTTGATTATACTATCATATCATCTGCAAATAGTGATAGTTTGACTTCTTGCTTTACAATTTGAATCCCTTTGACCTCCTTTTGTTGTCTAATTGCTGTAGCTACAACTTCAAGTACTATATTGAATAAATATGGACAAGAGGTCAGCCTTGTCTAGTCCCTGATTTTAGTGGTATTGCTTCAAATTTCTCTTCATTTAGTTTGATGTTGACTACTGGTTTGCTGTATATTATTTTTGCTATGTTTAGATATTGGCCTTGAATACCTGTTCTTTCCAAGACTTTTAACATGAAAGGATGCTGAATTTTGTCAAATGCTTTTTCAGCATCTAATGAAATGACCATGTGGTTTTTTTTCTTTGAGTTTGTTTATGTAGTGGATTACATTGATGGATTTCCCCATATTGAACCATCCCTGCATCCTTGGGATGAAGCCTATTTGACCATGGTGAATGATCATTATGATGTGTTCTTAGATTAGGTTGACAAGATTTTTATTGAGTATTTTTGCATCGATATTCATAAGGGAAATTGATCCCCCAGGCCTACGCTTGATACTCAGTACTGTGGTGGTGCGGGCACCGTCATTCTGCATCTGAGGTTCTCTCTTCTATATCTTGTATTCTGTTTTTGATGCTTGGATCCATGACTCCTGACTTCTAGGTTTTCTATGTCCCGAGTTGTTTTCCTTTGTGGTTTCTTTTTTGTTTCTACCTCCATCTTTAGATCCTGGATGGCTTTGTTCAATTCCTTCACCTGTTTTGTTATGTTTTCCCTTAGTTCTTTAAGAGCTTCTCCCTGTTTACTTGTGTTCTCCTGTATTTCTTTAAGGGAGTTATTTATGTCCTTCTTGAAGTCCTCCATCAGCATCATGAGCTGTGATTTTAAATCCAAATCTTGCTTTTCTGGTGTGTTGGGGTATCCAGGACTTGCTGTTGTGGGAGAATTGTGTTTGGATGGAGCCATATTCCCTTGATTTTTGTTAGTAACGTTCCTATGTTTGCCTTTTGCCATCTGGTTATCTCTGTTAGTTAGTTCTGCTGTTACTGGCTGGCGCTTGTCCCTTCTGTGTGCCTGCTGGCCTATGTCAGCACCTCTGGGTCACTATCTTTCCCCTGGCACAGATTGCTGTTGCCTGCCCAGCTCCTGGGTGTAGGCTGGGCCCTGGCAGACCGAGTCCCACGTGATCTTACATTCAGGTGTTCTCTGCATTCCTGGCTGCAACAGCCTGCTCAGTTGCAGAAGAGATGTTGGTCTCACCTCTACTCGCGGGACTCAATGCAGAGCACATATCCCCTAGCAGACTAGGTCCTCAGAAGGCTGCAGTGCTGCTGAGCCCCTTGGTCCAGGCAGAGCCCTGGTGTGGCCTGTCCCAAGCAGTTTGCCACTCAGATAATCCCTGCGCCCCTGTCTGCACCTGTCTACCTAAAGATTAATTTATATATTAGTGTTTTACCTGTAAGCTTGCAAGTGTGCTACATTAATTTGGTAACCATAGAGACCAGAAAACTGGATCTATTGGAACTGGAACCACAGATTGTTTTCTGTTACCATGTGAATGCGTCCTTGGGAAGAGTAGCCAGTGCTCTTAAACATTTAATGTCTATACAGTACTTAAATATACATATTTAGGTCTACGGTCTTACCACCTTGAAAGCGACTGATCTTTTCTGATATCAGAAGCTAAGCAGGGTCGGGCCTGGTTAGTATTTGGATAGAAGACCACCTGGGAACCTGTAGAGACCATATCCAGTGGATAGACATGGCCCCTAGTTGATGTATGAGGGTGCTCACCCACTTCAAAAATATTAAGCCAGAATTCCTTCTGCCAAAAGGAAATGCTGGGACAAAGTGTGGAGCAGAAACTGAAGGTAAGGCCATTCAGAGACTGCCCCACCTAGGGATCCATCCCATCTGCAGACACCAAACCCAGACACTATTGCTGATGCCAGAAAGTGCTTACTGACAGTAGCCTGGTATAGTTGTCCCCCGAGAGGCTCTGTCAGAGCCTGACCAATACAGATATGGATGTACACAGCCAAACATTGGACTGAGTGCGTGTACCCTAATGTAGAAGTTAGGGCAAGGACTGAAGGAGCTGAAGGGCTTTCTAACCTCATAGGAAGAACAACAATATCAACCAAATCGACCCCCCAAAGCTCCCAGGGACTAAATCACCAACTAAAGAGTACATGGGAAAGGGGTACCAATGGCTCCAGCTGGATGTGTAGCAGAGGATTGCCTTATCTGGCATCACTGGGAGGGGAGCCTCTTGGTCCTGTGGAGGCTTGATACTCAGAATAGGGGAATGCCAGAGAGCTGAGGCAAGAGTGGGTGGGTGGGGGAGCATCCTCAGAGAGGCAAGGTTGAGGGAGGAGGAGATAGGGGACTTGTAGGGGGGAAACTGGGAAGGGGGATAACATTTGAAATGTAAATAAATAAAATAACCAATAAAAAAAGAAAAAAAACCCCACAATTATGAAGCTATTCTTTCTTTTAGAGCATGGGTAAGAACTAATCTGTCCATTAGCAATCATAAATACTATCATAAATGTAGTCAAGGTAGCCAACAGATATCAAAGTAGTATTACTTTGTATTCAGGGAATAGACACAGATAAATCAGACATACTCTGCTAAATAAATTAGTAAGTTCACTGAGATAAATAAGTATAAATGTTTTCTGAGTGTTGTAGACTCTCTTAAGTATAATCAAAATCAACAGAGAAGGAAGAACACATTTAAAAATAGTTCTCATAAAATATGAATTAGTGAAAAAAAGTAATATTGCATTATTTGTTGAGCCGAGATTTGCACAGTAAACATCCCATCAGTCATTTTATTTCCCTTCACTCTCATTGAACTTTTCCAATATCCTTGGCAGTGAGAATACAGTGATCATGCTATTTTTATAATAATCTAGAAAACAATAACCAGGTTACAGAATGCTTTAGAAATCAGTATTGCTTTAAAGTGTAGTTCACACAGTTTATTTTCTCTTGACATTATTTTAGATTTTTATTGCAAGCTGATATTTAATACTTAGGAAGATAATAACATCCTATCAGGTACAAAAAATGGATAAATCATTTATTCCCATACATATTCTTCCTTAGGATCGATCTATCTATCTATCTATCTATCTATCTATCTATCTATCTATCTATCTATCTATCTATCTATCTATCTATCTATCATCTATCTATCATCTATATCATCTATCTATATACATGTATATATATGGAGTTTATTGGAATGATGAGACTGGGTGTTTCAGCTGGTCTTCTGTATAAAAGTTGGAATCCTGAGGAAGTGGATGTGCAGGCAAAGTGAGTGCAAGCAGGTGAAGAACCACCAGCCTTATATAAATCGCCAGCAGAAGGAATGGCCCAGATGAAGGCTGTGTCTCAAGATCTGGATTAAAGGCATGCTGTCATCCACCTTAAAATCTGGGTCAAAAACCTGTGTCTTTCTACCAGATCACAGGTTTGCCCTCCATTTCTGGATTGTAGTTCATTCCAGACATAGTCAAACTGACAACTGAGAATAGCCATCACAATTCATCCCTGGTCAACTTGACACACAATCATATTTCTTTATGTCCAAATGATATAACTATTCCCTGTACAACTTCAAAAACATAAAACAATAACCAAGTCATAATATTATGCCAAATATGGCATAAACATCCCTCGGTTAACCACAAATGCATTGTAAATTTATTTTTTTCTTTTTCTTTTTGGTTTTTCGAGACAGGTTTTTTCTGTGTAGCCCTGGACGTCCTGAAACTCACTCTGTAGACCAGGCTGGCCTTGAACTCAGAAATCCGTCTGCCTCTGCCTCCCAAGTGCTGGGATTAAAGGCATGCACCACCACTTCCTGGTACATTGTAAATTTAGAATAGATGGATGGGGAACATCCTTTTAGTATCTCAAACTTAAAATATGATAAAGAAGTTGAAAGAAAAGACAAATATCTGTACAAATGTATTCTTAATAAAATATAACAGAAACATTCATGCCAATTATAATCCTTATTTCTGCAGCAGGTCACATGGCCTTAGATGTTTTATAATTACCTTCTTCTTCTACCCATTCTGTATTTCCCCCACCATCTGAAAGCACCTCAGCAGGTCTTGGCTATTTTCCTGGAGGAGTGACCCATACCTTCATTCTTGATTGGTCTGTGTCCTTTGTCATTCTGCTCGGATTAGGCTGTTGTAGTTTCCCATTGATTTTAATCACATGGTAGCACTTAGAGATATCCTAAATAATATTCTACTCTCCAGACATAGTCCTTCTTACCTCCATTGTGGAGAGACATTTCCACAATTACCAGTTTCTTCATGGTAATCTGGATCTACCACCCCTGCTAACATTGTTACTATTTTCTTAGTGTGTTGGTTTAAGGGCATTAGAAGCCCAAAATGGCCAGGGGTGATTCTGAGCTTCCAGCTCAAAAGAATGTTTATTTTGGCTCCTGGAATAAGTACCTCTGGAACCAAAATGCCTAGGTGGGCAGAACATAGGGTTGCAGGAACAGGAAGCAAAAACTTTCCTAGTGGGTCACTAGGAGTAATAGTGAGTGGGACTATTACCTTTTTTGCCCTGGACACATGGATCCTAGCTATGGGAGAAACTGTATCATATATCAGATGCTATTTCAAAGAGTATGAAGAACCCTGCCCTAGCTCTTTATGCTGCTGCCATGTCACTGGCACTATAACTGTGACCTTAAAAGGTCATTCCATCTTTCTATCAGGATTCTATCATATTTGCTTCAGGATTGTGAGAAATATGGTAAGACCAGCGGATTCCATGATAGTGGGTATAATGTTATATTTTTATGGCTGTGAAATGAGTTACATGGTTAGAGAAGCATACTGTGTGGAATACCATGGCAGTTGATTAAGGCATTCTGTAAGTTCCATGGATGGTGGTTTTGGCAGAAGCATTATGTGCAGGAAAGGCAAACCCATAACCAGAATAAGTATCTATTCCAGTAAGGACAAAATGTCCGTTACACAGAAAAAGTAGCTCAATGCAGTCAACCAACAATCAGATTGCTGGATGATCAGCCCAGGCAAGGTGCTACAACTGGAGCTCAGTGTTGGTTGCTGCTGTAAAAGTAACCTTTATCTATCATAATTGTTGTTGACTATAATTGTTGTCTTGGAGGCTTACTGCTAAATAAGCTCACTTTTTTCTTTTAGTTCTTTCTGAACTCTGGCTGGCTGCTTCAACTCAGCTGCTCTGGATCAAAACTCCAGTCCAAGCTGACTGATTCAAACTTGTTTCTTTCAGCTTCTCACTAAATCACCCTGCTTGAGCCAACTGCTTTTGAATTCCATGAAATGAACTGTAGTGAAATAAAGACATGCCCTTAGTACACATCTTTAATCCCAAACAATTAAAGTTAGTTTGTAAAAGGATGCAGCCATGTTCGAAAGTGAAGTCTAATTGAGGGGCAAAGTGACAAATCAGAGAATGATCTGACAGAATGAGTCAGAGATAGAATAAACTCAACTCTCAGAAGGACATGAAAGAAGGGTTATTTAAGAGCAGCAAACAGTGTGTCAGGGGAAGGCAGTTCAGAAGATGATAAACATGTATACTATTAAAAAATGGTATGCCACACAGTTTACAAAATGGCTTCACCTATGTTTCCAGTTGAAATGTCAAAAATTTTCATGTAAGATGAAAAATATCTATACATCATCCTTAATCTTTTTCTTCATGAGAGTAGAAACCAAATTTCCCTTATTTCCCTTGTCATCAGTTAGCATCTTGGTGACAGTGCTCACTGAAAATCAAATGAATGAATGTATGTAAAGTAATTAACTGATTGAAAATTGCAAAACCATGTCTGGATGTGAGATGGTGAGAGATGGAGAAAATTCTATATTGTAGAACTTCAATGGCAGGATTTGGTGTTGATATCCAATGTGAAAATATGAAACAGGAGAAAAATTTTGTTGGATATTTTGGATGAGGTCACTAGTAGAGAAAAAATACATCTTTCTTAGAGGTACACACAGTACAAATGAAAAATAGTGAGAAGTCACAAAATTATATAATGAGAAATCCATTGATACTGATCCCATAGAGAGAGACAACTTCAAGAGGAAAGTGATTTTCAATGGAGTTCAATGCAAATTAATTTTAGAATGTAACTGTGATAGCTTCTGTGGTCAACTTGATACAAACTGAGGGCTATCTTGCAAGAGGGACCTCAACTAAAGCAGTCCCTTGATCAGATTAGCCTATTGCCACGTCTGTGAGACATTTTCTTGATTGCTATTCGATATAGGAGGGCCCAGATCACTGTGAGTGGTGCAATCCCTAGGTATGCGGGCCCAGACTATGTAAGAAAGAAAGCTGAGCAACTCAGAGGTAGTAAGCCAGTAAGCAATGTTCCTCAATGATTTCTACTTCTGCTTCTACTTGAGTTCCTACTCTGACTTTCCTCAATGATGGTCTCTGGTCAGAAAGTATAAGCTAGATAAGTATTTTTCTCACTAAGTTGGTTCTGGTCATGATGTTTATCATAGCAACAGAAATAACGTTATTATAGTACTGATTATTGAACTTTTTTAAATTCCTATTTTTTTTATTTATATTCCAAATGATTTCCCCTTTCCCATTTCCTCCCTCCCCAAAAGTCCCAAATCCCCGTTCCCTCCCTCTGTTCCCCATTCAACACCCTCTCGCTTCTCTGTCCTGGCATTCCCCTACATCCAGTCTTTCCAGGACCAGGGGTCTCTCCTTCCATCTTCTTGGAAATCTATTGATATTCGAATTGTGTCTAGGGTATTCCGAGATTCTGGGTTAATATCCCCTTATCAGTGACTGCATACCATGTGTGTTCCTTTGTGATTGGGTTACTTCACTAAGGATGATATTTTCAAGTTCTGACCATTTGCCTAAGAATTTCGTGAGTTTATTGCTTTTTTTTCTCTTTATTTTTTTTATTTTCTAAGGTTTTTTTTTATTTACATTCCAAATCATTTCCCCTTTCCTGTTTCCTCCCTCCCCGAAAGTCCCATAAGCCCCCTTCCCTCCCTCTTTTCTCCATTCAACCCCCTCTCCTTTCTCTGTCCTGGCATTCCCCTACATCCAGTCTTTCCAGGACCAGGGGTCTCTCCTTCCATCTTCTTAGAAATCTATTGATATGCGAATTGTGTCTAGGGTATTCCCAGATTCTGGGTCAATATCCCCTTATCAGTGACTGCATACCATGTGTGTTCTTTTGTGATTGGGTTACCTCACTAAGGATGATATTTTCAAGTTCTGACCATTTGCCTAGGAATTTCGTGAATTCATTATTTTAATTGCAGAGTAGTATTCCATTGTGTAAATATACCATATCTTCTGAATCCATTCCTCCATTGAGGGACATCTGGGTTCTTTCCAGCTTCTGGCTATTATAAATAAGGCTGCTATGAACATAGTGGAGCATGTGTCCTTATTGCATGCAGGTAAAGACTCTGGGTAAAAGACACTGTAAAAAAGACAAAGTGGCAACCAACTAACTGGGAAATGATCTTTACCAACCCTACATCCGACAGAGGGCTAATATCCAATATATACAAAGAACTCAAGAAGTTAAACTCCAGAGAGGCAAGTGACCCTATTAAAAAATGGGGTACAGAGCTAAACAAAGAGTTCTCACCTGAAGAATCTCTAATGGCTGAGAAGCACCTAAAGAGATGTTCATCATCCTTAGTCATTAGGTAAATGCAAATCAAAACAGCCCTGAGATTCCATCTCACACCAGTCAGAATGGCTAAGATCAAAAACACAGGAGACAGCAGTTGTTGGCGAGGATGTGGAGAAAGAGGAACACTCCTCCACTGCTGGTGGAATTGCAAGCTGGTACAACCACTCTGGAAAGCAGTATGGCGGTTCCTCAGAAAACTGGGCATGACACCCCCGGAGTTTATTTTTTTTAATTGCAGAGTAGTATTCCATTGTGTAAATATACCACATCTTCTGAATCCATTCCTCCGTTTAGGGACATCTGGGTTCTTTCCAGCTTCTGGCTATTATAAATAAGGCTGCTATGAACATAGTGGAGCATGTGTCCTTATTGCATTCAGGGGAAGCCTCTGGGTATATGTCCAGGAGTAGTATAGCAGAATCCTCTGGAAGTGTCATGCCCAGTTTTCTGAGGAACTGCCAGAGCTTTCCAGAGTGGTTGTACCACCTTGCAATCCCACCAGCAGTGGAGGAGTGTTCCTCTTTCTCCACATCCTCGCCAGCACCAGCTGTCTCCTGTGTTTTTGATCTTAGCCATTCTGACTGTTGTGAGGTGGAATCTCAGGGTTGTTTTGATTTGCATTTCCCTAATGACTAAGGATGTTGAACATTTCTTTGTGCTTCTCAGTCATTAGATATTCTTCAGGTGAGAACTCTTTGTTTATCTCTGTACCCCTTTTTTAATAGGGTTATTTGGCTCTCTGGAGTCTAACGTCTTGAGTTCATTGCATATCTTGAATATTAGCCCTCTGTCGGATGTAGGGTTGGTAAAGATCTTTTCCAAGTTTGTTGGTTGCCATTGTCCTTTGACAGTGTCCTTTGCCTTACAGAAACTTTGTAATTTTATGAGGTCCCATTTATCAATTCTTGATCTTAGAGCATAAGCTATTGGAGTTCTATTCAGGAAATTTTCCCCTGTGCCCATATGTTCAAGGTTCTTCCCTAGTTTCCTTTCTATTACTTTCAGTGTGTCTGGTTTTATGTGGAGGTCCTTGATCCACTTAGAATTGAGCTTAGTGCAAGGAGATAAGAATGGATCAATTTGCATTCTTCTGCATGTTGACCTCCAGTTGAACCAGCACCATTTGTTGAAAAGGCTATCTTTTTTCCACTGGATGGTTTTAGCTCCTTTGTCAAAGATCAAGTGACCATAGGAGTGTGGATTCATTTCTGGGTCTTCAATTGTGTTCCATTGGTCTACATGCCTGTCACTATACCAATACCAGGCAGTTTTTAACACTATTGCTCTATAGTACAGTTTGAGGTCTGGGATACTGATTCCCCCAGAAGTTCTTTTACTGTTGACAATAGTTTTAGCTATCCTGGGTTTTCTGTTATTTCTGATGAATTTTTGAATTGCTCTTTCTAACTTTATGAAGAATTGAGTTGGGATTTTGATGGGGATTGCATCGAATCTGTGTATTGCTTTTGGCAAGATGGTAATTTTTACTATATTAATCCTGCCAATCTATGAACATGGAAAATTTTTCCATCTTCTGAGGACTTCTTCAATTTCTTTCTTCAGAGACTTGAAGTTCTTGTCATACAGATCTTTCACTTGCTTGGTTAGAGTCACACCAAGATACTTTATATTGTTTGTGGCTATTGTGAAGGGTGTCATTTCCCTAATTTCTTTCTTAGCCTGTTTATCCTTTGAGTATAGGAAGGCTACTGATTTGCTTGAGTCAACTATGTATCTGGCCACTTTGCTGAAGTTGTTTATCAGCTGTAGAAGTTCTTTGGTGGAGTTTTTTGGGTCGCTTAAGTATACTATTATATGGTCTGCAAATAGTGATAGTTTGACTTCTTCCTTTCCAATTTGTATCCCATTGACCTCCTTATGTTTTCTAATTTCTCTAGCTAGAACTTGAAGTACTATATTGAAAATATATGGAGAGAGAGGGATGCCTTGTCTAGTCCCTGATTTTAGTGGGATTGCTTCAAGTTTCTCTCCATTTAGTTTGATATTGGTTACCGGTTTGCTGTATATTGCTTTTACTGTGTTTAGGTTTGGGCCTTGAACTCCTGATCTTTCCAAGACCTTTAACATGAAAGGATGCTGAATTTTGTCAAATGTTTTTTTCATCATGTAATGAAATGACCATGTGGTTTTTTTCTTTAAGTTTGTTTATATAGTGGATTACATTAATGGATTTCCCCATATTGAACCATCCCTCCATCTCTGGGATGAAACCTACTTGATCGTGGTAAATGATCATTTTGATGTGTTCTTGGATTCAGTTGGGAAGAATTTTATTGAGTGTTTTTGCATCCATATTCATAAAGGAAATTGGTCCGAAGTTCTCTTTTTTTGTTGGATCTTTGCATGGTTTTGGTATCAACGAAATTGTGGCTTCATAGAATGAGTTGGGTAGTGTTCCTTCTTTTTCTATCTTGTGGAATAGTTTGAAGAGTATTGGTGTTAGGTTTTCTTTGAAGGACTGATAGAATTCTGCACTAAAACCATCTGCTTCCTGTGCTTTTTTTTTGGTTGGGAGACTATTAATGACCACTTCTATTTTTTTAGGGCTTATGGGATTTTTTATATGGTTTATTTGATCCTGATTTAATTTTGGTATTTGGTATCTCTCTAGGAAATTATTCATTTCTTCCAGATTTTCCAGGTGTGTTGAGTATAGGCTTTTGTAGTAGGATCTGATGATTTTTTGAATTTCCTCAGTTTCTGTTGTTATATCTCCCTTTTCATTTCTGATTTTGTTAATTTGGATTCTTTCTCTGTGCCCTCTGGTTAGTCTGGCTAAGGGTTTATCTATCTTGTTGATTGTCTCAAAGAACCAGCTCCTGGTTTTGTTGATTCTTTGTATGTTTTTTTTTTGTTTCTACTTGATTTCAACCATGAGTTCAATGCTTTCCTGCCTTCTACTCCTCAGGTATATTTGCTTCTTTTTGCTCCAGAGCTTTCAGGTATGCTGTTAATCTGCTAATGTGTGCTCTCTCCAGTTTCTTTTTGCAGGCACTCAGGGCTGTGAGATTTTCTCTTGGCACTGCTTTCATTGTGTCCTATAAGTTTGGGTATGTTGTGCCTTCATTTTCATTAAATTCTAAAAAGTCTTTGATTTCTTTCCTTATTTCTTCCTTGACCAAGATATCATTGAGTAGAATATTGTTCAACGTCCATGTTTATGTGTGTTTCCATTATTTTTGTTGGACCTTAAGACCAGCCTTAGACCGTGGTGATTTGATAGGGTGCATGGAATTATTTCAATATTCCTGTATCTGTTGAAGCCTGTTTTGTGACCAATTACATAGTCGATTTTGGAGAAGGTACCAAGAGGTTCTGAGAAGAGGGTATATTCTTTTGCTTTAGGATATATTTTTTACAGATATATATCTGTATATATTATATATAATTATAATATATATTTGTATATTATATATTATATATTTACATATATATATAATATATATATTTTACATATATATATTTTTAACTATATATATATTAAATCCATTTGGCCCCAAACTTCAATTAGTTTCACTGTGTCTCTGTTTAGTTTCTCTTTCCCTGATTGGTTCATTGAGAAGAGTGGAGTGTTGAAGTCACCCACAATTATTGTGTGAGGTGCAATGTGTGCTTTAAGCTTTAGTAAAGTTTCTTTTACGAATGAGGGTGCCTTTGCATTTGGAATATAGATGTTCAGAATTGAGAGTTCTTCTTGGTGGATTTTTCCTTTGACCCATATGAAGTGTCCTTCTGTGTCTTTTTTGATGACTTTAGGTTGAAAGTCAATTTTGTCCTATATTAGAATTGCTACTCCAGCTTGTTTCCTGGGACCATTTGCTTGTAAAATTGGTTTCCAGCCTTTTACTCTGAGGTTGTGTTTGTCTTTGACACTGAGGTGCATTTCCTGCATGCAGCAAAAAGTTGGGTCCTGTTTATGTATCCACTCTGTTAGTCTATGTGTTTTTATTGGGGAATCCAGTCTATTGATGAAAACATATATACAACTAACATAATAAACGATGGACAGGTTACATACACATATGCACTGAAAAACAGTTTTCAAAAGGTCATAAATTTGAAAGGTAGAAAAAACTGGCGTGTGGAAGAAGGTTTGGATGGGGGAAGATAGGAGAGAAGCCCATAAGGTCTGGAGAATGAATAGAAATGTGCAGTCATGTGGGGTAGGAAATGGAGGGGGGCACCACTAGAAAGTCCAGACAGCAGGAATATGAGAGCCCCCCAGGACTCAATGGGAATGACATTAGCTGAAATGTCCAAGAGTGGGGAGATGGAACCTGAAGAGACCCTCTCCAGTAAATAGACATGTCCCCCAGTTGAGGGATGGGGCCATTCACCAATCTCAAAATTTTTGACTCAGATTTGTTCCTGTCTAAAGGAAATGTAAGGATAAAAATAAAGCAAAGACTGAAGCAAAGGGCATCCAGAGACTGCCCCAACTTTGGTTCCATACTATGTGCAGACACCAAATCCCAACTCTATTGCTGAGGCCAAGATGTGCTTTCAGAAAGGAGCTTGGCATGACTATCCTCTGATAGGCTCTACTAGCAACTGACTGAGACAGATGCAGACACTTACAGCCAACCATTGGACTGAGCTTTGGAACCCCTATGGAAGAGTTAGGAAAAGAAATGAAGGAGCTGAAGGGGATGGCAACCCCATAGGAAGACCAACAGTATCAACTAATTGGAACCCTCAGGTGTTCCAGGGACTAAGCCACCAACCAAAGAGCATACATGGGCTGGTCCATGTCCCCTGCTACATATGTAGCAGAGGACTAACTTTTCTGACCTCAGTGGGAGGGGTTGTCCTTGGTCCTGTGGAGGCTTGATGCCCCAGAGAAGGGGGATGCTAGCAGAGTGATATGGGAATGGGTGGGGCTTCACCTTAGAGGTGAAGGGGAGAGGTGCGGGTAGGGAGCTCATCGGAGGGGAGAGAACCTGGAACGGAGACATTTGAAATGTAAATAAGTAAAATAATAAAGGAGGAAGAAGAGGTAGAGGAGGAGGAGCAGGAGGAGGAGGAGAAAGAAGAAGAAGAAGAAGAAGAAGAAGAAGAAGAAGAAGAAGAAGAAGAAGAAGAAGAAGAAGATAGATGGTGGCAAGGACATTTCTCAGAATGTGTCCTGTGTTTTCACTTCTTAAAACTGAAAAACAGAAAAGAAGGAAGAAAGGAAGGAAGAAAGAAAGGAAGAAAGGAAGGAAGGAAGGAAGGAAGGAAGGAAGGAAAGAAGAAAGGAGGAAGGAAAGAAAAGACAACTTTTCTGAATGTCTACTGAGATATGGTGTTGCTCAGAGATAGCCAGAATAGATGGAAGAAATTGCTATACGTAGAAATTTATTATGGGGTTAGCTCATAAGACTGTGCTGTCCGTCTTGGTAGTATTAGTCTTCTTTATTAATTCCACTTATTCCAATGCTAACTGTGTGAAATTGATATTCCAGCATCCCTTGGCAAATCAAGTTGATACACAACATGAATTTATTATTTAAAAACTTCATGGATAGCATTTGTGGTCTCTGACTCTGTACCCCTCTTTAGCATGCATACTTTTTCCTTGGAGGGGAGTTTCCTAATTTGTAATTTAACCCATGCTAACATCACATACAATTTCATTTTTGACTCTTTTATTTATTTATTTATTTATTTATTTATTTATTTATTTATCTATTTATTTACACTCCAGATTTTATTCACCCCCAAACCACCCTCCAACTGTTCCACATCCCATACCTCCTCTCCGCCCCCCTATCTCCACGAAGATGTCCCTATCACCCACCCAACCAGACCTCTAAAGTCCCTGGGGCCTCCAGTCTAGGTATCTCCAGGTTAGATACATCTTCTCCGACTGAACCCAGATCCAGCAGTCCTCTGCTGTATATGTTAGGGGCCTCATATCAGCTGGTGCATGCTGCTTGGTTGGTGGCCCAGTGTTTGAGAGATCTCTGGGGTCCAGGTTAATTGAGACTGCTGGTCCTCCTACAAGGTCGCCCTCTTCCTCAGCTTCTTCCAGCCTTTCCCTAATTTAACCACAGGAGTCAGCAGCTTCTGCCATTGGTTGGGTGCAATTATCTGCATCTGACTCTTTCAGCTGCTTGTTGGGGCTTCCGGAGGGCAGTCATAATAGGTCCCTTTTTGTGAGAGCTCCATAGCCTCAATAATAGTGTCAGGTCTTGAGGCCTCCCCTTGAGCTAGATCCCACTTTGGGCCTGTTGCTGAACCTTCTTTTTCTCAGGCTTCTCTCCATTTCCATCCCTGCAGTCCTTTCAGACAGGAACAAATATGGGTCAGAGTTTTGACTGTGGGATGGCAACCCTCTCCCTCACTTGATGCCCTGTCTTCCTGCGGGAGGTGCAAATAAAAAATAATTCATGAAAAAAAATGACTCAGAGCATGCTACACAGAAGTTTTTATTATGGTATGTACTAAAGAGAATTGGGAAATGTTAATATCAAAACAGCTTGAATGCCAATGGCCGAATTGAAAGCTGTCTCTCATCAACTCTTTCTAAATGCAGTTGAGGTTGCCAGAGCTTGATAAACCACAAGAACTCCAATTTTGAGCTTTATCTAGGCAACCAGGGCCAAATGAGGAAACTTGGAGTACTAAGCCACCTTCTGTTTGAGATCTGTTAACTTATTAAGATGCTCTCATTTGTTTTGGCTATTCTGGGAATACAATTTGCCAACCTTTCCTAAATTAGATGCTGGCAAAATTTTCTGGTACAGCAGCATGTTGTGCTGAATAAGAAGTAGGAAAACTAAACCTGTATAATGCACAAACTTATTCTCAGACTTGCCATGCAGGCTTCAAACTCCCCAGAGGGTATCGACCAACCCTACACCTGTATATTATTAAATGTCATATCCAGTGTAACCCTAAATAAAACAGAAATGAACTTGAACACATGATTTAGTAGCCACCTGGGTTTCATTGATGAAAGTAAGCAGTTTTGGAAATTGCTCCCTCTATATTTGGTCTACATAAGATAAAAACAAACTAAAAACCTTAAAAACAAAAATACAGCTGGGGCTCATTGTGTCACTACCAACTCTTGATTCAGTAGAAGTGGGAAAGTTTTTGCCATTAAGATAGTCTTTAGTAAAATGAAAAGAAAATTATTTCATGAGTTTGGTCAAAACAGACAAGGAAAATACTAGGTAGACAGGAAAGGAACATTTTCTTCAACGAGTGCTTTACTGATCAAACTAAGAAAAATGAAGTGTGTGTGTGTGTGTGTGTGTGCATGCGTGCCTGTGTTTGCCTGTGTGTGATTATATTTTCTTGTTTCATTTACATATTCTGTATTATTGAGTAGCCAATCAGAAGAAAAAATACTCCTCTTGGAGAAGGTTCAGAATTCTGAAGGAAAGAGAAATAGACTATTCATAGACTAGTCATTAAATTTTGACAATTATAATGAAAGAAGACATAACAACTATCAGTCTGAGTGCAAAGAGGCATTGTCAGTACCCTGTCCTCTGTGGCCTTCCCAACAGGTCGTATCAAAATCTCCAGAAGTAAACGTATCTGTATATTGTAATAATATATAAGCCAAAGATTAAAGAGACTCAAAATAATTTTCTATACTGACCGGCTATCTGAAAGTGGCACTTTTTTCCATTCCATTTATTTATATTATCTGGGGATGTGAGGCACACATGCCATAGTTGAGGAAGTTGGCCAGAGTACAACTTCTGTGAATTAGTTATTTCCTTTGCCATGTGGGTTCTAGGGATATCAAACTTGCATCTTCAGGACTGGCAAAAAGTACCTTGTTCTTCTATTCCTCTTGCTTACTTGAAAAGTATACAAAAGGTATCTTTTAAAATAGACATCTTTTGTATGTTTTTCAAAGGTTTTTGGTGTTTACAAAGAATTGTGACTTAAAGATTCTCATTAAAAGATGTTTCAGCATATTTGGAAATGCAATCTAGAAAGGTCTACTGTAACTAATTAAAATGCAGAATTAAAAAAAATTCATCTCAAGGGGAGGCTCCAAGGTCTGACACTATTACTGATGCTATGATGCACTTACAGACAGGAGCCTAGCATGGCTACCCTCTGAGAGGCCCAACAAGCAGCTGGCTGAGACAGTCACAGATACACCCCACCAATGGTCTGAAGTCAGGAACCCCTGGGTTGAATTAGGGAAAGGCTGAAAGAAGTTGAGAAGGAAGGTGACCCCATAGGAAGACCAGCAGTCTCAACATACCTGAACCTCCAAGATCTCTCAGACACTGAGCCACCAACCAGGCAGCAAACACTAGCTGGTCTGAGACTCCCAACACATATACAGCAGAGGACTGCCTGGTCTGCCCTCAATTAGAGAAGATGAACCTAACACCTGAGAGACTTGAGGTCCCAGAGAATGGGGAGGATGGTAAGGTATAGGGGGTTAGAGGGAGTCCCACCTTTAGAGGTGAGGTTGAGCCATCTTTGCTCCATGACTGAGTAGACAGGTTCAGCCAGGTATGCAGAGATCACCCAAGAAAAACATCACTTGGGACACAGCCCACCAGGGTTCCACCTGCACCCAGGAGCTGGGCAGTGCCATAGCCATCTGTGTACCTGCCCTGCAAGAGGACATCTGCCCTGCAGGGAGTCCAGTGATTAGAGGGAGTTCCTCATTTAGAGGTGAGGCCACCACCATCTTTTCTCCTGTGACAGAGCAAACAGGTGCAGCTAGGTATGTAGAGATCACCCGAGTATAAGATCACTTGGGACATTGGCCGCCGGGGTTCAACCTGCACCCAGGAGCTCTCTGCCAATAGGAAAGCCAGTCACCCAGGGGTGCTGAGATAGGCTTGCAGACCCACAGAAGGGACAAGAACCAGCCAGTGACAGCAGGACCAACTAACACCAGAGATAACCAGATGATAAAAGGCAAACATAGGAACATTACTAACAGAAATCAAGGCAATATGACACCATCCGAACCAAATTTTCCCACAACAGCAAGTCCTGGATACCCCAACACACCAGAAAGGCAAGATTTGGATTTAAAATCACATTTCATGATGTTGTTAGAGGATTTCAAGAAGGACATAAATAACTCTCTTCAAGAAGTACAGGAGAACATGAGTCAACAGGTAGAAGCCCTTACAAAGGAAACACAAAATCACTTAAAGAAATTCAGGAGAACATGGGTCAACAGATAGAAACCCATAAAGAGGAAACACGAAATTCACTTAAAGAAATAGAGGAGAACTTGGGTCAACAGGCAAAATCCTGAAAGAGGACACAAAAAAATCTCTTAAAGAATTACAGGAAAACGCAATCAACTGAAGGAACTGAGCAAAACCATCCAGGATCTCAAAACAGAAGCAGAAATAACTAAGATATCACAAGGGAAGACAACTTTGGAGATTAAAAAAACCTTGGAAATAAATCAGGAGTCATAGATGCAAATATCACCAACAGAATACAAGAGATAGAAGAAAGAGTCTCAGGTGCCGAAGATAACATAGAATGCATTGAACCAACAGTCAAAGAAACACAAAATGCATAAAGCTTGTAACCCAAAACATCCAGGAAATCCAGGACAAAATAAGACGACCAAACCTAAGGATTATAGGTATAGAAGAGAGTGAAGATGTACAACTTAAAGGGCCAGTAAATATCTTCAACAAAATTATAGAGGAAAATGTCCCTAACCTAAAGAGAGAAATGCCCATGAACATACAAGAAGCCTTCAGAACTCCAAACAGACGGGACCAGAACAGAAATACCTCCCATCACATAATAATCAAAACACCAAATACATTAAACAAAGAAAGAATATTAAAAGCAGTAAAAGAAAATTGCCAAGTAACAAATAAAGGAAGACCTATCAGAATTATACCAGACTTCTCACCAGAGACTATGAAAGCTAGAAGATCCTAGCAGATCTCATGCAGACTCTAAGAGAACACAAATGCCAGTCTAGACTACTATACCCAGCAAAACTCTCAATCACCATAGATGGAGAGACCAAGATATTCCATGATAAAACCAAATTTTCACAATATCTTTCCACAAACCCAGCCCTGCAAAGGATAATAGGTGGAAACCGCCAATACAAGGAGAGAAACAACACCCTAGAGGAAACGAGATAGTAACCTTCTTGCATCAAACCCAAAAGTAGATAACCACTCAAACACAAAGATAGCGTCAAGAATAGCAGGTGGCAATAATCACTATTCCTTAATCTCTCTTAATATCAATGGTCTCAATTCCCCAATAAAAAGACATAGACTAACAGACTGGATATTTAAACAGGACCCAGCATTTTGCTGCGTGCAGGAAACGCACCTCAGTGTCAAAGACAAACACTACCTCAGAGTAAAAGGCTGGAAAACAATTTTACAAGCAAATGGCCCCAAGAGACGAGGTGGAGTAGCCATCCTAATATCAGATAAAATTGACTTCCAACCTAAATTCATCAAAAAAGACACAGAAGGACAATACATACTGATCAAAGGAAATATCCACCAAGAATAACTCTCAATTCTGAATATCTATGCTCCAAATGCAAGGGCACCCTCATTCTTAAAAGAAGCTTTACTAAAGCTCAAAGCACACATCGCACCTCACACAATAATAGTGGGTGACTTCAACACCCTGCCTTCTGAAATGGATCTTTCAGGAAAGCAGAAACTAAACAGGGACACAGTGAATCTAAATGAAGCCTTGGACCAAATGGAACTAACATGTATATATATATATATATATATATATATATATATATATATATATATATATGTAAAACATTTCATCCTAGAGCAAAAGAATACACCTTCTTCTCAGCACCTCATGGTACCTTCTCCAAAATCGACCATATAATTGGTCACAAATCAGACCTCAGCAGATATAAGAAGATAGAACTAATCCCATGCCTCCTATCAGATCACTATGGAATAAGGGTGGTCTTCAATGGCAACAAAAACAACAGAAAACCCACATACACATGGAGGCTGAACAATGCTCTACTCAATGATAACTTGGTCAAGGAGGAAATAAAGAAAGAAATCAAAGACTTTAAAATTTAATGAAAATGAAGGCACAACGTACCCTAATTCATGGGACAAAATGAAAGCAGTGCTAAGAGGAAAATTCATAGCCCTGAGTGCCGCCAAAAAGAAACAGGAGACAGCATACACTAGCAGCTTAATGGCACACCTGAAAGCCCTGGAACAAAAAGAAGCAAATACACCAAAGAGGAGTAGAAGGCAGGAAATCATCAAACTCAGGGTTGAAATCAATCAAGTAGAAACAAATAAAACCATACAAAAAATCAACAAAACTAGGATTTGGTTCTTTGAGAAAATCAACAAGATAGGTAAGCCCTTAGCCAGACTAGCCAGAGGACACAGAGACAGTATCCAAATTAACAAAATCAGAAAAGAAAAGGGAGAGATAACAACAGAAACTGAGGAAATTCAAAAAATCATCAGATCCTACTACAAAAGCCTGTATTCAACACAACTAGAAAATCTGGAGGAAATGGACAATTTCCTATAAAGTTACCAAATACCAATATTAAATCAGGATCAAATACACCATCTAAACCATCCTATAGCCCCTGAAGAAATAGAAGTCGCCATTGGAAGTCTTCCAACCAAAAAAAGCACAGGTCCAGATGGTTTTAGTGCAGAATTCTATCAGACCTTCAAAGAAGACCTAACACCAATACTCTTCAAATTATTCCACAATATAGAAACAGAAGAAACACTACCCAACTCATTATATGAAGCCAGAATAACGCTAATACCAAAATCACACAAAGATCAGACAAAGAAAGAGAATCTCAGGCCAATCTCTCTCATGAATATCGATGCAAAAATACTCAATAAAATTCTTGCCAACCGAATCCAAGAATACATCAAAACAATCATTCACCACGATCAAGTAGGCTTCATCCCAGGGATGCAGGGATGGTTCAATATAAGGAAATCCATCAATGTAATCCACTATATAAACAATCTCAAATTAAAAAACCACATGGTCATCTCATTAGATGCTGAGAAAGCATTTGACAAAATTCAGCATCTTTTCATGCTAAAGGTCTTGGAAAGATCAGGAATTCGAGGGTCATATCTAAACATAGCAAAACCAATTTACAGCAACCCGGTAGCCAGCATCAATCTAAATGGAGAGAAACTTGAAGCAATCCCACTGAAATCAGGGACTAGACAAGGCTGCCCTCTCTCTCCATATCTTTTCAATATAGTACTTGAAGTTCTAGCTAGAGCAATTAGACAACAAAAGGAGGTCAAAGGGATACAAATTGGAAAGGAAGAAGTCAAACTATCACTATTTGCAGACGATATGATAGTATACTTAAGCGACCCAAAGAACTCCACCAGAGAACTCATACAGCTGATAAACAACTTCAGCAAAGTGGCTGGATATAAAATCAACTCAAGCAAGTCAGTAGCCTTCCTATACTCAAAGGATAAGCAGGCTGAGAAAGAAGTAAGAGAAATGATACCCTTCACGATAGCCACAAAGCATATAAAGTATCTTGGTGTGACTCTAACCAAACAAGTGAAAGATCTGTATGACAAGAACTTCAAGTCTCTGAAGAAAGAAATTGAAGAAGACCTCAGAAGATGGAAAAATCTGCCATGCTCATGGATTGGCAGGATTAATATAGTAAAAATGACCATCTTGCCAAAAGCAATCTACAGATTGAATGCAATCCCCATCAAAATCCCAACTCAATTCTTCATAGAGTTCGAAAGAGCAATTCAAAAATTCATCTGGAATAACAGAAAACCCAGGATAGCTAAAACTATTCTCAAGAGTAAAAGAACCTCTGGGGGAATCAGTATCCCGAGGCCTCAAGCAGTACTACAGAGCAATAGTGTTAAAAACTGCATGGTATTGGTACAGTGACAGGCTTGTAGATCAATGGAACAGAATTGAAGACCCAGAAATGAATCCACACTCCTATCGTCACTTGATCTTTGACAAAGGAGCTCAAACCATCCAGTGGAAAAAAGATAGCCTTTTCAACAAATGGTGCTGGTTCAACTGGTGACTAGCATGCATAAGAATAAGATTCATTCTTATCTCCTTGTACTTAGCTCAGTCAATGTCGGTCAAGGACCTCCACATAAAACCAGACACACTGAAAGTAATAGAAAAAGAAACTGGGGGAAGAGCCTTGAATACATAGGCACAGGGGAAAATTTCCTGAATAGAACACCAATAGATTATGCTCTAAGATCAATAATTGACAAATGGTACCTCATAAAATTACAAAGTTTCTGTAAGGCAATGGACACTATCAATAGAACAAAATAGCAACAAATTGGGAAAAGATCTTTACCAACCCTATATCTGACAGGGGGCTAATATCCAATATATGCAAGGAACTCAAGAAGTTAGACTCCAGAGAGCCAAATAACCCTATTAAAAATGGGGTACAGAGCTAAACAAAGATTTTTCACCTGAGGAATATCAAATTACTGAGAAGCACCTAACGAAAAGTTCAACATCTTTAGTCATCTGGGAAATGCAAATCAAAACAACCCTGAGATTTCACCTCACTCCAGTCAGAATGGCTAAGATCTAAAACTCAGGAGACAGCAGATGCTGGCAGGGATGTGGATAAAGAAAAACACTCCACCACTGCTGGTGGGATTGCACGCTGGTACAACCACTCTGGAAAGCAGTCTGGCAGTTCCTCAGAAAAGTGATACCACTGGAGGACCCTGTTATACCACTCCTGGACATATACCCAGAGAATCCCCCAGCATGTAATAAGGACATATGCTCCACTATGATCATAGCAGTTCTATTTATAATAGCCAGAAGCTGGAAGCAACCTAGTTGTCCATCAATGGAGGAATGGATACAGAAAATGTGGTATATTTACACAATGCAATACTACTCAGCTCTTAAAAACAGTGAATTCATGAGGCAAATGGGTGGAACTGGAAAATATCATGCTAAGTGAGGTAACACAATCACAAAAGAACACACCTGGTATACACTCACTGATAAGTGGATATTAGTCCAGAAGATCAGAATTCCCAAGACACATCTCACATATTAAATGATACCAAGTAGAAGGAAGGAGAGACCCCTGGTCGTGGAAAGGCTCGATGCAGTAGTGTAGGGGAATACCAGGACAGGGATGTGGGAGGGTGTTGATTGGGGAACAGGGGGAGAGGAGTGGGCTTATTGCCATTTCTTGGAGGGGGGAACCAGGATAGGGGAAATCATTTAAAATGTAAATAATATATCTAAGAAACAATAAAAAAATAAAAAAGTTACCTACAATTATTGATAAATTTATCAATAATAATAAATAAATAAATAAATAAATAAATAATAAATGCCAGTTGGCATTTCTGGGGATTCCAGAATAGAATCTTTCATATGATAAGCTAAAATTAAATGTAATTATAAAGCATAACCTTATTGAAGTTTTGAGTAAGTATATACCAACTAAGATAACTTCAAAATTAAGAAAGGACAATATGATTTCATTCCATAAAAGCACTCTGTTTTTGTGGAGTAAATTGTTTCTCATATAAAGTATTGACTAAGAAATTCTGAAAGATCTCAAAAGCAACCAGTTCCCAAATATTCGAATCTCCATTATATCTTAATTTCCTGATAGACCCACATTTCTCCAACATAACATACCTAATAAACTGAATGGTCTACTCATTTATTCATTTTTTTCTTTATATTACAATGTGAAATCTACCGGGTCAGTCATTTGGGGCCCAAATCATAGTAGACTTTGTATAAAGTTTGGTTTTAGTTTAACATGCTTTGTTTAATAGCAATATAGTATCCACTGGAGACACTGAAGTAAAAAATATTTAATAAGGAAACCACAGAACCAACCAATCCAGCAATGATCCCAGTACAATACATACTTAGTTTTAATTTTGGGGAAATCATTTAAAATTCACCAAATGAAATCACCACAGTATATGGCTAAAAGGTCCAAATTGTTAATTGCATTACCCTTCTCATTTTCTTAAACTACCTTTCTTAAGAATCTAAGAAATTATTTTACTCCCATTATTAGTTTTGTTGATACTGAAACCAGTAAGGGCTCTGATAGGGAAAATTCATCACAGGCCTTAAAAACAAGTAACCCTTAAGACTTTTAAAATTGGTTTAAGATGCAGAAAAGAAATTAAAGAGTCTGGAATCTTTAACATTAAATGAAGTATTACTCTAGTTGACTTTCCTATATCTGAGGTCAAAAGCAAAGAATAGACTAGATAATGCAGAGCTGTGCATTGAATACATTTCCAAGTTGAATTTTTTTGTTTTCTGAATTAGCATACACAGTGAACATAAACAGTATTATGGAAGTTATGGGTTGTTTTCAAAACTGGGCTCATCTGCTTGTGATTATCACAGATTAGAATGAATAATACCAAATTCTAATGATATCAAATTCTAATGAATAAAGTATTAGCAGAAAAAAAATTGATTTTCCAGTATCTACTAAATACTGAAGATGAATGCCAAAGATTTATCTAATGTTCTTCAAATATTCATCTTAAAACCCTAAAAGATGACTATGGGATGAGGACCATTGCTTTTGCAAACCATAAGGAATTTTCTTTAAATATTTTCTAAGCATTTAAGCATAGTATCATAGTAAGTATTGAATAGCTAAATTTGCTGAATTTAGAAATGAAATAGAGTTTTCTGGATCTATATACTACAAGAACAACTAAAACAGGGAAAAGAATGAATCTATGATCACGACTGGCTCTATATTTTCTGTGAAGAAACATGAAAAAGAACTGTATCTAGTCTTCTTTTTTTCATGATTTATTTATTTTTATCCACATTGCATACCAGTCGTAACTTCTCCCTCCTTTCCGCCAAGTCCTGCTCTTCCAAGTCCCTCCCCCCATTACCTCCTCCCTTTCTCCTCAGAGGAGAAGCCCCTCTTGGGTTCCGTCTGACCCTGGGACATCTAGTCACAGCAGGACTAAGCCACTAAGGCCCAACCAGACAGTCCAGGTAAGGAAAGGGGATTCATGGTAGGCAAGAGAGTCAGAGACAGCTTCCTCTTGTTGGGGGATGCACACGAAGACCCAAGCTGCACATCTGTTATGAATGTGTAATGGGGCTATGTTTAGCCCTTTGGTTAATGGTTCAGTCTCTGTGAGTCCCCATGGGCCCAGGCTAGTTGACTCTGTAGATCGTCTTGTGGTGTCCTTGGTCTTTCCAGCTCCTTCAGTCCTATCCCCCACAAGACTCCCTGAGATCTGCCTGATATTTGGCTGTGAGTCTCTGTATCTGTTTCCATCCACTTCTAGATGAAGCTTCTCAGGAGACAGTTATGCTAGGCTCCTCTGTGCAAGCATAGCAGAGTGTCAATAGTGTCAGGGGTTGGCTCTCTTCTGTGGAATGGATCTCAAGTTTCATCAGTCATTGGTTGGCAGTTCACCTCAATCTCTGTTCCATCTGTATTCATGTAAATTTGTAGGCATGACAAATTTTGGGTTGAAGGTTTTGTGTGTGGGTTGATATCTCCGTTCTTTCACTGGAAGTCCTGCCTGACTGGTCTTCATTTCTAATCAGAAGGTTTTGTCTTCCTGAAGAATCAAGTTAGTGTTGGTGGCTGTTACTCAGAGGGCCTGAGTGGTCATTCATTTTCTTCTGTCTTTCTAAGACATTTGCTCTCTCTAGCCATCGCAGCCACAGAAGTAGTTTGTTGCAAGATAATACCTAAAAACATCTAACATAGAATATTATACTCTTGAATGATTTTGCTCCCATTAGGATGACTCATGATGCTGTTATCCCTCAGATGTTTGCTGACTAATAGTTTCCATAGAGGATCTGCATGACAGTCCAAAGTCCTCACATATTTCTGAATCCTTTTTCTGAGAAGCTCCTGATCATTGAAACAGGAACTAGAGGTACAAAAATGATTAAGATGCATTTATGTACCTTTGTGCTGCTTATGATTTGAAAGAGAAATATTTTTTATGAATAATCATGATACTATGTAATATATAATAGAATTATTATTTGTAAAGTGGATAGTGTGTCTCAAGATTAATCATTAAATCTTCAAGGAGAAACTTTTGTTTTTAATTGCTGTAAAAGAGTTGTGTGTTGGACAATCTGAGACAAGTTAGTTGAGAGAAGACATAGCACTGAAGCATATAAGATATATTTAAGAAATCAGGTTACTGGCTTGCATTTAATAAAGTTGGGTATGAGGCGAATATTTAGGTTCTTATTTTTCCACCTGAAAAACAGGAACACATAACTATTAATCAGTGAAGGCGACAACTTGTGTGAGAAAATAAGAGATGATGATAAGATAATTGTTTCATAGAGAATGCTCTGGCAGCAGGGTGGATAGCATGGCCAAGAAAAATGAGATGAGAGTTAGAGCCTGCTGTGAAGGTACAGTGACAGATGACAAGTGTTTGATCTAAAGCATAGAGAGACACACAGAGAGGTTTGAGATCAATTTGCAGAATTAAAGTGACAGAACTTACTGATTAATTGGCTGTTTGGGTGAGTTGCAAAGAAGAGTTAGTCTAGTATAGAGACTCTGGGTGACTTATTCGTGCATATTACTAAGGAACTTACTTTATTGCTGGAAATAGGAACCAGAAATAACTGTGTCCATAAAAAGTAGCAGTTTATTTTCCCTTTGGTGATGTAGTTATGAAGGTGAATACCATGGGTCTGGATAATAGCAGCACAGTATTAAAGGACTCTAAGTCACTCTGCTCTACTAATGGTTTCTAGTTTTAGAATTTTTATTTTCCAAGATGGATGCTGTAGTTCAACTATTACATCACTATACCATGCAACTTCCCTGACCCCTCCTACTTCCTTTTTTTTTTTTTTTAAGTTTTGGGAATTGAATTGTAGGGCCTTATGTGATCAAGTTCTATCACTGAGATTAATCTCTAGCTCTTCTCTAAAAGGTAGACTGAACTGTTGTTTTAATTAGCACTGAAGTGTTGTAAACAGTATGTAGGATATTTTCAAATATCAGTCAGCTGACTTTAGTAATATCAGTCCCCTAGGAAGATATTATGGCCATGACCGTGGTGAGACAGGATGCCCCTCACTCATATTTTTTCAACTGTGCTTTTGCCCTTCATTAATAAGAACAAGGTACTATGTATTTACATATTAGTTTTAAGAAAAAAATATTTTCAAGCATCTTCTAGCAAATAGTAGTCACTGCACTGAAGATAAACTCACACCAATTGATCAATTCGAATGGAAATGAAAACAGCTAGCATACTTTCTGGTACCTGTGTTCCAGTCATACTCTCTTGCTGTAGGCCTGTGATAAACAGAGGTGTCTCTGCATGTGTGGGGAGTCCAGGCTTGTTTGGAATATTCTCTTTGTTTAAAGTCAATATTCTTTTTTTCTAAATTATATGTGAGTGATAGGTGAATATGTGTTATACATTTAAAATGAATCTTATGAATCACCAACCTAAAATTATACAGATGATTTTTAGTGGAGATAAGAAATGAGACTATAGATAATATTGGTTACCTGTACTGCTTCTAAAATACTAAATTATGTTATTTGAAAGTATTACAGCAAAAACATTCACATGTTACATGGTAATTTTTTATAACTCATTCATTTAGGCTAAATATAATTTTTTTACAATTTACTATTCTTACACATGATACACTAAATTTAAAATCCTTTTTAAAATGTATATTTTTCTTCAGGTTGAATTACTGGAGCACTCACATTCAATTTTATTGGCCAACCAGACTTTGGGCAAGGAGAAGCTTTAATTAATTTGTGACTTACTTTTCACCATGCTAGGATGAAAATTCTCAAGTGCTGAGTTGCTGACATAAGAGTCAGTGTGAAGGCATCATTTAACTACTCTAGGTGAATATGTGTGAGTGTGTGTACGTATGCACATGTGCCTAAGCTGTACAACTTTGGAATTAAGACAATATTTTTCATTTAAAAATAAATATAAGTTTTGCTTGATTTCTATTCTATTTACCATTGGTTTTAATAAAATTGAGTAACTGAGTTAGCCTTTACAATAGCAATGTAGTCTTCTCTACTGGTAAGTGGATTTTACCAATCTTTTAAATAGTATAATCTCTTTGGTAACATCATACTCTAAGCTTTAACAATGCAGTATTAAAGGAATTAAGTAGGCTTTCTCGGTAAAACCCTTGATATGATTTGTAACAGCACTATGCTTTAATCACTATATAATTTCTCCCTGAGTAAATTCTCTATAATCCTCAGGACTATATTTTAAATCCTCAGAATGGTGATTGTTAGAAATGATACATTTTCTTTCTTATTAAATGGCATCTTAAGAGCTGTTTATCAGATAGTTGACCAGGCTAGATAAAAGAAGATAACAAAATATGTTTCATTTCATCTAAGAGCTATAAACAAATAATTGTATACATTTCTAAATTTTGGTTGGAAATTTATCTATATTCTCAAATACATAATTGAATTCATGTAATTAAGCAAGAATAACCATCATTGGTACCAAATAAACTTCAAAGTCCAACATCATTTTATGTTTCAATTGGGTAAAATGCTTAGTTTAAGTTCATCTATTAATATGATGCTAACAATCTGATTTAAAATCAAGATTAAAATTATGTCCACATTAGCTATTTTAATATACTCTTGTCTTTACAAGAAAAATAAACATTAAGTGTATTTCACTTTTCTTACCCAATTAAAGGTGTGATAGTGTTACTGAACTCTAGCTCTATATTGTAACCTAGATAGTGCAATACTATGTATAGCTGATGCAAGATGGGTACTTGAAAGCTATCATCCATTTAAATAAACTTATAGTGCAATATTTTTGATTAATAGATAATTATATGTATGAATATGTATATATAGAGTACAATGTGACACTTAAAAAACATTTGTGTGTGTAAATTTATTTCTTCTATTTGTGTCTATTTGACTTAATTTGAAAGCTAAGTAATATTTTAGTAAAATCCCTTGGTCATTATGTCTGAATTTATTATTAATTTATGTGTCTTCAAACTAAATAATAAATAACAATGAAAAGCTAAAGTGTGAAATTACTATGCATGGCTTAAAAGGAAAGCATATATTCATCTCCTGATGACTTTCATCTAGAATCTTCTTTTGGTTTGTGATGAAGGAATATTATTAAGACTATAGGACCTATTTCTGAATTATCTTTATGTCTATCAAAGGTTCACCAGTCAATTGATTTCCCTAGTAATATTAATATTTGTAGCTTGTTATGAGGTTGTTATTGTAAATATAACTCTTGATGCATTTGATTTTAATGTTTGCTGTTCTGCTTGGTTATATAAGAGAGACAAGCAAAAAATTTGATGATCATAAATAACAGCGCATTCAACATGCTGTGCATGTGGGAATTTTACATGATTTTCTCATCCTTGGAGAAAACTCATTTTCTGAGAAAAGGAAACAAAGGAAGGAAAACTGACAGCAGAAGACAGATTCCGTGTAGCATTTTTGTGCTGTGTTGTTGCTATAATTGGAAGTGAAAATGACTGGGTTGCAGTTTCTTTCCTGACAAGTGCCTGTTTGCCATCTATATCCATGCTACCCAAACAACATTATTTGTTTCAGATGCCACAATGTTAACAAATTGATTTCAAATACTTCCTCTGGTATTATAGCTCAGTTATGATGCCTTAAACTATTTTGAACAAAAACCATCCTGGTTTTAAAGTGTTGTTAGAACATAAACCATCATATTTGGAATTATGCCTTCCAAGATGTTTTTTTGTTTATTTTCAGAAACTTGATGCTCATTTTGAACAATTCAGTCATTCAGTCCCATTATATGCTTATCCAAGAGCTGACTAGTAAATATTATTAGAATCAATACACTCAAAAACAGATATTTTCTTATATAGAGATTGTATATCAGATTAGTTTATGCACAAGGAGTGTACATTAATTTCTTTCTTAACTGTAGACTTGAGAAAATGAAGTGAATTTCTTTTGTGAGTTATGTCTTTTTGGCAATCATGTAACCAAGCAGTAAGCATATTATAATGCATGACTGAAACAAACACAACTATAACTTTAAATAATACTGTACACTGAGTATATAATGAGCCATTTTCTGATGATTGAAATCACAAAGTTCCAAGGACATAATGAGAAACCAACTGGTTCTTTGTTAAATGGTGTCATGAAAACTGTATATTCACACACAGCAGAGTGAATGAAGTTGGATACTTACACCACACCTTGTATAAAATGAAAATGAAAATGGATTGGGCCGGGTGGTGGTGGCGCACGCCTTTAATCCCAGCACTTGGGAGGCAGAGGCAGGAGGATTTCTGAGTTCGAGGCCTGTCTGGTCTACACAGTGAGTTCCAGGACAGCCAGGCCTACACAGAGAAACCCTGTCTCAAAAAACAAAAAAACAAAACAAAAAAAAAAAAGAAAATGGATTGGATGCTTAAAAGCTGAAATTATAAAAGTCCTAGAAGAAAAATGGGAAAAAACTGTACCACATTTGTCTGGGAAAAATTTCTTGGATAGAGTCTCCAACACAAAACCAACACAAGACAGAGCAGATGGGTTGACTCCATCAAATTAAAAGTTATTGCTTAAGCAATGTAACAATCAATATAACAAAAAGATAACCCATGGACTAGGAGAAAGTATTTCAACAGTATGTAGTATACGAGGGACTAACACTCAAAATGTATAAAGAAATAGCTAAACAGCAAGAAAGAAAAAAAACTAGTTTTTAGCTTTGAATCTTCAGATTAGACACTTCTCATTTTTCCTATAGAAGTAGACAACAAAAACATGCTTAGCATTTCAAAACATCATAGAAATACAAATTAAAACTACAATATGATATTATTTGACACCTGTCAGAATGGCTATTGCTAAAAATATGAAGGATAAAATGTGTGGTCAAAAATATGTAAAATGGCAAAGATATTGATATATACATTGGTGAAAAGTATAATAGGTCTCCAGAACACTAAGAATAGAACTATTGTATAGTTTTTCAATTTTATTTCTAAACATATAATAACAAATTGGTATCAGTATATTACAGAGAGGGCTCCATTCATGTTCATTGAAGCACTGTCATAACAGTCAAATACACCTGACAGCAGAACCAGTTAAGTTTGTATTTAGTCTTGTTTTCATGGTCTTCATTGAAGTACAAACCATAGGCCATGAAAAGATGAAGATAACATGTTTAACTCAAAGGATGTTTTCACAGCATAGTAGATATTTGCATATTGCTCCTGCCAGGCCTTTGTTGCTCAAACAAACATGCCAGTGAATCACATACGTTGTTACTGAAATACTACAAGGTAACTGACAGCAGTCTTTACCCCAATAATATGTATTTTGATAATCCTATTTAATTCCTTTTGCTAGATGCAGCTACCTGTATAGTTGTATCAAGTGATTCCCTGAATCTAGTCTATAGATTGAATTTAGCAGACCAATACACGAATTTGATTTTAAAATGCACAGGAATTTGAAACAAACTATCAATTAAGTATTTATGCAGAGAATAAATGAGACAAAGACAGATGAAGAGTCAAATGAGGGAAATCAAAAGAAAAGTGAAAATAATAATATGCACTACATAACAGTAGGGTCAATTATATCTACAAGAACAATTACCTGAAGGGGAAAAAAAAGACACACACCAGGGAAAAATGAGGGATAACTAAATCTACAACCTCCTCTTCTCCGAATCCAATGCTGTAGTCGTACTCCTGACCTCTGTAGCATACCACCTGTTGAGGCCTCCCTTCCCTCTCTTTCTGTATCTCCAGAGGATCATGCAGATTTTCTCTTCCAATCCTCCTTCCCCACAACTTGTCCCCTTATCTCAGATGCTGTCTACAGCAGGAGTTCCACAGGAATCCCACAGCAGCACAGAGCAGGTAAGCAGGTCAGATCTTTACTCTCCCTCTCCTTTATATCCACCCCCCCAGACTCATCCCTAGCCCTACAGTAGAGTAGTAATAGTAGTAGCTCTAGTTGTGGTCTGTCCTCACTCTCTGCCTCCATTCCCAGGTAACTAAAGCAGATCCTTCTGGAATACCCTGCTTTCATTCCCTCCTGTGGATTATCTCAGTTTCCACTCTCAGTCCTTTGAGTCCTCTCCTATTCCAAAGACTCAGCTCTCAATACCTCAGCTCAATACATTATGCCTAATGGCCACACCTAGCAGGATTCAAAAGCATTCTCTACAAAGCACAAAAGCATTCCCTACCAAACAACACAGCCATCTCACTCTCCTAAGAATTGAAAATAACAACAGAAATGAAAGAACAAAACACCTACTCAAACAAAGACAAGACCAGATATTAGCACTTAGAATTACAGTTTTCCCAACCCTACTATCTAGAAACCAGTATAAAAATACAATCAATAACTGTCAGGACAATATGTCCTCACTACAGTCCAGCAACTCTACTATAGTGGGTTCGGAGAAATGCAACATAATTGAAGCACAAGGCAAGGACTTTAAATAGGCAGCATGAATATGATAGAAATATTTTTTTAATTATTAAATATAATCTTCATTTACATTTCAAGTAGTAAAACCTTTCCCGGTTTCCCCCCCTCCCCAATATCCCCCAACCCCTCCTCCCACTCCCTGCCTCCAAGTATATGCCCCTCTACCCAACCCACTCTCAACCCCCTCTCTTGATTTCCCCTTGTTGGGGCATCTATTGAGCCTTCACCTGACCAAGGACCACTCCTCCCATTGATACCCGACAAGGCATTCCTCTGCCACATTTTTGACTGGAACCATGTGTGTACGCCTTGGTGGATGGTTTAGTCCCTGGGAGTCCTGGGGCGTCTGGGTGGCCAACATCATAGTTCTTCCCATGGGGCTGTAAACCCCTTCAGCTCGTCTGTACCACCCTCCAACTCCTCCCTTGGGGACCCCAGTCCCAGACCAATGGTTGGCTGCTAGCATCTGTCTCTGTATGTGCAAGGCTCTGGCAGGGCTCCTCTGAAGACAACCATAACATACTCCTTTTGGTATGCGCTTCTTGTCATCCATAGTAGTGTTGGGGTTTGGTGACTGTTTACGGGTGAATCCCCTGGTAGAACAGTCTCTGGGTGACCTTTACTTCAGTCCCTGCTCCACACTCTGCCTCCATTATTGCTCCTGTAAGTATATTGTTCCCTTTCTCAGGGGAACCCAAGCACCCACACTTCAGTCCTCTTTCTTCTTGAGCTTCCTGTGGTCTGTGAATTGTAACTTGTTTATTTTGGGCTTTTGGGTTAATATCCACTTATCTGTGAGTGCATACCATGTGTGTTTTTAATAGGGTTATTTGACTCTTTTGAGCTTAACTTCTTGAGTTCTTTGTATACATTAGATATTAGCCCTCTATCATATGTAGGATTGGTAAAGATCTTTTACCAATTTGTTGATTGCCGTTTTGTCTTACTGACCATGTCCTTTGTCTTACAGAAGCTTTGCAGTTTCATGAGGTCCCATTTGTCCATTCTTGTTCTTAGAGCATGAGCCATTAGTGTTCTATTCAGGAAATTTTCCCCTGTGCCCATGTATTCAAGATTCTTGCTCACTTTCTCCTCTATAAGCTTCAGTGTGTCTGGTTTTGTGTGTAGGTCCTTGATCCACTTGGACTTGAGGTTTGTACAAGGAGAAAAGAATGGGTTGATGTGCATTTTTCTGCATGCTGACCTCCAGTTGATCCAGCACCATTTGTTAAAAATGCTGTCTTTTTTCCACTGGATGTTTTTAGCTCCTTTGTCAAATATCAAGTGACCGTACATGTGTGGTTTCTTTTCTGCATCTTCAATTCTATTCCATTGATCTTCCTGCCTGTCTCCGTACCAATACCAAACAGTTTTTATCACTATTGCTCTGTAGTAGAGCTTGAGGTCAGGGATGGTGATTCTCACAGATCTTTTGTTGTGGAGAATAGTTTTTGCTATCCTGGGTTTCTTGTTATTCCAGATGAATTTGAAAATTGCTCTTTCTAGATTTATGAAGAATTGATTTGGAATTTTGAAGAGGATTGCATTGAATCTGTAGATTGCTTTAGGCAAGATGGCCACTTTTACTATATTGATCCTACCAATCCATGAACAAGGGAGATCTTTCCATCTTCTGAGATCTTCTTCGATTTCTTTTTTCAGTGGCTTGAAGCTTTGTCATACAGATCTTTTACTTGCTTTGTTAGGGTCACACCAAATATGAAATATTATTTGGGACTATTGTGAAGGGTGTCATTTCCCTAATATCTTTCTCAGCTTGTTTATCCTTTGAGTAGAGGAAGGCTACTGGTTTGCGTGAGTTAATTTTATATCCAGCCACTTTGCTGAAGTTGTTTATCAGTTTTAGGAGTTCTCTGGTGGAATTTTTAGGGTTGCTTAAGTATACGATCATATCATCTGCAAACAGTGATATTTTGACTCCTTCTTTTCCAATTTGTATACGTTTGACCTCCTTTTGTTTTCAGGTTGCTCTGGCTAGGACTTCAAGTACTATATTGAATAAATAGGGAGAGAGTGAGCAGCCTTGTCTGGTGCCTGATTTTAGTGGCATTGCTTCAAGTTTCTCTCTGTTTAATTTGATGTTGGCTGCTGGTTTGCAGTATATTGCTTTTACTGTGTTTAGGTATGGGCCTTGGATTCCCGATCTCTCTAAGACTTTTATCATGAAGGGATGCTGGATTTTGTCAAAAGCCTTTTCAGCATCTAATGAAATGTCCATGTGTTTTTTTTTTCCCTTGAGTTTGTTTATGTAGTGGATTACATTGATAGATTTCCATATATTGAACCATCCCTGCATCCTTGGGATGAAGCCTACCTGATTGTGTTGAATTATAGTTTTGATGCATTCATGAATTCGGTTGGCCAGAATTTTGTTGAGTATTTTTGCATCGATGTTCATGAGGGAGATTGGTCTGAAGTTCTCCTTCCTTGTTTGGTCTTTGTTTGGCTTAGCTATTAGCATTTTTATGGCTTCATAGAATGAGTTGGGTAATGTTCCTTGAGTTTCTATTTCATGGAATAATTTGAAGAGTATCAGTATTAGCTCTTCTTTGAAGATCTGATAGAATTCCCTGATAAATCCATCTGGCCCTGGGCTCTTTATTTGATGGGAGACTATTAATGACTGCTTCAATTTCCTCAGGACTTATGGGACTATTTAGATCATTTATCTGATCCTGTTTTAACGTTGGGACCTGGTATGTATCAAGAAAGTTGTCCATTTCGTCCAGATTTTCAAACTTGTTGAATATAAGTTCTTGTAGTAGGACCTGATGGTTTTTTTGAATTTCTACAGTTTCTGTTGTTATGTCTCCCTTTTCATTAATCATTTTATTAATTTGGGTAGTGCTCCATTGCCCTCTGGTTAGTCTGGCTAAGGGTTTATCTATCTTGTTAATTTTCTCAAAGAACCAGCTCCTGGTTTTGTCGATTCTTTGTATAGTTCATTTTGTTTCTATTTGGTTGATTTTGGCCCTGAGTTTGATTATTTCCTGCCGCCTACTCCTCTTGGATTTATTTGCTTCTTTTTGTTCTAGAGCTTTCCAGTGCTCTGTCAAGCTGTTGGTGTAGGCTCTTTCCATTTTCTTTTTGGAGGCCCTCAAAGCTATGAGTTTTCCTCTTAGCAGTGCTTTCATTGTGTCCCATAAGTTTTGGTACGATGTGTCTTCATTTTCATTGAATTCTAAAGAGTTTTTAATTTCTTTCTTTATTTCTTCCTTGACTAAACTATCATTGAGAAGAACATTGCTCAAAGTCCACGTGTATGTGTGTTTTCCATTGTTTTTGTTTGCGCTTAAGACTAGCCTTAGGCCGTGGTGATCTGATAAGGTACATGGAATAATTTCAGTATTTCTGTATCTGTTGAGGCCTGTTTTATGACCAATTATATGATCAATTTTGGAGAAGGTACCATGAGGTGCTGAAAAGAAGATATATTCTTTTGCTAAATATCTATTAGAACCATTTGTTCTATAACTTCAGTTAGTTTCACTGTGTCTCTGTTTAGTTTCTGTTTCCATGATTATAGTGGGGTACAATGTGTGCTTTGAGATTTAGTAAAGTTTCTTTTATGAATGTGGGTGCCCTTACATTGGGAGCATAGTCATTCCAAATTGAGAGTTCATCTTGGCAGACTTTTCTTTTGACTGCAATGAAGTGACCCTCCTTATCTTTTTTGACAACTTTTGGTTGAAAGTCAATTTTATACAATATAGAACACTGTCAAAAGGACAAAGCGGCAACCAACTAACTGGGAAATGATCTTTACCAACCCTACATCGACAGAGGGCTAAAATCCAATATATATACAAAGAACTCAAGAAGTTAGACTCCAGAGAGCCAAGTAACCCTATTAAAAAATGGGGCACAGAGCTAAACAAAGAGTTCTCACCTGAAGAATATCTAATGGCTGAGAAGCACCTAAAGAGATGTTCATCATCCTTAGTCATTAGGGAAATGCAAATCAAAACAACCCTGAGATTCCATCTCATACCAGTCAGAATGGCTAAGATCAAAAACACAGGAGACTGCAGTTGTTGACGAGGATATGGAGAAAGAGGAACACTCCTCCACTGCTGGTGGAATTGCAAGCTGGTACAACCACTCTAGAAAGCAGTCTGGCGGTTCCTCAGAAAACTGGGCATGACACTCCCGGAGGATCCTGCTATACCACTCCTGGGCATATACCCAGAGGATTCCCCTGCCTGCAATAAGGACACATGCTCCACTATGTTCATAGCAGCCTTATTTATAATCGTCAGAAACTGGAAAGTACCCAGATGTCCCTCAACGGAGGAATGGATTCAGAAGATGTGGTATATTTACACAATGGAATACTACTTTGCAATTAAAAACAATGAATTCACGAAATTCCTAGGCAAATGGTCAAAACTGGAAAATATCATCCTTAGTGAGGTAACCCAATCACAAAAGAACACACATGATATGCAGTCACTGATAAGGGGATATTAACCCAGAATCTTGGAATACCCTAGACACAATTCGCATATCAATAGATTTCCAAGAAGATGGAAGGAGAGACCCCTGGTCCTGGAAAGACTGGATGTAGGGGAATGCCAGGACAGAGAAGCAAGAAGGGTTCGAACGGGGAAAAGAGGGTGGGAAGGGGGCTTATGAGACTTTCGGGGAGGGAGGAAATTATTTGGAATGTAAATAAAAAAAATATAGAAAATAAAAAAAAAGAAAGTTTTGCTGGGTATAGCAGTGTGGGATGACATTTATGTTCTCTTAGGGTCTGTATGATATCTGCCCAGTATCTTCTATCTTTCATAGTTTCTGGTGAGAAGTGTGGTGTAATTCTGATGGGTTTGTCTTTATAAGTTACTTGACCCTTTTCCCTTACTGCTTTTCATATTCTTTCTTTGTTTAGTTCATTTGGTGTTTTGATTATTATGTGACAGGAAGATTTTCTGGTCTGGTCCAGTCGGTTTAGAGTTCTCTAGGCGTCTTGTATGTTCATGGGCATCTCTTTCTTTAGGTTAGGGAAGTTTTCTTCTATAATTTTGTTTAAGATGTTTACTGGCCCTTTAATATGTAAATCCTCACTCTCTTCTATTCCTATAATCCTGAGGTTTGGTCTTCTCATTGTGTCCTGGATTTCCTGGATGTTTTTGGTTACAAGCTTTTTGCATTTTGCACTTTCTTTGACTGTTGAGTTAATGTTTTCTATGGAATCTTCAGCATCTGAGATTCTTCTATCTTTTGTATTCTTTGTTGATCTATGACTCCTGAATTTTTTTTTTATTTTCTAAGTTGTTTTTTATTTACAATCCAAATGATTTCCCCTTTCCAGTCTCCTTCCTCCCTGAAAGTCCCATAAGCCCCCTTCCCTCCCTCTGTTCCCCATTCAACCCCCTCTCACTTCTCTGTCCTGGCATTCCCCTACATCCAGTCTTTCCAGGACCAGGGGTCTCTCCTTCCATCTTCTTGGAAATCTATTGATATGTGAATTGTGTCTTGGGTATTCCGAGATTCTGGATTAATATCCCCTTATCAGTGACTGCATACCATGTGTGTTCTTTTGTGATTGGGTTACCTCACTAAGGATGATATTTTCAAGTTCTGACCATTTGCCTAGGAATTTCGTGAATTCATTGTTTTTAATTGCAGAGTAGTATTTCATTGTGTAATTATACCACATCTTCTGAATCCATTCCTCCATTGAGGGAAATCTGGGTTTGTTCCAGTTTCTGGCTATAAGGTTTTATATCTCCAGAGATGTCTCACTTTTTGATTTCTTTATTGTTTGTATTTCCATTTTTAGATCCTGGATAGTATTGTTCAGTTCCTTCACTTGTTTGTGTTTTCCTGAAATTCTTTACGGGATTTTTGTGTTTCTTCTTTAAGGGCTTCCACCTATTGACCCACGTTCTCCTGTGTTTCTTTTAGAGATTTTTGTGATTCCTCTTTAAGGGCTTCTGCATGTTTCCCCATGTTCTCCCATAATTCCCTGTGAGATTTCTGTGTTGTCTCTTTAAGGGTTCCTACCTGTTGACCCATGTTCTCCTGTATTTCTTTAAGGGATTTTTGTGTCTCCTCTTTAAGGGCTTCTACCTGTTGACCCATGTTCTCCTGTATTTCTTTGGGAGTTATTTATGTCCTTCTTGAATTCCTCTAACAGCATCATGAGATGTGATTTTACATCCAGCTCTTGCTTTTCCAATGTGATGGAGTATCTTGGATTTGCTGTTGTGGGAGAACTGGGTTCTGATGATGCTATGCTGCCATGGTTTCTGTTGGTAATGATCTTGCATTTCCCTTTGCCCATAATTTTCTAGTTATCTCCAGTGTTAGCTGGTCTTGCTGTCTCTGACTGTGACTTTCCTGTCCTGCAGGCCTGTGTATCTGTAATCCTGGGATTCCCTTTCTCTCAAATACCCTGCATATAGCTGGTTTTCCAGGAAGTATCAGGAGATGGTGTCTTCCCTGTGGTAGACTTGGCAAGGGTTGAATGTTCTGCGATCTGTTGGTTCTCAAATGCCCTGCTGCTTCTGGATCAAATGCCCCAGTGCTGCTGGATTTCAGGAAATGTGGCCTTCCCCCATGCAGACCTGGCACAGACCAAATGTCTTGCTGCTGCTGGATCTCTAGAAAGTGCCAGGAAATTGGGTCTTCCCCTGTGGCAAACCTGGCACAGGTCTATCACATCAGGTAGGTGGCAGAGGAGGGAGGGGTAGAAGAGATGGAAGGGGAGTGGTGAGCCCGGAGGGAAGGCGGGTTTAGGTGTTTGCTGAGCAGTAGGTCCCCGCTTGTGACTCTGGGCCTCCAGAGGTGTGTGTGTGGGGGGAGTGTTTCTTACCAAATGCCCTGCTGCTGCTGGATCTCTAGAAAGCACTAGGAACTGGGACCTTCCCCCTTGGCAAACCTGGCAAAGATTTACCACGTTGGAATGCATGAGACAGGCGGCAGAGGAGGGCAATAGAAATCTTTAAAGATGAAATGAATTCGCCCATTAAAGAAATCTATGAATATATAAACAAAGATTGGAAGGAAATGAATAAACACTTCAAGGCCTAAAAGCAGAAATAAATTCAAGAAAGAAATTTAAGACTGATGGATTTCCAGAAATGAAAAATTTAGGAACTTAAACAGGAGCCTCATAAATAAGTCTTACTAACAGAATATAAGAGATGTAAGAAAGAATGTAAAATACTAAAGACACAATAGAAATAATGGATGCCTTGGTTAAAAATACTCCAGGCAAAAAACATCCAAGGAATCTGAGACATTATGAAAAGACTAAAATATATGAATAATAGGAAAAGTAAAAGGAAAAGAAACTTAGGTCAAAGCAAAGAAAGTAATTAATTAATTAATTAACTTACTAATTAATTAATTAATTAATTTTAAACTACAGATTTCATTCCCCTCCTGGTCCATCCTCCGACTGTTCCACAACCCATACCTCCTTCCTGTTCCCTGTCTCCATGAGGATGTCCCCACCCCAATCCCTACCACACCAGACCTCTAAACTCCCTGAGGCCTCCAGTCTCTTGAGGGTTAAGTGCATCTTCTTTGACTAAACCCAGACCCAGCAGTACTCTGCTGCATATGTGTTAGGGGCCTCATATCAGCTGGTGTATGCTGCCTGGTTGGTGTTCCAGGATCTAAGAGATCTTGGGGGTCCAGGTTAATTGAGACTGCTGGTCCTCCTACAGGGTTGCCCTCCTCTCAGCTTTTTCCAGCTTTCCCCTAATTCAGCCACAGGGGTCAGAAGCTTCTGTCCATTGGTTGGGTGCAAATATTTGCATCTGACTCTCAGCTGCTTGTTGGGTCTTTTGGAAAGCAGTTATGACAGGTCCCTTTTTGTGAGTACTCCATAGCCTGAGTAATAGTGTCAGTTCTTGGGGGCCTCCCCTTAAGCTGGGTCCCATTTTGGGCCTGTTGCTGGACCTTCTTTTCCTCAGGCTCCTCTCCATTTCCATCCCTGCAGTTCTTTCAGACAGGAATAAATATGGGTGAGAGTTTTGACTTTTAGGTGGCAACCCCATCCCTCAGTTGATGCACTGTCTTTCTGCTGGAGGTAGACTCTACAAGTTCCCTCTCCCCAATTTAGGACATTTCATCAAAGGTCCCTCTCTTTGACCTCATCTCCCAGGTCTCTGGTACATTCTGGAGGGTCCCCCCAACCTCTGACCACCCAAGGTTGCATGTTTCCATTATTTCTGCTGACCCTCAGGAATTTCAGTCCTTTTCCCCCACCCAATACCCGATCATCCCCACCCATCCCCTTTTTCTCCCAGGTCCCTCCCTCCCCGCTGTGGTTGCTTTCTTCTCCCTCCCAAGGGATTCACTTGGCCCTTCAGCTTGTTGACCTTTTTGAGTTCTTTGGGCTGTATCATGGGTAGTTGCCCACCCTCCCCCCCCCTTTTTTTTTGCTAATATCCACTTATTAGTTAGTACATACCATGCATGTCCTTTTGGGTCTCACTCAGGATGATATTTTCTAGTTCCATCCATTTGCCTGTAAAACTCAGGATGTTCTCATTCTTAATAGCTGAGTAGTATTTCATCGTGTAAATGAACCACATTTTCTGTATCCATTCTTTTGTCATGGGACATCTGGGTTGTTTCCAGCTTCTGGCTATCACAAACAAGGCTGCTAGGAACATAGTGGAAAATGTGCCCCTGTGGCATGGGGGTGCATCTTTTGGATATATTCCTGAGAATATATTGCTGGGTCTTCAGGTAGATCTACTTCCAATTTTCTGAGGAACCTCTGTAGGGAAAATGGGCGGGTCCCAGTACCCATATAGGAATGGCAGACTCCTGAGTATCTGCAGAAGGGAGGCTTCCTGATTTGCAGGCAGAAGGTGGGGCCATTATGGCATGGCCCCTGTGTACCTGTAGAGGAAGCCTGACTGGGTGGAAGAATCTTTGGTCTTTCCTGATGGATGGAGATGTTGAGCCCTCTTCTATTTCTCCAACATGAGGGGTTTTGATAAGAAGAGACAGTTCATGGTTTTAAATCTTTACTATAGGAAAGTAGGAAAAAAAGGGATAGAGAAGTAAAGAGAGAAAGAAAAGAGAGAGATAAGAGCTGACAATAACCATGTGGAAAGAGGGGGAAAATGGGGAGAGAGGGGGAATAGGGGGACAAGAGACAAGAGAGAGCGTAAGGGCAAGAAAGCAAAAGCAAGAGAGCTACAAGGGGCCTGGAATCCCCTTTTATAGTGGGCTGAGTTACCTGCCTATTGCCAGGTAACTGTGGGGCAGGGAAAACCTGGCTGTAGCCAGGTGACTGTAGGGGTGGAGTCCAGCCAGAACGATGGCCACAGGGTTATGTCCAACAAACCTCTAGATTGATTTCCAGAGTAGTTATACCAGTTTGCAATCCCACCAACAATAGAAGAGTGTTCTTCTTTCTCCACATCCTTGCTAACATGTGCTGTCACCTGAGGTTTTGATCTTAGCCATCCTGATTGGTATAAGGTGTAATCTCAGAATCGTTTTGATTTGCATTTCTCGGATCACTAAGGACTTTCAACAGTTCTTTAGGTGTTTCTCAGTCATTCAAGATTCCTCTGTTGTGAATTCTTGGTTTAGTTCTATACCCTACTTTTTGATTGGGTTGTTTGGTTTTTTGGTGGTTAGCTTCTTGAGTTCTTTATATATTTTGGATATTAGCCTTCTACTGGATTTGGGGTTAGTGAAGGTTTTTTCCCCAATCTGTAGGTTGTTGATTTGTCTTACTGGATATGCCTTTTGCCTTCCAGGAGCTTTCCAGTTTCATGAGATCCCATTAGTGGCTGGATATAAAATTAACTCAAATAAATCAGTAGTCTTCCGTTATACAAATGATACAGTCTGAGAAAGAAATTAGGGAAACAGCTACCTTCACAATAGCCATAAATAATATAAAATTTCTTAGGGTAACTCTAACCAAACAAGTGAAAGATCTGTACAACAACAACTTCAAGTGTCTCAAGAAAGAAATCGAAGAAGATCTCAGAAAATGGAGAGAACTCCCATGCTCATGGATTGGCAGGGTTAATATAGTAAAAATGGCCATCTTGCCTACAGCAAGCTACAGAATCAATGCAATCCCCATAAAAATTTCAACTCAATTCATCATAGAGTTTGAAAGAGCAATTTGCAAATTCATTTGGAAAAACAAAAAACCTAGGATAGAGAAAACTATTTTCAACAATAAATGAACTTCTGGGGGAATCACCATCCCTGACCTCAAGCTTTATTAAGGAGCAATAGTGATAAAAGCTGCATGGTATTTGTATAGAGACAGATTTGTTGATTGATGGAATAGAATTGAAGATTAAAACCACACTTATGGACACTTAATCTTGGACAAAGAAGTCAAACATATATAATGGAAAAAAAGAAAGCATCTTCAAAAAATGGTGCTGGTCTAACTGGTTGGTTTTTTTTTTTTTTTTTTTTGGTTTTTAGAGACAGGGTTTCTCTGTGTAGTCCTGGCTGTCCTGGAACTCACTTTGTAGACCAGGCTGGCCTCGAACTCAGAAATCCTCCTGCCTCTGCCTCCCAAGTGCTGGGATTAAAGGCGTGCGCCACCACCGCCCGGCTAACTGGTTGTTGATATGTAGAAAAATGAAAATAGACCCATATTTGTCACCTTCTACAAAGCTCAAGTTCAAGTGTATCAAGGACCTCAACATACAACCTGATACACTGAATCCAATAGAAGAGAAAGTGGGAAAGAACCTTGAACTCATTGGCACAGGGGGAAATTTCCTATACAGAATTCCAGTGGCTAATGCTCTAAGATCAAGAATTGATAAATGGGACCACAGAAAGTATTTTCAACAAAATCATAGAGAAAATTTCCCTACTCTAAAGAAGAGAGAGCCTATAAATGTACACAAAGCATACAGAACACCAAATAGACTGGGGCAAAAAAAGTTATGTTGGCACATAATAATCGAAACACTAACACAGAAAACAAAGGAAGAATATTAAAAGCTGCAAGATTAAAAAAAGCAAGTAACATATAAAGTCAGATCCTATTGGAATAATATCTGACTTCTCAAAGGAGATTCTAAAAGCCAGTAGGGTGTAGTCAGATTTTGTACAAATTCTGACTATAGATGTCAGGACAGACTACTATACCCAGCAAAATTTTCAATCACAATAGATGGAAAAATTAAGATATCCCATGATGAAACAAAATTTAAGCAGTATCACTTTACAAATCTAGTCCTATAGAAAGCACCAGAAAAAATGTCAACACAGAGGGGCTAACAATACCCAAGAAAGCACAAGGAATAAATAATCTCTGACCAACAGATCAAAAGAAGAGAAAACATACACATGCACATCACACACACACACACACACACACACACACACACACACACACCAACCACAGTAACAAAATAATAAAATGACAGGAATTTTCAAACAGTGCTCATTGATAACTCTTAATATCAATGGTCTCTGAGGTAACCCAATCGCAAAAGAACACACATGGTATGCAGTCACTGATAAGGGGATATTAACCCAGAATCTTGGAATACCCAAGACGCAATTCCCATATCAATAGATTTCCAAGAAGATGGAAGGAGAGACCCCTGGTCCTGGAAAGACTGGATGTAGGGGAATTCCAGGACAGAGAAGCGAGAGGGGGTTGAATTGGGAACAGGGGGAGGGAAGAGGACTTATGAGACTTTCAGGGAGGGAGGAAACGGGAAAGGGGAAATCATTTGGAATGTAAATAAAAAAATATAGGAAAAAATATCAATGGTCTCAATTTCTCAATAAAACATCACAGATTAACAGACTGAATTTTGAAAACAAAATTCATCCTTCTGCTCTATCCAAGAAACACACCTTAACATTCAAGAATAGACATTATCTCAGGGTTAAAGAATGGAAAAATATATTCCAAGAAAATGAACCTAAGAAGCAAGCTGGTATGGCTGTTTTAATATCTGACAAAATAGTCTTCGGACCAAAACCAACAAGAAAAGATAGGGAAGGACAGTAAATACTCATCAAAGAAAAGTCTACCAAGAGGACATTGTAATTCTTAACATCTGGGTGCACCAAACACAAGGGCACTCAAGTTTATAAAATAAACATGACTATAGCTTAAATCACATATTGACCCTCACATACTGATAATAGATTTTAATACCCTACTCTCAACAATAGATCACTCAGACCAAAAAAAGAAAGCCCCACACAAAACAAAACAAAACAAAAATAACAGAGAAATACTGGAACTAAATGATAGCATAAGCAAAATGGTACTACAGACACTTATTCAACATTTCACCCCCCACACGGAAGAATATAACTCTTCCTCAGCAGCTTATAGTACTTTCTCCAAAACAGACCACATACTTGGACACAAAACATGTCTCAACAGATAAAACAATTGAAACACCACTCTGCACCCTATCTGACCACTAAGGATTAGAACTTGATATCAAAAATAGAAACCACAGAAAGCTTACAAATGCATGGATACTAAACAACCCACTAATGAATGAAAAATGTGTCAATACAGAAATTAAGAAAGAAATTTGAAACTTTTTAGAATTGAATGATAATAAAAACACAACACATACAGACTTATGACATACAGTGAAGGTGGTTCTAAGAGGCAAGTTCATAAAATTAAGTGTTTACATAAAGAAATTGGAGAAATCGTATACTACTACCTTACTAGTAACTTAAAAAGCACACTTCAAAACTCTAGAAACAAAATGAAGAAATCACAATAAAAAGGAGTAGACAGCAAGAAATAATAAAAGTCAGGGTAGAAATCAATAAAATAGGTTAAAAAATATACAAAGAATTGGTCAAACAATGAGTTGGTTCTTTGGGAAAACAAATAAGATTGACAAATCCTTATCAAATTAGCTAAAAGATGAAGAGAGAGGAAACAAATCAACACTTAGAAATGAAAAGGCAACCTTAACAAACACCAGTGAAATCCAGAGAATCATAAAGACATGCTTTAAAAACTTGTACTCCGGGAGGGAGGAAACGGGAAAGGGGAAATGATTTGGAATGTAAATAAAAAAAAAAAAACTTAGAAAATAAAATAAAACAAAAAACAAAAAAAAACTTGTACTCCACCAAATTGGAAAATCTAAAAGAAATATAATTTTTTCTCAATACATACCACCTACCAAAATTAAATTAAGATCAGATAAGCAATTTAAACAAACCTATAACCTGTAGTAAAATTGAAGCAGTGATTAAAAGTCTACCAACTAACAACCACCAGAGAGTTTTAATGCAGAATTCTGCCATACTTTCAAAGAAATCATATGCCAATATTCCCCAAATAACACTACAAAAGTGGGCTCTCTACCATCTTTGCTCCAGTCTCCAGGCAGTTGGGACTGCCAGGCTCGGAGACAGACAGGCATAATATCGCTTCAGTCTCAGGCAGCTTGTGTGTAATCTGATCCCAAGGGCTGGGCAGATCTGCAGTAACCAGCATGCCAGCTCTGCTGTGGGACTTCTGCCTTGCAGGGGGACGCCCACACTGGGTGGGAGCCTACCAGCTTCCCTTTGGATCTACCGCACTGAGGAGACAGGTACCCAGGTTCTCCCCAATATAACATCGCTTGGGACACAGCCTGTTGGGGCTTCCGTCTGCTCCCAAGAGCAGGACAGCGCTGTGGTCCTCTGGGGCCAGCTCTGCTGTAGGCCATCCCCCCTGCAGGGTGACCTGCGCAGCCAAGAGAGTGCAGAGTGCACTCCGCCATCTTTGCTCCAGTGTCCAGGTAGTTGGGACAGCCAGACTTGGAGACAGACAGGAATAATATCGATTGGCCCTCAGGCAGCTTGTGTGTAACCTGCTCCAAGAGCTGGGCAGGTCTGCAGTAATCGATGTGCCAGCCCTGCTGTGGGACATCTGCCCTGCAGAGGGACGCCCCCCCCCCAGAGATCACACACCCCTGCACAGGGCAGGAGCCTACCAGACTCCCTTTGGTGACGTCTGCTCTAGGAATCCACTACGCTGAGCCTTTGGATGTGCAGGGATTCCCCAATATAACATCACTTGGGGCAAGGCACATCAGGGCTTCAAAGTCACTGAGGAGCAGGGCAGGCCCCAGAAATCTGTGCCAGGGGAATCCTGGTAAACCAGGGGCGCCAGAATAGCTTTGCAGGCTCACAGGAGGTCCAACCAACAGCCAGTGACAGCAGGACCAACTAACACCAGAGGTAACCAGATGGCAAAAGGCAAACGTAGGAACGTTATTAATAGAAATCAAAGTAATATGGCACCATCCGAACCCAACTCTCCAACAGCAGCAAGTCCTGGATACCCCACCACACCCGAAAGACAAGATCTGGATTTAAAATCACTTCTCATGATGCTATTAGAGGATCACAAGAAGGACACAAATAAATCTAATAAAGAATTACAGGAGACCATGAATCAACGGTTAGAAGCCCTTACAAAGGAAACACAAAAATCGCTTAGAGAAATGCAGGAGAACATGGATCAACAGATGGAGGCCCACAAGGAGACAACACAAAAATCACTTAAAGAAATGAATCAACGGTTAGATGCGCTTTCAAAGGACTCACAAAAATTGCATAAAGAAATGCAGAAGAATATGGGTCAACAAATGGATGTCCATAGGGAGGTAACACAAAAAGTGCTTAAAGAAATGAATCAACGGATAGATGCCCTTACAAAGGAAACATGAGACCTGCTTAAAAAAATGCAGGAGGCAATGGATCAACAGATGGAAGCCCATGAGGAGGAAACACAAAAATCGCTCAGAGAAATACAGGAGAACGTGGGTCAACAGGCAGAAATCCTGAAAGAGGTAATGCAAAAATACCTTAAAGAAATACAGGAAAATACAAACAAACAAGTGAAGGATCTCAGCAAATCCATCCAGGATCTAAAAAAGGTAGTAGAAACAATTAAGAAATCACAAAGGGAGACAACTTTGGAGATAGAAAACCTTGGGAAGAAAACAGAAGTCATAGATGCAAATATCAACAGTAGAATACAAGAGATGGAAGAAAGAATCTCAGGTGCTGAAGATACCATAGAAAGCATCGACTCAACAGTCAAAGAAAATGCAAAATGCGAAAAACGTGTAACCCAAAACATCCAGGAAATCCAGGACACAATGAGAAGACCAAACCTAAGGATTATAGGTATAGATGAGAGTGAAGATTTGCAACTTAAAGGGCCAGTAAACATCTTCAACAAAATTATGGAGGAAAACTTCCCTAACCTAAAGAGAGAGATGCCGATGAACGTACAAGAAGCCTACAGAACTCCAAACAGACTGGACCAGAACAGAAATACCTCCCGTCATATAATAATCAAAACATCAAATGTATTAAACAAAGAAAGAATATTAAAAGCAGTAAGAAAAAAGGGCCAAGTAACATACAAAGGAAGACCTATCCTAATCACATCCGACTTCTCACCAGAGACTGTGAAAGCCAGAAGATCCTGGGCAGATCTCATGCAGACACTAAGACAGCACAAATGCCAGCCTAGACTACTATACCCAGCAAAACTCTCAATCACCATAGATGGAGAGACCAAGATATTCCATGACAAAACCAAATTTTCACAATATCTTTCCACAAACCCAGCCCTGCAAAGGATAATAGGTGGAAATCAACAATACAAGGAGAGAAATTACACCCTGGAAAAAATGAGATAGTAACCTTCTTTCATCAAACACAAAAGTAGATAACCACTCAAACATAAAGATAGTGTCAAGAATGGCAGGTGGCAATAATCACTATTCCTTAATCTCTCTTAATATCAATGGTCTCAATTCCCCAATAAAAAGACATAGACTAGCAGACTGGATATGTAAACAGGATCCAGCATTTTGCTGCATGCAGGAAACGCACCTCAGTGTCAAAGACAAACACTACCTCAGAGTAAAAGGCTGGAAAACAATTTTACAAGCAAATGGACCCAAGAAACGAGGTGGAGTAGCCATCCTAATATCAGATAAAATTGACTTCCAACCTAAATTCATCAAAAAAGACACAGAAGGACACTACATACTGATCAAGGGAAAAATCCACCAAGAAGAACTCTCAATTCTGAATATCTATGCTCCAAATGCAAGGACACCCTCATTCGTAAAATAAACTTTACTAAAGCTCAAATCACGCATTGCACCTCAAACAATAATAGTGGGTGACTTCCACACCCCGCTCTCTGAAATGGATCGTTCAGGAAAGCAGAAACTAAACAGGGACACAGTGAATCTAATTGAAGCCTTGGACCAAATGGAACTAACAGATATATATAGAACATTTCATCCTAGAGCTAAAGAATACACCTTCTTCTCAGCACCTCATGGTACCTTCTCCAAAATCGACCATATAATTGGTCACAAATCAGACCTCAACAGATATAAGAAGATCGAACTAATCCCATGCCTCTTATCAGATCACTATGGAATAAGGTTGGTCTTCAACGGCAACAAAAACAACAGAAAACCCACATACACATGGAGGCTGAACAATGCTCTACTCAATGATAACTTGGTCAAGGTGGAAATCAAAGACTTCTTGAAATTTAATGAAAATGAAGGCACAACATACCCTAATTTATGGGACACAATGAAGCAGTGCTAAGAGGAAAATTCATAGCCGTGAGTGCTGCCAAAAAGAAATGGGAGACAGCATACACTAACAGCTTAATGGCACACCTGAAAGCCCTGGAACAAAAAGAAGCAAATACACCCAAGAGGAGTAGAAGTCAGGAAATCATCAAACTCAGCGCTGAAGTCAATCAAGTAGAAACAAATAAAACCATACAAAGAATCAACAAAACAAGGAGTTGGTTCTTTGAGAAAATCAACAAGATAGATAAACCCTTAGCCAGACTAACCAGAGGGCACAGAGACAGTATCCAAATTAATACAATCAGAAATGAAAAGGGAGAGATAACAACAGAAACTGAGGAAATTCAAAAAAACATCAGATCCTACTACAAAAGCCTGTATTCAACACAACTAGAAAATCTCGAGGAAATGGACAATTTCCTTGACAGATACCAGATACCAAAATTAAATCAGGATCAAATAGATCATCTAAACCGTCTTATAACCCCTGAAGAAATAGAAGTCGTCATTGGAAGTTTTTCAACCAAAAAAAGCACAGGTCCAGATGGTTTTAGTGCAGAATTCTATCAGACCTTCAAAGAAGACCTAACACCAATACTCTTCAAATTATTCCACAATATAGAAACAGAAGAAACACTACCCAACTCATTATATGAAGCCAGAATAATGCTAATACCAAAATCACACAAAGATCAGACAAAGAAAGAGAATCTCAGGCCAATCTCTCTCATGAATATCGATGCAAAAATACTCAATAAAATTCTTGCTAGCCGAATCCAAGAACACATCAAAACGATCATTCACCACGATCAAGTAGGCTTCATCCCAGGGATGCAGGGATGGTTCAATATAAGGAAATCCATCAATGTAATCCACTATATAAACAATCTCAAATTAAAAAACCACATAGTCATCTCATTAGATGCTGAGAAAGCATTTGACAAAATTCAGCATCCTTTCATGCTAGAGGTCTTGGAAAGATCAGGAATTCGAGGGTCATATCTAAACATAGTAAAAGCAATTTACAGCAAACCGGTAGCCAACATCAATCTGAATGGAGAGAAACTTGAAGCAATCCCACTGAAATCAGGGACTAGACAAGGCTGCCCTCTCTCTCCTTATCTTTTCAATATAGTTCTTGATGTTCTAGCTAGAGCAATTAGACAACAAAAAGAGGTCAAAGGGATACAAATTGGAAAGGAAGAAGTCAAACTATCACTATTTGCAGACGATATGATAGTATACTTAAGCGACCCAAAGAACTCCACCAGAGAACTCATACAGCTGATAAACAACTTCAGCAAAGTGGCTGGATATAAAATCAACTCAAGCAAGTCAGTAGCCTTCCTATACTCAAAGGATGAGCAGGCTGAGAAAGAAGTAAGAGAAATGATACCCTTCACGATAGCCACAAAGCATATAAAGTATCTTGGTGTGACTCTAACCAAACAAGTGAAAGATCTGTATGACAAGAACTTCAAGTCTCTGAAGAAAGAAATTGAAGAAGACCTCAGAAGATGGAAAAATCTGCCATGCTCATGGATTGGCAGGATTAATATAGTAAAAATGACCATCTTGCCAAAAGCAATATACAGATTCAATGCAATCCCCATCAAAATCCCAACTCAATTCTTCATAGAGTTCGAAAGAGCAATTCAAAAATTCATCTGGAATAACAGAAAACCCAGGATATCTAAAACTGTTCTCAAGAGTAATAGAACCTCTGGGGGAATCAGTATCCCAGGCCTCAAGCAGTACTACAGAGCAATAGTGTTAAAAACTGCATGGTATTGGTAGAGTGACAGGCATGTAGATCAATGGAACAGAATTGAAGATCCAGAAATGAATCCACACTCCTATGGTCACTTGATCTTTGACAAAGGAGCTAAAACCATCCAGTGGAAAAAAGATAGCCTTTTCAATAAATGGTGCTGGTTCAACTGGAGGTCAACATGCAGAAGAATGCAAATTGACCCATTCTTATCTCCTTGCACTAAGCTCAATTCCAAGTGGTTCAAGGAACTCCACATAAAACCAGACACACTGAAACTAATAGAAGGGAAACTAGGGAAGAACCTTGAATATATGGCCACAGGGGAGAATTTCCTGAATAGAACTCCAATAGCTTCTGCTCTAAGATCAAGAATTGACAAATGGGACCTCATTAAATTACAAAGTTTTTGCAAGGCAAAAGACACTGTCAAAAAGACAAAGCGGTAACCAACAAACTCGGAAATGATCTTTACCAACCCTACATCCGACAGAGGGCTAATATCCAATATATACAAAAACCTCAAGAAGTTAAACTCCAGAGAGGCAAGTAACCCTATTAAAAAATGGGGTACAGAGCTAAACGAAGAGTTCTCACCTGAAGAATATCTAATGGCTGAGAAGTACCTAAAGAGATGTTCATCATCCTTAGTCATTAGGGAAATGCAAATCAAAACACCCCTGAGATTCCATCTCACACCAGTCAAGATCAAAAACACAGGAGACAGCAGTTGTTGGGGAGGATGTGGAGAAAGAGGAACACTCCTCCACTGCTGTTGGGATTGCAAGCTGGTACAACCACTCTGGAAAGCATTCTGGCGGTTTCTCAGAAAACTGGGCATGACACTCCCGGAGGATCCTGTTATACCACTCCTGGGCATATACCCAGAGCCTTTACCTGCAAGCAATAAGGACACATGCTCCACTATGTTCATAGCAGCCTTATTTATAATAGCCAGAAGCTGGAAAGAACCCAGATGTCCCTCAACAGAAGAATGGATCCAGAAGATGTGGTATATTTACACAATGGAATACTACTCTGCAATTAAAAACAATGAATTCACGAAATTCCTAGGCAAATGGTCAGAACTTGAAAATATCATCCTTTGTGAGGTAACCCAATCACAAAAGAACACACATGGTATGCAGTCACTGATAAGGGGATATTAATCCAGAATCTCGGAATACCCTAGACACAATTCGCATATCAATAGATTTCCAAGAAGATGGAAGGAGAGACCCCTGGTCCAGGAAAGACTGGATGTAGGGGAATGCCAGTACAGAGAAGCAAGAGGGGGTTGAATGGGGAAAAGAGGGTGGGAAGGGGGCTTATGAGACTGTCGGGGAGGAAGGAAATGGGAAAGGGGAAATGATTGGGAATGTAAATAAAAAAATATAGAAAATAAATTAAAAAAAAAAAAAAAAAACTTCGCTAACCTAAAGTAAGAGATTTCCATGAACATACAAGAAGTCTACAGAACTCCAAACAGCTTGGATCAGACCAGAAAGTCTTACTGGCACATAATAATCAAAACACCAAATGCCCTAAACAAAGAAGGAATATTAAAAGCAGTAAGAGAAAAAGGTTAAGTAACCTCTAAAGGTAGACTTATCAAAATTACACCAGACTTCTCACCAGAGATGATGAAAACTTGAAGATCCTGGGCAGATCTCATACAGACCCTAAGAGAACACAAATGCCAGCCCAGACTACTATACTAAGCAAAACTCTCAATTAGCATAGATGGAGAAAACAAGATATTCCATGATAGAACCAAATTTACAAAGTATCTTTCCATAAATCCAGCCCTACAAAGGATGATAGATGGAAAATGCCAACACGAGGAGGGAAACTATACCCTGGAAAAAGCAAGAAAGTAATCTTTTTCCAACAAACCCAAAAGAAAGTAACCACACAAACATAAAACGAACATCAAAAATAACAGGAAGCAACAATCACTATTCCTTAATATTTTATAACATCAATAGACTCAATTCCCCATCAAAAAAACATAGTCTAACAGAAATATTTTTCATGTAAATCTTCAATATTATCAGAAAATGTATGTGATTCCTCTTTCAATTTATGTCTACTATTTAACTGTTTTTTTCCATGATAATCTTAATTTTAACTTTTTTCTATATATTTCTTTAATTTTATCAGAAATATTTTCCATGTAAATCTTCAATTTTGTCAGAAAATGTTTATAATTCCACTTTGAATCAATTTAGAAATATTTTTATGTCTACCATTTTATCGGTATAATTTTCCATGATAATCTTCAGTTTTAACGTTTTTCTATATTTTTCTTCAATTTTATCAGAAATATTTCCCGTGTATATCCTCAATTTTATCAGAAAATGTTTATAATTCTACTTTCAATCAACTTAGGAATATTTTTATTCCTACCAATTTATCTGTACAATTTTTCATGAAATAGTCAGTTTTACCATGTTTTTCTATATATGTATATGTTTATAATTTCACGTTCAATTTTTATGCCTATCATTTTATCTGTATAACTGCCATGATAGTCTTCAATTTTAACATGTTTTTCTATATATTTCTTGAATTTTATCAAAAATATTTTCCTTGTAGCTCTTCAATTTATTCAGAAAATGTTTATAATTCCACTTTCAAAAAACTTAGGAATATTTTTATGCCTACCATTTTATCTGTATAATTTTTCCATGAAATACTCAATCTTAATGTTTTTTTATATATTTCTTCAATTTTATCAGAGATATTTTCCATTTAAATCTTCAACTTTATTAGAAAATGTTTATAATTTTACTTTCAATCATCTTAGAAATAATTTTTTGCCTACCATTTTATCGGTATAGTTTTCCTTGATAATCTTCAATTTTAATGTTTTTCCATATTTTTTTCAATTTTATCAGAAATATTTTCCATGTAAACCTTCAGTTTTATCAGAAAATGTTTATAATTTTACTTTCAATCAACTTAGGAATATTTTTATTCCTACCAATTTATCTGTATAATTTTCCATAAAATACTCAATTTTAACGTGTTTTTCTATATATTTCTTTAATTTTATCAGAAATATTTTCCTTGTAGATCTTCAATTTTATCAGAAAATGTTCATAATCCCTCTTTCAAAAAACTTAGGACTATTTTATTCCTACCATTTTATCTGTAATTTTCCATGATAATCTTCAATTTTAATGTTATTTTGTATTTTTCTACAATTTTATTAGAAATATTTCCCATGTAAATGTTCAGTTCTATCCTAAAATGTTTCTACTTCCTTTTTCAATTAATTTAGTAATTTTTTTGTATCTACCATTTTATTTATTAATTTTCCGTGAAAATCATCAATTTTAGTGTGTTTTTCTATATGCTTCTTCAATTTTGTCAGAAACATTTTCCATGTAAATCTTTAATTTTATCATAAAATGTTTTTACTTCCTTTTTCAATAATATATAAAAAAAATAGTAAAAATCACCATTCTACCAAAAGTAATCTATAAATTCAATGCTATTCCTATGAAAATAATGCTTTCCAGCATAATGTTTTACAGCCTTTGAAAGAGCAATTCTCAACTGCATATAAAAAGCAAAACAAAAACAAAAACAACAACAACAAAAAGTCCCGAGGATAGGCAAAGACATTGTCAACAATAAAGGATCTTCTGGGGGAATCACCATACTGACCTCAAGCTGCATTATAAAGCAATTGTATAATTTTAAAATAATTTTTCAAAAAGGTTTTATTTATTTATTTTATGTATGTGAGTACACTGTTGCTTTCTTCAGGCACACCCAAAAAGAGCATTAGATCCCATTACAGATGATTGTGAGCCACCATGTGGTTGCTGGGAACTGTATTCAGGACCTCAGGAAGAGCAGTCAGTGCTCTTAATAGCCGAACCATCTCTCCAGCCTGTGCAACAGTATTTGTTATGTCTCTGTCCAGGAACGTGCTTTTATTTTTATTTTTTTATTTTTATTTTCTATATTCTTTATTTACATTCCAAATGATTTTCCCTTTCCCGGTTCCACCCTCCCCGAAAGTCTCATAAGCCCTCTTCCCTCCCCCCTGTTCCCCAGTCAACCCCCTTCCACATCTCTGTCCTGGTATTCCCCTACACTGCTACATCCAGTCTTTCCAGGACCAGGGGCCTCTCCTTCCTTCTTCTTAGGAATCAATTGATATGTGAATTGTGTCTTGGGTATTCCAAGCTTCTGGGTTAATATCGACTTATCAGTGACTGCATACTATGTGTGTTCTTTTGTGATTGGGTTACCTCACTAAGGATGATATTTTCCAGTTCTGACCATTTGCCTAAGAATTTCAGGAATTCATTGTTTTTAATTAAGGAACATGCTATTAATGAAACACTGGTTGTTCTGTAGGTAAAAGTTAACATTCATAAAGTGAAACAGAATAAGTGGTCACAGGAATATCTGGCTTTGATGCGAGGAGTCAATGATGCAAGACTTCCAGGCTAGCCGTAGAAACTGGAAATAACAAGGAATTGTTCCCTTGTAGCCACTGGAAGGAACCCAGCCTTAATGACAGCATGGTTTTAAGTTCAGATGACCCATCTGAGCATTCTAACATTCAGAGGTAGAAGACATTGTGTTCTAATCATGGGTATTGATTTTGACTCGTCTTATTTCCGGTTTTATTATTTTGAACATGTTGCTTAGCTTCTCTGAGGCAATTTCCTCACATAGAACATGGTCACAATAATTGCTAATTATAGAATAAATTTTAGGGCTCAGATGTTTATTTAGCAGAGTGCCTGTCACACATGCCTAACTGGGAGTTATTATTACTTAATCACCTTATTACTCACAGAGCCAGGGAGACAGGATAATGACAAAGCCATCTTGAGATTAGCCACCCTATCATCTTAGAAAGATGAAAGATAATATATTGGATTAATCACATTTTGCTGTTCTATAAATAGCACAGTTAATGGCTTAAAACAACATAAAATTACTGTTTCATTAATCTGTAGGTCAGAAGGTCTTTGTTTCTAGAGGGTGAAGGGGAGAATTTATTTTTATGACAGTGGAGTTTCTTGAGGAAGCACACATTTCTCAGTTTTGACACACTTATAGCACCAGCAGCAGTGGACATTGCTCCCATTTACTTCCAGTGTCACATATCTTTCCTTGGCTCTTCTATCTACATTCTCAACTATTTTTTTTCTATCGCTTTAAATTTTTATTTTATTTCACTTTAATCTTTCCCCAAAATGTACTAAAGAAAATAATTTTCAGTATAGCAGTGAAGACTTAACTTATATTGGTAATGGAAGCTACTTTAACTCTATTAAATTAAAAATTTTGAACACAAAATAGAGAAAATGTGTCCCTTCCTCCTCCACCTCCGCCTGCCCATTCTGCTGTGGTAGGCCCTTGCCAGGTCTGCCACAGTGAAGACTCCATCTCCTGATACTTCCTAGAGAACCAGCAGCACACAGGGCATTCAGTAAGAACACCCCCACCTCTGGAGGCCCAGAGCCACTGGGACTTGATACCTAGCAACCACCAAAACCCCTGCCCTCCAGAATACCACTCCCTTTCCTTTCCTTCTCTCCTTACTCTGCCATCGTCTGCCTGTTCTGCTGTGGTAGACGCTTGCCAGGTCTGCCAAAGTGAAGACCCCATCTCCTGATACTTCCTGGAGAACCAGCCACATGCAGGGCATTTGAGGGAACAGGAATCCCAGGAGTAAAGACACACAGACTTGCAGGACAGAGAAGCCACAGGCAGAGTCAGCAAGACCAGCTAACACCAGTGATAACTAGATGGCAAAAGGCAAACACAAGATCATTACCAACAGAAACCAAGGCAACATGGCACCATCAGAACCCAGTTTTCCCACAACAGCAAATCCTGGATACCCCAACACATCGGAAAAGCAAGAGCTGGATTTAAAATCACATCTCATGATGCTGATAGAGGACTTCAAGATGGATATAAATAACTCCCTTAAAGAAATACAGCAGAATATGAATCAACAGGTAGAAGCCCTTAAAGAGGAAACACAAAAATCCCACAGGGAATTATGGGAGAACATGGATCAACAGGGAGAAGTCTTTCAAGGGGAAACACAAAAATCTCTTAAAGAAATACGGGAGAACATGGGTCAACAGGTAGAAGCCCTTAAAGAGGAAACACAAAAATCCTGTAAAGAATTTCAGGAAAGCACAAACAAGTGAAGGAACTGAACAATACTATCCAGGATCTAAAAATGGTAGTAGAAACAATAAAGAAATCAAAAAGTGAGACATCTCTGGTGATATAAAACCTTGGAAAGAATTCAGGAGTCAAAGATGCAAGCATCAACAATAGAATACAAGAGATAGAAGAAAGAATCTCAGATGTTGAAGATACCATAGAAAACATTGACTCAACAGTCAAACAAAGTGCAAAATGCAAAAAGCTTGTAACCAAAAACATCCAGGAAACCCAAGACACAATGAGAAGACCAAACCTAAGGATTATAGGTATAGAAGAGAGTGAAGATTTCCAACTTAAAGGGCCAGTAAATATCTTCAACAAAATTATAGAAGAAAGTTTCCCTAACCTAAAGAAAGAGATGCCCATGAACATACAAGAAGCCTACAGAACTCCAAATAGATTTGACCAGAAAAGAAATTCCTCCTGTCACATAATAATGAAAACACCAAATGCACTAAACAAAGAAAAAATATTAAAAGCAGTAAGGGAAAAAGGTCAAGTAACATATAAAGGCAGATCTATCACAATTATACCAGACTACTCACCAGAAACTATGAAAGCTAGAAAATCCTGGGCAGATGTCATTCAGACCATAAGAGAACATAAATGTCAGCCCAGACTACTATAACCAGCAAAACTCTCAATTACCATAGATGGAGCCGGGCGGTGGTGGCACATGCCTTCAATCCCAGCACTTGGGAGGCAGAGGCAGGAGGATTTCTGAGTTCGAGGCCAGCCTGGTCTACAAAGTGAGTTCCAGGACAGCCAGGGCTACACAGAAAAACCCTGTCTCAAACCCCCCCCCCCCAAAAAAAATTACCCTAGATGGAGAAAAGACATTCTATGACAAAACCAAATTTACACAGTATCTTTCCACACATTCAGCTCTACAAAGGATAATGGGTGGAAAATACCGACACAAGGTGGGAAACTACACCCTAGAAAAAGCAATGTTAATCTTCTTTCAACAAACCCAAAAGAAGATAGCCACACAAACAGAATTCCACCTTTAACAATAAAAATAACAGGAAGCAACAATCACTTTTCCTTAATATCTCTTAGCATCAATGGTCTTGATTTCCTAATAAAAAGATGAAGACTAACAGACTGGATATATAAAAAGGACCCAACATTTTGCTGCATACAAGAAACCCACCTCAGTGACAAAGACAGTCACTACCTCAGAGTCAAAGGTTGGAAAACAATTTTCCAAGCAAATGGTCCTAAGAAACAAGATGGAGTGGCCATACTTATATCGAATAAAATTGACTTTTAACCAAAAGTTGTCAAAAAAGATAAGGAAAGACACTTCATACTGGTCAAAGGAAAAATCTGCCAAGATGAACTTTCAGTTCTGAACATCTATGCTCCAAATGCAAGGGTACCCACATTCATAAAAGAAACTTTACTAAACCTCAAAGCACAAATTACATCCCACACAATAATAGTGGGAGACTTTAACATTCCATTCTCAACATTAGAAAATCATGGAACCAGAAACTAAACAGAGACAGAGTAAAACTAACTGAATTTGTGGGCCAAATGTATCTAACAGATATTTACAGAAAATTATATTCTAAAGCAAAAGAATATACATCCTTCTTAGCACCTCATGGTACCTTCTCCAGAATTGACCATATAACTGGTCACAAAACAGACTTCAACAGATATAAGAAGACTGAAATAATCCCATGCCTCCTATCAGATCATTACAGATTAAGGCTGGTTTTCAATAGCAACAAAAACAACAGAATTCACACGTACACATGGAAGCTGAACATGCTCTATGTAATGATATCTTGGTCAGGAGCCATCTAAGATAAGTCAAGGACAGCAGGTGGCTATCCTGGAGGTTGCCTACCACTTTTGCATAGTCTATGATGGGTGAGCTGTGAGAGGCAAGGCCCCAAAGAACCTTTATCTCAGGATGGCTTCTTGCAGTTGATATGCCTTTCTTGTCATTATTAAATTAATATAAATCCCTGTGCATTTGTCCACCCTCTTTATCAGATTTCTGGAAGATCGCCATAAAGATGAACTTACATTAATCGATGCTGTTTATATGAATTAATGATTCTATAGAATTCCTGACAATAATTTTAGGAAGAAAGGTTTAAGAGATGGTTTTAGTTGCTTTGCTGGAAATGTAATAAAGTTAGAATCAAGAGTCGAATGTGCCTACTTCTCCTAATAGTAAGCAAATGTTGCATAATAAGAAGTCCAATGAGCTTTCATAATTATACTAAAAGGAGAAATAGGCTTGGGCCAAATTCGTCTTCAAGGAAACACATTTAAGTCTGAGGATGAAGCCACAGGTGTGTACTAGGCAAGGCCATGAAAAAACTGTTACTTTGAACTTATAATGAATTTGTTGAATGAAACACTGCTTTGAACTTAATATCAACATCTGTATTAGTCAGGGTTCTCTAGAGTCACAGAACATATGTGTAGTCTCTATATAGTTAGGGAGTTTGGTTTTAACTTACAGTCTGTAGTCCAACTCCCAACAATGGTCAGCAGCAGCTGTGGATGGAAGTCCAAGGATCTAGCAGTTGCTCAGTCCCAGGAGGCAAGCAGGCAAAGAAGAGTTCGAGAGTCTTCCTTCTTCCAATGTCCTTTTGTAGGTCTCCAGCAGAGAGTGTGGCCCAGATTAAAGGTGTGTGCCACCATGCCTTTAATCCCAGATAATCTTGAACTCAGAAATCTCCCTGTCTTAATCTTTTGGAATTCATAGTCACTATGCTTCAAGATCTCCATGCAAGATCCAGGTCAGAATCTTGTATCTCTGAGTCTCCAGATAAGGATCACAGGTAAGCCTTCCAATTCTGGATTGTAGTTCATTCCAGATATAGTCAAGTTGATAACCAGAAATAACCACTACAACATCCTTCAGTAACTCCCATTTAATGTAACATTTTATCTCTGAGGTAATTTTCTAAAGAACTTTTCATCTAAGATGGTATAAAAAGACCAGAGGAAAAAAATTAAGTTGGATGGTTTGGCCTTGGGATCTCTGCCCAATTCATCCATCTATGTATCCATCCATTCATACATCCCTCCAAATGTATATTTTGTTCGTACAAACATGTATAGGTAAATGTGCATGTATGTAAGCATACACAAATACTTGTGAAGTTGATTGAGACAATCGTACCTGACAAGAGTGTGAGTGTTTGAATGCATAGGTGTCTGCCCATATTAACCTGTATAAAGCATTTTATTTCTTTTCCTTTCCTTCCTCTCTAGTTTACAAAGAGTTAACCAACCTAGTCTGAGGGATCTCTGGCTGCCTGGGGAGAAATAGCAATCACTTTTTTTTTTTTTTACTTAATCCACCTCTGCTAGGGAGCAGGTGTTAATCACCTGAGCCAGCTGTTTTTAATTACAGAATAAGTAAGAACATATTTTAGGATATTTTGGAAGTTATCAGCAAGCACTCAATATAGTTAGAGAGCTAGAAGGCCAGAGAACACGTCTTTAATACTGTCTGGAGACAGTCTTTATTTCTTAATTGTTTTATTTATTTACATTCCAAATGTTGACCCCACTTCAGGATTCTTCATCCCATCCCCCTGCTCTTTGTCTTTGAGAGGGTGCTCACCCAATCCCCACCACTCTCACCCACTCACCTCATCTTACCGTACCCCTGACATTCCCCTTCCATGGGGCATCAAGTCTCTACAGGATTAGGTACATCCTCTCCCACTGTAGCCAGACAAGGTAGTCCTCTGCTACACATGTGCAAGTCAAATTTTTTATTTATTTATTTTTTTATTGAATATATTCTTCAGTTACATTTCAAAGGTTATACCACTTCCCGGTTTCCCCCTCCCCGAAAATCCCCAACCCATCCTCCCACACCCTGCCTCCAAGAATATGCTCCTCCACCCAACCCACTGCCACGACCCCTACTCGATTTCCCCACACTGGGGCCTCTACTGAGCCTTTACAGGACCAAGGACCTCTCCTCCCAATTATGCATTCCTCTGCCACTCTTTTGGTTAGAACCATGTGTACCCCCTAGTTCCTGGGAGCCCTGTGGTGTTTGGTTGGCCAACATTGTGGTTCTTCCCATGGGGCAACCAACCCCCGCTCCTCCAGTCTGCCCTCCAACTCCTGTATTGAGAACCGCACACTATCCGATGGTTGGCTGCTCGTATTCGCCTCTGTATCTGTAAGGTTCTGGCAGGGCTCCTCCAAAAGATAATCATAACAGGCTCCTTTAGGTACACACTTCTTGTTATCCATAGTAATTTTGGGGTTTGGTGACTGTTTATAGGATGAATACCCAAGTAGGACAGTCTCTGGGTGGCCTTTCCTTCAGTCTCTGCTCCACACTTTGTCTCCATAGTTGTTCCTGTGAATATTTTGTTCCCTTTCTCAGAGGAACAAAAGCACCCCCACTTTGGTCTTCCTTCTTCTTGAACTTCCTGTTGTCTGTGAATTGTAACATTTTTATTTTGAGCTTTTGGGCTAATATCCACTTATCGGTGAGTGCATACCATGTGTGTTCTTTTGTGATTGGGTTACCTCACTCATGATGACACTTTCTAGTTCCATCCATTTGCCTAAGAATTTCATGAATTCATTGTTTTTAATAGCTGAATAGTACTCCATTGTGTAAATACACCACAATTTCTGTATCCATTCCTCTGTTGAAGGACATCTGGGTTCTTTCCAGCTTCTGGCTATTATAAATAAGGCTGTTATGAAAATAGTGGAGCATGTGTCCTTATTACATGTTGGAGCATCTTCTGGGTATATGCCCAGGATTGCTATAGCCTATGTCCAGTTTTCTTAGGAACTGCCAAACTGATTTCCAAAGCAGTTTTACCAGCTTGCAATCCCACCAGCAATGGAGAAGTGTTCCACTTTCCCCACATTCTCCCCAGCATCTGCTGTCCCCTGAGTTTTTCATCTTAGCAATTCTGACTGGTGTGAAGTGGAATCTCAGGGTTGTTTTGATTTGTATTTCTCTGATAACTAAGGAGGCTGAACATTTCTTTAGGTGCTACAGAGTCATTCGAGTTTCCTCAGTTGAAAATTCCCTGTTTAGCTCTGTACCCTATTTTTAAATAGTGTTATTTGACACTCTGGAGTCTAACTTCTTGAGTTCTTTGTATATATTGGATATTAGTCCTCTATCGGATGTAGGATTGGTAAAGATCTTTTCCCAACCTGTTGGTTGCCATTTTCTCCTATTGACAGTGTCCTTGGTCTTACAGAAGATTTGCAGTTTTATGAGGTCCCCATTGTTGATTCTTGTTCTTAGAGCATAAGCCATTGGGGTTCTATTCAGGAAATTTTCCCTTGTGCCCATGTGTTCAAGGTTCTTCCCCACTTTCTCCTCTATAAGCTACAGTGTATTTGGTTTTATGTGTAGGTCCTTGATCCACTTGGACTTGAGCTTTGTAGAAGGAGATAAGAATGGGTGGGAACTTTGGGCCGATGTACTTATCTGGATGGAGCCTAGTTGGTCCATGAGCAGTAGATCTGGGTAGGTTTCCTGTAGCTAACAAGTTTACTAAAGAGATAACAACATAAGTTAACCACTTGAATGGTCTTTAAGATGAGCCTTTTGTGGAGCAAAACGAACAAGATTAAAAAGTTGAATATTTATTATTAGAGTTAGGAACTCAGTTAATGTTAGGACAGTGACATAGCAAGAAGAAGAAATATGAAGCATTTAATGGAAACAGAATTTAGGTAAGGAGATAACTATCTACCTGTCAATATAGTCATTAGTCTGAGGAGTAAATAATAATTTAGCAGTTATATTATTAAAAAATGACAGATTCCAGTAGCCAGCAGTTCTCTGTGGTCTCTGGTCTCCACAGTGACTTGGGCTGTCAGTATGGCTTTTAAGTACAGGAGACACAGGGCTTTTTCTCTGTGGAATGGATATGCATGACATGAGAAATGACTTACCTTTGTTTAGCTAAGTCATTTGACTGAAGGTATCTGGTCTTGTCCACTGCATTCTTTAGTGATCATCATATCACACACAATCTAGGCAGCAACCTGTAGCAGTGTCCACATCTTTCTTCTATGACCTCATGGGAGAAACTGTTAGAGGCCTTTGGGAATTCTGTCTGTCATAAATTTAATAATTTACAAACTTCTGACAAGATTGAGCATGAGATAGAATTGCAGTAGTCAAGATAGAATAGGAATAAGAATCTTTTTTTTTCAATTTTATTTTATTTTCTAAGTTTTTTTATTTACATTCAAAATCATTTCCCCTTTCCCGTTTCCTCCCTCCCCGAAAGTCCCATAAGCCCCCTTCCCTCCCTCTTTTCCCCATTCAACCCCCTCTCGCTTCTCTGTCCTGGCACTCCCCTACATCCAGTCTTTCCAAGACCAGGGGTCTCTCCTTCCATCTTCTTGGAAATCTATTGATATGTGAATTGTGTCTAGGGTATTCTGAGATTCTGGGTTAATATCCCCTTATCAGTGACTGCATACCATGTGTGTTCTTTTGTGATTGGGTTACCTCACTAAGGATGATATTTTCAAGTACTGACCATTTGCCTAGGAATTTCGTGAATTCATTGTTTTTAATTGCAAAGTAGTATTCCATTGTGTAGATATACCACATCTTCTGAATCCATTCCTCCGTTGAGGGACATCTGGGTTCTTTCTAGTTTCTGGCTATTATAAATAAGGCTGCTATGAACATAGTGGAGCATGTGTCCTTATTGCATGCAGGTAAAGCCTCTGGGTATATGCCCAGGAGTGGTATAGCTGGATTCTCCGGGAGTGTCATGCCCAATCTTAAGTAGCTTTGAAAGAATATTGTTTTATTAGTAAAGAGGCTAGGATCAGAATAAGAAAGCTGGCAGCAGTAGCTTAAATTTGTGGTGACATAAAATGAGTTTGTCCAGGCAGATTTAGGCCTGTGACACTAACTGAGTACATAGGTTATGGAAACAAGTCAAGGATATGGGAGCACAGATAGTTAAGGCTTGGGCCTTTTTTGCATTTACCAGATTGCTGATCCTTTAAAATATATAGTCGAAGACAATTTAGTGCTCATCAGGTCAAAGGGATAGCTGCTAAATAATCTGAACCAGTGTCTTGGAGGACTATTAATAACGGTTATGGCCAAGCTAGAAATTCAGGTCATCATAAGAAAGACTAGAGGCCCTGCAACATATTCTGGGACTGTCAGGAAACACCCAACCTGGTCCAGGATTTTCTGCAGCTGTGAGAGCTAAAAAGGGAGTCTGGGTTGCTTCCTAGAGAGGGAATCACCCGAGGGTCTAATGTCCTAACACGAATGTCAACCAGGAGGCCAGTCGTATGGACTGGGCATTGGAAGCCAACCCTTAACCCAAAAGAGGTTGACCAGGCCTTATATGGTCCTAAGGTTCCCTTTGGCCAACAGGAGAAACTCTTTACCAATTATTATGGTTTGTGTGTTTGTAGGAATTTGTAGTCTGGTAGCAGAAATTTGAACCATCCCACCAAAAATTGGAGGAGTAGTCCCTTTTCTCCACATCCTCATCAGCATGTGCTGTTGCTTGAGTTTTTGATCTTAGCCATTCTGATTCATGTAAGGTGGAATCTCAGGGTAATTTTGATTTGTATGTTCTTCAATGACTAAGGATGTTGTACATTTCTTTAGGTACTTCTTGGCCATTTGAGATTCTTCTGCTGAAAATTCTCTCTTTAGCTCTGTACCCTATTTTAAAAGTGGGTTATTTGGGTTATTTGTGTCTAACTTTTTGAGTTCTTTATATATTTTGGATATTAGCTTTCTGCAAGATTTGGGGTTGGTGAAGATCTTTTGTGAATCTGTAGGCTGCCATTTTGTCCTATTGACAATATCCTTTTCCTTACAAAAGATTTTCAGTTTCATGAGGTCTCATTTATAAAATGTTGTTCTTAGAGCCTGAGCTATTGGTATTCTGTTCAGGAACTTTTCTCCTGTGCCAATGCATTCAAGGCTATTTCCCATTATTATGAATCTATTAGATTCAGTGTATCTGGTTTTATGTTGAGGTCCTTTATCCACTTGGACTTGAGCTTTGTGCAGGGTGATAAATATGGATCTATTTGAATTCTTCTGTATGCAGACATTCAGTTAAATCAGCAACATTTGTTGAAGATGCTTTGTTTTTTCTATTATATGGTTTTGGCTTCTTTGTCAAATATCAAATGTCCATAGTTGTATGGGTTTATTTCTGGGTCTTGATTCAATTCCATTGATCAACCATTCTGATTATCTTATAATACCATGTGGTTTTGATCACTATTACTCCATAGTATAGCTTGAACTCAGGGATGGTGATTCCTCCAAAGGTTCTTTTACTGTTCAGGATTGTTTTTGCTATCTTAGGTTTTTGTTTTTCCATATAAAGTTGAGAATTGCTCTTTTAAGGACTGTAAAATATGTTGAAATTTTGATAGCCATGGCATTGAATCTGTAGAGTGCTTTTGGTAAAATGGCCATTTTCACTATGTTAATCCTATCTATCCACGAGTCTGGGAAATCTTTCCATTCTGTATTTTTCAATTTCTTTCTTTAGGTCTATTTGAAGTTCTTATCATACAGACATGGAAAAGGGAGGTGGAACTAAGAGTTGAAGGGACAGAGAACCTCTCAGGAGGAGAAGAAGGTGAAGGAGAAGAGAAGGAAAAGGAGAAGGAGAAGGAGAAGGAGAAGAAGGAAGGCCTAAAATGGAGGTGAACATGAACCAGAGTGGCTTTAACCAGCCACAGGAAGTTATGATATCATAAGGTTAAAATAACTGGGATAAAGCTTTTGTCATTGGTTCTGAAATTACTGTATTGGTATCTTGCAAATTGAGAATTTATTGATACATAAATCTGTTTGGTTAATTATAAACTTCTAGAGTTTTGATTCAACTGGGTTGATGGGTGGTGTGGTGGTTGACTTTGAGGTGGATGGTCAATGCATGGCAGCGAGAGGAACTTGGGAGCTCCGGCCCTGCCAGAGAATTGATGGGAAGAGACAGAGCCAGCAAGGCCTAGAATTGCTGGCACATATGTGGGGACATGCTGATTCTTCCTCTTCTTCTTCTTCTTCTTCTTCTTCTTCTTCTTCTTCTTCTTCTTCTTCTTCTTCTTCTTCTTCTTCTTAATATTTCCCACAACACATGGCAAACCAATGTACTGGGCAAGAATCCATTAGAAATTTAAGATTATTAGCCCGAAAGTTAGAGTTGTATTTTTTTAGTGAGTAGCTGGGTAGTGCTGGGATGAGTCAAGAACCTTGAAACAAAGAAACTTCTGGAAGACTCTGGGCTCCTTTGCTGTGTAGAATGTAGGATGCTCTGAGTCAGAGAGCTGTAGAATAGAAGTTGCCTACTTTTAGGACAGAGGAATTGAACTGTGAATTTAAAATTGGGATTATTTGCTTTTGAGTTGGATTTATATTCAAATTCCTGTCTGAATCACGTGGGGGAATTTTGCCTGTGGTTTGGAACCAAGATAGGGAAAATTAGTCACTGACTACAGAGAGGCAGTGATAATATTGCCTGCTATGTACAGGTAATAAATAATATTGTCTGTGGCTCCAGGTAGAGAGAGCAACAGATAGATATTATACATGTATTAATAAAATATATCTGTGGCTCCAGGCAGAGAGCCAAACAGATAAATGGTATAACAAGATGGCTGCTATAGGCAGAGAGCCAAACAGTAAGATGGTATGAATATTGCTTTATACGCCTCCACAGGATCATTTGTTAGAAATCTTTGTAATTGTTACTAAGCTGAAGTCATAATTTCTTATTTTGGTACAGAATTTATTTTGGTGCAAAATCAAGGTTTTCATTGATATAAATTTCTTCTATTGATACTAAAAATGTGAAAGTATAGGGCTTAGATCCAGTCCTTCTATGACTGTTTTTATAAACTGATCTGAGATGATTAAGCCTGCGAGTTAAGGGCCAAATAGCAAAATCATGGCTCTTAGTTTATTGTCAGGGTGTTTTCAGATATTTTAATTAGAAGTAGCTGAGAGTAGTTAACAGAGAATGGTCCAGATTACTTTACATAGATAGTTTGTTTTTGAAAATTCACAGAATGTGACATTTAATGTTATTTATTCACTTGTTATTGAGACTTGTCTTCTCCTGACAGCTTTATTTTTCTTGGATTCAAAGAAGAAATTGAGCATCTATGGAGTTGCTCCAGTTGTGGGGAGACAGCCACTAAGCAAGAATTGCCTCATTTCATCTACAGACATAATATTGTCCAAAAATAGGACATAATTTACAAGTTAGGACAGCTTAGTTCTGCCTAGACAGAATAGGCTAGTCCTTAATTTCCTGTTTCTGTAAGGTCTGTCAGATGATCCTGGGCCAGAAGGCTGAAGACTGATGCTTCAACATTTTGAAGTAAGGGACTGTTCAGGTGATCAGCGGTCTCTATAAATTGGCTAAGATTTCTTTTAAAAAACTGCAGAGTCTCCTAACCAACCCAAGCTATTTACTTGGAGAGAACAGATTTGAGAGGATGGTTTTCATATGGCATAAAATCTAAAGCCAGGACGTAAGTCAGGTGTAAAATTATGTCTTTTAAGTTAGGATAGATGACAAAGGTTCTATTTAATTGACAAAAATGATGGACTGGGTGTTACATCTATCTTGTATTTTATAAATTACAAAATGATAATAGTTTGCTCAATTTGTATTTTGAGAGAAAGTTTTTTTTAATTTTATTTAATTAAACAGAAAGGGTGATATGTCTCAGGATTTTCCCTGCAGCAGGAGGCTTGTGATGGGATGGGGAAAAGGGAGGCAGAGTTAAGAGTTTGCAGGGAATGAGTCTCAGGAGGAGAAGGAGGAAGGTCAAAATGGCAGTGGATGTGAACCAGTCACAGGTAGTTATGATATCAAGAGATTAAAATAATTGGGATAAAGCTTTTATCATTATCAATTGGTTTTGAAATTATTGTATTGGCATCTTGTAACTTGAGAATTTATTAATACATAAATCTGTTTGGTTAATTACAAACTTCTAGAGTTTTGATTAAACTGGGTTGATGGGTGGTGTGGTGGCTGACTGTGGGGTGGATGGTCAATGCATGGCAGCGAGAGGAACTTGGGAGATCCAGTTGTGCCAGAGAGATTGACTAAGGGTTTATTTATCTTGTTGCTTTTCTTAAAGAACCATCTCTTAGTTTTGTTCATTCTTTGTATTGTTCTCTTTATTTCTATTTGATTGATTTTGACCCTGAGTTTGATTATTTGCTACCTTCTGCCCCTCCTGTGTGTGGTTTCTACTTTTGTTCTAGAGCTTTTAGGTGTGCTATTAAGTTGCTAGTATGCGATCTCTCTAACTTCTTTATGAAGGCACTGCATGCTATTTATTTTCCTCCTAGCACTGCTTTCATTGTGTCCCATAAGTCTGGGCATGTTGTGCCTCCATTTTCATTGAATTCTAGAAAGTCTTTAATTTCTTTATTTCTTCCATGATCACATTATCATTGAGTAGAGAGTTGCTCAGTTTCCATGAGTATGTGGGATTTCTGCTGTTTTTGTTGTTACTGAAGTCCAACCTTCGTCCCTGGTGATCTGATAAAATTCAAGGGATTATTTCAATCTTCTTGTATCTTTTAAGGCTTGTTTTGTGTCCTATTATATGGTCACTTTTAGAGAAAGTTCCATGAGGTGTTGATAATAAGGTATATGGTCTTGTTTTGGGGTAGAATGTTCTGCAGATATCTGTTAAATCTATTCATTTCATAACTTGTCAGTTTCATTGTATCTCTGTTTAGTTTCTGTTTCAGTGATGACCTTTTCATTGGTAAGAGTGGGGTGTAGAAGTCTCTTTCTATTTTTGTGTAGGGTTCTATATGTGTTTTGAGTGTCAGTAAAGTTTGTTTTACAAATATGGGTGCCCTTGCAGTTGAGTCAAGACCTTGTCTTGTTGGACTTTTCCTTTGATGAGTATGAGTTCCTTCAGCATCCCTTTTGATACACTTTGGTTGAAAGTCTATTTTATTAGATATTAGGATGGCTACTACAATTTGTTTCTTGGGTCTGTATGCTTGGAGAACTTTCTTTTGGTACTTTACTCTGAGATAGTGTCTGTCTTTGTTGCTGAAGTGTGTTTCTTTTATATATAGCATAATGATGGATCCTTTTTACAAATCCAGTCATTGGTGAATTGAGTCTATTGATGTTGAGGGATATTAATGGCCAACAATTGTTAGTTCCTGTTATTTTGTTGTTGAAGTTGTTACTGTGTGTGTGTGTGTGTGTGTGTGTGTGTGTGTGAGAGAGAGAGAGAGAGAGAGAGAGAGAGAGAGAGAGAGAGAGAGAGAGAGAGATTCTCTTTTCAGTTTGCTGTGAATTTCCTGTGTTTTCTTGGGTGTAGTTACCATTCTTGTGTTGGAGTTTCCCTTCTAATATACTTTGTAGGTTTGGATTAATAGAAATATATTGTTTAAATTTGGTTTTGTCATGGAATATCTTGGTTTCCATCTAGGGTGATGGAGAGTTTTGCTGGGTATAGTAGTGTGTGCTAGCATCTGTGTTCTCTTAGGGTCTGCAAAACATCTGTCCAGGCCCTTCTGGCTTATTTTCTTTTGAGCAGTGAGGTATAATTCTGATACTTCTGCCTTTATATGGTACTTGGCCTTTCCCCCTTGGAGAGTCTACTATTCTTTCTTTGGTCTGTACATTTAGCATTTTGACTATTATGTAGCTGGAGGATTGTCTTTTCTAGTCCAATCTATTTGGCATTCTGTAGGCTTCTCATACATTTATAGTCATCTTTTTCTTTAGGTTAGTGAAGTTTTCTTTTATGATTTTGTTGAACACGTTTTCTGACCCGTTGAACTGGGAATCTTCACCCTCTTCTATTCCTATTATTCTTATGTTTGGTCTTTTCATTGTGTCTGAAATTTCCTGGATGTTTTGAGTTATGAACTTTTTATATTTGATGTTTTCTTTGACCGATGTATCAATTTCTTTTATGGTATCTTCTGAGTCCTAGATTCTTTCTTCCTTCTCTTATAGTCTGTCAGTGATGCTTGAGTCTATAGTTCTGTTCTCTTTCTTAGGTTTTCAGTCTCTAGGGTTGCCTCTATTTGTGTTTTCTTTATTGCTTCTATTGACATTTTTAGGTCTTGGACCATTGTGTTCAATTCATTCATCTGTTTGGTTTTATTTCCTGTATTTTTAAAGGGATTTATTTGTTTCCTCTTTAAGGGCTTCTACCTGTTTGACTGTGTTTTCCTGTATTTCTTTAAGGGAATCATTTACATTCTCTTTAAAGACCTCTATCATCTTCAAAATATGGGAATTAAGCTCAAAATCTTGCTATGTGTGTTAGTGTATCCAGGGCTTGCTGTAGTAGGAGAGCTGCATTCTGATGGTGCCATTTTTCCTTGACTTCTGTTGATTATGTTCTTGTGCTTGCCTTTCACCATCTGATTGTCTCTGGTATTTTCTGGCCTGGGTATCCTGGTTAGAGCAGGCCTCCCAGGAAGTAGGCAGAGCTGTGGGGTGAGTGTCAGTCAGAGTGGTGGTGGGTAGTGATGTGCCAATCTGAGAGTGCAGATCTGAGAGTGCAGATGGAGGTTGGGGCCAGAAGGAAGATGGAGATCTGACAGAGTGGGAACAGAGCCCCAAGTCTGCTGGGTCATGTGGAGTCCCAACAGGTAGGGGTCTCACTTCTTTCCCGGGTTATAGCCAGCCTCTTGGGAAACAGGCAAGGCAGAGGGGTGTAGGGTGGGTGAAGGATGTGTGAGGTTCTGAGAGTGCCTCCTCTAGCTTTTCTTGCTTCATATTTTCACCTTACTATGAGTTACCTTATTTTAATTTATTCATACTTTGTCTTTTTGATTTTCCAAAAGGATAATCAGCTCTTCCTTCTCAAAGTAATGTTGAGAATTATTATGGAATGCTTAGTGAACTAATGGTTTTATAATTTATTAAAATAGTAAGATTTATAGATCAGATTTTAGGATTTTGGTATTCTGGTATCTGAAAATTACTTCTCTAAAATTCAGTCAGTGAAAATGACATCACTGTACAGAACTTAGTCCCAGAGAGATCACATAACAACTTAAAACTGTTACTGACAGGATCAGACAGAATGTTTCATGACCCAATGATTTTCTGGTAATTGCCTCTCTCTAATTCTTGCAGTATGCAAAACTTCTAAAATATATAGAGGGAATTCTGGATCTCTTGGGAGAACTTTTATGAAATATCTGTACTTAAACAGCAACACATTTCAAATTCTGTATGTTAAGTTGATATTTTGCTATTTTCTTCTAAGAAAGTGTCACTATTTAAATATGCCACAATTAATTGAGTATGCATGTGTGTGACTGTCATATTCTTTTTGCAAAATATAAACTAAAAACTATAAACAGTCTGCCAATCCATAATGTTTGGCTTGAAAATGTGTTTTCCATCATTAAAACCCTTTAGACAGGAATGGAGTTAAGATATATGATAAAAGCAATCAGCAATCAGATTGTGTTTTGCCAAATTTGAGTAACAGAAAAAAAATAATTTATATTTCATGCCAATAGTACTTGGACAATTTTATGGAGAAATCCCATATAGTTCAGGAGCATAAAAGAGATGAAAATAAAATGAAACCACAATGCATTTATTTGGTGAAATATCTCTCACTTCTGTCTTTGAATCATATACAGTGTTATGGCACACACACACATTATACACACACACACACACACACACACACACACACACACACACACACACATATATATATATACTATTATAAGACTAAAGAAAACAACAAAGAAGTATCCATCACAAAAAGAGCTATACTAAATATTGAAGCTAAAAAAAGCAATAACAGAAGTAGGTCAAACAGAAAAAAATCTATAAACTTGAAGCCAATCTTTTGACCTCCTCTAGCTAATTGAAAAAGAAAAAAGAAAAAACATATTTAAAAAAACAAAAATTGAAGATTAAAAGAATAAATAAAATCTACAGAATTTATGAGATGTCATTAAGCAGAAATGGTTCACGTTATGAATAAAAAATGAAGAGACACAGAAAGTTTGCAGCATAAAATACATGCTGAAATTAAATTTCCCAAGTCTTGTTTGGAAATGTGGACATCCAGAGCCACAAACTCAATAGTCCTCAAGCCTGTTCTACATAATGAGGCCCTGCTGAAGAAACTCTACAATTAAACTTAATAAAAATATAGAGCTACAACAAACTTTTAAAGAATATATAACACAGGCAAGCGTCTTATTGGTGTTAAGGGGTTCATGAAGTCTCACAGCTAGCTTAGGAGCCATTGGCAACTGAAGACTGCAGCAGGGAGATTCAGTTTTCTTCAGGTATATGGGCCCTGCCAGGCTACCCAGGTGTCAGTAGCTGTCCTACCACCATGCCCATGCAGGAGATGGTCCTATAAACTTAAACATATAGAAAGCACTAAAAGGACTCAGAGGGTTAAAAACAATAGCACACATGGTTGGGAGGGGAAGTGGTGGTGGGGATGGGAAGGAATTATAGGGGAAGAAATGAAGGTTGGAGTTATCTAAGCAAATTGTAGACTTGCATGAAATTCTCAAAGAATAAAAATAAAAATGAAAGGACAATATAAAAAGATGCACATTATAAGAACAAAATATTAAATATTAATTATTTATTAATTATTTAATAATTATTCAATTAATATTAAAAATATTAATTGAAGCTAGGAGGCTAAAAATATACAGCACTTATAGATTACAAGATTTTAGTTGTTGGCAGAGGGACCCCGCACTGGGCGGGAGCCTACCAGCTTTCCTTCCGCGACCTCTGTTCCCGCAGACTGCTCTGAAGAGACAGGTACCCCAAGCTCACTATCCCCAATATAACATCACTTGGGACACGGCCTGTTGGGGCTTCCATCTGTGCCCGAGAACGGGTCAGCACTGTGGTCGTCTGGGTGCCAGATCAGCAGGTCATCGCGTCTGCAGGGTGAGCGGCGCCACGGAGAGTGCCCTCCGCCATCTTTGCTCCAGTGACTGGGAGGTTGGGACAGCCAGGTTCTGAGACAGACAGGCATAATATCGCTTGGGTCTCGGGCGGCTTGTGTGTATGCGGCTCCCAAGTGCTGGGCTGATCTGCAGTAACCAGCGCGCCAGCTCTGCTGTGGGACTTCTGCCTGGCAGAGGGACGCCCCCTTCCCCCCAAGGAGAGATCACACACCCCTGCACAGGGCAGGAGCCTACCAGCCTCCCTTTGGCGACCTCTGCTCCAGGAATCCACTAGGCTGAGCCTTTAGATGTGCAAGGCCTCCCCAATATAAGATCACTTGGGGCAAGGCACATTAGGGCTCCAAAGTCACTCAGGAGCAGGCAGGCCCCAGAAATCGGTGCCAGGGGAATCCTGGTAATCAAGGGGGGGCAGAAATAGCTTTGCAGGCTCACAGGAGGTCCAACCAACAGCCAGTGGCAGCAGAACCAACTAAAACCAGAGGTATCCAGATGGCAAAAGGCAAACGTAGGAATGTTACTAACAGAAATCAAAGTAATGTGGGACCATCCGAACCCAACTCTCCAACAGCAGCAAGTCCTGGATACCCCACCACACCCAAAAGACAAGATCTGGATTTAAAATCACTTCTCATGATCCTATTAGAGGATCACAAGAAGGACACAAATAAATCTCATAAAGAGTTACAGGAGACCATGAATCAACGGTTAGAAGCCCTTACAAAGGAAACACAAAAATCGCTTAGAGAAATGCGGGAGAACATGGATCAAAAGATGGAGGCCCACAAGGAGACAACACAAAAATCACTTAAAGAAATGAATCAACGGTTAGATGCACTTTCAAAGGACTCACAAAAATTGCATAAAGAAATGCAGAAGAATATGGGTCAACAAATGGATGTCCATAGGGAGGTAACACAAAAAGTGCTTAAAGAAATGAATCAACGGATAGATGCCCTTACAAAGGAAACATGAGACCTGCTTAAAAAAATGCAGGAGGCAATGGATCAACAGATGGAAGCCCATGAGGAGGAAACACAAAAATCGCTCAGAGAAATGCAGGAGAACGTGGGTCATCAGGAAGAAATCCTGAAAGAGGTAATACAAAAATACCTTAAAGAAATACAGGAAAATACAAACAAACAAGTGAAGGATCTCAGCAAATCCATCCAGGAACTAAAAAAGGAAGTAGAAACAACTAAGAAATCACAAAGGGAGACAACTTTGGAGATAGAAAACCTTGGGAAGAAATCAGGAGTCATAGATGCAAACATCAACAATAGAATACAAGAGATGGAAGAAAGAATCTCAGGTGCTGAAGATTCCATAGAAAGCATCGACTCAACAGTCAAAGAAAATGCAAAATGCAAAAAACGTGTAACCCAAAACATCCAGGAAATCCAGGACACAATGAGAAGACCAAACCTAAGGATTATAGGTATAGATGAGAGTGAAGATTTGCAACTTAAAGGGCCAGTAAACATCTTCAACAAAATTATGGAGGAAAACTTCCCTAACTTAAAGAGAGAGATGCCGATGAACGTACAAGAAGCCTACAGAACTCCAAACAGACTGGACCAGAACACAAATACCTCCCGTCACATAATAATCAAAACACCGAATGTTCTAAACAAAGAACGAATACTAAAAGCAGTAACAGAAAAGGGCCAAGTAACATACAAAGGAAGACCTATCCGAATCACATCAGACTTCTCACCAGAGACTATGAAAGCCAGAAGATCCTGGGCAGATCTCATGCAGACACTAAGACAGCACAAATGCCAGCCTAGACTACTATACCCAGCAAAACTCTCAATCACCATAGATGGAGAGACCAAGATATTCCATGACAAAACCAAATTTTCACAATATCTTTCCACAAACCCAGCCCTGCAAAGGATAATAGGTGGAAATCAACAATACAAGGAGAGAAATTACACCCTGGAAAAAATGAGATAGTAACCTTCTTTCATCAAACACAAAAGTAGATAACCACTCAAACATAAAGATAGCGTCAAGAATGGCAGATGGCAATAATCACTATGCCTTAATCTCTCTTAATATCAATGGTCTCAATTCCCCAATAAAAAGACATAGACTAGCAGACTGGATATGTAAACAGGACCCAGCATTTTGCTGCATGCAGGAAACGCACCTCAGTGTCAAAGACAAACACTACCTCAGAGTAAAAGGCTGGAAAACAATTTTACAAGCAAATGGCCCCAAGAAACGAGGTGGAGTAGCCATCCTAATATCGGATAAAATTGATTTTCAACCTAAAGTCATCAAAAAAGACACAGAAGGACACTACATACTGATCAAGGGAAAAATCCACCATCAAGAACTCTCAATTCTGAATATCTATGCTCCAAATGCAAGGGCACCCTCATTCGTAAAAGAAACTTTACTAAAACTCAAAGCACACATCGCACCGCACACAATAATAGTGGGTGACTTCAACACCCCGCTCTCTGAAATGGATCGTTCAGGAAAGCAGAAACTAAACAGGGACACAGTGAATCTAATTGAAGCCTTGGACCAAATGGAACTAACTGATATATATAGAACATTTCATCCTAGAGCTAAAGAATACACCTTCTTCTCAGCTCCTCATGGTACCTTCTCCAAAATTGACCATATAATTGGTCACAAATCAGACCTCAACAGATACAAGAAGATAGAAATAATCCCATGCCTCCTATCGGATCACTATGGAATAAGGGTGGTCTTCAATGGCAACAAAAACAAAAGAAAACCCACGTACACATGGAGGCTGAACAATGCTCTACTCAATGATAACTTGGTCAAGATGGAAATAAAGAAAGAAATCAAAGACTTTTTGAAAGTTAATGAAAATGAAGGCACAACATACCCTAATTTATGGGACACAATGAAAGCAGTGCTAAGAGGAAAATTCATAGCCCTGAGTGCCACCAAAAAGAAACGGGAAACAGCATACACTAACAGCTTAATGGCACACCTGAAAGCCCTGGAACAAAAAGAAGCAAATACAGCAAAGAGGAGTAGAAGGCAGGAAATCATCAAACTCAGGGCTGAAATCAATCAAGTAGAAACAAATAAAACCATACAAAGAATCAACAAAACGAGGAGTTGGTTCTTTGAGAAAATTAACAAGATAGATAAGCCCTTAGCCAGACTAACCAGAGAGCACAGAGATAGTATCCAAATTAATAAAATCAGAAACGAAAAGGGAGAGATAACAACAGAAACTGAGGAAATTCAAAAAATCATCAGATCCTACTACAAAAACCTGTATTCAACACAACTAGAAAATCTTGAGGAAATGGACAATTTCCTTGACAGATACCAAGTACCAAAATTAAATCAGGATCAAATAGACCATGTAAACCGTCCTATAACCCCTGAAGAAATAGAAGTTGTCATTGGAAGTCTTCCAACCAAAAAAAGCACAGGTCCAGATGGTTTTAGTGCAGAATTCTATCAGACCTTCAAAGAAGACCTAACACCAATACTCTTCAAACTGTTCCACAAAATAGAAACAGAAGGAACACTACCCAACTCATTCTATGAAGCCACAATTACGCTAATACCAAAAGCACACAAAGATCCGACAAAAAAAGAGAATCCCAGGCCAATCTCTCTTATGAATATCGATGCAAAAATACTCAATAAAATTCTTGCCAACCGAATCCAAGAACACATCAAAACGATCATTCACCACGATCAAGTAGGCTTCATCCCAGGGATGCAGGGATGGTTCAATATAAGGAAATCCATCAATGTAATCCACTACATAAACAATCTCAAAGAAAAAAACCACATGGTCATCTCACTAGATGCTGAGAAAGCATTTGACAAAATTCAGCATCCTTTTATGCTAAAGGTCTTGGAAAGATCAGGAATTCAAGGCCCATATCTAAACATAGTAAAAGCAATTTACAGCAAACCAGTAGCCAGCATCAATCTAAATGGAGAGAAACTTGAAGCAATCCCACTAAAATCAGGGACTAGACAAGGCTGCCCTCTCTCTCCATATCTTTTCAATATAGTACTTGAAGTTCTAGCTAGAGCAATTAGACAACAAAAAGAGGTCAAAGGGATACAAATTGGAAAGGAAGAAGTCAAACTATCACTATTTGCAGACGATATGATACATAAGCGACCCAAAGAACTCCACCAGAGAACTCCTACAGCTGATAAACGACTTCAGCAAAGTGGCCGGATATAAAATCAACTCAAGCAAGTCAGAAGCCTTCCTATACTCAAAGGATAAGCAGGCTGAGAAAGAAGTAAGAGAAATAATACCCCTCACGATAGCCACAAACCATATTAAGTATCTTGGCGTGACTCTAACCAAACAAGTGAAAGATCTGTATGGCAAGAACTTCAAGTCTCTGAAGAAAGAAATTGAAGAAGACCTCAGAAGATGGAAAAATCTGCCATGCTCATGGATTGGCAGGATTAATATAGTAAAAATGAGCATCTTACTAAAAGTAATACACAGATTCAATGCAATCCCCATCAAAATCCCAACTCAATTCTTCATAGAGTTAGAAAGAGCAATTCAAAAATTCATCTGGAATAACAGAAAACCCAGAATAGCTAAAACTATTCTCAAGAGTAAAAGAACCTCTGGGGGAATCAGTATCCCGGACCTCAAGCTGTACTACAGAGCAATAGTGTTAAAAACTGCATGATATTGGTACAGTAACAGACATGTAGATCAATGGAACAGAATTGAAGACCCAGAAATGAATCAGCACTCCTATGGTCACTTGATCTTTGACAAAGGAGCTAAAACCATCCAGTGGAAAAAAGATAGCCTTTTCAACAAATGGTGCTGGCTCAGCTGGAGGTCAACATGCAGAAGAATGCAAATTGACCCCTCCTTATCTCCTTGCACTAAGCTCAATTCTAAGTGGATCAAAGATCTCCACATAAAACCAGACACACTGAAACTAATAGAAGGGAAACTAGGGAAGAACCTTGAACATATGGGCACAGGAGAGAATTTCCTGAACAGAACTCCAATAGCTTATGCTCTAAGATCAAGAATAGACGAATGGGACCTCATTAAATTACAAGGTTTTTGCAAGGCAAAAGACACTGTCAAAAAGACAAAGCGGCAACCAACTAACTGGGAAATGATCTTTACCAACCTTACATCCGACAGAGGGCTAATATCCAAGATATACAAAGAACTCAAGAAGTTAAACTCCAGAGAGGCAAGTAACCCTATTAAAAATGGGGTAGAGAGCTACACAATGAGTTCTCACCTGAAGAATATCTAATGGCTGAGAAGCACATAAAGAGATGTTCATCAACCTTAGTCATTAGGGAAATGCAAATCAAAACAACCCTGAGATTCCATCTCACACCAGTCAGGATGGCTAAGATCAAAAACACAGGAGACAGCAGTGTTGACGAGGATGTGGAGAAAGAGGAACACTCCTCCACTGCTGGTGGAATTGCAGGCTGGTACAACCACTCTGGAAAGCAGTCTGGCGGTTCCTCAGAAAACTGGGCATGACACTCCCGGAGGATCCGGCTATACCACTCCTGGGCATATACCCAGAGACTTTACCTGCATGCAATAAGGACACATGCTCCACTATGTTCATAGCAGCCTTATTTATAATAGCCAGAAGCTGGAAAGAACCCAGATGTCCCTCAACAGAGGAATGGATTCAGAAGATGTGGTATATCTACACAATGGAATACTACTCTGCAATTAAAAACAATGAATTCACGAAATTCCTAGGCAAATGGTCAGAACTTGAAAATATCATCCTTAGTGAGGTAACCCAATCACAAAAGAACACACATGGTATGCAGTCACTGATAAGGGGATATTGACCCAGAATCTCGGAATACCCTAGACACAATCCACATATCAATAGATTTCTAAAAAGATGGAAGGAGAGACCCCTGGTCCTGGAAAGACTGGATGTAGGGGAATGCCAGGACAGAGTAACGAGAGGGGGTTGAATGGAGAAAAGAGGGAGGGAAGGGGGCTTATGGGACTTTCGGGGAGGGAGGAAACGGGAAAGGGGAAGTGATTTGGAATGTAAATTAAAAAAATAAAATAAAAAAAAGATTTTAGTTGTTATTGACCTAAAATATTCTTATGTAAGTCTAATACACATTTTTTGTCAGTTATGCTATAGCCACAGAGCAAACAGTTATAGCAGATACATAAACATGAAAGACAAAGTAATCAAAGCCTATACTACTAAAAACCAGAAAGCCACAAAGACAACCAGAAGAAACAAAGACAAATATAGCATCTACAAAACAACTAGGAAAAAATGTTAAGATGTCAGAAATATTTTATCTGTCAAAAATATTAAACATATGAATGAAAAACTTTCCAGTCCTGAGTAGATTAATACAAACACAGTAAGACCCAAGTACAGGTTAATTTTAGACAAGACCTTTCACTTTAAGGACATGTGAGGTGAAAGTGAAGGGATGTGAGACAATGCTGTGAGTGGACAGCAAGGGTATGTGTACACGTCAGATATGAAACAAGCCTCAAGAAAAAGTTCATGGGAGAAACAGAGAAATTGGTAAAAAGAGCAATCCATCCATTGTCCTACTTGAAAATATATATATTGCGAACACTGATAATCCAATATAAATGAATAAATATATAGAATATAAAACATTAATGGACATGATAGGAGGGATATGTACCAGTACAATAAAAGTACCCCACTTTTCAACAACCATAGAGAAAATTTAAAAATTGCTGGCATTAGATTGCACTGTAAAGCTAATGTACTTATAGAAACACAGAATTTTCCACCCATCAGTATAATGTATACTCCATACTCCAATGCACATGGAACATTTTCCAATAAAGGTATGATTTACAACTGCAAAATATGTCATAAACTAAAAATGCTTGACATTATATCCAGAAATTTTTCTAATCATAATTATGTGAAACTTAGAACATGATGGTGAAAATGTTAGAAAAGTCACAAATATGTAGAAATGGAAGAAAGCTAATGGGTCCTGTAGACATTAAAAGACAAGAAGAAATTTAAAAGTATCTTAAGAAATTTTTGTCCTTGCAGTTCTTTCAGACAAGAACAATTCTGGGTCATAGTTTTTGACTGTGGGATGGCAATCCCATCCCTTCACTTGATGCCCCTCTTTCTATTAGAGGTGGACTTTTAAAATGGTTCCCTCTCCTGACTGTAGGGCATATCATCTAATGTTGCCCCCTTTGAGTCCTGAGAGTCTACCACTTACCAGGTCTTTGGTATATTCTAGAGGGTCCCCCCGCACCTACTTCCCAAAGTTGCCTGTTTCCATTCTTTCTGCTGGCCCTCAGGGCTTCAGTCTTGTTTCCTCCATCCAACATCTGATCATGTTCCCCTATTCCCCTCCCTGTCCCCCTTTCCCTCCCCATCTCCCTTGGTTGCTTTCTTCTCCCTCCCAAGTAGGACTGTGGTATCTTCACTTGGGCCATTCAACTTGTTAACCTTCTTGAGTTAAAATTACAATGGTAATAGACTTCTCAAATCTTTGTGATACAAGTTTCCAAGAGGAAAGTTGACATCAAGAAATCCCTCTATTGGGTCTTGGGAGATGGATCAGTCAGCATGAAGGGCCTCTCCTCCCTTTGATGTTCAATAAGGCCATCCTCTGCTACATATGCAGCTGGAGAGAGAGAGAGAGAGAGAGAGAGAGAGAGAGAGAGAGAGAGAGAGAGAGAGAGAGAGAGAGAGAGATCAAATAAAATCAGAAACAAAAGTGGAGATATTGTGAGGACACACCAGAAAGTAAAAGCATCATACAGAAATATTATGATCACATATAAATTTAATAACTTAGAAGAAATTAATAAACTCTAGAGAACAATAATGTACTAAGATTGAGTCGGGAAAGAAACAATGTGTGAATGAATTACTAACAGAGTTGACAAGAGTTAAAAATCTTCCAACAGAGAAAAGACCAGAACCAGATGGCTCTATGGCTTAATTCTGCCAAACATTCAGCAGATTATTAGAAATATTTCACAAAGTCATCAAAAAATTAGAGCTAGAGGGAATAATTCTAAATAAATCTGAGCCATAATCATCCTGGTGACTCATGGTATTGAGCATCTTCACACTGAGATTCTGATTGGTGAATATTTCTTCCTTAAAAGAATATCTGTGCCTCTCTGCTCCTCCATGTTCTAGAAACAGCCACATCTTTTCCTGCAGTGCTAGCCTTATTCCTTAGACACGATGGTGAAGATCAGAGCAAACAGATTTGGCCATATTACGCACCTGGTTACCAGGGCTGCCATATCATCTAACAAGGTGGAAATTATTGGTATCAGTGAACCCTTCATTAATGTCAACTGCATGATCTACATGTTCCAGAGTCACTCTACCCATGGCAAGTTCAATGGTACAGTCAAGGCTGAGAATGGGAAGCTTGTCATCAATGGGAAACCCATAACCATCTTCCAGGTGTAAGATTCCTCTAACATTAAATGGTGGTGATGCTGGTGCTGAGTATTCAGTGGAGTCTACTGGTATCTTCACCACCATGGAAAAGGCTAAGCTCACTTGAAGGATGGGGTCAAAAGGGTTATCATCTCCACCTCTTCTCCTGATGCCCCCATGTTTGTGATGGGTGTGAATCACAAGAAGTATGACAACTCACTCAAGATTGTCAGCAATGCTTTCTGTACCACCAACTGCTTAGACCCCCTGGCCAAGGTCATCTATGACAACTTTGGCATCAAGGAAGGACTCGTAACCACAGTTCATGCCATAAATGCCTCTTAGAAGCTTGTGGATGTCACCCCTGGAAAGCTATGGCATGATGGCTATTAGGCTGCAGAGAGCATCATCCCTATATCCACTGGTGCTGCCAATGGTATGGGCAAGGTCATCCCAGAGCTTATGTTATCTGTTTTGTTTTTTTGTCTTTGTATTAGCACACATCTAAGAAATCATTAAATGAGGCAACAGATAGAAGCATATCCCTATGTTGTTTTAGAGCTTTTCTGGTTGAGGGGTTCACATTTAATATTTATGTCCATTCCAAATTAAATTGGGTTTTGTGCATGGTCAGTTTTAAGAAAGGTATTTGCATGTGGGCATAAAAATTTCTTTGTAGGATTTCTTGAAGAGGGTATTTTATTCTCTTTGTGTATTCTTGATATTGATACCATGTCCAAGAAAGTTTTATCATATATGCACACATATTTTTATTTCTGGGTCTTCAATTCTAAGTCATTGGTCTATATGGCTTTTTATATAGTTAGACAGCTTTGAAATTTGTTTTTAGATAAGGAGTCCTAATGCCAACAGTTCTATATTTCATATACAAGTTTCTATCATCTATTTGTGGTTCTTTTAAGTAATTCCTTTTGCATTTTATAAATGTAAATTTCATAAACATAATCAGGAATTTGAAAATTTCTTTGGAATATACAAGTATCTTAGTATTAATACTAGTCCATGAATAAAGAATGCCCTTCTATTTGTAGTTTCCTTGAAGTTACTTTTATCATTATTTTGTAATTTTTGTAATAAAAGTCTTTGGATTTTTCGGCCACATTTACTTGTGTTGCACTTTTAATAAGAATCACTTCTTGGTTTTTGATAGATTGTTCTTACTATATAGACATGAGCTGATATTTCTATGTGGACTTTGTGTCCTGCAAATTTACTGAGTCAATTTACTACTTAACTTTTGGTGGAGCTCAAAGACCCCAAATCATTTGTCTGTGCAAAATAACTCCATATGCAATCAAAGACAATTAATTTCTTTCTCTTTCTTAATTGCCTTGCTTTGGATTTACAAAACTACACTTAATTAAACAGTAAGAGAAGACATTCTTGCCTTGTTCTTATCTTAGATGCAATACCTTCCCCTTTCAACAAGGATTATGATATTAGCTGTTGGCTCTTCTAAATTGCTTATTATTGATTGAGGTAGCTATATTTTCCATCTTATTTATTAAGTATTTTTTCCCATGAGTGTTGTCAATTCTTTACATCTTTCATCTATTCTTTACATCTATTGATTTTTCCATCTTACATTTTGTAAGAGTGACCTATCACACTATTTAATGAGTCATATTCACATCCCAGAGGTAAATCCTATGTCGTCATAGGATAAGCACTTTTAAGAATACCTTGTTTTCTACTCCTTCTCAATTTGGTATTAATAGAACAGTGAATTATTGACATGTATTTAAAATGAAATGAGATGCCATGGCTGTTATGATTATAAAAAGATAGAGAAGTAAAAGATATGTTCTATGGGGGTGTGGTGAGGTGTGGGGGAAGGGGGTGCCTCAGAATGCCCATGCCAAGGCATCCCTTCCCCCTGAGGGACCAGCCACACAACAGTATAGTATAGAATATAGTTTATTCAGGGAATAGGGAGGGGAGGGGTTAAGAGTGTAGTAGAGGCAGAGAAAGGCAGAGAGAAAGAGAAAGTAGAGAAGTAGAGGCTGTCCATGACCATGTGGAGAGAGGGGGGAAGGGAAGGGGGAGAGAGAGAAACCTAACAGGGCAAGATAGAAGCAAGCAGGAAACAGGTGTAAGAGAGGCAAGAGAGAAAGGAGAGGGTAAGAAGCCCCTTTTATAATGGACCAGGCCTACCTGGCTGTTGCCAGGTAACTGTGGGGAGGGGCATACCTGTTTGTTGCCAGGTAACTGTGGGGTGGAGCTTAGACAGAATCCTAACATTCCCTGTTTTGGTTTAATTAAAAGAAAAAATTAGAAAGAGGTGATGGAGAAGCAAGAATAGGGTCGTTGTGATATCTGGCTGCTTCATACTGACATTGGAGGCCACATGTCTCCAGGGAATCTAGAAGAATGGGTAAGGGGGATTTTTGTCCAGTCTTAGGAGAGTTGTTTGGTTCCTTGCTGTTCAGGGTCTGTAGAGCCATCTGAGGATAGGTCAGAAGGAATAGGTTCAGTAGAAGTGTCTGTGTCTGAGAGAAGATTGAGCATCTGAACGTTGCTTCTCTGGAACTGTCCTGTGTGTAGTAAGTGCCTGGACTTAACAAGATCTTGGAACACATTATTATAGGTAGAGAATAAGATTAAGTACATTTGGGAGAAAGAAAAATTTTTCTTAAGATGAACATTTGAAATCCAGAGGAATCCCACCCTCTGGAACAGTTTAGGCAGATGTACTTATCTGAATGGAGCCTATTTGGTCCATGAGAGGTAGATCTGAGTAGATTTCCTGTAGTTTGAAAGTTTATAAAAGAGATAACATGACTTAATAGCATGATCAGTCTTTAAGATGAGCCTTTTGTGGAGCAGAAGGTACAAGATTTAAAAGTTGGAAAAGTTGGGATCATACAGTGGAATGTTTTATTAGGGTTAGGCAAATTTATAGGAACTCAGATAATACTAGGACTGTGGCATAGCAAAAAGAGAAATAATAAAGCATTTAATTAGTCCTCTTTTTTTAGTCTCCTCTTTCATTTCTGATATTGTTAATTGAAGTTTTGGGGAGTCTTTTTATGTCTAAGGATTAGTAGATATCTTTAATCTCATAAATCAAATTTTTAAAATTTAAAACTTTAAAATTTAGTCAAATTTTACAGTTGTTTTCTTATTGCTTATTTCACATCTTTCTCTACTCTTATAATTTTCAAGCTTTGTGCAGTGGCAGTATCGTAGCCAATGAGGTTTATCTGAGGCACAATTAGTGCTAATCGAAAACTCTTATAATTTTCTTCCTGCTAATTTTATGCAATTTCTAATTTTACTATTTCTTTGAAATATAAATTTAGGACATCTACTTATGATCCTTTCTTTGAGGATGTAGGCATTTGTGGTTGTGAATTTCCCCTTTAATACTGGTTTGCATCTTTTCATAAGTCTCGATACATCTGCTCTCATTTTATTTACCTTGAGTTTTTTTTCTTAATAGTATTTTGATGTTTTATTCCAAAATGTCTTGGTTGATTTTTTATTTCTCTAATAAAATACTCTGGCAATATAAACTTGAGGGATAAATGGTTTATCTAGATTCCCTGTTGAAAATTATAGTCTATTATGGTGGGAAAGTCACACCAGCAGAAGCTGGACACATAATATCTATAATCATGAAATAGAGAGAAACAATGCAGTTCACAGTTTGCTTTGTGTATTCCATTGAGTTAAGGATTTCAGCTTGGGGAATAGTCTCACCCACAACCAAGATGCATGTTCCCACATCCACTAAAATAATCAAGAAAATCCACCCACAGGCCCAACTCCTAGTTTCTGTCTAGTTGACAATTAGCACAAGTTGACAGGTACCAGGATTAATTGTGTAAGTATCTGCATAATTTTTATATTTTTGAATGCTCCCAAGTCTTTGTATTATTGGTTTCTAATTTTACTTAATTGTCATTAGGAAAATACTTGAAATCATTTCAGTCTTCTTATTTCTGTTAAGACTTGCTTTGTAACCTTGCACATATTCTGTTCTGGATGTTTCCTACACTTAGGATCAGTATTCAGCCAGAGTTGAGGGAAGAGTATTCTGTACTAGTCTGCCATCTCCATGGTATCACTAAATTATGATAAATATTTTATTACTTTTATTTAGATAAGCAATCATTATAGTTAGGTAAAGTACTGAAATTTCCTACTTTTTTTTCATTACTATTTCTCCCTTTATATCTGACAAAGTTTGCTTTGGATATTTAGGTGTTTCAATGTTGTGTGTAAATATATATACATAGATATATATTCATATGAATATATGTATATATAGAGATATGTATACAGATATATATGTATATATCTATAGATATCTCTCTATAAACACACACATATATGTATATATACATATATATATAATTTGATATCAATTATATATAATGCATTTTTTAAATTTGATATTTTGTTAGTTTACATTTCAAATGTTATCCCCTTTCTTGGTTTTCCCTCTGTAAACCTCGTATCCAATCCCCCCTTACCCTGCTTCTATGAGGGTGCTTGCCAACCCACCTACCCACTCCCACCTCACCACCCTAGCATTCCTCTACACTGGGACATCAAGCCTTCACAGGACCAGTGGGCCACTCTTCCCATTGATGCCAGATAAAGCCCCTACAGCTTCTTCAGTCCTTACTCTACCTCCTCCTCTGGGGTCCCTGTGCTTAGTCTGATGGCATCTGTATTGGTCAAGATCTGGCAGAGCCTCTGAGGAAACAGCTGTATCAGGCTCCTGTCAGCTATCACTTCTTGGCATCAGCAGTAGGGTCAGTTTGGTGTCTGCATATGGGCTGGATCCCCAGGTGGGGCAGTCTCTGGATCTCCTTTTCTTCAATCTCTGTTCCACTCTTTGTCTCTGCATTTCCTTTAGAAAGGATCAATTCTGGGCCAAAATTTTTGAGAAGGGTGGGTGGCTCCCTCCCTCAACCAGGGGCCATGCCTAACCTCTGGATATGGTCTCAACAGGTTCTCCCTCCCCATGGTGGGGTATTTCAGCTAAATATTTCATCCCCTGGGGGTCCTGGGAGGGTCTTGCTTTCTTGGCATCTGGGACTTTCAAGTTGCTACCCCTAGTTCCCCATCCCCCATTGCTGCACACCTCTGTTCAATTTCCTGACCCTCTGTACATCTCCTCCATCTTCTTCAACACCTCATTCTGCCCCTCTTTCTTCCCTCTCCCTCCTCTATTCTCCCAAGTCCCTTCCACACTCTACTTCCCTTGATTATATTGTTCCCTCTTCTAAGTAGGACAGAATAATCCACTCATTGGTATTCTTTCCTCTTGAGCTTCATGTGGTCCGTGAGTTGTATTTTGGGTATGCTATGCTATTTGACTAATATCCACTTATCAGTGAGTACATACCATGTGTGTTCTTTTGTGACTGATTTACCTGACTGAGGATCCATCCATTTGCCTGCAAATTTCACGAAGTCATTGGTTTTTTTTTTAATTTTTTAAAAAAAATACTTATTTTTTTGGACTCCATATTTTATCCCCACCCCATTCCACCCTCCGACTGTTCCACATTCCATACCTCCTCCCAAACCCCTGTCTCAATGTGTATATCCCCACCCCCCACCCCACCTGACCTCTAAACTTCCTGGGTCCTCCAGTCTCTTGAGGGTTAGGTGCATCATCTCTTAATGAACACAGACTGGGCAGTCTTTTATTGTATGTGTATTGGGGGCCTCATATCAGCTGGTGTATGCTGCCTTGTTGGTGGTTCAGTGTTTGGGAGATCTAGGGGTCCAGATTAATTGAGACTGCTGGTCTTCCTATAGGGTTGCCCTTGTCCTCAGCTTCTTTAAGCCTTCCCTAATTCAACAACAGGGTCAGCTGCTTCTGTCCATTGGTTGGGTGCAAATATCTGCATCTGACTCAGCTGCTTTTTGGGTCTTCTGGAGTGCAGTCATGCTAGGTCCCTTTTTGTGAGTGCTCCATAGCTTCAATAAGAGTGTCAGGCCTTGGGACCTCACCTTGAGCTGGATCCCACTTTGGGTCTGTTGCTGAACCTTCTTATCCTCAGGCTCCTCTCCATTTTCACCCCTGTAATTCTTATAGATAGGAACACTTATGGGTCAGAGGTGTGACTGTGGGATGGCCCCCCTCTCCCTCATTTGATGCCCTACTTTCCTGCTGGAGGTGGGCTCTATAAGTTCCCTCTCCCTACTGTTGGGCATTTTATCTAAGGGCCCTCTCTTTGAGTCCTGAGAGTCTCTCACCTCCTAGGTCTCTGGTACATTCTGGAGGGTCCCCCCAACCACCTATCTCCTGGGGTTGCCTGTTTCCATTCTTTCTGCTGACCTTCAGGGCTTCAGTCCTTTTCTCTCACCCAATACCAGATCAGGTTCCCTCTCCCCCAACTCTCCCCACCTGTCCACTTTCCCTCCCTCCCTCCCTACTTGTGATTGCTTTCTTCTCCCTCCCAAGTGGGACTGATGAATCTTCACTTGGGCACTTCAGCCTGTTGATCTTTCTGAGTTCTGTAGACTGCATCTTGGGTATTCTGTACTTTTTGTTTTTTGGTTAATATCTACATATCAGTGAATACATACCATGTATGTCCTTTTGTGTCTGAGTTACCTTACTCGGGATGATATTTTCTAGTTCCATCCACTTGCCTGCAAAACGCAGGATGGCCTTGTTCTTAATAGCTGAGTAGTATTCCATTGTGTAAATGAACCACATTTTCTGTATCCATTCTTTTTTTTTTTTACTTTTTTAAAATTTTTTTATTTACATTCCAAATGATTTCCCCTTTCCCATTTCCTCCCTTCCCGAAAGTCCCATAAGCCCCCTTCCCTCCCTCTGTTACCCATTCAACCCCCTCTCGCTTCTCTGTCCTGGTATTCCCCTACATCCAGTCTTTCCAGGACCAGGGGTCTCTCCTTCCATCTTCTTGGAAATCTATTGATATGTGAATTGTTTCTTGGGTATTCCGAGATTCTGGGTTAATATCCCCTTATCAGAGACTACATACCATGTGTATTCTTTTGTGATTGGGTTACCTCACTAAGGATGATATTTTCCAGTTCTGAACATTTGCCTAAGAATTTCGTGAATTCATTGTTTTTAATTGCAGAGTAGTATTTCATTGTGTAAATATACCACATCTTCTGAATCCATTCCTCCGTTGAGGGACATCTGGTTTCTTTCCAGTTTCTGGCTATTATAAATAAGGCTGCTATGAACATAGTGGAGCATGTGTCCTTATTGCATGCAGGGGAAGCCTCTGGGTATATGCCCAGGAGTGGTATAGCAGGATCCTCGGGGAGTGTCCTGCCCAGTTTTCTGATTCAAGGCAATCCCCATCAAAATCCCAACTCAATTCTTCATAGAGTTAGAAAGAGCAATTCAAAAATTCATCTGGAATCACAGAAAACCCAGGATAGCTAAAACTATTCTCAAGAGTAAAAGAACTTCTGGGGGAATGAGTATCCCGGACCTCAAGCTGTACTACAGAACAATAGTGATAAAAAACTGCATGGTATTGGTACAGTGACAGGCATGTAGATCAATGGAACAGAATTGAAGACCCAGAAATGAATCCACACTCCTATGGTGACTTGATCTTTGACAAAGGAGCTAAAACCATCCAGTGGAAAAAAGATAGCCTTTTCAACAAATGGTGCAGGTTCAGCTGGAGGTCAACATGCAGAAGAATGCAAATTGATCCCTTCTTATCTCCTTTCACTAAGCTCAATTCCAAGTGGATCAAGAACTTCCACATAAAACCAGACACACTGAAACTAATAGAAAGGAAACTAGGGAAGAACCTTGAACATATGGGCTCAGGGGAGAATTTCCTGAACAGAACTCCAATAGCTTATGTTCTGAGTTTTTGGTCTTAGCCATTCTCACTGGTGTGACGTGAAATCTCAGGGTCATTTTGATTTGCATTTTCCTGATGAGTAAGAATGTTGAACATTTTTTTAGGTGCTTCTCAGACATTCAAGTTTCCTCAGTTGAGAATTCATTGTTTAGCTCTGTTCTCCATTTTTTGATAGGGTTATTTGGTTCTCTGAAGTCTAACTTCTTGAGGTCTTTGTATATATTGGATATTAGGATTGGTTAAGATCTTTTCCCAATCTCTTGGTTGCACCTTTGTCCTATTGACAGTGTCCTTTGACTTCTAGAAGCTTTGAAATTTTATGAGGTCCCATTTGTTGATTCTTGAGCTTATAGCATAAACTATAGGTGTTCTGCTCAGGAAAATTTGCCTTTTGTCCAAGTGTTTAAGGCTTTTCTCCATATTCTCTTCTATTAGATTCAGTGTATCTGGTTTTATGTGGAGGTCTTTGATCCACTTGAGCTTTGTACAAGGAGATAAGAATGGATCAATTTGCATTCTTCTACATGCTGCCTGCCAGTTGAACCAGCACTGTTTGTTGAAAATGTTGTCTTTTTTCTACTGGATGGTTTTAGTTTCTTTGTCAAAGTTCAAGTGACCACAGCTGTTTGGTTTCATTTCTGGGTCTTCAATTCTACTCCATTGATATGCCTGTGTATCTTTGTACCAATACCATGCAGTTTTTATCATTGCTCTGTAGTACAGCTTGAGGTCAGGGATGGTGATTCCCCCAGATGTTCTTTTATTGTTGAGAATAGTTTTTGCTATCCTGGTTTTTTTGTTATTCCAAATGAATTTGAGAATTGTTCTTTCTAACTCTATGAAGAATTGAGTTGGAATTTTGATGGGGATTGCATTAAATCTGAAGATTGCTGTAGACAAAACAGCCATTTTTACTATATTAATCCCGCCAATCCATGAGCATGGGAGATCTTCCCATCTTCTGAGGTCTTCTTCAATTTCTTTCTTCAGAGACTTGAAGTTAATGTTGTATAATCTTTTACTTGTTTGGTTACACCAAGAGATTTTTATATTATTTGTGTCTATTGTGAAGGGTGTTGTTTCCCTGATTTCTTTCTCATCCCTTTTATCCTTTGAGGCTTTGTTTGAGTTAGTTTTATATCCAGCCACTTTGCTGAGGTTTTTATCAGCTTTAGGAGTTCTTTGTTGGAATTATTGGGGTCACTTAAGTGTACTGTTATATCGTCTGCAAATAGTGATATTTTGACGTCTTCCTTTCCAATTTGTATCCCCTTGACCTCCTTTTGTTGTCTAATTGCTCCAGTTAGAAATTCAAGTACTATATTTAATAAATAGGGAGAGAGTGGGAAGCCTTGAGTAGTCCCTGATTTTAGTGGATTCTTTCAAGTTTCTCTCCATTTAGTTTGATGTTGGCTAGTGGTTTGCTGTATATTGCTTTTACTATGTTTAGGTATGGGCCTTGAATTCCTGATCATTCCAAGACTTTTAACATGAAGGGATGTTGAATTTTGTCAAATGCTTTTTCAGCATCTAATGAAATGATCATGTGGTTTTTTTCTTTGTGTTTGTTTATGTAGCAAATTGCATTGATGCATTTATGAATATTGAACCATACCCGCATCCCTTGAAAGAAGCCATCTTGACTGTGGTGAATGATCATATTGATGTGTTCTTGAATTCAGTTTGTGAGAATTTATTATTTTTCCATCAATATTCATAAGCAAAATTGATCTGAAGTTATATTTCTTTATCAGGTCTTTGTGTGCTTTTGTTATCAGCCTAACTGTGGCTTCATAGAACGTATTAGGTAGCACTGCTTCTGTTTCTATTTTGTGGAATAGTTTGAAGAGTATTGGTATTAGGTCTTCTTTGAAGGTTGGGTAGAATTCTCCACTAAACCCATCTGGTCTTGGGCTTTTTTTAGGTGAAAGTTTATTAATGAATGCTTCTATTTCTTTAGAAGTTATGAGACTGTTTAGATGGTTTATCTGATCCTGATTTAAATTTGACACCTGATATTTGTCTAGAAAAATTGTCCATTTCATCCAGATTTTTCAGTTTTGTTGAGTATAGGCTGTTGTAGTAGGATCTGATAATTTTTTTGATTTCCTGGATTTCTGTTGTTATGTCTCCCTTTTCACTTCTGAATTGTTAATTTGGATACTGTCTCTGTGCCATCTAGTTAGTCTGGCTAAGGGTTTATCTATCTTGTAGATTTTCTCAAAGAACCAGCTCCTGGATTTGTTGATTCTTTGTACAGTTCTTTTTGTTTCTACTTTGTTGATTTGAGCCCTGAGTTTATTTCCTGCTGTGGATTCCTCTTGGGTTTATTTCCTTCTTTTTGTTTTAGAATTTTCAGGTGTGCTTTCAAGCTGCTAGTGTATGCTCTCTTCAGTTTCTTTTTGGAGGCACTCGGAGCTATGAGTTTTCCTCTTAGCACTGCTTTCATTCTGTCTCATAAGTTTGGGTATGTTGTGCCTTCATTTTCATTGAATTCTACAAAGTCTTTCATTTCATTCTTTATTTCTTCTTTGACCAAGTTATTATTGAGTAGAGCATTGTTCAGCTTCCATGTGTATGTGAGCTTTCTATTGTTTTTGTTGTTATTCAAGACCAGTGTTTGTCTGTTTAGATCTGATAGGATGCATGGGATTATTTTAATCTTCTTCTTGTATCTGTTGCCTTAAAATATTTTTCCTTCTTTCATTTGGGTTATCATTCAGGTGGAATACCTCTCTGATCATTTACTGATAAATCAGCACTGTGCTCGAATAGGGCTAATGTTGCCTGGACAGGCTCCTTCTATCATGCAGTGGATTTAAGCCTTACTGGCTTGAATTTGGGATCACTACTGGATATGGCTCATGCCAGGTATTCAAGAAGCTAAGACTATCCATATCCACAGTTGAGTGTTTTAATTGGGCTATTGGCTACATTGACTCACAGTCAGTTCTGGATTAATATGCCTCTTAACTGGTTTCTTCAGTATTCCAGAAAGATTTTGTTTTCAGGACCTCTATCACACTTAGCTGAAGCCAGGTCAGCCAGCCATTGCTTCTTATGCAGTGACTGTATGTACACCATTGTCACTGAGAACAATGATCCTCCTTCCCAACATGATTTTCCTTAACCCTTGATATTAATGGAAAATGTCACCCTTTTCCTGGATCCCAAATTTCACATCAGGACATAATTCTAAGTGGAGCATTGCCACACTGGTATTTATGAGGAGGCAGGAAGGTTGTGATCTCTGTAATGCCACCACACTGAGAAGTAACTGTCATTCCAGTTTTTGGTATGACCAGTCACAATAGGTGTATCATAATCTATAGGAGCCTTATTTATCAATTTATCATATTTATCAATCAGTTTTTTAGTTTTCTTTATCATCAATCACAGTTCTGAGGCAGAATTCAGGAAGTCTACTCTTAGATGTGTATTATTTCTTTTTGTTTGTGTTGGTACCATGTGGTGCTACTTAAGGTTATGAATGAAGCCATGTAGGGACAGAACTCTGGGTAACAGGTACTGAGAAAATATAGACACACTTTCACATTTGGATACTACTTTAGATATAACAGCATTGTAAGTTGGCAAATAAGTGTGGCCTACATGTGTGTACATTAATATACATGCAATGTTCATAATTTTAATTTCTTAGCATGTTAAATCAAACCAAATTCAGTCAAATGTTGCCTTGATGGTAAAAAAAAATATAAGGCTTTTGTCTTATATCAAGAGACTCAGGCTGATCTCATCTCTAGCAGGATTTATAGTTGTTGACCTTCTAAGTCCTAATATCTGATCTAATTTGAGTTACATGCTAAAAATACTTTGACTTCCTTTTTAGGTTATGTATATGTAAAAGTGGTCTTATGCTTTTCTGAGAGTATTTTGTAGACTGAGTGTGGCCTTCTGTGCTATGCTCCTCAGCATACAGGGTTCTAGAGAAGTCTTAGCTGAGGATGCAGTTAATCAGGAAATGCAGATTACTGCTCATTGGCGAGATCTACTGTGTAATATAATGTGATGCTTTGAATGAAAAGAGGTACCAGGTTACTCATTTTCTAATCCTTACTATTCAGATTTTACTTTTATTTCACATGAACAGGAGTCTTCTGACACACCACAGAATGCCTGTGGGAAATAAACTGTTTGGGGAAGGCAAGTCAGTATTGATGAGGAAGTCAGTGCTGACACACTATGTGTCCTCTGATTCTTCTATACTAGAGGGTTTATGTGGCTTGTAAATTCACTGGCCTGTAGTTAGTGACTAAGGTGGTTTTCCTCGAGCCTCCTAAAAAATGGCATGGCAAAGAAATTTGATCTAAAATAAAGGACAAATCAAACAAATCTTTGGACTGCAGTTTAAATCCAATAGCAGATTCTAATTTGAAGAAATTTATTGTTTATATTTTTATGTCTTCAGTTGTCATGATTATCTACTAAACATTTCTAACAATAATTTTCTTTATTCTAGGACATAAAAAAACCACAAAACATCTCTGTTTTGTGGCAGCTCATGCTGGCAAGGATGAAGAATAAGAGGAACAGTCCTCCACTGCTGGTAGGAGTGAAAACTTGTGTGGCCACTTTTCAAATCAATATGGAGCTTTTCCGAAATATTGGGAAATCCATCTACTCTCAAGGCCCAGCTATACTACTCCTGGGCATATACCCAAAGGATGCTTTATCTTACCATAAAGTCACTTGCTCAATTATGTTCATAGCAAGTTTATTCATAACATTCAGAAAGTGAAAACACCCTACATGTTCCTTAACTAAAGAATGAAAAAGAAAATGTGGTATATTTACACAATAGAGTATTACTTAGCTGTTAAACAAAATAACATCATAAAATTTGCAGGAACATGGATGGAAATAGAAAAAAAATCCTGAGTGAGGTAAACCAGACCTAGAAAGACAAATGTGGTATATACTCACTTATAAGTGTGTATTAGCTGTAAATAATAACCAGGCAACTTATGGAAACAAGTGCAGAGACCCACAGACAAACATTAGGCAGATCTTGGAGAAACCATAGAAGAGGGAGAGGAGAGATTGTAGGAACCAGAGGAGTCAAAGACACCAAAGAAAACTCACCAAATCAACTAATCTAGGCTCACAGTTGCTCATAAAGACTATACTGACAATTAGGAACCTTCATAGGTCTGAAATAGTCCCTGTGCATACATGTTATGGTTGTGTAGCTTGGACTCTTAAGAATGGGAGTGGGGCTGTCTTTGACTCTTGCCTGCTTTTGGGATCCTTTCCCTCCTAGAGGATTGTGTTCAGGCTTAAAAAAGGGACTGTGCCTAGCTTTACTGCAACATCACATGCCACATTTGCTTGTTGTCCATGGGAGGCATTTTACCTACTACTTCTTATCCAAAAATGCTTTTGCCCTATTACAATTCTAGTAATACTCTTTTGTGCCTCTATATCATCCATGAACAGGAGTTTTATGTTTCTGTAAAAATGACTTGTATTTTTTGTTTGTTTTGTTATAGTTTTTGCCCACTCATCTCTACTGAAAGACAGATTAGAAGAGATAATAAATCCTTGATTTGTTCTAACTTCAAAGAAATGATTTGTAATTTCATTCCTTCCTATGATGCTAAAAATATTCTGTTACATGAATTCACTCAGCTTTTACAATTCATATGCTAGTGCTGAACTACAGAAAGTACTATTTTGGCATGATCGTGATAATCAAATTTTTTTCTTTTTAATTTGCTGTTCCTTCTGAACATGTTTTGTTTTTTATTTAAATTATTATTATGAATTATTATTATTGGTACTTATTTGCTTTATATCCTCTCACTGACCCCTCTTGGTCACATCTTGCCACAATTCTTCTTCCATCCTCTTCCCTTTTCCTCTGAGTGGGTGAGAGTTCTCTCTCTGGTTATGCCCCTACCTGGCACATCAAGTCTCAGTGAGCATAGGAACATCCTCTCAAACTGAGGCTAGACAAGGCAGCCTAGCTAGAAGAACATATCCCATGTACAGGCAATACCTTTTGAAATAGCCCTTGCTCCAGTTTTTCAGGACCCACATGAAGACCAACGTGCACTTTTGCCACATATGTGCAGGGAGGCCTAGGTTCAGCTAGTTTATGTTCTTTGGTTGGTGATTCAGTCTCTGAGAGCCCCAAGGGTCCAGGTTAGGTGATTATGCTGGTCTTCTTGTGGAATTTCTATCCTCTGAGGGGCTGCAATCCTTCCTCCTATTCTTCCATAAGAGCACTCAAGCTCCATCTACTGTTTGGCTGTGGGTCTTTGCATCTGTCTGGGTCAGCTGGTGGATGGAGCCTCTCAGAAGACAGCCTGGCTAGACTCCTGTCTGCAAATCTAACAGAGTATCATTAATATCATTAATAGTTTATCATTAATATCATTAATGGGATCAATCCTTGCCCATGGGATGGGTTTCAAGTTGGGCTGGTTATCCACTGACCTCAGTACATCTCTGCTCCATTCCCTGTTCCTGCATTTCTTGTAGACAGGATAAATTTGGGTTGAAAGATTTGTAGTTGGATTGGTGTTCCTATTGTTTCATTGGGGTTCCTGCTTGGCTACTGGAAGTGGCCTTCTCAGGTTGCATACCCCTAATGCTGTGAGTCACAGCTAAGGACATCTTCATTGATTCATGAGAACCTCCCTTATCCCAGGTCTCTTTCTCTTCCTGGTGATGCTCCTTACCTCCCCACCCTGTCAGATGCAGATGTCCATTCATTCTCATGGCCATCTGGTCATCCTTACTATCTCTCCCCATACCTGATCTTGAACCCCACATTCTCTTCCACATCCTCCCCTTACCCATTTCCCTCCCTCTATCTGGCTTTTAAGACTATTTTATTTCCCCTTCTAAGTGAGATTCAAGCATCCTCTGTTGTACCTTCTTTTTTGTTTAGCTTCTTTGGATTTGTAGATTGTAACATGGGTATTCTGTATTTTATGGCTAATATACACTTAAAAGTGAATATGTTCCATGCATGTTCTTTTGGGACTGGGTTATCTCACTCAGGATGATATTCTAAAATTTTATCCATTTGCCTGCAAAATTCACAATGTCTTTGTTTTTAACAGCTGAATGTTATTCCATTGTGTAGTTGTACCACATTTTCTTTATCTGTTCTTCAGTTGAGGGACATTTCCAGTTTCTAGCTAGTATGAATAAAGCTGCTATGAATATAGTTGAGCAAGTGTTTTTGTGGGGGTTGGAGCATCCTTTGGGTATATTCCCAGGAGTGGTATAGCTGGGTCCTGAGGTAGAACTATTCCCAATTTTCTGAGAAACTGCCACATTCATTTCTCAAGTGGTTGTAGAAGTATCCCACCAGCAATAGAAGAGTGTTCCCCTAGCTTCACATCCTCACCAACATGTGCTGTTGCTTGAATTTTTGATCCTTTCTTCCTTCTTTTATTTTAAAATTGCTAATATCGAGCAAACTTAAATTTTGTGATATGGTCACATTTTTTTCAAACTCATAGCTCATTTTTGAAACTTTGGTCCATGAGAAAGAATGGTTGCTGTTTTCTTATGTCCTGATCATTTTCTTTTTTCCCATTAATTTATTTATTCACTTTACATCCCTCAGGATTCTTCAATTCTTCCCCTGATTTTTACACAAGACTTACTGAGCTCTCCTGGCCCTCTCTCTCTGGCTTTTCCTAACTCAGATCTCCTACCCTTCCACTCTCTATCCCCTCTCCCACTCAGTTCTCTCCCTCCATCCCTCCACTCAGATGACAATTTCATTTCCCCTTTTGAGTGAGATTCAAGTGAGATTCAAAGAACCTTCTTTGGGTTCTCATTATTTAGCTTCTTAAGGTCTGTGTATCGTGGGTATCTTGTGCTTTACGGCTAATGTCCACTTATATATCATTTTCTAAAATCATAGCTATGGCCTATTTAAATAGTGATCTTGTAGGTTTTTGATTTGTTAGTTTTGCTTTCTGAAAAGACAGAAAATTAACATTATTTATTTATTAACATATTGAAAGGACTTGCCTTTGAATTATCTAAACCTGAAATTTTTATAAGAAAAAGTTTTACAGCATGAGTTGAATTTATTAAACTGTACTAAGTATGTACTATTTCTCTAGAATGTCTTGCAAGCAATCTAAAATTTAAATTTAATTCATATCCCTATTTAAAATTCATGTTGTCTTTTAACCATGTAGCATTGGTATGTCATATGTTTTGGAGAGTTTATAATATATTTTCTATGGCCTAAATATTGAATGTCTGCCAAGTTCATAAGCAAGTTCTGGTCCTCAGCTTGTGGTTCTATTGAAAGGTGGAACCTTAAAGAAATAGGACCTAGTGAAAAGATATCATCACTGTAGATGAGCCCTGGAAGGGGATATTTCCATGCTCGTTCCCTTTCATTCCAAAGAGGTAAGCAGCTATGGTCCATCATATTGAGTCATAATGTTCTGCTTCTGCACATGCTCAGAAACAGTGTCATCAATTAATCAGGGATAGAAATCCCTGAAGCCAGGAGCCTTTCCCAGTTTGCTACAGTGATAGGATTCTTATTGCTGTACTTGCTTTCTTTAAATTAATTTTGTCACAAGAGCAAACCTTTTTTCTTATCAATGTCCTTACAATTTTGTTTAGTCTTTATGATTATCTTCTATTTTTTTCTAGTTTTCATAGGCTTATATATATCATCTTTTGACTTTAATAAAAAGCTTATATAAAGATAAAATATTAATATTAAACTATTCTATTTAATTTTTGTCTCCCATCTTACTATTTTTGAGCTAATTTTATATATTTATTTATTCTATTTTATTTTTTACTAATGTAGCAGTTGCACATTCTATGTATTTGAAGCTATGGATTCCAGAATCACATTTCAATGTTTAGAGTAAGGACTTTCATATGTCATGGAGAATTGGGCAATATTTTACTTTTCTGACTTAAATGAGAACACAAACATACCTTTGGAGTTATTTATCATCTAATATTTTCCATGTGAACATATTGAAGTAGCATAAACTTGTCATGAGTTGGTGCTTTTTGGTTCTGATTTCTATTAATGATATAACAGTATGATTGCAGATCAAAGAACCTCTAGGTTGGTGTGTGAATATAAATATCTGTCTGTTTATTCATGGTTACAAAGGCAACACACTCCCAAACACTCAGAAACAAGACATAGAAATATGTTACTTCATCTCTCAGGATGAATAATGGCTAAAGAAGGAAGAATCATCATTTAAAAAAGGCAGTAGATAATTTCCTAAAATTTAATGTTTCTTTAATATATTGAGGACAACAAAACACTCTCAGTGAGAAAACTCAAATAACCAAGGACAAGCTGGTCACCAAATATCAAGTAAGAGAATGTAAGAAAAAGCAAATGAAACCAGTATTTGATATCCTTTTCAAACAGAAAAAGATAATCCCCAGTCTTCCAAGCATACATGTAAACAGAGACCAAGGGGAAAATCAGAAAACGTGATGTATAAAGACAAGAATTCTAAAAGGCAAACATAAATTGCACAAAGAAGTAAAGCAATCAGAAACAAATAGAAAGAAAATTTGTCCTATAGCTAGTAGTGTACATTTTTACAGTAATGCACCAGAATTGGTGAAAAAGAAAACAACATTAAACACCTTCCCATTATGCCATGGTCTTTATGTAGAAGGGAGGTATGGGAGGTGGATATAATCCAGGTGTATTTTGAAAATGCACAAGATTTTTAAAGAATTAACAAAATACTTCCTGTAGTCTCATGATAAAGCATACAAATTATAAAGCAGAGACAAATAACAAACACATTGATATTCTCACTTAAAATGCTGAAGAACAGAACAGGGTATTTTATCTGTTGAATGCTTATCATATCCAAGAAAACAGAATTACAAATGAGATCCTAGCAGTCAGAACAACCTAATTTTCCTTCCTTTCAAAAAGAATGGTATTTGCAAGCAGCTACAAATACTTACAGATATGTAAGTTTTAAAAAATGTGTCACATCTACCTTTGACTTGTTTTTTGGTGCTAGGGATAGACTCAAAACTTTGCAAATGTTAGGTGAGTGTTTAGCATTGAGCTATGTCTACATTTTTGCTTTTATGATGTTCAAAACTTGAGAAAAGCAGTCAACTACAGAACACCTAAAATATTTATTTACGATTAAGATCGTAAAATAATTAAACAGATTATTTTCGAAACAGTGTATAGATGTACTCTAGTTTGCTTTTCTTTCAATTTCTGAATTTAGTGAAAACTAAGTGAAAGGAACAAAGGAGTGGGCAATGAATACTGATGACTCTTTGAGCTGGCAGTGCACCCTGGACCAGATGGAGCTGTCAGCAGAAGGCATTTAAGGAAACTTGTTGCCAGGCATTGCCAACAAGTTGGTCCCTTAGGAACAACTATATGCATCAAAGCTTCTGTTACATAGTCTTGTGCTGAGATGTAGAACAATCTGTAAGAGCTATTTTTGTGCTTTAAAATTTTCCCATATACTAGACGCAGGTCACCTCAGTCTATAAGCATATGTATCCTATGGTCTTTTTTCAGCAATTTTTTCCCCTCTGCCAACTTGCTTTATATTTTCTCTATGGTATTGTTTTTTCTGCATTCCTGGGACTCTTAAGAGAAACATAAATGTGTTTTCACCCTAAACTCAAACGTTAACTATTATTTTGTCATTTTTTGTGCTTGTGCAGGTTAGTTTTAAATATTGGAATCAAAATACCTGCTATGTTCAGATTAGTCATGCCAAATGTTCCTACAAACTTGTGATATGCTTAGTTAATATTTATGAAAAAACAAATCAGAATTTTGACAATAAATAAAATTAGAATTTTATTGACAATAGCTAAAATATTATTTTCAATGTTTCATTAGAGAAGTAAACTTAAATGTTACTAGTGAGTTTACATTTCTTGCCTCCATTTTCTCCTTCTATTCCTTTCCATATACCCTTCCTCACTCTCCTTCAAATTTATGGCCTCTTTTTTCTGAAGGGTGATCGTATATTACTTAATTTAACAATTCAGTCCACATGCTATATATATGCATATTTATTTGGCACTGAACAATCAATGGTGGGCTCTACCTTGAAGGAAAATCACCTCTCTTACTTCCAGCCTTCCTCAGTTGCCTATAGTTCTTTGTGTAAGGTTGAGGCCTCATAGGCTTTTTTCCATCCAGTTTGGCATGTTCATTGGTGTATTCAACATTTAACAATACAAAATTCATTCTTCTTAAATTTATTAGTGATTTTTAAAAAACGAGATCTCTAGCCCAGGCTGGTCTCATGCTCCCTACATTGTCTAGAATGAGTCAGTTTTTCTGAGAGCATAGGGTGGCCTCAAACTCCCTGTGTAGCCTATGATGATGACTTTGAACTTCTGATCTTTCTGCCTTTGCTTCCTAGTGCTGGGATTAATTTGTGTACCACCACACCATGTTTATAAGGTGTCATAGATTAAAACCAAGACTTTGAATATGCTGAGCAAACACTGTACACACTGGACTAAATCCACAGTTTTATAATCACTGGTTGTTGTTGATCACTGGTATGCATTGCCTGTTCTTTCAGTTCCTCATTTTAGCATGTGAATACAAAGCCAATAATTTCAGAAACAAGAATTCAGATGAGCTTAAGTACTCTGAATCATTGTGCATACGTTTGGTGTAAAACCACTCTTCTTCTTTTCCATTACCTCCCTCCTATGCCCCCCATAAATACAGGTGCTGTGACTGCCATGTTTTTTGCAGTCATCTCTTATCAATCAACCCAAAGGCAAACAAGTATGAGATGCACTAAGAAATGTGTGGGAGATCCAAGAAACACAAAATAGAACTTGCTTTCTGACCCACAGAAAACTCACTTTACTTTTAAAAAGATATATATACTTTAAAAAAATACAAATTCTCTTCTTGGATACTGGTGTACACTGATTTTATCTTCTGCTTGAAACGCCCCCTTTAATTTCTTGCCTCCCTCATCCTATTTTCATAGCCTCTATGTTCTAATTCTAACTTAAAACTGCATTGGTTACACTCAGCTTTCTACATCCTAGCACACTACGTCAAATCTTATCAACCACTTGGCAACACCCTACATTATTTTAGTATCATACTTTGTAGAAATTAGTTGCCTGTGTGCAGATAGGAAAAACTCCTGCATGGTCCATTATCACAACTACTGTTTTTAGGACAAACTCAACAAATATGTGCTGAATAAATGAATAAGAATATCCTAAGCCTATCATAAAAGTATAAAAAGTGGCTGTTAATTGTTGTTTTAAGAAAGCAAATGAAGTGTGAGTTGTTGAGGAAAAAGGACTTGTGCTGTCAAGCTATGTCTGTGAATCTTTTTAGTAACACAATCTAAGATGGAAAATGGAATCTATTCATGTTGGTAGAAACTGATTGAGAGAATGGCTTCACATTTATGAAAAATAAAAATTATCATTCATCTCTGTTATATGATTCATTCTTTAAGGCAGTCTCAACATGCCTGACATATTACAGCCTGTGTGTATCTAACAGCTTGGATGGGTTCAGTGTACAGAGTATCAAATGAGCAGGCATCACTACCCAATAGTGAAATAGCTTTTTTTTCAAAGGCAAAGGGTAATGGGAGAGACAATTTTCAATTTTAAGACTTTTAAGTCGTTTGATTATGGAAGTAGTGGGTACAAAAAAGATTAAAGGATTATGAAGAAAGTCATTTCTGAAGGTTTTAGATGGACAAGACAAGTCATGTACTTGATGGGAACTGTTTTTATGAGACTTTTCAACTAATGTAATTTCCTGCTAAGAAAAGTTAAGGATCCAAGAATTTTTAAGATGCAAAGAAGTAATCACATGTAGTAGATATACCTTCCTTTCACTTTGGAGGCTGAGGTAGGATGATCAGGAAAATAAGGTCTTTGCTTAGTTGCATGGTGATGTGATTCCATGTCTGGGAAACAGAAGACATTGTCACACACATATATATATATATATATATATATATATATAAACAAATAGACAAAGAGATAGTAAAACATAGAAAGATAATTTTGCCCTTCTGAGTCTAATATGGCCTTATTTTATTAATATTTTCCATCCAGTAAGATATATCTTTTCCATAACAACTTCTTTCAGAAGCAAGTTTTACTTTTGTTTTCAACTATCAGAGAGGAGAGGAGGAACTATTTATGCTATCCAGGCACAATTCAGAACACTTGCATGTAATTTCTCATTTTGTCTGACCAGAGTGGGTTGTGGTGTAATGTAAAAAGATGCTACTTTTATTCCAAGGCAAACATAAAATTTCTTATTGATTCATTGAAATTGTTACTCAGATGTCTTCTGTAACTGTGGGCAACTGTGGTATTTGTCTTGGGGTCCAGCTGTGGTTCCCCATCCTCCACTTCCTTCCTATCAGGTTGTCCAGACATCACTGTACACCCATCTATCTGGGAGTTCGTGAGGGGAGGGGAGGGTCTTTGCTGACAGTCCTCAATAAAACTGCTCTCTTAAATGATCTTAGCTTGTGTGAGTACCTTTATTCAGGGTGGGCTTGTATGCATACAATTTATTTGGGGATGAGCCTGGGATATATATGGACCTTGGAGAGTGGGAAGGAGTTTTCAGGGTAAATGAAAATCATTGTCTGAGTTTAAAGTTCTGTGAATATCTCATTTGTATGAAGAGTCATTCCAGGAATCCCAGGTACTTGCTAGACTAGTCCTTATCAGGAAAAGAGAAAGTTTGTAGGTCTTCCAAGGACTATCCAACCTTTCCTAGGTAGAGGGTTTGAGTAGTTGGGATCCCCAGACAAGATCAGAGAAAGAGAAACTCTGCTGGTAAAGAGAATCCTCCATTTTGCACCAAGCTCAGAGGAGCTATCTGGTCATAGTAGACTATGACCTTAATTATCAGGAGTTCCCCATAAGCAATGGAAACAAGGGTGTTTTCTAGTGAGGCACAATACTGACAATTACTTGACTATCAAAGCAATGATTAAAACAGAGGTTACTCTGAGACACAACAAAAAGCAGACCACTTGAAGAATACTCATTCCTCAATAATGAGATGTTTTAGTGAATGTCCCCATGTAATAGACTCTGCTCCTTAAATCCTTACCACTTATTGTTCACATTTGATTTGGGAGATCCATGACTGTTTTGTATAGGAATTGGGTAAAAAGAGCAGAGTTTCCCAACCTGTGTGTGGCTCATGACCTCTTCAGAGAGTCAAATGACCCTTTCACAGGCATCCCCTAAGACCATCAGAAAACACAGATGTTTATATTATAATTAATAACAAGCAAATTACAGTTATGAGGTAGCATCAAAAATAATTTTAGGGTTTTGGATTACAATAACATGAGGAAATGTGTTAAAGGGTCATAGCATTAGGAAGGTTGAGAAATACTGCTCGCAATAATAATAATAATAATAATAATAATAATAATAATAATAATAATAATTCAGCTATAACCATTCATTTCTTCAGACTTCCTATGGTATTTTTCTCCTAGATTAATATTGAAAGAGGTTCAAGAAACAGGATCATTTTTAAATAAAACGTATTTAGTTTTGTGTCCATTACTCTCAAAAGTTAATGAAGGTCATTCAGTTGGATGAAAACTGAGAAGTTGGCACCTGCAATAATACCTCTTAATGTTCCTATTTGAAATCTCTTCTAGCATGGCTATGTATTTAATTAAAATAGCTGCTAACCTTTCTATCCTCCATTAAGAGGCAAACATCTTAGAAAAGTGCACCTCACGGCTGAGCAGATGGTTTAATTAATAAAATTCTTACGGCACAAACATGAGAACTGGAGGTTTGGTCCCTAGAAGCTATACAAAAGCCAAGCAGATATGACTGCCACCTAAAGTCTTAGAAGAAACAGGGGATTCTCAGAGCAAGTTAAATAGCTGTATTGACCAATTGGCAAGCATTGGGATCAATTGAGAGAAACCTCAACAGCTAAAGGGAAAATTGAGGAAGATACCCAGCATCAAATTTTGACTTCCACATGCACGAGGACATATCTGTATATGTGCCTGCAATGTGAATTACAACCATACATGTGAAAACATGCCTACACACATGTATGCACACTACACTACCCTATGTATGTACATGCCTACACACACACACACACACACACACACACACACACACACACACACACGCAAAATTTCCTTACTTTAGGACTGTACATATTATTACTCTTCCATTTTCCTAAAATAACTATTATTACTATTAATCGTAATTAAGTCAACAAATTTTCATTAATGGTATGAACATTTATTGCATATATCTTTGTAGTGCAAATAATTAGCTATAGGCTAACTCTTGAAGTCTGTGCTTCTACGTGAGGTTTCTCATCTGAGCTTGTGCAGACGCTTCAAGCACTTTTATTTGCATCCCTACAGAGATTCCAATTCTCCTCCCATCAAGTCCAAAACTAAGTACATATCATAGTTCATTTAAAAAATACTTTCTAAGAATTAGCTGGCAATATTTCTAATCTATAGTAAGCATAGGGAGTTTTATAGCAATACTATTTCACATAGATAAGAGTCAATATCAGTAAACATCATTAACGATATACACATACTTGTTCTTAGTTTCTTTCTTCATTCCAATTTGTTCTACTTTGCTTCTATGATCGATAAAACACCGATCAAAAACAACTTGAGGGAGGAAAGGGTTTGTTTGGTTTAAAGTTCCACATCACTGTCTATCATCAAGGAAAGCCAAGGGTAGAAACTCAAGGCAGAACTTGGAGGTAAGATTTGAAGCAGGAACCATGGAGGAGATGTTGTTTACTGGCTTGTACTCTGGCTCATGGTCTGCAATCTTCATTATATTTTCCAAAATCACCAGCCCTGGGGTGACACTTCTCACAGTGTCATGAATGTTTGATAAAGAAAATACCTCACTGGTCTAGCTAAAGGCTAGCTTGATAGACAGTCTCTCCTCCTAGATGACCCTAGCTTGTGTGTAGTTGAAAAAACAAATCCATACAACTTTTACCTGCTTATTTGAACCTATAGTTTCTCCATTATTTCTAACCATTCTCCTTGTTCTCATTCCTACATTCTGGGCAGTGCCTTCCCATGAGAAGTGTTTAAGTTGTATTCTAAGTATTCCATTGGCTAAGCAAGAAAAGAACATGCAAATTACTAATGGTTAATTATGCAAAGTGTGATGGAAAAGCAAGGTGTAAATTATTTTAAGGAACTAAGCAACAATCAGGGAAATGAAAGGAAATGTTAGTAAAAACATGAGAAATGGCGACCAAAATTTTTTCCTTTGCTTTAAAGGAGTCTGGTATCTAAGAACCTTCGTCTCAAAATACCTATTTTGACAGTGAAAGACAAGATATAGTTTGTCCCTTTGGAATACAAATTCTACTTATTCTACTTTCAAACTACTTATTTCCAAACAAACACACCGGTGAAGCAGCAGATATCTTATTTCTTTATTCTGCCACTTGATTACTGATTATACTAAATCTCTTCTCTCCTGAAATCATGTGAAAATTTGGAGTTGCTGCTTTTCAAAATCCTTTTATAATTGTGATTGGCTCACAAAAATTTCATTTCTTTGAATTCACTAATATTCTCATAAGCAGGTGATATAGCATCTCAGAAAATGGAAGAAAAGGGTTTCAAAAGGTATAGAGATACATCTTAACATTATCTTTGTTGAATTAATAGTTGGTTTAATAAATCTTGGCATGGGTTATTTCCTGCCTCAAGATTTATGTTCCCGAATGAAAGATGCATACACAACTTTTATATTTTAGTATGCCCTAAGCAGCATAATAGCTGGGCGGCTGCCTAACATCTGTGCTGCTTAGAATCTACCTCCCACCGATAATTCCGAGTTAGTAGTTACTAAATACTAAGTTCTATCTTGGCTGCTCTAGACCCAGTTGGGCAGCCTTCTGGGCTGTGCTCAAATGGCAGCTATGCCTCTCTGTCCTGTACTCTTCTCAGGCATGATATCTATCCTCTCCTCCATCTTCCTCCTTCCCCTGCTCCCAGTCCCAAGTCTGGGGATCCTAAAATCCTGCCTGTTTGTTCTCCCCAGCTATTGGCTGCTGGCATCTTTAACTACCAATCAGAACCAACTGGGGGTGGGTTCCCAGAAGCTACATGCAGATGCTCTTGTGCAAACAGTTTTTTGAGGTACACAAATTAGCATTAGAATATAAGTAGCTACAATCTCTGGAGAGGAAAAAGAGGTCCTGAGAAAGACCTTAGAAAATATTATCCTTAGTGAGGTAACCCAATCACAAAAGAACACACATGGTATGTAGTCACCGATAAGTGGATATTAACCCAGAAGCTCGGAATACCCAAGACACAATTCACGTATCAATTGATTCCCAAGAAGGAAGGAAGGAGAGGCCCCTGGTCCTGGAAAGACTGGATGTAGCAGTGTAGGGGAATACCAGGACAAAGAGGCAGGAGGGGGTTGACTGGGGAACAGTGGGGAGGGAAGAGGGCTTATGGGACTTTTGGGGAGGGGGGTATTGGGAAAGGGGAAATTATTTGGAATGTAAATAAAGAATATAGAAAATAAAAATAAATAAATAAATAAAAAGAAATGCAAAACAACTGTCACCCGTGGTTCTCCTTGGAACAGTCATACTGTTTTCAGTAAACATTATAGACTCCTCTCAAACTTCTGATTTCTACAAAACCCTATCCACTAATTATCACAGATATATAATTTCTCCCAATAGTGTGGTCTTTACTGAAATTTACTCTTATATGTGCTGTTCTTTGGCTTAGTTACAAACAATATATTTCTTTATTCCTTGAGTTCAAATGTTCTAATATAAAAGTATTCTTTCAGAACAGTATATTCACATGTCCTCACCCAGTCATAAATATACAGTGTCTTAGTCCTGTAATCCATTGAAAAAATGTGAGTTTATATCCACAATAAATTGTAAAATAATGCAAGAGGTACAAAATATTTATGAAACCATTCTTTTGAAAGAAAAAAAATGAATGTGATGATTCATGTCTTTCCTTAAGTAAATCATTAGAGACTCATTGTTCATTTTATTTTGTCCTTTTTAAAATTCAGGAATGAAGACAGCATTGATATTCTGGACAAATCAACTGTTGTTGAAATTAATTAAAAATATTTGAAGTTCCCAATTTAAACTTCATAGCTAGCTGAGAATCCAGCCATGTCAGCTCAGTAAGAGTGTAACAGAAGGTTAGATTTGTGCTATCATCTGACACCATCCAAGGTGGAATGAAGGCTTTAGGGAATGGAGGAAAGAATAAGAATAACTGCATTACACCCCCTACCCCAACACACACACCTATGTGCTCAAATAAATTTCAACAATGATGTTCCCCCCCTCCCCTTTGGAAAGCTTCTGTTAATTTGCATGAAAGGAAGAGGACTTTTCCTTTTATTTTAGAAATAACTCACTTGGTATCTTGGTATTTGTGTGATGTAGAGCATTGTCATAATACGACCTCATGTCTAGAGGTGAGAAGAGCTGTCTGCTTTGCACAGCATGTCAAATGGTCAACTGTAGTGATAATGAATAGGCATGGTGCCAAACACAAAATTCTCCTTCAGTGATGGTTATTTTTAACTGTTTGCAGTAATTTTTGACCTATTTTCCTTCACTTGGTATTTTAAATATTTACATTCTGAAGGAGAACACATTGGAATACTATGCAAATATGTTCCTCACTTCCAAATTATATAAAAGAAGGCAGAGTTACAATCCTAAAATAAAGACTATCTTTTGGAATACCCAGATTAAGTTTGCCAAGATCAAGTCCTCTTTTCACCCTACACATGGTTTTGTTTTTTTGATAAGAGATTATGGGAAGCACGTAAAAAAAAAAGATTTATTTATTTATTTTATGTATATGAGTACACTGTAGCTGTCTTCAGACAACCAGAAGAGGGCATCAGATCCCATTACAGATGGATGTGACCCACCATGTCATTGCTGGGAATTGAACTCAGGACCTCTGGAAGAGCAATCAGTGCTCCTAACTGCTGGACCCCAGGGAGTACTTTCTAAACTTCATTCATGAGAGGGCTCTTGAAAATACTCATTTTCTTTCTTTACAAAAATGTATTCCAAGAACTTGTGATTTTGCTTCTGCCATTCCTTATTATCTAAGGGAATCTCCATTCTGAAAACACACACACAAAAGGGGTGTGTGTGTGTGTGTGTGTGTGTGTGTGTGTGGAGAGAGAGAGAGAGAGAGAGAGAGAGAGAGAGAGAGAGAGAGAGACAGAGAGAGAGAGAGAGAGACAGAGAGAGAGAGAGAGAGAGAGAGAGACACAGAGACACAGAGGCAGAGAAACAAAGAGACAGAGACAAAGGAACAGAGTTAGCAAACAAAAGTTTAGTAAGCAGTTATGAAGTTCAGGGGGAAAGCAACTAATTCCTGGAATCACTGCTAAGCTATAGGCTGAAGGTTACCAGCTGGTGCCATTATTCAGCATTCTTCATTTTCATATTCTGTCACCAGGGAAGGAGTATTACTCATATTTAGAAACAAAATGTATCATAACAACAGTGAAGGTTGCAGCTACTTAATGGAATTTAATTGTTCTTTGAAGAACTATGCTATCCAAAATATTTTCATTCAAGACAAAACACTGGCTTCATTTTTTCTGATGGTGGATTGATTACTTGGATTTTTTCTGGACACTTGGGTATTATCACAAATCATTACATTGCAAATTCCCATCCTAGAGGTTTCCAGCACATTGTCATTGTGTGAGAAAGATGAGCACAAGCTCTTGTACACTTTACAATGTATACAACTGAGGTAATGTATTAAGAACCATCAGCTTTGACCTCTCTACAGTGTGCTATGCTATCAAATGTGCTCACTCTGAGATTCAGACCTTGGCAGGCAAGTTCAAGGTTTAAGGGAATGCCAAGTTTACCCAAAGAGATTTTTCTGTCCAAGAGATTTGTTCTGTGTTAATAAAAGTAGAATCTTAAAAAATTCAAGATAGAGGCAAATACAATAATGGATTGGGCTATGATCCTATCCACTGTTTCTTAACATGGGAGTTATTGACCCCTTCTTCCCTGGAACATATCTAGAGACACATTTTGTCAAAACAAAACAAACCTTTGATTGGCTTTCTGCTAACATCTCTTAGTTGGAAGAAGAATGTGTTACATTTATAAAGACTATTCTTGGTTGTAAACTTTACTACCCCTAGAATATCTAAAACTCAAATGATTGGACACACCTGTGAGGGAATTTTTCTTAATTAAACCTCTTGAAGTAGAAAGATCCTCTTCTGTGCCAGATCTTTGAGGTAGGAAGAGAAACCATTAATCCAGATCTTTTAAGGTAGGAAGATCCACCTCTAATCCGGGCCATAACTTCTGCTGGTAGCCTAAAGACATGGAAGAAGATCTCTCTCTCTCTCTCTCTCTCTCTCTCTCTCTCTCTCTCTCTCTCTCTCTCTCTCTCTCTCTCTCTCTCTCTCTTCTCCTCTTCCCCTTCCCCTTTCCCTTCCCCTTCCCCTTTCCCTTCCCTTTCCCTTCCCTTCCCCTTCCCCTTTCCCTTCCCCTTTCCCTTCCCTTTCCCTTCCCTTTCCCTTCCCCTTCCCCTTTCCCTTCCCCTTCCCTTTCCCCTTTCCCTTTCCCCTTTCCCTTCCCCTTTCCCTTTCCCCTTCCCCTTCCCCTTCCCCTTCCCCTTTCCCTTCCCCTTCCCTTTCCCCTTTCCCTTTCCCCTTTCCCTTCCCCTTTCCCTTTCCCCTTCCCCTTTCTCTTCTCTTCTCTTCTCTTCTCTTCTCTTCTCTTCTCTTCTCTTCTCTTCTCTCTTCTCTCTCTTTGCCTGTTTACTTTAGCTCTTGCTCCCAAGTCTATTCTTTCACTGGCATTATCTCTACTTTCTTGGGATTGTAAAGACTAACTGAGACATTTAGGCTCATGAACTGAACAATTGATTATTCTTGAACCTTCCATTCATAGGCAGCCATTGTTGAATCAGATGGACTGCAGCCTGTAAGTCATTCTAGTTAATATTGCATACATATACATATGCACATGTGTATACATATGTACATACACATACATATATACATGAATATATATATACATACACACAAATACATGTATATGCATATCTATCTATATCTATCATATATATGATATCTATCTATCTATCTGAGAGAGAGAGAGAGAAAGAGAGAGAGAGAGAGAGAGAGAGAGAGAGAGAGAGAGAGAGAGAGAGAGAGAGATATTCTATAAGTTCTCTTCCCCTAGAGAACCCTGATTAATACAATATCCTACAGTGGACCAGTAGAAAAGACAACAAAGAATTTTCTAGCCCAAATAGTGCTGCAAATGAGTAAGAAACCATGCATTACTTAATTATCTGATAAAGAACAAATCAGCCTGACTTAGTAGGAGACCTTGATGTTCCTGGCACTTGTTGTGCCACTGTAAAGCATCCTCTAGTTTGTTTCCTCAGAAGGTAGGATCACTGTAGTGATTTTGATGGAGTGGGGGACTGAATCAGAATCATACACTCTGTCCTGTGTCTACCATAGGTGAAAAGAAATTATATAATTTATTGTCAGACACTAGAATGTGGCTATTCGTGATATAACTATTAGTCTCTTTACTTGTAAATGTTATGTATTTTAAATTGCTGAAATGATTAACTATTGAAGAGAAAATATTAAATGAATATTCATCCTTAAATTTCTTCTTTGGTTGTTCATAAAATCATTTGTATCTAGAGAGTCTAATCTATTTGTAAAGAATGCAATGTGATATATGGTTAAGTAGAAATCTTCAAAAATGTATGGTTTTGTCAACTGCCTCTACTGAAAGTCTTGTGTTTCCTCACTTAATTCACTTTGACTAAGTAGGCTCTGCCAACAATGTCTGTTTGGACTCTGGAATTGGTTTTGATTTTTCAACACACTTGAAGAAAAGCTCTTTTATATCCCACCAACTCTGTGTGGAGGGGTGTGTGTATGTATGTTGTGTTTTAAGCATAAATGTATATGTTACAAATAGGATCATGGATCCAGGGACTTATATTCACTCAGTACTTACATGGTCCCATGTTGATTTTTTCCCCTTCTTATGTTCCAGAAGACTTTTATCTATGGCATCCCTGAAGTTTCAAAAACAGTACACTTGTAAGAGTGTTTATTACTTGTCTAGTTTGAGAAAGATTAACTCTTTGATGCCGCAGGACGGGAAGTGAAAAGTATAGCTATGTTTTTGTTTTCTTCAGACTAGTTGTAAGCACATCATAGCATCATAAATAGTGTCAGGCCTTGGTGACCCTCTCCCCATGAGATGGAGCTCATGTTGGGCCAGTCATTGGATCACCTTTCCTTCACTCTCTTCTCTATTTTTGTCCCTGAAGTTCTCTTTAGACTGCAGGGGCCAAATGTTGTTTTAGGTAGGGCAGCACTCACCCTTTGTAATGTAGACTTCTTTGTGATGATCAGTTATTTAAATCTGGACTTACAGTATCTACTTCGATTATTCTTTTTCAAAATAATATTTTCAATCTTACCAAGGGTAACTAGGCAAGAGGAAGAAACAATGGAGAATATGAATTTTATTCACGTTAAAATGGAGGAAGACTACATTTGCAGATAGCATGACTTTACACAGACAAAATTCTACGTATTATACAAAAATGCTAGAACTAGAGCCTTCCGGTTTCTGTCTGCAGCTAGAGACCATCCTCTGCCACAGGACTCCATACCCAGGTGGCGAAGGGAGATAGCTAGCTTCCCAGGAGCGTGGACAGGACTGAGAGTGAATGTAGGACCACCCCTGCTGCTCAGAGGAATCAGCTGGAACCCTCAGGACACAAGAACCCGGGGGCAGCCTGGGACAAGAGTCTTCCAATTTCTGACTGCACCCAAAGCTGATCCTGGGATTCAAAGCTATATACACAAATACTGCTACGAGAGACCTCCCAGGAGTGCCTACACACATGCATGAACAGGTAAGACCAACACTTCTCTTCAAATTCCTGGCCAAAGAGGGACCTGCTCAGAGCCATCAGACACAGGAACCAAGGACCAGCTGGGGAGAGGATCATTCTGGTTTCTGTCTGTACCCCTGAGCTGACCCTATACCACAGTTTATCCATACCTAAATTCCTCCCAGGAGTACTGATCCTCTGAATAAGCCACAGTCAGAAACAGCAAGACAAGCTAGCACCAGAGATAACCAGATGGCAAAAGGCAAATGCAAAAATATTACCAACAGAAACCAAGGCAACATGGCATATCCAAAGGCAGTTCTCCCACAACAGCAAATCCTGGATACCCCAACACACTGGAAAAGCAAGATTTAGATTTAAAATCACATCTCATGATGATGATAGAGGACTTAAAGAAGGACATAAATAACTCCCTTAAAGAAATACAGAAGAACATGGGTAAAAAGGTAGAAGCCCTTAAAGAGGAAACATAAAAATCCCTTAAAGAGTGACAGGAAAACACAAATAAACAAGAGAAGGAATTGAACAAAACCATCCAGCATCTAAAAATGGAAGTAGAAACAATAAAGAAATTACAAAGGGAGACAACACTGGAGATAGAAAACCTAAGAAAATTCTCCCCTGTGCCCATATGTTCAAGGTTCTAAAAAAAAAAAAAAAAAAAAGAAAACCTAAGAAAGATATCAGGAGTGATAGATGCAAACATCAAAAACAGAATACAAGAGATGGAAGAGAGAATCCCAGGTGCAGAGGATACCATAGAAAACACTGACAAAACAGTCAAAGAAAATGCAAAATACAAAAAACTCCTGAGCCAAAACATCCAGGAAATCCAGGACACAATGAGAAGACCAAACCTAAGGATTATAGGTCTAGAAGAGAGCGAAAGTCTACAATTTAAAAGGTCAGTAATTTAAAAGGTCAGTAAATATCTTCATCAAAATTATAGATGAAAACTTCTCTAACATAAAGAAAGAGAAGCCCATGAGCATACAAGAAGCTTACAGAACTCCAATTAAATTGGGCCAGAAAAGAAATTCCTCCCATCACATAATAATCAAAACACCAAATGCACTAAAAAAAGAGAAAATATTAAAAGCAAGAAGGGAAAAATGTCAAGTAACATATAAAGGTAGACCTATCAGAATTACACCAGACTTCTTACTAGAGACCATAAAAGCTAGTAGATCCTGGGCAGAACTCATACAGACCTAAAAGAATGCAAATGCCAACCCAGACTACTATGCCCAGCAAAACTCTCAATTACCATAGATGGAGAAACCAAGATATTCCAAGATAAAATCAAATTTACACAATATCTGTCCACAAATCCAGCCCTACAAAGCATAATAGATGGAAAACACCAACATAAGGAGGGAAACTATACCCCAGAAAAAGAAAGTAATCTTTTCAACAAACCCCAAAGAAGACAACCACAGAAACATAAAAATAACATCAAAAATAACAGGAAGCAATGATCACTATTCCTTAATGGTTCTTAACATCAATGAACTCAATTCCACAATAAAAAGACATAGACTAAAGGACTAGATGTGTAAACAGGACCCAGCATTTCACTACACACAGGAAATGCACCTCAGTGTCAAAAACAAACACTACCTCAGAATAAAAGTCTGGAAAATAGTTTTCCAAGCAAAAGGTCCCAGGAAACAAGCTGGAGTAGCCATTCTAATATTGAATAAAATAGACGTTCAACCAAAAGTCTTCAAAAAAGATAAGGAAGGACACTTCATACTCAACAAAGGAAAAAATCTACAAAGAACTCCCAATTCTGAACATCTATGCTCCAAATGCAAGGGCACCCACATTCATGAAAGAAACTTTACTAAAGCTCAAAGCACACATTGCATCTCACACAATAATTGTGGGTGACTTCAACACCCCACTCTCATCAACAGACAGATCAGGGAAACACAAACTAAACAGAGACACAGTGAAACTAACAGAAGTTATGAAACAAATGGATTTAACAGATGTCTATAGAACATTTCATCCTAAATCAAAAGAATATATCTTCTTCTCAGGACCTCATGGTACCTTCTCCAAAATTAACCATATAATTGGGCACAAAAGAGACCTCAACACATATAAGAAGATTGAAATAATCTCATGCACCCTATCAGATCACCATGGACTAAGGCTGATCTTCAATAGCAACAGAAACACCAGAAAGCCCATGTACACATGGAAACTGAACAATGGTCTCCTCAATGATACCTTGGTCAAGAAAAATTAAAGAAATAAATCAAAGACTTTTTAGAATTTAATGAAAATGAAGGTGTAACATATCCAAACTTATGGGACAAAATGAAAGAAGTACTAAGAGGAAAACTCAGAGCTCTGAGTGCCTCCAAAATGAAACCAGAGGGAGCATACACTAGCAGCTTAACAGCATACCTGAAAGCTCTAGAACAAAACGATGGTAATATACCCAAGAAGAGTAGACAGCAAGAAATAAACTCAGAGATGAAATCAACCAAGTAGAAACAAAAAGAACTATACAAAGAATCAACAAAACCAGGAGTTGGTTCTTTGAGAAAATCAACAAGATAGGTAAACCCTTAGCCAGACTAATCAGAGTGCACAGAGACAGTATCCAAATTACAAAATCAGAAATAAAAAGGGAAATATAACAACAGAAATGGAGAAATTCAAAAACTCATCAGATTCTACTAGAAAAGCTTGTACTCAACACAACTGGAAAATCTGGATGAAATGGACAATTTTCTAGACAGATACAAAATACCAAAGTTAAATCAGGATCTAAACATTCTAAACAGTCCCATAAGCCCTAAAGAAATAGAAGCGGTCATTGAAAGCCTCCCAAATACAAAAAGCAAAGAACCAGACTGTTTTCGTGCAGAATTCTATCAGACCTTCGAAGAAAACCTAATGCCAATGCTCTTCAAACTATTTAACAAAATAGCAGCAGAAGGAACAATACACAACTCGTTCTATGAAGCCACATTTATGCTGATATCTAAACCACACAAAGACCAAGCAAAGAAAGAGATTTTCAGATGTATTTCCCTTATGAATATTGATGCCAAAATACTCAATAAAATTCTTACCACCCACATCCAAGAACACATCAAAACGATCATTCGCCAAGATCTAGTAGGCTTTGTCTCTGGGATGCAGGAATAGTTCAATACATGGAAATCCATCAATGTAATCCACTATATAAACAACCTCAAAGAAAAAAACCACATGGTTATTTCATTAGATACTGAAAAAGCATTTGACAAAATTCAGCATCCCTTAATGTTTAACTCTTGGAAAGATAAAGAATTCATGGTCCATATCTAAACACAGTAAAAACAATATACAGAAAACCAGTAACCAAACTAAATGGAAGAAACTTGAAGCAATCCCACTACAATTGGGGAATAGTAAAGGCTGTCCTCTCTCTATATATCTATTCAATATAGTACTTGGAGTTCTAACTAGAGAAATTAGACAACAAAAGGAGGTCAAAGGGATAAAAATTTGAGAGGAAGAAGTCAAATTATCACTATTTGCAGATGATATTATAGTATACTTAAGTGACCCCAAAAACTCCACCAGAGAATTCCTATAGCTGATAAACAACTTCAGTGAGGTGGCCAGATATAAAATTAACTCAAACAAATCAGTAGCCTTCCTATACTCTCCTATACTCAAAGGATAAACAGGTTGAGAAAGAAATTAGGGAAAAGACACCCTTCACAATAGTCACAAACAATATAAAGTACCTTGGTGTGACTCTAACCAAACAGGTGAAAGATCTGTATGACAAGAATTTAAGTCTCTGAAAAAAGAAATCAAAGAAGATCTCAGAAGATGGAAAGATCTCCCATGCTCATGGATTGGCAGGATTAATATAGTAAAAATGGCAATCTTGCTGAATGCGATCTACAGATTCAGTGCAATCCCCATCAAACTTTCAACTCAATTATTCATAGGGTTAGAAATAGCAATTCTCAAATTCATCTTGAATAACAAAAAACCCATGATAGGGAAAACTATTCTCAACAATAAAAGAACTGGGGGAATCACCATCCCTGACTTCAAGCTGTACTACAGAGCAATAGTGATAAAAAACTGCATGGTATTGGTACAATGACAGGAAGGTAGATCAATGGAATGAAATTGAAGACCCAGAAATGAACCCACATAACTACTATGGTCACTTGATCTTTGACAAAGGAGCTAAAACCATCCAGTGGGAAAAAAAGATAGCCTTTTCAACAAATGGTGCTGGTTCAACTGGCAGTTAGCATACAGAAAAATGCAAGTCGATCTACTCTTATCTTCTTGTACAAAGCTCAAGTCCGAGTGGATCAAGGTCCTCCACATAAAACTAGACACACTGAAACTAATAGAAAAGAAAATGGGGAAGAGCCTCGAGCACATGGGCACAGGAAAAAATTTCCTGAACAGAACACAAATGGCTTATGCTCTAAGATCAAGAATTGACAAATGGGATCTCATGAAATTACAAAGCTTCTGTGAGGCAACAGACGCTTTCAATAAGACAAAAGGGCAACCAACACATTGGGAAAAGATCTTTACCTGCCCTATATCTGACAGAGGGCTAATATCCAATATATAGAAAGAACTAAAGAAGTTAGACCCAAGAGAACCAAATAACCCTATTTAAAAATGGGATACAGAGCTAAACAAATAAAATTTTCAACTGAGGAATACCGAATGGCTGAGAAGAACCTAAAGAAATGTTCAACCTCCTTAGTCATCAGAGAAATGTGAATCAAAACAACCCTGAGATTTCACCTCACACCAGTCAGAATGACTAAGATCAAAAAGTCAGATAACAACTGGTGCTGGTGAAGATGTGGAGAAAGAGGAATGCTCCTTTACTCCTTGTGGGATTGCAAGCTGGTACCACTCTGGAAATCAGTTTGACAGTTCCTCAGATAATTGGACGTAGTACTACTGGAGGACCCAGCTATACTGCTTCTGGGGATATACCCAGAATATTCTCTAGCATGTAATAAGGATATATGCTCCACTATGTTCATAGTGACTTTATTTATAATAGCCAGAAGCTGGAGAGAACCCAGATGTCCCTCAACAGAGGAATGGATACAGAAAGTGTGGTATATTTATACAATGGAATACTACCCAGCTATTAAAAACAATGAACTCATGAAATTCTTAGGCAAATGGATGGAACTAGAAAATATCATCCTGGGTGAGGTAACCCAATCACAAAACAACACACATAGTATGCACTCACTGATAAGTGGATATTAGCCCAGAAGCTTGAAATACTCAAGATACGATTCACAGATCAAATGAAGCTCAAAAAGAAGGAAGACCAAAGTATGCACACATTGGTCCTTTCTAGAAGGGGGAACAAAATACCCATGGGAGGAGTTACAGAGACAATGTGTGGGGCAGAGACTAAAGGAAGGACCATCCAGAGACTGCCCCACCTGGGGATCCATCCCATATACAGTTACCAAATTCAGACACTATTGTGGATGCCAACAAGTTCTTCTTGACCAAAGCCTGATATAGTTGTCTCCTGAGGGGCTCTGAGAGTACCTGATAAATACATAGGTGTGTGCTCTCAGCCAACCATTGGACTGAGCACAAGGTCCCCAGTGGAGGAGCTAGGTAAAGGACCCAAGGAGCTGAAGAAGATTGCAGTCCCATAGGAGGAACAACAATAAGAAATAACCAGTATCTCCAGAGCTCCCAGGGACTAAACTTCCAACCAAAGCATATACGTGGAGGGACCCATGGCTCTAGCTACATATGTAGCAGAGGATGTCCTTGTTATACTTCAAAGGGAGGAGAGGTCCTTGTTCCTGAGAAGGCTCAATGTCCCAGTATAGAGGAATACCAGGACAGGAAAGTGGGAGTGGGTGGGTTTTTGAGCAGGGGGAGTGGGGGATGGGATAGGGTGTTTTTGGAGAGAAACCAGGAAAGGGGATAACATTTGAAATGTAAATAAAGAGAATACCTAAAAATTGCTAGAACTGATGCTATTACAAGATATAGCTTGTCATATAGAAATCTTATGCCCAATAGAAACAAAAGTGAACTGTTTAGGAATAAATTTAGCCCAGGGTATGATTTCTTTCTATATGGAAAATTTAAAAGCAGAGAAATCCCTCATGTTCTATGAATTGGAAGTGTATTATTAAAATAATATTACTCAAAGCAACCAATAAGTTTTCTATAATCACCAACATCATACCAGATATTCTTCACAAAACTAGAAAAACAACCCTAAAGCACATATGAAAGTAGACATAATTTAGAATATTCAAGGCCATTTTTCCCCCAGGGGGAAAATGAAGAATGCAACAAGAGTTGGGAAGTGCATTTTGGAAGAATAACTGACTTGAATACATACCTCAAAACTATAATAAAGAAAGCAACATTGTCGAGATTGTGTTGTGCCTGCCCAGAGTTACTTCATATGGGATAAAACAGTGGCTTTCATAGTGTACCTGCTCCACAGAGTCTCCATTTTTGCAAGCAGCTTTTGATGCATTTTAAGGACAAAGGATTCCCATGTACCTTGGGTAGACATGCAAAAATAAACATCAGTTCAGCAATGGTAATATGACATAATCTGATAAGGGACTTCTTCCTGGGAATAGAAAGGATGTCATCTCATAATCTTTTTAGAATTGTAGAGATACATGGCCTTATTAAAATTCTATATCATATCAATAAAATGCAACCCAAGTCCTTATGGGCCTCTATACTGATTTGATCATTATACATTGTATACAGATATCAAGCTACAATTCTACATTAAATGTGTAAATATATATATCAACAAAAAGAAAACAAAAAGACAATTGAAAACAATTAGGAATTTGACTTCTCAGTTACAGTTGGCAGAGTCAACAATTATTGAGAGTCAGAAACCATAATCACCAGGGTAGTGATCATTTCTATTTCTTCAAATATTAATGTGTTAAGACCTTTTATATTTTTCTAATAAATTTTAAATGCTGATTGTTCAACAATAGTTAACTTGAAAGGCTGTGAAAAGTCTGAACAAATTCCTCTTATGTAACTGTTCTGGTTACTCTAACTTCTTTCTGCCTATTCCCTGCCCTTTGTCTTTTCAAGTCTCTATTAATCACTACTCAACTCCATTCTTCTAAGACATACACATCTAGTTTCCATAAATGAGATTACGTGATGTTTATCTTTGACTGGTCATTTTAATACAATGATATTTAGTACAACTATGCTGTAAATGATGGAATTTCATTATGACTGAATAATATCCCACTATGAATATAGTTTCTTTTTAGTTCATTTATCTACCAATAGATACCTTAGTTGACTCCATATCTTGGCTCTTGTAAATAGTGCTATAAAAAACATGAGCATATATCTCTGATGTAATGTTGAATTTCTTTTGAATATTTATCAAATAATGGGGTTGTGGGATCATACGGTTGCTGTTTTTAGTTTTAAAAGGGCTTTCCACACAGTTTTCCATAATGGATGCACTAACTTACGTTCTTAGCATAAGTGGATTTGCTCATTTTTCATCTCTGTTTCTACAGTAGACTGTATTACTTACTGGGTTAAGACCATAGCTCACTGTGGATTGTCTTTGTCTTCCCCTAATGGCTACTACTATTGAGTTTTTCCCATGTATTTGTTGGCCTGTTATGTGACTTCTTTACAGAAGACTTTTATGCCATTATTCAATTGTATTAAGTGGAGTGTGAGAGTGTGTGTGTGTGTGTGTGTGTGTGTGTGTGTGTGTGTTCATGTGAATAATATTGGATTTCTTCTTCTATCAATTCTCACCTTAAATTTTAAGACAAGGTCTCTCACATAACCCAGAGCTCAACAGATAGCCAAACTGGCTAATCCAGTGTCCAGTGATCCTCCTGTCCCCATCTCTTAAATGCACTACTATGCCCAGCTTTTTCATGGGGATACTGGGGATCTGAATACAAGTCTTTGTGCTTATACAATAGGCACTTTACCATTGGGACCGTCATCTCAGCCTCTTCCTTATATATTCTTAACATCAAGCCACTGTTGGCTGAGAGGATAGTTAGACTTCAAATATTTTCTCCCATTTTATATTCTGTCTCCTAAATCTATTGATTGTATTTATTATTAGGTAGAAGTCATATCTGAACACAGTAGACTGGTATGTTGATGAGTGCTGCAAAGTAAATAAGAATAACCAAGAGATAGAAGAATGAAGAAGATTGTTTTACTTGCAGCAACACTAGAGCACTGAAGGTAGTTCTCAAGTTAGTGAACTCTCTAGATGGAGAAAACAAGGAGATGCAATTATAGTCAATGCGCATGCACATAGGGAAAACTCATCATCACATGGAAGGGGGCATTGAAGACCACACTTGGCATTTAAAAAGGACAGATATGAATGCCTCGTGTATGGAGAATTTAAAATCTAATATGCAAAATATACCCTTGATCACCTAAAAAGGGCAAGTCAAAATAACTCAGCAATATTGGCCATTTTCTTCTAAATTATGAAGATGAAAAAATACAACAGTGAAAGAACAACAATGAAAGAACCTTTGAATATATGTTGACAGTCATTAAATTGAAGCAGTCTCCCTACCTTGTAGAAAAATTTACCTTTCAAAGGTTTGCTTGTTCTAGTTATTATGCTGGAGAGTTGCTACACTTTCTTGTTGCCCTTAAATATCTATTGGGAGTTTCTACCCCACTTCAGATCATTTAGTTTCCAAATAAAAATCAAAGATACCTTTAGATTTATAATAAGTTTTAGAGCACTAGATCTGGGCAGATATCAACCCTCTATGTTATTTGTGTCTGTTTCTCTGTTAAAATCTCTATAATATTACTTGCCATGTTTTGTTTTGTTTTGTTTTGTTTTGTTTTGTTTCTTGCTCCATCAGACTAGCCTTCATAGCCATGTGCTTACAATCCATGCTACCACATGGCGACCTCTTTCTTCTCTCTCTTGCTCCCTGTCATCCCTGCCTGAGACTCCAAGCACCAGGAATCTTTGCTTTGTCCTACCTCTTCTGCCCAGCCTAGGCTGTAGACATCATTATTAACCAATCAGGAATAACTTGGGGAGCAAGGTTTATGTAGCATCATTTGGCGTACATGGGGATCTCCTCATTGGCAGTAATCAGGTCTTGGGGGCCAGTATTTAGTATTCAAATACATAGCAGCACCAGACTAACACCCTATACTGCCTAGTAACCAACTTTCTTGGTTTTATATAATCCCACTTATCTATTTTTTCTACTTACCTGTTTCTATTTTTTTCTGTTCTTCGGGGCTTGCCTAGTTTCTTTTCCTATAATATCATGTTCAAAATCACTAGAAAAATATAAAAGATACCAATACTTAGAAATGATAACCATCTGAAGAATAATAAAAGTGCTCTCTACTCTGATTTGATCATTACACCTTGAATACAAAAGTCAAATTGCCACTCAATGTTAAGATTGTATAAGCATCATACAATAACACAGTTGAAAACAGTTAGTGACTTGACTTCCCAGTTGCAGTGTAAAAACAGTTGTGTGACATTCACAATTATTGAGAGTCAAATACCACACTCCCTAGTGAGCAAAGTGCCTCTTCCTTTTCTTTTTCTTTCTTTTTTTATCAGTTAATAGTTTTTTTGTTTATTTTATTTTCTATATTCTTTATTTACATTCCAAATGATTTCCCCTTTCCTGGTTCCCCCGTCCCTGAAAGTCCCATAAGCCCTCTTCCTTCCCCCTGTTCCCCATTCAACCCCCTCCTGCTTCTCTGTCTTGGTATTCTTCTTTGCCATGTGAGGCTCAACATAGAAACTGTGTCTATAGATGCCTCACTATATGTTCATGTCATCTATTTAACCAATGTGTATTTAATGCTTTCTAGAACTTAGTAGTCATTAGAGATAAAATGAACAAAAAAGGTAAGTTTCTCACCTTCAAAAAGCTACATTTGCATATAGCAAAACAGTAACACATGCATAAATAATATTCACTCAGAAAGAAATAGAAGGGAATGTGAGGAGATAAGACTGTGGGTAGTAGTGCTTGTTCTGCTTCAGACATCTTCTGGAGCACTCTAGGTGGCTGTATTTAAATTGAGTGACAGAAAAGGGAGGAGTAACTCATACTGATCCACAGAGCAGAGGCATCCAAGAGAGAGGCTACAAAAGGTTCTGAGATTCTGAGGTGAGAACTTCTTGCCTGTGTAAGGAAAACCAAAGAGGTTAGCAGGGTTGTAGCCAAATGTTCAAGCAAAAGGGGCACAGGAAAGAGACTGCTAATAGGCAGTGTTGAAGAATGTTTATATCAAAAGTCATACTGTTGGGAAGAGTTGTAATCTGACTTAAGGATTCATACCTTTGGAAAAAGTTGTAACCCTTTTCTACTCCTCCTAAAGTCCCAAAAACAAATCCAGACACATTCCATCAAATTCAATTTAAGGTAACTAAATCAGGGTTATTTGGCTTCCTTGCAGAGCAGTGTCTGACAGGTTAAAGGAGAAGAGTATAGGATCCCCCTGTAATTCTTGCCCATTTGCATCTTCTATCCCCTCTTAAAGACCCAAAACCATTTATAATTAGGGCAGAATCCTCTACAAATGTTTGGGAGGAATAGCCTATACTCAGATGAGGGTGGCAAGCTACTCCTTAACCCCTGATTCCAAGAGGGAAGTCAAAGGCCCAGCTGGTCTCTTGGAGATTGTGTTAGATTTGCCCTGAGAATAATATCTGGTAAAAATTTAAATTTTGTTTTTCTTCTTTTATTAGATATTTTCTTTATTTACATTTCAAATGTTATCCTCTTTCCAGGTCTCCCTTCTGGAAACCTCTTATCCCATCCCCCTTCTCCCTGCATCTATGAGGGTGCTCCCCTATACCCATACACCCACTCCCACTTTCCTGCCCTGGCATTCCCCTACACTGGGATATTGAACCCCTCAGGCCCAAGGGCCGCTCATCCCACTGATATCCAACAAGGCCAATCTCTGCCACATATGCTGCCAGAGCCCTGAGTCCCTCCATGTGTATTCTTTTATTGGTGGTTCAGTCCCTGGGAACTCCGGAGGGGTCTGGCCAGTTGACACTGTTGCTCCCCCTATGGATCTGCAAACCCCCTCAGCTCCTTCAGTCCCTTCTCCAACTCCTCCATCAGGGACCCAGCACTCAGTCCAATGGTTGGCTGCAAGTAGCTACCTCTGTACTTGTCAGGATCTGGCAGAGCCTCTCAGAAGACAGCTATATCAGGCTCCTGTCAGCAAACACTTCCCAGCATTTGCAATAGCATCCAGGTTTGGCGACCTTATATGGGATGGATCCCCAGGTGGAACAGTCTCTGGATGGCCTTTCCTTCAGTCTCTGCCCCACAATTTGTCTCCATATTTCCTCCCATGACTATTTTGTTTCCCCTTCTAAGAAACACAGAAGCATCCACACTTTGGTCTTCCTTCTTCTTGAGCTTCATATGGTCTGTGAATTGTATTTTTGAATTGTATCTAAACTTTTGGGCTAATATCCACTTATCATTGAGTACACACCATGTGTGTTCTTTTGTGACTGGGCTATCTGACTCAGGATGATATTTTCAAGTTCCATCCATTTGCCTGTGAATTTCATGAAGTCATTGTTTTTAATAGCTGAGTAGTATTACATTGTGTAAATGTACCACATTTTCTGTATTCATTCCTCTGCTGAGGAACATCTGGGTTTTTTCCAGCTTCTGGCTATTATAAATATGGCTGCTATGGATATAGTGGAGCATGTGTCCTTATTACATGTTGGAGCATCTTCGGGGTATATGCCCACGAGTGGTATAACTGCATCTTCATGCAGTACTATGTCGAATTTTCTGAGGGACCACCGGATTGATTTTCAGAGTGGTTATACCAGCTTGCAATCCCACCAGCCGTGGAGGAGTGTTCCTCTTTCTCCACATCTTCGCAATCATCTGCTGTCACCTGAGTTTTTGATCTTAGCCATTCTAAATGGTGTGAGGTGGAATCTCAGGGTTATTTTGATTTGCACTTCCCTGATTACTGAGGATGTTGAACATTTCTTTAGGTGCTTTTTGGCCATTAGAGTTGAGAATTTTTTGTTTAACTCTGTTCACCATTTTTTTTAAATGGTTCTTTTTGGTTCTTTGGAGTCTAATTTCTTGAGTTCTTTGTATATATTGGATATCAACCCTCTATTGGATGGAGGATTGGTAAATATCTTTTCCCAATCTGTTGGTTGCCCTTTTGTCCTATTGACAGTGTCCTTGGTCTTACAGAAGCTTTGCAATTTTATGAGGTCCCACTTGCTGATTCTTCATCTTAGAGCATAAGCCATTCGTGTTCTATTCAGGAAATTTTTCCCTTTGTCCATGTGTTTGTGGCTTTTCCCCACTCTCTTTTCTATGAGGTTCATTGTATCTTGTTTTAAGTGGAGGTCCTTGATCCACTTGGATTTGAGCTTTGTACAGGAAGATAAGAATGGGTCAATTTGCATTCTTTTACATGTTGACTGCCAGCTGAACCAAGGTCAAATGTCTGTTTTTAATTCAAATACTGAAATGATACAATCTGTTTACTTTATTTCAAATTTCCTCTGGCCATATCATGGGCACTAGACTATAAGCATTCAAGAAGACAAGAAGGGCAAACAGTTGAAAACATTTCCACGAATTGAACAAAAACCACTAGAGACCTAGATTACAAAAAGATCACTGGAAAAGTGAATCACAAAAACAGTAGGCAAGTTAAAGAATTAGCAGTGTTTATAAATAATTGAGTAAAATAAAGGGGGAGTCAAGAGTGAGTCCATGTTTTGTTTGAACAATTGAGTAGATGAAACTGGGATATTTGTTGAAAGTAGAAAATCAGGAAGATGGTTTAGAGCATACCACAGATTGAAGAATTCATGGTAGGATATATTTAATGTGAAGCACTCATTAAAATATCTATGAGAAATGTCTAGGAAGTAATTGAAAATGAGAATCTGGATGTCCGATAATAAGTTGGTGCCAATGATAGAAATGTTAGCAGCACAACTCCTGGAGTTAGTGGCAAGCACAAAGGAAGAAAAGACAAAGGATTACCATAGACTGAATCCTAGGGTATTCCTAGCAAAGGAGTAACTGCTTATGTAGGACCAAATAGAGTATGTGTGCTTTCCCAAGGACCAGGTTGAAACATATACTAAAACGAATGGCCAGTTTTTTGAAATAAAGGGAGATGAGAGTGGAAAAAATCTCCCCTGGATTGAGGAATGTGTAAATCATTAATGAGGATTTCACAGGTAGCTATGAGGCCTGTGATCTCCCTAACCATGGGCTCTTAGCCACTTTTATATATAGTACCAGTTTCTTCTTGCACTGTTGGCATTAAACCCAACCAGAAAACAGACATACATAACATTCATGCCTCTAGTGCATAAATGGATATATCATGCCATAATGATCATTATTGTAGTTCACAGGGATTACAGCTGAGTAAAACTTTATGAATCCCTACTTCCCACAACATTTTACATAGCATCCTCCAGTGCAATGAATTCTAGTGAGCAAGGAGAAAGCATCAACTTCATTTCAGTACCAACTTGATTCCTCCATGTGATCAAAGAATATGGTGCCTTCAGCAATCAGGACTTAAGTTCTGGTGAGAAACCAAGAGAATTAAGAATAGGCTGTTGTATTGTTTTGGGAACTTTAGGTACTCCTTTGACAAACAACTAGGGGCATGCTATCTCACACCTGGCATTGGGCTTTTTATTTGGCAACTTATGTCTTCTGGAAGAACATTATCACTTGTGAAGGTTAATGCTATTTATATCTTCTTTGAGAATATATAAATTTATGAAGCTTATGAAATACTGGGTTTCTATCTGGCTTTTCCAAACATTCTTAGTTTTAGTTATCCCACCCTCACATTCTCCTCTTTCCTATTCTCCCATCTCTCTCCACAGCTAAACATCCTTTACCATTATTTCCATTTTCCAATACAAAATAAAATTTGATAGTAGCTTAAATGTTTTGGGAGATTTTCTGCTTTTGTTTTCAAAATGAAGAATTGACATATGTCTGTATGCTAAATGGGTGACAAAGAAAAAAGGAAGAAAACCTAATAGAGGAGAGATACAGCATGATGTCACCAAGCAAATATTGAGATCAGTGGATTTCTTTGAGGCTAACAACACACAGAAAATCTTGGCCTAGAAGCCATTTAAAATACTTAAGGGAAGAATCATATCTTAACAGAAAGAAAAGGTTTGTCCTTATCACTCATAGACAGATATGTCTACTATGTGAAATAATACTGTCTCTTTCTTCTGTGTTCAGTTTCTTGCAATTCCTACTTTAGGAATTATCTTTTTTTTTTTTTTTACAAAAATAGTTAATCTTAGCAGAGTGCTAGAAGATGGGCACATGCAAGGTTGGTTGCCAGATCAGTGGGATAATCCTGGCTTGAGATGCTGAGATATTGTCTGTCTTGGCAGTAGTTTTGCCCTTCTTCATATCAGAACTTGGCAAGATTTGATATTCCCTGGTATTTCAAGGGGCTGCCAGAATGAACACTGTGATGGAGTCTCCAGCAGCTTTCACACCCTGAGATTTTGTGCTCCTGAATTTGTGATAAAATATAAGTATTGGTGAGCCAACAATGGCCAAAACTCAGAAATATAAATTTGTTATGTTATCAGTTTCAGAATTTAAAAATACTAAAATGCTGATTACTATATTCCAGTATTTGTCTTGGAATTACCTACTGCTGAGTTCTGACATTCTGAATCAAATACCTCCCTTAAAACCCCACAGTCACACTGCTTGAACAGAAGCCATTTACATTTAAACAGGCCTTTAAAAGGAAAAATAAAATCTCAAAAGAGATTAGCAAACAATTTTGTGCCTCTGAAGATATTTTATTGACTCACAGGTATAACTAAAGTTACTGTCTTATTAAGTTACACTTTTCCAGAAAATTTTCTTAACAAAATACCTCCTTTAAGAAAAACTTCTTGGTATAAATTTCTTTATTTTTATGAAAATTAGTTACATAGTTTCTTTCAAAGGTATTAGAATATGGGAACCACATAGTTCATTGTTAACCTTAGTCAAAGTAGAGTGATTTATGAGTTATTCTTCAGCAAATATTTGCTTCTATATACTATGAAAAAGTTCCTAATAAAGAGAGCTGCTAATTTGTATATTAACGTCAAGTTTCCCATCTATAAGCTACTCTACATTTCTATGACTACTGGATACTTTATTGATTTCATTCCCTCTGCATGGAGCTGAACTGAGTATTATTATGACTCTACAAATTGAAAAAAATGAGCAAATACGTTTAGAAATTTTTTTTACAAACTCACATTTGTAATGTTTAGTTTACTTGTGTCATTTTCCACATATAATATGAAATATTGGGAAGTGTAGAGTCTACAAAATGTGGTATATTTAAATTGTGAAGAATCAGTATGATGAAAAGTATAAAACATTTGGGAAAAGTGTGGATGGAATATGATGGATGGTAAAACATGGAACATCAAAAAGAGGATACAATTCCTGAAGAAATACAATAGTAATAAGCAAGTATTTATTGTTAAGAAAATACAGGTGGAGAATTTCTGTGTTCAAATAAATCATCTACGGGGCTAGAAAGACAGCTCAGCAGCCAAGAGGGCTTGCTGTTTTTTTTTTTTTTTGAAGGTTTTTTTTTAATATAATCGTCGTTTCCATTTCAAATGCTATAACCTTTCCCAGTTTCCCCCCTCCCCGACACCCCCCAACCCCTCCACCTACCCCCTACCTCCAAGTATATGCCCCTCCACCCAACCCACTCCCACCTCCCCCATTTCGATTTCCATTTCCTAGTGCCTCTATTGAACCTTCACTGGTCCAAGGACCACTCCTCCCACTGATTCCTGACAAGGCATTCTTCTGCCACATTTTTGGCTGGAACCCTGTGTACCCCTTGGTTGATGGTTTAGACCCTGGGAGTCCTGGGTCATCTGGGTGGCTAACATCGTTTTTCTTCCCTTGGAGCTGTAAACCCCTTCAGCTCCTCCAGACCACCCTCTAGCTCCTCCATTGGGGACCCCACTCCAAGTCCCATGGTTGCCTTCTGACAGGGCCCCTCCAGAGAAAACCATGACAAGCTTCTTTTGGTATGCGCTTCTTGTCTTCCATAAAAGTGTCAGGGTTTGGTGACTGTTTATAAGATGAATTCCCAGGTAGGGCAGTCTCTGGGTGACCTTTCCTTCAGTCTTTGCTCCACACTTTGTCTCCTGTATTGCTCTTGTGAGTATTTTATTCCCTTTCTCAAAGGAACCAAAGCACCCCCACTTCAGTCCTCCTTCTTTTTGAGCTTCCTGTGGTCTGTAAATTGTAACTTGTTTATTTTGAGCTTTTGGGCTAACATCCACTTATCAGTGATGGCATACCCTGTGTATTCTTTTGTGATTGGGTTACCTCGCTCAGGATGACACTTTCTAGTTCCATCCATTTGCCTAAGTATTTTATGAATTCATTGTTTTTAATAGCTGAATAGTACTCCATTGTGTATATATATCACATTTTCTGCATCCATTCCTCTGTTGAAGGACATCTGGGTTCTTTCTAGCTATTATAAATAAGGCTGCTATGAACATAGTGGTGCACGTGTCCTTATTGCATGTTGGAGCATCTTCTGGGTGTATGCCCAGGAATGGTATAGCTGGGTCCTCAGGTAGTACTATGTCTAATTTGCTGAGGAACTGCCAAACTGATTTCCAGAGTAGTTTTACCAACTTACAAGCCCACCAAAAATGGAGAAGTGTTCTCCTTTTCCCACATCCTCTCCAGCATCTGCTGTCCCCTTAGTTTTTCATCTTAGTCTTTCTGACTGGTGTGAGGTGGAATCTCAGGGTTGCTTTGATTTGCATTTCCCTGATAACTAAGGATGTTGGACATTTCTTTAGGTGTTTCAGAGCCATTCGAGTTTACTCAATTGAGAATTCCATTTAGCTCTGTATCCTATTTTTTAATAGGGTTATTTGACTCTCTGGAGCTTAACTTCTTGAGTTCTTTGTATATGTTGGATATTAGCCCTCTATCAGATGTAGGATTAGTAAAGATCTTTTCCCAATTTGTTGGTTGCTTTTTTGTCCTATTAACAGTGCCCTTTGCCTTAGAGAAGCTTTGCAGTTTTATGAGGTCCCTTTAGTTGATTATTGTTCTTAGAGCATAAGCCATTGGTGTTCTATTCTTGTCAAATAAATATCAAGTGACCTTAGGTGTTCGGGTTCTTTTCTGGGTCTTCAATTCTATTTCATTGATCTTCCTGCCTGTCTCTGTACCAATACCAAACAGTTTTTATCACTATTGCTCTGTAATAGAGCTTGAGATCAGGGATGGTGAATCCCCCCAGAAGATCTTTTGATGTGGAGAATAGGTTTTGCTTCCTGGGTTTTTTGTTATTCCAGTTGAATTTGAGAATTGCTCTTTCTAGATCTGTGAAGAATTGATTTGATGGGGATTGCATTGAATCTGTATATTGCTTTTGGCAAGATGGTCATTTTTACTATATTAATCCTGTCAACCCATGAGCATGGGAGATCTTTCCATCTTCTGAAATCTTCTTCAATTTCTTTCTTCAGAGGCTTGAAGTTCTTGTCATACAGATCTTTCACTTGCTTAGTTAGAGTCACACCAAGGTATGTAATATTATTCGTGACTATTGTGAAGGGTGTCATTTCCCTAATATCTTTCTCAGCTTGTTTATCCTCTGAGTAGAGGAAGGCCATTGATTTATTTGAGTTGATTTTATATCCAGCCACTTTGCTGAAGTTGTTTATCAACTTTAGGAGTTCTCTGGTGGAAGTTTTGGGGTCACTTAAGTATACAATCATATCATCTGCAAATAGTGATATTTTGACTTCTTCCTTTCCAATTTGAATACATTTGACCTCCTTTTGTTGTCTGATTGCTCTGGCTAGGACTTCAAGTACTATATTGAATAGATAGGGAGAGAATGGGCAGCCTTGCTGGTCCTCTTTTTTAGTGGGCTTGCTTCAAGTTTCTCTCTGTTTAATTTGATGTTGGCTACCGATTTGTAGTATGTTGCTTTTACTATGTTTAGGTATGGACCTTGGATTCCTGATCTCTCCAAGACTTTTAGCATGAAGTGATGCTGGATTTTGTCAAAAGCCTTTTCAGCATCTAATGAAATGATCATGTGATCTTTTTCCTAGAGTTTATGTAGTAGATTACATTGATGGATTTCCATATATCGAACCATCCCTGCATGCCTGGCATGAATCCTACCTGATCATGGTGAATTATAGTTTTAATGCATTCTTGGATTCGGTTGACCAGAATTTCGTTGAGTTATTTTTGCATCGATGTTCATGAGGAAGATTGGTCTGAAGTTCTCCTTCCTTGTTTGGTATTTGTTTGGTTTACTTATAAGCATTATTTTGACTTTTTAGAAAGAGTTGGGTAGCGTTCCTTGAGTTTCTATTTCATGGAATAGTTGGAAGAGTATCAGTATTAGCTCTTATTTGAAGATCTAATAGAATTCCCTACTAAACCCATCTGGTCCTGGGCTATATTTTGATGTGAGACTATTAACAACTGCTTCTATTTGCTCAGGACTTATGGAACTATTTAGATGGTTTATCTTATCCTCTTTTAATGTTGGCACCTGGAATGTATCTAGAAAGCTGTCCATTTCCTCCAGATTTTCAAAATTTGTTGAATATAAGCTCTTGTAATAGGATTTGATGTTTTTTTGAATTTCCACAGTTTCTGATATTATGTCTCCCTTTTCATTTCTGATTTTATTAATTTGGGTATTGACTCTGTGCCCTCTTGTTAGTCTGGCTAAGGATTTATCTATCTTGTTGATTTTCTCACATAACCAGCTCCTGGTGTTGTTGATTCTTTGTATAGTTCTTTCTGTTTCATCTTGGTTGATTTCAGCCCTGAGTTTGATTATTTCCTGCCATCTACTCCTCTTGAGTGTATTTACTTCTTTTTGTTCTAGAGCTTTCAGGTACAATGTCAAGATGTTAGGGTAAGCTCTCTCCAATTTCTTTTTGGAGGCACTTAGAGCTATGAGTTTTCCTCTTAGCACTGCTTTCATTGTGTTCCATAAGTTTTGGTTTGACGTGTCTTCATTTTCATTAAATTCTAAAATGTCTTTAATTTCTTTATTTTTTCATTGACCAAGCTATCACTGAGAAGAGCATTGTTCAAAGTCCACGTGCATGTTCGTTTTCCATTGTATTTGTGTGAATTTAAGACTAGCCTTAGCGGTGGTGGCGCACGCCTTTAATCCCAGCACTTGGGAGGCAGAGGCAGGCAGATTTCTGAGTTCGAGGCTAGCCTGGTCTACAGAGTGAGTTCCAGGATAGCCAGGGCTACACAAAGAAACCCTGCCTCGAAAAACCAAAAAAAAAAAAAAAAAAAAAAGACTAGCCTTAGGCAGTGGTATTCTGATAAGGTGCATGGAATAATTTCAGTATTTCTGTATCTATTTTGTGACCAAATATATGGTCAGTTTTGGAGAGGGTACCATGAGGTGCCGAGGAGAAGGTATATTTCTTTGCTTTAGGATGGCATGTTCTATAAATATCTGTTAGATCCATTTGGTCGATAACTTCAGTTAGTCTCACTCTGTTTGTGTTTAGTTTCTGTTTCCATGATTTGTCCACTGTTGAGAGTGCAGTGTTGAAGTCTCCCACTATTAGTGTGTGGAGCACAATGTTGCTTTGAGCTTTAGTAAAGTTTCTTTTATGAGTGTGGATGCACTTGTGTTCAGAGTATATATGTTCAGAATTGAGAGATCATCTTGGTAGAATCTTCCTTCGACAAGTATGAAGTGTTGCTCCTTATCTTTTTTGATAACTTTTGGTTGAAAGTCAATTTTTATCCGATATAAGACTGGCCACTCCAGTTTGTTTCTTGGGACCATTTGCTTGGAAAATTGTTTTCCATCCTTTGACACTGAAGTAGTGACTGCCTTTGTCCCTGAGGTATGTTTCTTGTATGCGGCAAAATGTTGGGTACTGTTTACATATCCAGTCTGTTAGTCTATGTCTTTTTATTGGGTCATTGAGACCATTGATGTTAAGAGATAGTAAGGAAAAGTGTTTATTGTTTACTGTTATCTTCTTTGTTAAAGGTGAACTTCTGTTTGTGTAGCTATTTTCTTTTGGGTTTGCTAAAAGAAGATTACTTTATTGCTTTTCCTAGGGTGTTATTTCCTGCCTTGTGTTGGTATTTTCCACACATTATCCTTTGTAGAGCTGGATTTGAGGAAAGATATTGTGTAAATTTGCTTTTGTCATAGAATATCTTGATTTTCCATCTATGGTAATTGAGAGTTTTGCTGGGTATAATAGTCTGGGTTGACATTTATGTTCTCTTAGGGTCTGTATGACATCTGCCCAGGATCTTCTAGCTTTCATAGTTTCTGGTGAGAATTCTGGTGTAATTCTTATAGGTCTGCCTTTGTAGGTTACTTTACCTTTTTCCCTTCCTGCTTTTAATATTCTTTCTTTGTTTTGTGCATTTGGTGTTTTGATTATTATGTGATGGGAGGACTTTCTGCTCTGGTCCAGTCTGTTTGGAGTTCTGTAGGCTTCTTGTATGTTCATGGGCATCTCTCTCTTTAGGTTAGGTAAGTTTTCTTCTATAATTTTGTTGAAGATATTTATTGGACCCTTAAGGTGTTAATCCTCACTCTCTTCTATACCTATAATCCTTAGGTTTGGTCTTCTCATTGTGTCCTGGATTTCCTGGATGTTTTGGGTTACAAGCTCTTTGCATTTTGCATTTTCTTTGACTGTTGAGTCAATGTTTTCTGCGGAATCTTCAGCATCTGAGTTTCTTTCTTCTATCTCTTGTATTCTGTTGTTGATGCTTGCATCTATGACTCCTGAATTCTTTCCGAGGTTTCCTATCTCCAGAGACATCTTACTTTGTGATTTCTTTATTGTTTCTACTTTTAATTTTAGATCCTGGATAGTTTCATTCAGTTCCTTCACTTGTTTGCTTGTGTTTTCCTGAAAAATTTTAAGGTATTTTTGTGTTTCCACTTTAAGGGCTTCTGCCTGTTGACCCATTATCTCTTGTGTTTCTTTAGGGGATTTTCCTTTTTATAAGTTTCTGTCTGTTGACCCATGTTCTCCCATACTTCCCTATGGGATTTTTGTGTTGCCTCTTTAAGGGCTTTTAACTGTTGACCCATGTTCTCCTGTATTTCTTTAAGGGAGTTATTTATGTCCTTCTTGAAGTCCTTTATCAGCAACATGAGATGTGATTTTAAATCCAGCTCTTGCTTTTCCGATATGATGGAGAATCCAGGATTTGCTGTTGTGGGAGAACTGGGTTCTGATGGTGCCATGTTGCCTTGGTTTCCATTGGTAGTGTTCTTTCATTTGCCTTTGGCCATCTAGCTATCTCTGGTATTAGCTGGTCTTGCTGTCTCTGACTGTGGCCTCTCTGTCCTGCAGGCCTGTATATCTGTACTCCTAGTATTTCTTTCCTCTCAAATGCCCTGTATACAGCTGTTCTCTAGGAAGTATCAGGAGATGGGGTCTTCCTTTTGGTAGACCTAGCAAGGGTCGAATGCCTTGCATGCTGCTGGTTCTCTAGAGCTGCTGGTTCTCAGCAAGTATCGTCTTCCCCACAGCCGAACTGGCATGGGTCTGCCACATCGGAGCAGAATGGGGCAGGCAGTGGTAGTGAGGAGGGAGGGGTTAAAGATACTGAAGGGGAGTGGTAATCTGGAGGAACAGTGGGGTTTGCTTGGTAGTGAGTCCCAGCCAGTGACTCCGGGCCTCCAGAGGTAGGGGGTGGTTCTTGCAGAATGCCCTGTGCACTGTTGTTTCTCTAGAAAGTATCAGGAAATGTGGTCTCCTCCTCAGCAGAACTGGCAGGGGTCTACCACATAGGAGCAGAATGGGGCAGGCGGTGGTGATGGGGCAGGGCTTGCTGTTCTTGAAGAGGTCTGGTGTTCAATTTTAAGCACTAACAGTTAGTGACTCACATACACTTTAGGTTTGTAACTTCAGGTACAGGAAATTCAGTATCTTTGGGCCTCTCTGGGCACTAGCATGCACATGTGCATACATACAGACACACATACTCACAATAAAAAAATAAAAAAATAAATCTTAGAAAAAGAATGGTGTATTTGATGTTTATTTCATGACAATCTCTTTGTTGATTCCTTATTGCTCTTATATTCACTAACAGAATACAGGGGATGGAAGAGGGAATATCAGGCATAGATGATACAATAAAAGAAATTGATACATCAAAGAAAACATTAAATCTAAAAAATTCCTGATACAAATTATCCAGGAAATTGAGGATACTCTGAAAAAACCTAACCTAAGAATAATAGCAATAGAAGAAGGTGAAGAATTCCAACTCCAAGGCCCAGAAAATATTCTCAACAAAATCATAGAAGAAAACATTCCTGACCTAAAGAAAGAGATGCCTATAAACATACAAGAAGCTTGCAGAACATCAATTAGAGTGGACCAGAAAAGAAAATTCTCCCAAAACAAAATAATCAAAACACAAAAATCTACCAAACAAATAAAGAATATTAAAAGCTACAAGGAGAGGCAGATTGCTATTTTAGTGAGACCTCCATTCTCCCTCTGTTTCTACCTCCACCTCCATCACACCTGAGACTCCTGAACCATACAGGTTAGCTTCCCTTTCCCTACCCATCTTTCAATCTGGCTGAGTCCTCTGGGCCTGGCCTAGCTTCTCTGAGCAGTCTGCTATTCGAGGTGACCTCCATTCAGCTACGACCTTTCCTCCACCTCTATCAGACCCCTGAACCATACAGGTAAGCTTCCCTTCCCCCACCCATCTTTCCTGCTCTATGAGCCCTCTTGACCAAGCTAAGCTGCAAGTAGTCTGCAAGCCCAAGTAGACCTCCATTCTCCTGCCACTTCTCTGTTCACCTGAGGCTCCTGAACCATACAAAACTGCAGATCCAGAACCATAGAGCCCAAGGATACCCATCCAAGGCTTGCCACACCCAAACTGTCAAGGTTCACCCTCCTCCCAATACCTACTACAATAGGAACATAAAGGAACCAAAACCTTCCAGAAGGCTAAAGGCCTCGAAAGAATACAATCAATATGATCCAGGGCAATATAGCATCTCCAAAGCTCAGTTGCCTCACCACAGCCAGTTCTGGATATCCTAATACAATGGAAACACAAGACATTGACCATAAATTCAATCTCATAAAGATAATAGAGGACTTTAAAGAGGAAATGAATATTTCTTTCCTTAAAGAAATACAGAAAAATACGACCAAACAGACAGAGGTCTTTATAAAGAAAACCAACAAATAGGTGAAGAAAATAAACAAAACTGTGCAAGACCTGAAAGTGGAAATAGAATACAATAAAAGAAAATAGAAGCAATAAAGAAAACACAAACTGAGGAAATCCTGGAGATGGAAAACCTAGGGAAAAGAACATGAACAACAGATGAAAGCATCACCAACAGACTACAGGAGATAGAAAATAAAATATCAGGTGTGGAAGATACAATAAAAGAAATTAATACATTAGTCAAAGAAAATGTTAAAGCTATACACTTAGTGAAACAAAACATCTAGAAAATCTGGAATATCATGAAGATACCTAACTGAAGAATAATATCAATAGAAGCAGGTGGAGAGTTCCAGATCCAAAGCCCAGAAAATGTTCTCAACAAAATCATAGAAGAAAACTTTCCTGACCTAAAGAAAGAGATGCCTATAAACATACAAGAAGCTTCTAGAACAACAATTTGACTGAACCAGAAAAGAAAAACTCCTAGCATATAATAATCAAAGCACAAAATCTACAAAAACTATTAAAGGTGCAAAGGAAAAAGGCAAGGTAACATAAAAAGGCAGATCTATCAGAATTACACCCAACTTCTCAACAGAGACTCTAAAAGCTAGAAGAGACTGGACAGATATCCTGCAACCTCCAACAAAACCCACATATGCAAACCTAGACTACTATACCCAGAAAAACTCTCAATCACCATAGAAGGAGAAAACAAGATATTTCAAGATAAATCCTAATTCAAACAATATTTATCTAAAAATCTAGCCCAATAAAAATACTAGAAGGATAACTCCAACCCAAGAAGGGTAACTGCATCCAAGAAAACACAGGAAATAAGTAATTCCATACCAGCAAAAACAAGAAAAGCATACACACACGCACACACACACACACACCACCACCACCAACACCACCACCCCCACCACCACCACCACTACCACCACCACTACCACCCACAACAACAACAACAACAACTTCAAAATAACAGGAAATAACAGTCACTGCTCATTAATATCTCTCACTATCAATGGACTTGATTCCCCAATAAAAACACAGGCTAGCACAATGGATACAAAAACAGGATACATCATTCTTCCACATAAAAGAAACTCACTGCAGCTGTAAACATAGATATTACCTCAGAGTAATGGACTGGAAAAAAGTTTTCCAAGAAAATGGACCCAAGAAGCAAGGCAGAATAGTCATTCTAATATCTAATAAAATAGACTTTTAACCAAAATCAACCAAAAAAGACAGGGAAGGATACTTCATACTCATCAATGGAAAAATTTACCAAGATGGTATCTCAATTCTGAATTCAACATCTATGCCCCAAAGACAAGTGTACCCACATTTGTAAAAGAAACATTACTAAAGCTTAAATCGCACATCAAACCCCACACATTAATAGTGGGAGACTTAAACTCTCCACTCTCAGCAATTGACAAGACACCCAGACAAAATCTAAAAAGAGAAATTATGAAACTAGTAGACATTATGAATCAAATGGACCTAACAGACATGTATAAAATATTTTACCCAAACACAATAGAATATACTTTTTCTCAGTACCCCATGGGTCCTTTATCAAAATTGACCATATTGTCAGTCACAAGGCAAGCCTCAACAAATACAACAAAATTGAAATAATGCCTTATATCTTATCAGACCACCGTGGATTAAAGCTGGACTTCAGCAATAACAGAAACACTGGAAAGCCTACACATTACTGGAAATTGAACAACTCTCTGAGTCAGGAAAGAAATAAATAAATTAAAGACGTTCTAGAATTCAATGAAAATGCAGGCAAAACATGCTCAAACTTATGAGACACAACGAAAACAGTGCTAAGAAGAAAGTTTATAGCATGAAGTGCCTTCAAAAGAATTTAGAAAGTTCTCGTATCAGCAATTTAAAAGTACACCTCAAAACTCTAGAAAAAAAAAGAAGCAACCACACCAAAGAGGAACAGAAGGCAGGAAAATACTCAAAATTAGGGCTGAAATCAATCACTTAGAATCAAAGAAAACAATACAAAGAATCAATGAAACAAAAAGCAGTTTCTTTCAGAAAATCAACAAGATAGACAAACAACAAAACTAGCCAAGAGACAGTATCCAAATAGACAAAGTCAGAAATGAAAAGGGAGACATAACAATTGACACTGAGGAAATTCAAAGAATCATTAGGTCTTACTCCAAAAGCCTGTACTCTACAAAATTAGAAAACCTTAATGAAATGGACAATTTTTCTGGACAGATACCACTTACCAAAGTTAAATCAAGTTCAGGTCAACTATTTAAACAGCTCCATAACCCCTAAAGGAATAGAAGCAGTCATTAAAAGCCTCCCAACCAAGAAAAGCCCAGGGCCAGATAGTTTTAGTGCAGAATTCTACCAGATGTTCAAAGAAGAGCCAATACCAACACTGATAATAATCCACAAAATAGAAAAAGAAGGAACACTGCCAAATACATTTTATGAGGCACACAGTCACCCTGATACTTAAGCCATGCAAAAACTCAACAAAGAAAGAGAATTTCAGACTGATTTCCCTTATGAAAAATAAAAGGAAAAATACTCAATAAAATAATTGAAAAAAGAATCCAAGAACACATAAAAAATGCCACCCACTATGATCATGTTGACTTCATCCTGGGGATGCTGGGATGGCTCAATATACAAAAATCCATCAATATAATCCACCATATAAAAACAAACTGAAAGAAAAACAACGATATGATTATCTCATAGATCTGGAAAAACCTTTAGACAAAATCCAACAACCATCCATTTTAAAATTTTGGATATATGCAGGATACAGGGAATACCCAAACATAATCAAAACAATATACTGCAAGCCAATAGCCAGCATCCAATGGAGAGAAATTTAAAGCAATTCCACTAAAATCAGGGACAGGAAAAGGTTGACAATTCTCTCCATATATCTTCAACATAGTATTTGAAGTTGTAGCTAGAGCAATAAGACAACTAAAGGAGATCAAAAAAATATAAATTGGAAAGGAATAAGTCAAAGTATCACTCTTCACAGATGATATGATGATATACATCAGTGACCCCAAAAACTACCATCAAACTCCTACAGCTGTTAAACACCCTCAACAAACTAACTCAAAGAAATTAGTAGCCCTCCTCTATACAAATGGGACTATTGCTTCTGTTCTTGCCCTCTGATGGCTGATCTAGGGATATAGGTATCCATAACACCTCTTAGCCATTTACTTGCTTGGTGAGGATCTGAATTCAATTCCTCACATGTGAGCATTAAGGTTTTGGGTTTTATGTATCCATTTTAATGGTTTTCTATTGAGGGATTCCCTCAGCCCTATTGCTTCCTTTGTGAATTCTGAATCAAATGTGGCAATCCCTAAAGAAGTGAATGCTTCATGTATTCTTTGTTTTTGCCTAGAAGTAAATGCTTTATCTGAGCTGAAAGTATGTAGTGTTTACATTTGTTACAGTCTATTTATTACAATCCCTTTCTCATAATGAATACTTGGATTAATACTGAAAAGCTGTTTCTGTTCGAAGTTAGCTATGCCCTCATGTTTAAGATTTAAGATATTTTTAAACATATTTGCATACAGAATTAATTTCTTGCTTTGGGAACTCTGTGTTGCTAACTCCTGAGGGCTGATAAAACAGGCAGGTACAATACATCAATTTGCCTGCATTTATCTGGGTGCTGAATTATTTCTGTTTCTTGCACTTGAACATCTAGGTTGGGGTTTTCTTTTTAATTATTATTTCTAGATTTGAGTCATCTCAAAACGTCCCAAGCAGAACTATCACAGATTACTTAATTAGAAACCAACTGATGAGTAGCACAGGTATCTTCCAGTCTGGGCTGGTTTACCTTGGGTGGGAACTCTGCAGCCAGTCCTGTAACACCCAGGGAAGCTCCACTCCTAGGTGCTCTAACACACCTAGGATCCCAGGATCCCAAGAGCTTGGCCACACCAGAATGTCAGGGCTCCAGAGGCAGCTTGATGCTCAAGAGCTCTGACATACCCAGGATCTCAGTATCACAGGATCCCAGAATCACAGGACCACAAAGACTTTGAGGAGTTCTGACACAACCAGGATCACAGGGAGGACAGGTTCCAGTCATACATAGCAAGGACAGGTAGCACTAGAGATAATCAGATGGTGGGAGCCAAGCATAAGAACATAAGCAACAGAAACCAAGGTAATTTGGTATCATCAGGATACCATAGCAAGTACTGGATACACCATCACACTGGAAAAGTGAGATTCAGATCTAAAAATCACTTCTCTCAATGATGATAGAGGACTTTAAGAAGGACATAAATAACTTCCTTAAAGAAATACAGGAGAACACAGGTAAACAGGTAGAAGCCCTTAAAGAAAAAACACAAAAATCCCTTAAAGGATTACAGGAAACCATAAACAGGTGAAGGAAATGAACAAAACCACCCAAGATCAAAAACTGGAAAGAGAAACAACAAAGAAATCACAAAGGGAGACAACTCTGGAGTTAGAAAACCTAGGAAAGAGATCAGGAGTCATAGATGTAAGCATCACCAACAGAATACAAGAGATAGAAAAGAGAATCTCTGGTGCAGAAGATACTATAGAAAACATTGACACAACAGTCAAAGAAAATGCAAAATGCAAAAGCTTCTAACCTAAAACATCTAGGAAATACTGGACACAATGAGAAGAAAAATCCTTAGGATAATAGGTACAGAAAAGAGTGAGGATTCCCAACTTAAAGAGCTAGTAAATATCTTCAACAAAATTATGGAAGAAAACGTCCCTAACCTAAGAAATAGATGCCCATGAACATACAAGAAGTCTGCGAACTCCAAATAGACTGGACTAGAACAGAAAGATCCTGGGAAGATATCATACAGACCCTAAGAGAACATAAATACCAGGCCAGGTTATTATACACAGCAAAACTCTCACCACAGATGGAGAAAACAAGATATTGCATGACAAAACCAAATCTATACAATATCTTTCCACAAACCCAGCTCTACAATGATAATAGGTGGAAAACACCAATACAAGGAAGGAAACTATATCCTAGAAAAAGCAAGAAGGCAATCTTTCAACAAACCCAATAGAATATAGGCACACAAACATAATTCCACCTCTAACAACAAAAATAACAGGAACTAATAATCACTTTTCCTTAATATCTCTTAACATCAATGGACTCAATTCCTCAATAAAAAATACATAGACTAAAAGACTGGATACATAAACAGTACCCAGCATTTTGCTGCATACAGGAAGCACATCTTAGTGACAAAGACAAATACTACCTCAGAATAAAAGGTTGGAAAACAATTTTCCAAGCAAATGGACCCAAGAAACAAGCTGGAGTAGCCATTCTTATATCAAATGAAATCGACTTTCAAACAAATATTTCAAAAAAGATAAGGAATGTTACTGCATACTCATTAAAGGAAAAAATCTACCAAGATGAACTCTCAATTCTGAACATCTATGATTCAAATGCAAGGGCACCAACATTCATAAAAATAACTTTGCTGAAGTTTAAATCACACATCACACCCCAAACAATAATACTGGGGGACTTCAACAGCCCACTCTCAGCAATGGACACATTATGGAAACAGAAACTAAACAGAGACATAGTGAAACTAACAGAAGTTGTGAACCAAATGAATCTTAGCACCTCATGGTGCCTTCCTCAAAATTGACCATATAATTGGTCACAAATCATGCTTCAACAGATACAAGAAGATTGAAATAATCCCATACATCAGATCACTACAGACTAAGACTGGTTTTAAATTCCAACAAAAACAACAGAAAACACACAGACACATGGAAGCTGAGCAACAATGCTGTACTCAATGATAACTTGGTCAAGGAAGAAATAAGGAAATTAAAGACTTTTTAGAATTTAATGAAAATGAAGACACATCATACCAAAACTTATGGGACACAATGAAAACAGTGCTAAGAAGAAAATTCATAGCTCTAAGTGACTCCAAAAAGAAAATGGAGAGAGCTTACACTAGCAGCTTGACATCACACCTGAAATCTCTAGAACAAAAAGAAACAAATACACCCAAGAGGAATAGATGACTGGAAATAATCAAACTCAGGGCTGAAATCAACCAAATTAGAAAAAAAAAATATCTATACAAATAATCAACAAAACCAGGAGCTGGTTCTTTGAGAAAATCAACAAGATAGATAAACCCTTAGCCAGACTAACCAGAGGGCACAGAGACAGTATCCAAATTAATAAAAGTCAGAATTGAAAAGGGAGACATAACAACGGAAACTGGGGAAATTCAAAAAATCATCAGATCCTACTACAAAAGCTTATACTCAACAAAATTTGTAAATTTGGATGAAATTGACAATTTTCTAGACACATACCAGGTGCCAAAGTTGAAACAGGTTTAGGTAAACAATCTAAACAATCCCAATCTAACAATCTACCAACCAAAAAATGCCTAGGACTAGATGGGTTTAGTGGAGAATTCTATCAGACCTTCAAAGAAGACCTAATACCAATACTCTTCAAACTATTCCACAAAATAGAAACAGAAGAAACACTATCCAACTTGTTCTATGACACCACAATTATGCTTATAGCTAAACCACACAAAGAACAAGCAAAGAAAGAGAACTCAGACCCAATTTCCCTTATGAACATTGATGCAAAAATATTTAATAAAATTCTTGCCAACCAACTCTCTGCTGCCACCTGCCCCATTCCTTCTGCTGTGGTACACCCCCTGACAGCTCTGCCACAGGGAAGACCCTATCTTCTGATACTTTCTAGAGAACCAGCAGAACCCAGGGCATTTGGTAAGAACCACCCCCCCACACACACCTCTGGAGGCCCAGAGCCACTGGCTAGGACTCAGTATCCAGCAACCACCAACCCCCTCCCCCACAAATTATGCCTCCCCTCCCATTCCTTCTACCCCCTCTGCTGCCTGCCCAGTTCTTTCTGCTGTGGCAGACCACCTGCCAGTTCTGCCACAGGGAAGGCCCCAACTCCTGATACTTCCTGGAGAACCAGCAAAACCCAGGGCATTTGAGAGAATGGGAAACCCAGGAGTACAGATACACAGGCTTGCAGGACAGAGAAGTCTCAGTCAGAGAGAGCAAGACCAGCTAACACCAGAGATAACTAGATGGTCAAAGGCAAAGGCAAGATCATTGCCAACAGAAACCAAGGCAACATGGCACCATCAGGACCCAGTTCTCCCACAACAGCGAATCCTGGATACCCCATCACATCAGAAAAGCAAGATCTGGATTTAAAATCACATTTCATGATACTGATAGAGGACTTCTAGAAGGGCAAAAATAGCTCCCTTAAAGAAATACAGGAAAACATGGGTCAACAGGTAGAAGTCCTTAAAGAGGAAACGCAAAAATCCCTTAAAGAATTTCAGGAAAACACAAACAAACAAGTGAAGGAACTGAACAAAACTATCCAGGATCTAAAAATGGAAGTAGAAACAATAAAGAAATCGCAAAGTGAAACATCTCTGGAGATAGAAAATGTTGGAAAGAATTCAGGAGTCATAGATGCAAGCATCAACAACAGAATATAAGAGATAGAAGAAAGAATCTTGGATGCTGAAGATTCCATAGAAAAAAATATTGACTCAACAGTTAAAGAAAATGCAAAATCCAAAAAGCTTGTAACCCACAACATCCAGGAAATCCAGGACACAATGAGAAGACCAAACCTAAGGATTATAGGTATAGAAGAGAGTGAGGATTAACACCTTAAGGGTCCAATAAATATCTTCAACAAAATTATAGAAGAAAACTTATCTAACCTAAAGAGAGAGATGCCCATGAACATACAAGAAGCCTACAGAACTCCAAACAGACTGGACCAGAACAGAAACTCCTCCCATCACATGATAATCAAAGCACCAAATGCACAAAACAAAGAAAGAATATTAAAAGCAGTAAGGAAAAATGTCAAGTAACATATAAAGGCAGACCTATAAGAATTACACCAGAATTCTCACCAGAAACTATGAAAGTTAGAAGATGCTGGGCAGATGTCATACAGACCCTAAGAGAACATAAATGTCAACCCAGACTATTATACCCAGCAAAACTCTCAATTACCATAGACGGAAAATCAAGATATTCCATGACAAAAGCAAATTTACACAATATCTTTCCTCAAATCCAGTTCTACAAAGGATAATGAGTGGAAAATACCAACACAAGGTGGGAAATAACACCCTAGGAAAAGCAATAAAGTAATCTTCTTTTAACAAACCCAAAAGAAGATAGCTACACAAACAGAAGTTCACCCTTAACAAAGAAGATAACAGCAAACAACAAACATTTTTTCCTTACTATATCTTACCATCAATGGTCTCAATGCCCCAATAAAAAGACATAGACTAACAGACTGGATATGTAAACAGTACCCAACATTTTGCCGCATACAAGAAACATACCTCAGTGACAAAGGCAGTCACTACTTCAGTGTCAAAGGTTGGAACACAATTTTCCAAGCAAATGGTCCCAAGAAACAAACTGGAGTGGCCAGTCTTATATCGGATAAAATTGACTTTCAACCAAAAGTTATCAAAAAAGATAAGGAGGGACACTTCATACTGGTTGAAGGAAAAGTCTATGAAAATGAACTTTCAATTCTGAACATCTAAGCCCCAAATGCCAGGGTACCCACATTCATAAAAGAAACCTTACTAAAGTTCAAAGCACACATTGTACCTCACGCAATAATAGTGGGAGACTTCAACACTCCACTCTGAACAATGGACAAATCATGGAAACAGAAACTAAACAGAGACACAGTGAAACTAGCTGAAGTTATGGACCAAATGAATCTATTCCATCCTAAATCAAAAGAATACATCTTCTTCTCAGCACCTTGTAGTACCTTCCCTAAAATTGACCATATAATAGGTCACAAAACAGGCCTCAACAGATACAGAAATATTGAAATTATTTCATGTACCTTATCAGATCACCACAGCCTGAGACTGGTCTAAAGCTCAAACATAAACAATAGAAAACACACATATACTCGTACTGTGAACAATCGTCTTCTCAATGATAGCTTGATCAATGACTTTTTAGAATTTAATGAAAATGAAGACACATCATACCAAAACTTATGGAACATAATGAAAGCAGTGCTAAGAGGAAAACTCATAGCTCTAAGTGCCTCCAAAAAGAAATTGGAGAGAGCTTACACTAGCATCTTGACATCACACCTGAAAGCTCTAGAACAAATAGAAGCAAATATACCCAAGAGGAGTAGATGGCAGGAAATAATCAAACTCAGGGTTGAAATCAACTGAGTTGAAACAAAAACAACTTTAATGGTCCTGGAAAGACTGGATGTAGGGGAATGCCAGGACAGAGAAGTGAGAGGGGGTTGAATGGAGAACAGAGGGAGGGAAGGGGGCTTATGGGACTTTTGGGGAGGGAGGAAATAGGAAAGGGGAAATCATTTGGAATGTAAATAAAAAAACTTGGAAAAAAAAAGAATCAACAAAACCAGGACAACTTTCAGATATATACCAGCTGCCAACATTAAAATGGGATCAGATAAACCATCTAAATAGTCCCATAAGTGCTGAGGAAATAGAAGCAGTTGTTAATAGTCTCCCATCAAAAAAAGCCCAGGACCAGATGGGTTTAGTGGGGAATTTTATCAGATCTTCAAAGAAGAGCTAATACAGATACTCTTCAAACTATTCCACAATAGAAACTCAAGGAACACTACCCAACTCATTCTATGAGGTCACAATAATGCTTATAACTAAACCAAACAAAGACCAAACAAGGAAAGAGAACTTCAGGCCAATCTCTCTTATGAATATGGATGCAAAAATATTCAACAAAATTTTGGCCAACCGAATCCAAATATGCATCAAAACGATAATTCACCACGATCAAGTAGGCCTCATCCCAGGGATGCAGGGATGGTTCAATATATGGAAATACATCAATGGAATCAACTACATAAACAAAGTCAAGGAAAAAAAAAACACATGATCATTCCATTAGATGCTGAAAAGGTTTTTGACAAAATCCAGCATACCTTCATGATAAAAGTCTTGGAGAGATAGGGAATCCAAGGCCCATACCTAAACATAGTAAAAGCAATATAGTGCAACTGATAGCCAATATAAAATTAAATGGAGAGAAACTTGAAGCAATTCCCCTAAAATCAGGGATCAGACAAGGCTGAGCACTCTCTCCCTATCTATTTAATATAGTATTTGAAGTCCTAATGAGAGCAATCAGGCAACAAAAGGAGGTCAAAGGTATACAAATTGGAAATGAAGAAGTCAAAATATCACTATTTGCAGATGATATGTTTGTATACTTAAGCGACCCCAAAACTTCCATCAGAGAACTCCTAAATCTGATAAACAACTTTTCAAAGTGTCTGGATATAAAATTAACTCAAACAAATCAGTAGCCTTCCTATATTCAAAGGATAAACAAACTGAGAATAAAATTAGGGAAAAGACACACTTCACAATAGTCACAAATAATATTACATACCTTGGTGTGACTCTAACCAAGTAAGTGAAAGATTTGTATGACAAGAATTTCAAACCTCTGAAGAAAGCAATCGAAGAAGACCTCAGAAGATGAGAAGATCTCCCAAGCTCATGGATTTGCAGGATTAATATAGTAAAAAACGGTCATCTTGCTGAAATAAATCTACAGATTCAATGCAATCCCCATCAAAATCCCATATTAATTCTTCATAGACCTAGAAAGAGCAATTCTCAAATTCATCTGGAATTACAAAACACCCACGACAGCAAAAACACTTCTCCACAACAAAAGATCTCCTTGGGAAATCACCATCCCTGACATCAAGCTCTACTAGAGAACAATAGTGATAAAAACTGTCTGGTATTGGTATGGAGACAGGCAGGAAGATCAATGGAATTGAATTGAAGACCCAGAAAAGAACCCGAACAACTAAGGTCACTTGATATTTATTTGACAAAGGAGCTAAAAATATCCAGTGGATTAAAGATATTATTTTTAACAAATGGTTCTGGATCAACTGGAGGTCAGCATGCAGAAAAATGCAAATTTATCCATTCTTATCTCCTTGTACAAAGCTCAAGTCCAATTGGATCAAGGACCTCCACATAAAACCAGACACACTGAAGCTTATAGAGGAGAAAGTGGGGAAGAACCTTGAACACATGGGCACGAGGAAAATTTCCTGAATAGAACACCAGTGACTTATGCTCTAAGAACAAGAATTGAGAAATGGCACCTCATAAAACTGCAAAGCTTTTGTAAGGCAAAGGACACTGTCAATAGGACAAAACTGCAAGCAACAAATTGGGAACAGATCCTTATTAATCCCACATCCAATAGTTGGCTAATATTCAATGTATACAAAGAGCTTAAGAAGTTAGATTTCAGAGAGTCAAAGAACCCTATTTAAAAATGAGGTACAGAGCTAAACAGGGAATTCTTAACTGAGTAAACTCAAATGGCCCTGAAGCACCTAAAGAAATGTTCAGCATACTTAATTATCAGGGAAATGCAAATCAAAATAATCCTGAGATTCCATCTCACACCAGTCAGAATGTCTAAGATAAAAACTCAAGGGACAGCAGATGTTGGAGAGGATGGGGGAAAAGAGGAAAACTCTCCATTGTTGATGGGATTGCCAGCTGGTAAAACCACTCTGAAAATCATTTTGGTGGTTCCTCAGAAAATTAGACATAGTACTTCCTGAGGACCCAGCTATACCACTCCTGGGCATATACCCAGAAGATTCTCCAAAATGTAATAAGGACACATGCTCCACTATTTTCATAGTGGCCTTACTTATAATAGCCAGAATCTGGGAAGAACGCAGATGTCATTCAACAGAGGTATGGATACAGAAACTGTGGTATAAATACACAATGGAGTACTAATCAGCTATTAAAAACAATGAATTCATGAAATTCTTAGGCAAATGGATGGAACTAGACAGTGTCATCCAGAGTGAGGTAACCTAATCACAAAAGAACACACATGATATGTACTCACTGCTAAGTGGATGTTAGCCCAAAAGCTCAAAATAAACTAGTTATAATTCACAGACCACAGGAAGTTCAAGAAGAAGGACTGAAGTGGGGGGGGTGCTTGGGTTCCTCTTATTAAGGGATCAAAATACTCACAGGAGCAATAATGGAGACAAAGTGTGGAGCAGAGACTGAAGGAAATGCCACACATTGACTGCCCTACCTGGGGATTCATCCTATAAACAGTAACCAAACCCAGACTCTATTATGGAGGACAAGAAGTGCATACCAAAAGGATCCTATTATCGTTGTCTCAGGAGGGTCTCTGCCAGAACCTTACACATACAGAAGCAGATGCTAGCTGTTAACCATTGGACTAAGTGTGGGGTCCCCGGTGGAGGAGTTGGAGGGCAGACTGGAGAAGCTGAAGGGGTTTACAGCCCCATGGGAAGAACAATGAGGTCAGCCATCCAGATGGGGTGTCCATCAATCAAGGGGTACACATGGTTCCAACCAAAAATGTGACAGAAGAATGCCTTGTTGGGCATCAGTAAGAGGAGAGGTCCTTGGTGTTGTGAAGGCTCAACAGATACCCCAAAAAGGGAAATCGAGGTGGGGGAGGTGGGAGTGGGTCAGGTGGAGGTGCATATACTTGGAAGCAGGGCGTGGGAGGAGGGATTGGGGGTTTTTGGCAGGTGGGGGGAACCAGGAAAGGTTTTAGCACTTGAAATGTATATGAAGATTAAATTCAATAAAAAATAATTCTTGCCAAACAAATCCAAGAAGACATCAAAATGATCATTCACCAAGACCAAGTAGTCTTCATCCCAGGGATGTAGTTATGGTTCAATATACAGAACTCCATCAACATAATCCATTACATAAACAAACTCAAAGAAAAAAAACCACATGATCATTTCATTAACTGCTGAAAATTATTTGACAAAATTAAGCATCCCTTCAGGTTAAAAGTCTTGGAATGTTCAAGAATTCAAGGTCCATACCTAAACATAGTAAAAGCTGTATACAGCAAACCAGTAGCCAACATCAAACTAAATTGAGAGAAACTTTAAGCAATCCCATTAAAATCAGGGACCAGACAAGGCTGCCCACTTTCTCCCTGCCTATTCAATATAGTACTCAAAGTGCTAGCCAGAGCAATTAGACAACAAAAGGAGGTCAAAGGGATACAAATTGGAAGGGAAGAAGTCAAAATATCACTATTTGCAGATGATATGATTATATATGTAAGTGACCACAAAAATTCCACCAGAGAACTCTTAAAGCTGATAAACAACTTCATCAAAGTGTTTGGATATAAAATTAACTCAAACAAATTAGTAGCCTTTCTCTACTCAAAGGATAAACAGGCTGAGAAAGAAATTAGGGAAACAACACCCTTGACAATAGTCAAAAATAATATTACATACCTCTCTTTGCTAGGATTTCACTACTGTGAACAGCATCAGGATCAAGACAAGTCTTATAAATGACAACATTTAATTGAGGCTGGCTTAGAAGTTCAAAATTCAGTCCAATGTCATCAAGGCAGAAGCATGGCAGCATCCAGGCAGGTGTTGTACAGGAGGAGCTGAGGGTTCTACATCTTTATCTAAAGGAATCCAGGAACAGACTGGGCATTGTCAGACATATAGGAGAAATATCTCCAAGCCTATCCCTATAGCGACACCCTTCCTCCAACAAAGTCTCTCCTTTTAATAGTGCTACTCCCTGTGACAAGCATATATAAACCATCACAATACCTTGGTCTGACTCTAGCCAAGCAAGTGAAAGATCTGTATGACAAGAACTTCAAGTCTCTGAAGAAAGAAATCAAAGAAGATCTCAGAAGATGAAATGATCTCCCATGCTTAAGGATTGGCAGGACTAATGTAGTAAAAATGGCCATCTTGCTGAAAGCAATCTACAGATTCAATGCAATCTCCATCAAAATTACAAATCAATTCTTTATGGAGTTAGAAAGAGCAACTTGCAAATTCATTTGGAATAACAAAAAAACAACGATAGCAAAAACTATTCTCAAAAAAAAAAAAAAAAAAGAACTTCTGACTGAATCACCATCCCTGGTATCAAGCTGTATTTCAGAGCAATAGTGATAAACACTGTATGGTATTGGTACAGAGAGAGGTAGGAAGATCAGTGGAATAGAATTGAAGATCCTGAAATGAATTCACATACCTATGGTCACTTGATCTTTGACAAAGGAGCTAAAGCTATACAATGGAAAAAAGACATCATTTTCAACAAATAGTGCTGGTTCCACTGGAAGTCAGCATGTGGAAAAATGCAAATCAGTCCTTTGTCATTCCCCTGTACAAAGCTCAAATACAAATGGATCAAGGACCTCCACATAACACCAGATACACTGAAACTTATAGAGGAGAAAGTGGGGAAGAGTCTTGAACACAGGGGCACAGGGGAAATTTTCATGAACAGTACACCAATGGCCTATGCTCTAAGATGAAGAATCAACAAATGAGACCTCATAAAATTTCAGAGCTTCTATAAGGCAAAGGACACTGTCAATAGGACAAAAGGACAACCAACAGATTGGGAAAAGATCTTTATCAATCCTACATCTGATAAAGGACTAATATCCAATATATCCAAAGAACTCAAGAAGTTATACTCCAGAGAATCAAATAACCCTTTTAAAAATGGGGTACAGATCTGCACAAAGAATTCTCAACTGAGGAATACCAGATGGCTGAGAAGCACCTCAAGAAATGTTGAACATTCTTAATCATCAGGGAAATGCAAATCAAAACACCCCGAGATTCCACCTCACACCAGTCAGAATGGCTAAGATCAAAAACTCAGGTGACAACAGATGATGGCAAAGATGTGGACAAATGTAGGGAAAACAAGAAAGGCCTACGTACCTGTATAGGGATGGCGAATGCCCATGTACCTTTGGAGGGAGGCTGCCTGGCTAGGAGGAAGGTTTTTGCCCAGAATGCCTGGCATTCTGGCATGGGCCCTGTGTACCTGTAGGGGAAGCCCAGCTGGGCATGGAAGTCCTGGGTCCTTTCCGGTGGCTGGAGATGCTGAGGCTTGTCCCATTTCTCCAACACGGTGGGTTTAGAGAAGAGAGAGTCCATGGCTTTAAAGCTTTATTATAGAAAAGTAGGAAAGGGAAAGAGAGAGAGAAGTAAAGAGAAAAAGAAAAGATAGAGGGGTGAGAGCTGGCCATGACCAAGGGGAAAGAGTGGAGAAGTATGTGGAGAGAGGAGTAACAGGGAGGCAAGAGACAAGGGAGAGCATGGACAAGACAAAAGGGACAAGAGAGAAGGGGCAAGAGAGCTAGGAGGGGCCAAGAAGCTGTTGCCAGGTAACTGTGGGGTGGGGAAAACCTGGTTGTAGCCAGGTGACTGTGGGGGTGGAGTCTGGCCAGAACACTAGGGGCCTGGCCCTGCATGATCACAGGATTATGGAGTTGAGGAGTCAGGAGTATGGAGTTGGTGTCAGGAGCCTAAGTATCTGGGAGCATGGCTCATGGTTCCATCCTTTGTAGAATATTCTACTGGGTCTCTGGAGTAAGCCTTGCTTAACTAGGCCACAAACTGCCTTTCATGGTCCCACAGAGAAAGAGGAACACTCCTCCATTGCTGGTGGGATTGCAAACTGGTACAACCACTCTGAAAATCAATCTGGCATTACCTCAGAAAATTGGACATAGTACTACATGAAGATGCAACTATACCACTCCTGGGCATATACCCAGAAGATGCGCCAACATGTAATAAGGACTCAAGCTCCACTATATTTATAGCAGCCTTATTTATAATAGCCAGAACCTGGAAAGAACCCAGATGTCCTTCAACAGAGGAATGAATTCAGAAAATGCAGTATATTTATACAATGGGATACTATTCAGCTATTAAAAACAATGAATTCATGAAATTCTTAGGCAAATGGATAGAACTAGAAAATATCTTCCTGTGTGAGGTAACCCAAACACAAAGGAACACACATGGTATGCAGTCACTGATAAGTGTATATTAGCCCAAAAGCTCAGAATACCCAAGATACAATTCACAGATCACATGAAGCTCAAGAGGAAGGAAGATCAAAGTTTGGGTACTTCTTTGGTTCTTCTGAGACAGGAAACAAAATACTCACAGGAGTAAATATGGACATAAAGTGTAGAGCAGATACTGAAAGAAAGGTCATCCAGTGACCCACCTGGGGATTCATCCCGTATACAGTCATCAATCGCCGACACTTTTGTGGATGCCAAGAAATGCTTGGTGAAAGGAGCCTGATATGGCTGTCTCCTGAGAGGCCCTGCCAGAGTCTTCCAAATACAGAGGCAGATTCTCACAGACAACCATTGGACTGAGTGCAGGGTCTCAGATAAAGGACTGAAGGAGTTGATGGATTTTGCAACCTCATAGGAAGAACAACAATATCAACCAACCAGACCCACCAGAGCACCCAGAGACTAAACCATCAACCAAGTCATATACATGCCTCCAACTGAATATGTTGCAGAAATCCACATATGTTGTCAGGAATCAATGGGAGGAGATGTCCTTGGTCCTGTGAAGGTTTGATAGATGCCCCCAGAGTAGGGGAATTGAGGGTGGGCGGTGGGAATAGAGTGGGTGGAGGAACACCCTTATAGAAGCAGGGGGAGGGAGGATGGGATAGGGAGTTTCTGGGAAGGGGGAAACCAGGAAAGGGGATAAAATTTGAATTGTAAATAAAGAAAACATCCAATAAAACACGTTCAAAAAAAAAAAAAAGAAGCGGATTGACCATAAACCTCACCTACTCAACACTGAGGGAAGGAAATTAACATGGGTTCTCATTTTGCTCCCTTATGCAGTTATTAAGCAAATGCTGATGGTAGTCAGGTATACAGTCATTACATGAGGAGTCATACACCCGCAATTACATCACATTACAGTGCACACACACACACACACACACAATTGTTGCTGTTCTAGGATTATGAAGCAACATTGTTGGAACACGAACATATAGCTGTTTTGCCTGAAAAGGTATGAAGTCCACAGTAGTTATCACTGATTCAGTACACTAATTTATAATAGTGTACATACACTGAAAAAGCCAAGGCATGATGAGCTTTGTAAACACAACAGGAGTGGAGTCTTAGCACCATTGCTTGCAAATGTATCAGAAGAAAACCACTTTTAAGAAAAGGGACTCCTGGGCCTATTCTGGTTGCTTAAAATCTCAATTCAATGAGCTTCTCTTGTGTCATTTGTGATGAATGGCCTGACTTTGATTTATGGAAGGCATAACACCATGAGTTCTTTGTTTACCTTCCTTTTTAATTTTATATCTCTATTACCTAGATTTTGGCATCTGTGACTATGAATCATCTTTCTGAAGGCCCTAGAGTATAAGTAGTTACAAATCCATTGGGAAATAATGCTAAATGGTTTGAGAACTCTTCAAACCAGCTGAGGTAAGACTTTGCCATCTGTTTTGAAACCACATAAGCAGACAAAACTTTAGATAGCTGACACGCAACTCTGTCAAGGAGAAAAGAAGCCTTGGTCCACTGAATTCAAAGCTGCTTATTTCTTAGCAGAGTCTACTGCAGACTCAGCAGCAGTATAAGGAAAATGAAGGAGAATGAATGCACAGGGCTGAAACTTAGAGGCAACTGAGCACATAGTAATTAAGAAGTGCATTCAAACTTACTACTTGTTAAAACCAAATCCTCAAGACAATCATGATTTCCTTCTAAAATTTTCTTTGCTTGCACCTATGAGTTAAGAATGACAGTGGCAATGAATTGCTGATTCCAAATTACACCTTAAACTTTCAATGCAAGAACAAACAAACAAAAACAAAACAAACAAAATAGAATAATGAGAAGTATTAAATAGCAGCTGTAATTGTGCTCCAAAAGTTAAGCAGGAAAACAAACTAAAGACAAGATATCCAAATGAACAGTATTGTTGAACAATTATCTGCTTAAAATTTAGTCATGATAGCTGTCTATCTGTGTTTAAAATGGTTCTTTGTTATTTGAACTTTGACGATCACTGTAGCAGGCATGGTTTTTGCACATTCATAGAATGAACACATATGAGTTGAGCACTGGACACTTTATCATAATATATTACTAATAAGATTTTTTTCATTTTATTTAACAGTAATATTTAATTATACAAATTAATTCTTGTTTCTATGACAGCTCACCCAAGAAAAGTTGATAACTCATTATAACAATTAAAATCCCTTTGTAAATATAGTTTTCTGCATAAAACATTTTAAATGCTTATGAGAATTAGGTATCTTCCACTGAGATCAATAGACTAGTCATCTGATATTGAAATGAAAACATTAGAAGGGTGCAAGGATACAAGGAAACTTGCTAGAGAAGAGAGACCAAACAATCAACCATGTTGAAAGCAAGCAAAACAAAATACAAAAACAAACCTCAGAAAGTTCTAGGTAGCATCAATAATGTTATAGCCTTATCTAGGCAGAGCCACATTGTTTATTTGACTGTTCACTAAAAGACCAGTGTGTTGGCAGCGAATATGAACTTCTATTATTAGGTTATGTGTCATTCTGAAAGAAGAAATGATTAGGAAATAGGGTTGCCAGGTGTGATGGTGAATTCCTACAAGCCAACATGCTCTGGAGATAGAAAAAGTAGGGTAACAAATTTAAGACTACATAGAAAATCCCTCCCCACTGGAGGTGTGTGTGTGTGTGTGTGTGTGTGTGTGTGTGTGTGTGTGTGTGTGTTTTTCTAGAATCATATATATTAGAGCACATCATTGGCTGACTGACCTGGAATTTTAGTTGTACATGCTTGCCAGGGGCAAAAATATCCTTTTGGATCTAACATATTTAGATTAGGTCAATAGTTATATTGGTGTATGAATTTAAAAAAATTATGAACATTGTACACATTGGTGAAATTTATATATAAATTATACATACAAAGTTGATTGCAACATATAAATATGTTAAAAATATATGCCTACAAGTAGTTTTGGAACAGCAGTTAGCAAACCAATGGTGTCATCTTTTAAGTCAGAAACTGACTTCTGGTATAATACTCTGGGGGTCCAAATTTAAAAACAAAGTAACAAAAGCCTCCATTTAAAAACCTCAGCAAATTGTTCTAAAGAACAACAGCAAATGGAGAATTGCTACAAAAATCCATGAAAATGAAATAAGGAAAATGAAAGGAAGGCAAATGTTTGTTATATTTTAAACAAAACCATGCTTCACCCTGAGATCAGCAAAGTCCATTTCTGTAAAAGACTACTGTTTCCTCTATTCTGAGTCAGAGATTACTCTTCCTGAAAGGATTAAGCTGTAAGCATTTCTTATCTTACCCAGTTTCCTATTCTGTATGAAATAGTTTCCTATTTCCTATGAAGATCTGGGTAAATGCATGCAAGAAGTGGTGGATCTTTTCAGTTGCCCAGTTCCCTCTCAGGGAGTAGAAAGACTACTAGAATGTGGGTTATCTAGACAGGGAAGGCCTTATCACCTTCCATTAAGCCTCATAGTTCAATACTCAAAGGCCAGACAGAAAAGTCATAGGATGCTTACTGTTCCTCTACCAAGATCCACTTGAAATGTTGGTTATTGTTGATGCTCACATATCCACAGCTCTGACTTTTTGTTAGAATTTTCATTCCTGAGATTTTGCTAGAAGTGGAGTTAGGAAAGAGTCAAGTTAAAAGTAGAATCTAATCTTAGAAGGGAAGAACTGATTTCATTTTCAGCATAGTTTAGAGCAGGCAAACTTGAGAGTACTCTTAAGAACCATGGAAACCATGGTGAAGAGTACTTGGAAGGAAATTGAAGACAGAGTTAACTTTTTAAGCTATTGAGTTTGCAAGAAATCACCATGGAATGAGATAACTAGTAGCCGTAATTTTGGGCCAAACAATAACAAAGAATCAAAAACAGACCTCATTTTTTTTCAAGCAGACAAAATTTGACAAGATTATTTTGGTAGAATTTGTGTGTCCCAGAGCATTGTGAGAAACATAATATCCTAGAAAATAATAGAATTTAACAAAGAGACCTGTCAGTAAATAAGAAAGACAGAATTCTATATTTAAAAATAAGTCATTCTAGACTGCTTTTGGCACATCAAAATGACCCCAATCAGAATGGCTAAGATGAAAAACTCAGGTGACAGCACATGTTGGCAAGAATGTGGAGAAAGAAGAATACTCCTCCACTGCTGGTGAGATCACAAACTGATACAAGCACTCTGGAAATCAATCTTGGGGTTCTTCAGAAAATTAGACATAGAGATACTACTCTTGGGCATATACCCAAAAGATGCCCCACAATACCAGAGGGGCACATGTTTCACTATGTACATAGTGGCCTCATCTGTGATAGCCAGAAGCTGGAACCAACCCAGATGTTCCACAATGGAAGAATGGATATAGAAAATGTGGTTCATTTACACAACTGAATGCTACTTAGATATTAAGAATGAGGACTTCATGAGTTTTCAGGCAAAAGGATGGAACTAGAAAATATCATCCTGAGTGAGGTAACTCAGACCCAAAAGGACATGCATGCTATGTACTCACTAATAAGTGGATATCAGCCAAAAAAGTACATAATACCTAGGATACAACCCACAAAACTCAGGAAGGTTAACAAGCCAAAGGACCCAAATAAGGATGCTTCAATCCCACTTGAAAGGGAGAAGAAAGCAATCATAAGAAGCAGAGGGAGGGAGGGATTTGGGTGGGAGAGGGAGGGAGAGGGGGAAAGGAGAACATGATCAAGTATTAGAGGGGGAAAACAGGACTGAGGCCTTGAAAGCCAGCAGAAAGAATTAAGACAGGCAACCTTGGGGGGAAGTGCAGGGGGAAACCCTCTAGAATATGCCAGAGACCTGGGAGGTGAGAGACTCTCAGGACTCAAAGGGAGGGACCTTAGATGAAATGTACAACAGTGGGGAAATTGTAGAATCCACCTCCAGTAGAAAGAAAGGGCAGCAAGTGGAGGAATGGGGTTGCCATCCCACAGTCAAAAACTCTAATACAGAATTGTTCTTGTCTAAAAATTCTGCAGGGACAAAAATGGAGAAGAGACTGAGGGAAAGGATATCAAGTGGCTGGCCCAAATTGTGATTCAGTTCAAGGGGAGGCTACAAGGCATGACACTATTACTGATGCTATGGTGTGCTTACAGACAGGAGCCTAGAGTGGCTTAGCTCCAAGAGGCCCAACAAACAGCTGACTGAGACAGAGGAAGACCCAACCAACCAGTGGATTGAAGTTGGGGAATCCTGTGATTGAATTAGGGAAAGACTAGAAGAAGCTGAGGCGGCAACCCCATAGGAAAACCAGCAGTCTCAAATAACCAGTACCCCTGAGATCTCTCTCTCTCAGACACTGAGCCACAAACCAGGCAGCATACACTAGCTGATCTGAATCCCCCAGTACAGCAGAGGACTGCCTGGTCTGACCTCAGTGCCAGAAGATGTGCCTAATCCTCAAGGCCCCAGAGAGTGGAGCAGAATGGTCAGGGACAGTGGACATTGTCTTGGAGACAAGGGTAAGAACGTGATGAGGAACTGTGGGAAGATGGACCCGAAGGGGGCTAACTGGACTGTAAAAATAAATAAATAAATAAATAAATAAATAAATAAATAAATAAATAAATAAAAGTATTGAAAAAGGAGCAACATCTAAGGCTTAATACTTGATTGAAGATGTAGACTTCACTAGTGTAACCTAGCCAGTTCCTAAATAAATACATAAATTATAATGCCACAGCCCTGAGAAAGAATGGAGATTTGATGCCAAGAAGTATTGCAATATGTTTTCTAGAATGTCCAGTTTTTCAATGGAATTATATAAATCACACCAAGAAACAAGTGCAACCACACACCAGGATAAAAACAAAACATATATCATAAGCCATCTGAGAAAGTAATAAAATATCCTATTTTTAAGTGCTATAAACACACTAATTGAACTGAAGGAAACTATGGTTGAAGTAAATAAAAATGTATTGATAATGCCCATTTAACACATAAAATATAAGTAAATAGCATCAAAGTTGAGCCAGATGGAAAGAATCAAAGGAGTTGAAAAATACATTATCCAAAAGAGAAAAAATATCACTGGAGGAACTTGAAAATATATGTGAATGAAGAGGAAAAAAATAAACCAGTTGGAAGAAAGAGTAACACAGTTATCGGAGCCTAAGAACAGAGACTTATGAAAGGAGTAAAGAGAAAGATGACAGCCCCAAAGAACATTGAACCTGAACACTGGTGTAAACATTGTACCAGAAGAGAGAAGAGATAGAGAAAAGGCCAAGTCAAGAAATAAGTAGTGGAAATTTCCCAGTTTCTAAAAATCAATAATCTACACTCCAAGGAATCCCAATAAACCTTAGAGAAAGTATACATGAAGAAATCTACGGATACAGCAGAGTAAAGGTAATAAAAGCAAAGATGACAAAATTTGAAATTACTAAGAAGATGAAGATGAGGATGAGGATGAAGATGAAGACAAAGAAAGGAGGAGGAAGAAGAAGAAGAGGAGGAGGAGAACAAGGACAAGGACAAGAACAAGAACAAGAATGAACATGAGTGAGATCCTGAGCTGGCATCTCATCAGAAATAGATGAGGTATACATTATGGGACAAGAAACTCATCTGAAAACAAACTTGCAGTCAAAAATGTACACTGAGAAAAGCTACATTTTAAAAACTGACGATTTTTTTCATTAATTGCTTTATTTACTTTATATTCTAACCAGAACTTCCCTTCCCTAGTCCTTCCATCTCCCCTCCCTCCCTCTATGTCCCCTCCCTTTCTCCTTAGGGAAGGGGAAACCTCCCATAGACATCAACCTACTTTGTCATATCAAGTTGTAGTCGGACTGAGTGCATCTTCTCCTATTGATAGTAGACAAGGCCATCCAATTAGGGGAAAGTGATCCAAAGGCAGGCAACAGATTTAGAGACAGTCCCTGCTCCTGCTGTTAGAGGCCCCACATGGGTACCAAGCTGTATATCTGTTATATATGTGTAGGAGGCCTACAACTATTCCATGCATGCTCTCTGGATAGTGGATCCGTCTCTGTCAGCCCTTATGGGTTCAGATTAGTTGATTGTGTATATTTTCTGGTGGTGTCCTTGACCTTGCTAGCTCTTCAATCCTTCCTCCCCGTCTTCTACAAGATACCTTCATCTCTGCCTAATGTTTGGCTGTGGGTCTTGATATCTGTTTTCATCAGCTTCTGGTTGAAGACATTCAAATAACTGTTATGCTAGTCTCCTATCTGGAAGTATAGTAAAATATTATTAATAGTGTCAGGGTGTGGGCCCTCTCTCATGGCATAGGATTCAAGCTGGAACAGTCATTAGTTGGCCATTCCCTCACTTTCTGCTCCCTCTTTTCCCCTGAACTTCTTATAGTCAGGAAAAAAAAATCATGGATTAAAAGTTTTGTCACTAGGTTGATATCCTCATTCATCCATTGGAAGTCTTGCCTGGTTATGGGAGGTGACCATTTCATGGTCCATATCCCCTATTGCTAGTAGTTTTAACTAGGGTCACGTTTATAGATCCCCAGGACTTTCCATTGTCCTAGATTTCTAGCTTGTCCCAAAAATACCCCCCACTAAGTCCAGTGCTCTCAGATCTCTCTCCCACTATTCTCCCCTCTTGCATCCCTCCCCACCCCATCTTGCCAAAATCAATCTACAGATTCAATACAATTCCCATCAAAATTCAAACACAGTTCTTTACAAACCTTGAAAGAACTATTCTCACCTTCATATGGAAAAACAAAATACCAAGATAATTAAAACAATACTATAAAAGAACTTCTGGAGGTTTCACCATCCCAGATCTCAAGTAGTATTACAGAGCAATAGTAATAAAAACCAAATGGTATTTGCATAAAAACAAACAGGTTAATCAGTGGAATTGAATTGAAGACCCAGAAATAAACTAATACATCTATGGGCACTTGATTTTTGACAAAGAAGTCAACACCATACAATCGGAAAAAAGAAAGTGGGGCTGGCCTTACTAGATGTATGCATGTAGCAGAATGAAAATAGATCCAAATACATCACCCTGAATAAAACTCAAATTCAAGTGGATCAAAGACCTCAACATAAAACAGAAGAATGCCTATCGATCCATTCCTATCCCCTTGTACTAAGCTCAAGTCCAAGTGGATCAAGGACCTCTACATAAAACCAGATACACTGAAACTAATAGAAAATAAACTGGGTAAGAGCCTTGAACATGTGGATACAGGGGAAAACTTCCTTAACAGAACACCAAGAGCCTATGCCCTAAGACCAAGAATTGACAAATGGGACCTCATAAAATTACAGAGTTTCTGTAAGGCAAAGGATACTGTCAATAGGACAAAACGGCAACTAACAAATTGGGGAAAGATCTTTACCAACACTACATTCCACAGAGGGCTAATATCAAATATATACAAAGAACTCAAGAAGTTAGACTCCAGAGAACCAAATAACCCTATTAAAAATGGGATACAGAGCTAAACAAAGAATTTTCACCTGAGGAATATTGAATGGCTGAGAAGCACCTAAAAAAATGTTCAATATCCTTAGTCATCAGGGAATGCAAATCAAAACAACCCTGAGATTTCATCTCAAACCAGTCAGAATGGCTAAAATCAAAAACTCAGGAGACAGAAGGTGCTGTAGAGGTTGTGGAGAAAAAAGAACACTCCTCCACTGCTGATGGGATTGCAAGCTGGTACAACCACTCTGGGAATCAGTTTGGTGGTTCCTCAGAAAACTGGGCATAATACTACCAGAAGACTCTGTGATACCACTCCTGAGCATATACCCAGAGGATTTTCCAGCATGTAATAAGGACACATCCTCCACTATGTTCATAGCAGCCCTATTTATAATAGTCTGAAGCTGGAAAGAACCCAGATGTCCCTCAATGGAGGAATGGATACAAAAATGTGGTATATATACACAATGGAGTACTATTCAGCCATTAAAAACAATGAATTCATGAAATTCTTAGACAAATGGATGAAACTGGAGAACATCATCCTGAGTGAGGCAACCCAGTCACAAAAGAACACTCATGGTATGCACTCACATATCAAATGATGCCCACGAAGGAGGAAGAACAAAGTATGGATCCTTGGATCCTTTGTAGAAAGGGGAAAAATACCCACAGAAGGAGATACAAAGACAAAAGCTTGAGCAGAGTCTGAGGGAAAGTCCATCCAGAGACTACCCACCCAGGGATCCATCCTATATACAGTTACAAAACCCAGGCACTATGGTGGATGCCCACAAGTGCTGACTGACTGGAGCCAGATACAGCTTTCACCTGGGAGGCTCTCCAAGTGCTTGAGAAATACAGAGGGGGACACTTTCAGCCAACCATTGAATTAAGCACATGGTCCCCAATAGGGGAGCTAGAGAAAGGACCTAAGGAGCTGAAGGGGTTTGCAGCACCATAGGAGGAACAACAATATGAGTCACCCAGTACTCCCAGAGCTCCCAGGGACAAAACCATCAACCAATGAGTACACATGGAGTTACCCAGGCTCCCAACACATCATCAGCAGATGATGGTCTTGTTAGACACCAAAGGGAGGAGAGGCCCTTGTTCCTGGGAAGACTTGATGCTGTAAAGTAGAGGAATACCAGAACAGGGAAGCGGGGGAGGGTGGATTGGGAAAGGAGAGAGGGCATATGGGATTTTTGGGGGAGGGGGAAACCAGGAAAGCGGTTTGAAATGTAATAAAAAATATACCTAATAAAAATAATAAAAAATAAAAACCTTTCTTCCTAAAATTATTGAATTTCATAAAATCATTCAGCTAAAAAGTATTAATTTATGAAAGTTCTTTTTTTATGTAGATTTGCAGGAAATCTCAATAGTGTTAATGTCCTGGAATCCTTGAGCTATGTAATAGTAACAGGAAAGGCATATTGGCTGCAAGAATCAATCGTGAGATAAGTCTCTTGGGACCTTGTCTCTCAGAGCTCACCCAGCATAAGTCATGCAAAATGGTGGGCTATCTCCAGGAAAATAACCTTTCTCAGATGGCTCATGACAAGTTTGTCCTTAGGCCAACCAAACCATCAAAAGCAAAGCTATTTTCAGACTCTGAGTTGCATGCATACATGCTTCTTTATTAGGGGTGATATTAAATTGTCAACCAACTCAGGGTACTTGGCAATGTCTGAAGTCATATCTGGATGTCTCAACTAAACAAACAAACAAGTAAGCAAGCAAACAAACAAACAGAAAAACCAACCAAGTATTTCATCTCACCATGCTAAAAGTGTCATATTAGGTGATATGCCTAATAAAGTCAGAAGGATCTGGAACTGGAGTTCAGATAGTTGTGAGTTGCCATACATGGAGTTCTGGGAATTGAACTGGGTACTTTGAAAAAACAATATGTGCTCTTAACTGCCGAGTCATCCCCTCAACTCCTGAAAACAATTTTTTAATCCTTAATTTTAACAGCAGAAATTTCATTTTTATTTGGGTCATTAGCATGTTAAAATACTATTTGTGATGACATAATATAATTATACCATGAACAATTTTATGAGCTATTAATTACAAAGTGTTTGGAAAGTGACCACACCCCTGCAGCTGGCATTTACTGTTTCCTGTTCCAGTTTATTAACTCTACAACTAGACTTCTGTAAATGTAATTATGAAACAATTTTACAATAAAATTAGATGTGAAACATTCATGGTTTTTTCATATTCTAGTTTTGTTTCAGATGAAATGTTGAGTACGAATTTACTGAGTTGGGAATATTTAGGTTCATTCATTTGTTGGATGCTATTTGAGATTTATAAATTGACTATAATTATTATTGCGAAATAGCATTTATTCTTCCAAGAATTTAAAGTGAATTTAATCCCAAGTTAAACCCTGTTCAAAAAATTAACAAAAGGAATAATATTATAGAATTGCTAGTCTTCTTACTAAGTCCATGTTTTATAACTATGTTGAGGTCTAAATAAAATAGTCTCCAAGTAATTGAAGGCACTTTAAAACTATTTGAATATATTCCAGTGTTATTACAGTCATAGACTTAGATATATTGAATGCAGTGTACCAAGAACTAGGTAGTAAATTATGAATATAATGCAAACCATATACTCAGGATTCTATGTAAGTACATCTGTTCATGTGTTTCATGTTTTGTCAAAATACCGAGTCCAATATAAACACATTGAAGCCATGTTAGGTATTATGAAATAAAAATGTATAAACATACACAAAATCAGTTATTATATAACTTATTTATTATTCATATTTGAAAATCAAATTAGAAGTATATTCAACATTTACCTCGATGAATAATTCATTATTCTAGAATTCTAGAATAATTCAAGATCATAGTGTCTTCTCTTTCATAAATATTAAAAATCCCAGATCCATCTGATACATGTTAACGAAAAATGATTAACTAAGCATACACTTTCACTCAATAACTATATTTATGTACAGATAAATTGGCCAAGTTAATCATTTATTTCTTTTCATTAAGTCGCTTGACAAAACTCCTTACTTCCTGGCAACTGGGAAATCGAGAGACAGCTATCTCTTTTAACCCCCTCCCACATACACACATATGGTAAACATGAACTCATCACTTGATTAATCTTTTGGAAAGACATGTCAGATTCAAATCATAACTATCTATTTTTTGTTACATTTTCCAAGTAGTAATGCCTTTGAAAATATGTTTAGATATATTTATGCTATATTTATATGTTTAAGAAAGATTTACAGATAATTTAAGATGTTCCATAAATGAAGAAAATTTGTTATTTTATTTTCTTTAACTCGTATTAATGGAAGAAGAACCGGACAAAAAGAAACCAAATGCTGTTATTATCTGCAGAGATCTCCAGGGACACTTCTTTTTTCTTTCTTTTTTCTTTTTTTATTTTCTAAGTTTTTTTTTATTTACATTCCAAATCATTTCCCCTTTCTCGTTTCCTCCCTTCCCGAAAGTCCCATAAGCCCCCTTCCCTCCCTCTTTTCTCCATTCAACCCCCTCTCGCTTCTCTGTCCTGGCGTTCCCCTACATCCAGTCTTTCCGGGACCAGGGGTCTCTCCTTCCATCTTCTTGGAAATCTATTGATATGCGAATTGTGTCTAGGGTATTCCGAGATTCTGGGTTAATATCCCCTTATCAGTGACTGTATACCATGTGTGTTCTTTTGTGATTGGGTTACCTCACTAAGGATGATATTTTCAAGTTCTGACCATTTGCCTAGGAATTTCGTGAATTCATTGTTTTTAATTGCAGAGTAGTATTCCATTGTGTAGATATACCACATCTTCTGAATCCATTCCTCCGTTGAGGGACATCTGGGTTCTTTCCAGCTTCTGGCTATTATAAATAAGGCTGCTATGAACATAGTGGTGCATGTGACCTTATCGCATGCAGGTAAAGCCTCTGGGTATATGCCCAGGAGTGGTATAGCCGGATCCTCCGGGAGTGTCATGCCCAGTTTTCTGAGGAACCGCCAGTGAAACTTTTTATGTAATGTTGCCAGAACTATTTTTCAAGGTATGAAAAGAGAATGCTGTTGCATTTCAGAGCCACTCTTCACACAGCTCTCACCGCCTCAATTTTCTAATAGAAAGTGTAGTTTTACAGTTCAACATTTTTTTCTTCAGTTTCTTGAAATACAACAAACAAACAAGGCACAGCACAACCAAGCAACAACAAAAAGGTAAATAACAGCGACATTCATTGCGTCAGGATATCATGATGGCTCCTGAAAACTTGAAAACAATTGGAGAGTTGGTAGCTTCTCTCTCTCTCTCTCTCTCTCTCTCTCTCTCTCTCTCTCTCTCTCTCTCTCTCTGTGTGTGTGTGTGTGTGTGTGTGTGTGTGTGTGTGTGTCTGTGTGTTTTGGTCAAATAGTAGTACAATATACATGCCAGCAAGGGCTTCTTGTCTCTCAGCATTGCTCTGACCTGAGGGACTGTTTTCTCTTCATTCTACTTCTGGCCTTGCTCAAGATTCTCATGGGTTACTCCACACCCTGGCCCATATCTTCTTTGTCTCCCTCCCAACTAAAGATATGCAATTCTCTTTATCAGATTACATTATCTCTAATTCTCTTTAATAGAAGAATTTCTAAGAACACATAAACTAAAAGAAATTGTGATTATACCTGGGTTATTTCAAACTTTAGTGTTTAACTGTTTTATAAAACTTATGATTTATAGCACTAGACAAATACCTGCAATTTTTTGCTATGAATGTACCTGATGAGAGTATGCTTACTAAGAATGAATGCAGAGTTCTGACATGCATTTCATGTTCAGTTTTTAATTAAACTTCTCTTAGTAACATTGATGCTCACATTTAAGCTATATTTTCAAGTTTAAAAATCTAAGACACCATTAAATCCTAAGTTCCAGAAAATATTTTATACAAAGCTTTTATAAATTATTAATGTTCTTTATAAAACAAAAACAAATGAACAAGTTGCTTTTGACTAAGCTTTTGATACATTTGTAAAATGTATCCCAATGAGATATTTTATAGATATGTTAGCCCATGGGAAATACACACTACAGATGTAGTCTGTAACACATTGAAGCCATGTTAGGTATTATGAAATAAATAGGACTTAGGACTCTTCATAATAGGATTCATATCCTAAGAAGAGATAAATGAAAATCAGTTATCTTTCTCTTTTCCTCTAATGTGAAACTAAGTCAGCTAGAATTTTTGATCATCAAGAGCTTTTCGGGATGTTTATGGCAGTTTCCAAATATACACAAAGATAAAGGAAAATGGGAAAAAATTGTACTTCTTAATTAACATTGTAGATGTTAGGAAAAAATATGTCATTGTCTTAAAAACTTTTACTATAAAAATGTCACCATAGTGATGATCTTAGAAATAATGTGGGAGAGCTGGTCTCCCAGGAGAGCCTACATACCTGTGTGCACAGAGAGAACGGGAATTCCAGGAGTACATATACACAGATTTGCAGGACAGATAAGCCAAAATCAGAGACAGCAAGACCAGATAACACCAGAGAAAACTAGATGGCAAAAGACAAAGACAAGATCATTACCAATAGAAACTCCTCCCAAAACATAATAATCAAAACACCAAATGCACTAAACAAAGAAAGAATATTAAAAGCAGTAAGGGAAAAGGGTTAAGTAACATATAAAGGCAGACCTATCAGAATTACACCAGACTTCTCACCAGAAACTATGAATGCTAGAAGATCCTGGGCAGATGTCATAAAGTCCCTAAGAGAACATAAATGTCAGCCTAGGCTACTATACCCAGCAAAACTCTCAATTACCATAGATAGAGAAAACAAGATATTCAATGAGAGAAACAAATTTACACAATATATTTCCACAAACCCAGAGCTTCATAGAATAGTGGGTAGAAAATACCATCACAAGGTGGGAAACTACACCCTAGAAAAAGCAATAGTAATCTTCTTTCAACAAACCCAAAAGAAGATAGCCACACAAACAGAATACCACCTATAACAATGAAAATAACAGGAAGCAACAATCACCTTTCCTTAATATCTCTTAACATCAATGGTCTCAATTCCCCCCTAAAAAGGGACAAACTAACAGACTGGAAATGTAAACAGAACCCAACATTTTGCTGCATACAAGAAACACACCTCAGTGACAAAGATACTCATTATCTCAGAATTAAAGGTTGGAAAACAATTTTCCAAGGAAATGGTCCCAATAAACAAGATGGAGTGGCCTTACTTATATCAGATAAAATCAACTTTCTACCAAAAGTTGTCAAAAAAGATAAGGAGGAACACATCACACTAGTCAAAAGAAAAATCTACCAAGATGAATTCTCAAATCTGAACATCTACTCTCCAAATGCAAGGGCACCCACATTAATAAAAGAAACTTTACTAAAGCACAAAGCACACATTGCACCCCATACAATTATAGTGGGAGACTTCAACACCCAACTCTCAAAAATGGACAAACCATGGAAACAAACTAAGCAGAGACACAGTGAAACTAACTAAAGTTATGGACCAAATGGATCTAAGAGATATTTATAGAACTTGCCATCCTCAAGCAAAAGAATATACCTTCTTCTCAGCACCTCATGGTACCTTCTCCAAAACTGACTATATAATTAGTAACAAAAAAGCCCTCAACAGATACAGGAATATTGAAATAATTCCATGCACCCTATCAGATCAACATGACCTAAGGCTGGTCTTGAGTTCAAACAAAAAATGACAAAAACACACAAACACATGGATGTTGAACAATGCACTACTCAACCATAGCTTGGTCAAGGAAGAAATAAAGAAAGAAATTAAAGACTTTATAGAATTTAATGAAAATGAGGGCACATCATACCAAAACTTATGGGACACAATGAAAGCAGTGCTAAGAGGAAAAGTCATAGCTCTAAGTGCCTCCAAAAAGAAATTGGAGAGAGCTTACTCTAGCAGCTTGACAGGGCACCTGAATGCTCTCAAGCAAAAAGAAGCCAATGCACCCAAGATGAATAGAAGGCAGGAAATAATTAAACTCAGGGCCAAAATCAACCAAATAGAAACAAAATGAACCATACAAAATTATCAAGAAAACCAGGAGCTGGTTCTTTGAGAAAATCACCAAGATAGATAAACCCTTAGTCACACTAACCAGAGGGCTCAGAGGCACTACCCAAATTAATATAATCAGAAATGAAGAGGGAGACATAACAACAGAAACTGTGGAAATTCAAAAAAACTATCAGATCCAACTACAAGAGCTTATACTCAACAAAATTGGAAAATCTGGATGAAATGGGCAATTTTCTAGATGCATACCAGGTGCCAACGTTAAAACAGGATCAGATAAACCATTTAAATAGTCCCATGAGTCCTAAGGAAATAAAAGCAGTTGTTAATAGTCTCCCATAAAAAAAAAAAAAAAGCCCAGGACCAGTTGGGGTTTAGTGGGGAATTCTATCAGATCTTCAAAGAAAAAGCAATACTGATACTCTTTAAACTATTCCACAAAACAGAAACTCAAGGGACACTACCCAATTCATTCTATGAAGCCACAATAACGCTTATACTTAAACCAACCAAAGACCAAACAAGGAAATAGATCTTCAGACCAATTTCCTTTATGAAGATTGATGCAAAAATATACAATAAAATTCTGGCCAATCAAATCCAAGAATGCATGAAAACAATAATTCACCATGATCAAGCAGGCTTCATCCAAGGGATGCAGGGATGGTTCAATATACGGAAATCCATCAATGTAATCCATTACATTAACAAACTCAAAGAAAAAAAAAACCACATGGTCATTTCATTAGATACATAAAAAGCTGTTGATAAAATTCAGTATCCCTTCATGATAAAAGTCTTGGAGAGATAGGAATTCAGGGCCCATACCTAAACACAGTGAAAGCAATATACTTTAAACCGGTAGCTCACATCAAATTAAACGGAGAGAAAATTGAAGCAATCCCACTAAAATCAGGGACCAGACAAGGCTGCCCACTCTCTCCCTATCTATTCAATATATCTATTTCTCGAAGTTCTAGCCAGAACAATTAGACAACAAAAGGATGACAAAGTATACAATTTGGAAGGTAAGAAGTCAAAGTATCACTATGTGCAGATGATATGATCGTACACTTAAGTGACCCAAAAATTCCACCAGAGAACCCCTAAAGCTGATAAACAACTTCAGCAAAATGGTCAGACATAAAATTAACTCAAACAAATCAGTAGCCTTCCTCTACTCAAATGATAAACAAGATGAGAAAGAAATTAGGGAAATGACACCCTTCACAATATTCACAAATAATACTACATACCTTGGTGTGACTCTATTGAATGAAGTGATAGATCTGTATGACAAGAACTTCAAATGTCTGAAGATAGAAATCATAGAAGATCTCAGAAGATGTAAGAATCTCCCATGTTCATGAATTGACAGGATTAATATAGTAAAAATGACAATTTTGCCAAGAGCAATCTACATATTCAATTCAATTCCCATCAAATTTCCGAATCAATTCTTCATAGAGCTAGAAAGAGCAATCTGCAAATTCATTTGGAATAACAAATAGCCCAGGATAGAGAAAACTATTCTCCAAAACAAAAGATCTACTGGGGGAATCACCATCCCTGACCTCAAGCTCTACTACAGAGTAATAGTGATAAAAACTGTATGGTATTGGTACATTAACAGGCAGGAAGATCAATAGAATAGAATTGAAGATGCAGACATGAATCCACACACCTACTGTCACTTGATATTTGACAAAGAAGCTAAAAACATCCAGTGGAAACAAGACAGCATTTTTCACAAATGGTGCTGGATAAACTGGAGGTCAGCATGCAGAAAAATGCAAATAGACCCATTCTTATCTCCTTGTACAAAGCTCAAGTCCAAGTGGATCAATAATCCCCACATAAAACCATATACACTGAAGCTTATAGAAGAGAAAGTGGGGAAGAACCTTGAACTCATGGGCACAGGGGAAAATTTCCTAAGTAGAACACCAATGGCTTATGCTCTAAGAACAAGAATCGACAAATGGGACCTCATAAAATTGCAAATCTTCTGTAAGTCAAAGGATACTGTCAATAGGACAAGCCAGAAACCAACAGATAGGGAAAAGATCTTTACCAATCCTACATCTGATAGAGTGCTATTATCCAATGTATACAAAGAACTCAAGAAGTTAGACTCCAGAGTATCAAATAACTCTATTTAAAAATGGGGTACAGAGCTAAACAGGGAATTTTCAACTGAGGAAACTCAAATGGCTCTGAAGCACCTAAAGAAATGTTCAGCATTCTTAGTTATCAGGGAAATGCAAATCAAAACAACACTGAGATTCTACCTCACACCAGTCAGAATGGCTAAGATGAAAAACTCAGGGGACAGCATATTCTGGATAGGACGTGGAGAAAGAGGAACACTTCTCCGTTTCTGGTGGGATTTCTAGCTAGTAAAATCGCTCTGGAAATCAGTTTGGCAGTTCCTCAGAAAATTGGACATAGTACTGCCTGAGGGTCCAGCTATACTACTCCTGGGCATATACCCAGAAGAATCTCCAACATGTAATAAGGACACATGCTCCACCATGTTCATAGCAGCCTTATTCATAATAGCAAGAAGCTGGAAAGAGCTCAGATGTCCTTCAACAGATGGATGGATTCAGAATTTGTGGTATGTATATACGATGGAGTACTATTCAGCAATTAAAAACAATGAATTCATGAAATTCTTAGGCAAATGGATGGAACTAGAAAGTGTCATCCTGAGTGAAGTAACCCAATCATAAAGGAACACACATGCTATGCACTCACTGATAAGTGGATATTAGCCACAAAGCTCAAAATAAACATGTTAAAATTCACAGACCACAGGAAGCTCAAGAAGAAGGTAGACCAAAGTGGGGGTGATTTGGTTCCTCTGAGAAAGGGAACAAAATAATCACAGGAACAACTATGAAGACAAAGTGTGGAGCAGAGACTTAAGGAAAGATCACCCAGAGACTGTCCTACCAGAGTATTCATCCTATACAGGGACAAATACTAGCAGCCAACTATTGGACTGAGCGCAGGGTTCACAATGGAGGAGTTGGAGGGCAGACTGGAGGAGCTGGGGGAGGGGTGTGCAGCCCCATGGGAAGAACGACGTAGTTGGCCAACCAGACGTCCCAGGGCTCCCAGAGACTAAGCTATCAACCAAGGGGTACACGTGATTCCAGCGAAAAGATTGGCAGAAGAATGCCCTGTTGGGCATCAGTAGGAGGAGAGGTCCTTGGTTCTGTGAAGGCTCAATAGAGGCCCCAGTGTGGGGAAATCGAGTGGGGGTCGTAGGAGTCGTTGGGTGGAGGAGCATATTCTTGGAGGCAGGGGGTGAGAGGAAGGGTTGGGGGTTTTGGGGGAGGAGGGAAACTGGGAAGGGGTATAACATTTGAAAAGTAAATGAAGAATATATTCAATTTTAAAAAAAAGAAATAATGTAAAATTCACCTATAAGTATTTCACCCAAAATGATCTCTCTTAGCGATTTTCTATAAAGGATGTATTCATACATACAGTTCTTATTTACTTTGTTTTTAATCTTCAGTAATTCAACTACTCCAAACTTTTTGTTCTGTTGGAGATCAATAGAAAATCTTTTATTATAAGAGGTCTGTGTATACCATTGACTGTGATTCTTTGAGTATTCCATTTATCTCCCTTGAATTCTAACTAGGATGTTACTTAGTCATGAATATCAGCAAGAACATCAGCTATGACTCATATTAGTTGAAAATGCTTACTGACTGAGGCATGTCATAGTCTTTCAACATCATTATATGTTCTCATTTTGTCAACCAAGAATGCAAAGTTCTCTCTCCCTTTTATCCAGATCACTTCTTAGAGTTACCTTGAAAGATAACGACCTTGGATAAAATCCACGTGTTTGTCCTTACTACATGTATAAACAACTGGCCAATCTGTAAGCTTAGTGTCTTCTTCCTGCAATTAGCTCACTGTGCAAGTATATTTCATGGGTCTTCTGCTGCCTCCATGATACTTTGAGTAACATAGAGAAGCAGGGCATATAAGTATGAAGCTTTTGTTTCAGCTGTCAGCAATAAAGTCCTTTGTTTCCTGGCAGGGGCTGTGGGGAGGGAGAAATGAACTCTTACTTATTTTGAATCATCCTTTACACAAATAGGCTCTTGATGAATCAGTCTAAAGTTTTTCCCCAAGGTACTGAAAATGATAGCTCTGAGAGCTACTCTCATGACTCACTAGGCAACCTTGATTCACTAAATCTCAAGTAACTGTGGTGAGAAATTTGTTAGCATCATCCTATCCACAAGTGACAGGTGACTGCTTCTGTAATCTTTGTGTACATGTGGAGAAGACTGATTTAATGCAGATATTTACATATTTTAATAAGTTATACACTGAGTAGTACAAAAATTACCAAAGAAATCTTGCCTAACGTTATGGGGATGTTTTTCCATTGGAAGAGTTCTTGCAAAACATTCTCAAAGCCCTAGGTTTGCTTACCTAGGCACACATAAACCTCCATATATGCCTGTCTCCAAAACAAATAAACAAAGAAACAAACAAAAAACCAAGCAAACAAAAATGGCAATCATGTCTGATTAGGAGCAACAAGTGTTGAAAAAAAAAGAAAGAATGAAAAAAGTAAAAGCATTAATTGCTAATGTTAGGCACTTGTTGTTTATGAATGTTCTAAATGAATGGTGTATAATAACCCACCAAAACAACACAATGAAATGTCATAGCATCTTTGCACATATTATTTGAAAACTCTACCTTAAATATGAAGAAAGTAATATTATTAGAGCTTAAATAACTTCTCCAAACACATGGACTGACAAGATTTGAACCCAAACCAAACTTAGGGTGGCCACTTAATTAAATAAAGTATCAGCAAAAGGAAACCTCCTTTATGCCTTAATTGGACTGTGGAAGTTGAAGAGAACAACCTGTTCTTAAGCTAAGGTACACATTTGTTGCCTAGCTTCCAAGCATTCTAGAGTGAATTCTGAGTCTCTATCAATCATTACAAGAGTAACAAATGCACAAAGACATAACCTTTACACCAAGAAGTGAGAATATCTTTTTTCAACTGAATAAGCCATTAACTGGATAGCTGGTTAACATTCTTTGGTCACACAATATTCTTAAATCCTCCAACAATTAAAACTACATCAGTTGTGTATAAAAGCCTGAATATTTTGAAGATATTTTGTTTCTCGCTGTGTAAAAATAACATTAGGAGGACAAATTCAAGCTGTATATGCAATAACCACAAGTAATTAGGCAACCAAATTACTGTGGTACAATGCCAACCACTAAACCATAGAGTGATGTTGGGAACATTTGCAGCCAATCTAAACAGCTAATCAGATGAGATCATAGATTCCCCGGAAAGCAAGGCTGTCTATTCCAGGCTGATTCCCAACAAATTTTCATGTGAAAATTGTAGGAAAGCACTTTGATTTTTCTCCAGGGATTGGGTTCAGTCTCCAGCTATTTCAATTTAGACTCACTAGATTACTTTGTAAACCAAGGCTGGTGCTCTTCTAAAGCTATCCAGATATCTTTTAATATCTTAGCTCTGGGCATTCCTATTTATTAAATTCTGTACTATAAAATACCAAATGTTATTGTCATTTGAATATCAGCCCAGGCTTTTGACATATTACTGAGAAAGTAAAAATATAAAATTAAAAAAGTGAATACAAGATGCATAATCCAAACTAAAGAACAGAGAAATAATGATAATGAGCAAAAGAGGAAGCACACATTGGGGAGAAATTTGAGCCCCCTAATTGTGAAAAGAGTAATAACAGATTGCAACTCACTCATGCATTCTCATGAAGCTGTGGAAGATAGTCCTGAATGCTTAGTCAGACCAGAATTGGAAGATCTGAGTTCCTATGGGAACAGAAGCTCACTGCCATAAAAGCACACATTCTAGGCATGGTTTCAGTATCAGCTTTTCTCTTCCTATTTAGAATATTATCTGTGCTCTTAGTCTTAATTATTACACCCCAGGGAGCTATGAACATCAAGCCTGCCTCCATAGATCCTATTTCTTCCTGTCTTCTCAATTCAGATGTGTACTTGTTCTCTTAGTCATTTTTTTTTCCTTACAGTGCATGACGCTGTTTCCTTTCCCACCACATTCCTTCAGATACCCAGTGTCATGGACATATGTCTAATGCAAAAATTGCAAAAATTCCACAGATTACTTTGTCACTGGTGTTAGTAAGATGTTTTACTGCCTTATCATAAAGTGTCTGCTGCATTCACCCCTTGTTCTTAGTCCCTAAAGAACAATAAACAAGTCATCACAGTCCACTAACTAAAGACAAATGAACTTTCTTAAAATGCAAATTCTTTCAGTTGTTTTTGTAGGGATTCTCAGATACCATGCCTTTCCACTGTATAGCTGTTGTTAATTCTTTATCTTATCTAGTTATTAATACAGGCTCACTACATTATTTTGTATGTTTTTTAAAGTCACTAAACATTCATCTATTGCTTTATGCTTGGAATGGTTCGTTAATTAAGAGATGGAGAAATAAGTATCTACTTTGTGCAATAATGTTTCTCAAGATGATATCTGAATGTGACCTGTATCAGAATCATTCATGTATTGATTTATTAAAAGTGATGATTACTTATTGAAAGAAGAAATAAATAGATTAGCACATTCATAAAGCAGATATATTTAACATTAAAATTAAGCAACTGATAGTATAATAAAATTAATTCACAAATACTGTGCTAAGTGAAAGTTTTATGGAAAGTTATGCCCATATTCTGTGATACACTTATGAAAATTCCTCGTGTAGGCAAAAATAATCATTGAGTTGGATGCTGTGTGGTGGGACGTGTGGTTTTCTTGAGTATGTTTGATATCTTCACACATAGGAGCAAGACTCATTAAATGAAATATGCAAACCCTTAACATTTCACTGTATGTACATATACAGTGTAACTAACTGTGTAAAAAGATGACTCTTATCCATTACTACTCAAACATTATCATTTATCAAAATATGTGTATTATAGAATAATTTTAGATATACAGGAAAGGTTCCAGAGGCACAACACAGTTTATATAATCTTATTTTTCATTAGCATCTTATATTCCCATAGCACTTTTGTTACAACTAAACAAACAGTAGTAGCACATTATGATTAGTTAAGTCTGATACTTGATTTGGAATTATGTGCTTTCCTCCTGTTTTTTTTTTTTTTTTTTTTCAGATTCGGACCATATCCTGAATACTATATTACCTTTAGTCATCTATCTCTTCCAAAGTCTCTTAGGTGTGATGGTGTCTCAGAATTTCCTTGTTTTTAAACTTCATAGTTTTTAAGGTATTTGTAAAATATTGTACCTTTGGAATTGGTTTGATATTTTGCTCATGATCTGAATGAGGTTTATATATCTGGGGTGTAAGACCACTGTAAGAGACTGCCTTTGTTATTAATGCCGTAATGTGATGAGCAACAAAATTATGGTGGTCATCCTAATCACCAGAACGAAGAACTTCTGTATTTCAAACAGGACTTTATGTGTTTATTATACCATTAATTTTCATGCCTTTTTCTTTTCATTCTCTCAGTTTGCCCCTTCCTCCTTTTCTCCCATTCCCTTCCCCCCCCCACACACACACACTTTCCTTCTCTCCCAGATCCATTCCATCCCCTTTCCCTTCAGAAAAGGGCAGGCCTCCTAGTGATTATCAACCAAAATATGGCATATCAAGTTACAATTCACTCATATTAAGGCTGGATAAGGCAACCCAGTATGAGAAAAAGGATCTGAAATGTAGGCAAAAGAGTTGAAGACAGACCCTGCTCCCACTGTTAGAAGTCCCACGAGAAGACCAAGTCATACAATCATAACATGTATGCAGAGGGCCTAGATCAGAACCTTGTGGGCTCCCTGATTGTTAGTTCAGTCTCTGCAAGATCCTATGAACCCAGATGAGATTATTCTGTGAGTTTTCCTGTGATTTTGTTGACTCTTTTGGCTCTTAAAATCCTTTCCCCAGTCCACTGCCACAGGATTCACCAAACTCTGCCTAATATTTGTCTATGACTCTCTGCTTCTGCTTTCATCAGTTGCAGGGTTAATCATCTCTGATGATGATTATGAATTTAGTCCCTAATTATTAATATAGCAGTGTATCATTAGGAGTATTTTATCATTTCATTGACTTTTTTATTTTGTCTGTCTTTATTTGGTTCTATCCAACATCTCTGGGCTGTTCAGCCCCTGGTTCCTGGTTTAGGAAGAAATAAAGATTTACTTTTGAGAGTCTTTAATCAGTTAAAGAAGGCATATCCATGGAAAAATTACTGAAATTATTTAATATAGAATAATAATCCTCAATATAGAAAAAATGTAAACCCAGGTCTAGACAGTTTTCACTCAGAATTTTACCTGACTTTCAAAGGTGATCTAATGCCAATACTCCTCACAGTATTCCATAAAATAGAAACAGAAGGAACATTGCCAAAATAGAGTAAACTGCAGAGACAACTGAAAAACTCTGTCTAGCCAGGAGAGAGGATTACAGATTCAAGGCCTATTTTTATTATACAATAAAAACTCTCTGAAAATGTAATTCAAAGGTAGGGGGTTGCACAGAGTACAACCATGGAGGAATAAAACTCAATAAATAAGATAGATTGACTAAAATAAACTTTTCCAACTTTAAATCATAGAGGATGAGATCTATAATAAAATTAATTGGATATTAGTATTTGGTATTCCTAAAAAGACCAGTTCAGATATTTTCTGTTTGTCTGCAGTACTTTCAAACTGCAAATACTGACAGCCAGAAAGCAGGGTGTCATATATTAAATTTGTTTGCTTTGGAGGAGACATTCTTTAAATTGGAATTTTAGGGCTGATAAAAAAAATAAAATGTTATGTTTGTGTTTTCTAGTTGTAACTGAACTTGTAACTCTGGACATGTAATGAAAAAATCAAACATATAATCTGTACTTCTTGGGTAATCATCAGTCTCTCTTTGTTCTGTGAAACCTGCATAACTAAAGAAGCACCTTGTAGTGAGAGTTTTGGTTTCTCTAACAAACCCACTTATGTGAATATGTTTTTGTTTTAATCCCAGGTGTGTGTGGGGGGGGGTAAGAGGCTGTTTCACAGCAGGTGATTATGATTTATCTGTACTAGCAGGGGTGTGATGTTTTCCAGGGGCAGATAGTTTACCTTTGGAATTCTTGGGACTGGAGAGGGGTTAAATGCCAGAGCCCAGAGTGGAACAGGACACAATGTGAAGAAGATGGTGTTCCTGGTTGTTGTTGTTGCCATTAGACAAGAAGTTGGGGATATCCAGACAACACAGATTGGATTGGTTCAAGAAATTGAATGTCCCTAATCAGCAGGAAGTAGTCTATTTTGTTGGCTAAAAGAGGACTATGCTCCCTTTCTCCTCTAACCTTTCCTTTCTCCTACCTCTTATTGGGGGGTTGGAATGGATTAGCATAGAATAAGGGTTGGAAGGAATGTGGAGATTTAAAAATAAACAAACAAACAATAAAGAAGCGTAAAAAATGCCAACAGCATCTGGTTGCTAGTCTGTCTGAGCTGCAAGATTCCCCTGAACACCATGGCCTGACTCCCTTCTCCTCCCCTCTCTTACTCCTTATCTCCTCTAGGGCCTGCCCTTTCAGCAATGACCCTCCCCTGGGAAAGCGCCCCTCTCCCAAATAATGTGTGACAGGAAATAAGTATGTGTGAGATGTATGAATAGATTTTCTGCTTTAGTTTGAAGTTTACAAATGGCTTTAGACTTTTGTTGACAAGCTTGGAGACTAGTTGGAAAAAACAATACAATTTTTAATAAGCACCTAAGTTTTAAATATTCTCTTCAATCATTTTTGTGCCTAATTTACTCATCATATATACTCGTTTTTAAAATCCACAAGAAATCATTTTGAGGATTTCCAGCTTCTTCTATTTGACCTTGGGGAGAGATCGCTCTTGAAACTACACAATGAAACCAAATTTTCCATTTAGTATTCTTCTCCAGTCACCATGAAAGCAAAACAACTTATAAATATATCATGTTTTATAGACAATATTTGTATTGATCTTCCTGGGTTGTGTTTTTGAAACTGAAACAAATGCCTGAATTTCATGGTTTTTTATAGTGTATCATTTTGGCAGCTATTAAAGGGTTCTCTGTTGCTAAAACAAGCTTTTCCTCCCTAATTTTTTATTTTCATAACATTATAATTTATATCAGAGACAGAAAAAATATTTCATCATTTTGTATCCTAAAACCTTTCAAATGCTTTTCATTTAGACACTTGACAGGTGGACCACATGGCTACATCTGCAAATGGAGATATTAAAATAAACATTTAAACTCTTCTTTTGTATAAAGGAAAAAATCAATTTTTTAAAACCAAAAAAGCCACATCTATATCTCTTGTCAGAAATGAGTGGGGTTCAGATTTAAAGTTAAGTTTATAAGGCACTTTGAGGAAACTGTTTTTCTTTTCATTACATACTTAAGACTGTAGATTTCTTAAAACACAAAACAATATTATTTAAAGAACTATTAAGTGATAAATTTAGATATTGTTGAACATCTAAGGTATAGTACATAGCAAGCAATATATATATATATATATATATATATATATATATCTTGCTGATAAAATTAAATTAAGGATATCAAAATGGGTAGGTTATCTAAGACTAATTATCTATGTAGATTATATGGTTTCATACAGCTTCTTACAAAGGAAAGTAGAGGAGGGCCTTTTACCCCAGAGGAAGGGGATAGAAATCGAGATTGAGTTAGTGGTCAGAAAAAGATTAATATGAAGAAAGAATAAATTGAATACATACATACATACATACATACATTCACACGCACACACACACACACACACACACACACACACACACACACAGAGAGAGAGAGAGAGAGAGAGAGAGAGAGAGCAAAGTGTTCTTATAAAGTTTCCAGAAGGATGATAGTTTTGATAATATCTCAGTCTGAAACCAAGATAACTTGTTTCAAAATTGTAGCTTCTAGAACTATGAGGAAATCAATTTCTGTGGTTTTACAATGGCATTTTTTTTGATAATTGTAAAATATAGCCATATATGACTGACGCATGGCATCATTTCCTTACTTACCTGACAAAGAAACTGAATTCATAAAGGTAACATTTACTCACTGCTATAGTTTATATCTACAAAGTCCCTGAAGCCTCATATTTAAAAAGCTTGATCATAAACAATTAACAGTGGTTCTCAATCTTTGTGGGTCACAAGCAGATATCCTGAATACCAGATAGTTACATCATGATTCACAACAGTACCAAAAGTACAATTATAAGTAACAACAAAATAATTTAATGATTAGGGGGTCACTACAACATGAGGTACTGTTTTTAAGGAGTTGTAGCATTAAGAAGATTGAGAACCACTGAATTAGGAAGTAGAATCTACTGAGAAAGTGGGTCTTCCTTCAAGAGGGTGTTTTCCCTTCATCTTCCTTCCTTCTCTTTCATGCACTCTGTGCTATGAATTGAGCAGCACATGCTACCATCCACCTCTACCATGAAGTTCTGCCTTTCCACAAACCCCAAAACAGCAGGTCAAGTGAATATTCAAACTTACTAGTTTAAATAAACTTGTAACTAATATGTACTATCTCAGGAGTTTTGTAATAGATATGGAAAGCTGACTTACACATAAAATGTGCCATCGTGGAGAACTAGGCTAGAATCCAAGTTTCTTGTATGCCATTTTAGGGAAACTTTCATTTATTTTGGGGTTATTTTCTCTCCAAATTTACTTTAGGCACAAACAAAGAAAGTCATTTGTCTCTTCATTGATACTTTTAGAAGTGATTCTTTCAGAGTGTGTCATGAAATCTCTGCTTCCATTTACATAGGTTTATAATAAGCTATAATAACAATCATCTGTTTATACTAAAGACTTGGACATATCATGTGGTTCTTGTATTTCCCATTTTTCCATTGTAAAACTATATCAGGACCAAGGAAGGGTGAAGTTACCTCAGCTATTCTGAGCTGGAATGATTTCTGGTCACCAATGAACCTACATCCTTAATAATAATAAATAATAATGAAAAAAATAATGTGGTTGCTACCCTCTGGTTCAGGTGGTGGATGTCCACACATGAAACTCAGATTAAGGTAACTCTCTTGATATTTCTTGATTTTCTTGTTATTTGAACTCACTGTTACTTTCTGAATATTATTAATGCTAATACTACAATGTCTTCTTTTAACATGATTGCAATAGTTCTATATATTCAACTTTTAATGTTGGTGTAGTTGAATTATCATTAACCAACTCTATTTCACCTCTGTATTTTGTTTCAATTTCACATTCTTCACACTCGTAATAATACACAGAACATTAGCCTGGAGTCAGTTTGTGACTTCAATTTTGATAAAATCTCACTGTCTTCATTTTTTATAATTTATACACAAATCTTTAAGTTGAAACATGGATGCTTTCAGCATATAAAAATAGATAAATATCTGAAATATATAAAAATATTTCATCTGGTTTTATCTATTATATCTACATAAAACATAATTATCAAAGCAAGGAATTCAGATGACTACAGTGACAGTATTTACCAAGAATTGAATATACCCCCCAAAATTAAATACTTTTCTAAAAGTTACATATTTGATAGTGAAGACATCACAGGGATGAGGTTTCCTTCAAGTCAAACTCATCAAGTATTTATGTGATCTGCCAGTGTGCATCTTTTTCCATGAACTTTCTCAGTAATTCTCAAAATATGAAGAGAGTTGGCTAAGAAATGTGGCCCAGATCTCAAAGATACACATAGACAAGTGACATGCTATTTTTCCAACTCTTAAAATTCTTTTCCTATAGCAGCACTGTATTATCTATGTAAAAATTAGATTATATAAATAGTCAAAAGCAGAGGTAAAGGAAACCTCTACAATTCTATAATTCTTATTACTAATAGTATTTTTGTACATATAATTTAAATTTTGTGTATGCATATTAGTTCCTTTTCTGTCATTGTGATAAAAATAGCATAATGAAGCAACTTATAGACAGAATAGTATATTTGGGCTTATGGTTTCAGAAGGTTAGAGACTGTCATGGTTGGGGAGCATGGCAGCAAACAACAAGCTGTAACAAACAGGATGCTGAGAGCTCACATCTAGAATTGCAAGCAGGAGGGAAAGAGATGGAATTTAGAGCCAGAATCTTCATAATTTTTCTTCTATAATTTCCCTAACCTAAAGAAAGAGATGTCCATGAACATACAAGAAGCCTACAGAACTCCAAACAAACTGGACCAGAACAGAAATTCCTCCTTCAAATGATAATCAAAATACCAAATGCACTAAACAAAGAATATGAAAAGCAATAAGGGAAAAAGGTAAAGTAACAAACAAAGGAAGACATCAGAATTACAACAGACTTCTCACCAGAAACTATGAAAGCTAGAAGATTCTGGGCAGATGTCATACAGACCCTAAGAGAACATAAATGTCAGTCCAGGATACTATACCCAGCAAAACTCTCAATTACCAGAGATGGAGAAAACAAGATATTCCATGACAAAAACAAATTTACACAATATCTTTCCATAAACCCAGTTCTACAAAGGATAATAGGTAGAAAATACCAGCACAAGGAGGAAAACTACACCCTAGAAAAAGCATGAAGATAATGTTTCAACAAAACCAAAAGAAGATAGTCACACAAACATAATTCCACCTTTAACAACAAAAATGATAGGAAGTAACAGTCACTTTTCCTTAATATCTTATAAAATCAATGGACTCAATTCCCCAATAAAAGACATAGACTAACAGACTGGATATGTAAACAGGACTCAATATTTTGCTGCAAACAAGAAACCCATCTCAGTGGCAAAGACAGTCACTACTTCAGAGCCAAAGGTTGGAAAACAATTTTCCAAGCAAACGGTCCCAAGAAACAAGTTGGAGTAGCCATTCTTATATCGGATAAAATCAACTTTCAACCAAAAGCTGTCAAAAAAAGATAAGGAGGGAAACTTCATCCTGGTCAAAGGAAAAAATCTACCAAGATGAACTTCCAATTCTGAACATCTATGCTCCAAATGCAAGGGTACCCACATTCATAAAAGAAACTTTACTAAAGCTCAAAGAATACATTGCACCCCACATAATAATACTGGGAGACTTCAATACGCCATTCTCAGCAATAGACAGATCATGGAAACAGAAACTAAACAGAGACTCAGTGAAACTACCAGAAGTTAGTTATCTAACAGATATTTATAAAACATTTCATCTAAAAGGAAAAAGAATATACCTTCTTCTCAGCACCTCATGGTACCTTCTCCAAAACTGACCATATAATTGGTCACAAAAAAGGCTTCAAGAGATACAGGAATATTGAAATAATTTCATGCACCCTATCAAATCACCACAGTCTAAGGTTGGTCTTAAGGTCCAACAAAAATAATGGAAAACACACATAAATGTGGACACTGAACAATGCTCTACTCAGTGATATCTTGGTCAAGGAAGAAATAAAGAAAGAAATTAAAGACTTTTTAGAAGTTCATGGAAATGAAGACACATCATACCAAAACTTAGGGAAAACAATGAAAGCAATGCTAAGAGGAAAACGCATAGCACTAACTACCTCCAAAAAGAAAATGGAGAGAGCTCACACTAGCAGCTTGACAACACGCCTGAAAGCTCTAGAACAAAGAGAAGCAAATGCACCCAAGAGGAGTAGACAGCAGGAAATCATCAAACTCGGGGCTGAAATCAAGCAAATAGAAACAAAAAGAACTATACAGGAGCAAAAACCAGGAGCAGGTTCTTTGAGAAAACCAACAAGATAGATAAACCCTTAGCCAGACTAACCAGAGGACACAGAGGCACTATCCAAATTAATAAAATCAGAAATGTAAAGAAGACATGACAGAAACTGTGGAAATTCAAAAAAAATCCATCAGATCCTACTACAAAACTTTATACTCAACAAAATTGGAAAATCTGGATGAAATGGACAATTTTCTAGACACATACCAGATGCCGATGTTAAAAGAGGATCAGATAAACCATCTAAATATCCCCATAATTCTGAGGAAATAGAAGGAGTCATTAACAGTCTCCCAACCAAAAAACAGCCAGGGCCAGATGGGTTTAGTGGGGAATTCTATCAGATCTTCAAAGAAGAATTAATATCAATAGTCTTCAAACTATTACACAAAATAGAAACACAAGGAACACTATCCAATACATTCTATAAAGCCACAAAAACGCTTATACCTAAACCAAACAAAGACACAACAAGGAAAAAGAACTTCAGACCAATTTCCCTTATAAACATTGATGTAAAAAATATACAATAAAATTCTTCCTAACAGAATGCAAGAATACAATAAAATGATCATTCACCACAATCAAGTAGCCTTTATCCCAGGAAATGCAGGGATGGTTTAATATATGGAAATCAATCAATTTAATCCACTACATAAACAAACTTAAAGAAAAAAACTACATGATCATTTCATTAGATGCTGAAAAAGCATTTTACAAAATTCAGCATCCCTTCACGTTTAAAGTCTTGGAGAGATCAGAAATTCAAGGCCCATATCTATACATAGTAAAAGCAATATATAGCAAACCAGTAGCCAACATCAAACTAAATGGAAAAAAAAATTGAAGCAATCCCACTAAAATCGGGGACCAGACAAGGCTGCCCACTCTCTCCCTATCTATTCAATATAGTACTTAAAGTTCTAGCTAGAGCAATTAGACAACAAAAGGAAGTCAAACATATACAAACTGGAAAAGAAAACATCAAAATATCACTATTTGCAGATGTTATGATAGTGTACTTAAGTGACCCCAAAAATTCCACCAGAGATGATCTAAAGCTGATGAACAACTTCAGCAAAGTGGCTGGATATAAAATTAACTCAAACAAACCAGTAGCCTTCGTCTACTCAAAGGATAAACAAGATGAGAAAGAAATTAGGGAAATGACACACTTTACAATAGTCACAAATAATATTACATACCTTGGTGTGACTCTAACAAAGTAAGTGAAAGATCTGTATGACAAGAACTTCAAGCCTCTGAAGAAAGAAATTGAAGAAGATCTCAGAAGATGGAAAAAAATCTCCCATGCTCATGGATTGACAGGATTAATATAGTAAAAATGGTCATCTTTCCAAAAGCAATCTACAGATTTATTGCAATCCTCATCAAAATTCCAAATCAATTCTTCATAGAGCTAGAAAGAACAATCTTCAAATTCTTTTGGAATAACGAAATACCCAGGATAGTGAAAACTCTCCACTACAAATGAAGTTCTGGGGAATCACCATTCCCGACCTCAAGCTCTACTACAGAGCAATAGTGACAAAAACTATATGGTATTGGTACAGAGACAGGCAGGAAGATCAATGGAATAGAATTGAAGACCCAGAAATTAACTCACACACCTATAGTCACTTGTTATTTAACAAAGGAGCTAAAAATATTCAGTGGAAAAAGACAGCATTTTTCACAAATGGTGTTGAATCAACTGGAGATCAGCATGTAGAAAAATGCAAATTGACCCATTTTTATCTCCTTGTACAAAGCTCAAGTCCAAGTGTATCAAGAACCTCCATATAAAACCAGATACACTGAAGCTTATAGAGGAAAAAAGTGGGGTAGAGCCTTGAACAAATGGGCACAGGGGAAAATTTCCTGAACAGAACACCAATGGCTCATGCTCTAAGAACAAGAATCGACAAATGGGACCTCATGAAACTGCAAAGCTTCTGTAAGGCAAAGGACATGATCAGTAAGACAAAACGGCAACCAACAAATTGGTAAAAGATCTTTACCAATCCTATATCCGATAGAGGGCTAATATCCAATGTATACAAAGAACTCAAGAATTTAGGCTCAAAAGAGTCAAATAACCCTATTAAAAATGGGGTACAGAACTAAACAGAATTTTGAACTGAGGAAACTGGAATGGTTGTGAAGCACCTAAAGAAATGTTCAACATCCTTAGTTATCAGTGAAATGCAAATCAAAACAACCATGAGATTGCACCTCACACCTGTCAGAAAAGCCAAGATGAAAAACTCAGGTGACGGCAGATGCTGACGAGGATGTGGAGAAAGAGTAACACTTCTCCATTGCTGGTGGGATTGCAAGCTGGTACAACCACTCTGGAAATCAGTTTGGCCGTTCCTCAGAAAATTAGACATAGTACTACATGAGGACCCAGCTATACCGCTTCTGGGCATATACCCTGAAAATGTTCCAACATGTAATGAGGACACATGCTCCACTATGTTCATAGTAGCCTTATTTATAATAGCCAGAAGCTGGAAAGAACCAGATGTCCTTCAACAGAGGATTGGATACAGAAAATGTGGTATATTTACACAATGGATTACTATTCAGCTATTAAAAACAATGAATTAATGAAATTTTTAGGCAAATGGATGGAACTAGAAAGTGTCATCCTGAGTGTGGTACCCCAATCATTAGCGAACACACATGGTATATACGCACTGATAAGTGGATATTAGCCCAAAAGCTCAGAATAAACAAGATACAATTCACAGACCACATGAAACTCAAGAAGAAGGAAGACCTGAGTGTGGGTGCTTTGGTTTTTCTGAGAAAGGGATAAAAATACTCACAGGACCAATTATGGAGACAAAGTGTGGAGCAGAGATTGAAGGAAATGCCATACAGAGACTGTCTGTCCTACCTGGGGATTCATCCTATAAACAGTCACCAAACCCTGACACTATTGTGGATGCCAAGAAGTGCTTGCTTAAAGGAGCCTGATATGACTGCCTCCTGAGGAGCCCTGTCAGAGCCTTACAGATACAGAGGCAGGTGCTAGCAGCCAACTGCTGGACTGAGGGTGGAGTCCCCAATGGAGGAGTTGGAGAGAGGACTGGAGGAACTGAAGGGGTTTGCAACCTCATAGGAAGGACGCCAAAATCAACCAACCAGATCCCCAGAGCTACCAGGGACTAAGCCATCAATCAAGGGGTACTCATGGCTTCAGCTTTACTTGTAGCAGAGGAAAGCCTTGTCAGGCATCAATGGGAGGAGAGGTCCTTGGTTCTATGAAGGCTCGATAAATGCCCCAATGTAGGGAAATCAAGGGAGAGTAGGGTGGGATTGGGTTGGGTGGAGGAACATACTCATATAAACAGGGGGATGGGGAATGGGAAAGGGTTTTTCTGGGAGAATGGGAAACCGGGAAAGGGAGTAACATTTGAAATGTAAATAAAGAATATATTCAACAAACAAAAATAAATAAATAAAATTAAAGTTAATGGTTTAAAGTAAAAAAAAATCATATGATCATTTCAATAGATGAATTAATAGTTTTTAACAAAATCTAACATGTCTTCATAGCAAAAGTTCTAGAAAGAGTAGGACTAGAGGAAACTTATGTCAGCATAATAAAGGTTATATATAATAAACCTAGCAAACATTATCTTAAATGGAGAAAAAATAGAAGTGATCCTATGAAAATCAAGAAAGAGACAAGACTGTCCACTATCCCTACTGTTTTTAAATATAATGCTCAAAGCATTTGCTGAAGCAATGAGACTTTAAAACAAAAAAAAAAAAAGAAAAAGAATACAAATAGGAAAGGAAAAATACAAATAGGAAGAAATGTATTGCAATTGTATTACATCTACAACTGAAAATGTGAAGAAGCCATATTGTGACAGTATTGACCCTACTTTTTATTTTTTTTTAAATTTTTAAAAGGAACTTTTGTTTATTTTTTTTAATATGTGCATTACAGAAAACAAAACAATTTTGGCCCAGTTTTTTAATAGACTTACAGATGTAACCATGTACCTTTTCCCTTCATGTTAGCCTGTTAATATCAATGAGCCTTATTAGTGAATTTTCCATGATTGAATGAGCCTGTCAGACTTTAGATAAATTCTTCTGGCTATAGACTACAATTATTTTTAATATATTGTTGAACTCAATATTTTCTGAGAATTTAATATTTCTGCCTTAGTGTTGTCTTCTTGTAATGGCTGCATTGTTTATTAGTGTAGTACTGACTTCACTGAGTTAGGCCATGCTCTGCTACTCTCTTCTACAAGGTCATAGAGGTTAATGTTATTTTTTGATAAATGTCTGATAGAATTCCCTGGGGAACTTTTGTGGACCCAGTACTTTATGTTTTTAAAAGAAATTAGTTGTTGATTTTCCTTTTTTATTAACCAAAATGCATTATAACACATTTTTGTAAAAACAGTTTCTTGCTGGGCACATCATGTGTTGAAGGGGATGGTGTATTGGAGCTAAGTCGTCAAATTGTGGTATAGTAGTACTATTAATATTTCTTTGTTACAACTTTAATATATATAGAATCTGTAGATTTCTTCTTTATGAAATTAGTGTTTTCTTTTTAATCCTTTATCTTAGCTGTGGGCTTATCAATTTTTGATTCTTTAAAATCAGGTTTTTTTTAGGTTTCATTATTTTCTCTGTCATTTCATAAGTGCTGTATTATACGTATAAAACACTAAGAAATGTTGTATTTTCTTTGGATATTGAACTTTTTATCATTATGCAATGCAACTCTCTATCCTTTCTTGAAAACTCTTCTTGCCTAAAGTCTTCAAGTCCTCTCTGTCTTCTGCTGGGACTAGATGCCCCAGGGTGAGGTGGTACCCAATGAGGGCTCCTCTTTGAGGAAAAGGGGTGGGAGCAATGGGGGGACAGATTTGTAAGGGCACGACTGGGAAGAAAGGAGGGAGAAGGGTTGTGACTGGGATGTAAAGTGATTTTCAAAAATAAAAAGAACCTACAAAAATGTCCTCCTTGTCTTTAAATGTGGCAAAACATTTAAAATGCATTGACTTTTGAAGCACATGTGTCTTTTTCTTTAAAACAGAGAATTTTGCATAACGTATGACTTGATCTAGTTTTAACTTATTCTGACAGAACACACTCTGAATTGACATTCAGACTGATTGCTGATATGATTTGATTAATATCTACTAGTTTTGCTACTATTTATCTTTTTTGTTCTTTTTCTTTGTTTTAGATTTTTCTCCTAGTATATTTCTGACTTTATGGTTTATTTAACCACAAAATGTTTTAATTAGCTTCATGTATACTTAATATATTTGATTTATTAATAATGATAATTAATATACATTATTTAGTTTCCTGGTTATTTTATATATCCCATTGTTATCTTTCTCAGGCTGTTAGTAATAGTTCCTTTAAAATTATTTCTCCAGGAATTTGTAATTTACAGTTATAGTTCATGAAGAACATTTTCAAACATTATGCCGTTCTATGGATAGTAAAAATAATTTATAAGAACAAAACAAAAAAATACCTATTCTTATATCACTGATGTTATTTTATTCATATGTAAGTATACATAAATGTGTGTATATGTATATACTTAGGCAGAAATACAAAATAGATATGTAACTATGCATAATGAAATATATTGTTGCTATTATTAGAATAAAGAGTTATATATTATATGTCAGTGTTGTAGTTTTATTCTGTTGTTGGGATAAGACATTCTGACTAAGAAGCAATTTGTAGGAGAAAACAGTTTATTTAGCTTATACTTCCAGGTCACAGTCTATCCATCATTGAGGGAAATCAGACAGAAATTAATGGCAGAAACCGGGAGAAACTAGGCCCTGACCCATAAATCATCGATCAAGATAGTCTCACAAAGACCTGCCATAGGCCAGTTTAATCTTGAAAACCCCTCAACTGAGACTCCCTCCAATGGCTCCAGGCTATGTCAAGTTGAAAACTTAACTAAGAAAGTCAGTTAAGGAAAAGAGAGAGATTTTGTCTATCTTCCTTGCTCCTTCTCTAAGAAATTTTTTTAGTCAATGTTTGACACCTCTATTTCTTTTTAATCTCTGAAAAACGGACATGATCAATTTAAGGAATGGAGGATATTTTTAGGCTCACAGTGCAAGTTTACAGTCTTCCATGGGAAGGAAGCCCTGATATCAGGAGCGTGAGGCAGCTGGTAATAGTATCCATAGCCAGGGAGCAGAGGACAATGAATGCTTGTTCTCAGCTCACTTCTTTTTATACAGAATAGGATCTAAACCCAGGGAACACTGTCATCCATATTGGGAAAAGGTGGCTTTCTGACCTCCAAAAGACTAATCAAGATAATCCCCTACAGGTTTGTCAAAGCCATAGGAGACATTTACCACAGTCTAAAGAATATGTAGTAAATACCATTTTCTTCAATAGATCTGAAAATAATACACAGGTACAAGAAAAAGTAAATACTTAAAACATTTTGAATATCTCATTTCATGAAGCTTGTGTTTAATAGTTGACAGCAAATTGACAATTGAAACTAACACAATCATGATCCAGAGATGTCTCCATTTGTTTGTTTAATTTCTACCATCAGTGTTTTGTAGATTTTATATGAGCCTTTTGCCTCCTTACTTATCTTTATTCCTGGTTATTTGGGGTTAAAAAATAAATGACATTTCTAAAAATTTGCCTTTCAGAGAGTTACTTTTTCGTAAATAATACCATAAATATATTTACATGTTCACTTTATATCCTTCAATGCCACTGAATTAGTTTACTGTTTCTCATTTTTGGGCTATGCCTTTAGACTTTCATGCATACATGAGACCATGCCATCAGTACCAGAGAAACTCTGCTTTCCCTTTTTATTTTGAAGGCTTTCACTTCTTTTTTAATGCTTTCTTGCTTTGGCCATTTCTCCAGACCAAGTATAGAGGTAATGGAGGCAACCTTCTCTTGTTCCTTATTTAAAGAAAAGATGTTCAGCATTAATTGTAAGTTAGTGAGAGTTTTTTACATATGACCTTTGCTATACAAAGATAATTTATTTATCTTTATAGCTTGCTGAGACTGTCATTAAAAGGTCCTGAATTTTGCCAATTTATTTTTTCTGTGCCTTCGGTCAGATATGAGATGAGACAACAGTCATCCTTTGGTCTGGAGGGATGATCCAATATACTAACTGAATTTTTATGTTAAATCATGCTTTCACTTTTAGGATGAGTTATTCTAAGATATGGTGAATGACTCTCAAAATGTGCTGTTGTCAAGTATTTGCTTAAGTATTTGACTCTGTGTTGTGTCTTGGAATTTCTTGTTTGATGGTGCCTGTGTGAAGATAATGTTAAACTCACACTTTAAGGAATTAAGCTACACTCTTTAAGATCTTTCTTCTTTTGTCACCTAAACATTTCAGTACTGTTTTTGTTCATCCCACCATTTTTAGTTTGTTGTGCTTTTTTTGTGCTGGGAATTAGGATGTTCTTTACTACAGTAATTGAGTCCACATCTCTGGGCTGTGAAGTTTATCAGTGTTTCTCAGCATTAGCCTTCATACCATTGGGTATATGCAGTGGTAAGAGGGTGAATCTGGGGGATTTCCCTTCCACAGGTAAGTGGGGTTTGGGAAATCAAGACAGAAACAAAACAAAAATGTAGGGAAAGCTCTGGTAAAAATATTTTCCCCTCAGTTCAGACCTTTTTAGGAAGAACAGAATATTTCAGTATATTTCAAAAAGTTACTTCATTCTTTACCTAGTTTAAGTCCTAGAATATTTCTCCCCAAATAATCCTGGAGAGGATTGAGTATGATTGCTTGAACCAAACCTCTCAGAAGTGACTGAGCATCCCTGTAAACACTGAGCCACTAGAGATTCCATGGCATGGCAGTCTGGACATCAGATTCGGGTGCAAATTTCTATAATGATCTCTGCTCTGGTTCCCATAGAGACCTGCATTTATGGTTTCTGCTGGGAGAATGTGATTTTCTGTATCTGTCCATCCCTCAGATTTTGAGAACTGTGGTTTGACCACTGACCTCCCTTCTCTCATGATTTAAGAAGACCTGGTTATTGTGTTTCTTCAGTTTTAGTGGGCTTGGCATATACTGGTGCTTTCCATGCTCATTACACACTTGACCCCCCACAAAGGAAGACAGAAATATACTTTGTTCACGTAACTATGGACCAGAAGCATATTTCTTTCAGTGACTATATTAGTTATTCTTTTTAAAGGTTAAATAATTTTATTAATTTTTTATTTGTCTTCTTTGGCTGATCATTTGGACTATTTTTTATTAATACAATTTTATTAATTATTTTAATTAATATTTTATTAATACAATTAATGGTTGTAACAAACCACAACATTGAAATAGTCCTACTCTAGATTAGTGGTTCTCAATCATTCTACTGCTGCAACACTTTAATACAGTTCCTGTTGTAGGGACCCCTAGTCATAAAATTATTTTGTTGCTACTTCACAGCTGTAATTTTGCTACTGTTATAAACCATAATATAAATATCTGATATACAATCCCTAAAGAAATTGAAACCCACAGTTTGAGAACCAATATAGATCTTTAAATTTGTTAATTTTGGGTCCATAAAAGAATTGCTTATAAGTGGAAGGGTATATTTCTCAATATTTTGTCCAAGAACCAAAGCTGAATAAAATAATAATTTATGCTGCTTAGAAAATAATAGTATATTTGAGTTATTACAAAGCCTATATATTTGCACTCCAAAGATATTTTTTCAGTCCCCCACTCATATAATTCAATACTTTTCCTGACTTATTATAAATTAACTTTTTTTCAAACAAACAGAAGCTGCATTTTCTATTGATTAAAAAGCCGCATTTGACACTATCATTCTCTACATGCCTATTGTTGGGCTCATATGGAACTTGATTTTTGAAACATTTTATTTAAAAAATTCAGAGATTTCTGTGACAGCCTTGTAAGTGGTAGAGGGAATATATTCTCACAAAAAAGCTTAGCCACAGTGGTATTCAAGTTGTATTTTGAATCTTGTCACAAAACTAAATTCTATTTCTAATTTTACTATCCCTTCACTCAAAAAGCTGTATCTTTCTCTTCAAAATGTTTGTTTATAGTGACTAAAATGTGGCTTTAAAATGCTAATGGGTGTACTATGGTATTTGTGCCAAGATAATTAGTTCATTTTTAGTTTAGACTTAAGGGAAAACTGGAAAACAAATGATCCTCAAATAGAATCTATTTTAAGAAATTTCAAGTATGGCAAACTACTATTAATAACTTCTTGGCTACCTGATTCAAAACATTTTTACCCCATAAAAACCTTATGCCACGCAGTGAAGGGATTCTCTTTAGGGCTTTAAATTAATTCAATCACTATAAAATATACAAGCCTGTTTTTCTGCAAGTATGTACATAGTACAGAATATGTTTTGTAAAATCTACAGCATTTAATAATAAGACATTATAATAGAATTCTATACACTAGTTTATTTCGTTTTAAATGACACAATAATTGCACACAATTATAAAAATCTCTGCACTGTTTTGACATATACTGAAGCAAGAGGAGAATGTCTTGTCTATTCTTTAGTGTATATGTATGTATGTGTGTGTGTGTGTGTGTGTGTGTGTGTGAATTCTTTTACTTCATAGCAAAATCCATCATGTATTAATTGTTAATAGCTCTAGAAAATATTGTCATTACTAATTATAATTCATTTTTAAAACATTACAAAATCTTACCCTCTAAGTAGATAATTGTTTGGGTAACAGTGTTCCAGGTATCCTCCTAGGAAGAAATACAAATGCAAATGATAAATCTCTTATAAAAGAGAGCTGTGGTGCTATGAAATGGCAAACTAAAGGGTTCCTCTAAAAGCTGATCCAGTAACAAGAAAGTAGTTGCACATAAGTTATCTGGATATTCCTCCCAGTGGTGTTAGGTAATGAGGGGAATGGTTCAGAGAAGTAAAACACTAAATAGAGTAATATGGAACGTGTGATCTCAGTGGAGATAGATAGTGTTTGCTCCTAGAGGCCTTCTGAAAGACAACCCAATGCCATGGAATACATGTCAGATCATTTCATTAGCAGAAGGGGAAGCTGAGTTATTTATTTACTGATTCTGCTTGAGATAAGTCCCTGGGATATTGAATATTGGCAGATTTACAGCAGATGTGACATGCAGAAAGGCCCCAGTGGAAACGAGGCAAGCTTGTACAATGATGCAGACATAGGCTGAACCTACATCAGTGAACAGAGTTGTTGCAGTAAATCTCCAACCCAAATATACCTGGGCAAAGAAAACACAACTCAATTAATATGAATACATGCTGTGCACCTAGATTGGGCAAATCTACCATTACACTACCATCTTGCCCATCTATGATTTCCCTTATAACTTGCAGTATCTCCAGGCCAGGTGCTTCCGTTCTGCTTTCCTTCTACCTCCTCCTCCATTGTCCTCTCTTTCTCCTTCTCTCCCAAAACCTTCAGCTCCACCTTTCCCTCTTTTTCTGCCCCTCTTTTTCTGCCCAATCACCTTTAGGCTCTAGCCTTTATTTATAAAATAAGGTGGGAAGAAGGTTTACAGAAAATCACCTGAGTGTTGACTCGTTCCTTGTTCACAGCCCCTCACAGGAGAACGGAATTAACATCAAATACAATTAGCCCCAGGGCTATCCACAATACAGAGTAGTCCTCACTTACTAGATTTAACAGCACATGCTGCCAGGAATCAGATTCATTACAGAAAGTCAAGAAATAGTCTACCAAGAGAAACAACTAATGTGGTGAGAACATTCGATTTCATAATAAAGCAATAGGATTTATTAATATATTTTAATCAGTGGATTGAAATGAAGAAACTTCTCTTGAAAATATTATATTGCATGTAGATTAAAGATCCACTGTGGAAAAAAAAGCCATAGCCAATGAAAATGGCTTCTCAAAACATTGTTACAGATGTCCAGGTTGGAGGTGGTTAGATTCTTGAACTAGTAAGAGTATAATGTTTAAACATGAACATGTGACAGATTGATCATTTATGTCTTGCTTTTCCTCCTAGCAGTCTGTAGAACCTCTGATAAAATTTTTTATCTGTAAAATCTTGCTATGGTTTGGATATGGATACAGTGTTGCCAAGTCTTCACATGTTGAATGGTTTTCTTTTCTTGTCCTGTGATGATCTGCTACATGAAGTGCCTTAGACTTTGTACTTTCAGAGGCATTGTCCAGAATAGACCTCTTTCTTTGTAATTTACCTCAGATAGTTCATTATAGTAATAAGAAACAAATTAATATTAATATTTATAAAAGTGAGATCTATCTCATATGGTGGATAAAAGAATTAGGCTAATAAACAGAAAGCTTTAATTATAGTACTTGTGTGTACAGTTGGGGAAAAGTTGGGAATGAATTGAAAAAAATACATTGGTTGTCTCCTTCCTTTGGAAGCTTGCCTGGCATCTTCTGGTACCTTGAAAGGTAGTCCTTAGGGTTTTCAAATGAGTTCCAGCTCAGGAAACTCCAAGACCTGTTTCAGAAGTGCATGCAATCCTCAGCAATAGGAACTTATATTACATCTCCAGGGTTAAGCAAGTTGTGCCTTGGACAACTCTCCACCTGATCCTACCTGCCCTTGCGGGTTGGAGGTGAGGTGGCATAGAATCAACAACACAGACTCTGGGAGTAGGTCTCTGAACACTGCTGTAAGCTCCTTTAATACTTCCACCCATGCCCTATTGGTCCCAAGAAAATATCTCTTCTAAACAGCAGTTTCTGATTGGCTGGCATTGTCTGCACCAGCAGTCCTTGGGCTCTCAAACAATCTTCAATTAGGTCCTCCTGTAGGAAATGCTTTTGTGACTCTTCAGTCCCCAACAACATTTAGATAGAGGTGGATCCCACCATCTCTGCTACACAACAGAAGTGGGTTGTATGTTGTGGAGTCTCTTGACTAATTCTGACTAATAACTCAAAAGAGTGCTTCTCATGTCTGGCAACTTGGCACCATCAGAACCCAGTTCTCCCACCACAAAAAGCCTTGAATATCTTGACACATCTGAAAAGCAAGATTCTGACCTAAAATTCCATCTCATGAATATGATAGGGGCCTTTAAGAAGGATATAAATAACTACCTAAAAGAAATACAGGAAAACACAGGCAAGCAGGTAGAAACCCTTAAAGAGGAAACAAATAAATCCCTTAAAGAAATATAGGAAAATACAATCAAGCAGGTGATGGAATTGAACAAAACAGTCTAAGACCTAAAAATAGAAACAGTAACAATAAAGAAATCACAAATGGAGGAAACCCTGGAGATGGAAATTCTAGGAAAGAGATCAGGAGCTACAGATGCAAGTATCACCAACAGAGTAAAAGAGATAGAAAAGAGAATCTCAGACATAGAAGATACTATGTAAGATATTGACACACTTATTAAAGAAAATACTAAGTGAAAAAAGTTTCTTCCCATCTCAAAGGGCTAGAAAACATCTTCAACAAAATAAAACTTCTCTAACCTAAAGAAAGAGATGGCTGTAAATGTACAAGAAGCCTACAGAACACCAAATAGATTGGACCAGAAAAGAAAATCCTCCAGTCACACAATAATCAAAACACTAAATGCACAGGACAAAGAAAGAATGTTAAAAGCTGTAAAGGAAAAAGGCCAATATAAAGGCAGACCTATCAGAGTTACACCAGACTTCTAAACAGAGACTCTAAAAGTCAGAAGATCCTGGATGGATGTCATAAAGAACACAAGTGCCAGCCAGAGTACTATACCCAGCAAAACTCTCAAACAAAATAGATGGAGAAACCAAAATATTCTAGGACAAAACCAAATTTAAACAATATCTTTCTACTAATCCAGCCCTACAGAGGATAGTGGAAGAAAAACTCCAACATAAGGAGGGTAACTACACCCAAGAAAACACAGGAAATTAAATAGCTCACAACAAACCCAAAAGAAGAGTGTTACATGCACACACATAATACCACCTCCAACAACAAAAATAACAGGAACTAACCATCATTGGCCTTTAATATCTCTTAACACCAATGTACTCAATTCCCAAATAAAATGACACAGTCTAACAGACTGGACAGGTATACAGGATCCAGCATTTTGCTGCATACAAGAAACACACCTCAGTGACTAAGAAAGACACTATCTCAAAGCAAAGGGCTGGAAAAAAATTTCCAAGCAAATTTTTTCAAGAACCAAGCTAGAGTAGTCGTTCTAATATCCAATAAAATAGATTTTAAACCAAAAGTTTTCAAGAGAGATGGGAAAAGATACTTCATACTCATCAAAGGAAAAATCCACTACGAGAAAACCTCAATTCTGAACATCTGTGCTCCAAATACAGGGGCACTGACATTCATAAAAGAAACTTTACAAAATCTCAAGACACACACTTAAACTCATACATTAATAGTGGGAGACTTCAACACCCCACTCTCACCAATGGACAGGTCATCAAAACAGGAACTAAAAAGAGACACAATGAAACTAACAGAAGATATGAACTAAATGGATTTAACAAGTATCTATAGAACATTTCATGCAAAACAAGACCATGTACTTTCTTCTCAGCACCTATGGAAACTTCTCCAATATTGACCATATAATAGGATATAAAATAAGCTTCAACAGATATTAGAAGATTGAAATAATCCCTTGCATTTTATCATACCACCAGAGACTAAGTCTGGACTTCAATAACAACAAAAACAACAGAAAGCCCACATATTTATGGAAGCTAAACAACTATATACTCAATGACAACTTGGTCAGGGAAGACATAAAGAAATTAAAGACTTTACAGAATTCAATAAAAATGAAGATACAATATAATCAAACTTATGGGACACAATGAAAGCATGATGAAGAGGAAAATTTATAGCACTAAGTGCCTTCATAAAGAAATTGGAGAAATCCCATACTAGCAATTTAACAGCATACCTGAAAGCTCTAGAACAGAAAGAAACAAAAACACCCAAGAAAAGTATACTGCAAGAAATAGTCAAATCAGGGCTGAAATTATTAGAAATAAAGAGAATGATACAAAGAATCAACAAAACCAAGAATTGGTTCTTTGAGAAAATCAACAAGATGGATAAACACTTTGGCAAACTAACTAAAGTGCACAGAGACAGTACCCAAATTAACAACATCAGAAATGAGAAGGGAGACATAACAACAGAAACTGAGGAAACTCAAAAAAAATCAGATCTTACTACAAAATCTTATTCAAGAAAACTATAAAATCTGGATAAAATCAATTAGTTTCTAGACAGGTACCACATACCAAAGTTAAATCAGGATCAGGTAAACTATCTAAATAGCATCATAACTCCTAAGGAAATAGAAGTAATCAATAAGAACCTCCTAACTAAAATAAGCCCAGGGCCAGATAGTTTTAGTGCAGAATTCTACCAGCCCTTCAAAGAAGATACCAATATTCCTCAAACTATTTCACAAAATAGAAACAGAAGAAAAATTAACTGGATATTTTCATTTGTTTATTGGGTAGAATAATTCTCCATGTAAAGTTCATCTACTCTCTTAAAGACAAGCCTGAGGGATCAAATATCAGAAATTAGAAGTGAGAAAGAGAAAGAAATAGGAGGGAGAGAGGAAAGAAAGGCGGGAAGAAAAAATCATATGAAATGAATTTGGATGGATCAGATTGTGTCAGCATTTCACAAATTACAAGTAAAAAGCGTGGTAATAAATAGGTACAACCACATTTGAGGTCTTAGGGTCAGAGGGTGATGTGACATAATCTGTGTTGCAAAATGTTCACTATGTCTGCAATTGGGGTGACATTAAAACAAAGAGAACAAAAGCAAGAAGGTCAATTAGAGGGCAGGTGTTATTAGACAGGAGCAATAATAACATGCACAGGATTGGAAGAATGTCTATAAAAGAAAAGCAAACAGAGTACATGAAAGAATTGATGAAGGAGGGTGACAAAATCACAGATGACTTGGATCTTTGCCTTTTGCAAGAGATGGGAAATGAGGAAAGAGTTGTCAGAAGACCGGGAAATAATTGTTCTCATAAAGTTTACTATAAAGTCACTATATACTTTGGCAAAACCTCAAGGCCTACATATTAGAAAAAGGTCAAGATTGTATTAACAGATGTAGATTTTAAAGTCATGTCACAAAGATAGTACTTCAGATCACAGGGGAATGGTGGATACGTACAAGAAATGTGTGTAGATCTATAAGAGAAAATTAGATAGGGAATAAAAAGTATCCTGAGAAGAAAACTTTGTTGGGTTTCTATGGGGGTGACCCTAGCTTAGATTCCTACCAGAAAGGGGTACAAAGACTGAAGTGGCTTATATAGACAGGCAAGACTTCCAGAGCTAGGAGGGAGAAATCAATCCATCTCCAAAACCTTCAACCCAAAATTTGTCTTGCCTACTTGATTTGTGGGGATGAATATGGGGCAGAAATTGAGGTAACTACCCACGTTGAGACCTGTCACATGTGAGAGGTACACCCCAACACTATTAATGATACTCTGCTACACTTGCATAGAGGAACCTAGCATAACTGTTTCCTGAGAGTCTTCAACCAGCAGCAGATGGAGGCAGATGCAGAGACCCACAGCTAAACATCAGGTAGAGCCCAGTTAGTCTTGTGGAAATGTGGGGATAGAATGGAGCCGATTGGAGGGGTCAAGAACACCTCGAGAAAACCTACCAAGTCAACTAATCTGGAACCATGGGTGCTCACAGAACCCGGGCCACCAACCAGAGAGCATGCAGAAACTGGACCTAGACCCCCTACACATTTGTTGCAGTGTTCAGCTTGGTCTTCATGTGGGCCCCCTAACAAGTGGAGTGGGGCCTGTCTGGGTCTCTGTTCCCTGCCATTGGAACCCCCTTCTCCTACTTGGACTCCCTGGTTGAGCATCAGTGGGAAAGGATGTGCTTGAACCTACTGGGCCTGGATTCCTAGGTTGGGGTGTTACCCAGGGGGAGCTCTCTTTCTTTGGGGAGAAGGGAAGGGGCAGTTGGGGAAGACATTTGTGGGGATGGGACTTGAAGGAGAGGAGGGAGGGGGCCTGTGGTCAGGATATAAGGTGAATTTAAAAAAAAAGAATAAAGAAAACTTTAGCTGCTACTAAAGGATGTATAGAAAAGGGAGCCTTGCATGTTGCATGTTGCTGGTATGTATGTAGACTCATTCAGCCAGTAGGGGAAACACTGTGGAAGTTCTAAAACCTCAATACAGATCTACCATATGATCACGTCATTCTGGTAGCCTTACAGAGTTCAGCAGAGAAAGATTCTTTTTTTTTTAAAGATTTATTTTTATTGTTATATCTAAGTACACTGTAGCTGTCTTCAGACACACCAGAAGAGGGCGTCAGATTTCATTATCTGATGGTTGTGAGCCACCATGTGGTTGCTGGGATTTGAACTCAGGACCTTTAGAAGAGCAGTCAGTGCTCTTAACCGCTGAGCCATCTCTCCAGCCCCAGAGAAAGATTCTTAAGTGAAGAGAGAGTAGCAATGTGAGTCAAATGTTGTTGGTAAAGAAAGGTAAAAACAATATCATTATTCATTAAAGAAATGCAAATTAAGACTACAATGAGAGGTCCAAAGGGGTAGTTCAGTAGTTAAGAACACTGTTTGCTCTTGCAGAGGACCCAGGTTCAAATCCCAGAACCCACTGGGAGTTCACAGCCATCTATAACTCCAGTTCCAGGGGATCAAACACCCTCTTCTGGCCTCAGCAGGCATTGTATGTATGTGATACACAGACATATGTGTAAGAAAAGCACCCACATATGTAAGTATATGTAATAAATGTATAATAAATATATGTAATAAATATGTAATAAATCTTTTAAAATAACATAGAAGCCATGAAAAAAGCTTGAAATAAAGGTATATTAAGATTCCATCTCATCCTAGTAAAATAGCAGTCATTAACCAAACAAATGAGAAGAGAATAGAGAGATGGCTCAGTGGTTAAGAGCACTGACTAGTTTTCCAGAGGACCCAAGTTTGATTCCCAGGACCCACAACAGCCTATAACCCCAATTACAATGGATTTGACACCTCTGATGTGCACAGACACCTGAACTCATGTGCATATAAACACAGACAAACACACCTGCTACATCATTACATATAATAAAAATAAATCTTTTAAAAAAGAAAACAACAATAAATGTTGGCAAGAGTGCATAGAAAAGGGAGCCTTGCATATTACTGGTGTGTATGTAAACTAGTTTAGCTACTATGGGACTCATTTTGGAAGTTCCTCTAAAAACTCAACATGGATCTACCACATGACCCAGCCATTCCAGTCCTAGTTATTAGCTCGAAGGATTTCTGGACTACATGACAAAAAGATAATTTCATATCAGTGCTTATTGTAATAATGTTCACAACAGCTAAGTTATGGAATCAACCTAGGTGCCCGTGAACAGAGAAAAGAATGAATAAAATGTGGTACATGTATACAACAGGAATTTTATTCAGCCATAAAAGTAAAATTATATCATTAGCAGGAAAAATAGATGACAATAGGTATTACTACATTAAGTGAATTAAGCAGACTCAGAGAGACAAATACCACATTTTCTACCATATGTAGATCCCAGATTTTATATAGAAAGGTAAAATTGTGATGCATAGATACCATAGAAGTAAAAGAGAAATTGTCTAGATATATGAAAGAATTAATGAGAGAGGAGAAAACGAAAGGGGAATGGGGGAAACGTGTCTAAAGAATACAGTACAATGTACAATAAATATATAGGAATTTAAAAATAAGTACATTCAATACATAAATGAACAAAAGGGTGCCAGAGGTGGCAGCTTGGACCTGTACTTTTCACACACACACACATTTTATATATATATATAATCACATACCAAATATATGATATCAGAGTGCCAACTGAACTTATCTGTTATGTAAAATATCATTTACAGTCTTTTATTTTTGATTTGTTGTCTAAACAATTAAGTCAAGCTATATACTCCAGGTTCAGGGGAATTTCCTTTTCTTTTGTTTTGCTTTTTTCAACAGTATTATTCATTTTTGTCCTTTTGGCTATTTTCAGTATCAAGTATCTCATTGAATACATCTACATTCCAGTTATTACCTTAGTCCTTGAATTTAACACATCTGAAAGATATCCTTAGGAATTCAATAGGTTTCTCCAAGATTCAAAGCTGCCAACTTTATATCAAAACTCACCTTTATCCTACAGGTAAAATATGGAATTACTCATGGTCTGTTTTATAGTTATTAAAAAATCAAGTCAACAAATGTGTATAAAATAAAAGGCAAAAATATAATATATGAACCTTAGTTTTGAGGAAACTATCAAAAGCTATCTGTGTTTGTGTACATTTCAAAAAAATTATTAGACTCCCAGCATTAACAAGCTACATTGTGACTTAATTGAAACAGTCTATCACCAAAGTGTATTTTTTTTTCATTTTTTTTTTAATAATTTTTTTTTTTTTTGGTTTTTCGAGACAGGGTTTCTCTGTGTAGCCCTGGTTGTCCTGGAACTCACTTTGTAGACCAGGCTGGCCTCGAACTCAGAAATCCTCCTGCCTCTGCCTCCCAAGTGCTGGGATTAAAGGCGTGCGCCACCACCGCCCGGCACCAAAGTGTATTTTATTGTACATTTTATTATGTGTTTTCTATTATCATTTACAAAAAAAAATCATCTTAAAAGTCAAATGATAGTTGAAAATGCTATTTCAGATGATTGATCTTGGTCAAGCAACAAGTTGCTATGGTTCTTAGTCCCAGAAGCAGAATACTATGCTTTATCATGTACAATATGAAGAAAAAAATTGACCCATCCATACCACTAATACTTGGTACTTAGTTTCTCAAAACAATTACAATATAGCACCTTTTAATGTGAGCCTTGTGAGTCTATAGGACTTCCTGCTTCAATTTTGACATAACAGGAAAGCTACTCCCCCTACTTTGAATCAAGAAGTGGACAAAAGCACGAATATTTTGAAATAAAGAGGCTTCGGTATAAATTCTCGCCACCAAATCTGAAAATCTGAGTGTATTTAGAGGCACAGACATGGGGAAGAAACTAGGGAAGTAAAAGAGCAGAAATTCTTCTATGCTGATGAGCTGAAGGAAGAGAGCAGTTTAGATGTGACCAACATGGAAAGGAAACATTTCCTGATGGAATGAGAACTCTGAGTTTGCCTCCAAATGTTTATAGACTTTATATCTCAGACCTGAGAAAGAATTCTTAAGGAGAAAGAAAGTCGTAATATAGAAAAAAAATTGAAGAATACATCCCTGGAGCACAGGACTACTAAAAGATTGTGATTTAACCATAGGATAGAATTCTTCTCTTTCCTCAGATAGTGTGACAAAATGGCTGGTGTTAATTCCCTGGATTATAAGTGAAGGAAATGCAAGATGTAGAAGCTGAAGAAACATATCCAGAAATGCCAGGCCTCAAAAAGGCAGAAACAGTAATGATGAAGGAATGATTTGAAGTCTGGAGCCTAATAAAATATTAAATATTAAACACATCAATTTCTGTATGTGACAAAATAAATTTTTACCACATGCTTGGCTTTTAACTTAAAATTATGTAGCATTTTAAAAGACAGTAAAATAAAGATTCAGATATGGCACAGATAATGTAATTTGAAGGCAAGAAGTTTAAAATATACATAATTAATATAGTATGAGCTTATATGAAAAAAGTAGACATCATGCAATGACAGCAAACACAGCTACGTTTCTAGCACCCACATCAGGCATCTCACAATCAGCTATAACAACAGCTCCAGGGGATCCGTTCCCTCTGGTCTCTGAATAAATATGCTATTACACAAGCAGATACCCACAGAAGAATATACACACATTTACTCAAATAAAAATAATAAAACAAGTCTTTTTTTTTAAATCAATGTAATAGGAAGAAAGATTGTCTTTTATGGGCTCCTCGATAAGTCTACACGACTGAGAAGAGAACTGAAGGCACAGACTATAAGTCAATATTAACTTCTTAAACTAAAATATAAAGAGAAAATAGGATGAAATAAACACAATATAATATAATGTTAACAAAATTTAATGAACACTAGTATCAGTGAACATGGAATGAAATTATTTTGATGAGATATAAAGTAGCAGCAATCTTTATAGTGTAACTGATAATATTCAATAAAGTACAAGTGTGACACTAGATTATAGTAATTCTCCATCAAACAGACATGTTCCAAAGAATCCTTTGAGAAGATGATAGAGACATTTTGGATTTCATAGCTGTAAAAGGTGCTGCTGGTATTTAAGTATAGAGACTGAGTATGATGCCAAACATGATACGATGTACATGTTAACATCCAAACACGATATAATGTACATGCTAACATCCAAATTGTGATTTGTCCCCAATGGAAACAGCTTAATGCCCAGCATCCTGCACCACTTACCTCTGTAAAACCATAGTTATTAGGATATATATGCACAGGTGATTTTAATATTTGTATTGAGATATAATTAATATGCCACAAAATTCACCCATTTGAAATATACCATGTCATATTTTAGTATATTTATGCATGTGCAACCAAAAGTCCAGTTTAAGATTAAAATGTCTTCAATTCTGTTCCATTGATCTACATGCCTGTCACTGTACCAATACCATGCGTTTTTTAACACTATTGCTCTGTAGTACAGCTTGAGGTCCGGGATACTGATTCCCCCAGAGGTTCTTTTACTCTTGAGAATAGTTTTAGCTATTCTGGGTTTTCTGTTATTTCAGATGAATTTTTGAAATGCTCTTTCTAACTCTATGAAGAATTGAGTTGGGATTTTGATGGGGATTGCATTGAATCTGTATATTACTTTTGGTAGGCTGGTGGAATTGCAAGCTGGTACAACCACTCTGGAAAGCAGTCTGGCGGTTCCTCAGAAAACTGGGCATGACACTCCCGGAGGATCCGGCTATACCACTCCTGGGCATATACCCAGAGGCTTTACCTGCATGCAATAAGGACACATGCTCCACTATGTTCATAGCAGCCTTATTTATAATAGCCAGAAGCTGGAAAGAACCCAGATGTCCCTCAACAGAGGAATGGATTCAGAAGATGTGGTATATTTACACAATGGAATACTACTCGGCAATTAAAAACAATGAATTCACGAAATTCCTAGGCAAATGGTCAGAACTTGAAAATATCATCCTTAGTGAGGTAACCCAATCATAACAGAACACACATGGTATGCAGTCACTGATAAGGGGATATTAACCCAGAATCTCGGAATACCCTAGACACATTTCGCATATCAATAGATTCCTAAGAAGATGGAAGGAGAGACCCCTGTTCCTGGAAAGACTGGATGTAAGGGAATGCCAGGACAGAGAAACGAGAGGGGGTTGAATGGAGAAAAGAGGGAGGGAAGGGGGCTTATGGGACTTTCTGGGAAGGAGGAAACGGGAAAGGGGAAATGATTTGGAATGTAAATAAAAAAAAACTTAGAAAATAAAATTAAAAAAAAAAGATTAAAATGTCTTTATCACCTCCAAAGTGCTTAAAAGTTTAGTCTTAGTGCTTTAAAAATCTTTAGCCTTTTCCAGTTGCCTAGCTGAAGCAAACACTAACAATTCATCAGTCTCTATGAGTTTGCCTGATCTTCACAATCATTAACAAAGAAGGACTTTATAATTAATGCTTAAAATTTGTTCATATCAACATAGCATATTTTACCTTACTAACTCATGGGTGTTTTGTTGTTTTATACCTTTGGGTTATTTTGAAAATGCTGCTGTTTACATTCATTGAATAATGATCTTTAGGTACATTGTTTATTACAAAGCTGGAAACAGCAAAAACTGAATAGACTACTCATGTGTTGCAATATAGCACCAGAGAATGGACAAACTCATTACAGATTTGATACCAATTGCAACATAGATGCAAGTAAATCAAAAGGAGAGGTTGAAGTTTTCATCAAATTAGCTGTGTAAAAGAACAATTTTACTTTCTGGTACTTAAAACATCCTAAAGACTAAGAAATTATTAAAAATATGCCACCCTATATAGCAATCAACATTCTGTCCCATAATCCTGTGCAACATGGAGTACACCAATTTCATTGTCCCTGCTTACATCTTCAAGTTAATATTATTGAGTCATGAGTCTTCTCAAAGGTTATCATGAAATAATGATAAAAACAGGAAATGTAGCCTACTTGAATAAAAATTTTATTAAAGTTCATTTGTTTCTATTTTTCTTTAATTAATCAATCAATCAATTTATTCACTCTACATCTCAATATCTAGGCCTGCTTGCCTCCCAATCCTCCCTCCTACAGTTCCTCCCCCCTTCTCCTCTGGAAGAGAGAGGTTACCCCTGGGTATCACAAGGCATATCCTCTCCCACTGAGGCCAGACAAGCCAGTCCAGTTAGGGGAACAGGATCCACAGACAGGAAAGACATTCAGAGACAGCTCCCACTCCAGTTGTTGGGGCAACCCCCATGAAGACTAAGCTGCACATCTGCTACATGTGTATAGGGGGCCTAGGTCTAGCCCAGTCTAGCTCTTTGATTGGTGGTTCAGTCTCTGGGAGCCCTCAAGTGTCCAGGTTAATCAACTCTATTGGTCTTCCTGTGGAGTCTTTGTCCTCTTTGGTTCTTCAGTTCTTCCCCCAGCTCTTCCATAAGTCTGTCCGAGCTCCATTTAATGTTTTGTTGTGGGTCTCTATATCTGTTCCTGTCAGCTGTTGGGTGGAGCCTCTCAGAGGACAGTTATGCTAGGATCCTATCTGCAAGCATATATTCATTTGAAGATATTTATACATCTATATCTCTATCTATCTATCTATTTTCATCAAATTTGTTATGTAAGAGCACAATTTAACTTCCTAGTATATTTAATATATAATATAAATATATGCATAATATATATTATATAATATAAATAAATATTATACATATATGTATTTCAATATATATGATGATTTACTTATGTCTATGACAGGTATATATAAAAGTTGTAGTCACAAAATTCTCATGTTAGGGAACTTTAACAAAATGTATCACCACTTAAACCTTTAAGTAGTTGAGTTTTATCTTCTGTAATAATATTTGGCAACTATACCCCTACTTTAAACTGAATTATTAGGGTATTACCAGGCCAGGGTATGCAGCCAAACTGTTAAAATTCAAGACATATAATTCAAGATATATAATTAATTATATATCTTGCCTTAATGATTAGCTAATATAATAAACTAATAATACTACTAATAATAAATTTATATTTTTAAAATAACTCGCTTATTGTTTTAGGCTTAAAATTATTTCTTTCATATTAAAAAGTTCTGATTATGTAATAAAAGGTAAAAACTAACAGATTTTAGAAAAAAACCTTGATGCCTTCATTTCAATCAGACACAAGTAAACATACTGGGATAGTGGCATAAGGTCACCTCATATAACCTTCTTTCTGGAAAAGAGATTCACATATATAGGAACAACAAAAGCAATGGACTGAAAAATCTTTAAAGCAAATCTGTTGATAACAATTCTTTATCTGGATGTTTGCTCTTTTTAAAAATTAATCTTATACAAACAGTTGTATCTTTTTTTTTTGTAAAGAATTCATACCTTGTTCAATTCCTAAAACTGTGTTTTGCTTTTACTTTTGGGTTAACCATTTGACTTTACATGAAACATTTTAAATCATTGTCTAACTTAAACAAATTTAAGAAACAGAAAGTAGTTAAAATATATTTACAATACAGAGATAGGAAGATGACTCAATGAATAAAACTGCTTGCTGCACAAGCTATTACATACATGTGAGTATGTATGTAATAGCAGGATACTTTTAAAAGTAATCACCACAGCTACAGGATAGAAAACCAGCATACAAATATATTGCATATATCTATATTAACAATTTGAAAGGGAAATTAAGAAAAAAGAATCCCATTCACAATAACATTACTAAAATAGGAATAAATATAACTAAGAAGATGAAAGTTCTGAACTCCAGAAAGAATAGTTCATTAATAAAATAGTCATAGAGGATGCAAATAAATGGAAAGTTATGCTGCATTTATGTGTTAAAAGAATGAACAATATTAACAAGTCCATGTTGCCCGTAGTAATCATTACTCTATGCAATCTCCACTGCAACTTGTATGGTAGTTTTCTACAGAAAGAGAAAAAAATCTTATATTTGTGTGAAACTTTGTGGTCACATAGGCCTCTATATATCAAAGACAGTGTTGAACATTAAAAGCAGTGGTATGGATATCGTACTACTGATTTTTAAATCCACAGTAAAAACAACATAACCAAGATGCCTTATTATTGTGTACAAAAGCAGCATATAAATCAATAGGGTAGGATGAAGGGCACAGAATGAAGTCCATGTATTTATTAATGAAAGTATAAAAAATATATAACAAGGAAAGTACGGTACCTTCAATAGGGAGTGCTGGAGAGATGAATATCAATATGCCAAAGAATAAAACTGAGTACTTATATAATTTCATATATAAATGTCAATGTATTAAGAGCTTGAATGAAAAGTCTTAGTATTTAAGACTTTCAGAAGGAAACATGAAGAAGATTTCCTGAATTCTCAGGCTAAGCAATGACTTTATCTTGTGTATGACCAAAACACAAGCAATCAAATAGAGGCAAACAGGATCCCATCAAAATAAAAAGGCAGAAAACTGTCAACAGAGTTATGAGTTAAGAATAAGAGAAAATACTTATAAGCCATGTGTCAACTTGCCAAATATACGAAGACCTCGACTCAATAGCAAAAATTCAAATAACTAAATTAAAAAGTTAGGACAGAAGAATAGTATTTCCCAAATTAAAAAAACAAAAACAAACAGTAACTGCACAAGGAAATGTTTCCTGCACTAAGGGTAAAAGCAATACAAATACAAATCCCAAGCAATATTTTCTAACACAAGAATCATTGTTTTTTAAAAGATGAATTAAGTCTTGGCATAGACTTGTGTAAAATGAGACCTTTATATTCACGAGATGGATACAACCTGCAAGAAAAGTCTGAAAGTCCTGCAGCAGATTATAAATATCACTTTTGGCTGTCTATTTCAATAGTCAACATAGCAAACACAACCCTCACCACAAAGGGAATAAAACATGTTATTCTGAAGTCAATATGAGTGACCATGGCCCAGGAACACAGATTTATGTTTTGATAATTGAACATCTGGATGCAGGTTTTTTTAGTAACAGAACAAAGAAAGTCATAAATCAAGGCATTTTTCTTGGTATACATTGGTGTATGCCAGGAAAGTGGGCTGTGGCAAAATCATAATAAAAGAAACAAAAAAACCTTATTGATTATGTGAATCTCAAAATAAGAAACAAGAGTTCTGCTTGCCTATCATGACTCATACTTTTTATATCAGAACATTTTGCAAAGTAGATGGAACTCACCACTGTTCAGTAGTTTCTAATACTCCATAACTCACATTATGTAACCATTGTTTATAAAAATTTGTCTTAGGTCATCTTCATGAGCTCATGATGCTGCCATTTTAATTCTACAAAACATTAATGGTCTTTCTAGGCAGAAGTATAAATATTTTTAAAGAATAAAGAATAAGAAAATATTTTACACCTTTGTGTGACCTAGAATTTGAGATACCCAAACAGTAATTGCCTCACTACCCATAATTCATTTTATTTCAATATAGAAACAGATTATGCTGTTTGGATGATTATAGCTCTGTTATCCAAAAGAAAAATTAATTCAAATTTTAAAATGACTAAGTCCTTCCTCTATAGAGATTTTCTATTATGTGAACCAGGCAAGTTGGCATCCCAACAGAATCTAAATGGGCCCTTAAATATGGGTTTCTGTTGTAAACAAAACAAAATAATAAAGGCAGAGTGGTGACAAAGCAAAGATGTAAAGCTGATTGGCACAGGATGATTCTATTAATTCTTAGTTGTCTATAATTAGTCACAGCTGCTCAGGGAAATTCTCTCAGAATCATTGAAACAGGCTGAGACACCACTTACTTATCTCTGTCTGTAGTGAGGAGGGAGTGAGATGGGTGTGAGGTGTGAGGGTAATGTTAAGAATGCACTATATGCATTAGGAATTTCAAATTTAATCAATAAAAGTGGAATTCTTCAGTCCTGTGAAAACACAGCTCAGTTTTAACCTCTTCCTCATAAAATACCCCTCCTCTAGAATGATCTGTCTATTGTTAGATTTCTAAAGTTAATCTTCCTTCAGGATTAAAGGATCCAAAGGAAAAGTGTCTGCATTGCAGAGTAAGCACCAAGCCAGCTTTGCTGCCTGTCTGGTGTGGACTTCCCTACAGCCGAATCTTTATCTAAAGTCTCAGTTTCATCCCTATGTTCATCACTAGATATCTGCTTTATGTCTTATATCTTAGCCATGCGCTTTGGAAGTCTGATTGATTTCTAAAAAGTTCTTTCCTTAAGGAAACAGGAGATAAGCAGAATGTCCAGAGGTCAAGAATTATGAAGAAAACTAGAATCTTATTTGGTGAAGGGGTAAACATGAATTCTATCTAAAATAAAAATCTGTTTAAGAAACAGAATCAGCAACACAAAGTATAAGATGTAAAAATGATAGGAGATATGCCATAGTCCGTATTTTCAATGTACTCTAGAACCTTATTCCATGGCTGGGTATATGAAGAGATGATGGGGATTCATAGGCTTCTGAATTTCAGCACATACCTGCCTCAGGGTTCTTCTCTCTTTTGATTCTACACTTTGAGATTGAATGGGTTTTGTCTGTCCCATTGTGTATAGCTGCCTCATCACTCTTACTGTGATGAATACAACTGAGCATGCACTGAGAGTTCTAAAACTGAGAGAAAATAAGCTTTTCTCTCTTCACAAGTTGATTAGTCACAGGTATTGCTTCATTAATGAAAAGCTGACTAGCACATGGCTGTAAAAATTGTTTTGGTTGGATAGTTTATATTTTCAGAAAAATATGATCAACTATAACCCTTGCCCCACAAAGAGAACACCTACTTTTTCGGAGCCATCAGCAATGAGTAGAGCTTGAATTTTGTTGCATATTTCACTTACTTCATTTTTCAAGTACATTTTAAATACTTTAAAATATTTGTTTTGTTTTTATAAATTAAATATATATTACCATTTGCTTAGAATTTTGTGCATGGATGCAATGTATTTTGATCACATTTATCTTACTGTTTCTCCTCACTTCTCCCATATCCATCCCTATTTCCCTACATATTCAATGTTGTGTCTTTTGTTTTATCTATCTTTTTTAGCCCATTATGTCCAATTTTTGTTGTCCAAGTACTCTTGGACATGGCAATACCACTGGTGCCTAGTCAAGCTACCAGGAGTCACATCATTAAAGAAAAATGACTTCCTCTCGCAGCAGCTATCAATTGCTAATAGACCCTCAGCTAAATATGAGGTTTTATCTGTTTTTCATTTGTATAGGTACTGTGTATGGTTTCATAGATGCTGTAAGTTCATATGTGCAATTTGGATCCATTTCTTTTCATTGTAGTTAGTTGTCCAACATTTCTGATGATTATAATCTTTCTGTTCCTTTTCCATGACAATATCTGAGCTTTGGTGGAAGGAGTGTTAACAGCAGTCATCTAGGAAAAATTTTGGCAAACAAGTGAGTTTCCTGGAGATGGCCCACCATTTTGCATGGCTGCGATGGATGCACTCTGGAGAGGTACAGCCCCAAAGACTTCATCCCAGGACTGCTTCTCACTGCTGATATGCCCTTCCTGTCATTATTACATAGCCTAATGATTTCTGGACATTACCCCACCTTATTGGGCAGTTCTCTTGCAGATCAACGTGAAAATGAACTTTCATGAATTCATGCTGTTTACATAAATTAATGACTTTATTGAATTAATGAATTCCTTATTTGATTAAACTAATTTTAGGAAGAAAACTTAAGGAGATAGCTTTAGTTATTTTGCCAGAAAGATGTAATAAAGTTAGAATCAAGAATAGAATGTGCCCCTTCCTCATAGAATAATAAGCAAAGGCTTCGTAATAAGGAATACAATAAGCTTTCATAAATTACACTAAGAAAAGAAATAGGCTTGGGGCAGATTTGTGATCAAGGAAAAACATGAATTCTAGCTCAGGTCCAAGGATGAAGCCACAGGTGTAAACTATGATAGAGAAAGGCCATGTGAAACTGTTGCTTTGAACTTATACAATGAAACATGGCTTTGAACTTAACTATCAACATCCTATAACTCCTCTTTTGTATAATATTTTTTCTATGAGGTAATTTCATAAAGAACTTTTGTGTAAGAAGGTATAAAAAGGTTGAGAGAAGAAATAAATTGTGGCTGTTGGAGTTCTGCTCCATCCACCATGTGTTTGTGTATACACACATATACACATACACACTAATATATACATATATGTATATGTATGTGTTTAGGTATATGTGTATAAGTATGCATGTGCACTTGTGAAATAGATGAAACAGGTGGACGTGCACACACACGTCCATGCGCGCCTGGCTTTCCTCCTTTTTTTCTCTCTGGCACACAAAGAGTTAGTGATGTCTGAGCATCTTGCCTGGCAAGCAAGGGGATCTTGACCCAAAGAGAAAAGAGCCTAAATAACTAAGTTTTTTTTTCTTTCTTAATCTCCTGCTGCTATCAGCAGCTGTTAAATTACCAGAAGCCAACAGCTTTTGTTACAGAATAGCAAAGGTTTAAATAAAGAGTTAAATTGCCAAAATAAGGAGATTTTAGCCTTGAACATCAACCCCATAACCCTTTTCACTGTCTTCCCAGGGGAACAGGATGCCAGGCTCACCTCCAGCAGAGTATGATAAAAATGTCCCATTTGTGGCTGAGTATTCCACAATCTTCTAATCTCTACATGTTGACTAGTTGTAGTTCTCTGTGTTAATCATCATCTACTTCAAGCAAAAGCATCTCTGATGGGCCATACATCTTGTGAATCAGACCTGAAATTCAATCTGAAAGTGTTCATTTACTCCCATAACATTTGTGCTATTGTACCAGTGGGTGTGTCTTGGCAGTCCCGCCATCATGTTAGCTCTCAGAACTCACAGTTTGCTAAGATTGATGGTTACTTTTCTCCTCTGGTAGTGTATATAGCAACTTTTAGCACTATGAAAGCTGGTCGGCAGAGATGAAACTTATATATCTCTACCAGTTTGATTTCTCCATGTTCTATGAATCAAGTACATTCAGTAATAGGGTCTTATCATTAACTTGTGGAGGGTAATGAACTACAGCAATATCTTGTAACATTTGGAAATTCTACGTGAAGTTCTAGTCAACAACTTCATAAAAGGTTAACCAATCTTGATATGGAGTTTTTACTTATATAACCCTTTGAACAGATACTTAGTCTCTACACTTGACAAGTCATGAGCTTCTCTGTTATCTTTTATCTACTATACAACAAAAGTTGTTTGATGAGATCTTACAACTACACTAATCTATGGATATACAAATATTAATTTGAAGGGCAGTTTGATATTATGTCCATTTAGCAAACATTAATAGTTTTATTCTTGGAGCCTATACACTCCCCCAAGATGGATTTTCAGCCATATTTACAGTACTAGATATGTGTTTCCTCATGTAAAGTAGACATTAAATCAAACCACAGAAGAGCTGGTTACTCCATAACATTCATGCCTCTATTGCACCCATTTATGTATCTTGCAATGTTAGTTATTATTGTAGTTCACAGTGTTCACACCTGGATAAGACTGCTGATAACTTTTCCTCCTCACACACACAGCACCATGAATATCGCATTCTGGCAATATGAAAGCTAGCCATATGGAAGGATTATTTACATGTAAGTGTCTCTACTACATTTGTGCAGGTTTCTTCAGAGTACATAGAGGGCATTAGAGTTACAGGCAGTTGTAAGCCAACCAATGTAGATGCTAGAAACTAATCTTCAGTTCTCTGAAAAAGCAGCAAGCACTCTTAATTGCTGAGCTATATTTTGACCCTCCCCCTTACAAACGAAGTAAATAAATATTTTTTGTAAGAGTTGGCATTGTTATTTAAGGTCTGTGAACCTTAAATGAGCTACTTAGCTTCTCTAAGTTTCAAGGTTTGGTTTTGTTTTGTTTTGTTTTATTTTGTTTTGTAAAACAGTCATGATAATAGCCCACACTGTGGGAGGCTGAAGGGATTAAATGAGGTAACGCCTATAAAGTTCTAGCTAAGTATCTGGCATGAAGCTAATACTTGCATGATTATAACTGTTAGTGTTTCTAATAGCTATTGTTATTTAAAGAAAAAATTAATTTAATCTCCATCTGATTGTATTCATTTCTAAATAAATCAAAGTACATTCCTCATACTCTACAAATATGCTATTTTCTTATGTTTTGAAATAAGTCTTAAGAAAAGCCAAAAATTTCTTTTCCAAAGAATTTAATTTATGAAAAAAAGATGTTTTGAAAAGGCATACCTTTCCTTAGATACAAATCAAGGAAATAGGGACAGCCTTTCATCTCTTTAAGCCTGGAGTTTTTCAAAGCCTTTCTACATTGGTAAATGCTCTGTCAGCTACAGAGATTTGAATGACAGGTCAAATTTCTGAAATCAGAGCAAGGGGAAGCTAGTCATTTCCCCTTAGACTGTGTAAGCACCACACTGGTAAAAATCAATCTGGATAGTGCTGTCTTTCATCATGCATAAAATCAGAAGCATCCAATATAAGATTGTGTAAAGGTACTATTTATGTCATTAATATTTCTCTTATATGTGAAATCATTTTTGAGAGAGATTGATTTACTTACAGGATCAAGAGATAGCTCTCAGTTTATGTCTTAATTAAAAGTAAAGGAGAGACTCAGAAATAGACTGCCTGTTTTATCAGCACACACACCAAAGAAATTTCCCATAAACAGCAACATCAAATTTGTTTGAACAAAGCATCAAATAGGCAGCCACACGATGATGGCCATATCATGTGATAAATAAGGCAGTGCCAAAAGAAAACTATCCTCAACCTCAAAGAACTTAAGCTAATTGCTACCCTAAGAGATGTCTGCCTCCAACTAAAGCTTCACTTCAGCTTCAACTTGGTATTCCTCGATAAAGCATGTAATTACAAGAACATGTGTAATATGCATTGTAATTCTAAATTGCCATTTGTTGCTTGAGCTCACTGAGAAACTGAAGCTTGCTCTAGAAGAACCTTCCCATCTCATTTCAAACCTCAATGTATTTACTTCAAATTGTCTTTCAAGGACCTTCGCCTGATGGACTGCCCCTCTAACTCTGCGACAGAGAGGAAAGAACAGAAAACATGGAAAGAATAAAAAAAAACCTTATTATTGAGAACAGCTAGAAGATAAACCATTTCTAACAGATGTTTCTATTGTTAACCCTTGATAGAAAATTCCTGCCGTGGGAAATGGGTCCAGTGTTCAACCACGGGAAGCTCATCCATGGAGAGAAGGCTCAATCAGGAACTCCAGCTAACTGTTTCAACTTCCCCTGACAGATTCTGCTGGGTTTTGTGAATGCCCAACTTGATGATATTACCTTTCTTGTTATGTGTTCTTTTATTTGAACCTTTACCCAAGGAGTCACTGTGCTCTACCCAGAAGACTTTCTAGAGGGAGCTGAGCTCCAGCAGATTATCTCAATAGGGTTTCCCCATTTAATTTCTGCTGCTTGTTTTGCTATCTATCATTTATACAATTGCTCATTGTTACTTGCTCTTTTACTAAGGCTTGTTATGTACTCAGCATCTTTTCCATTCAAAACCATATGTGTTGTCATCATAGATCATTCTCTGGGACAGTAAAAAACACCATCTCCCCAGACCACCCTTTCTCATAACAAGATGCACTCTATTGCTTGTTCTGCTTACTTCTTTTCTCCATATTTCTTTTTATGAAGTACCCACTCAGCCTCATGATATTAAAACAAGAACTTTGGATTCTTACAAACTTTCCACTGGAAACACCTTTCCACTGGCTGTGTGATATCAATTAGTGGATTTCTCATCTAAATTAAATTATGTAGTATTTTTTATTTTGTAATTGGCTTAATTTAATACAATGTCCCCAAGATTTTTTTTACAATTTCCTTCCTTTTACAGGTTAAGTAATATTTCATTAGTTGCTTTCCCATACTTGGCTTAACTATTTATAGAGAGCTGAGTGCTTTCTACCCTGACTATTGTAAATAGTGTTAATGTAAACATGTATGTACAAAGATCTCTTTAAAACTCTGATTTCAATTACCTAGGATACCTTCTCAGAAAGTAGAATTACTGATATATTTCTAGAATTTCTGAGACCTTATTTTAATTTAACCTTTTTAGTAACTACCAAACTGTCTAGTTTGGAGGTTAAATCGATCTTAAATAAAAATGCTGCACAAGAGTCTGAACATATTCAAATTCTGGTCTGTAGTTGTGATTTTCCAATTGTTTCTTCCTTATTATAGCAATCATCCCAATGGATGTGAGGTGGAATCTCACTATGGCTTTGGCTTTCATTTCTCTAATCAGCGATTTTTGTGAATCTCTGTATGTGCGTACAGAGATTCTCTACATACATTCTGTGTACATACACAGATTGTTTACCTGCTTTTGGAAAAATGCCTATTGTAGTTCTTTGCTTATTTTTGAATCAATATTTTATGCATTGTTGAATTTCAAGAGCTCTTTATAAATTCTGAAAATGCCCACACTTAAAGCTCTGCTTTTACAATTTTTAAAGGGTTTTTCCTCTTTCTGTAATAGCTACTCCATAATTTTTATACATATACTATATTCCCACATGGTTTTAATGGTCATGGCTTTTTTGATGTCTTTGCTTAGAAGTTAGGATACTTAAAAGTATTAGTAAATGAATACCCCAAGGTTTGTTTTTGTCCCTTGAGTCTCAGAGAAGTTCCTAAACTACAGGGTAACAGACCTAGCACAAGCTTCACTCTAAATCCATTTTCTCTTCTTACTCTACAGTCATATTGTATTTGCTGACTACTTTGTAGTTAGGGTGTGGTCATATAAGCAAGCTCTAACTGGTGAAATATGGTTGGAGTGAAGTGTTCCACTTATAGGCCTGGTTTACTCAATGCCTAACCTCTCATATTATTTTTCCTTCCTAACTCAATTCAACAACCTTGGAAGTTACAAGTTAAAGATGACAGGTTAGAAAATGGAAGAGGACAAAGTTTCCTAAGTGGAAGAAATTTAACTCTGAAGACCTCTTTCAGAGTCTTTGGAGATAAGAAATAAATAAAAGTTTAAACCATTATATCTGTGGAGTCAATAGCAAAGCATATAAACTACTGTAGTTTTTATATCTACTTTAAGAAAAAATTGTGTTGAATGTAATACTTTAACTAGGGGAATAAAGCAATTAACTTTAATAGACTATATAAAAAGGTAACTTGAGGCAGGGGCGGGGAGATAGCTCAGTAGTTAAAAGTGCATACTTCCAGGAGACCCAAGTTCAGTTCCCAGCATTTACATCAGGTAGCTCACAAAGCCTATAATCACAGTTTCAGGAGTACCCAATGCCTCTGACCTCTCTAGGTACTGAATTCATGTGCACACAACAAAACACATACACACACACACACACACATACACACATACACACACGCAGAGACACACATGTAATTCAAAAATAAAATAGAACCTTCAAAAAATAACCAAAAGAGAATTCAAAACTGTATATGGTGCTCTTTAAACCTTGCTTATTATTTTTTTCTACCACATATTATGACTAAAATACAAAATTTGATATGATAGTCTATAAAATACTAATGAAACATCTATAAATTGCAACTGTGCCCCAAGGAAAATGAGAAAAAAGCTATTTATCTATTAATCTTAATTCCATCTTGGTTTTGAAAAATAGATTTTGGAAGATACTGAATGAATACAGACAGCAGGAAGATGCTTCTAAGAAGCCAAAATGTCTCCTCATATATTCTGCAAAACAATAGAAATGCCTGTGCCTTTTTTCTACTTAATATAATAGTAGAAATGCAAAGTTAAAGTCTATTGGGTGTGGAAAAACAATCCCCATGACCATAACATTTTAGTGTCAATACCCTACATCCATGAATGCCCTCAACCTTTAGATAGGCCTTTTCTTTATTTGGTGATTATACTATACTGAGACTAATGAACTCTTTGTCAAGTAAGACATTTAGTATTTTTGATTTATTTTACAATCAGGATACAAATGTGTATTTTCTCTACTCATGAATAAAGCCCAATATTTCCATGAACATTCATCTAGATAAATTTAGTAAGATATTGTAGTTTGTGGATGCCATTTTACAGTAATTGTGTTCTCTAGCACGGGAGTCAAACTTCAATTTATTTTTGTTTGAATGGAGAAAATATAGCTTTATTCTCTTTGTCTAAATAACTGACCAGAATGTTACGCTGCAGGCACTGAATGAAGAGTGCTTGCTGCATGGCTGGAATCCACTAGACAGGCTGACATTAATTAAAGACATTTGGGAAAAAATTATCTGAGCAGCAACTTTTCCACCTAACTGCTGTTGTACTTGGCCATATTCCCTCTATCTTGACCTTAAGAACATCATGAGAAATCTTGTTTAATTGCTTGCTGGAACCCAGATACGTCATGCTCAATACATTTCTCTGACAGTCTGTTTAGTAATCCTATTAAGGAAAGGGAAGAGCTGTATCTACCATGACTTGCTGTAAAAGCACAGATGCTGATTCCTCTTGATCACTTTATTTTAAGTGCTCAGAATCTGTGTGCAAGTGATGTTTCCTAGAATCCTGCTGAAATAAATTCTACTCCATTGGATTCTTCTTTGCCCGATATGGTGTTTTATCTTTGGAGACGAAGTTCATTCACTAGCTAAAAAACATAATATAGGAAACTTAAAGAATGATTAATGTTACTTATTGATGAACAGGAATATTCTTAAGACACAATTTATAGAATTAAGCTAAAGCAAAAGCAAAGTCACAAGCTTCTTAAAGGAAGTTATGCACTTAAAATTTCATCTTAAAGGAAGAGGAATGAATAATAGTTATGAGAAAAAGTGAGAAAGAATGATATCCACAACATTCTTATATGAAACAAAAAATAATACCCAGGCATAAAAGTAGAAGAAAGCTAGCTTATGGTTCTATGTCATGTTCCATATGGGAAATTTGATATATTCACCACCACACAGCATTAATAAATGATAGTACTTCAAAAAATACACTTCACAATACATACCTGACATTTCTTGTGTGTGTGTAATGAAACTAGGAATAGATTGCAGGAGTCAGACAGTGGACAATGAACACTGTAATTTATGCAATCATCCATCAGAGGTCTACTGGAGCCAATTGTAGCAGTTCTAAGTACACATCTACTATTTAAAGTGCTGTAGTAGCTATCCCTGGTTGTCAACTTGACTATATCTGGAATGAACTAATCAAGAATTGGAAGACTCAACTATGATCCTAATCTGGAGGCTCAGAGGTACAAGTTTCTGACCTGGATCTTGCATGGAGATCTTGAAGCATAGTGGCTATGAATTCCAGAAGATTAAGACAAGGGGATCTCCGAGTTCAAGGTCATCTGGGATTAATGGCGAGGTGGCACATGCTTTTAATCTGGGCCACACGCTCTGCTGGAGACCTATATAAGGACATTGGAAGAAAGAAGACTTACTCTGACTCTTCCTGGCCTGCTTGCCTTGTGGGACTGAGCAACTGCTAGATCCTTGGACTTCCACTCACAACTACTGCTGACCATTGTTGGGGAATTGGACTACAAGCTGTAAGTCATCGACAAATTCCCTAACTATATAGAGACTACCAATATGTTCTGTGACTCTAGAGAACCCTGACTAATACAAGTGCTATGCTTTCAAAATCATTTATCAATTATTTTATTTAAAATGCTTACTGCTATTATCACATCCATAATAAGCCTAAATTGAACTTAATACAGATTTTAAAATTTCAAGGTCATATAGTCAATAAATGATGAAAATAACATATAAATTAGGTACTATTAATGCCGAGCTAAGTTCTATATTATAACCACTATATATATTTTGGTAGTGGTTGTTATTGAATGGAATTTTGGCCTGTGCTATATGGACTAGTCTTTAATCTATAATCATTCTACTTCATCTTCTCAAATGTTTGGTAGAAGGCATACCTAGACATCCAGCTCTGTAGTTAATTTATTAATTTATTCTTGATAAACATGTACCATTTACAGATTGGTGGTACTCATTGTGCAAGTTAAATGCATGTGCACAATGTAATGTGCACTAATTAGCCAAACCCATCACCATTTAGCATCTTCTTCCCAACTTCCTGCAACCACTATTCTATATTCATGTCAACATATTTTAGTTTTCACATGAGAGAAAACATTCAGATATTCTAAGGATTGTTTCACCTTATATTATTGATTGTATGTAAATTCATTTACCTGTGAATGACAGAATTTCATTTGGTAGTTTGTGTCAATGGGATTCCTTTTCAGATTTATTATTCCAAATTTGTTACTGAAATACAAAAGAATTTCTAATTGTTTATGTTAGTTTTGTATGCTGCTAATTTACTAAGCCTGCTTAATATTTCTAGTAGATTTATGTAAGGTTTTTCATTTTCTTCTCTATTTTTAAGGTTATCATCAATGAAAAGGGATAATTTGACTTCCTTCTTTATTATTTGTATATCCTTTATTTCTTTCTCTTGCCCAACTGCTGTAGCCAACTTTCATTATATTCAGTAAGATTGGTGAATAAAAATCCTGGTGTTTCAGATCTCAAATTTTCTACACTCTATACCATCTGACTGTAGGTTTGTAAATTATAACCATTATAATATAAATCTATAGAGGCATAATCCCTCTATACCTAATTTATTTATTGTGAAATAATATTGAATTTCACCTTTTTTATATAGTGCAATATCTATATATTTTTATCACTTGTTATGTTGACATGAAATATGATAATGCATGATGTTTGTTTATATAGAACAATCCTTGTTAATTGATTAATCTTCTTCTAATCTCTGGCCCACAAAGGCTTGCTCATACATGTAAGTCTATGGGGGGGGGTCAACCTAACCATAGAATAGTGGAAAATAAAGTTTTTCCAACCTCCAGTATCCCATACTCTTATAACAGTCTCAACAATGTTAAAAGTCAAAAGTTCAATGTCTCTTCTAAGATTCATCCAATCACTTAACTGTAATCCCCTATAAAATTAGAATTGAAAAACAGATCACATAACTCCAACATCACAGGATTACCATGCCAAAGCATCATATGTAAGTGAGGAAATACTGGACCAAAGCAAATCAAAAAAGCCAGCTTGGAAAACCCCAAATTCTGTATCTCCATGTCTGATGTCAAAATACTGATAAAATCTCCAAATCTTTTCTGCTTTAATACCTGCAACACACTTCTTTCTCTTGGACTGGTTCCATTCCCTGTTAGCAGGGTTCCTCAGCAGTTTTCCCATGGTTCTGACAGCTCTAATATCTTGGGGCATCCAAGATAACTTCAACATTACAGCTTCTTGTTCCAATGTCTGAGATCCACACATGTTCTTCTGGGTTCCTCAAAAGGGCTTGAGTGATATCTCCAGCTCTGCCCTCTGTAGCAATCTAGGGTCTAGTTGACTCCACTCCACTGCTTCTGCTGTTCTTGGTGATAATCCCATAGTACTGACATTTATTAATTCGCCAAAGTCTTCTGCTGCAACTTAGGCCTCTCATAGGCTCTCTTCATGGTGCCAAGCCTCAATTTCTTTTCATGACTCCTTTAGTTCTGGGCCATCAACTGCAACTGAGGCTACACCTTCACCAATAGCCTTCCCTGGACTCCCATAGTGTCGTCTCAGCTGTGCACCATGACGCCTTTATGCCTTCAAAACCAGTACCATCTGGATGACTCTTACACATTACTAAGTCCAGCTGCAGCACAATGTATAACTTTGGTTATCTCTGGAACATAGCTTTTTGTCCTCTCAGAAAAATACTTCTCAGAAGATTTTTACCTCAGTGATGTTGGTCTCTTCTTAATCACTGGTAATTTCTGAGCTCCAGTTAACCAGCATCAATGGTGCCAGTGGCCCCTTCTATTCTTAACTCTAAAGCTAGACCTCCATGACTGAAGCTGCTGAGTTCTGCTTACTAGAGCCAGAGCATGGGCCCCTTGTTCTGTTACATTATCACCAGCTCTCTGTTTCCAACTCCTTCACTGCCTAAGTTTGGCTGTCATAGAACTTGCTCTGTAAACTGGCCAGGAACTCAGAGATCTGAAGTTCTCTTGAGTATCCAGAGCTCTGTGATTAAAGATGTATAACATCACACCTGAACCTAAGCTTTGCTTGGAACCTTCTCTGTACCAGGCTGGACTTGAACTCAGAGATTTGCTTGCTTTTGTCTCCGGGCATTAAAGGTGTGTACCACCATGTCTGGGACTAAGCTTTTCATAACCACAATTCCTCAAGATCTGGAAAATAAGCCTGTGTCTTCTAGCCTCAAGATCTGGATCACAGTTGTGTTCTCCATTTCTGGATTGTAGTTCATTTCAGATTAAAAATCCAAATAAAAACAATAAGCAAGTCCCTTTTTCACCTACAATAGCATAAACAACAAGCTTAGCAAGGTGGAAACTTGTCTCAAGATTACCACTCCCTTAATCTGTTTATCCCCTTGACCATAGGATCCAGCTCCAATCTACTTCCTGGTGTCCTTTTAATACTTGAAACATACATTCTGTACGTTTTATTTCTAAACTTGCTATGCTTGATCAAACTGTTCTTCATGAGATTAAACCAGAGAACAAAGTCTCTGCTGGGCTTTTTTGAGACTTTCTTTGTCAATCCAAACAATATAAATCTCTGTATCTTAGCTTCAGGTATACTCTTCAGACAAGAGCAAAATACAGCCATATTCTTCACCAAAATACCACAAAAACAGTTTCTAGGTGACATACTGAAATTCTTTGCCATGGAAAACTATAGGGTTAGGTCTTCATAGTTTAAATCAGCCTCAGAACCAATGTCTTCTATATTCTTAGTTGGGTGGCCCATTAAACCTCATGTAAAGGATTCCACTGCTTTCCAAAGTCCCCAAATCCACATTCCTTCAAACAAAGCATGATCAGGCCTATCACAGTGATACCCCATTCCTGGGCCAAGCATATTCAAACCACCACAACTATGTTGGTTTTGTTTCTAGTTAAGCAATTCAGTAGTCTCCCCATAGCTTCTTCAGTATGCTCTGGTGAGTGTAATTGGTTATAGGGGACTTCTGTCTCAAAGAGCTCTGTGGGTATGAGTTTCTAGTGGCCTAGTTGGATCTGTTGTGTACAGGATCGGGATGCCCATTCTGTGGTTACTTTAGCAACAGAAATGATGACACTTGAAATGTGAGCTAGGTTAGATGTTTCAGGTCTGGAATTGGCTCAGGCTATTGGATAATAAGGAGGCATAAAGTTTGGAACCATGCCTGACATAGCAGTGGCTAAGGTTCAGACTAAGAGTAGAGTAACTCAGCTGACTATGTAACTGACTGGCGGTTCAGATGGACTGTCTCTCCACTCCACAGCAACTGAGGCTTACACATTGTTGTTATTTGTTATTCTATTCTCCTCTGTACAGGTTTAAACAAGCATTGAGAATCACTATCTAGCTATATTACTTTCTCAACCATAAAGTTTTTAATTCCTGAGTCACTTGACTTTTGTTTTGTTTTTTTTTTCTTTCTCATCTTAGCAGCTAAACCTAAACTTGGGATACTTTCCCTTTACTTACTATGAACATTTAGATTAACTGAAGGCAATATGGCTGACAATTTCCTGGAAATGAATGTGTCTTATTTACTTCCTGTAGGCATAAATTTTTTGCAATCTATTTTAATAAAGTTTCAACCTCTCCTCTTGCCCACCAGAGGCAGTAGAAGAAAAAAGCCATTAGGATATGGGGGAAGTGGACCTGTTAGCAATAGTTTTGTGGGGAGGTGTGCTTAATTTTCTTTGTTAGTAGTTTAGTCCTATAACAAACACCAAATACTAATCAGTATCTTCAGTCCAGTCCTCTCAGCAGGCAGAGATCACATACAAACCAGTAGCAGTAGTTCAATCCTGAGAAACCACAAGGCTTGCCAACTGGTCTAAAGCAAGACCATAGAAGTAGCAAGAAACCACGGGAACTTCATGAGAAGTCTTTTTGGTGAGTTTCTCTCAATGGCAGCATTGCTACAAGTAGAACTCAACAATGCTATGTAAGGCAAGCCAATATATGCCTATTGTTAAGGAAGAATAGTGAGGCAGGCAAAGCAAATCAAACCAATGCTCTTTTCACACTGTCTGTGGAGTCATATTTATACTCCCTCATCACACATCCTTTAACAGGTGCACTATATCAAAACATACTTTCACCTGTTTCTGCTTCAGGTAAACATTCTTTCATGTGTCTGCTTTAGTAAGACATCCTTTCTCCTGTGTGTCCCAGCAAAACATCATTTGACATAACTGACTTTCCAAATAAACCAGAAGTTTCCACTTCAACTTCCCTCCAAAAAGACATGAATACATTGTCACCACTTCAGTGAAACAGGAAAAAAGCTACATCTCATAGCTATTTGTACAGCAACATCTGAGCAGGAAGAACTCCTCTTCCTTGAAAATATAATGATACAATCTAGTTAATTTAATGGTTTCTGTTTTTGCATTGTTTCTATTCTTAAATATAACAGATCACAGGGCATATTAGAGCATGTATTTTGATTTCTTTCACTATATTTCAGACTGAGAAAGCTTGAAGTCTGACTTTTTTTTGTCCATATGTGTATTGTGCATTTGTGTGATTGAGCATGTATGAGGATACAAGTGAATATGAGGACCAAGTTAGAAATCAAGAATCACTCTACTTGATAAACTTTCTACTTTACTCATTGTGGCAGGGTCTCTCAATCATAACCAGAACTGTCAGGTATGATGAGTCTTGCCAGCTAATCTTGTTCTGGATCCTATATCTCTGTCTTCTGAGTCTGGAATTACATACTAGCTGCCATGCTTATGACATCCACATGGGATTCTGGGGAAGCTGAACTCTGATCTTCATACTTGTACATCAATTTCTTAAACACTGATCAATCTCTCCAACTGCTTGGAATTTTAAATATTACTATTGTTTTCGTCCAGAGAGGATTTGACTATAGTTCCAGGAGCTCAAACAAGGTAGCTAGGACAAAGTACAGTTCTTTGATGCTCCTAGAATGAGTACATGATTGGAATTGACAGTCAGACAGGACTTGGGGGTATAACTCAGTGCTACAGCACAAATTAACATACACATAGAGCAGAGTTCAAGTGCTCACAAAGGAAAAATATACAAACAACTACAGGTAGACTGCAGCAGAGAAACCCAGCTGGAAAAATTCAAACCACATTCCTTGAAGGAGCTACAATAGAGAAAGAAGGCTGCAAGAGCACAGTTGCCAGGGTTAGGTCCTCCAGGACTTTCCAACATAAACTAGTTTATTACAAAGTTCTTCAGAAAAATGACTCAGCCTCATAAAAGCTAATTCCAAGACAACTGAAAATACACTTGCATTTGCCAGTCACCTCTTGGGTGTGAACTAGTAACCCAACCCTACTGTATCTCTGTTCCTACTGAGGTACAAAGTTTGGGTGTTAACAGCAACTCAGAATCTTTCTCCAGACTTGGACGGCTTTATTCATTGGCCACGTGATTTGTCTCTTCTACCCAGAATCATAGCCCAGCTTGATTCCTGTGAGTCAGGAAATGAATATTGAGAATATAACCTTTGAAAGCTGTTGTCCAAATGGCAAGCAACAAATTGGGAAAAGATCTTTACCAACCCTACATCCGACAGAGGGCTAATATCCAATATATACAAAGAACTCAAGAAGTTAGACTCCCGAGAGCCAAATAACCCTATTAAAAAATGGGGCACAGAGCTAAACAAAGAATTTTCACCCGAGGAATATCAAATGGCTGAGAAACACCTAAAGGAATGTTCAACATCCTTAGTCATCAGGGAAATGCAAATCAAAACAACCCTGAGATTTCACCTCACACCAGTCAGAATGGCTAAGATCAAAAACTCAGGAGACTGCAGGTGAGGATGTGGAGAAAGAGGAACACTCCTCCACTGCTGGTGGGATTGCAAGCTGGTACAACCATTCTGGAAATCAATCTGGCGGTTCCTCAGAAAACTGGGCATGATACTACCGGAGGACCCTGTTATACCACTCCTGGGCATATACCCAGAGGCTTCCCCAGCATATAATAAGGACATATGCTCCACTATGTTCATAGCAGCCCTGTTTATAATAGCCAGAAGCTGGAAACAACCCAGATGTCCCTCAAGGCAGAATGGATACAGAAAATGTGGTATATTTACATAATGGAATACTACTCAGGTCTTAAAAACAATGAGTTCATGGACTTTCGGGGAGGGAGGAAACGGGAAAGGGGAAATGATTTGGAATGTAAATTAAAAAAAAAAACTTAGAAAAAAAAAAAGAAACAGAAAATTCCACAACAAACAAGGAAAAAAAAAAGAAATTCTTAGGCAAATGGGGGGAACTGGAAAATATCGTCCTAAGTGAGGTAACCCAATCACAAAAGAACACACATGGTATGTTCTCACTGATAAGTGGATATTAGCCCAGAAGCTTGGAATACCCAATTCACATATCAAATGCTGTCCAAGAAGAAGGAAGAACAAAGTATGGATACTCTGGTCCTTCTTAGAAGGGGGAACAAAATACCCACAGAAGAAGATACGAGAGACAAAGTGTGGAGCAGAGTCTGAAGGAAAGACCATCCAGAGACATTCAGAGATGACCTCACCTAGTGATCCACCCCATATACAGTTACAAAACCCAGACACTATTATCGATGCCCACAAGTACTGGCAGACTGGAACCGGATATAGTTGTCACCTGGGAGGCTCTGCTAGTGTATGACAAATACAGAGGGGGACACTCTCAGCCAGCCATTGAACTGAGCACAGGGTCCCCAATGGGGGAGCTAGAAAAAGGACCCCAGGAGCTGAAGGAGTTTACAGCACCATAGGGGGAACAAGACATGAGCCACCCAGTACTCCCAGAGCTCCCAGGGACAAAAATATCAACCAGATAGTACGCATGGTGTTAACTGTGACTCCAGATGCATAGGCAGCAGAGGATGGCCTTGTTGGAGATCAAAGGGAGGAGCGGCCCCTGGTCCTGGAATGCAGCAGTATAGGAGAATACCAGGACAGGGAAGTGGGAGGGGGTTGATTGTGGAATAGGGGGAGGGGAGATGGCTTATGGAACTTTCAGGGGGGGAACCAAGAAAGGGGAAATCATTTGAAATGTAAATAAAGAATATATCTAATTAAAAAAAAAGAAAGCTGTTGTCCACATAGCTCTCCATTCTTTGCCACAATTTAAACATGCTAAGTATAAGGCTAAGGAGGGATGCAGAAAGTGAGGGAAAAGAACTTTCCAAGCTAGGAAAGGGAGAGATGGACTCTGTGCACACATTAAAAAGAGATTGGTAAGAAGGTAAAAGTTGTATGAATAATCTACTTTTACTCAATTTATATAGCTAAGCCTAGGTTATTATTTATGCCACTGATGATTAATAACAGAATTGAACAAGTATTTATTGAAATCAAACAAGAAGATATCACTAGTCTGTGCTTGATATGGTGGGGCAGTTTTTATTTTTATGGTGTTCTTTGATGAATAAGATAGTTATTATAGAATATCTCAAAATTAAATGACAACTAATTAGTACTGCCAAAGTTGATATTGATCTAAATGTTTGATGAAGAAACTGAAAAAAATGGAATCTTGAACATCGTACAACATATACTCCATCGAGTCCTTTATTTGTCCTCTATCTGCTGGAGGGAAAACACTGTAAGAAAGTCTACATGGAGCTAGGCTGGGTAGTTTTCCATCAACATTTAGAAGGTAGATACATGGCTATGCCTCAAGGTTAAGGAACCTAGAGATGGCTAGACAAGACAATGGGCTTTCACCTACATGTTTTTAAACTTGATTTTAGCAGGATAATATTTGGCTTGGGACTTATTGAAAAATATTTCAGTGGATAGTTCTGAAAATAAAAGACAACTTAAGCCGTGCAAACTGTAATACAGCTTGCTTGGTTTCCTCTTTCCATCATTCCGTTCATTGCTGGAGTCTAGTTTGAGTATTCTATTGAAGGGGAGGACAGTTTAAATTTCTGAATCTTCCTCTATCAATAGTCTTGAATAGCAAAGATATAGTGCATTGACAGACAGTGATAAAATGAACTTTTGGAGAAATGAACACACACACACACACACACACATACACTGGATAATATATTTTCATACTTCCTTTGACTATAACATAGTTCTACTTTTAGAGACAGAGTTTTATATAGATGGGGCCTACTTAGTGCCCAGTGGCTAGATTTTAAGGTTTTGTAAAGTATTAAACCATTTTCTAACCTATTCAAATAATAAATCTTTTAAAAATAGCCCATCATAAAGTGACAACTAAGAAAAGGAAGAAAATGAATTCAGGTTGCATTTATATTTAATGACCTTGAACCTCAAAAGCTATGGAATAAAATGCTAAATATAGCCAATCTAATTGTCTATTCAATCTTCTTTAAACAAATCTCCTTTTCTCAGAAAATTAAATAAATAGCACATCTTTGGAATGTAATTTTCAGTTTTCCTTTATTAACATTAAGGAATAGAATGCACAGAACGATATAATAAAATATTATATATGTTGTAAAGTTATGTTGTATATCTTTTTATTTTAATTGTATTTTTCACTTAACCTAGGAAATCTCTTAGCTGATAAATATAAAAAACAAATATTAGTAATAGTTAAAGAATTGTACATTTAAGTAATAAGAAACAACTAACAATGATCAACTTTTCAAGAGGTAAATAATGCCAGGTACTCAGAGATGAGGCCTTGAGAAAATATACATATGTGTGTATGCTGGTTTGGTTGCTAATAGGAAATTTCTGAATTACTTAATAATTAAAGTATTTTGAGCTATACTAGCTATCATATTTATGTATCAGCTTATTCAAATGATATGCCTGGAATAAGAAAAAGATAGATGAATGTTAGAGACAGATAGATAGGTAGAAAAATAAGTAGATCAATGGATAAATAAATATATAGATGATAGATTGATATATAGATTGCAGGCAGATAAGTATGTTATAGATATATATGTATCTACACATTATGGCACCATTAATTATTCCCAAGTAAATAAAGCTAGCTAGGGATAAATAAAATATGGTAAACAATAATTGATATACACCCCCCCAAAATAGTAGGAATCCAAGAAAAAGTAATCATTTAAAATTATTTGTATCAAGATGACTATTTTAGTAATTATTGGAGTAAAAAGGGCATCTGAAACATTATTAAGAAGTCTGTTCTCTAAGTCTGCATTATGCGCATGCAGTGTGGGCATATGTGTATGTGCATATGTATGTGTATGTGCATGCAGGCACTTGGATGCACAAACATATTGTCAGAAGGTGAAATTTTTGACATCTTCATATTCTTGGTGATGTAGTACTTGGTCAAGAAAAGCTTGACTCTTCCCCTGAACTATGCCTCTCCCCCTTGACTCACAACCTGGATTTGCAGCTTAGTATCTCTGAAAAAACTGACATAGATTGGCGTGAAGTAAAAATGTCAGATTTCTTTAGAGACTCAGTTGTGTCATGTGATGTATCCTGGATGTTTTTGCTGAAGAAGACACATGGAAGGAGGTTTTGCTGAGGACAGACATGTGATAATTTTCTAGAAGCAGCCTAGAAAAAGGGCAGATACTTGAAAGAACACATGATATTTGGAAAGGATATAGATATAACCCAAAAGACAGTGGACGAAGCTATGTGGTATTGGTATGCTTTACCATTCTTTTCTGGCCATTGTCATGACTTCATAGAGAGAAATGTACCAAAGAACATCTGGTAGTGTTCCAGTTGCTTCTTGCCTCTTCTGTGGACTAGGGCCAATTAGCAGAGCCTCCTGGTTTCTCCTGGATTGACCTGCCATTGCTGATTTGTGTGAACTGAACTGCTGATAGCCTGATGATACAGATTAGATATGTTCCAAAGAACTATTTCTAAACAGGTCCACATCATCCTTTGCTCTACTAACCTTTCCTTTCTACTACCTTTGATAAGTGGTGGGCTAAAGGGGAGGTTAAAACATTTAAGAAACCTTATTAAAAGTAGGTTTTGAAAAATCTAAGCCTACAGTGGCTCTGAGAAACCACTTAGTTTACCTACTAAATGCCAGAACAGCAATTGACATTATAATTACTTCTTAACACTAACTTTAATATCTGTTTGTCATCCCTTCAAACAGTTACTAAAAATTGTTTTAGGGAGATTTTACGATCAACATTAACAAAATAACAAAAGCAAAATAAATATCTCTTGAATGGATTATGGATATTTCATTTTCTAGCAGCCACTAGGTTAATACTGGGTATGAGATGGAGAATAAAATAAATGAAGCCTTTCTCCTTACAGCACTTACATTGTAATGTAGTTTAAATTTGAATTGATGAATGGTTTCATCAATGGCTCTGTGAGTACCAAGGAATATGAATCAAACCTTTATTCTGAAGTGGCTTTCTCTTTGCCACATAAGTAAGGAAAGCTGCATCTGGAACTGCTCAAATGTTTTGAAAATCCTGGGTTCTTAGTGACCTTGAAAGATGATTGACAGTTATATATTCATTGATCATGTTGAAGATTGAATTCTCATTTTAAAAATTCAGATCAAATTTTAGTGACATAAGTGGTTTTTTTTCCCTTTTATTGAATGTTTCCTTTATTTACATTTCAAATGTTATCTCCCCTTCAGGTGTCACCTCCGGAAACAGCCTATCCCATCCCCTCTTACCCTGCCTCTATGACTATACTCCCTCATCCACCCATCCACTCCCCCCTTCCAGCCCTGGCATTCTCTACACTAAGGCATCGAACCACCACAGAACAAAGGGCCACTCCTACCACTGATGTCCAACAAGGCCACCCTCTGCAATATATGCGGCCAGAACAATGGGTCCTTCCATGTGTAGTCTTTGATTGGTGGTCCAGTCCTCAGGAGCTCCCAGGGGTCTGGCTGGTTGACACTGTTGCTCCCCAAATATGGCTGCAAACCTCAGATTCTTCACTCCCTTCTCCGACTTCTCCATCCAGAACACCATGCTCAGTCCAATGGTTGGCTTCAATCATCAGTCTCTGTATTTGTCAGGCTCTGGCAGAGCCTCTCAGGAGACAGCCATATTAGGCTCCCTTCAGCAAGCACTTCCCAGCATCCACAATAGCTTCCCAGTTGGCTACTGTATATGGGATGAACACCCAGGTGGGACAGTCTCTGGGTGACCTTCCCTTGAGACTCTGCTCCACACTTTGTCTCCATATTTCCACCTGTGAGTTTCTGTCCCCCCTTCTAAGAAGCACTGAAACACCCAAACTTTGGTCTGCCTTCTTCTTGGACTTCATATGTGAATTGTATCTTAGGTATTCCGAGCTTTGGGCTAATATCCACTTCTCAGTGAGTGCATACAATGCGTGTTCTTTTGTAACTGGCTACCTCACTCAGGATGATATTTTCAAGTTGCATCCATTTGTCTAAGAATTTCATTAATTTATTGTTTTTAATAGCTGAGTAGTACTCCATTGTGTAAATATACCATATTCTCTGTATCCATTCCTCTGTTGAGGGACATCTGGGTTCTTATAAATATGGCTGCTATGAACATAGTGGAGCATGTGACCTTATTACATATTGGAGCAGTTTCTGGATATATGCAGAGAAGCAGTTCATCAGATAGTACTATGTCCAATTTTCTGAGGAACCATTAGACTGATTTCCAAAGTGGTTGAACCAGTTTGCAATTCCACCAGCAATGGAGGAGTGTTCCTCTTTCTCCACATCTTCACCAGCATCTGCTATCACCTGAGTTTTTGAACTTATCCATTCTGACTGGTGAGAGGCAGGATCTCAGTGTTGTTTTGGTTTCCATTTCCCTGATGACTAAAGATGCTGAACATTTTATAAGGTGCTTCTTGACAATTTCCTCAGTTGAGAATTCTTTGTTTAGCACTGGTCCCCATTTTTTAATAGGGTTATTTGGCTCTCTGGAGTCTAACTTCTTGAGTTATTTGTATATATTGGATATTAGCCCTCTATCAGATGTAGGGTTGGTAAAGATGTTTTCCCAATCTGTTGGTTGCCGTTTTGTCCTATTGACATTGTCCTTTCCCTTACAGAAGCTTTGCAATTTTATGAGGTCCCATTTGATGATTCTTGATCATAGAGGATAAGCCATTGGGGTTCTGTTCAGAACATTTTCCCCTGTGCCCACATGTTCGAGGTTTTCCCCATTTTCTCTTCTGTTAGTTTCAGTCTATTTGGTTTTATGAGGAGGTCCTTCATCAACTTGGACTTGAGCTTTGTACAGGAAGATAAGAATGGATCAATTTGCATTATTCTACATGTTGATGGACAGTTGAACCAGCAACATTTGTTGAAAAGGCTGTCTGTTTTTTACTGGATGGTTTTAGCTCCTTTGTCAAAGATCAAGTGACCACAGGTGTGTGGGTTTATTTCCGTGTCTTCAATTCTATTCCATTTATCTACCTGCCTGTCACTGTACAAATACCAAGCAGGTTTTATCACTATTGTTCTGTAGTACAGCTTGAGGTCAAGGATAGGGATTCCCCCAGTTCATATATTGTTGAGAATAGTTTTCCCTATCCTGGGCTTTTTGTTATTCCAGATGAAACTGAAATTTTCTCTTTCTAACTCTATGAAGAATTGAGTTGGAATTTTGATAGAGATTGCATTAAATTTGTAGATTGCTGTTGGCAAGATGGCCATTTTTACTATATTAATCTTGCCAATCCATGACCATGGGAGATCTTTCCATCTTCTGAGGTCTTCTTTGAGTTCTTTCTTCAGAGAGTTGAAGTTCTTTTTTTTTTATTTTATTTTTTAAATTTACATTCCAATTCATTTCCCCTTTCCCGTTTCCTCCCTCCCCGAAAGTCCCATAAGCCCCCTTCCCTCCCTCTTTTCTCCATTCAACCCCCTCTCGTTACTCTGTCCTGGCGTTCCCCTACATCCAGTCTTTCCAGGACCAGGGGTCTCTCCTTCCATCTTCTTAGAAATCTATTGATATGCGGATAGTGTCTAGGGTATTCCGAGATTCTGGGTCAATATCCCCTTATCAGTGACTGCATACCATGTGTGTTCTTTTGTGATTGGGTTACCTCACTAAGGATGATATTTTCAAGATCTGACCATTTGCCTAGGAATTTCGTGAATTCATTGTTTTTAATTGCAGAGTAGTATTCCATTGTGTAGATATACCACATCTTCTGAATCCATTCCTCCGTTGAGGGACATCTGGGTTCTTTCCAGCTTCTGGCTATTATAAATAAGGCTGCTATGAACATAGTGGAGCATGTGTCCTTATTGCATGCAGGTAAAGCCTCTGGGTATATTCCCAGGAGTGGTATAGCTGGATCCTCCGGGAGTGTCATGCCCGGTTTTCTGAGGAACCGCCAGACTGCTTTCCAGAGTGGTTGTACCAGCTTGCAATTCCACCAGCAGTGGAGGAGTGTTCCTCTTTCTCCACATCCTCGCCAAGAACTGCTGTCTCCTGTGTTTTTGATCTTAGCCATCCTGACTGGTGTGAGATGGAATCTCAGGGTTGTTTTGATTTGCATTTCCTTAATGACTAAGGATGATGAACATCTCTTTAGGTGCTTCTCAGCCATTAGATATTCTTCAGGTGAGAACTCTTTGTTTAGCTCTGTACCCCATTTTTTAATAGGGTTACTTACCTCTCTGGAGTTTAACTTCTTGAGTTCTTTGTATATATTGGATATTAGCCCTCTGTTGGATGTAAGGTTGGTAAAGATCATTTCCCAGTTAGTTGGTTGCCGCTTTGTCTTTTTGACAGTGTCTTTTGCCTTGCAAAAACTTTGTAATTTAATGAGGTCCCATTTGTCTATTCTTGATCTTAGAGCATAAGCTATTGGAGTTCTGTTCAGTAAATTCTCCCCTGTGCCCATATGTTCAAGGTTCTTCCCTAGTTTCCCTTCTATTAGTTTCAGTGTGTCTGGTTTTATGTGGAGATCTTTGATCCACTTAGAATTGAGCTTAGTGCAAGGAGATAAGAATGGGTCAATTTGCATTCTTCTGCATGTTGACCTGCAGTTGAGCCAGCACCATTTGTTGAAAAGGCTATCTTTTTTCCACTGGATGGTTTTAACTCCTTTGTCAAAGATCAAGTGACCATAGGAGTGTGGATTCATTTCTGGGTCTTCAATTCTGTTCCATTGATCTACATGTCTGTTACTGTACCAATACTATGCGGTTTTTAACACTATTGCTCTGTAGTGCAGCTTGAGGTCCGGGATACTGATTCCCCCAGAGGTTCTTTTACTCTTGAGAATAGTTTTAGCTATTCTGGGTTTTCTGTTATTCCAGATGAATTTTTGAATTGCTCTTTCTATCTCTATGAAGAATTGAGTTGGGATTTTGATGGGGATTGCATTGAATCTGTGTATTACTTTTGGTAAGATGCTCATTTTTACTATATTAATCCTGCCAATCCATGAGCATGGCAGTTTTTTCCATCTTCTGAGGTCTTCTTCAATTTCTTTCTTCAGAGACTTGAAGTTCTTGTCATACAGATCTTTCACTTGTTTGGTTAGAGTCACGCCAAGATACTTAATATGGTTTGTGGCTATCGTGAAGGGTATTATTTCTCTTACTTCTTTCTCAGCCTGCTTATCCTTTGAGTATAGGAAGGCTACTGACTTGCTTGAGTTGATTTTATATCCGGCCACTTTGCTGAAGTCGTTTATCAGCTGTAGGAGTTCTCTGGTGGAGTTCTTTGGGTCGCTTAAGTATACTATCATATTGTCTGCAAACAGTGATAGTTTGACTTCTTCCTTTCCATTTTGTATCCCTTTGACCTCTTTTTGTTGTCTAATTGCTCTAGCTAGAACTTCAAGTACTATATTGAAAAGATATGGAGAGAGAGGGCAGCCTTGTCTAGTCCCTGATTTTAGTGGGATTGCTTCAAGTTTCTCTCCATTTAGATTGATGCTGGCTACTGGTTTGCTGTAAATTGCTTTTACTATGTTTAGATATGGGCCTTGAATTCCTGATCTTTCCAAGACCTTTAGCATGAAAGGATGCTGAATTTTGTCAAATGCTTTCTCAGCATCTAATGAGATGACCATGTGGTTTTTTTCTTTGAGATTGTTTATGTAGTGGATTACATTGATGGATTTCCTTATATTGAACCATCCCTGCATCCCTGGGATGAAGCCTACTTGATCGTGGTGAATGATCGTTTTGATGTGTTCTTGGATTCGGTTGGCAAGAATTTTATTGAGTATTTTTGCATCGATATTCATAAGAGAGATGGGCCTGAGATTCTCTTTCTTTGTCGGATCTTTGTGTGCTTTTGGTATTAGTGTAATTGTTGCTTCATAGAACGAGTTGGGTAGTGTTCCTTCTGTTTCTATTTTGTGGAACAGTTTGAAGAATACTGGTGTTGGGTCTTCTTTGAAGGTCTGATATAATTCTGCACTAAAACCATCTGGACCTGTGCTTTTTTTGGTTGGAAGACTTCCAATGACAACTTCTATTTTTCAGGGCTTATAGGACGGTTTAGATGGCCTATTTGATCCTGATTTAATTTTGGTACTTGGTATCTGTCAAGGAAATTGTCCATTTCCTCAAGATTTTCTAGTTGTGTTGAATACAGGTTTTTGTAGTAGGATCTGATGATTTTTTGAATTTCCTCAGTTTCTGTTGTTATCTCTCCCTTTTCATTTCTGATTTTATTAATTTGGAGACTATCTCTGTGCCCTCTGGTTAGTCTGGCTAAGGGCTTATCTATCTTGTTGATTTTCTCAAAGAACCAACTCCTCGTTTTGTTGATTCTTTGTATGGTTTTATTTGTTTCTACTTGATTGATTTCAGCCCTGAGCTTGATGATTTCCTGCCTTCTACTCCTCTTGGGTGTATTTGCTTCTTTTTGTTCCAGGGCTTTCAGGTGTGCCATTAAGCTGTTAGTGTATGTTGTCTCCCGTTTCCTTTTGGCGGCACTCAGGGCTATGAATTTTCCTCTTAGCACGGCTTTCATTGTGTCCCATAAATTAGGGTATGTTGTGCCTTCATTTTCATTAACTTTCAAAAAGTCTTTGATTTCTTTCTTTATTTCCATCTTGACCAAGTTATCATTGAGTAGAGCATTGTTCAGCCTCCATGTGTACGTGGGTTTTCTTTTGTTTTTGTTGCCATTGAAGACCACCCTTATTCCATAGTGATCTGATAGGAGGCATGGGATTATTTCTATCTTCTTGTATCTGTTGAGGTCTGATTTGTGACCAGTTATATGGTCAATTTTGGAGAAGGTACCATGAGGAGCTGAGAAGAAGGTGTATTCTTTAGCTCTAGGATGAAATGTTCTATATATATCAGTTAGTTCCATTTGGTCCAAGGCTTCAATTAGATTCACTGTGTCCCTGTTTAGATTCTGCTTTCCTGAACGATTCATTTCAGAGAGCGGGGTGTTGAAGTCACCCACTATTATTGTGTGCGGTGCGATGTGTGCTTTGAGTTTTAGTAAAGTTTCTTTTACGAATGAGGGTGCCCTTGCATTTGGAGCATAGATATTCAGAATTGAGAGTTCTTGATGGTGGATTTTTCCCTTGATCAGTATGTAGTGTCCTTCTGTGTCTTTTTTGATGACTTTAGGTTGAAAATCAATTTTATCCGATATTAGGATGGCTACTCCACCTCGTTTCTTGGGGCCATTTGCTTGTAAAATTGTTTTCCAGCCTTTTAATCTGAGGTAGTGTTTGTCTTTGACACTGAGGTGCGTTTCCTGCATGCAGCAAAATGCTGGGTCCTGTTTACGTATCCAGTCTGCTAGTCTATGTCTTTTAATTGGCGAATTGAGACCATTGATATTAAGAGAGATTAAGGCATAGTGATTATTGCCATCTGCCATTCTTGACGCTATCTTTATGTTTGAATGGTTATCTACTTTTGAGTTTGATTCAAGAAGGTTATTATCTCATTTTTTCCAGGGTGTTGTTTTTCTCCCTGTATTGGAGGTTTCCACCTATTATCTGTTGCAGGGCTGGATTTGTGGAAAGATATTGTGAAAATTTGGTTTTATCATGGAATATCTTGGTCTCTCCATCTATGGTGATTGAGAGTTTTGCTGGGTAGAGTAGTCTAGGCTGGCATTTGTGCTGTCTTAGTGTCTGCATGAGATCTGCCCAGGATCTTCTGGCTTTCATAGTCTCTGGTGAGAAGTCTGGTGATTCGGATAGGTCTTCCTTTGTATGTTACTTGGCCCTTTTCTCTTACTGCTTTTAGTATTCTTTCTTTGTTTAGAACATTCGGTGTTTTGATTATTATGTGACGGGAGGTATTTCTGTTCTGGTCCAGTCTGTTTGGAGTTCTGTAGGCTTCTTGTACGTTCATCGGCATCTCTCTCTTTAGGTTAGGGAAGTTTTCCTCCATAATTTTGTTGAAGATGTTTACTGGCCCTTTAAGTTGCAAATCTTCACTCTCATCTATACCTATAATCCTTAGGTTTGGTCTTCTCATTGTGTCCTGGATTTCCTGGATGTTTTGGGTTACACGTTTTTTGCATTTTGCATTTTCTTTGACTGTTGAGTCGATGCTTTCTATGGAATCTTCAGCACCTGAAATTCTTTCTTCCATCTCTTGTATTCTATTGTTTATGTTTGCGTCTACGACTCCTGATTTCTTCCCAAGGTTTTCTATCTCCAAAGTTGTCTCCCTTTGTGATTTCTTAGTTGTTTCTACTTCCTTTTTTAGGTCCTGGATGGATTTGCTGAGATCCTTCACTTGTTTGTTTGTATTTTCCTGTATTTCTTTAAGGTATTTTTGCATTACCTCTTTCAGGATTTCTTCCTGATGACCCACGTTCTCCTGCATTTCTCTGAGCGATTTTTATGTTTCCTCCTCATGGGAATCCATCTGTTGATCCATTGTCTCCTGCATTTCTTTAAGCAGTTCTCGTGTTTCCTTTGTAAGGGCATCTAACCGTTGATTCATTTCTTTAAGCAATTTTTGTGTTGCCTCCTTATGGGCATCTGTCTGTTGACGCATATTCTTCTGCATTTCTTTATGCAATTTTTGTGATTCCTTTGTGAGTGCATCTACCCGTTGATTCATCTCGTTAAGCGATTTTTGTGTTGTCTCCTTGTGCGCCTCCATCTTTTGATCCATGTTCTCCCGCATTTCTCTAAGCGATTTTTGTGTTTCCTTTGTAAGGGCTTCTAACCTTTGATTCATGGTCTCCTGTAACTCTTTATGAGATTTATTTGTGTCCTTCTTGTGATCCTCTAATAGCATCATGAGAAGTGATTTTAAATCCAGATCTTGTCTTTCGGGTGTGGTGGGGTATCCAGGACTTGCTGCTGTTGGAGAGTTGGGTTCGGATGGTCCCATATTACTTTGATTTCTGTTAGTAACATTCCTACGTTTGCCTTTTGCCATCTGGATACCTCTGATGTTAGTTGGTCCTGCTGCCACTGGCTGTTGGTTGGACCTCCTGTGAGCCTGCAAAGCTATTTCTGCCCCCCCTGGATTGCCAGGATTCCCCTGGCACCGATTTCTGGGGCCTGCCTGCTCCTGAGTGACTTTAGAGCCCTAATGTGCCTTGCCCCAAGTGATCTTATATTGGGGAGACCTTGCACATCCAAAGGCTCAGCCTAGTGGATTCCTGGAGCAGAGGTCGCCAAAGGGAGGCTGGTAGGCTCCTGCCCTGTGCAGGGGTGTGTGATCTCTCCTGGGGGGGAAGGGGGCGTCCCTCTGCCAGGCAGAAGTCCCACAGCAGAGCGAGCACGCTGGTTACTGCAGATCCGCCCAGCTCTTGGGAGCCACGTGCACACAATCCGCCCAAGTCCCAAGTGATATTATGCCTGTCTGTCTCAGAACCTGGCTGTCCCAACTTCCCAGCCACTAGAGCAAAGATGGCGGAGTGTACTCTGCACACTCTCTGTGGTGCTGCTCACCCTGCAGACGCGATGGCCTGCAGATCTGGCACCCAGAGGACCACAGCGCTGACCTGTTCTTGGGCGCAGACCGAAGCCCCAACAGGCCGTGTTCCAAGTGATGTTATATTGGGAGAGAGCCTGGGTACCTGTCTCTTCAGTGCAGTTTGCGGGAACAGAGGTCGCGGAAGGAAAGCTGGTAGGCTCCCGCCCAGTGCGGGGTCCCTCTGCCAGGCAGAAGTCCCACAGCAGAGCTGGCACGCTGGTTACTGCAGATCAGCCCAGCACTTGGGAGCCGCATACACACAAGCCGCCCGAGACCCAAGCGATATTATGCCTGTCTGTCTCAGAACCTGGCTGTCCCACCTTCACAGTCACTGGAGCAAAGATGGCAGAGTGCACTCTGCACACTCTCCGTGGCGCTGCTCATCCTGCAGACGCGATGGCCTGCAGATCTGGCACCCAGACGACCACAGCGCTGACCCGTTCTTGGGCGCAGACGGAAGCCCCAACAGGCCGTGTCCCAAGTGGAGACTTGAAGTTCTTGTCATACAGATCTTTCACCTGTTTGGTAAGAGTTACACCAATATATTTTTTTATTGTTTGTGACTATTGTGAAGGGTGTTGTTTTCCTAATTTCTTTCTCAGCCCGTTTATATTTTGAGTAGAGGAAGGCAACAGAATTGTCTGAGTTAATTTTATATCCGGCCACTTTGCTGAAGTTGTTTATCAGCTTTAGGAGTTCTCTGGGGGAATTTTTGGGGTCACTTAATTATACTATTATATCATCTAGGAAAAGTGATATTTTGACTTCTTCCCTTCCAATTTGTAGCCCTTGACCTCCTTTTGTTGCCTAATTGCTCTAACTAGAAATTTAAGAACAATATTGAAAAGAGAGGGAGACAGTAGGCAACCTTGTCTAGTCCCTGATTTTAGTGGGATTACTTTAAGTTTCTCTCCATTTAGTTTGTTGCTGGCCACTGGCTTGCTGTATTTTGCCTTTACTATGTTTAGGTATGGGCCTTGAATTCCTGATCTTTCCAAAACTTTTAAAATGATGGGATATTGAATTTTTTCTATTGGTTTTCAGCATCTAATAAAATGATCATGTGTTTTTTTTCTTCTTTGAATTTGTTTAAATAGTGGATTACATTGATGGATTTCCATAAATTGAACCATCCCTGCATCCCTAGGATGAAGCCTAATTGACCATGGCAAATGATCATTTTCATGAGTTCTTGGATTTTATTGAGTATTTTTGCATCAATATTCATAATTAAAATTGGTCTGAAGTTCTCTTTCTTTGTTGGGTGGTGTTTGTATCAGGTTAACTGTGGTTTCATAGAATGAATTGGGTAGTGTTCCTTCTGTTTCTATTTTGTGGAACAGTTTGAAGAGTTTTGGTATTAGGTCTTCTTTGAAGATCTGATAGAATTCTCCACTAAACCCATTTGAGCATGGGATTTTTTTGGTTGGGATACTTTTAATGGCTACTTCTATTTCTTCAGGTGTTATGGGACTGTTTAGATCATTTATATGGTCCTGATTTAACTTTGGTACTTGGTATCTGTTTACAAAATTGTCCATTTCATCTAGATTTTCCACTTTTGTTGAGTATAGGCTTTTGTAGTAGGATCTGATGATTTTTTGGATCTCCTCGGTGTTTGTTGTTATGTCTCCCTTTTCATTTCTGATTTTGCTGATTTGGATACTGTCTCTTTGCCCTCTTCTTAGTTTGGCTAAGGGCTTATTTATCTTGTTGGTTTTGTCAAAGAACCACCTCCTGGTTTGGTTGATTCTTTGTATAGTTCTTTTTGTTTCTACTTGGTTGATTTCAGCCCTGAGTTTGATTATTTCCTACCATCTAGTCCTCTTGGGTATATTTGCTTCTTTTTGTTCTAGAGCTTTCAAGTGTGCTATCAAGCTACTCGTGTATGCTCTCTCCAGTTTCTTTTTGGAGGCACTCAGAGCTGAGTCTTCCTCTTAGAACTGCTTTCATTGTGTCCCATAAGTTTCAGTGTGTTGTGGTTTCATTTTCATTGAATTCTAAAGAGTATTTAATTTCTTTCTTGACCAAGTTATCATTGAGTAAATTGTTGTTCAACTTACATGTGTATGTGGACTTTCTATTGCTTTTGTTATTATTGAAGATCAGTATTAGTCTGGGATGATCTGATGGGATGCATGGGATTATTTCAACTTTCTTGCATCTGTTGATGTTTGTTTTATGACCAATTATATGGCCAATTTTGCAGAAGGTTCCATGAGGTACTGAGAAGAAGGTATATTCTATTGTTTTTGGATTGGATGGTCTATAGATATCCGTTAAATCCATTTGGTCCACAACTTCTGTTAGTTTTACGGTGTCTCTGTGTAGTTTCTGTTTCCATGATCAGTCCATTGATTAGAGAATGGTTTTGAAGTCTCCCACTATTATTGTGTGAGGTGCAATTTGACTTTGAGTTTTAATGAAGTTTCTTTTATGAATGTCGGTGCCTTGCATTTGGAGCATATAAATGTTCAGAATTGAGAATTGTTCTTAGTAGATTTTTCTTTTGATGATCATGAAGTGTCCTTCCTTATCACTTTTGATAACTTTTGGTCAAAAGTCAATTTTATTTGATATTAGAATGACTATTCCAGCTTGTTTCTTGGGACCATTTGTTTGGAAAACTGTTTTCTATCTCTTTACTCTGAGTTAGTGTCTGTCTTTGGCACTGAGGTGCATTTCCTGAATGTAGCAAAATGCTGGGTCCTATTCACTTATCTAATATGTTAATCTGTGAAATTTTATTGGGAAATTGAGTTTATTGATGTTTAAAGATATTAAGGAATAGTGATTGTTGTTTCCTGTTATTTTTGTTGTTAGAGTGGAATTATGTTTGTGTGGCTATCTTCTTTTGAGTTTGATGAAAGAAAATTACTTTCTTGTTTTTTCTAGGGTAAAGTTTCCCTCCTGGTAGTGGAGTTTTCCATCTATTATCCTTTATAGGGCTAGATTTGTGGAAAGATATTGTGCAAATTTGGTTTGGTTATGGAATATCTTGTTTTGTCCATCTATGGTAACTGAGAGTTTTGCTGTGTATAATAGCCTGGACTGGCACATGTGTTCTCTTAGGGTCTGTATGACATCTTCCCAGGATCTTTTAGCTTTCATAGTCTCTGGTGAGAAGTCTGGTGCAATTTTGATAGGTTTGCCTTTATATGTTACTTGACATTTTCCCCTTACTGCTTTTAATATTCTTTGTTTATTTTGTGCATTTGGTGTTTTGACTATTATATGATGGGAGGAATTTTTTGTTCGGGTCCAATCTATTTGGAGTTCTGTAGGCTTCTTGTATGTTCATGGGCATCTCTTTCTTTAGCTTAGGTTAGTTTTCTTCTATAATCTTATTGAAGATATTTACTGACCCTTTAAGTTGGGAATCTTCACTCTCTTCTATACCTATTATTTTTAGGTTTGGTCTTCTAATTTTGTCCTGGATTCCTTGGGTGTTTTGGGTTAGAAGCTTTTTGCATTTTGCATTTTCTTTGACTGTTGTGTCAATGTTTTCTATGGTATCTTCTACACCTGAGATTCTCTCTTCTATCTCTTTTATCTGTTGGTGATGCTTGCAACTACGACTCCTGATCTCTTTCTTAGGTTTTCTATCTCCAGCGTTGTCTCTCTTTATGATTTCTTTATTTTTTCTATTTCCATTTTTAGATCCTGGATTGTCTTGTTCAACTCCCTCACCTGTCTCTTTGTGTCTTTCTGTAATTCTTTAAGGGATTTTTGTGTTTCTTCTTTAAGGGTTTCTACCTGTTTACCTGTGTTCTCCTGTATTTCCTTAAGGAAGTTATTTATGTCCTTCTTAAAGTCCTCTATCATCATCATGATATGTGATTTTAAATCAGAGTCTTGCTTTTCCAGTGTGTTGCATTATCTTGGGCTTGCTGTGGTGGGACAACTGGGTTCTGATGATGTCAAGTAGTCTGGGTTTCTGTTGCTTATGTTCTTGCCCTTGCCTTTTGCCATCTGGTTATCTCTGGTTTTAGCTGGTCTTGTCTCTGACTGTGACTTGTCCCTCCTGCAAGGCTATGTGTCAACACTTTGGGAGACCAGTTCTCTCCGGGAAAAATTTGGGTATGGAGAGCTGTGGCACAAGGTAAGCTCCGGAATGCAGATGGAAACAGGAAGAATCCTGTCCCCAGCTTTTCCTTGTTTCCTGTGCCCTGATGGTTCTGGGTGGGTCCCTTTTGGGCCAGGAATTTGAGCAGAAGTGGTGGTCTTACCTGTGCTCACAGGTGTGTCAGCACTTCTGGGAGATCAACTTTCTCCCAGAGGTATTTGAGTATGGAGAGCTGTGGCACAAGTTCAGCTCTGCTGTGCAGACAGAAGCAGGAAGGACCTTGTCCCAAGCGGTTCCTCAGTTCCTGTGTCCTGAAGGCTCCAGCAGGTCCCTTGGAGCAGAAGTGGTGGTCTTATCTGTGCTCACAGGTGTGTCAGCACTCCTGGGAGACCAGCTCTCTTCCAAAGGTATTTGGGTATGGAAAGCTGTGGCACAGGGTCATCTCCAGGCACCAATGGAAACTTGAAGTGACACAAGTGTTTTTTAATAAAGCTATGTGGGATGCCTTCCATCATCCTGGTTCAAATAAGTATCAACCTCAATAAAATATTCAAGGAGTCTTTTTTTTTAATTTTTTACACAAGAAAATAGCTTTCTTATTTTTGTTATATAAATTCATAATACATGATTATTGACAAACTTGCCATGTGTTTTTAAAAGAATAAAGTATAATGTCAATGTATGATATAATTCTCTGAGCATAGCATTCTCAATGTTTTGTTATATTTTCTTCATGAATCTCCATACAAATTCATATGCATATAATTTTATAGAAATGAAACCAAATCATAAAAGAAATACTAGCCATACCCATACATGCTTCCTAATTTTAATCCTTTTCTTTTCCCTTTACTTTTTCTTCAATAAATAATTTTCCTCAAATGATTAAATACAAATGTCTTCATTTATATAGCTTATACTTTTAAAAAAATAGAAATTTTAGGCCAACACACACACATAGTATTAGCGTTGATTGATACTTCCCAGCTTCTTCCCATGATATTCATAGTTGAAAGTCCACTGTTGTCTTACATTAATTCTCATGTCTCCTTGGTTTTAGAAAATCCAGACATGTTCAGACTTTTAACTTATTGAAGCAATTTATTGATATTCTGTGATTTAATTTTAATTTAGGTTTACATTTGCCCAATTTACTAATTGGCAAATTTAAGTTCTTTAAGTTCTTTGTTGACCTGGGGATAACTTCTTCACTTTCTAAATAGAACAGCTTTCATTTTTTTTGCAAAATCTTAGACACTTCAATAATTATCTCTACTAATGCTGCTTCTCCTTTTTGCTCCCTGCCTTCTATGTCTGAAGTGTTAAATGACATTAAACTTCTTACTCACTCTTCTAGATCCTTTCACCAATCTCTCTTTCACATTTCTTGCTTTTTTAAAAAAGTCTTAGTTCACAAATTGTTTGATGGATTGAAAACAAGAAATTGTGTAATGGGAGTAATTATAGAAATGTTTTAGGAGCTAAGGTGCAGGTGGATGACTGATGTGTTGCTTTGTCACAGTTGCTTTCAACAATTGCACAAAATTGGTGACAACACATGTTTATATTCTCACAGCTTGAGATGTCAGAATTCCAAAATGCTTTAAGGGGGTTGAATCAAGGTACTGAAAGGTGAAGTGGAACTTTCTAGTTGTGTCATGTGATGCAAAATGCTACAATTAACAGACTATTAGAAGAAATAGAGGAATACTCCTAGTGTAGTATTCCTAGTATAATATAGTTATTCTATCTTTGTTCTAGCTGAAGTTGTTTCCTCTTTGGTGTGTAACATTTTATAAGTAATGATATTACAGCATTTATTTGCTTGTTAGTAGCTGATGTGTTTATTGATTGGTATCATCATCTTTAGAAGAACTTTTCAGCCATTATATTTTGAAAATTCCACTGAAAATGTAAGTCTTTTTCTTTTTTCTCTGAGAATGGCTACCTTCAAGCCCTCTCTCTCACGGTAAATTCACTATGCTATCCTACAGCTTTGACTCCTTCTCTATTGATTGGTTTTTATTGAGCTACCTGTAATTTTTTAAATAATTTCCTTAGTTGTATTTATTCATTGTACTTGGTAATTTATTTACAATTTTTATTGCTAAAACTATAAATTTATAAACCTACTGTCAATTTTTTCAGTTTTTACCAGTTATTGATATTTTCAGCATTATCCAAAGACCATATAGGCATAATTAATGTTTTCCTGTAATATAGCAGCTTGAATATGCAAATGTTGATGGTAAAGAATCTATGTACTTTGTTATTCTTGACTATTTGATTTGCATCCTTCACGAAAATGTCTCCTCAGTAACTCAAAGTTGCTGGGTTCATGCCAACATCCAGAATTCACCTAAATGTAAGCTTATAGCATTGTGACTGCCCATCAATGTGAATCTATGCTGCAAACTCATACAGGACTGGTAAATATGAGATTTATTCTGGCCTTTAGTATAGCTCTGTGCTGTCCTGGGAAAGGTAGAAAAGGTTCTCTCAACTTCCTTATTCGCATATTTGCTAGATTGCATTGATTCCCTGTCCCCCATAGAACATTCAAGTTAAAATGTCTGAGATAGGAAAGCATATATAATGCAAACTCAGATTAACATTCTACTTATGTCTCTGATTTCTAATTTTGCTCTTCCTTGAGGCAAATTACTTTTTACTATATTATTAGTAATGTAAGACTTTAAAAATATTTTTATTTGAGACAGGGGAGATGGCTAACCAGTTAAAAGTAAGTATTGCTCTTGCAGAGGGCCTGCGTTCAATTCTAAGCACACATATGGTAACTTACAATCATCTATAACCCTAGTTTCAGGGGATTCAATGACCACGCACCTGGTGCATATACATTCATGCAGACAAAACATTCATATATATAAAGCAGAAGCAAATGAATCTAAAAATTAAAAAGAAAATATTTATTTTATTTTTGAGAAAAGGTCTCATGTAGTTTTGTTAGCCAGCAACTTGGTATATAGACTGGACTCGTCTCAAACTTACAGAAGTCAGCTTGCCTCTGCCTCACAAGAGATTAAAGTTTAGCCCAGCTAAAGGGATTTTATTTTTGTTTGTTTGTTTGTTTTGTTTTAAGATAAGTTTATAGTATGAACTTTCTCTGAGACCAGCCAATGTTCCTCTCTTATCCTCTCAATAGTTGAGATAACAAGTCTGTACTACCAGGCATAATTTTTAAAACCTCCATCTAAAACATCTAGTTGTTTTTTAGCAGACTGTGGGTGTAACTTACCTTACCTTTACTGAAAACAAAATTCTCATTTGAAAGCTTTCTCTGCTGAATTGAGCTTCAAAAGGTAATTCCTTCTGGTAGTAAAGTATAAGGGCAATTAGGATTTGTTAAGTGTCTGGAAGAACTGAATTCTATATGCATATTTTCTCTTTCACAAAACCTATCAAATGTCTCCACAGTAGGAGTTCATATTTATTGAGGAGCAAATACAGAGATTTCCAAGAGTGATGTAAATACCTTTATCCACAGGAATTTTGATGGAAAGATGAAATATCTCTTAGACTTACAACTCCATAAGCAGAGTTTAACATTAGATTCTTGTTTGACAAGGAAGTCTGAAAGCTTACAGATAAAATTCCTGAAGTGAAGTGTTGTTAACATGCCTAAAGCTGGAAGGCAATGTGTTTGTAGCTGTGCTGGGAAATGAGTTCTCAGATGTTGAGTGTCTGAGTCCCAGCCTCAGCTCTACACATACATACACATATCCTTAGACCAATGATTTATTCTATCAGGGGATAGTAGTATTATCTCTTTCATGAGAGCTACACGGCATAATGTCATTAGGATAAATTACACGTTGACTGGCTCCTAATGTTTGATAAATATTATAGAATATCCCATTCTTTTAGCCCAAGAAACAGTTTGCAGTGTAATTTTTTTACTGTTAATTAAGCATAAAAAATTATCAAAACCTTTATATCAACTCCCATTCTTGCAAACAGCAACTAGTTTCTAAAATACAATGTCTGTCAGGAACCTAAAGAATTATCATGACTGTGCTCGCTTCGGCAGCACATATACTAAAATTGGAACGATACAGAGAAGATTAGCATGGCCCCTGCGCAAGGATGACACGCAAATTCGTGAAGCGTTCCATATTTTTATAACCACTCAAACATAAAGATAGCGTCAAGAATGGCAGATGGCAATAATCACTATGCCTTAATCTCTCTTAATATCAATGGTCTCAACTCCCCAATTAAAAGACATAGACTAGCAGACTGGATACGTAAACAGGACCCAGCTTTTTGCTGCATGCAGGAAACGCACCTCAGTGTCAAAGACAAACACTACCTCAGAGTAAAAGGCTGGAAAACAATTTTACAAGCAAATGGCCCCAAGAAACGAGGTGGAGTAGCCATCCTAATATCGGATAAAATTGATTTTCAACCCAAAGTCATCAAAAAAGACACAGAAGGACACTACATACTGATCAAGGGAAAAATCCACCATCAAGAACTCTCAATCCTGAATATCTATGCTCCAAATGCAAGGGCACCCTCATTCGTAAAAGAAACTTTACTAAAACTCAAAGCACACATCGCACCGCACACAATAATAGTGGGTGACTTCAACACCCCGCTCTCTGAAATGGATCGTTCAGGAAAGCAGAAACTAAACAGGGACACAGTGAATCTAATTGAAGCCTTGGACCAAATGGAACTAACTGATATATATAGAACATTTCATCCTAGAGCTAAAGAATACACCTTCTTCTCAGCTCCTCATGGTACCTTCTCCAAAATTGACCATATAATTGGTCACAAATCAGACCTCAACAGATACAAGAAGATAGAAATAATCCCATGCCTCCTATCAGATCACTATGGAATAAGGGTGGTCTTCAATGGCAACAAAAACAAAAGAAAACCCACGTACACATGGAGGCTGAACAATGCTCTACTCAATGATAACTTGGTCAAGGTGGAAATAAAGAAAGAAATCAAAGACTTTTTGAAAGTTAATGAAAATGAAGGCACAACATACCCTAACTTATGGGACACAATGAAAGCAGTGCTAAGAGGAAAATTCATAGCCCTGAGTGCCGCCAAAAAGAAACGGGAGACAGCATACACTAACAGCTTAATGGCACACCTGAAAGCCCTGGAACAAAAAGAAGCAAATACACCAAAGAGGAGTAGAAGGCAGGAAATCATCAAACTCAGGGCTGAAATCAATCAAGTAGAAACAAATAAAACCATACAAAGAATCAACAAAACGAGGAGTTGGTTCTTTGAGAAAATCAACAAGATAGATAAGCCCTTAGCCAGACTAACCAGAGGGCACAGAGATAGTATCCAAATTAATAAAATCAGAAACGAAAAGGGAGAGATAACAACAGAAACTGAGGAAATTCAAAAAATCATCAGATCCTACTACAAAAACCTGTATTCAACACAACTAGAAAATCTTGAGGAAATGGACAATTTCCTTGACAGATACCAAGTACCAAAATTAAATCAGGATCAAATAGACCATCTAAACCGTCCTATAACCCCTGAAGAAATAGAAGTTGTCATTGGAAGTCTTCCAACCAAAAAAAGCACAGGTCCAGATGGTTTTAGTGCAGAATTCTATCAGACCTTCAAAGAAGACCTAACACCAATACTCTTCAAACTGTTCCACAAAATAGAAACAGAAGGAACACTACCCAACTCGTTCTATGAAGCCACAATTACACTAATACCAAAAGCACACAAAGATCCGACAAAGAAAGAGAATCTCAGGCCAATCTCTCTTATGAATATCGATGCAAAAATACTCAATAAAATTCTTGCCAACCGAATCCAAGAACACATCAAAACGATCATTCACCACGATCAAGTAGGCTTCATCCCAGGGATGCAGGGATGGTTCAATATAAGGAAATCCATCAATGTAATCCACTACATAAACAATCTCAAAGAAAAAAACCACATGGTCATCTCATTAGATGCTGAGAAAGCATTTGACAAAATTCAGCATCCTTTCATGCTAAAGGTCTTGGAAAGATCAGGAATTCAAGGCCCATATCTAAACATAGTAAAAGCAATTTACAGCAAACCAGTAGCCAGCATCAATCTAAACGGAGAGAAACTTGAAGCAATCCCACTAAAATCAGGGACTAGACAAGGCTGCCCTCTCTCTCCATATCTTTTCAATATAGTACTTGAAGTTCTAGCTAGAGCAATTAGACAAGAAAAAGAGGTCAAAGGGATACAAATTGGAAAGGAAGAAGTCAAACTATCACTATTTGCAGACGATATGATAGTATACATAAGCGACCCAAAGAACTCCACCAGAGAACTCCTACAGCTGATAAACGACTTCAGCAAAGTGGCCGGATATAAAATCAACTCAAGCAAGTCAGAAGCCTTCCTATACTCAAAGGATAAGCAGGCTGAGAAAGAAGTAAGAGAAATAATACCCTTTACGATAGCCACAAACCATATTAAGTATCTTGGCGTGACGCTAACCAAACAAGTGAAAGATCTGTATGACAAGAACTTCAAGTCTCTGAAGAAAGAAATTGAAGAAGACCTCGGAAGATGGAAAAATCTGCCATGCTCATGGATTGGCAGGATTAATATAGTAAAAATGAGCATCTTACCAAAAGTAATACACAGATTCAATGCAATCCCCATCAAAATCCCAACTCAATTCTTCATAGAGTTAGAAAGAGCAATTCAAAAATTCATCTGGAATAACAGAAAACCCAGAATAGCTAAAACTATTCTCAAGAGTAAAAGAACCTCTGGGGGAATCAGTATCCCGGACCTCAAGCTGTACTACAGAGCAATAGTGTTAAAAACTGCATGGTATTGGTACAGTAACAGACATGTAGATCAATGGAACAGAATTGAAGACCCAGAAATGAATCCACACTCCTATGGTCACTTGATCTTTGACAAAGGAGCTAAAACCATCCAGTGGAAAAAAGATAGCCTTTTCAACAAATGGTGCTGGCTCAGCTGGAGGTCAACATGCAGAAGAATGCAAATTGACCCATCCTTATCTCCTTGCACTAAGCTCAATTCTAAGTGGATCAAAGATCTCCACATAAAACCAGACACACTGAAACTAATAGAAGGGAAACTAGGGAAGAACCTTGAACATATGGGCACAGGGGAGAATTTCCTGAACAGAACTCCAATAGCTTATACTCTAAGATCAAGAATAGACAAATGGGACCTCATTAAATTACAAAGTTTTTGCAAGGCAAAAGACACTGTCAAAAAGACAAAGCGGCAACCAACTAACTGGGAAATGATCTTTACCAACCTTACATCCGACAGAGGGCTAATATCCAAGATATACAAAGAACTCAAGAAGTTAAACTCCAGAGAGGCAAGTAACCCTATTAAAAAATGGGGTACAGAGCTAAACAAAGAGTTCTCACCTGAAGAATATCTAATGGCTGAGAAGCACCTAAAGAGATGTTCATCATCCTTAGTCATTAGGGAAATGCAAATCAAAACAACCCTGAGATTCCATCTCACACCAGTCAGGATGGCTAAGATCAAAAACACAGGAGACAGCAGTTGTTGGCGAGGATGTGGAGAAAGAGGAACACTCCTCCACTGCTGGTGGAATTGCAGGCTGGTACAACCACTCTGGAAAGCAGTCTGGCGGCTCCTCAGAAAACTGGGCATGACACTTCCGGAGGATCCGGCTATACCACTCCTGGGCATATACCCAGAGACTTTACCTGCATGCAATAAGGACACATGCTCCACTATATTCATAGCAGCCTTATTTATAATAGCCAGAAGCTGGAAAGAACCCAGATGTCCCTCAACGGAGGAATGGATTCAGAAGATGTGGTATATTTACACAATGGAATACTACTCTGCAATTAAAAACAATGAATTCACGAAATTCCTAGGCAAATGGTCAGAACTTGAAAATATCATCCTTAGTGAGGTAACCCAATCACAAAAGATCACACATGGTATGAAGTCACTGATAAGGGGATATTGACCCAGAATCTCAGAATACCCTAGACACAATCAGCATATCAATAGATTTCTAAAAAGATGGAAGGAGAGACCCCTGGTCCTGGAAAGACTGGATGTAGGGGAACGCCAGGACAGAGTAATGAGAGGGGGTTGAACGGAGAAAAGAGGGAGGGAAGGGGGCTTATGGGACTTTCGGGGAGGGAGGAAACGGGAAAGGGGAAGTGATTTGGAATGTAAATTAAAAAAATAAAATAAAATAAAATTAAAAAAAAAAATAAAAGAGCATACATAGAAAAAAAAAAAAAAAAAAAAAAAAAGAATTATCATGACTGATAATCATGATTGTCAGTATACTTCAGGAACACAGCTGTAAAATGCTGCAAGTAACAGATTATCACAAGGAAATAGGGGCATAGTCCTAGTATAATATTCCTCCTTCTTTATCAGGATTTACTGGCTAGAATTTTATGATTTTCACATATACAGTGCTTTAGTATACATTCTTTTATTTTATAGTTTCCAAGCCTACTCTGAAAATTAAATCATCTACAACTGCCAGAGATCAGAATAACCATCTAGTTTAATCAGATGAGTGGAAGTCTACATTGTCTTGTATGGACTCCTACCCATGATGGCCAGGTTATTTCCCTTCCTTTCTCTCCAGCAAAAATTAAAATTCATTTGTTCTATCCTGACACATGCATTATTGAAGGCCGTGAGGATGCTGCTCCACCTTTAACAGCTCTGACTACTTTGTTTAATCACTTTCACTATGACAAAAGTCATCGTGATTTGAACAAAGTTGTTTACCTTTTGTGTGTATGAGTTCAGAGTCTCCCAGAGCCTGGCACAGAGAGAAAAGAAGTATCTATTACATAAATAGGTGGATAATTACTTTATTTCTACCAGAAAGTTTTCTTTCCATTATTTTTTGTAATATACTGCATTTATTTAATAAACCACAACATACTTCTAAATCAGTACTTCTGTTTTGCTTATCCATTTCTTGGCAGTACAAACAATGCATAAATTTACTCAAATCACACTCCAATCCACAAGTCAATATTTTGCTAGAAAACAAGTTGAAAGTTTAAACTTCTTTGAAAAAGGTCTCCTTTCATTTGAATAAATGCAAAGGCCATGAGAATATGACATCTTGGTTCATCTGGTCAGACATAAATGTCTTTATAATACTTTAGAAAGTTACTGTTGAATTCCCATTTGGCTCAACTATGCAATAAGAATGGCACCAATCGTTGTGTTGTCTGTATCACGTCCCCAATCCCCAGAGATAGTTCTTCTTTTGAAGCATTTGAAAACTTAAAAATAGATTCTTGAAAAGAAATCCTATTATCTCATCCCATGGCCTTTACCAAAGATTGGAAACTGCAAGAGTCTAGTCTTAGAGGTCATTTATTCCTATGTGTGCAATGAGTTGAGTGTGGAAGTCTCTGAAGACGTGAGAGCAAACAGGGCCCAGTCAATGGTCAGAGGAACTAGGCCTATCCTCCCAGGGGACAAGTACTTACTGTTCTAATGATGCTGTGCTGTCCTGAGTCACCACTGAGGAAACTGGCTGTGAAGCAATATGTCTTTCTCTGTTGTACTCAGCACATTTGCTTTTCAAAATGCCAAGGAAAGAAGGATGGGAAGAGAGACAAAATGGGAGGCAAGAATAAAAGGAGAAAAGGAGGGAAAAGAGGGAAGTGCTCCCTCCATAATCCCAAAGTCTCAAGATTTTCCTTCCAATCTTGTGCAAACCAACCTGACACCTGTGACATCTGGAACATTTACTTGCCTATTCAATTATTTTGAGCTAAACTGAAAGACATACACTTTTAGAGAAATTGATTAAACAATTTGTCTTAGGGTGCTGTGAAGAGACACCATGACCATATAGGAGGCAACTCTTATGAGGAAACATTTAATTAGGGCTGGCTTACAGGTTCAGAGGTTCAGTCCATTATTATCAAGGCAGGAACATGATAACATCCAAGCAGATGTGGGGCTGAAAGAGCTGAGAGTTTCACCTCTTGTTCCAAAGGCAGCTAGGAGAAGACTGGCATCCTCAGGCAGCTAGGACAAGGATCTTAAAGCCCATTTCCACAATGGCACACTTCCTCCAACAAGGCCACACCTACTTCAACAAGGCCACACCTCTTAATAGTACTACTCTCTGGGCCAAGCATATTCAAACCACCACACAAATCAATTTCCTGCATTATATGAAACTTTTTCATACAAAAAGTACAGCCTACTCAGGTCAACCTCCACATTCAGTGATGTCCCAGCAGTTATTTTGGGTGGATATTCCTTCAGGCAGAGATTTCACTTTTGCAGAAAGGAAAATGCTTTCCCAGAAACCATCTTTGGACTTTACCAGCCTATGAGCATTTAAAATGAAAAGCAGCAATCATGCTGAGTGACACTGGCCATTGCCTCCTGTTACAGGAAAAGGAAGGCACACCAAAGGTTCTGACAAACGCAAAATGGCTAAACACTGGACTGGGGTTCTCCTGTTGTCTGTTGAGCCAATCAAAGTTCATGTACTTTAGCTATCTCTGATTTTCCTGTCAAATAGATGATGCTACATGAGGCTATCTTCTAAAATGTATGAAAATTTCCACCCATTCTGCTACTCTGGAGCTTAAAATGGAGTAAGGAAGTCTGTTTAGCAAAGAATGTGGCTATGACTATTAATAATGAAACTATTTTGTAACTAAATCACTATGCACTGAATAATATACAGGAACCTACTGAATTTTGTTTTGTTTGTATTTGATTTTGGAGTTGTGTTTAAGGCAATAAGAGTATTGGCCAGAGTCAGGTTCTTGGTTTTTTTAATTTGTGTGTAATGCCAAGAATCCTATAGTTGACAACATTGGGCTTTAATGTGTTCATGTTAAACTACAAATAATTTTTCATTTCAAGAAGTTGTGAAGTATGCCAGTAGGCAAGACTTGCAATGTTTTTAGAGACAATGTGATGTATACATAAAGTGTTCAAAAACACTATGGTCTCTGTTCCTCCACTGTGGGAGCCAGACTTCGCAGGAGATCAAGATGACTGGAGTACCAATCATTTGTAATAGTGCCACTTAGTGTTCTCTAACATTTTCTTCTGGATTTTCCTATTTTTCAGCTCCAGTGAGTAGAAATAACATAGTGCTTGAGCTTTTATTTTACGGCAACATTTTTATACAGTTCTGACCAAATACCTAAAGAAATTAAAAGATCCTGAAAGATAACGTGATAATGGTTTTCAGAAATGTGCACCTCATTGTTCTCTCTCTCTCTCTCTCTCTCTCTCTCTCTCTCTCTCTCTCTCTCTCTCTCTCACATAAACACACACACACACACACACACACACACACACACACGCTGAACTCAGTGTGTGACTGAAATGACTATTTGAACCTTTGATCTCTCACCTCTACTTCCTGAATGCTGGATTTCATGTGCACATTCTTCCAGCATGCTATACAAACATGATATCCTTGAACTGTTTACTCAGAAGGGTTTACTTCCTTTTTTGGAGAAAGATTTTGTGAGTAGAGACCAGATGTCAGTGTTACAAGTCTTCCTTCTCTATCCCTCTATGACTTTTTTTTTTTTTTTAGGGTTCACAGACTATTGGTTCAACAATTAACTGAAAAAAAAAATGTTAACTATTACTCCAGGGCGTCAATGTAGACATGAAAGCCACCTTTAGAAAGCCCTCTATGACTTTTTGAGATAGACTCTCTTATTTAATCTAAAGCTCACTGATTGTCTAGATAAGCTGGTCTGTATGTCCTTGGTATCATGTTGTCTCTCTTCTTCACTCCCCAAATGCTGGGATTATGACAAGCACTACTATACCTAGTGATTTTCTTACATGGGTGTTAAGTATCCAAACTTAAGCTTTCAAAATGTCTCATCAAACACTTTACCCACTGAACCATCTCTCTAGACCTCAAACATTCATTTTTCAATTAAGCCATTATAACACACCAGACTAAAACTTGGGAAGCTAGTGTGTTTTAAAATAGTATTTATAAATTACTTCAGTTGTTTTCTAACTTAGGAGGTTACTCAGGGATCATTTCTCCCTAAAGCTTGTCAACTGACAACTCAAGTGATGAAGACTCCAGTTTAGGAACATAAAATAATGAATGTAAACATAAATTACTCAAATTAAAAACAACAAAGTATAGCTATACAAGTTGTCTTTCTATGTAGCTGTGTTATAGCTGGCTATGTCACTGGAAAATTATAAGAATAAATGATGACAATACATATGAAATATTTTGAATGCCTAAAATAGTATCATTATACAGCAAGGCCTTCATCACTCCCCAGGGGTTAAAGAACTGAGAAGCAAACCTCTAAACTAAGCACCTTGAGCTGTAAGTCCCTAATTTCTAAGGCCTGGATCCATAATATTTTGGTTTTCAGGATTTGAAGCTATAACCCCTGAGTCAGGTAGCTCAGACCTTAAGCTTTTAGTACATGGAGGTGCAGAACTACCAATCCTAGATGACTCTGTATCCTCACAAGTTCCACACAATAGAATAAAATGATCCCTTCCAGTTCATTGCCAGCTACTGTTCATGAACTGTACTTTTTTGTGGCTATGATAAAACATCTGGATGAAAATAACTTAAGGAAGTATTTATTTTGGCTCATGTTTCCAGAGTGATAGAGTTGATCATGAGGGGGAAAGCATGGTGGCAAGAACAGAGATTTGTCTGATCCATCTACAGGAAGCAAAGAGAACAGGAAGTGGGACTAGGCTATCACACCTCAGAGCTCACCCCCAGTGATATATTTCCTTCAGCATCTTAAAATTTCTGTAACCTTCCCAAACAGCACCAATAGTTAGGGAATAAGTATGTAAATACATGTAGTTATTGAAAATTTTTCTATTCAAACCAGCACATGAGCTACTAATGTGTTAATAATAGACCCAATATGGTATCTTTCAGGTCTTCACTGCTACTTTTTCACATAATTTTATTAACTCAGATTATATTTCTGTGATTTTCTTAACTAATATTCCATACTCAGTTTTTCCATGTGTACTTCAAAATCAACATGGAAAGCTTGAGAAAAGTAGGTGGTATTTTGGTAGAAATTTTATGATGCTGAGATGTGATCTTTAAGAAACAGAGTAGTATTTTTTTCATTAGTTTGAATCTACTGCTACATCTTTCAGGAATGTCTCATGGTTTCCATTCACAAGTTTTGCTAATTCATTAATTCTTAATAAGTAATTTCTGGTTTAATTGCTATTATATTATGTAAGATCTTATCGTCTTAATATATGGAATCTATTGATTCTTGTATGTTATTAGGTGCTTTTTTCTTCTATACTTTGAGTTATTACACATAGAGTCTGTTACTTTTTTTTAAGAACAGTGTCTTTAATCTGTAAAATAGACATTTTCTATAAAATAAAGACTAATGCCCCCTCAAGAAGTTCAAATCCACTAATCTACAAATATATTGCCTTATGTGGCAAGAGGCATCTTGTAGGGGTAGGAACCTCAGAATGAAGTTAAACTGTATTGTAAGTTGATAGATATAATAGTTCTAAAAAGAAGAGTCCAGGAGGGTTAACATCAAGAAAGAAACATTCACACAGAAATAATGGATAACTACTATGCTTTGATGATGTGATAAGTTGAGGACACAGCAACTCTGTATTGGCTTCAAAGGAGGAGACAGATCCTCATCTAAAGACTCAGGAAGGAACATCACCCTGAAAAAACCTTGAATTCAACATAGCATGATTTGCATGAAACTTGTTGCTTTGAAAATAGCAAGATTATAACTTTGTGTTTTCCAAGATATAAAATTATTTGTTTTACTTTTTATTAATTATTTCATTTATTTCTACTTCAAATGTCCCACTTTCTGGTTCCCCCTTTATGAGCTCCCCTATCTCCCCTTTACCTCTAAGAGGGTGCTCGCAAACCCACACGTCCACTCCCACCTCATCACTCTAGCATCTCCCCTCTCTGGGGCAACAAGCCTCCAGAGGACCATGCATGTCCCCTCACACTGAGGCCAGACAAAGCAGTCCTCTGCTACATATGTAGCAGGAGTGATGGACCAGCCTGTGTACACTCTTTGGTTGCTGGCTTAATCTCTGGGAGCTCTTAGGGATCCGGTTAGTTGATAGTTGTTCTTCCAACAAGGTTGCAGTCCCCTTGAAATAGCATTGTGTTCCATTTTTCCATCAGTGTACTTCTGAATAGCACACACTGAAGCAGATGTATTTATCTGCTTTGAAAATGAGATATTATGATGTCTTAGGTAGACTAATTATTTATGTTTCCTATGTTCTGGAATTTGAACAGTGAATAGTAAGGTAAATTCATAGAGAGATACATTTAATAAGACCCTGTTCCAATAACTTAAAATTTTAAAACTAAAGAATTATACAGGAAGAATAAGAAGGTCAAAGATTCCAAATAAGAGCTCTCTGTATGTAGAATTCTCTACTTAAACTGTTATTTTCATAATCTGAAGTAGAGAAATACCATTTTAATGATAGAAGAATGGGAGAAATACAGATTTTTCTAGAAAAGCAATTAAGAAAATTATGAATAATTTATACTAAAATTAAATAGGCAAAGAATGGTAGGGTATGACTGAACACATGGGTTCCTAATCTGAAGAAAAATAATAGATCAACAATAACCTTAGATTCATCCCTAATATTTCAGCCTCTTATTCTGCTCTTCTGTCTGATTCTGAGAACTGCACTCACCAAAATTTTCACACTGTTTCAATCAACTTCTAATTAGTTCAAAGTGACAAAAAATTATTAGGACAGACCTGCCAACCCATCTTCCCCACTCCCACAGTAAAAAGATGAGGAGTATATGTGTTTGAAGGCATTTAAAATTCTGACATTTCCCCCGAGTTTTGAGGTGGGGAAAATGATGATAAACAGTAGAACGGAGGCCTACCACAACCACTGGTACCCTTCCAGTTCTATCAAACTGAATCTCCATTTTTTCCTCTCAGGAGCCTACAGAAGAAATGTCACATAAAACCTCAGTTGTAGTTTTCTTATCAGGACACTGTTAAGGTTATTAATGAGGTTTAACTGTGAGTCATGGACATTTACAGAATTCTTATACTATTAATTTATATATTAACTTATGTTTGGTTTTGTTTCAGTGGAGATGAGAATTAAACATAGGGCCTGATCCATGATAGGTAAGTTCTTTACTCCTGAGCTCTATTCCCAGCCCTCCTTCCACTATTTGTTTTGAGACAAGCTTTCACTAAGTCACCTTTTCTGGCTTAAACTCGCTATACTTACCAGACAGAACTTGAAGTTGTAATGTATTAGACACAGCTTCCTATGTGGCTAGGAGTACAGGTCTTCATCATCAAGTTTAGCTGTCTATTTTTTAAATGTGATACTGTACATAAATATAAATGTATTTATATTACTTGGGATATAATGTCTTATTATATATTTTCACAAATATAAGAGCCATGTAAATGTCTTTGTTAATTCCCTGGACCACATTACACACAAGTTCACAATTCTCAGCAGTTACACTGAGGATTATATCCTCTTGAACAGAGACAGCAGTAGTAATGATGTTTGCTGTCTTTCCTGCGTATCTGCGGAGACATCTTTCTATCATATAGGTGAGTTGAGAGGATTTGATCAAACATAAGATTTTAAAACTGATTAAATTTTATATGCCTTAATTACATATTCATCATACATAGTGGGTTTGACTATGACATTTTCACAGAGGTATATAATGAATTTTGATAATATTTACACCCATTACTTTCTCTTGACCCTCCCCTACTGATCTCCATTCTGATTCCCTATTCCCAGCCTCTACTTTCATTAGTTTTTTGTTTTTGTTTTTGTTTTTTGTTTTGTTTTGTTTTGTTTTTTTTGGTTCAGGCAGTAGTTCTATATTTGACCTGCAGTTTTTCACTGCTCTAATGAGCAATAAAGACAAGTGCACTTCAAATTTATTTTAAATACTTTTCCTTTGACTCTAAAGTGGGAAAAGGTAAAGTATGGCTTATCTTACTCTCTGTAGCTCAAAACCATATACAAGCATTTGTCTAAGGTTCAAAATAACATTTTTCTTTAAATTTAGAGTGTTTAATTCTTTAAGACATCTTAAGAAAAAATCAATCATGGCAGAATGTGGTAGTTTGGCAGAAAATGAGAATCTGCTCAGTATGTTTCATTTTAGGATCTTAAATGGCTGAGAAGTTAATACCACTCTCATCGGTTAGATATTTTTACATTATCCAACAAGAACAAGAAAGACCTCTTACAACAAAGAAAAATCCTGGAATATTTTGGTTTCCATGGAAACTGGAAGAAGAGGTCGGTGAGAGGTTCCAGTCACAAGGTAGAAGGGAGTCTGATGCAAATCTTGAATCTTTAGGGTATAGCGCACCACCGAAGAGAGGATTCTTCAAACTTCAGACAGGATTACATATGAAGGGCTGAAATACAGTGGTTCAAAAGAAGGCAGCATGGTAATTCTATGGCTGGAGAATAACATTGCAAACAAGCTGGCCACAGAAGGCTTTCTGATGCTAAGAACTCAATAGTTGCTACAACTAGAGGATGCTGAGCTTCTCTGAGGAATTATACAGCAAACAGCAAGACCGATGGTGAGTCCTAAACTGAAGGAGCCCCACTGTAGAAATAATGGGAGCTTTCTTGTGAATTTCTGTACCAATTACTCTTGCATAATTCAGTATCATTTGGGACACAGAAATTATCCTATAAACTGTAAGCTATCCTGAAGAGTCTAACAACGCAAATATCTTTCTGTTTTGAATAGGTGGGTTTTGTTTCTTCAGAGTAAACCTCCAGAAAGTGAACACTGATGTAGATTATGTGAGTTAATTAATGTAATTTTGGGTTTTTTTCATTTTTCTGTTTGTTTGAGTTTTTTTTTTTGAGGGGGTAGTACTTTATTGAAACAATATTGTTTAGGGATTATGCAAAATTAGGAATTCCAGAAAAAAGTGTACTGAATGATTAATAACTGTGAATCAAATGACATAAAATAGACCAGAATAAGAGGGAAGTCAGAGTGAGCAGAGATTAATGTCCACAAAGCACATAGACGTCCTGAGACTTCAAGGATGAGGAAAGTCACCAAGTGTATTCACTGTGCCCATCATCCCACTGACTGGAAGATGCCATGACAGACTCATTCTTTTCACCAAAAATTCTTTTTACTGTCATTTATATTTTTTTCAAAACAGACTTTAATCTTTTAAGAACAATTTTAGACTTAAGGAATATTTCAAAGGTGAATAGAGAGATTTTCATGTGCTCTATGTCCAGCCCAGTAGATTTACACTGGAACACAAGTTCCTCTTAGAGCCATAGTCCAATTTCCCACTCTGTAGAAGCATGCACATTCACCTGTTTTAGCTATTTCTGTAATATGTTCTGACTTGCAAATGTATGTCCATATAAGGAATTGTAATCTTCCGGTTTAAATATTGTCAATTGACTGTTTTGGCTGAAACAAAGGGATAAGGTACATTATCCATCATATGCTTTCCTTGCCCCAGGCACTAAACAAAGAAGCAAAACAAAATTTTAAAAACAGTATGTTCAATTTTAATTTCATTGCAATGTTCAAGGTAAAATCATTGGAAGTAATGAAGTTACTTAAAACTTTTGATTTGTCTTCTGATTTTTAATATAAAAAGAACCATTAGAAAATTTTTTTACCAACATACAAATTGTAAGAAACACTGAAATGATATTTTTAAAGTAATGGAAAATGGTTTAACAGAAGAAGAGAAACTCTGGAAATGAAAAGGTGTACCAGAAAAAGTAAGATAAAGGAAATTTAAAGTGACTGTTTAAACTGCATTTATTGACTTTAAGCATCAATAACACACTTATAGCAACTGATGGGCTTTGTGAGATACATAGAAAAATAGATTAGCAATGTGCAAAGAAAAACATGGAGAGTACATGGAGCTGATCATGGTGCTATTAAATGTACAAGAGGTGATAAAGCACCAGTTTAAGGTGAGTGTGGAAGTCACAGTGTATATCCTAAAACACACAGTGGCCACTGAAAGAATAACACTAAAGATACCACATAGCTGGTCTGCCATAGAGAAATCAAGCAGGGAGATTCTTCCTTTCCTGCTGGCTTTCCCTTCTGTATACCTACATGTCTCTGTTTGTACTAGTACTCTGCTAGAGTGTTGTCGTTTTGCTTGTGTGTGTGTGTGTGTGTGTGTGTGTGTGTGTGTGAAGTACAACAAGATTAAGTATGGTAATGTCTCTAGCATTACTCTTTTTGTTCAACATTCCCTTGGATTTATGGGGTCTTTGTGTTTTCATGTGAATTTTATGGTTACATTTTGTATTTCTGTGAAGAATGAGACTTTTATTGGGATTTCATGGGATCTATCAATTCCTTTTGGTTAAATGATCATTTTCACAATACTAATTCTAGCAACCCATGTTCATAGAAATTCCATCTTCTACTGTCTTTCTCAATTTCTTTCTTCAGAATATTAAACTTTGCATTCGGAAGCCCTTCTTGGTTAGGTTTGCTCTCAGGAGTTTTGTTTTTGAAATTATTGTTAAAGAAACTGTTTCTTTCTTGGGGTATTTGTCATTGGTATAAAGAACAGTTACTAATTTTGTATGTTAATTTTGTTTCTTTCCACTTCAATAAAAGTGTTTATTATCATTAAGAGTTTTGGAGTCCTTAGTGTCTCATATATAGAATCATATGATTTACAAATAAGAATAGTTGACGTCTTTTCTAATTGTATCCCCTTTATTTCCTTACCTTATATTATTTCCTCTAGATAAGATTTCAAATACTTTATTGAATAGAAGTGGAAATAGTGTCAGCCTGTCTTATTCCTGAATTTAATTAAATTGGTCCAATATTTCCCACAGGTTGGATAATGTTGGCTATGACTTTACTATAAGCAGTTTTTATTATATTTTTGTTACATCTCTTCAGCTTTCAATCTCTGTAACTTCTATCAGGATTGAACATTGCATTTTTTCAGATACTTTTCTGCCTCTATTGAGATGGTGGTGAGATTTTAGACTTTAAATCATTTATATGATTAATTACTTTTGTTGATTTGCATATGTTGAACCATTCCTTTACCTCTAAGTTAAGTCCAGGCTGGTTATGGTTAATGATCTTTCTGATATGTTCCTGTATTTGGGTTGTATGTATTTTTTGAGAATTTTGTATCTATGTTCATTAGGGATATTGATCTATAAGTTCAGTTTTCTTGTGTCTTTAACTGGTTTAGGTATTATAGCAACACTGGTTTGTATTTGGGTACAAGAGGCATGCACAGAATACCACTCTTGGCATGTTCTCTCTCACATATGGAATTTTGCCAAAACATATATATGCAGATAACTGTACATATGGATACAGTATAACATGAAGAAAACAGAACAAAATATGAAATATAAGAAGATGAAGAAGGACTAAATGCAGGCAATGAATATGGACTATGAAATATGAAATAAAGCTATTTTTTTCTAGTTCCAATTCTGTTGTAGAATTTTAGTTATTGGTGGCAGGTAAGTAGGTGCATAAATAATATTTGATAAAAGTATTATTTTTCTTGTTCTCTCTTTTTTTCTGTACTGTCATTGAGAGCTCTCCTATTTTGTCAATGGAAGCTGCCTTAACCTGTGAAAAAAGCCAATAAATTTGTAACATGTTTTATGATTTTGTCTTTTAATACCACATTGAAGGCCCACATAGAAAAAAACAAGACTAGTTAACATTTTGCAACTTATATCACTAACCTCACGGGTAGAATACTAGCATAAAAACAGAAAAGAAGACTTCACTCAGAAGATACTATCCTCATTCATTCAATTTCTCTGTCTGTTCCATTGATTGTCAATGAGAATCCATGGAAAATTGGCATAACATCAAATAGTATTCATAGTATACTGTATACAATAAACAGTATTCATAGAATACTGCAAATAGAATTCATGGTGAAATAGTCATAACATCAAATTCCTGGATAACAAGATAAAATACAACTTTATTTCCCAGCATACTACAGTACATTATTACCTCAGATTTAACCACTGAAAACAAATTCATCTTATAGTGTTGGAGTCACAAATCTGACCAAGAACTCTATGAACTAAAAATCAACAAGTTGACAAGAGGACAGATGTGGTGATTAAAGCAATATTGTATTTGTTTCCAGTTAATAAACTTCTCATAAACACAGAACAGTACAAATCTATTATTCTGAAGTTTTCAAACTTAGAAAAATCCTAAATATCCTAAATAACTTTCCACACAGTGTCTATAGTCCTGCATTCCTCAGGGGCCCCTGTAAGGAAGCCTTTGCCTGCTGCTATAGTCCTTGGCTTTTGACCTATTTCTTCCTTAAGACCAATGGCACAATATCTTCAATTCCCCTTTAGTTTCTGATATACCTACCTTCACATTTTCGGTGTATAGAAGGTGTATTGTCATGTGTGTACAACAGAATGTATTTTTAATCCATCTCAAGAGTCTTAAATAACCCTATATGTAAAATCTCTTTTGCCCTGGAAAGTAACATAGTTATAGGTTCCCAGATTCTGGATGGCATTTGCTCTAGTGATGCGCTTAAATCTACAAAAGAATAAATCAATGGAACAATAGTGTTGTTTACATTGACTGACAGGTTCCAAGGATTTGTCCTAGAATATATTTCAACTTTCACTAACTCACCTGAAACAGAACCCAGGTATAACCTAAGGTATTCACAACTGGAGAAAAAAGACACAAAGTAGCTAATCCAGATGATTCAGAAAAAAAATTTAAATATCAAGTAAATGAAAAATGCATGCTTGTGAATGGGAGCACTCACTACTGTAAAGCAGTAAGACTCCTAGGTTTGACCCGTATTCTTTGTCCCTTTCAAAAATCTATTGTGTGTCTTTATGGAAGCTCACAAACTAAGTATGAATGAATCTCAAAATGCAAACAGTCAATAATATACATCAGTCTGTTTTAATAAAGACAGTGGGTTTGAGGGGATAGCTCTGTGGGTAAAGCTCTTGCTGTGCAAGTGTTAGGACCTGACTTCAAAGCTCAAAACCTCAAGTAAAGGTTTGTATGATAATGTGCATATGTAGTCAAAGTGATAGGAGGTAGATGCAGGAAAATTCCAGGAAACTCACAGTAGTGAAAAAATAAATAAGTAAAACCTTTCTCAAACCAGGTAAAATATGAGAACCAACATCCCAAAGTTCTCTGATCTCCAAACATGTGTTATGGTAGACAGACACTACACACACACACACACACACACACAGAGAGAGAGAGAGAGAGAGAGAGAGAGAGAGAGAGAGAGAGAGAGACAGACAGACAGAGACAGAGAGAGACAGAGAGAGACAGAGAGAAGAGGAAGAAACTACTTCATTAAATAATAAATAATAAATCTAGCGTGTTACTGTTACATATAGACAAAAATACCAAAAATATTTAAATGAGCATAAAATTTAACTTAAATGCCAGAGAGGGTATGAGGGAAAGGGAACTTCCATCACACTGTTAATGAGATTGCAAACTGGTCCAGACACTCTAGAACTCAGTGTGGAGAATTCTCGAAAAGCTAAAAATAAATCTACCAAATGACACAGCTATACCATACCTTACCACAGACCCAGAGGACTTGATTTCCTATTCCTCTTGTGTTTACTCATCCACACTCCTTGCTGCACTATTTACGATAGCTAGGAAGTGGAAGCAACCTTAGTTTGAATGAATAATGAAAATGTGGTGCATAAACACAGTAGAAAAATAAAAAGCCATAAGATTTATAGATGAATGAATAGAACTAGAAAAGATCATATTGAGTGAGGTACCCAGATTCAGCAAAACAAATGCTGAATGTTCTACCTCAACTGTTGTTCCTAACTCTAAATCTTCAGATGTGAATATATAACATTGAAGAACTGCAGAAACCATGAAAGGAACCATTGGGGTAGAGGATGAAGAGAGAAAGGGGAATAGTGAATACACACAACTTCATGGGGGGGGTGCAAATAAGAAAAATTGGAGGGAACTTTAATTATGGGTGGGGAAGAAGATTAGTTAATTCAGGCAAAGAAGAAAGAAGAGGAAAGTAGCAGTAACAGTAAGAATGCCTGCAAAAGTCATAGGAATCGAGTTATGATCTGGCTACCTAAAATTACAGATAATTCATATGTCTGTGAATAAACATATATACACAGTTTAAGGAAATTTTCCCATCTTGGATGACAATACTCTCTTCAAAAGCCATTCATCGATTATCTAAAAAACCCCTATCATTAACAATGAGAAGTTATTTTTTTCAGTTTTTGGCCAGAATTGTCTAATTTTGAGACCCTCAAAATGTCTATTGTTGTTGCCCTTGGTTGTTCTTAGAGGGCTAAGGTAAATCCCTACTGCTGAAGACACCATAAACTTCAGAAACCCCTGGGTTGGAACTGACATAATGCTTCCTCCCTAAGGACTAGTTTTCATGGTTTTAGAAAGCTCCAAGCAAGCTTCCAAAAGAGGGAAGCTACAAACAGTCCTCCCTGGCTATGACGTCTATGAATCACAACAATGACTAGCACAGCATGATAATCATGAGGATAAAATGGTGGTACATACACTTTGGTGATAACCAACAGGTTTCTAAGTAGAATTAAGAACCACAGAAAAATAGGAAAACTATGCTTGGTACTGGAAACTTAGCCAACTATCTGGGACTAGTGAAGATATGTATCTTGGAGAACTTTCAATTCCCACTTTAATAAACTAGCATAAATCCTAACCACTTCCTTAATATGTATCCTCATACCCAGAGATAAGTGTAGGTCTCATCCCCTCATTCCCCCTCAAAAGTCTCCTTTCAACAGATAGAAACTCCTACAGAAAATCCTAATTGATTACTACATTTCTTAAATGGCACAAATATGCCAGTGAAAATATGTTTTATGATTTAGAGATGATTTCTATTCATTAAAAAAAGGCATTTAAGAGGTGAAAACAAAAAGAAGGTGGAACTGAGGAGATTCTTCAAGGCAGAAGTAATCCATAGTGCCCAGGGCAGTTTACTAGATACCATGTGAGATTTTTTTCTGGCTAATAATAAACCCACTCTCAAAAGCATCCTAATGTGCCTCATAAACTACACGTTCTTTTGACTGATATTTCTGTTTTGAAACCTAATTTTGAAAAAACTATACCCTCTGATTTGATATCCTGTTCAGTCACATGGGATGAAGCTTCTTGAGTCTGCTGGGCCTCTCCTGCAATAGGCTCCAACTTTCTGTTCCCCCAGCTGACATTCATATATGCATACGTTATCAGTTATCTCCTTTTCACTTTTCCTTTATGACATTATAATATGAATATTTTAGCCATATTTTCAGAAAGGAATGTATTCAAAATAAACAATGCCAGTTCAGGACTCTGCCTGGAGCTATCTTTCCTATTCTTTACTCATTTAAATGCCTTCTTGTAGTGACATCTACTTTAGATATACATCAGAACAAAAACCAGAGATGGTAATTTTCTCTCAGAAAGAAGACCTTTTTCATCCTCCTGAGAAATGTACCTCTCTTTTTGCATATTTGGTCATGTGTACCTATTGCTGTTACCAATTTATTACTTTAAAATAATTATTTTCATAATTATACACATTCATTATGCCAATTTGTTAGATTTACACAGTAAGTAGGAATTAGTAATTAATGTCTGTAAGTCAGGAACCTGAAAAACACTGACATCATTTCTGTGTGGACTTGCTGGGTAAACTGAGGTTCTCCTAGTTTGTCATGATCAGAAACATGCTTAGATTCCAAAGAGTGTAATTTCTTCCAATTCTGCTCTCCTCCTGCTTTTTATCCACAATAGCACTGAAGATTAAGATTTAATTAATGTATTAAAAGGTCACTTTATCGTCAAGGACATCAGCCCCGATACAAGGAACATAGGATAATTGACTGGAGCTGTTTTGATTGTTATCTGAGAAAGGACTAAAGTCATGATTGAAGGGCTGTGTAAATAAGTGGTTTCAAATGGGTATTGAGAGTACCTCATTGTGTGTTTCTCTCTGAGATGAACATGCAGTTTTTATTGAATATGCAGTAGTAATATCAATTGACTTCCTCCTTCCATGTTTCATCACCTTGACCATGAGAGCACAATAGATGTCTCAATGAAAGACACATGCTGATCTACTGTGTGACAGCATGCACTTAAACTTGAGTGGGAACCCTGTTATCTATGAGTTATTATGAACTCATAAGCAATTTATGAAAAGGAAACTTTGAAACCGAAATCTTTGTCTTATGGAGGGCAGGAAGGTGAAAACTTCAGTTGTTGTATACTCCAATTCTGTTTTGATGAGCACAGCAAAAGGGATCTTGGGTAAATATCATTGCAAAAGAAATGCATACTTGCTTTCTCTATACCCACATTGAGCTCTAAGATGCAAATACAGTTGTGAGCCTTAAACTACAGCATTTGTAAAGTGCAAAAAACAAAAATGTTTCCAAGATTTTCATAACAGCCTGGATCCTTGAGGAAAAAAAAATGTTCTTTAGCACATATTCTTGTTCAGGCAGGCCAGGAGAAGGCTGAGCATCTTTGCTTAAAATCTGCTGGATCTCAGAACAGAATTTTAGAAAGAAGAATAAAATTGATATGTCCTTTATGGGCTAAAATTAGAATAGAAATGTGACTCAAGGTTGGACTACCATTGATAAGCCTGAGAGAAGTCCAATTGCAATAATGAAAAGCAGCTCTTGCCAGCCTCACTGTACTGCTGACCGCTGCACACACAGAATAGAGCTCTTCATTGTGCGTCCCACAGTGAGAGCTGGGCTCAGAGGGTATAACTGGCAAGCTCATTCTGGTAATTTTTATTCCTGTAGAGGTAAGGTGCAGCATCATCCTGCAAGGACTCCGTGTTATGAGGCTGGTCACAGAAGGCTAATTAGAAAGAAGCTGGATTTTTATACATACAGAATTTATTTTAGATGAGGTTTAAGACCTGTTGTGATTAAAAGTTTAAAAATTAAGGGTCTGGAGAGATGGCTCAGTGGCTAATAGTAATAGATGGCTAATAGTAATAGATGGCTAATAATAATTTGCTGTCTTCCAGAGCACCCAAGTTTGGGTCCCCACATCCATGTTGAGTTGCTAACACCACCTGTAACTCCAGTTTCAGGGGATTCAAAACATTCTTTTGACCAATGTGGGCACACACATATATGTGACATGGACACACAAACATATATATGAAAACAATTAAGTTTTCAAATTAGTTTTATATGTGCTATTTCATTTAATATAATGTGTAAACACATCTATGTGGCATGCTACAAATAAAAATATGCACACAAAGATATTAATCATGTGTTCAATATATACAATCAATGAACATTATCTTAGTTTTCCTTCTACTTCTGTGATAAACACCATGGCCAAATGCAACTTAGGGATACAAGGGTTTATGTGACTTACATATCCTGATCATATTCCATCACTGAGAGTATCCAAGGCAAGAACTCAGGTAGGGCAGGAACCTGGAGACAAGAATGAAAGCAGAGGCAATGGAGGAATGGGCTTAGTGACTTGCTTGCTCAGATTGCTTCTATATACAGACCAGGCACACCCCTGCATAGAGCTGGCCTGAGCTATCCTACATTAATCATTAATCAACAAAATGTATCACAGACTTGCCTATAGACCAATCTGATGGAGACATTTTTTTTTTTGCAATTGAGTCTCCCTCTTAATATATGACTCTATCTTATGTTGAGTTGACCAAAACAAGAAATCTAACCAACACAAGGATGAATAAAATTAGAATAGTTGTAATAATCAACATTTTCAACTTATATCTCTTTTTTCAGTAACAAAGGATGAATTATGGAATGCCATGGGTGATTATGATTTCTGATCAATATAGGTAACTTAGAGCAGAAAATAGTAGCATATTGTTAATGTAAAACAAAGTTGTATTCAGTATCAAGACAAACTGAGTGTCACAATTAAATACATTTGTAGAAAAAATGTAATTCTTCCTTTTGGCAACTGATGTTTAAATAAAAGAATTTATTTAAGAATTAGAATTATTTAAGAATTTATTTAAGAATTTAGAAAAGTTAAGAGCTACTATTCATATTATGCCACACATCAGATCATCCTGGAAGGTACATTCTGGGAAATAGTTTATCAGTGGCTTTAATCATAAGAATAATTTTATCTGAAGTGTTTGTTGTACATACTTCCTGATTCTTGATATTCCTTAATTATGTAATGCATTTTGCATGTTTACTTATATGTGTTCTTGTATGTGTGCATGTTCATGTGTGCGCTGATATACTTGTGTGTACAGAAGTGTGTGTGAGAACTCCAGATGACAATTTCAGGTGTTGTCCCTCAGTCACTGTCCTCCTTTGTATTGAGGCAGCATCTCTAACTGGCTAGGCACTCATCAAATAGGCTAGATTGAATAGCCAGATAGCCCTAACAATGCGCCAGTCATCACCTCCACAGCCTTAAGATTATAAGCATGACATGTTATGACTAACACCTTTGATGTGGGCTATGGGGGTCAAATTCATGTCCTCATGCTTAGTTGGAAAGAACTTTGCCAGTAGACATACTGTCCATGATTTACTTTTTTTTTTGAGGGGTGGTAATATGTATATTAAATTTCATATGTATGCACAGGGGGAAGCCATCATTGCAGGATAAGAGTTCCAATCCATAGACAATGTCAATGAGTTTCCAAGTTCATTTAAGACAACAGAGTCTGGCTGCTGCCCTTTGTCATAGATTTCCTCCTTTTTACTGGTGGAACTGTGGGGAGACACAGTGGGGGCTGAGGGTCCCTTGGGGACATCTTGGCAGGCTGCTCTGATAACTACTGCTTTCCTTTCTTTTCTTTCCTTTTTTTTTCTTTCCCAAGGGACTGAGCACAGTCCTTCGGCCTTGGGGCAGCACAGATTTCAGAGGGAGTCTGAACAGTAGGTGTTCCTGAGTCCTTGCCCTTGGGAGGGGCTCTCTGCTTTGGGAAAGCCGCTTCCTTGGAGGGCTTCCGTTTAGGTCCCAGTTGCTTCAGTTTCCCAGCCCGCTTTTGTTTCCTAATCACTTAGGCTTTCCCATCAGACTGACTGCTTTCAGGGGGCCCTGGCAGACTCTTAGGCATTTGGGACAGAAGGTTTAGTGGACAAGCCTAGCCCTTTGAAGATGCTGTTCACCTTCTGGAAGGGCTTCTTGGAATGTTGCTGTCTCAACAACTGCTAATTTGCCTTTGCAGCCCCGCGGGCTTTTTTGGTGGGCTGACTACGGTTCTCAGACAGGTGACCTGATCCTGGTCAGATTCTGTAGGGGTAGCTGTAGGGGTAGCTGCTGCCGAGTTTCCTGCATGGGGCTGGGGAATAGAATTGGAAAATTTCTTGAATTTGGCGAAAAAGAAACCGTCCATATTATGAGTGTGAGAACAGAAGCATTGGGTAGAACGCAGAGTGGGTTGAAACCGCTTTTCTTAGAAGCAGGTAAAATCTTCCTGGCCGAAGTCCAGGATGGTGGGCACCAGCACCGCATTCCTCTTCTTCAAGGCATGGTCTACCACCCACTCTTTCTCTTCCACCGTAATGGAACAGGTGCAGTAGACCAGGTAGCCTCCAGTCTTAGAGGCAGCGTTGACTGAGTCAATAGCACTGATCAGCAGTTCCTTCTAAAGGTGGGCACAGGGCTGGATGTCCTTCTCATCCTTGTCCGTCTTCACAGCAGGGTGTTTGAAGATGACTCCTGTGCCACTACAAGTAGTATCCAGTAGTACTCGATCAAAGTCCCCCATCACCTTGGGGAACTGGTGCCCATTACAGTGGCTGATGATGGTGTTGGTGACTCCCAGCAGGTACGGGTTGCCCAAGATATTCTTTAGCTGATCTGCATTGGCATCATTGGCAAGGATCACACCTGTATTCTTCATCAGCTGAGCTATGTAGCTGGTCTTCCCTCCAGGAGCACAACACATGTCTAAGATCCACTCATGCTCCTGAGGTGCAGAGCCATGACAGGTAGCATACTCGAAGCTCACTGCTGCATATAGTGTCCAGCTAGGTACTTGGGAGTAGCGCCAATAGGCACTGAAGAATCGTATACCACAAGTCCAGACTTTGACCACTTTCCCGAAGGATCCAGATTAACCCCATGATTGATCAGAGCCTGAATAAGGTCTTGGCGACGGGTTTTCAATGTGTTGGTCTGAAGGGCAACTGACCGGGGCACCTCATTAGCTTCTAAGAACTCTATCAACTCAGACAGAGGGAACAGTTCCACGAGCTTGCTCAATAGAAAGTCGCCATAAGAACAGTAAGTAGCCAGACCCTTCTGAAGCTGATTCAGATAATCAGTTCGAGACCGGCCTTCTCGCTGAGCCCCAGTATTCCGAAGCACTCCTACTATATCCTGGATCCACTTGTGAACTTGTTGCTTCTCTGGAGTCTGGGCATCCGAGTCCGTCTCCCCAGCAGGGGGCAGCACAAAGGCTTCCTAGTCTTCCACATTAATCTGCAAATCCCCCTGTGCTTTGTCATCACTTCTGGGGTGGGACTCAGGGGAAACACCATCATTTTCTTCTTCATCTTCATTTTCATCTTCATCAGTGTCCTCTTCATTTCACTGACCTTCAGCTGTGGCGTCCCGGGCCTTCTGCTTCAGAGAAGCTCTTTCAGTAGACAATAACTTTTCCTCCTCATACTCTGATTTAGAGCCAGCTCCATAGTCATCCACCCTATCTTCATTATTGTCCTCAGAGCCCCAAAGGTCCCCCTGGGTCACCACAGCATCTTCCTCAATCTTCCTCCCCGTCCCCATCACTGTTTTGAATTGGTGCTGGGTGCTTCTTACCTCGAGCCTGAACTGCTCCTTCGGATAACTCCACAGGCAATGTTTTGATCACTGGAGATTTATTTGGCTTAGGAACTTCAACAGACCCTGCCCTCCTCTTGGCTGCCCTCTTTGGAGCATGACTTGACAGCCTCTTGAAAGTCTCCAACTATAGACAAAAATCTGACCAGTTCGGTCTCTGCATCTTTTTCTTTTCGAGCCTTTCGGCCGGGCTCATGCTTCTCTTTCTTTGTACTATTCAATTTGCGCCCCATGATCACTGAAAGCTCGGCTTGCCTAGACCTGGTTCCTGCAGACCCAGAGCCTCCAGCCAAGGCCTGCTCCAAGTGCATGTGGGGAAGAGCCCCGTGAATTACTTTTTAAATTATGGAACTGGGAATACTTTGAAAAAGAGAAAATTATGAGAGCATGTGAGAGAAAAGATTTGTTGTGAAAGCATCAAAAATGATCTTAGTCAACATCAACTCCTATATTGTCACTGAGAAGTCAGCCAGCAGGCAGGAAGCCATCATTCTGCACAGGAAGATACTAAAATGAATCATAGATGGGTTTTCAGTGAACACTTACAGAGTGAATGAATGTTTATATCACAGAGACACTATACCTTCAGGCAATGAAGGATTTTACTCTTTCATTTTTAAAATTTGTGTCTTCCTCTTCTGACATTTAATATACATATTTTATGGAGTAGTTTCCTCTCTAAACAATTATTATTCTATTTTTAAGCATGGAATATTTTGCTGGCCAGCTTTAGTCAAATTCAAATCTAATTATTGCATTAATCTAGCAAGCTATTATAAACAAGGATGCTGAGTCTCAAATAAAAAAGTTCAGTGTAACATGCTGTAACCAGATCTTCCAATTCCTCCTGGAATTAAAGTATGTGAAGATAAACAAACAGTTTAATATATCTTTTCTATCATTAGTTTATTACTTCTACATCAATTCGAGCATTGGAATCACTTGACATACCATTCATTTCACACTAGGGCTTCTAATCCAGTTGATGTAGAATGCAATACCAGAGTTGCTGGACATGTTCCTACATAATTAGATGAAAGATGAGTTCGCCATAGCTTCTGAACCAGTGTCTTCCCCTGAACTGTTATAGTGAATTCTAGATATCAAAAGTTACTTTGTAAAACAGATGGCAAGGGTGAAAGCAAACTGGGGCTACCTACAGTATCCATGAATAAGAACTAAGTATTTCTGTAGAGATGTAACAAGGAAGGTAGAGTTAAGCTAGAATTTCCAGGCATTCTGTCAGTAGGCTAATTCAAATAATTTTTCAGGCTCCAAGATATAGGGGCTGATTATATCCCTGGAACCTGGCTTGAGAGGTTTGGTGCCTGTGAGACAACACTGGAAAAGTTCACAGAAAACAAACCAACCAAACAAACAAAAAAGCTTACTCAGCTGTTCAAGACGAGGACTTGCTGGCTCCTAGCCAAGGTCCTCACATGCAGGACAAGACTCTTTGCTTCTCAGATCTAAATTAAGATTGTCTCAAACTTCCAATTCATTACGTCTATTTAACCTTCTTCAATATACACACAGCACGAAAGACAGGGGACAGGGGAGCTAAGGTTATGACTTCTGTACCCTTTGGCTCTCATTTCTAACTCCTATAAGTTTCCCACTGACATATTTTAGATTTGTTACTATTGGTCCTGGAGTGACCCTCAGCCCTTTATTTTGTTGTTTGAAAAATAAAAGGAAAGGAAAACAATGGAAATAAAAACATACAGAAACATTTACCCCCAAAATGTGTGAATAGCCCACTTTGCTGAAATTTGAAAATTCAAGTTTTAGTTTAAATTTACTCAATAATAAGTTGACAATTAGCTTAGTTGCCTCTTGATATGACCCAAGCTGTTCCTCTTGCTCCTGTTCCCAGTACAGTGCTTGCACATTCTTTCCCTTAGAGCTCATTTTCTAGCTTTATTTGAAGGCTAGGAAAATGAAATATGAAACCCTCTTCTCATGGTTTCACATCTCATGCCGTGCAACTTATCTGAGTATTCCTAACAAAGAAGGTTGCCATGAATACCAACTACTAGTATTAATATTTATTTTCATTATGTTCACTAAAGCCCCCTCATGGGAAATCTTTATTTCAATGAAAGATATCATCTGAGGTCCAGCATTATCTGTCCAAGTAGATCACATTTCGTATTGTTTCTCAGAATTGTCAGGTAACTGGCCAGGCTTGATTTCTATGATGTAGCTTCTACGAATAAAATCAAGTGATTGAAGGCCTATTGTTCCATCTGCTAAATTCCAGGCGTACTAGAGAACATGTGGATTAAAACAAATTTACTGAATTCCTATTTTGTGATTTATAGGACCAAAGGAACTAATGGGAAAATATAATTATTTAAATACACATTTAGAAGTTCTCATTGGCAAGAACTAACTGGCAAAGAGGTCAATACAACATTGCTGTTGCTTGAATGAAACAAATAGGGTTCCTCCTTTAAATGTCTTTCTGTTTTGGAACGTGCTAGTACTTAATTCTCAGTTTGGCCTTCCCTCTAACTTATACCAGGAGGAACCTGATTCAGTCCTGTATGCTAAGGCCTCTCTAACTACCCCAGCCTTGCTCCTCGAGCTTTCCCTGACACTAGACAACAGGTGTGGCCAAGGCAGGGCTCTGTGCTGTCCCCTTTAGTCTCCAGCCCGAATCCTTGTTTTCAATTGCAAACTCACAGTCCATCATTGGACAGCTCTCCCTTCAAAGTGAATCCAACATTCTCTCCCATTTTACTATCTCTGTAACTGAAACCACCTGCGGTTACAGACGAACAGGTTATCGGGTCCTCTGGATGGAGAGCTGGGGATAGAAACGGGGTGACGAGGAAAACCTGGACCAAGACAACAATGTTGTTCAAAGTCCATTGACCAACATAGTTTATTGGGTGGACCAAGGATTTCAGGTTTCAGGCAAGACCCTTCCCCCAAATTCCAGGGTGTGCTCTGGGGAACTGGTCTGGTTGTTCACTGGTTGACACCACTGCTGGGCAGTTGGGCAGCAGCCTGGAGGAACAAAGAACTTCACCTTCACTCCACCCTAGGTGGAGCAGGATTGTGACTAGCACAGAAATTTCCTCGCTCAGAAGCTGGGAGAGGAACTTCACCTTGGTCAATGTCAAGTTCCTGCCAGGTGACAAGACACCCCAATATGGCTCTCTACATGTAACTACATCTGCAACTGTCTCTTTGCTCTGACCTCTGCAACAGGTGTGGGGAGGGTGGGGGGGCTTCTGCTCTCTATAAAATGCTTGTACTCTTGAGAGAATGTTTTACAATATGTTAGCTCAAGACACTTTTCTCTTTCAGAATCCTCTAATAACTTCTTGTCATGTTTTTAAAATTATAGCAATGTGTCCTCTTTTCTGTTGCCTTAGGTAATCTGGGCCATAGGTCTCTCTTTCACTGCATCTCTTCCATCTCTTTCTTGGCTGTGGATTCTCTGAGGTTCCTTTATACTTGACCTTAGCTAAAAGCCAAGAAACCAGTGACTATTGTGCAATGCTCCCATCTAAGACACTCTGTGATTCTTGGACTCTTGTCCTAACCCTGAGTCACCACATGAGCCTTTGCTTTTGCTCTCTTGAGTCTCTTTTTCTTCTTTCTCCTTTTGCTTTTTGTCTTCCATTCTTTCTTTTCTCTCCTCTTCTTTATAATGTAATTGATTTATTCCTTTATTTCTTTATTACATATAATATTTATTTCTTCCTCTAAGTTGCATTCTTCTTGAGGATATAGACTTTGTGGTTTTTCTTACATTATAAACTTGCAAAAATTCCTGTCACATATTAAATATTATGTAAAATTTTGTTAAATGAATACATGGGTAAATTTAATCTATTTATCTGTCTAAAAAGTAGAGGTTAATAAAAGTACAGGTAACCAATTTCTAAAATAACAGTTCTTCCTTAACACCAGGTGTAACCATAATAAGCAATTTCTGTTGCTTGTCTGGTCTTCTGGTTACATTGAGCTAACGGCTTTATGACATGTCACTCATCTCTCACAATCATCTTCCAAATGTGTTCTTAGCTTCTATAGAGGGTCAGAGATGTTAAAGAACTCAGTGTTCCATTACCATACCACTTTTAAATGATGGAAATAAGTCTTAAATTGATCTAAATAAACTCCAAACCATATGAGTTCAATAACTTTATTAGTCAAAGTAGTGTAGCAGTTTCTTTTCTTTTTTAAATAGCTGGATTATTGGAATCCATAATTATGTTCAAGGTGCTGATAGTCCCATCATCCTATTAAAGAATCTTCTGGGGTAGCATGAAGAAAATTATGGAAATGCATGAAATAATAGATCAGGAATCAGAATAAGTGGATTCTGTTTTTATGTAAGCTGCACCCTAGTTTTGTAAACTGGAACTCAGCCTTTTTTTCAAAAAAAAAAAAAAGACAGGAATTAAAATAAAATCAGAGATTTGAAACTGGATTGTTCTTGAGCAAAAATCACGTTGGCAACATGTTTTCTTAATTTCTTCTTGTCCTTTTAAAATTTTCGATTAGTTTTTTTAACTGACAGATGAAAATATGTTGATTAAATGCACCATAATATTTTGAAGAGAATAAATAATTCTAAGTGGATATCATTTATTCAGTGATATTGGTTTATAAAAATACTCTACTTCTATTTTTTAACACTTTGCAAGAATAGGGTATGATGCTAGGCATAGTCACCATGTGGCAAAATATATTTCAAGACATTTCTCCTGCTTAACTGAGAAACCTCCATCTTTATTCTTTCTTTATCTTTCATGAATTTGGTAAGTGATGGGCTTGCGTCTTTACTAGCGAGTTTCTAGTATCTTCCACTTAACTAGGTAACATTTTCTACCCTAGGACTCAGGGTATTAGACTTTGTTACTTCTAAGTTAGAGTCTAGGATGTTATAACCCCTCTATTAGATCTGACAGCATACTTGACTATACTATGAGCATCCTATTGTCAGAAGTTCCAAGAAGAGATAACAGTGGAATAAATACATTGCTCAATTTCAAATTGCCCAATAAGCAACACTAATGTTATTTTCATATTTTACAAGACTGTAAAAAGACAAAATAATATTAACTATGTAATTATAAAAAAGTCTAAATGAAGCCTGGTAGTGGTGGCACATGCCTTTAGTCCAATCACTCAGGAGGTAAAGGCAGGCATATCTCTATAGACAAGGCCAGCCTAGTCTATAGAACTCTCAAGAGAATTCGACGACAGCCAGATCAAAGCTATACAGAGAAATCCTGATGGCTCCTTTGGAAAGTAAGTTATATCAAATGATGTTTTGCTGGGGCACACAATGAAAGGCTATTTTGCTAAAGCAGACACAGGTGGAAGGATGTTTTGCTATAGCAGACATGTAAAATGATACATAATGTTTAGAAGGAATATAAATACGACCCCAAAGACAGTGGGAGCTCAAGTACTGGTTCACTTTGCTCTGCCTCATTATTCTTCACTGATAATGCAGGTATTGATTCGCCTTACATTGTTTTGCCGAGCTTTGCTGGTTGTGACTTGAGAGAGAGAAACTTGCCAAAGCACTTCTCATGAGTTTCTTGTGGCTTCTTGCACATCAGCGGACTTGGGCCAATTAGCAGAACCTCACTGCTTCTGGATGGAATTGTCATTGATGACTCATGAGTGGTGATTGCTGAATAGATTGTACTGCCACTGCTAATTTATGTTGGTGTTTGGCTAGAGAACTGGACTGATGGTATCCAGACAACAAAGATTGGACTCACCCTCAAAGAACTATTTCTGAACAGATCCATTTCCCCTATGTCCTAATAACTTTTCTTATCCACTACTTTCAGAGGGTGGTGGGCTAAAGGGAAGGTTGAACCCTTATTAAAGTAGGTAGACAAAAATTCAGAGCTACAAAACCCTTCTCAAAAACAAACAAATGAACAAACAACAGCAATAACAACAAACAAAAAACTAAATATTTCCAAAAAATCTCTTCAGTCTTGACTTCCCTTATATGTGAAAGACAAGACAACCAGTTTGTTTTATTGATGTCTTCAAACTCTTACTAAAGAATTATGTTTAAAATAAGAATGTCTTATAAAAGCAGACAAGAGAATGTATCTAGTACTACAACATACAGATGTAAAGTGAAAAATCTAGTCATCCAATAATTTCTTTACAGAACGCCAAATATCTGGAGGCTTGAAAAGACTTTGGCAATTACATAAATATTTTATTCTTTTATCTGCATGCTTGTTTTACTACAGTCATTTTCTAATTTGGCATAGTGTCAGTAAGTAAGGGTTGAGGGGGCTGGAGAATGGTGGGAAAAAGTTTGTTTTTATTTTTGTTGTTTTCCCCCAAAGTACTACATAAGATATTGTAATTTGAATTTTTTAAAAGAGCTTTGGTTTGCCCAAAGGCAGTTCTGTAGTATTTAATTCATATCACACACTCCTGAGGAATGACGCTTTCAGTTTTGCCTTATGGATTTTTAGAGTGATAAATACAGTCCAAAGAACAGAGGAGCTAGAGTCGTACCATGAGACTCAGGCTCTTGAGCTGGCAAAGAGCTGGCATCACATTGCTATTAATCTAGTTACGATGGTGGATGCCGACTATATACATTGAAGATATAGGAAGAAGAAATAAATGTCAGATTATTTTAGAGTCTTCAGGATTTGGTAAAGTTTCTTATCAATTTTCTAAAGTGGCAGATATCTAACAAACCAAAAATAACCTAGTATTTTTGCTAACTGCAAACATCTATAGGTGTATTTTTAAATTTTTTATTGGTTATTTTATTTATTTACATTTCAAATGTTATCCCCCCTTCCCGGTTTTCCCTCCAAAAACCCACTATCCCACCCCTTCCCTTGTTTCTATGAGCATGCTCCTCCACCCACCCAGCTACCCACTCTGGCCTCACTGCACTAGCATTCTCCATGTGTACTCTTTGGTTGGTGGTTTAGTTCCTGGGAGCTCTCAGGGGTCTGGTTGGTTGTATTGTTTTTCTTCTATGAGGTTGCAAACCCCTTCCACACTTTCAGTCCTTCCCCTAACTCCCCCATTGGGATTCCCATGCTCAGTCTGACGGTTGGCTGCAAGCATCCTCATCTGTATCAGTAAGGCTCTGGCAGAGCCTTTCAGAAGACATTCATATCAGCTCCTGTCAGCAAACACTTTTTGTCATCAACAATAGTGACTGGATTTGGTGGCTGCATATGGGATGGATCCCAAGGTGGTGAAGTCTCTGGATGACCTTTCCTTCAGTCTCTGCTCTACTCTTTGTCCCTGGTTGCTACCCCCAGTTCCTCATACCTCATTGCTACACAATTCTATTCAACCTCCTGACCCTCTGTACATCTCCCACATCACTGTCCACACCTGATCCTGCCCCCCTCTTTCCCCTCCCACCTTCTCTTCCTCCCTCTACATCCTGTGATTATTTTGTTCCCTCTTCTAAGTAGGACTGAAGCATCCACACTTTGGTCTTCCTTCTTGAGTTTCATATGATCTGTGAGTTGTATCATGGGTTTTCTGAGCTTTTTTCCTAATATCCAATTATGAGTTGTAGCTTAAGAGTACTGTGGTAATAATAACATATCTAACAGAAATTGATGAGAAAAATGCCAGAATAATCAGTATGGACTACCTGTAACTAACTCCTAAATCTTCTCCATTAATAAGTAAGTTGACAACTTGCACAAAATTAAGCTACTATCTAACAGGGGAGGTGTTATAAAATGTGATTAGATTTGGTTTACTCATTACCTGGCACAGACTGCTATAGCAAAATGCCCTAGGCTTATGAGTAGCTTCAACAAATTCCCTCATTGTTCTGATCACTTCAGAAGCTTGAGATCAGGGTACTTACAAGAAGGTTCTCTTTCAGGTCTGAACATCGCTGTTTCTTGTATATGTATTCGTACTACATGTATTTGTTTGTGTGCTTGTGCATGCATGTGTGAGTATGTGTGTGTGTTTGGAAGAGAAAGAAACTCAAAAATGCACTTGTTTTACCAACATTATTAAATATTTGAGTAAGACTCTCCAAAATAACATCTCTATACATCACCAACAAATATATGGAGAAGATCATGAACACATTCTCATTTACAATCATGTGTGTGTTGGGGGAGGAGTATCTTAGTCAGTGTTCTATTGCTGTGAAAAGACATTATGACCATGGCAAATCATTTTTTTTAAAAAGCATTTAATTGGGACTTGCTTATAAGTTTCAAAGGTTTAGTCTATTATCCTTGTGGTAGGGAGCAGGGCTGCACACAGGCAAACATGGTAGCTAAGAGTTCTACATTTGAACCTGAAGTCAGCAGCAAGAGAGAGATGCTGGGCTTGGAATGGACTTTTTGAAACCTCAAAGCCCACACTCAGTGACATGCTTCTTCCAATAAGCCCACACCTCCTAATCCTTTCAAATAGTGCTGCTCCCTGCCGACAAAGTATTCAAAGCTATGAGCCTATGGAGACCATTCTCGTTCAAACCACCAAAGGAATTGAAGAACATAGCTAATAAAATCTTTGAACATCTGAAGAAAGACATGAGAAAGACAATAGAAAATAGACATTTCACATTCATGAATTGGTAGAATTAATATTGTGAAAATGACCTTATCTCATTCTTCACAGAAATAGAAAAAAATACCCTAAAGTTTATATGAAACCACAAAAGAACCAAGATAGCCAAAACAACTCTGAACTAAAAGAACATTGCTGCGGGGGTTACAATTACAGAACTTAAACTATATTATAGAACCATAATAAAAAAAACATGCAATAAGGACACATGCTCCACTATGTTCATAGCAGCCTTATTTATAATAGCCAGAAGCTGGAAAGAACCCAGATGTCCCTCAGTGGAGGAATGGATTCAGAAGATGTGGTATATTTACACAATGGAATACTACTCTGCAATTAAAAACAATGAATTCACGAAATTCCTAGGCAAATGGTCAGAACTTGAAAATATCATCCTTAGTGAGGTAACCCAATCACAAAAGAACACACATGGTATGCAGTCACTGATAAGGGGATATTAACCCAGAATCTCAGAATACCCTAGACACAATTCGCATATCAATAGATTTCCAAGAAGATGGAAGGAGAGACCCCTGGTCCTGGAAAGACTGGATGTAAGGGAATGCCAGGACAGAGAAGCGAGAGGGCATATACCCAGAGGCTTTACCTGCATGCAATAAGGACACATGCTCTGCTATGTTCATAGCAGCCTTATTTATAATAGCCAGATTTATTATTTATTATTTATTATTTATTATTATTATAGATTTCCAAGAATATGGAAGGAGAGACCCCTGGTCCTGGAAAGACTGGATGTAGGAGAATGCCAGGACAGAGAAGCGAGAGGGGTTGAATGGGGAAAAGAGGGAGGGAAGGGGGCTTATGGGACTTTCAGGGAGGGAGGAAACAGGAAAGGGGAAATGATCTGGAATGTAAATAAAAAAAACTTAGAAAATAAAAAAAACAAAACAGTGTGGTACTGGGACAAAAGCAGACATATATGTCAGAGGAACAAAATTAAAATCACAAGCATGAGTACACATAACTTTAGCAACTTAATATTTGCAAAATGTGGCAAATATATATGCTGTAGAAAAGAAACCATTTTCAATAAATGGTGCAGAGAAACTGGATGCTCACATGCTGGACAAAAACTAACTCCAAATTTATCAGAAACCAAATGTGAAATCTGAAACATTGAAACTGCTCAAGAAAAAGATTGGCAATATCTTACATAATATAAGTGTAGAAAAGGGCTTTCTGAATAGGACTCCATTTTCTCAAGAATTAAGGCCAACAACTGACAAGTAAGATTTCATTAAACTAAAAAGCTTCTAAAAAGAAACAACCAGCTAGGTGAAGAGGAAGCACACAGAATGGGAGAGAATCTGCCAGATCAACATCTGACTGAATGGATATCTAGAATATATAAAGAACTTAAAAAACAAAGAGTGAAAAAAAACAATGTAGTCATTTGAAAAGTGGGCCTGGAGCCCACATGATATCCATCTTATTCCAGTCAGAATCATGACAAAAATCAACAAAAGAGCTGACAATAAATGCTGGAGGGGATATGGCAAAAAGGAAACCCTCATTAATTGTCGATTGAATTACAATCTCATGCAGCCACTACAGAAATCAATATGGAGAATTCTTAAAACACTAAAAATAAACATAGAATATGAACCAACTCTACTGCTAGTTGTCGTAAGCCCAAGAGACTTAACATCCTATTCCACAGACACTTGTTCAGCCATGTTCATTACTGTTCTATTCATAATAGGTAGGAAAAGTAAAACACCTAAATGTCCTCCAACAATGAATATATAAAGAAAATGTGATACATATATACTATGGAATTCTACTCAACTGTAAAAAAAAAGACGAAATCTTGAACTTTCCAGGTAAATGGATGGACCAAGAAAAGATCAGATGATGTAACCCAGACACAAAAAGATAAACCTCAAGGGTACTCTCTTACTGGGGCTGCTAGCTTTGAATCTTCACAAGTGTATGTATATATTGTAGTAACAGCATACAGCAGGAATGTAAATAGGGACCATTTCTAAGGTATGGTTTGGGGATAAATAGGTGTGGTGGTTTGTTTATGTTTGTCCCAGGGAGTGCCACTATTAGAAGGTGTGGCCTTGTTGAAGGAAGTGTGTCACTGTGGGGTTGGACTTAGAGGTCTTCCTCCTGGATGCCTGAGGATGCCCAGTCTGTCCCTGGCTTCCTTTGGATAAAGATGTAGAACCCTCAGCTCCTCTGCACCATGCCTGCCTAGATACTGCCATGTTTCTGCCTTGATGACAATGGATTGAACCTCTGAACCTGTAAGCGAGCCTCAATTAAATGTTGTCTTTTATAAAACTTGCATTGGTCATGGTGTCTGTTCACAGCAGTAAAACCCTAACTAATACAATAGGCAAGGAAATAAATGATCTGATTAAGGAAGTAGATGCTTTTTAGAGAGGGACCAGGGACATAACTACAGAAGAAGGATGAAATAACAAGGATGTTTTCAAAACCATAAGAAATCATACTATTAACTATTATCTTCAAAATTCTAAAATACATGTAATACTATGTATAAATATACATATATAGTTTAAATAAACTTTTCTCATCTGTATTGACAATGCTTCCTCAAAGAGCCAAGCACCACCTAACGAAAACTACAATACCAGACATAAGAAGCCTTCTTATGAATTGTTGGCCAGGGCTCTCCAAGACACACAACTAGTGCCCTTGGTGGCTCTCAGAGTTGGAAAGTAAGTCCCTACTGTTAAAGATACCATGCACTTCAGAAACAGGTCCTAGAGTCCCCTGAGCTTGGACTGACCTAAATGCCTGCTCACTGGGACTAGCCTTTATGTTACCAAAGGCACCATGCAAGCTTCTAAGGAGGGAAACAATCAACAATCCTACCTAGCTATGACACCAATGAATAACATCAATGACCAGTATGGCATGATAATCTATGTTTCAGTAGTGGCACACATACTTGGCACTAACCAACAGCTCTCTAATTTAACTTAAAGTCCACTCAGCAAAAGGGAAATCATTCCTAGTACTGGAAACCTAGTCAAATGCTCAGTGCTAGTGAAGTCATGGATCTTGAAGTATAAACTACAACCCCAAATTTACTAAAATAGCAATTTGCCTTTTATACCCAATACATGTAATATTCACTTCACCATTCATCAAGGAATCTTCTCTTTGCAAGAGATAGAGGCCATTACCAAAAAAACCCACCACCAATCAATATGCTCAGTTGTGGAGCCCAGACTCACTGGATATGTCTACAAAACACTCCAGCACCTAGGGCTCAGGAAATATTGCAGAAGAGGGAGTGGAAAGATTATAAGAAGCAGAGGATCAGGGCCTTTGCTGTGAGATTAAGTCTCCTGCTAATGTCAGAAGTTTATAGCCATATAAAGTCTCACCAATCCGGTTGCCCCAATATGAGTTGAAGAAGGATGACATTAATGAACATGCCTATTGGTTATTTAATACCAAATGCTCAGCTCTGAAAACATACATAAAAGTAACACCATTCAGACTGGGCAGGCTATATTTAGAAATATATGTATATATACACATACACATATGCATATAAAAACAATTAATGAAAAAGAGACCATGAGTTTGAAAAAGATCAAATTGGAAGGTTTGGTGAGAGGACTGAAAAGGGAAAATTATACAATTATAACCTAATCTCAAAAAAATGAAAGAAAAAAGAATTCTTTGTAAATTACAGTAATGTAACAATATTGCATTGTAGAAAATACTGAGTTGCAACTGTAAAAAGAAGCTTTTTTACACACATGGTAGTAGTATACTTAAATGGCCATACATACCACAAGCAAACAAAAAACCCTGGCCCAGCCACATCCTGTGCTAAAATTATAAGAATATTTACTGTGGTCCTAAATTCGAAACCTTGAACAATGAAACTTCTAGAAGAAGGTATAAGTGAACCATTGCAGTACCATTGAGTTTAGCATAATTTCTTGGTTTTTTTTTGGTTTTTTGGTTTTTTGGTTTTTTGGGTTTTTTTTTTTTCAAGACAGGGTTTCTCTGTGTAGCCCTGGCTGTCCTGGAACTCACTCTGTAGACCAGGCTGGCCTCGAACTCAGAAATCCACCTGCCTCTGCCTCCCAAGCGCTGGGATTAAAGGCGTGCGCCACCACTGCCCGGCCATAATTTCTTAAATATAGTATAAAGGGTATGACTACCAGAAAGCCAGCCAGATAGACAGACAGACACACACACCCTCAGAGAGAGAGAGAGAGAGAGAGAAAGACAGAGAGAGAGAGAGAGAGAGAGAGAGAGAGAGAGAGAGAGAGAGAGAGAGAGTTGTTCTATGTCTAAAATAGAAAAGAAAATCAAGTCTCAAAAAAGAAGGAGAAAATAAAACAAGAACTGGCCAAATATTTTTTATAAACTTTTGACAAAAGGAGAGGTGTAGAAATCAAATAATTCTGCTGAAGAGATGTATCTCGATAATATACCCCTATAAATATTCAATAATAAGATCTCAATAGGATAGGACTACACAGGTCACAAGAGTTAATGAAAAGGATTCAGCAGCATCTATGCTGTGGGGACAAGGAAAACCTGAAAAACTGTTAAGTTGCTATGGGGATGAGAATCGATAGCCATAGAAAAGTTTAGCAATTCCACAAAATGCTGAACATTTCTAAGTATGTGACATAGGCACGCTACTGCCAGGTCTTTGCAAAAGGCAAACAAAAGCTGATGTCTGCACAAAAGTTTCTAAAAGTTCTATTTGTAATGGCAAAAAAGGTGTAAATAAAGCAAATGCCCATTAATAAGCAAATAAACTATGGTATGTTTAGACAATGGAACACTATTCAACAATTAAAAGGAAAAAGCTAATTATTTACAATTATCATAAAAGTATCTTAAAATAATTATGAATAAAATAAGCCAGGATACCTTAAAAATGTAGGCTACATATGTATTCATTTATATAAAATGCTAGGAAATACACTAACCTATAGTGGCAGAAAAGAGTTAATTGTTGCTTGGGAATGGATAAAAAAAGGGTAAGAGAGAAAATTCTAAGGGTAGTGGATAGTAATTGCCTTGATTATGTGTGTTATCTCTGCAACACTTGCCAAGAAGCATATTCCAAGTACATGCAGCTAATAGGCACATTACCTCAGAAAAATTACAGGAGGAATTACAAACAACACGTGGACATTGACGTAAGACTAGAAGCTATCCTAGTGAGGGTGGGCAATCTAGAGAGGAGAGAGCTTTCTCAGAGTGTGGGAAGGCCTTCTTGATTGCATGTTCAAGGTGTAGACATGTGTTCTCTTTCTGAAACTAATATAGCTCCCACATAGACTATACATAGTTTTCTACGTGAGTGTTACCCTCTTTTAAATACTTGCAAGAAAATAAATATAAATAAAATATATACTTTTCAGTGTAGGCATGACTAATATGAATCATACCAAGTAGCTTTTTATATGAATAATAGGTGGGGCGAGGTGAGGAAGCATGGTCACATGACATTTCAACCTCACTTCACTGAGACAACACAACAGCTTCTAAATTCTTACCAGCAGGATCCCTCATTTAATCACTAAGAGTCTATTAGAAATATCATTTTTATATTTTCTTTCTCCAAATACATTTTTTTCTGAAAATGGATTTTCTAAGTCTTCAGAAGCATGTCAAAGGGTTATATAGTAAAAAGCACTCTATGAACAAGGATGTTTTGGAAAATTTTTCTTAAACAAAGTTAAAATGTTTTTCTCCCAAACTATTTATATATGAGATTTTAATGTGTTAAAATGTGCTACAAATCTCATGTAAGGCATTCAATAGTTTCCAAAATTATATATTCACAGAACTCCCTCCTTTAAACAACAGTTACTAGTTAATATTCCAAGGAGTATTCATCACACTGGTAGAAATTCAATACCAATTGTGGTCACCTACTATTATGTATATATGTATTTGAATTGGATCCTAAAGCCTGCTTCTGCTACTTTCTGATCTTATCTCTCAAACAAAGGTAATAAAATTGTTGATTGTGAGGATATAATGGCAAACACCTGGGAAGTATTTAAAACAATCCCTGCTGCATAGTGAGTGTTAAAAGAATTAACTTGGTCTTATTTAGAAAACCTGCTTAAGCAAGAACTTTGATGGAGATCATATTTCATTACTGGTCTCAACAGGAATATAGTTTAGGTCTTGCTTAGCAGGCCAGCACAAATCTGGCAATAGAATTGTATTAGATGTATTCATATTTATAAGCACTGCCATTAGTATTATAGTTAACTTGCAGGTTCCTTGAATGTATCCATCATTCTCTGTTTGGGAGGCCACAGCTGAATTTTATATCCCTATGTTTCTTAGGGACTTGGGGCTATTTAGCAATTCTATTAGCATGAGGGAACCCAGGACCATTGGAGTAATTACAAAATGACTCCCCAGCCAATGCAGTCTGATCCATACCCTGTATTAACAAGACTAACTTGGTTATTTTTAAGAGGATTTACTTTCATTTTGTGATTCTCACTTCAGAATTTCACCCACTGAGACTTACTACACCAGGTATTCTCAAATTCCAGCAGCACTGGATTGGAGTCATGTGATGATCTATTATTTGTTCCATGCCACTAATGTGATGAGGATACACAGATTATATCCTCTACAGTGTCTAACATACATATACACATAAAAATGTTAGTGAATATATTCTCATGAGCATATTGATAAAAAGTGTAGTGATACACTAGGCTTATAGTGATTACTCTGGTACAACTGACATGCTCAATCTCCCCTGCAGCTACAGAAAGAAAAAAAAAAGAAGGAAGGAAGAAACATCTTATGCACAAAACAAAGAGAAGGTTGGATGGGGTTTTGAAGGGAATTGGGTTCCCCCCCCCCATTTTTTCTACTAGGTAGAGCAAAATTTATTTCCATGAAGAAACGTGTTTTATATCTCAAAGAATGGAGACATGAAAGAAGGTTAAAAAAAAAATCTTTACCTTCCCCCTCTTCTTCCAGGGTCAATCTGGTGAGTAAAATGCTCTGCTACCATGGGAATAAAAACCACTTAAATGCAAAGTTCTCCAGGGCTGCCTGCTGCAGTGGAAGCTATTTTTAGTCCACATTCATGCTGCTTTGGGTCAGAGTCCTAGACATCTGTTGAGAGAGGAATGAATTGCTTGCAGCGAGGCAAGTTTTGATGAATAATTACTTGCGCTGTAATGTGCAGTCGGGGCCAGCTCCACTCCACACACTCAAGCTAAGGCTCGTAGGAAATAAGCACAGGCATATCCTCAGTGGTAGCTTATAGCTGGCAGCACTAATGACACCTGGCAGGGCTGCCAGCATGATCATGAATTAATTGAACCTCTACTCAAGAATATCACCCAGGCTTGCGTTCCATGTGCAATTACATTTTTAAAGTACTTTTTGATCATTAATTGTTTTCTGTCCCAGAATTTCCAAGGATGTAAACATTATTTTTCCTTGTACTTCTACTTGTGTGCCAAACCCTAGATTTTATACTAAGCACCAAGACTGTAATCACAAATTCAGTGTTCAAAATTTAGAAAGACTAAACATATCAAACTGTTCCCCTACTTTCCTATAACCCAAAGCCATCAACAACTGATTTAATTTCCTGTATCAGAGTACACATGCATGGTTACAAATACCTCTCCACTAAATCTAAATCCAGTTTAGAAAGTTAAAAGTTGCTCATTTTTAAAACTGTGTGAACACATTTATATATTCAAAATGGGCTAGAGATATATTTCTTGATACATATATGCTATTTGTATATACACATCATATATACATATATATGTTCATTTTAAAGACAGGGTCTCATTATATACATTATGTAGATCCAGCTAGCCTGGAATTCACTATGTAGACAGGACTGGATGCAAATTCACAGAAATTCACCTACCTCCTCAGGGGTGGGATTAAAGAATGTGCTATAATGTCCAGCTCAACATCACTTTTGAACTTGATTTTTATTTGATATTTTATGAGATTTCCTTCCGTGTGCCCAGTCATATCAGGAAACATGATAACAGTAAGTTATTTTTAACATAGCTTTATTGTGATTTATTTTAACCAATCATTTACTTTGACCTCTGTATTTTATATTATTACACACTAGAATTTTAGGTATAAAGGGTCTTAAAGGCAAGGCCTCTTTCCTCCTATCCCACTGTAAAGTTGGAGATCTCTCCTTAATGACAATAATCTCCATAACAATTGCATGCCCTGCATAGCTGTGCCTTGTTCACAGCTTTAATCAAATGCATGCTCCTACCTTGTTAAACTGCACACTTATCATGTCTTCCTGTTCTCCTTCACTGTAGTAGATATGAATGAGAACTTGATGCAGAAAAAATGCAATAGACTGGATATTGTGCTGTCTTGATATTTCCTCTGCCAAACAACTTAGTTCATTACTTTGTAATTCAACCTCACTCACATTTTCAGAAAATGAGCTTATTACAGAATGTAGCATTAATGGCTTCTAGACCAATTGGTCCTCTGAGGTCTCATGAGCCAGGCCTGAGGGATCAGTCCAGCACAGTTGGGGAAGGCCTGGTGGATAGAACGGATCTCAGCTGTAGAGGGAAGAGCATGAGGCTGCTTGTTCCCATCAGGATAGAACAGGGAAAAGAAAAAGGACAGAAAACAGCCAGACTTAAATCTCTAGGGCTACCCGCAATGGTCCACAACCTCAAAAAACAGTGGTAGTTCAAACAAGTCAACCAACGGGGGATATTTTGCACCCAAACTACAACATTACCATCACTAGGATAGAGCTCATGACTTCTATTTTATGCTGGGCAAGTAGACAAATGGAATTACTTAAATTTATCTGTTTTTCCATGTTTCTTGTATACTAGCTTTTGTTTTGAAATTCATGACTCATTTAAACATTTATTTTTACCCCAAATTTAATCTTGCATCAGGTCAGTAGCATGGTTATAACATGTAATACATGTTGCGACTAAAGAATAGAAAGGGTTAGAATTACATTACAAAGAGAAAATAATTCAAAGGATTACTTGTTTGGATTTCAATTAAATGTACTTAACTAATGAAATGCCAACAGAAGCCCCTCATTCAACACTTAAGAGCCTTTAGGAGTAAGATAACAGAGACCATTCAGTTTTGTTGCAGTGATTCCCAAAATGTCACTCAAAGATTTTATTAAAAACATAAATTTTTTGGAAGTAATGGCACACACTTTTAATCCCAGCACTTGGGAGGCGGAGACAGGCAGATCTCTGTGAGGTCAAGGGCAGTTTGGTCAACATAGTGAGTTCCAGAACAGCCAGAGCTACAGAGTGAGATCCTGTCTCTAAAATATCATCATCATCATCATCCTCAACAACAACAACCATTACATTTCTTTTTTATTTTGAGACAGAGTCTCACTGTACAGCTTTGACTGGTCTCAAATCCATTGTATAGAGAAATGTGGCATCAAAATCACAGAATGCTGTTTGTGGTGGCTCACACTGATAGAATTTTCTGAAGGAGGCAGAGGCAGGAGGATCAAAATCACAGATTATCTGCCTGCTTCTACCTCCTAAGTGCTAGTATTAAAGTCGTGTACCATCACTTCCAACCCTGGAAATGCAACTTCTTGAGTTCCATTGTCATCTTTCCAAAATCTACAGTGAGACTCAGGAATGTGTCTGATTTGACAAGCTCTTCAAATGATCCTAATGAACTATTACGATTTAGAACTATTAATATTTGGCAAGCAAATTTTTAGAATTCTCTTGATCTTGTTACCAAGCTTAATTATTTTCTTGTCTGCACTAAGTTCTATTATAGGTTATAACACCTCACATATGTTTTGGCCTGGGGAAGTAGCTTAGTGGGTAAAGAACTTGTTATATAAGTTTGAGGATCCAGAGGTTGAATCCCTAACACCCTCATAAATGTTGGATAGACATGACAGTCTATCTATGAACATTGAATATTGGAGAAGGGGTAAAGACCCCCAGATTGAACTTCCCAGGTGGACTACCAGAATCGGTGAGTCCTGGGTTCAAGTGACAGACCCTAATTAAATATAGATGATGGAGAATAATTAAAGAAGACACTGGTATCAACCTTGGATCTCCACAAGCATACCTGTATAGATGCATTTTGCTATGGACTTTTTTTCAGAGATCAGTAGTATTCAAATATTTGAAACATGTAACCCATTGCAGTAGATGTCCCAAAATTTTAGCATTTAGGATATTTAGAAGATTAAAAATACTCCACAAAAGGATGAGAAACAATATTATCTTTGTAGAAGAAATTCTGACAATACTAGAGAGGATAAATACACTTAATTATTACATTTTATTATTTTAAAGTTGCACAGAGACTAAAAGAATTTGGCTCATTTATATTGATTGAATTATTCAAGCTATGAATTTCTAACTACAGGAAAACAAGCGTCTCTGCCATCCCTTAAATTAAATAATTCTTCTATTAAACATTCAGGTATGTGACATTTCTTGAACTTCAGAAGTCAGGTTTGTCGAGATTGTTTCTAAATAAAAGTTATAGTCCTGGATAAGGAAAATGTGCTACAGTGGTTAAAGTGTCTTGAAGTGAAAACATGTAGTGAATATTGTATCTTTGAAGGTTGCAATATATCAAAAGCAAAGAAAAATATGCATTAGATTTGGAACTAATTATTCTAATCTATTGTCTTTATAGTGGTAAGAGGAAGAGGTAAGAAACTGGGTTGAGTTGAGTAAATTGGAAAAACTGAAAAAGTTTTCTTTTTTCCCCAAAGATATATGCCAAACAGTTTCAAAGCACCAAAGCAAGTAGCTGTGAGATGGCAGGCTGAAAACATTAAATGAATAAAATAAAGGCATCAGGCAAAGTGAAGAATGCTCTGCCTAGTGTAGACCTAAAGCAATAGTTTTACTATTAGTCAAAAATTACCTCACTTTCTCTCCAATAATGGCTTCCAGTAATAGCAAGATACTTTCTTTTTTTTTTTTGTTTTGTTTTTTTTTTTTTGTTTTTGTTTTGTTTTCACTGTAAGGCAGTATCGCACATAGGGCCAAGTAGAATTAAATTACCTTGGCAACACACAGGTACTGGCAGTAACCACTTATTCTTCCCTGTGCATTTATATTAAATATTAATTAAGAGCACATCTATATTTTATTTGGGTTCAGAAAAACACACAGGAACAGCATAGCTACTTGAGTTCAAAGAATGAATCATATTAAAGTAGAAATGCTCTTATGGAGGGTCCTCTAAAGCACCAGAGTAACCTTGTAACCTAGGCTCTGTGTCCAGCCATATCAGATTATTGTAATCTCTGCTGACCCACTAAGTAAGTCAGAAAACTCTTGAGCTCCAGATATTTATAAGAAAAATAAAAATTGTGAAATGCAACACTGACCTACTGAGAAAAATCTGTGTATGGAATCATGGTGAGATGCCTGGTGCAAGACATTGAAAGGGAGTAGTAGTTGTTAGTATATGGAAAACTATTGTACTGCATCTCAAAATACTGAGGTGAACAATAAAACAGTTCAAACCTTTGTGTAACTAGTCACTCAAAACTAGCCATAAAGTTCTTGCTTTGAAACAGAGACAAAAGAAGAAAAGTGTCCAAAACCCACTTTATGTCTTTTTACTGGAATTTCAAGATTAGAATATCTAAAAAAGAAGTTTCATGAGTTTTACCCTTCTGAGGGAGTTTATAAATATTAAAAGTTATGGAAAATTAGGCATTCTGAAGTTGAGAAGTTTAAAGTGTGTCTCCAAATTTGCTTTCTATGTTTTATATTCATAGCACTGGACTACTCAGAGAAAAACTCAGATTCTTTTACACAGCCTTCAAGTTTATCTATAATTGCACATATATGACACTCTCCCTTCCCTGTTTTATTTGTATTTATTTTTTATTTTATTTGAATATGTTTATACAAATATATATATACATACACATACATACACGTGAAGGTTAAAGAAACACTTTTGGGTGTTAGGCCTAACCTTTTGTTCTTTGAGACAGAGTCTCTTATATTCCTTTACTCTAGCTTGCCCACAAGTTTCTTGATTATTCTCCCATTTCTGCCTCCTATCTCATCACAGGAATGCTAGGATAAAAGATGCATTATAACACATCTGTTTTTTATGTGGGTTCTAGGAATAAAACACACATTGGTCATGTCTACTTGTCAGATTTTGTTAATTTATCACAAACTAGAGTCACCTGGGAAGGGTGACTATGAGTATATCTGGACAGATGGTTCTGGGTTTTATAATAAGTTGAACAAGGATGAAAAGCAAGTCAGTAAGTAGCATTCCTCTATAGTCTTTGCTTTAGATCCTGCCTGGAGCTTTGACTTCCTTCAGTGTTGAAATGCTTTCTGGAAGTGTAATTGCTTGGAATTTATTGTCTATTAAGTAACAGAAAGCAAACTAGAACTACAGCAAGGGCTTTACCTGATCTTCCCAACCCTTCCCTTCCAGATAGATTCTAGATTTATTCTGGTTGTTCCATGTATCCACACACACAACTTATTCACTGAATTCTTAGATTTAGTCTCAAATATCTTGTCATAAAAGCCTTAATAGAACACCTGTGAAATTCCTATGACTCATTTTAACATGTGTATAATGTATATATTCATTAGTGTTTTTGTGTATGTGTTTCATCGAATGATGACTGCATGGTGCTACAGTTATTGGCACAGTGCCTAGCCTGTGTTAGCTCTTCAATCAAGTAGTTGTGGAATGAACTCCTGTTTCTAACAACAACAAAAATTACTGGGACAGAAAAGTCCAACGAATTTACAACAGATGCTATGTTCCTCATTTAAAAGAAATGTAGACTCTTGCCTGAGCTTTCAAATTACAAAGGCAAAAAAAGTTCTCATATAACAAATATTTTCTCTCAGTGTGTCAAAATCTATTGTAAAGTCTAATTCTCCAAAAGACTGAAAGTATTAGTATGTCACTCATTCAGCAAAGAATTATTCATAATCTACTTGTTGCCAAGCATTTGACTCAAAATTGAAAATAGTTTCAAAAAGAAAAGAAAAAATGTCTAAAAGAAGTATTTGACTGAATTTGGATAAGGAAAATAAAATAAGCACGCATTATCATAAGAAGAACGAAGTAACATTGTATAGTTTGTGGGCATAAAACTAGTCTGAAGTTAGAAACCTTAGAAGGGGTTTAAATGCTGCATAACTGAACAGTGATAAGTAATAGAAAGGGAGGCTTTCTAAATGGAGTGATTACCAAGGGCAAATCTATAGACTGAAGATGTTTAAACTTTTCTAAAGAAACCGAAAGTCAATCCAACTTGATGGAAATATCGACTGTAAGTTGCAAGGTATACTGAAAGTAAATTCTACAAGTTTAGAAGCCAAACTAATGAATACAAACCCTGGTGGATTGGTGATACAGAACTACAAATATCTTTAACCAGAAAATGATAGAAATATAAACTTCTTTTTAAAAGTTTGGGGACATCCCAGCAGTCAGAACAAGAATCATGTGGTTTGTGGAAAAAAAGGGCAAACTGCCCCTGAGTACTGTGCTACTTGGATTACTTCTGTGGTGGAAAGTCAGCTTTATGGGAGATGACCACCATGGAGGTAAGAAGACATGATGTCACACAAAAGCCATCTCTGTCCCAAAAGGGGGATCTCACAAATTTTTGTCTGAAATGTTTCTACCTTTTGGTAGACAGATCCATGCTTTGAATCCCTGCCTATCCAGGGTCCCACATGGTTTTACTAATTCTTAACCAAGTAGAAAAACTAAAGTATAGGAATTCTTAGTTTAAGAGTAAATATCTCATGGCTTCCATCCTTGAGATCAAAGAAATCTCTTGTTTTCACCCCTGAACTGGAGGTCGCTAATTGAGATGAATAATGTTCTGCAATTACTGAATAATGTAGGATATGCTGAGTAATACATCTATGTGCAATTTGCACAGCTCCTTAATTAGCTTTGAGAACCAAACTTATCTTTGCTGATATTTGACATTTGAGCTTTATTATTATCTGATTCAACCCAAGTGTGTGGTTTTAAATTTGCTTTGCAAATAGCATGGTCTTCAGGGTTGCTGGTGCAGCAATATTTTGATTTCAGCTGCTACTTGATCTGTCTTAAGAATCCTGGCCAGATAATTCTTAGCCACAAAAGTAGAATAAAAAAATCTCTAATCAGATCAATCAAAAAATCCAGAATTTATCTGACTTTAATATTTTTCTAAATATCATTTCTGTGTTTTGATGGTATATCAAATGAACACATGCAATTTAGCTTCCTCCAGGAAAAAGTATATTAGTTGTTGCAAATTTCATACATTTAAAAAGTATATGACCCCAAGGTTTCCTCAAAAACAGCTTATTCAGATAAACCTCAAGAGAAATTTAAATAATGTTGAAGTTGAAATCATTTTGCTGCTTCCCGTTGGTATCAATGAGCAGAATGTATGAATGAGAAGTCAATACAAGGTGACTAGTAGGAAAACAATATTGAGGAAATTATGAAGAATATAGCAAAGAAGCAAGCAAATTATTAACAATAAAAGAATAAGTAAATTAGAAATGCAGGCAAGACTGTAATCCAATAACCAACAGTCTTCTCATAGCTTATATCCTATTTTTGTGTCTCTTTGCTCCCAACATTTTCCCCTTTTGATAAATATCTTCACAAGTGGTGGTTTGGATAATGACAATCCACATTAAAGCAGTCATTAGGGCCAAGACTATTCTATATGCAGCTAGGTTATTATAAAGTTCCACACCTGCATAATTATATAAATGAAACTCTTTCTTCTATAATTACATTATCTCTTCCCAGTGACAGACTCCATCTTGCTGACTCAGTCTTGCCCCCATGGAGATGATCGCATCTGTTGCCACACAGTGAACACTTACTGTAATTTTGTTGACTAAATATTGAATAAATTATGTTAGTTCTTTGCCAGTAAAAATTATATATGTATTTGCAAATGTATATATATTTACATGGAGAGAGAGTTGGTGACTCAACATCAACAGCTGCTGTTAATGAAATAATTATCACTTCCCCAGTTTAATGTCTCAGTTGTGATTATGGCAATAGCATAAAAAAATAAACAAATAAACATTAGACAGCTTTATAGAATTTTATTCTATTTCTACAACTGTCAACTCTCTTTACAATAAATGTATTCAGCAATTATAGAAATGGAAGGGTCCCATTGATCAGCTCAGAATTAGAGCTCCTGTGTCATTAACGCGGCCAAATTTTTTTTCTTATTGTTATGTATCAAAATAATTCAAGAGAATCCTGAGGCCTGTCAGATCTTATTTTGACACTGGAAATTCTGTATAGTTGAAATATCACAGTCCCAGAAGAGGCAATAACTCAAACAGGTTGACACTGCTTCTGGATGAAGTTTCCTTCTACTTTGTTTGTACTTAACAGCAGTAATATGTGAGGTTTAAATCAGTTTTAAAGGACTCCACATACACTGAATCACACTGGGTATATTTTATGATGAAGACACTGAGAGATTTGGCATATGACCTGATAAAGCACATTTTAGCTGTGTCATGTAGTAATATTTGATCCCATGAGCAATAAAATAATTAAAGCTATACTTGGAAGTCAAGTATGTAATAAAAGAAAAATAGAAGTTGCCATATTGGCAAGAATGATTATTTTTATTTTTTCAATGCTTATATCTCCAAAGTGTAGTTGGCATATAATATGATCAAAATAAATACATTTGTGTGATAGTTAACCTTGGTTTTCAACCTGACTGGATTAAAAGATTTTTACGGGAGCAGACCTTATCTTTGTATGTCTGTGGGTGTGTTTACAAGAAGGCTGAAGTGTATGACAGTATGAGTTGGGGATATGTGAGACACTGTAGGTTGGGAGTCAGCCTTCCTATAGGCTGCAAATCCAGGTGAAAAAAAGTTACAGAAAACTACTGTGCCCACATAGAAAAGCACCTCTCATGTTGGGGAACATATATGGGTGCTGCCATTATCCACTGACAGTGAACTCTAATTTCTTCTGCCCTTCAATGTGGACATAGTACTAACAACTTTCAAGGGAACTTGCAGTCATTTGGCATTAGACTGCAGATGTGCAGCTTTCTGGACTGAGCAGCTCCCAAGAATTTTGTGTCTCTAGCATGCAAACTATGATCTATCATCAATCACTATTGGATTACCTAGCACCTATTATGTAAGCCATTCCTCTGAATTTCCCTAGACAGTATATTGACAAAGCCAGCTCAGTCAGTCAACTGGGTCTCAAGGGAGAGATGAAGGGAGGATTGAAAAGACAAAGACAATTAGACAAGACTATAGCATGACTCCAGCCAGTGCTGAGGCTGAAGAAGCTTTATTTTTCTCCAGACTGCTTTTATATCATTCTAGGTACATCCAAACAACATGGTCAGTTTTTAGATCAAAGACAAAGTAATCAAGCGAAGTAGTAAACAATGAGCTCACATAAGATATTAATAAAGCAAAGTCGTAAGCAAAAGGATCACACAAGGTAATAATTAAGTAAAGTAGTATGCAAAAAGATCACATAACATAGCAATTCAGCAAAGTAGTAAACAAAGCCCCATGGTCACTGTTTCTAATAGTCTTACCTGAGCTTACTTCCTTGTCTAAGCCCAGTGACAAATGCTAAATTCCTAGAAGCAGCACCAAAAACTCTCAACAGTATATAAATGCATATACTGGATCTGTTCATCTAGATAATACTAATAAAATTTGAATTTCTAGAATCTTATTTTAAGTTAATTCATGCTCTCGTGAGCAACAATAACTGTAAATATTTAATACTTATATCCACAACTCTAGAAGAACAAAGCAACTAAGGGTTCCAGCTTCATAGCAGTGATGATTCAGTTCCCTCAAGGTAGTAGCCTAAACACATCAAATTACTGAAGAAATGAAAGATGGAGGTGGTGGAAATTAATTACTACAGTGAGACCAGTTTCAGCAGATTTCTATGTCATGATTCTGTGGTAAAGCTTACACCAACCACCAATAAGACTGATATTCTAGACTTAATGTATACCATGAGCAGATACTAGAGGTGCAAGTGGTAGGTTGTATCAGGTATCTCCTGTTTGTCACATCAAAGTCCTTCAAAGCAGTACGTTATTCTAGCAGTTTCTATATAGTCAGATGTAGGCATGCTGCTTTTCCTCAGCTCCATTTTTGCTTAGTCATTCTAATGCAGAGGCAAGGAAACATTGCTCTAAAGTAATTAGATTGATAGTGGATGAGAGCTAATGGATAAATAACTATTTGTTGTGCAGACAATATTGAAATGTGTTAAATGCGTGTCTTTAAAAGGTCTGCAGTGTGCTTGGTCCCTAGGTATCCCCAGCTGTAAGCTAATTGATAACACACTGTTCACTTGCTTTTCTCTTTTCTCTCTTTCTCACTTTCTGCTTATCCGCTCCCTTTCCCTTATGTTCCTTGGAACAAATAACAACATGCAAATAGACTATATGCAAGCCACTAATTGTGCTGGAGGGCTGAATACAAGCTAAGTAATGAGAACTCCCTACCCAATACATTTTTTAAAAAGTATAATTATAATTATTCTTTAAAAACACTTTTGGGAATAAATGTAAATATAGTCTACTACATTTTAAAAATAGTTTTTCCTATTTATGGTGATAGAGAATATCCTTTAAGTGTCTAAAAATACAATCTGAGTATATTTAAAAAAATACATAAGTAGTATGTAAGTATATAAAATGCTGGGGAGTTTACAGCTATATACTTCTGATTTTGCTAAATAGTCTACCTAATTTTGAACTTTCTTTTCTCTCTGCATCATTTCCCTACCATTTTTTTATTCATTTTAGCTCACATAAACCACTGGAAAAGCTTATATATAATTTCCTCAATTGTATATATGTATATCAAAATCAATATGTACATAATACAAAACCACAAGAAAATATGTCAATCAGAAAAACTTTTCAGGAAGATTAAAATACAATATGTAGTGAATTTCAAGACTAAAGATAAACCTGAGGAAATATCTCAAGACAAATAATAAATCTTGAGAAATACTAATGAGATGAAAATGGGTAAAATTACTGTAAAGATTCTAAACAGCTATTTAAAAATCTGAAGTGTGTTAGCTAGGAAAAAGCTTATAAAGCTATTTCTTTCTCTACTGGGAAGGACTTAGATAACAGCACACAATGTGTCCTGTGGAGTTGGGCAGAGAGAAGACTGGGGTATGACTCAGACTAAAGAAAACAAGGAGCAGATTAGCACAATTCTGCTTCAAGGAAGACAACATGGTCTCCTCTGATGATGATGGATAAGGACATATATGAGACCTGAAAGGCATACCTTGGAGTTGGACTTTTGTCAGAAACTGTTTCCTGAAAACATGGTGGATTCTCAGCAGAACTGAGGGACCAATATAAAATCTGAATAAAGGCCAAATACTTGGTAAGAGTACCCTTTCCTTATAAAAAGATCTGAAGATATCATAGAGGGGGTCCTAAGAAGCCACAAATATGTCCTCAGAGAAAAATCTAGGCCTTCATGGCAGCACCTGTCAAGTCAGGATTTGCTCTAATATTCCTTCTTCATCATCTTGAGGCTGTAATCCTGGTGGCTCAATAAAATTGGCCAGCAAGAAGTAAAATGAGAGAAGAAGAGCCAGCCATAAGTAAAGGTTTTTTGCCTTACAGCTCATTCTTGCACTCTCCAAGGACCCATCCATGAAAAAAAAAATGAGCCTATTTATAGCCTGTGACTCACAATTGCTCATAATACTAAGATACAAATATATTTAACTTACTTGTTTTTCTGCTTATGAGTCCTATTTGGTGACTACCTTTCTGGGGTTCTGACAGACACATTAGTGAAAGCAGATAAAGATGGTTAGCCTTGAAGAATGGAATTCTAATGGGAAGAGGTACATAGTAAAGACAGTATAAATTATATGTTGTATAATAATGCATTGCATGGGGATAGGTTTATTAAAATAAAGGTAAGAGCAGTAGAAAATTCTACAATGAAAGAAGACAGAAGTTATTTTTAAATGGGATATTTTGAAAAGACATCATTGACAAGGAGTTATTGGGACAGTCTTAGTACTGCTTCCAGAGATGTATATATGGGAAAAACTCGTTGTAGGAAGGTAATGGCCTAGATAAAAGTCTAATGTGTCATGAATAGTAAATAAGAATGACAGCAGCAATCTGGTATCATTGAGAAAACAGAGCAAAGGAATGAGTCAAAAGAGGTGAAGTTAGAGGGATTATTTAGAAAAAGCAAGCAGAATTTTGAATTAATAATGAATTATATGGGAAATGCTGTGCATAAAGACAGAATGTTACTTGTTCACTGTCCTCCATCTTGATTGTGATATCTATGATCCTCCAAGAGGAGACATTAAGTGACCATGTGTATATTCTTTACACATTTGGATAGAAATGTAAATTTGAGGATTAATACTGTTTAACTAGAATGGGCTCTATACAGAAAGAGAGAACAAATGAAAGAATTGCAGGATAAGTGGCTGGGAAAAGGGTGAAGGCCCAATAAATAGACTGATAAACTAAGGAAAACTCAGTTCCTGTGGTGTCTTGTAAAATAGTTTAAGAAAGGGGATTACATAAGGATGTACATGCTTATACTCATTGTTGAAAGAGTGAAATGTATACTGGGTGATGAATGCTAAATTTAATGACATAGGGATTAGGCTAAGCATTTTTGGTATAGTGATAGTTACAGATAGTCTGCTTTTGAGGGTTTAGGAAGAGGAAAAGTTTAAAACAAAGATATGTAGCACTATCCTCTAAGCATAATAATCACAAGAGCAGTTGTGACAACCTGCAAGAGACACTTGTGATCAGACCTGTTGGCTTTTGATGTTCTCTTATAGGAGGAGGGGTCAGGAAAGCTCATTGACCCTCATTTTGATTCAATCACTCCCTCCTTCACCTCTCAGATAGCTATATTATTCAGTCCTGATTTCATGAGCTGTTAGAGGAGGTGATAGTACATACGGACTGTGAAAGGTTAACTGAAGTGAGGGCATCATCTATGTAGCTATGAGAAAGTCATTAAGCATGCTAGGATGAGACTTTTAGTAGTATACTCTATAATTCTATAATTCTTAAAAAGAAAACCATATAACCATATATAAAAAGAAACACCAACAATGTTCTCCACCCAAATCTTCTATTTCTCAGTTATCTCACCTATAACACTGGCCCTTAGAACACTGAAACTGTCCACTCTTCCCCATCTTTCCTTCATTTTTTTTCTACTTTAGAAGATATCTTCATGATTTTTTTTTTTTTGAGACAGGGTTTCTCTGTGTAGCCCTGGCTGTCCTGGAACTCACTTTGTAGACCAGGCTGGCCTCAAACTCAGAAATCCGCCTGCCTCTGCCTCCCAAGTGCTGTGATTAAAGGCATGCGCCACCACTGCCCAGCCATGATTCATTTTTATACTTTCTTCACATGAACATTACCTGAGTATCAAATTGTACTGAAGAAACCCATTGGTTGTTATTTCAAACTATTATTTGAATACTCTCATCCAGTTTTTCTCTTCTACCTTTAGGAGCTTCCTGTAGATCTCTGACTAAGCCTAGGCTCCATCAGTCCTTCCTACCATATGTCCATTCAGGGTACCCAGATGCCATGTAGCACTTACAAACATGTGATTTCTCTATCTGTCTTTTGACATCTGAACTATTAATTAAATTACTTTCCATTTCCTAAGATCAGGAAAATAGTGATACATTTATTAAAAGTTGATATACAATCTTTCTTTTACCTTGCTACCTAGATGCCAGCCTGGTTAAAGACAGGACTTTTGTTACTTCACATTTCCTCTCAGGAGTCTACAGATAAAATTACAATGTTAAATAATCCTAGAAACACCAAGCAGTTTGAATGCAAATTAGACCTATACACAGAGATTATAACTAAATTCAGTCTAGAAACTGGAATCAAGTCCACAGATTGTCAGGTGTGTTAATTATGTTTCCATTGCTGTAACAATATAAGAAAATCATATTATAAGAAAGAAATATTTATGTTGGCTTATGGTTTCAGAGGCTTTGGCCCACTGTCATTTGGCTGAGGCAGAGTATCATGATGAGAGTCCCACCAGAGGAATTCTGTTGTTGTTCATGCCATGACACCAGGACACAAAGAAAAAGAGAGAGAAAGGTGGTAGGTCTCAGTTTTCTCTCAAGGGTACATCTCACTCAGCCCCACTTCTTAAATTCTATACCAGCTTCCAATAGCATCACAGACTTGAAGCCAAGAAATTATTATCCAGGCTTTTGAGGATATTTAAAATCCAAACTGTAACATCAGAAAATTGGAATGTGTATTCATGGATCTTATAGATCTTAGTCTATGGTACTGAGCTGTTGACATTATTTTGCAATAACCCACCTCATATTCCTACCTTTACAGTGTACAAGGTCTTTCTACATAGAAGTTTCTTATATTGGAATATTTTGCCTCAAGTTTTGTGTCATTACCCTGATTAGTTATGAATTGTTTATGGAGCATTATTAGGACCTGAAACAACAATCATTGTACTTAATGGGCATACTTGAATCCATGGAAGTTTTTCTCTATTATCTATTTAATTATGTCTTTGCCTAATCTCCCTTTCTCTTCCTGAACAAGATTTGTTCCCTTAATATTATGTAATACTTCATATTTTCTATACCTGTATATTTCTTTCTGAGATCTTTGCATTTTTACTATGTTCATAATTCTAATAAATATCTTCCCTTTCCACTGCTATGAACTTTTAAACTTAAAGCTGGTATAATTTATGTTCCAAAATTCACTTAATAATTCCATTGATTTTTATCATCTGTGAATTAAAATGCATATTGCACATGCTATATCAGAGTACAGTTTTTAAAATCCTACCTGCTCTATTTCTCTTTTTGTTGGACTCTAACCTGGTTTGTATTTTTCTGGTTCTTCTCATATAGCAAAAATTTAACCACTGAGAAACACTATTGTCAGTAGTATTATTGAGGAGTGGGACCTCTTCCATTGTGTGTTGAAGTGTAGCAGGTATCAGATTGTCCTATTCTAGGGTAGAAAGTCTTCCTGCTCCCTAGTGTCTTAGTTTGCTTTTTACTGCTGTGATAACATTGTGGAAAAAGCCAATGTGGGGGAGGAGAGGGTCTATTTAATTTGTGTTTCCCTGTTACAATACATCACTGAGGGATGTCATGGAGGGAACTCAAGCAGGAACCTAGAGACAGGAAGTGAAGAATCAAAGGACATGAAGAAAATTGCTTTTTGCTTGTTCCTCATGGCTTTCTCAGTTTGTCTTCTCATACAATCTAGGACCATCCATAATGTCTGGCTCATTCCACATTAATTATCAATTGTGAATATTTTCCAAAGACTTGCTTGTAGGCAATCTTGTGGAGGCAATCTTCCAACTAAGGTTCTTTCTTACCAGATAATTCTGGCTTGTGTCAAGTTGACATGAAAATTTAAATAAATAAATAAATAAATAACCAGCATACTTAATATCTAAGTACATCTAAGACTAAAGGGTAGGATACTTGGCTGTCCTTCCAGCTAGGTCTGTGCTCTGTGCTTGTGGAAACATTAGAACCCCAAATACGCTCTGAGTCACTTGATTTTGTTTTTATTCTCATTTACTTTCTTTAATATAACATCCTTGCAATGCAGGGTCAGTTGAAACTAAGTAGATGAACCATAGTCTTTGTATCTTCACCATGGGCTCTTCCACCCTGGTTACTGGATTGATAAACTTGTATCATTTTCATTAGCCTTAGCTCTGGAAAAGACACACTTTCCACTCCTCACCTGACTCTGCATTGTAGCAGCTTGGCAGGAGAGTGATAAATGAGCTAAAATTTAAAGTAGAGAAAACAACATCTATCCCGTCGGGATCTTTCATTTGAAAATTGTAGAAAATTTATTGTGGTTCTCAGCTGAGGGAGTGGAAAGCTGAGCAGTACCTGTCTCCTACTTTCTTATAAGATCCATAATAAGTAGAAAAGTTCCCAGATTCAATGAGAAGAATTATGTGATAACACAGAGAAGACAGATCTCATACATATTCATATCCTTCTCGATAATCAGATATAATTGTTCTGGGAGATGGCCTGTTCATTAATATTGCTTTAAAAGTTCACTATGTGATCTACAGCCAGGGTTGAAAACCACTTCTACAGATGAAAATAGGCTCATATTATTAGATCTTTCATAAGACTTCATGGAAGAGTGCTTTCCAAAGTACAGTTTGAGAACCTTGCAAAAAAGAACATACATAATCCTGCTTAAAATGTAAAACCCTTGTTTTCACATAGTTCTTTAAATCAGGTTTTTAGGAACAGACTTTAAAATGGCCATTTTACATGGATCTAAAGATCATTATTATGCAATCCAATTTTTAGAGAATGATAAAGAGAGGACATAGTTGACTCCATGAAAACACAGGCTAGGAACACAAGTTACAATTGCTAGTTAAAAATGAAAAGCTTCTGTTCAAGTTTAACTATTCATGGAAGCCAGATGGTATAGATTGTCTTCGTGAGATTCCCATTATGCACCCCAGTCCTGCTCTCCTGATCCCCTCATATCCGACCTTTGTCCTTGCAACTTCACTTCCCCCAAATAACACACACACACACACACATCACATCACATCACAGTGTGTCCCACAGTATATCCCTCTGTCCATATATCTTCACTTGCAAATGTTCATTGCAGTGAGTCATTGGTCTAGTTCAGGATCTCAGGCTTCTGTGACACCATCAACATTGGACCTTCACTAGGCCTCCTTCTGGTTATCCTGTTGTTGTCTGGTGTCATGGAGATCCTGCAGCTTTGGATCAGCAGGACTGTTCCTTTCATGTGTCTCAACCATTTGCAGATGATATAAATTTTTGAGTAGGTCTACTCACAGTCCTGGATCTGGGCCTGGGTAGTAGCTGAGCTAATCAGCACATGAGCTCTCTCTTATCAGCACCACCAGGTGAGCTTTCCAGCACTGCTCCAGCTAGGCCAACCAATGCTGCCATCAGTAGGAAGCAGAGTCACTGCTCCTGCTATCATGCCTTTGGGCCTACTTTCCTGTACCCACACCTCCAAGGCCAGTTCCACTGTGCTACCCAGTCAAAGTGTGGGGTGCTGTAGCCTGCAAGGGGTTGGACCAGCTCTCAACCCTCTGGACTAATTTACCAGTGCCTTCACCATCAGGGCCAACTGTGCTATATTGCCCAAGTGAGGTACAGGACTTGTTCTCCTGAGTGCTGCGGCTGGTGAGGGGCAGGGCTAGGTCTCCCATGCTCATGACTTGTAGGCAACTTTTCCAATTATCGGGGTTGGCAAGAGGCTCACCTCTGCACCAATGCCACACCACTACAGATGAGTGGCAAGGTCAGCTCTCCCACACTCGTGCCCTAGAGCTGGCTTACATATACCCTTTCCACAAGGACCAGTTCCACTGTGCTGCCTGGGAAATGCACAGGGTCTGCTTTTCAGAATGTTGCCTCCAGGGAGATGGGGCCATCTCTCCAGGGACAGTGAGGGACAAAGCCACTTCTTCACAGCCCCTGGGCATTCACATGGTCCCTAGTGGCTGTCCCAACCAGGGATGTCGCCATGTTCTCTAGTGGTAATATGAGCCATGGACATAGATACTGACCCCTGCTGCTCCACAATCACAGACCCAGACATGGCCTTCAGTGGCAACTCAGACTGGGACTTCACTATGGCCCCAGGTAGCAGGGCTGGCCACTCACAACAGGCTACTCCTCTAGTTCCATCTCCCTTTATAATAAACTGTTCCATTTCTCTTTATCTCCCATCTGCCCATCACACACTCACACATTGTGCACCTGGCAAGCCCCTGGGTAAAATCCTTTGGCAAGCAGGTGTATATATCCTACCTATGCCATGTTAGAGAGCAGGACTGTGGGTGCCATGGTGGTCTGCAGGTCTCTGTCTGTCTTCCTCCCCCCATGTTGCACTGTGTGGTGGTAAGTGGAGTTCTGTGTGTCCATGGCCCACCCGTGCCATGCCAGGGGTAGGAGAAGAAGGCATGTCTATCTTTCCCTGCTTATAGTGTGTGATATAGCAGAATGCAGGTCTCTTTCTGTCTTCTTCCTCCTGCACTGCATGGCCTGGATTTTATTTGATAACTAGACCTCCAAAGTTGTCTTCTGACCTCCACATGTATACTTTAACTTGCTCACACACATATCATACACACAATAATAATTAATATTAACATTAATAATAAATGATAATTAATAACTTTTATGTTTAAATTTTAAAAAGAATTCTCAGAATCTATGTAAAAATACAGATCAGACATGATCATGAAAATTAGTATATGCTATGCAGATAATACCTGTGCTTGGGTGGGGGTAGGGAGGTGAATATAAAGGCACTGGAGGTGAGATCACAGGCAGATGCCAGGGGGCTTCCTGACTGCCAGTCTAGTTCTAGTTTCAATGAGAAAGCCTGTCTCAGGGAATAAGGTCAACAATGGTAGAGGTGGAATCATAGCATTCTCCCTTGCCTTCCCTGCATGCAGACCTGTACACACACACACACACACACACACACACACACACACACACACACACACATCACTACTACCAGAAATGCAAGGAGAGGAGAGTCTAGATGGAGGCATAGCATAAAAGAAGTGAGAGAAGAGAGGTGTAACATTCATGTGTCAAACATACAACTGAAAAGCTAGGAATCAAGAGAACACTCAAGATCAAATAGATAGTTACTATCACTATTCTTTTTGTTCATGTTGATCTTTAATAAAAACTATTTTTTGTCTATAATGTTCATACAAACTTACCATGACATATCAGAAACCATTTGAAAGCATTATCCTGAGCTTAAACAAAATGTAAAGTAATAACAAGAAGGTAAGAAAGGGAAAGTTCATTTCTTTAGCTTTTGTATTGTGTTCCCAATACTTGCCCCAGCCACCATATCTATTGAACCATACAAAGACACTATGAATGTTTCTATCATGGGGAATTATCAGTGGTGTGCCTATACCTTTGTTTAAATTCTTTATATTTTGGAAGATCTGGTTTCAATATAACTCTAGTTATAAAGTCATTCTCCAACTGTTCATAAATGAAAATTGACCCTTCTTTTTGTCCTATAGTTATAATATGTATCTTTCCTTCAGCATAATTATTTCTCCCTAATTGTCATTAGACATCCTAGTACAATGAGAGCAAGGCCCAGGGACATCTCACAATTGACTCTTAAATACCTATAAGGGAACTAGCACATATTGTGCACTTGCTGAATATTGTAAAGCAGCTTCCCCCAACAAAAAAACATTGTGTCTTAGAGGGAAATTCATAAAGACTTAGTGTTCTAAAGGGAGATTAACCTCATTAAGCTCAGGAAGTAAACAGTCCAAAAGTTCAGGATGTCTCTGAAACTGAACAGATTCATTACATTCCTCTCTCCCCATGTCTACATGTAGCAGGATTTTCCCTATAAAATTAACTTAATTATTTATTCAATAAGAAGCCCGTGATTAGACAGGGAAAAGGGAGGCAGAGAAAAGAGTTGCAGAGATGGAGACAGAGGAAACAGGTAGGGAGAAGGAAGCAAGATGGAGGATGAACAGGATGATTCAGATTCAGTGTGGCTGTAAATAGCCACAGGTAGATATAATATCATATAGGGATAAAATAATTGAAGTCACTTGCCTAATCTAGGTGGGCAGCTTGTATCATTATCAATTGGCTCTGAAATTATTGTGTGGGCATCTTGTGATATGAGAATTTGTTGATATATAAATCTGACTGATTAATTATAAGCTTCTAGAGTTTTTGTTTCTACCAGGTTGCCGGGTGTTGTGGTGGCTGACCGCAGGGTGGGAGTCATTGTGTAGGGCTGGCGTGGCAGCGACCCACCAAGGGAATTTAGCTAGTTGGGTACAAACCAAATGAAAACTCATGGCCAGAGAGACAGCCGAGTGGCCACTGAAGCCAAGTAACCTGCTGGTGCCCAGCACAGCACAGGAACTGCTGTTCATTTTTAATATTTCCCGAAACATCTATACAATGAGGACTGAGAGACACTAAAAGACTAGGTGAGTTTTCTGGAAGAGGCAGATCATCCAAGTTGCCTGAAAAAAGTCAGAACAAATCAAGATACCTGAAAGAGGCTAAACTCAACAAAGTGACCTAGAAAGGATGCCCTCCATATTGTTGAACTGTCCACAAGTTGTGCAATGAGTTCTATGTCATCCAATTTGGGTTAGGCTTTTGGTAATAATTCTCCTTTTGAGCTATTTCTGCTCCCATTGCTGATACCATCACCCATATTCCTGTCAGTAATCTGAATAAAATGTGTCAGTTCATCGTTTGGACTTTGGTGCTATCCTTACTGCAGTTTGTGGTTGGTTCCCTATCAGGGGAGATAGATGTTTGCTCACGTCTCCCAAGGAGAAATGTCACACAGTGTTGGGAAAATTGTGACATCCTTTTTATTCATTGAAACAGTTCAGCAGATGGTAATTCAGTTGTTTCTGCAAGGATAGTAAACACCATGTCCCCTGTGTTGAACCTCACCCACTGATATACATTTAGAGAAAGAATGTAACGAAATAATCAAGGGAAGGAAAGAAACTGAATGTTCCCTAGAAGATTTTTCACATGCAATTATACCTTGCAAATTTCTACTTATTTTTTATACAGCATAAGCAATGTTTACTCATTCACAATTTAGTCTCAAAAACGAAGTACTTCACAAAAATCCCTTAGGATTTCTGATTTGAACTATTTTACATGAATAGAAGAAAAGGAATTGTATTTATTACCCAGGAACCAATGAATGACTGATCTGTCACCTTCCTACAAAATAACCTCAACCCAAGTTTTGTCATTTGCTAGAACATGGAAAATTAATACACACAATTTTTACTTGATCTCAATTGCTTGTATTCTGAAGCTAATAGCCTCTGAAATTCAAACTAGACTAAATCTAATTTTATCTGAATAAAAAGTGTTAGTTCATCAGTTGGACTTTGGTGCTATCCTTACTGCAATAAGGTGTCCAATTTAATTGCATGAGAAACTAACATTTCCCCACAGGAGTGTGTCCAAGATAGAAAGACTCATTGTAAGGAAGGCAACATCAACCAAACTTGTATTTGTTGACCATTTTCTATATGATACTATATCTAGTCTAGATACTATATACTAGTCTAGAAAACTGAAAATAATACTAACTTAAAACAGTCACCTTCCTGCTTCTAAGGAGTTTGTGGGACAGAGAACAGAGATGCTTATATAATAACAAGAGCATGAGTCAACAGCATGAAGCTTCACAGATCATTAGCAAAGGTTGTAGATTAATGAGATCTACCATAGCATTGTCTGGCAAGATGAAACTTAGCAAACACACCTCCTGCTTTTGAAATTTTAATGTATTTTGGTTCTGGACTGAATGGTCCTCAGACTTTATGACTTGAGTTATCACAGGTAGGCCTCTGGCTGCTATGCCTCTCTGTTTATCCATTATTTCCATGGTTTTGTTCTAGCTGTGCCTCTCTTCATCACCACAGAGACACTTCATAAAACTACACATTACAGACACAAGTGGGCCAGGCAGATGAGATGCATTCTACTAAAAGCATCTCTACATGTAGTAAATTCCAATAGTGAATATATGGTAGGATCTATGTTTGGGGTTCAAAGAATAACTGGTGAGGTATACTTAAGGAAGCAGAGAATGATGAGCTTTAAGCCACTGTTACACTTCTCCCTCATAGTTCCTGTTCCAATAATTAGTCAAGGAAAGGCAAATATATCTCAGTGGTGATAGAACCAAAGGAAAATGAATGCTGCTGGAAGTTGGGAAACTGGCATTTCAGAGGAGTCTAATGTTGGTTGAAAACATGGCATATGAACTAAGTTTTACAGGAAGGAAGGCCAGAGGTTAGCTGGGTGAAGAGAGATTGCTTCAGGAAGAAGAAGTAAAAATAGTATGTGGTCTGGTTTGTGAAAGACAGGCCTGTTTAATTAAGTAAATGAAATCAGTTTAAAGGCACTGTGAGGAGCAAGATAGGTTAGAATGGGTAATTTCCAGAGGAAATCCTGGCCAGGACAGGAAAGATTAGAGATCTTTGTCTCAGGGCAAATGGATAGACTGAATCACATTAATGAATGTGCACAAAATGGCCTATCACTGGAGCAGACAGAGTAAAATTAAAGAAATGAATGGGAAAACTACAGCAGACATCTTTGAAGATAGATGATGATTAAACAAAAAGGGAACGTTTCAGAAGAAAGTAGTCTGATGACAGATGACTGGAGGGTTAAGCTACCAGACTTGGAAATGAATTTGGTGTGAGCAATAGTTGCCTACAGCTACTGCTGATACTGTGCCTTGCCTGGTGGGATGACACTAGTCTCTACCACACTAAAGAACAGAAGCTAAATAGGTGTTGGTTGTCAGTTTGACAAGCCTTGAATCAATGAAGAGACAGACAAGACTCCAGGCTCATCTGAGGAAATATCTAGATTAAATTAACTAAAGTGAGAAGACCCACCTTATCTGCAGGCAGTACCATTCCATTAGCCGGAGTCCTGGACTGAATAAAGATGGAAAGCCAGTCCTGCAGCAGCATTCTTTGTACTCTACATCCTGACTTCAGACAAAACGTACCATCTGCCACAAATTCCTGTCCCCATGACTTCTCTGGATGAATGGCTGTATCCTTGAACTTTGAAACAAAATAAACCCTTACTTGAGTTGCCTTTGTTGGTTTTTGTCCAAACAGGAGGAATGTTGCCAGCCTGGTTCTGCTGCCCTCAGGGTATCCAGGCACCATCATATACCTACAGGAGTGGAAGGAGCAAAGCTTGTCTGGGCAGGTGGGTTTACAAGAACTCAGCCAGCCTGAGTGCCCAGAAGAAACAGCCTTCTCTGAGATGGTTTTCAGTGAAACAGCTCTCTTTTATTGGGAGTAACAAGGGCTACAAAACCTTGGGGAGTGAGTAGAGGGTTTTTAGGATAAATGTATATTATTGGCTGGTACTGAGATTCTAGGAATGTTTCATTTGCATGAAGAAGAATTCTAGATGCTAGCTGGACATGTCCTTATAAGGAAAGAGGAAGTTAAGCCTGTGATTTAGCCACCAGGCTATGTGACTACCTCAAGGGTGGCAGAGGTGGGGGTTGTACAGGCTACATGCACAGAGGCATGCAGGCCCACAGCAAAGAGGAAACAGTTCCAACTCCTGTGGGTCTCAGGATGAGATTTTGGGGGTTTGGGCATGTCTCAACCTTACTCTTGCTCCATACTGGCTCCTCCAGTCACACAGTATTCTGGCCCCACAGAAAGTAACTTATATATCAGGCTTGGGTCACTGAGACAAATCTGAAAATAGTGAAACTTTGCCTTTGCCCTATGGTGTGCATGATCTTGTAGGCTTCGTTCTCTAGAAAGCCTAGATGAATAACAGATTATAAACTACATTTTAAAGAGAAAATATGTGAAAAGAAATTGAACAGTTTTGAGAATGGCATCCAACTGCTCAGAGACAAGTGAGAGGAATTAAATAACACATGTGTGAAGAAGCATCGCTGTTGAAGTTTTCAGAAGCATTTACCAAATTGTAGCTTATGTTAAGAGAAAATGAACTTAGAAAGGAGCAACCAGATACATTTGTTCTATATAGTCAAATGGTTCCATTGACAGTTAGTTGCAATGAAAGGGCTAGCTTAAGAGTGCAAGGAGCACCAGGATTTGCCTGACTACTCAGCAAAGTATTGTACTCAGTTCTAGTTTCTCAGCTGGAATCTAATAGATGTATGACCTTGAACAGGTGTTTAATCAGTGAAAGTCTCTAATTACTCATCTTTAAAATGGAATAAAATCTTCCTAATATCATTAATGGAAATAATATATAAATATACTTCTTTTTTAATTAATTATAACACAAATGTACCCTCCTGGTTCCTTCTATAAATATACATATTTAAAAGTTAAAGAAGTTTTATATTAATGGTTTGTAATTTTACTTGACAGTTAATATTGTGTTTTTACAAGTAAATATAATTGTTAATAAGCAACCATTGCCAAAAGAACTAAAGGGATAAACACTAGATCAGTGTCCAATATAAACAACCGGCAAATTTTCAAGGGGGGAAAGTATGTTTAAGAACAAGTAAGATAATGTCAACACTGTGTGTTTGTGCTTTGAAAGATCTTCTAGTTGCAGAAAAAATACAACAGTGGAGCAAATGACAATAACAAGAAATTATCCTGCCAAATACAAGAGCTCAGAGAAGGGCTTCAAAGCCTCCCCCCTCCCTCCCTCCCTCCCTCTTTCCTTTCCTTTCCTTTTTATTTTTGTTTTTTGTTTTTGTTTTTTTTTTTTGTTTTAGTCTTCCCCTTTTCTGTTCTAGAAGGCTTTACTTTTAATGGTGAGATCTGACAACATTCTCTTTGTTTTAAGTTGTACATAGATGTATTATGAAGTTTTTTCTCCTCAGATTTTAATGTCTAGGATAGAAACAGCAGGACTGATCCTGGAAGCAAGTGAAGATAAGGGAGTAAGAAAAGTGTGCCACAATTACCAATATAAGTAAGAAAACGTTGTACACAATCATTTCCTCATTCTAAGATATGTACTTTCAGTGCAATTTTTTTTTAAATCTTTTTTTTTTTTTTTTTTGGTTTTTCGAGACAGGGTTTCTCTGTGTAGCCCTGGCTGTCCTGGAACTCACTCTGTAGACCAGGCTGGCCTCGAACTCAGAAATCCGCCTGCCTCTGCCTCCCAAGTGCTGGGATTAAAGGCGTGCGCCACCACCGCCCGGCTTTCAGTGCAATATTTATAAACACAAATATCTTCTATTTTATTGCTCTGTCTATAATAACTAAAGGTATATCTTAGTGAGAAAACATACTGTGCCAACTGTCTAAGTCATCTTTACGTCACTGTGGCCAGATATACAACAGATATGACAATATAGGGAGAATTCATTTTTGGCTCACAGCTTCAGGTGTTTAGCCCTAGTCACTTGGCCTCGTCTACTTCAGAAGAATATTCTGACCATAGGAATGTGAGAAAAATGAGATCCTTCACTGCTTGTTGGACAGAGCAAGAACAGGGAAATACAGGAAGGAGCTAGAGTGAGTTATGGCTCCGAGAACATACACCCAGTGACCTGTTTATACCAAGAAGCCCATCTCTTTGCCTTCTGCCACCTTGCAATATTAATATTATATGAATTCATCAAAGGGGTAATTTATGATTAAGTCAAAGCCTTTGTATCCTAACAGTGTTTGGGAATACCCTCAGAGACACAGTCACCTTTTTTCTTTTCTTTTCTTTTCTTTTCTTTTCTTTTTTTTTTTTTTTTTTTTTTTTGAGACAGGGTTTCTCTGTACAGTCCTGGCTCAGAAATCTGCCTGCCTCTGCCTCTGCCTCTGCCTCTGCCTCTGCCTCTGCCTCTGCCTCTGCCTCCCAAGTGCTGGGATTAAAGTCATGCACCACCACTGCCCAGCGACACATCCACTTTTGACCATCAGAATTAATCATCATACCAACTTGAAATAATTTTGGCAATAAAAGCAAAGCAGAACAATAATAAATCTTTTGTAAAGGAATCATTTTGGAGAATATTCATTATTCACTTAATACACTTTAATCAAGTACTTGTTGTGGTTAAAGTTTGAGCTACCTCAGTAGTCATGGTTGAAGTGTGACTACCCCAGTAGTCATACTTGGTTCCTAGCTGGTAGTGTCTTGAGAGGTTTCAGAACCTTTGACAGGTATGACCTACACTGGAAAAATAGATACCAGAAAGCATGCCTGTGAGGGTTGGACCTGTTGTCTTTTCTTGGTTTCTGTTTCTTGTCCATAATGAAGTGGAAAACTTCTCTACCACAGTGATTTACTATGTGAAACACATTAAATGGTACCAAGGACTGTAAACAGAAATATCTGAAATTGTGAACTTCAGAAAAGTTTTCTTCCATTGAGATATCTTGCCAAGTATTTTGTCATAGGAATAGAAAAATGGGCTTGGTATAACTAAGCTTGACTGTGTGCCTTATAAGTTTAGGTGTCCAGAAGAAAAACAGAGAAAAACCAAAATGTTCTTAGACCATTTTGTGGGTTCTGATAACCAAAATGTTAGACTATGCTTATATATATATTAAACTATGCTTATTATAATATTATACGTAGAAATAAGAACTCTGTCTAGAAGTCACACAAATTATATTCTAGCAAATAATTTGCCTATATTTGTTTGTTCCCTGAAACTGTGGGATGTTGAGTGTAAAAGTGATGAACTAATATTCACAGCAGGGGAACTTTTAAGGCATTATAGCCTATAGGTGGTGGCATAGTTACTGTTGAGCACATTTAGGCAAATTACAGTGAGACTCAGAAACAATAGTAGATTGGAAAAGATTGATGAACTTGTAGTATGATCAGAAAAGGCTGTTTATAGTTAGAGCTAAAGGAGCAGGGCTGTTACCATTAAGAAGAAACTATCTACTTTGAATTAAAACAATAGAAAATATGCCTTGAATGATTCAGAAATTATTCATGCTCCAACCAAGGTAGGTTCATAGGTATGAAAGAGGACAGTAATTTAAAAGACTTTCCCTTGAGAAAAGAATGCTCCAGGATACCCTGCTCCTGCAGATTTGCCTACTAAGTCATTTCCCAAGCACCCATTTCCCTGTGTCCAACAATTTAGGCACTGAAAAGCTAATGTGCTTACCGTTCATATGGATCCAAATTATTTCTCCAGCTGCTACCAGACCATCACACTTTCTACATGACAATAGTTTTTCAGGAATACAGAATTTGAGGGTTATGGGATCATGAAGGTTTCCAACCACATTTCAAGGGAGCAAATAGGAAGATAGACAATATGCAGCAGGGTTGAAACTCTTAGAGACAGTCTCTGTGGGCTAGGTGTGAAACTTTGAGGTACAACCTAGGCTGCAATGGAAGTCCCAAAATGACAAAAGCACTGTAAATATGGATTACTGCCCAGTAAAAGCACAGATGAGATGCTGAACTGAAGTGGAACCTGAAATAGTAAGTTAAAGCAACAATCTTCTTAGATATTTGTGAGGCTATTTTATCAGACTCAGAGAAACAAAACTAAGACTAGCATTTGAGGCACAGAATAGAATTATATGGCTTGAATTTGAAATATTTCCCCATGGGCTCATGCTTGATTCCTCCTAGTGGTGATTTTTGGAAAGTTGCAGAACCTTAGCAGATGAGGCTTATTTGGAAGAAGTGGGTCACTGGGGCCATGGCTTCCAAGGTTATTCCTTTTCTATAGTCCTATACTTATTATTTTCTTACCAATCATGAGTTGAAGACTATTCCCCATTAAATTCTCCTATGCCATGGTTTTCTCAATGTTAATAGAGCTAAGAACTATGAACTAAAATCTCTGAAAATGTGGGCCAAAATAAATTATTCATTCCTCTCTATGTTGTCTTTACAGGGATGTTTGTCATAGCTGTGCAAAAGTAACACAAATACCTAATAAGTGTCAGTTTTATAATACAGAATTAAGCCTGTGTGCTCTTTGAGGTGTGTATAAGGAAGCCATTCTACATAGTGAGACCCTTATTCCCAATTACTCCTTGGATGACCTTTGCCATGTTTCAAGGAATTTTACTCAAGTCATCTGTTTGCATTGCCTCTCTTTTTCACCTTCAGTACTCTGTTCAACCTAGTAAATCTTCAAGGACACCCTGGCCCATTTTTACTTAAGGTTGAATGGAGGTCAGTGACTCTGAAATCCTTCCCAGGAATCATGACCTTTTCAGGGGAGTCCTTTGATAGAAAACACAATAAACTCTCCATAGGATTCCCAATCAACATCCATATTCACCAGTTCATTCCAATGAAATTCAAAGTTAACATTAATAAATAGAATTCCTAATGTATAGCATTCAATTTCCTCAGCATGGCATTTAATACTTGCTGTAGTTTGCATATAGTTGGAATACCTCCCCCCAAGTTTCATGTATTACAATCTCAACTCATTGTGAAAAAAATAATTGTTACTCTAGTGGATATTAACAGAGATTAGTTTTTTCATAGTACAAATTGATTTAATTGTGTAAGAAAAAGAAAAGAATTAAAAAACACATAAAGAAATCAGACGTTAATTCTTTTATATTTATCCTTCTTTTACTGAACCACTACACACCAGTATCCATAGGATGAGGTTAAGTAGTCACTTAGCTATTGCAATGTTCCAAAGTAATACATTTCAAATCCAGAGTTTCACTGCAGTTTCTCTCTCCAGTTCCAAATTAATACATATCAAATCCAGAGCTTCACTGGTAGTTTCTCCAGTTAATTTCTTGGTAATATCTATGAAATAAGCTAGGCCAACATGTAATCTAAAAGAACAAAGTTGCACACTGACTTAATGAAAGGATTTCTTATCAAATAATTCCTTTTATTTCATATGAAGAATTGAAGACAAAATGTATGTTTTAAAAAGATTATTTGAGGGGCTGGAGACATGGCTCAGTGGTTAAGAACACTGACTGCTCTTCCAAAGGTCCTGAGTTCAAATCCCAGCAACCACATGGTGGCTCACAACCATCTGTAAAAGAGATCTGGCACCCTCTTCTGGTGTGTCTGAGGACAGTTACAAAGTACTTAGATATAATAATAAATAAATCTTAAAAAAATTATTTGAATGGGAAAGACAACTCTTGATCATAGAGAACATATAATGGAAGGAAAGAACTAACTTTAACAATTTTCCTCTGGCCTCCATGCAAGCAAGCACCATAGTATTCTTGTGCTCACGAACATATATATAAATAAATGTATATACAAATAAATATATACATATAAATATATATATACATATATAAATAAATGTTAAGCATATATGTAATTTATAAGAGGTGCTGAAGACACAGATCAGCAGTTAAGAGCATGAACTGCTTTTACAAAGGACCAGAGTTCAGTGCCTAGGACTCACATCATTCAGCTCACAAATACCTATAACTCCACTTACACAGGAATTCATCATCCCTTTCTGACTTCTACAAGCACTGCACTTACCTATATAAACCACACTCAGACACACATATATACACATAATTTAAAATTAATAATAAATAACAATAAAATAAGATTATTTGAAGAAGCTAAGAAGATGACTCAGTGGGTAATAATGCTTGTTTTGTCAGCAAAAGTATTTGAATTTGAGTCCTCAGTACCCATGTAAATAGCAGAGCATGGCTGCAGGTACCTGTGATCCCAGCACTAAAGATAGAGGCAGGTAAGAGAGGTGCCATCCAAGCCAAAATCTCCAACGTTCATTTCAGTAAGAAACTGTCTCAGCTAAAAAGATGGCTCAGTGGTTAGAAGTGTTTACTGCTACTCTTCGAAAGACTTGGGTTTAGGTTCCAGAAAACATACAGAGGCTCATAAGCCCCTGTAACTCCAGTTCTTGGATCTGTTGCCTTTTTCTGGCTTCCAGACTCATACTCATAAGTGAAAAAAGAAAAAAAATGAAAGACAGATTCTGAACACCCTCTCTGCCATTCACATGCTGACTCATGCCTACGCGCTAAGGCACACACAATACACGCACAAGGTGGGGAGGTGCTGTAGAATTTTCTCAACCCTGACTTTGACCATTCAATTCCTTGATAAAAGACACACACACAACCTCTATATTTACAATAAGCTTTAAACGGCACAAGAACTGGGCAGATATTGACCTAGTAATTAGAAAAGACTTTCCTATCAATAACCCAGAATTACTACTTACTATCTTTCATCTGGACTGCTCTTAACTCCAATTGGCTGGCCCTCAGAGCCATGTTCTCTTAAACTCATCTAACTCATGGTGACTTCTTCATCCTCCTGGCTCTCCTCTGACCCTAAGCTGGGGAATCCTTAATCTCACCTATGTCTCTTCTGCTCAGCTATTGACTTTTGGCATCTTTATCAATCAGAAATAATTTGGGGGCAAGCTCACATATTGTCACTTGGGTCTACATGCTGATTCCAGGTCTTGGGGGACTGCACTTAGCATTACAATTCACAGCAAGACCAAACCTGAACAGAGTGGGAGAGGAAGAGAGAAAGACTATTTGAATATCATTTTAGTAGTAGATTATTATGTTCTTTTAAATGTTGATACAAATAAGTGACTAGACTGTTATTCTGATTTGTGTAATTCTGAAACAAAATAGTTCCAGAATGATATTTTAGCAAGTTCTCCTATATAAGCATCTTTCTTTGCGCCATTAATTGAAAAACACAGAATCTAATTATTAAGCAAGATATAATTATACCAAATTGCAGCATCTCCATAATAAAGTTTCTCTGAGAGGATATATCATATTTTAATAAAATGGGATGCATTGTGTCTAGGGTTCACAGCTAAAGTGTGCAGTAATTCATAAAGAGATTTAGTTTATGTTCTTACTAAACTTACCTCATGTCCTTGACAATCAATACATTCACTGTGTTATATAGGTATATGAATGAGTGCCACATTATGCAAGAATTATGAACTAGTCCACACATTAAAGTGAACATGTTTGCCACCTATACTTATATCAAGATGCAGACATATGTGTGTATATGTGTGTACACACATATATGTTACTAAAAAGAACCATAAGTGATGAGAGTAGAACTTTTGAACAATTGTGTTTCAGCTCTTACCTTTGTCAGAATGGTATAAGCTAATGTTTGAAATATGAAAGACAGAAGACTTTGAGCAAAGGAATTGGGAATCTTCATGCATCCCTCAGAACCAAATATTGAAACCTGATTGGATTCTAACTCATAAAATTCCTTCTCCTTGTACTGCCACTCTGTTATAGCTAAATCCAGGAGAAGGGTGAATAGCCAAGTAACTAGTGCCAAACTTGCTTTGAAACTCAGAGGCTGATCCCAGCAATCTCTGGACAGGAAAAAATATGCAAAATGAAAGCTTTTCTCCATAGACTGTGAAGAAATAGTAGAAGTAATTGTCTTCTTTCCCCTTTGGTTGATAAGAATAAATATAGAAGTGATCCAATTTCATGTTAATAACAAATCAATACCTATTAGTAGAAAAATCCTACTCAGCACCATGTTTTCATTGACTTGAAAATAGATGCTCAGAACCATATGCCTAGAATTAAAGTCCAGCTTCTCAGCTGTAAGTTTGGTAACTATTAAAATTATAATCTAGTACTAAAGAAGTCAATTCATATCCATTCCTTGTAATTGAAGATGTACATTTTAAAATGCATTGTTTAGTTACCACAGAGAGATCTGCATACATATATGTCATGTCTGTAGCATATTGGAATACTTGTACTTGCTTCAGCATTTTGTCTTCGCAGATGGTTCCTAATTCACAATGGGAAGGGGGAAAAGATTCATCTGTTTTCTTTTCAATTTGGCTTCTTTATATATCTTGAGGACACAAAACATTCACAAATGGCTCAGGATGAAGAATCAGTATTGTTGGTATTTTTCCTTCTCAGCTGCTCATTTTATTTTTAATACCTCAGTTCTCAGTCATCTACTCTTCTTCAGTGGAATAGAACTTCCTTGCTTCACTTGCCTTGTCTGAAATATTTGAATAAATGCAAAGTTGCTTCTTGAGATAATATTAACTTTATTTTGAATGGTGGTGACCTTCCCTTTCATAATCATAATTCATTATTTCCCAAGTCATTCCATTTAAATGTTGAGCCATTCATACTGTTGGGCCTTTATTAAGCCCAAACCCAGGTATTAAATTGTTAACCCCATTCTAACTTTTAAAAACAAATAGTAACAGTTAAATGTCTATCCACGTATAAATACAGTCTTGTGTTTATAAGGTTTATAAGAATTTTTTTATTTTATGTATATATGTGCATCTGCTTGTCTGTATGTGTACCACATATGTGGTAAGTGCACATATGTATATTTGCAGGTGCCCCAAGGGTCCAGAAGAGGACATCGGATCCCCTGGGGAGAGAGCTATAGGTTTTTGTGATCTACCATGTGGGTGCAGGAAACTGAACCCAGTTCTCCTATAAGATCTCTTAATCCATGAGCCATTTTCCCAGCACCTAGTATAACATTTTCAGCAATGATGGGTCACATACTAGAAAGTGGATCTCACAATGTTATAGAAATGAATCATCTTCACTTGTGCAAATATACCATAAAGAAATCACCTAGCCACGTATTTCTCAGAATCTATGCCTGTAATAAAATGTTTTTACATAATCTTATTGAATGTTAGAATTTTAAAATTTGTTAGTTTGATATTTTGACTTATTAATTAAAATGTTTGCATAATATTTCTTTGTATAGGCAAAAATATCTATTTTCTTCTAGTTTGCTATTGAATTATTTTTTGACTCAAATTTTCCATTTGAAAAATAAGTATGTCTACTTCCAACTCTGGTCTTCAAAGATAAATACAAAATAGGGTGCTTATGTTTTAAAAACCAATTTAGTTAATAATTAATTCTTTACCAAATGAAGAAGTTTATACATAAAGAAATCTTGGTCAGTGAAAGAGAAAAGATATATTATTCAAAAAAATTAATGAGCATTTTCTCAGAATGGAGGAAAAGGGAAGTATTCTTTACCTGGCTTAAATGACATCTGTGAAGTCAGCCTCACCTCCCTCCAGCCTCAACCAACTTGTAGCCATTGTGCATTTTCATTTGTTTATCTAGTAATGACGGTTAAATTTTATGTTAATATTTGATGTGTACTGTTTGGCTTTCTGTCTAAATAGTGGGTTACCAGAGTGTCTAAGTTAGGGTTTTACTGCTGTGAACAGAAACCATGGCCAAGGCAACTGATATAAGGACAACATTTAATTGGGTAAGCCTGTTTAATTCTGTAACTTGGCTTACAGGTTCAGAGGTTCAGTCCATTATCATCAAGGTGGGAGCATGGCAGTGCCCAGACAGATATGGGGTTGGAGTAGTTGAGAGTTCTACCTATTGTTTCAAAGAAAGCTAGGAGAAGACTGGCTCCCAGAGAGCTAGGATGACAGTCTTAAAGCCCATACCCACAACAACATACTTCCTCCAACAAGGCCACTCCTAATAGTGCTATTCTCTGGGCCAAGCATATTCAAATCATCACACAGAGGGAAATAAAGCTAACTACTCTTATCCCAAGAACATGGAGAAGGATCAATTCATATAAATTGACTTGAATTAAAAAGTTGAATTAATTGCATTTCCCAAAGATAATCAGAACAACTTCTATTGATTTATTTCAGGTTACAGACAATGATGATTTAGAAAGAAGCTGATTCAGCTTTCCTGGTTTCTTCTTGAAAGGTTGCTTCTAAACACACTATTAAGGCATCTCCTGAAAACATATTCCTAAGAGAATTTCATAAGTCTTCATATGCAGAGCATACATAAGTCTTTCATGTTGCAGTTTATAATATTGTGTGTACTGCTCTCTTAAGTAAGAAGATATTTTCTACCACAGTTGCTCTCAGATAGGTTCCATAGATGGTCATTCACTTTTACTTTGAGTCATTTTCTGTAGACTCTCAAACACATCCTAATTTTTCATGCAGTTTTCAGAAAAGATGTATTATTTAAGTATCTATGCATTTTCAGGATTTTTTGTATTAGTCTAGAAAAGAGAATACTCCAAGCTTATTAAAATACAAGCTAATTCTGTTAGAAAAGAATAGTTCAATAATACACCAGAAAGCAAGTTTCATTATTAGCTGAAAATGAGCAGGCTAATGAGAAAAAATACAGTTAGAAAAGCAAAAATTGATATTTTTATATCAGATTATTGACACCAACTCCACAAAATCTGAGTCTAGGACATTGGCACAGGCCACTGTTATTGTAGAGTAACCAAACTTAGAAAGCATCTGAGACTTGATGATGCCTAGACCAACCCTGATGTCATCTAAGGAAACACATGGGAGAGTGTAGGTGACACTTGGTAGTCCTTTGTGTTTGAACTGTGACCTGGCATCCTAGCAATAGAGCAGAAATAAAGTTGCTTTGCTGAAACCCAATTTTTGCCCTTCTAAAGATAATTGATACTGTCTCACCTCACCCTGCTTGTATAGACACCAAAGAAGCAATCGACTTAGGAGTGAAGGCCCATGACATTGTACCACTTCAGTCCTGCTTCTTCCTACTGTCCCTGTTTATTTAGGACCCTAGCCTCAAAATTCTAATCATTATAAGAGTATCTACTATATGAGAAATATGCTGAATTCTAAAGTACATAAGTGTATTCCATGTACATTCTTGAAATTCCATAGACATAAATTGATTTGATTTCTTCAGAAATTCACTTTTCTATCACTAAAGTTAAAAGTGCAGGATTAGGTATTTTCCTCTAGTTTTATAAATAGTTAACAGACTGAAATAAACATCTTATACTTTGTCTTTCCTACACTTTACTTACCAAGATTTTTCAATGCTAAAAGACAGAGATGCAGGACTGCACTGTTATTAAAATCATAACTATCATCACTATCACTAGGGCTACAAAATATAGAAGAATCTGTTTCAAAGCAGATGTTTAGCATACTTGAGGATAGACTCTGACAGTCCTGAGGGAACAGCTCAACTCTGATGCTAAATTCTCATAGGTTCCTATGAATATCATATGGTTTGACTCAGAAATGAGTCAGCCATCCCCATCCACATTGGTGTGTGTTTGAACACTTGCTCTCTAGTTGGTTCACTGTTTAGGAAGATGAGAATGAGAAGCATGGTGGGAAGAAGTGGATCGCTAGGTTTGAACCTTTGGAGGTTATATTTGGTCCCATTCTCCATCTAAATTTTCTGCTTCTTAACTACTCTCAAATGTGAGGAGCACCAGCAGAATGTTCTATAAGCATGTTATTACGCACTGTGTAAGTATTACCCATGTACTATGCTGATTTCTCTGTCCTAATTCCTGGTTGCAATCCAGACATGGCATTATAATACTTATTTTAAGTATTTTCTGCCTCAATGTTGTGTAAACACTGCTCCCCATTTATTCTGATATTTTCAATAAAAACTAGTCAGCCAATGACTGAGCAGAGGAGAGAATAGGGCTGGACTTCGGATCCCAGCCAGGGGAAGGGAGGGAGAGAAAGAGAAGAGAAGATTTCCCTTGAGGAAAGGGTCCAGGAGCCATCATGGGAATGTTACTGGAGCAGAGAGAACCAGATCAATACTAAGATGAAAGTATCTCAAGTATTATGGCTGGGAAGTAGGCAGATTAGTTTAGAGGATTAAAATAAATTAATACTGCTCAGCTATTGTGCTATAAAGGTTGGTTAAATAAATCTTATAGTCTCTGTCTCATTTACTTGGGAGCTAGTCAGGATAAAGAAATATTGTCACTTTAAAATTTGCACTAACAATGTTCTCATCAGCAACTTCACCATGCCTTCCCCATCATAATGGGGAAACCAAGACAAAATAGCTTTCTTCATTTATGTTGATTTTGCTGGGCATTTGGTCATAACAGGAAAAGTGAATATAAGAAAGACCTCCCTATATATTTATCATTGTATCTTAAGCAAGCCACTTCCTTTCTTGACATCTCTTTTATCACATAAAAGTTAAGCTTGTGATTACTGCATAAGTATTTAGCAACAATGATGAAAAAGCTTCGAATACCAGGACAGAGAAGCGAGAGGGGGTTGAGTGGGGAACGGGGGAGGGAAGGGGGCTTATGGGACTTTCGGGGAGGGAGGAAACGGGAAGGGAAAATCATTTGGAATGCAAATAAAAAAATATAGAAAATAAAAAATAAAGAAAAAACTTAAGTTACTGATCGGTACTCTTCATACACTTTACTCAACTTTCCACATACATCATTGTTTTTTTCATTCTCGGTCAACATAGTTGCTGTGAAGATTCTAACCTGTCTCCTACGGTAGACAGAAGAGGACTCCAGAACTGTCTGAACAGAACATGAGTAATTCTTTCCTCTGTGTCTCATGTAAAACATGAGCTATTATTGGCGTATTTGTGTTTTACTTAATTGTCATTTTTCAGATATAAAAAGAGATTATCATATTAAAAAACTAAACAGATCCCATTTTTGCTATTACAGCTTTGAAACTAATAAGATGAAACATAAAAATGGGTTCCTTCTGGGTCTAGAGCCTGTGGAAGTGGTGTGTAAAGAATGTTGCTTGTGAGATAGCTGTAACAGGAACACAAGTCTGATCATGATGCTCTGAACTCTAAATGCCAACAGCAACCTCTAGCTTAAAAAACAACAGAGTGAAATATAAGAGCTTTCGCTATTTTCACCTGCTTATTATTGTACTCCTTAGTTATTGAGGCTAGTGCTCGCTTCGGCAGCACATATACTAAAAATTAAATTGAGGCTACATTCCATAATCTTTTCTGTCTTATAGTTGAAGCCACAGCTTTGCCAATTGACTTGTGGTTCTCATAAAACACTTCCTTAACAACCATTCTTGCTCCTATTTATGTTTCTTAGGCCATGTGAAAACCTCATCTCTACATTTTCTCCTCTTCTACTTTTGTCCTTTCAAAACCAGAAAAGTAATGTCTGCAAATACCAACCATACAGAATATTGGCTAGAGATGAAATACATTCACAAAAAATCTAAAATCAATGTCACAAAAAAAAGACTTAATTTACAGTTCATTGACCTAAATTCAAAAACTATTATTTGATTTCTATTTATTATAGATGAGAAATAATGACTTAGGAAAGGGGTAGTTTGCTAGAGAAGCTCTGGTTGTCAGTGAGTGTTGAAAGACAGACACAGCACAATAAGAAAGAGCCAGAACCATTGAAATATTTTATAGAAGGGTGCAATACAAACAACCTAAATTTTCAGAATTGGTTTTATTATGTGTAGAGCAAACATAATATGCATAGGTAGAATCTTTAGAATATTTTCTTAGAGGTTGGGATAAAATATTTAAAACTATGAAAGGGATGATGTATGAAAAATGGGAAATGTTTTATTTGATTAAGCTTATGTGGAACAATTGCACAATTCTAAACAAAAATACTACTATTTTATCTTAAAGCTTATACATACACACACTTATATATACGTATACATATTTTTGTGTGTGTGCTTTCTGCATGCATGAAATATTTTAAATAACACATCTCATTACAATGTACTTTGACATTTTCCCAAAGAAAGTATTTAGATCATTTATAATTTTTGTACCTCAACTGTACCCACTTATGATATTTATGTTCAAAGAAAGCAGTTCTCCATACATAATAGCAGTTCATCTAATATATATATATTCTAAAATCTTCACATAAATATATAATGTGGTAAGGATATTTGTAATGCTATTAAGCAAGAACATTAGAAATAAGGACTTTCCAGTACCTAATGGTTCACACCATAGTCTATAGAACATTCTATGTCTAGGCAAAGCTCTTCAACAATTTAGGAAAAAGAACATCTGTTCCCATTATAAATACATTTCAGTTAAACACACACACACACACACACACACACACACACACACACACACACACATTGTCCTGTATTGTCACAAGCAAAAGAAAAAGTATGCCCAATAATGAAGTCATGCTCTCTGTCCCCTATCACAAATTAACATCATTGCTTACTTCCTTTGAGCTGTAGCTGAAAAATGCTCTTTTGTTTCACTATTTATCACTAAATAGTAACGGAAATTAGTTTCTTCTAAGTACATCTGAATCACACTCTCTTTTTAAAATTTATCCATTGTGATCTACTTACCTACAACATATATCTCTGAATTAAGGCTTTACTTGTTCATTTTTAACACCAGAAATAAAGGCTAAGAATTTGTCTATATTTTCCTCATAAAATAAATCTATACATTGAAAAGGAATATAAAATACATATTTTCTGTAGAAACTTGATTTATCTTTTCCCAAAATACCAAAAGTCTAAAAATTGATGGAGCATTGCAATACCACACATTATCTAGGACAGGATATGGAGATTCATAGTACATTAGGAGAATAATCTTATTGTAGTTCTTAGTCAAAGTCTAATATTATCCGTGTGTTTTCTAAAAGTTGATCCATCATTACAGTGTTTTGAGAATGCTGAGATGATCAGTTATACATTAGACCAAATGAGCTATCTTGGTATACAGACCTTTTCTAAACTATCCTGTATAAATCCCCAGAAAATGGAAACTAAAACTAGCATCTTTGACAAAGGCCATGTTCTCAACATGATTCTTTCCAAGTGTGGTTCTATTGGTGTTTCACCCAAGCACTCAAAGTTGAGCAACTAGTATACCTTACAAGCTATGTCACCATGAGGTATATGCTTATATTAAGGTTCACGATATAAAGAACCTGACCACAGTTAATTTCAACAAACCAATTACTTCTGAGATTTTATGTATGCAGAAAACAAGGTCTGAGGAAAATAGAAAATCCCAATGGAATATGTTCTCACTTTCTGATTGCTTATGAAGAAACACACAAAAGAATTTCAATTATTTAATTGGTATTGTGACTAGAGATACAACTGAAGTGAGAAAAATAACAGTATGAACCAAAGAGGAACACTAACTCAGTATCTGTTCTAAATCTGATTTCTAAGATCACCTGATGTGGCATAGAAAAGGCTCTTCACTCGGAGAATCCTTTTACAACAAATAACACAAGAATTTGAATAAAAACAAAAGGGTGGTAGGGGATTAGCAGTTGGAAAGTGTCCTATCTAGGGTTACAATTGCTATCATGAAATACTAGGATTAAAAGCAACTTTGGAAAGAGAGGATTTATTTGGCTTATCATGAGTCACGACCACTGAGGTAAGCCAAGGCAGGGACCCAAACCAGGTGGGAACCTGGAATCTGGAACTGATGCAGAGGCCATGGATTACTGATGGTGTGCTGATTACTGGCTTGTTCTCCTTACCTTGTTAAACCTACTTTCTTTTAGAACCTGGGACCATCTGGCCAGGAATGGCACAATGGACTGGGCTGTCCCCTATAAATCACTAATTTAAAAACTGCCCTACAGCCTGCATACCTCACCATCTTATGGAGGCATTTTTCTCAATCAAAGCTCCCTCTGCTCAGATGACTCTAGCTTGTGTCAAGTTGACATTAAACTAGACAGCACACAATAAGATGTGTTAGGGAAACATGATCGATCCACTTGGAGATGGAATGTGGACAAATGAAATGATGGAGCCTGTTTTGAGTGTGGCTATATAAAATCACAGCTGAACTCTTCATGCAATGACTCCATTCTCTTTTAATAAACTAGAGTCTCCATTTTGTTTCAATTGTTGGAGAGCCAAGTAACCGCTGTATGTTTGGTGGACAGTAAAATGAAAGCATTAATATCACTTTTAAAATGCTGTGGTTTTATTAAAAATTAAAAAAAAACAGTTGGGAACCAACAGAGATATATTCACTTCTGTGTGCCACACATGGCTGCCCCATATTTGAATGGTTAATTTATAGAGTATCCCTTTAATTACTTTTATTTTTTACAGTCCAATCATTACCCCCCACCCTGATCCTGGTCCACCCTCCCACAGTTCCTCATCCCATTCCTCCCCCTGCCCCCATCTCCAAGAGGATATCCCCAACCTCCTCCCCAGGTCTCCCCACTCCCTAGGGCCTCAAATCTCTAGAGGCTTATACATGTCTTCTCTCACTGAGGCCAGACCAGGCAGTCCTCTATTTACAGAGTACTTTATATAAACTATTCTATTAACCTTCACAATAACTTGGTAAGATGTGTCTGTTTGTTATTATCTATAATTAATAAATAAATGGTCACAGAGGAGTTGTATAATTTAGCAAAATAGTCTCTGTATGTCAGAGTTTAGTGATCAACTAAGGTCCCCTTGCTTTTTGGAAACTGCCTTCTCAAGGAGGAAGATCTTGGCATTCTAGAGAGTGGAAGGCACCAAGAGAATTTTAAGTTTAATGAAGTGGAAATTTCTGGTTTCTTTTGAGACTCAGTTGTGTCATGTGATGTTTTTCTGGAAATTGTCTTATGAGAGGATGTCTTGCTGAGAACAGAGACATGGTATTTTTCTGGAAGCTGTCTTGTGAAAAGGCATGTGATGTTTTGCTGAAGCAAACCCTTGAGAGGGCATGTGATGTTTAGAAAGAATATAAATAAAACCCTACAGACAGTGAGAAAACATCATTGCCTTCGTTAATCTTGCAACGCTTTACTGGTCTTTGCTGATCTTCACTTGTCATGACTTCATAAAAAGAAAAGAGCCAAAGAATTTCTCATAGTATTCTGGCTGCTTCTTGCTGCTTCTGCAGACTTGTGCCAGTTCGGCAGAGCATTGAGGTTCCTTCTGGATTGATCCACTGCTACTGATTTGTGTTTGGTGCTTACAATTGGACTGGACTACTGTTACTGATTTGTGTTTGGAATTGCCCAAAAAGCTATTTCGAACAGATCCACAACCCTGTTTCCTAGTAACCTTGTTTCTTACCTACCTTTGGTGAGGGGGTTAGAAGGGAGATTGACGTGTTTAAGAACCCTTATTAAAGTAGATTTTGAAAAATTAAGTCTACAGTTTGACTTTTTACTTTAATGAGGCTGAATTGTCTTTCAAGCCTGAGTTGTTCTTCCTAAAAAGCAGGCCAGTCTTACTGCTGCACTGAGCATTTGTAGAGGTTCCTGGCACAGAGAAATAAAAAATAGCTTGCTCAGAAAGAATATTTGAGTTTCAGAAATAAATGGAATTGATACTTTTAAATGGAGTAATGCAAATTTTAGCATTTAATTTTCTTGCTTTAGGTGGTAAATAAATAAACCAAATTCTTCTCATATCCCAGAACCCACCTTTTTAGTAATGAAACCACTCATATTTTTATTATTTCATCCCTGTAATTAATACTGACAATGTCTGAGAAGAGCCTAAGATAATAATAGCCCATGAGATTTATCTGGATCCCACATAGTTCACAGAATCATTTTGATGCAGCTACAGGCCCAGCATGGTCATGCCTCATCTTTGACTAAAAAGAGCTAAGGATTCTCATGTTGTCTGATTACGCAAGCATCATATAAGATCATGACCACTACTTCTTTCATACATTAACCTGACTTTATAATCAAACTTCTTAATACTTTGTTGTTTTTCATTGACTGAGTGGACTCACATATGAAGTCTTCCTTTGATATTAAAGAGTTACAGACCCAGAGAAATAATATGCTTCACCAATAGTTAAAGTGTTAGAAACTAGTTGCCAGTTCTTATTCCAGAATACTTTGGTTGAACGTACCTTCTTGTATAAGAGATAATTCCTCTTAAAAATTTAATGCAATTTTCAATATCTTACTGGAAAACTATAGTGATTTCAATTTTCATTGCATTCTACATAATTGGCATAAAAGTTATCCTTATAAAATATTTTACATGTAGCATTGTTTAAAATGTTGAATCCTTGTACCTAAATGTTAGGTGAAAAAATAGTTTCAACTACTAAATGGTGAGATTAGCTAAAATTAGTGAATGATTTGACTTTTTCTTTTTGTTTTTAATGAGGGTGATCCTTCCTAGCAAATAGCAGAGAGTATAGACTCTATGATATAACTTTTTTATCCTTTCAAAAACAAAGCATATTAGATATACAGGATGTATTGTTCATACTAAGACTCATTTACAAAAATATCACTAAACAAATAATAATATCTGGTGCAAACGTCTCTATAGCCATTTTAGAAAAGAAATACACAAATGTTATAAAGCTAGTAAATGCCCCACTATTTTTGCTTTGAATATGAAGTTACAGTGTATTTGTGGAACACAGGTCTTTCATACCTTTATCACATATGTATGCTTTGATCATTGGTAATACATAATTATTTTGAGTGCTTAAACAGAGTCACAAAAGGCTATCACATGACCATGTTCACCTGATATTCTTACTCTATATTATGCTTTTGATATAATTTTTAGTTATGAATTTCTGTCTTTGGATATATTATTAGTTACATCTGTAGGTTGTTGAGGCCTATGACAGTATAAGATACAATAACAAAGGAAAATATATAGGTAACACACCTTTTAAGGCAGTCATTTGTATATTTTAAGACACCTATTTTATCGTCTTCAATGTAGATAACATGTTTCTTAAACAGTGATGAAAGCTACAGATTGGGACCATCCTCTGCCATAGTGCAGCATACCCAAGTGGCACAGGGACGTAGCTAACAACCCAGGAGAGCAGAGAGGCCTGACAGCACAGATAGAACTACCCCTGCTGCTCAGAAGAAACAATTGGAAACCCTGAGGACACAAGAGCCTAGGAGCAGCCTGGGAAAGGAGTCTTCCGATTTCCACCCACACCCACAGCTGATCAGAGCCATAGAGCTACATACTCAAATACAACCACAAGAGAGCTGGTCTCACAGGAATACCTACATAATAGAGAGAATGGGTCTCATAGGAGCACAGATACACAGGCATGCAGGACAGAAAAGTCACAGCCAGAGAGAGCAACACCAGCTAACACCAGAGATAACCAGATGGCAAAAGGCAAATGCAAGAATATTACCAACAGAAACTAAGGCAAAATGGTACCATCTGAACCAAGTTCTCCCACAACATCAAGTCCTGGACACCCTACCATACCAGAAAAGCAAGATTTGGATTTAAAATCACATCTCATCGCTGATAGAGGACTTCAAGAAGGAAATAACTCCTTTAAAGAAATACAGGAGAACATGAGTAAACAGGTAGTTTCCCTTAAAAAGGAAACACAAAAATCCCTTAAAGAAATATAGGAGAATATGGGTCAACAGGTAGAAGCCTTTAAAGAGGAAACACAAAAATTCCTTAAAGAATTACAGGAAAACACAAACAAGGGAAGGAACTGAACAAAACCATCCAGGATCTAAAATTGAAAGTAGAAAAAACAAAGAAATCACAAAGGGAGACAACTCTGGAGATAGAAAACCTTGGAAAGAATTCAGGAGTCATAGATGCAAACATCAACAACAGAATACAAGAGATAGAAGAAAGAATCTCAGTTGCTGAAGATACCATAGAAAGCAGTAACTCAACAGTCAAAGACAAGGCAAAATGCAAAAAGCTTGTAACTCAAAACATCCAGGAAATCCAGGACACAAAGAGAAGAACAAACATAAGGATTATAGGTATAGAAGAGATCAAAGATTTACAACCTAAAGGGCCAGTAAATATCTTCAACAAAATTATAGAAGAAAACTTCCCTAACCTAAAGAGAGAGATGCCCATGAACATACAAGAAGTCTTCAGAACTCCAAACAGACAGAACCAGAACAGAAATTCCTCCCATCACATAATAATCAAAACACCAATTGCACTAAACAAAGAAAGAATAATAAAATCAGTAAGAGAAAAAGGCCAAGTAACATATAAAGGAAGACCTATCAGAATTACACCAGACTTCTCACCAGAGACCATGAAAGCAAGAAGATCCTGGGCAGATCTCATACAGAACCTAAGAGAACACAAATGCCAGTCCAAACTACTATACCCAGCAAAGCTCTCAATAACTATAGATGGAGAAACCAAGACATTCTATGATAAAACCAAATTTACACAATATCTTTCCAAAAATCCAGCCCTACAAAGATAATAGATGTAAATGCCAATATAAGGAGGACAACTACACCGAAGTAAAAGCAAGATAGTAATCTTCTTTCAACAAACCCAAAAGAAGATAACCACACAAACAAAAATAACAGGAAGCAAGAATCACTATTCCATAATATCTCTTAACATCAATGGACTCAATTCCCCAATAAAAAGACATAGACAAAAAGACTAGATATATAAGCAGGACCCAGCATTTTGCTGCTTACAGGAAATGCACCTCAGTGTCAAAGACAAACACTACCTCAGAGTAAAAGGCTGGAAAACAGTTTTTAAAGCAAATGGTCCCAAGAAATAGGCTGGAGTAGCCATTCTAATATTGTATAAAATTGACTTTAAACCAAAAGTCATCAAAAAAATCAAAACAAACAAACAAACAAACAAACAAAAAAAACCCTGGAAGGACACTTCATGCTCATCAAAGGAAAAAATCTACAAAGAAGAACTTTCAATTCTGAACATCTATGCTCAAAATGCAAGGGCACCCACACTCAATAAAGAAACTTTACTAAAGCTGAAAGCACATTGCACCTCAAACAATAATTGTGGGTGACTTCAACACCCCACTCTCATCAATGGACAGATTAGGGAAACACAAATTAAAGAGAGACAAAGTGAAACTAACAGAAGTTATAGACTAAATGGATTTAACAGATGTCTATACAACAGTTCATCCTAAATCAAAAAAATATACCTTCCTCTCAGACCCTCATGGTACCTTCTCCAAAACTGACTATATAATTGGTCACAAAACAGACCTCCTATCAGATGACTATGGAGTAAGGGGGGGTTTCAATAGCAACAAAAACAATAGAAAGCCCACATAGACATGGAAGTTGAACAATGCTCTACTCAATGATACCTTGGTCAAAGAAGAAATAAGGAAACACATAGTAAACTGGTAGAATTTAATGAAAATGAAGGCACATCATACCCAAATTTATGGGACATAATGAAAGGAGTTCTAAGAGGAAAACTCAATGCTCTGAGTGCCTCCAAAAAGAAGCTGAAGAGAGCATACACTAGCAGCTTAACAGCACACCTGAAAGCTCTAGAACAGAAAGAAGCTTGTACACCCAAGAGGAATAGATGGCAGGAAATCATCAAACTCAGGTCTGAAATCAACCAAATAGAAACAAAAAGAACCATACAAAGAATCAACAAAACCAGGAGCTGGTTCCATGAGAAGATCAACAAGATAGATAAACCCTTAGCCAGACTAACCAGAGGGCACAGAGACAGTATCCAAATTAACAAAATTAGAAACGAAAAGGGAGATATAACAACAAAAACTAAGGAAATTCAACAAACCATCAGATCCTGCTACAAAAGCCTATACTCAACACAACGGGAAAATCTGGAGAAAATGGACAATTTTCTAGTCAGATACCAAATACCAAAGTTAAATATTGATCAGATAGACCATCTAAACAGTCCCATAACCCCTAAAGAAATAGAAGCAGTTACTGAAAGGCTCACAATAAAAAAAATAATAAAAATAATAATAATAATAAAAGCAGAGGACCAGATGGTTTTAGTGCAGAATTCAATCAGACCTTCAAAGAAGATTTACCACCAATACTCTTTAAGCTATTCTACAAAATAGAAATAGAAGGAACACTACCCAACTTGTTCTATGAAGCCACAGTTACGCTGATACCCAAACCATACAAATATCCAACAAAGAAAGAGAACTTTAGACCAATTTCCTTTGGGAATATCAATGCAAAAATACTCAATAAAATTCTTGCCAATCAAATCCAAGAACACATCAAAATGATCATTCACCATGATCAAGTAGGCTTCATCCCAAGGATGCAGGGATGGTTCAATATATGAAAATCCATCAATGCAATCCACTACATAAACAAACTCAAAGAAAAAAACCACATGGTCATTTCATTAGATGCTGAAAAAGCTTTTGACAAAATTCAACATCCTTTCATGTTAAAAGTCTTGGAAAGATCACAAATTCAAGACCCATACCTAAAGATAGTAAAAAGCAATATACAGCAAACTATTAGCCAACATCAATCTAAATGGAGAGAAACTTGAGGTAATCCCAGTAAAACAAGGACTAGACAAGGCTGCCCTCTCTCTCCATATCCATTCGATAGAGTACTTGAAGTTCTAGCTGGAGCAATTAGACAACAAAAGGAAGTCAAAGGGATGCAAATTGGAAAGGAAGAAGTCAAATTACCACTCTCTGCAGACAATATGATAGTATACTTAAGCAACCCAAAAACCTCCACCAGAGAACTCCTACAGCTGATAAACGACTTCAGCAAAGTGGCCGGATATAAAATCAACTCAAACAAATCAGTAGCCTTCCTATACTCAAAGGATAAACAGGCTGAGTAAGAAATTAGGGAAATGACACCCTTCACAATAGTCACAAACAATATAAAGTATCTTTGTGTGACTCTAACCAAACAAGTGAAAGATCTGTATGACAAGATCTTCAAGTCTCTGAAGAAAAATCAAAGAAGACCTCAGAAGATTCAAAAATCTCCCACGCTCGTAGATTGGCAGAATTCATATAGTAAAAATGGCCTTCTTGACAAAAACTATCTACAGATTCAATGCAATCCCCATCAAAATTCCAACTCAATTCTTCATAGAGTTAGAAAGAGCAATTCTCAAATTCATCTGGAACAACAAAAAACCCAGGCTAGCTAAAACTATTCTCAACAGTAAAAGAACTTCTGGTGGAATCAGTATCCTGGACCTCAAGCAGTACTACAGAGAAATAGTGATTAAAAACTGCATGATATTGGTACAGTAACAGGCATGTAGATCAATGGAATAGAATGAAGACCCAGAAATGAACCCACATACCTATGGTCACTTGATCTTTAACAAAGGAGCTGAAACCATCCAGTGGAAAAAAGATAGCCTTTTCAACAAATAGTGCTGGCTCAACTGGCGACTAGCATGCAGAAGAATGCAAATCAATCCATTCTTATCTCCTTGTACTAAGCTCAACTCCAAGTGGATCAAGGACCTCCACATAAAACCAGACACACTGAAACTAATAGAAAAGAAACTAGGGAAAAGCCATGAATTTAAGGGCACACGGGAAATTTTCCTGAACAGAACACCAATAGTTTATGTTCTAAGATCAAGAATTGACAAATGGGACCTCATAAAATTACAAAGATTCTGTAAGGCAAAGGACACTGTCAATAGGACAAAATGGCAACCAACAAATTAGGAAAAGATCTTTACCCTATATCCGACAGGTCTAATATACAAAATATACAAATAACTCAAGAAGTTAGACTCCAGAGAACCAAATAACCCTATTAAAATATGGGGTACAGAGCTAAACAAGGAATTTTCACCTCAGGAATATGAAATGGTTGAGAAGCACCTAAAGAAATGTTCAACATCCTTAATCATCATGGAAATGCAAATCAAAACAACACAGATTTCACCTCACACCGGTCAGAATGGCTAAGATAAAAAAACTCGGGAAACAGCAGATGCTGGAGAGGTTGTGGAGGAAAAGGAACACTCCTCCACTGCTGATGGGATTGCAAGCTGGTACAACCACTCTGGAAATCAGTTTGGCAGTTCCTCATAAACTGGGCATAATAGTACCGGAGGACCCTGCTATACCATTCCAGGGCATATACACAGAGGATTCTCCAGCATGTAATAAGGACACATGCTCCACTATGTTCATAGCAGCCCTATTTATAAAAGCCAGAAGCTGGAAAGAACCCAGATGTCCCTCAATGGAAGAATGGATACAGAAAATGTAGTGTACATACACAATGGTGTACTATTCAGCCATTAAAAACAATGTTTTCATGAAATTCTTAGACAAATGGAGGGAACTGGAAAATATCATCCTGCCTATGGTAACCCAATCACAAAAGAGCACACATGCATGCACTTACTGATAAGTGGATATTAGCCTAGAATCTTGGAATACCAAAGACACATTTCACATATCAAATGATGCCCAAGAAGGAGGATGAACAGAGTATGGATTCTTGGGTCCTTTGTAGAAAGGGGAAAAAAATACCTGCAGAAGGAGATACAGAGAGAAAAGGTAGAGCAGAGTCTGAGGGAAAGACCATCCAGAGACTACCTTACCCAGGGATCCATCCTATATACAGTCACAAAACCCGGACACTACTGTGGATGCCCACAAGTGCCGACTGACCAGAGCCGGATATAGCTATCATCTCGGAGGCTCTCCTAGTGCATGACAAATATAGAGGGGGACACTCAGTCAGGCATTGAACTGAGCACAAGTTTCTCAATGGGGGAGCTAGAGAAAGGACCCAAGGAGCTGAAGGGGTGGGCAGCACCAGAGGAGGAACAACAATATGAGCCACCCAGTACTCCCAGAGCTCCCAGGGACAAAACCATCAACCAAAGAGTACACATGGAGTTACCCATGGCTCCAGACACATAGGCAGCAGAGGATGGTCTTGTTAGACACCAAAGGGTGGAGAGGCCCTTGGTCCTAGAAAGACTTGATGCTGTAGTATAGAGGAATACCAGGACAGGGAAGCAGGGGAGGGTTGATTGTGAAAGGGGAGATGGCTTATGGGATTTTCAGGGGAGGTGGGAAGCAGGAAAGGGGACAGCGTTTGAAATGTAAATAAATAATATATCTAATAATAAAAAAAAGGTGTATACCACCACACCCAGTTTCATTTCACATGTCTGAATACTGATTTTGCTGCCTCTTATACTGCATCCATTACAGACTGCTTGCTTAACTCAATAAACTTGCTATATTTGGCCTGTGTCTGGAGCTACAAAACTGCTATAATACAAAGTTAAGTCACAAACCTATGATGATCCATTTCCTTATTTGCAGAGCACAGACTAAAAATGGAAGTATTTTACCACAATTAGGGAAGCAATTGTCATTCTGAAACTTCTTGTGGATCATGAGCTTCTCGGTTCAGGTATTATCATGTTTGGGTTTGTATCTGAATGCCCCAAAGATTTGTGTATTAAAACTGTGGTTGCCAAGTGATAGGTTTTTTGGAGTTGACTGGGTCATGTGAGTATGACTCCATTCAGTAATTTGATGTAATTTCTGGAAGGTGATAATGAAGTACCATGATGCTCATCCTTACCATGGGCAGAGAGACAGTAGAATCTGCTGACCACCGTCCCTGAACTCTGACATAGTGAAACATACCTTTCCTCTCTCTAAACTAATTTTCTTAAGTATTTGTCACAGGAAAAAAAAAACCTCTAAAACATGCCTGGACTCACACTTGTGTAACATGTAATAAAGTCTAAATAAGCTTTCTAAGCAAATGCCTGAATAGATATGTGTGCTCCTGGTGATGTGACATATACCCAAGTTCTGGGCATATACCCAAGGAATATGAGCAAGCCACAGGAAAGTCATGTAAGCAGTGGAGATTCAGAAAATTATTTGAAATAAAGAGAAATTTAGAGCACAGCTTAACGAGGAAATGTTTAAACATTTGAGAGAATAATTATCTCCAAATGTGTAAAGGAAGCACATTCAAAAGCAGTTTCTTACCAACTACAAAAACCATAAAAATAGGAAAGCTCTCTTATTAGATCATTTCATCTCCAGGACATATGGCACAAATTAAACACTTTATCAATATATATATTGAATGATGAATTCCTGAATAAATGGGTAAAAAGGCAGATTTAGGCTAAAGTACCAACAGATTTGTATCAAAGGAGAAATGTTCAAAACCTGAGTGATCTGCATTTTTAGACAATGGGATTTGTAATATGTACGATATTTTTGTTTGTCTGAATGTATGTTTGTTTGTTGAGAAAAGGTTTCTCTGTGTAGTTCTGATTGTCCTGGAATTCACTCTGTAGATCAGGCTGGCCTCAAACTCAGAGATCTGCCTGCCTCTGCCTATTGAGTTCTTGTATTAAAGGCATTGTCCATTATCACTTGTCAGGTAATATGTAAGTTTTTGAAATGAAATCTAAGTAACTATCAGTTGGGTTTCTTTTGGGGGGTTGTTTTTATGTTGTTGTTTCTTAGTTATTGGTCCCTCCCCCACACTGGCAAGGCCCCTGTCCCATTTTCAACCCCCCTGCTTCAATGAGGATGCTCCCTCACCCAAAAACCCACTCCTACCTCACTGCCCTAGCATTCCCCTACACTTGGTCATCAAGCCTCCACAGGACCAAGGGGCTCCTATACCATTGATGCCAGAGAAGGCAATCCTCTGCTGCATATGTAGCTGGAGCCATGGGTCCCTCCGTGTGTACTCTTTGGTTGGTAGTTTAGTTTTTGGGAGCTCTGGGGATCTGGTTGGTTGATATTGTCGTTCTTCCTATGGAATTGCAAACCCCTTCAGCTCCTTCAGTCCTTCCCCTAACTCTTCCATTGGGGTCCCCTTGTTTAGGCCCATGATTGACTGCAAACATCTGCATCTGTATTGGTCAAGCTCTGGTAAAGCCTCAGAGGGGACAGCTATACCAGGTTCGAGTTAGCAAGTGCTTCTTGGCCTTAGTAATAGTGTCTGGGTTTAGTGTCTGCAGATGAGATGGATTCCTAGATGGGACAGTCTCTGGATGGCCTTTCCTTCAGTCTCTGTTCCACTCTTTGTCCCTGCTTTTCCTTTAGAAAGGATCAATTCTGGGTTAATACTTTTGAGATAGATGAGTGGCCCCATCACTCAACTGGGGGCCATGCCTAACCACTGGATATGTTCTTTACAGGTTCTATCTCTCCTTTGTTGGGTATTTTGGCTAATGTCATCCCCGTTGGGTCCTGGGAACCTCTTGCTTCCCTGGCATCTGGGACTTTCTAGTGGCTACCCCCAGTTCCCCATCTCCCACTGCTACACATCTCTTTTCAATTTCCTGACCCTCTGTACTTCACCCAGTTTCCTCTCACACCTGATCCTACCCCACTTTACGTATCCCTCCGCTTTTGCTCCCAGGTCCCTCTATTCCTTCCTCTACCTCCAGTGATTATTTTGTCCCCGCCCCCTAAGTAAGACTGAAGAATCCAGAATTTGGTCTTCCTTCTTCTTGAGCTTCATATGGTTGGTGAGTTGTATTGTGAGTATTCCAAGATTTTTTCCTAATATCCACTTATCAGTGAGTGCATACCATGTGTATTCTTTTGTGACTGGGTTACCTAACTCAGGATGATATTTTCTAATTCCATCCATTTACTTGCAAATTTCATGAAGTCATTGTTTTTAATAGCTGAATAGTACCACATTCTCTGTATCCATTCCTCTGTTAAGGGTCAACTAGATTGTTTCCAGCTTCTGGCTAGTATAAATGAGGCTGCTATGAACATAGTGGAGAATGTGGAATAGAATTGAAGGCCAAGAATTAAACCTACATACCTATGGTCACCTGATCTTTGACAAAGAAACCAAAACCATCCAGTGGAAAAAAGACAGCATATTCAACAAATGGTGCTAGTTCAAGTGGTAGTCTGCATGTAAAAGAATGCAAATTGATCCATTCTTTTCTCCTTGTGTAAAGCTCAAGTCCAAGTGGATCAAAGACCTCCACATAAAACCAGATACACTGGATCTGATAGAAGGGAAGGTGGGGAAGAGCCTTGAACACATGGGCACAGGAGAAATTTTCCTGAACAGAACACCAATGGCTCATGCTTTAAGATCAAGAATTGACAAATGGGACCTCATAAAATTGCAAAGCTTCTGTAAGGCAAAGGACACTGTTAATAGGACAAACCAGCAACCCACAGTTTGGGAAAAGATCTTTATCAATCCTACATTTGATAGAAGGCCAATATCCAAAATATATAAAGAACTGGAGAAGCTAGATTCCAGACAGCCAAATAATCCAATTTTAAAAATGAAGTACGGAGCTAAACAAAGAATTCTCAACTGAGGTATCTCAAATGCCTGAGAAGCACTTAAAAAAGAAATGTTCAACATCCTTAATCATCAGGGAAATGTAAATCAAAACAACGTTGAGATTCCACCTCATACCAGTCAGAATGGCTAAGATAAAAAACTCAGGTGACAGCAGATGCCGGAGAGTATGTGGAGAAAGAGAAACACTCCGCTATTGCTGGTAGGATTGCACTCTGGAAATCAATCTGGCAGTTCCTCAGAAAATTGGGCATAGTTCTACCTGAGGACCCAGCTATACCACTCCTGGGCACATACCCAAACAATTATTTAACATATAACAGCTGGGTTTCTTAATCATAAGATATTCTAATTACAGAATGGAATTGTGAGAAATTTTTATTTGATGGGCCATTTAGTTCTAAAAATGTATATCCAAAATGAATGTGACAAATTGCTTCACCAGAAAAGTAATCTAACCATCTTGGCAATAGTTGTATTAATATAGGACCACCAGAAGAGAAACACAAATAGGCTATGTCTGTCATTCCTGTCAAAAGGAAGTCTCAGTGATCACAACAGGATTCAAAAATAGGCATTCTAGAAATTAAATAAAGTGCCTTTAACTATATTTTCTTTGTTTCAAACAAAACCTTTTAAAAATAAACAAAAGCATTAAACATTCTTGCATTTTAAATTTCTCTTTAAATATCTTGTAGTTAATGAATTGATTGAAAAGGGCTTTTCTATAAAAAGAATCCCTTATAGATCTAATTTTAGATAACATTTTTCATAGATTTGCCTTGATATTCTACAGATTTATGGGTTAGTATGTTTTTGGGAGACAAAATTCTGCTAAAATCTTTGGTGCTCCAATATTTTTCCCTATCGTCTTATCCTATACCTAGAATTTTCTCCAGTCTTTGAAACATTTATTATTTTAATAACACAAAAGCAGCCTTGTCAAAGTCATATCTTCACAACTAGTCCTAATTGAGCCTCTTTTAACACCTTTTCTACCTTCAAGTACTCAGTGGTAGAATTATTTCTTCTTAGTATTGTTTACTCAGGATTAGAGGTATTCTAAGGACTCCCTCAAGCACAGGAATGCTGTGGAAATACAATCTCTTTTATTAATATAAAAGCCCTGCCCATAACTGAGCTATTTCTGTTGAGTCAGGGCTTACGAATATATTCCTGAATTTATAAAGAGTTTAGATGTTGTGTTCCAAGTGCCCTATGATCCCAGGGAAATCAAGGAGTGAGCTAATGTGATCCTCACTGTAATATTTAATAAGGAAACTTGCATAGAATTTCAGAAACTTTCCATTTGAAGGTGTGTCCTAATACTAAATAATATAGAAGATATCAATAAACAAAGAGGAGTGAGAAGGCAGCAAAGCTTATAAATTGTGCTTATGCTTCATTCCCAGGACATAGGAAAATAGAATTTAAGAAGTCCAGAGAGAAGAAGAAACTTCAAGTGTGCTTTGTACTGACTGCAACAGTTGAACCTTACTGCCAAATGAGTTTTTCATCTACCTAAATACAAACATACACACACACACACACACACACACACACACACACACACACACACACACCTCCTGTTGCCTTCAGAACAAGATGTATAGCCTATGGCTCCTTCAACTCCACATCTGTCTGGGCACTATCATGCTTCTCACCGTGATGATAATGGACTGAACCTCTGAACCTGTAAGACAACCCCAATAAAACGTTCTTTATAAAAATTGCCTTGGTCATGGTATCTTTTCACAACAATGGAAATCCTAACTAAGACATAACCCAACTTAACTAAGATATAACCCAACTTATCTGTAACCTGAACATATCTACTGTTATACCACAAGACTACAGGGCAGAAACAGAACTGAGGCACAATTATGATAACCTATCTCAAGATGTTTCATGGTTAGTGTGTTCTTATGAAGATTTGGAGATGGAATATTGACTCAGGACCTCTCTATATGTAAATTATACCAATGCTGAGCAATTCCTATTCCTGTCATATTTATAATTACTTATTCAATAGTTAACTTCTCTACTAGGTTGAAGATAACTTAAAAATGTAATATTTGTCATGGTTTAAACCATGCATTGTGCTTCAAATAGGTCTAAAGAAAGTTTTTGCTCATGAAAAATAACTTCAAATGATAATAACTTCTAATGATAATAGGTCTACTCTAGGTTTTCATACTACCAAGAAACTAGTAAAGGAAGGAGTAGTAGAAATGGAAGGAGAACAAGGAAGAAAACAAAAGCTGAGGTACATAGCACTCTAGAGACTAATATAGTCAAGAGGATCAGGAGTTCAGGGTCAGTATAAGCTACCTTACAAAGGCTATCCTGTGCTACATGGAACTTTGTATCTATCTATCTATCTATCTATCTATCTATCTATCTATCTATCTATCTATCTAACTATCTATCTATCTATCATCTATCTATCTATCTATCTATCTATCTATCTATCTATCTATCTATCTATCATCTATCTATCTATCTATCTATCTATCTATCTATCTATCTATCTATCTATCTATCTATCTACCTACCTACCTACCTACCTACCTACCTACCTATCTATCTATCTATCTATCTATCTATCTATCTATCTATCTATCTATCTATCTATCTATCTATCTATCTATCTATCATCTATCGTCCATAATCTATATCTCTCATACATTCACATGTGCATGTAATACTTTACTACACTTGATATTTCAGTTTATTAGCACCACCACTTGCACATATGGTGTCTAACTTGGCACAGTCATGTTTCATAAATGATAGCTAAAGTGTTTGTCATCTTAGTTTACTTTTCATGCTTCTGTGATAAAATACTCTGACAGAAGCAACATATTTTAGCTCACAGCTCCAGGTACAGTCCATGGTGGAGAAGTCAAGGCATCAGGAGGCTAAAGCAGCTGGTCACATCATATCCACAACAAGGAAACAAGAGAGGGATGAATGCAAGCTAAACTCCCTTTCTCCATTTTATTTAGCTCTTTCTTACTGTTAACAATGCCGTACCTTACTGTTAGGCTTATATGAAGTCATGAACTGTCTTCACAGCTATTTTTGTCTGTTATTTTACTTAGTTCTGTGTTGTATAGTCAGACAAATAGGTAATTGAGCAGCAAAGTCATGATCTCCTTCTAAGCCAACTCAAATGAAATGTTGTCCTTTATAAAAGTTGCCTTGATCATGGTATCTTTTCATAATGGAAACCCTAACTAAGACATAACCCAACTTATCTGTAACCTGAACATATCTACTGTTATATCGCGAGACCACAGGGCAGAAAGAGAACTGAGCCACAATTATGATAACAGATCTCAGAGGCTCCCTCAGATTGTAGCATCAGACAGAATTTCAGTGTTCTTAGTTGTTTCCCTAGCAAGTGTTGCACTTTGTGTTTGCTTTAAGTCTTTTCTATCTAGGGTTTTATTGATTTTCTTCACCTACAAAGATACCTCGAGCCCTTTATTCTACCAGGGGTTACTATGGTGATTATTCGGAATTGCTACTGGGGTTTTAAGGCAACATCCTTTTCAGGTGCTCTTTGACTTTTATAATTTTGTCAGCTTCTTTGGTTTATTTGGGACTTTGGTGGTTTTCCCACTGAAAACCCCATGTTTCAAGAAACCTCTTCTCTCTTAATTAGAATTTCTATTGCTATTGTAAAAACTTATGACCTAAAGCAACTTGGGGAGGAAAGGGTTTTATTTGGCTTACATACCTTGTGTCACAGTTCATTGAGTAAAGTCAAAGCTGAACTCCAAGAGGTAAATTGGTGGAAAAAAATTGAAGCAGAGGTCATGGAGGAACACTCTTTGCTAGCTTGCTCCTAATGATTTTCTTACCTTGCTTTCTTATACACTTAGGAACATGTGCCAGGAGTGGTACTATCCCCAGTGAACTGGGGCCCTCCTATATCAAGAAAATGCCCAACAGTTTTGCCTATAGGTCAATTTTATGGAGGCATTTTCTCAGTTACAATTTCCTCTTCCCAGACATGTCTAGATTTGTGTCAAGTTGACAGGCAGCACTCCCTCATCTTCCAGTTTTTTACCCCAGTTCTATTATTAGGAATCTACAGTGAGGGGATGCAATCTGTCTCTCATGTCAAAGTCCTCAGTTTGGACCTTTGCCATACCCTCTATCAAATACCTCTTCAGATTGACCTACTAACTTCTTCTAAGACCAGGATGTCCTTTCATGGTTCATTGTGCTTTCTAAGAGATTTAAATGCCCTTCTCCCATGGGTTAATTTTGCTCTAGAGACATTTTCCTCCAATCTCAGTGTTTACCAATAAAAAATATATTGAAAGGGGTCCATATTCAAGTCTTAGTTTCTACCCATGACACCCAGTCTCTTTTCAAACTGTCTTCTTCTTTTTCTACTTGCCAAAACAACACTCTACATTGAAGTCTGGGGTTTGAGTACAGCCTTAGCAGCATAGTAATGCCATCTTAAAACAAAGCACAAAATTCAATAAGTCACTGTTTACAGTAGTGTTCAGATTTTACCAGAACAACAAAGAAAGCCATTAGACAACATCTGTAAACATACATTGTCTACATATATGTCTGTGACTTGCCATTAGCTCTAGTAAGCAGAGTCTGAATTGACAAGTTGCTAGAGGTTAAAAAATGATGCAGAAACAATTCCAGTTGTTTATATCATCCAGCTCTGTCATTCTTCATTCTTCAGCCACTGGTGACTTTCTGCTGATAAAATCATCATCATCATCATCATCATCATCATCATCATCATCATCATCATGCTTACTTACATTAAAACTCATTTGGTCAATTATTAATTACTATAGTTAAAACAAATAAATAAATAAAAGTTCTGCCAGTCATTTTTGTTGGAGCTGAATTGTACTCTGCATTACTCATGTGGTACTTTTGACTTGATCCTAGGAATGTTATAGCCTTAGAGATAGATGGCAGACTTTGATTAGATAATTAGATCAAGATAAACACAGAGACAACCCTAATCCAGCACAATAGTGTCCTTTCAAATAGAGGTCATGGCACAAGCAAGGAGCGAAGGTCATGGAAAGGCATCTGAGAAAGGCCCTGAGCAAATTCTTTTCTCAAGCCATCACAAACTTCACTTTATTTCTCATTTCTGGAATATGGAGGACATACATTTCTATTGTTTGATGGCCTAGTTTATGGTACTTTGATATGGTAGCCTTATCGATCTAACTCAATATTTTCATAAATAAACAGAATTTACTAATTGGTGGAAACAATAGATTGAAAACCTGGCTTGAGGCAGAATACTAAGGTTGTCTATATTATAAATTATTTGAAAATATCTTTCCAAATACAGTAAGAGTGTCTACTCCTCTTCCTCTCATGAAAGACCTTGTTCACCTATTGTATTAGTTCATAGCATTCTACTCAACCTTGAAAAGTATAATGTTTCCTTCCTGAACAGCATTGATCCATGCACATATTATTAAACATGCACTATAATTAAACAAACATCCAATGGGAACTAAATGCAAAGGAAAATGACTGTGGGCTTTAAAAATGAACAGATAGGTGGATTAAATGATATGTGAATTACATCTTAAAGCTGGCATGCATTTAAAAATAAACAGCACCTTTGCCTGTAATATTCCTTTCATTTTACTCTATTTTTCAATGATGACTTAAGGCCATCTAACTTATTTCAGTCTTTATTTCTTTTTTTTTTTTGGTTTTTCGAGACAGGGTTTCTCTGTATAGCCCTGGCTGGCCTGGAACTCGCTCTGTAGACCAGGCTGGCCTCGAACTCAGAAATCCGCCTGCCTCTGCCTCCCAAGTGCTAGGATTAAAGGCGTGCGCCACCACCGCCCGGCTCAGTCTTTATTTCGATTGCTACTCAGATGGCATTTAGGGTTATTATGTATTCATAAGAAGTGATAAGCATCTCCAATGAAACCTCAGATAGCTGAGAATAGTGGAAAAAAACAACTGGCCTTGAACCTGCTTCCTAATTTCCTTCAGGAACTATTCCGTGGGATCTGTGAGATGTTCTAACTGCTGTCAAGACACTTGATCCTAATTTTGCACTTTTCTGAAATCATCTTCCATGAGAACATCCTCTCCCTGTGTGCTCAGCAGTTTATTCTTAACAGAGGGTGAAGTGTGTCAACATGGTGACAAGGATTATGAAGTAATACATCAACTTCTGGTCTCCTAACCCAAGGACACCTGTAGCCTCCAGGGATGTTTCAGGTGACTGTCCTATAATGGGCTGTTTACAAATTGGCATATGGAAGGCAGAAGTAGTCTGTGGAATTCTGTTTAGTTAACATTGATTTAGTGCAGTTGACAGAAACAGGCCCATTGCCCAGTCTCAGGTACAGAACTCAGATGAAGAGCTTCTAATTTAAGAACTAAAAATTGGAAGGGGAAAGGTTGCCAAGGTTAATCTCACATCACATTTTTAGAATAAATATTAGTAGGAAAATGGGCTGCCTTACCATTTACAACTTTGAAATTCTAAGAGATGATCTTATTTCTATCTTGTGAGACCAATGATTTCTAATCTCTGAACTGTAAATGGGGTATCAATGAATTTGCAGGTGATTAAGGGTAGGCCTATCACAAAACAAAACAAAAAACTCCATTAATTATAGCCCCCAGAGACTGGCTGAGGGATGGGTACTCAGCCTGAAAGATCCACTGGATCTTTGTTTCAGTTTCCACCACAGGTCAGATTGAAGGAAAGAATGTTCTGAGATTCTTTGGGCACTGGCACTTAAGTTAGTCTCCCCTTGACAGTAGCTTTGCTTCTGTGAAGAGAAAAGCACTCACTCTGACTGGGGTTTGAACAATAAGAATATGGGACCCTGGGAAACTGTTGCCAGTTGTTCCTAGTCTGCAAGCTAAAGCAGAGACTGGACTATGACTTGACTTGTATCTACTCCTAGGATATTCTACTATTACCTTTTAAATCTAAACCTGTTTTCTCTTGTAGCCAGACCAATCAGAGCACAACTCAAGGCCAGAACCCCTTGAAACTGAAATTTAAGTTTGAGGGTACTGTTCACACAGAAGCAATATAGAGTGAGTGCAGAAGTGAGTGCAGATTTGGGAAGTCCAAGAATGAAACCTGTATAATAAAAATAGAGAAGGAGAAAAACAAACAAACAAACAACAACAACAACAAAACCAAAAACAGAAACAGAAACAAGACCAAACAGAGTAACTGAATCATACATTGGAAGTTCAAAATCAGCAGAAGACTGAAGATTCCCCAGGGATTTTAGTTGATAAAACACTTTCTTTATGCTTACACCAATTTGAATAGACCTTTTAAGAACAGAACTTCAAAGAGTGCCAAATGGTAACTTTAACCTGAGGCTGCTACTAGACATATGTGGAGTGATTCAATCACTGTTTTGTCAACTTTTATAAGAGAAAGCAGTTAATTAAGGGCTTGCTTACAGTTTCTTGCTTACAGTTTAGTCCATCATCATCATGGTGGGGAGCATGGAGGCTTACAGGCAGGTGTTAGAACAATAGCTGAAAGCTACATCCTGATTGACAAGCACAGAGAGACTCTGGGTTTGACAAGGACCTTTGAAATCTTAAAGCCCACCCCAGTGACTTACTTCATCCAACTAAGCCACATCACCTAATTCTTCTAATCCTTTTAAATAGTGCCACTTTTAAATAGTCCCCGGTGACTGAGCATTTTAATGTATAAGTCTTTGGGGTCCATTTATATTCAAACCATCACATAAAGTTACTTTACAATTCAGAAAAGCAGTCTTAGGTGGTATCAAATTCATCCTTGAGAAGTCCAAACACTAAGTTTCTGTCTTTCTGAAACTGAAATTTAAGTGTGAGGGTGCTTTGGGATTTATAGGAATGACTTACATGTTGCAGTCTAGCTAATTCAACAATGGCTGGCAGTGAAAGAAAAGTTCAGAAATCCAGTAGTTGCTCAGTCCACAAGCGGTATATCACTGCTGCTCTTCAGTATATGCTGAAATACCAAATAGGCTCTAATGCCAATGAAGGTGTGGATGTGCTCGCAAGGTGAGGGTAAGCAGGCAAAGAGCAAGTTTCCTTCTTTCATACCTTTAAAAGACTTCCAACAGAAGGTGTGGCCCAGATTAAAGGTGTGTCTTCCCACCCTCAAGATCCAGATAAAAGGCGTATGTCTTCCTAACTCACAGGTTCAGAATAGAAGTGGATTCACCCACTTCAAACAAACACAAATATTTTATCACATGTGTTCCATCCATTTCTGGACTACAGTTCATTCCAGACGGTATAAAGTTGACAACCAAGAATAGTCATCACATGAGTACAAAAACAACAGGTAAAATTTACCTAATATACATTAGATGACATACAATTTTTAATTATCTTAAATAGTTCAATAATTAAAATTGAACTAAATTAAATTTTCATGTTTTTATTAATTCAAACTATAGTTAATTTTTTTGTAAATACCTGGGACTACTTCATAAAATTATTTTTAGTTTTTTTCCAAATTTTTGCAAAAAATTGAGAATGCCCCTACATATACACCCAGACACCTACATCCATGTGATTTTTTTTTTTTTTTTTTTGTCAAATAGGCTAGCAATGTATATTATAGAAAAGACAGCATCTTTAACAAATGTTTCTGGCTAAACTGGATGATACTTGTAGAAGAATGAACCAGGCCTTTATCTCTTACTCTTCACAAAATTCAACTCCAAATTGATTAATGACCTCAACATAAGACATGATACTTAGTTACTTATCTATTGCTATGAAGAGATAACCATGAACAAGTCAGCTTATAAGAGAAATCATTAGATTTGGGACTTACTTGCAATTTTAGAGAGCTAGTCCATGACCGTTATGGTAAGAAGCCTGGTAGCAGATGGGCATGCTCTAGCATGGTACAAGAGCAGTAGCTGATAGCTTACAGCTTTCATTCACAAGTCAATGGTAGAGAGTGGTAGCTGGGACTGCCAAAGGATTTTGAAACATCAAAGCCAACCTGAAATGGTACACTTTCTCCAACATGGCCACTCCTTCTATTCCTTTCCAAACAGTTCCAACAAATAGGGTCTAGGATTCAATTGTAGGAACCTCTGGAAGCCATTCTCATTCAAACCAGCATATCCTGATTCTGATAGAGAAGAAGTTAGGCAACATTCTTAAATTCACTGACACAGGAAAGGACTTTTAGAACAGAACTCTAAGAGTGCAATCATTAAGACCAATTAAATGAGACTTCATGAAACTAAAAATTTTTGTACAGAAAAGGACACCTTCATTTCCAGTGAAAAGGCAACCTAAAGAATTGGAGAAAACAATCTTTATTGGCTATACATCTGATAAATAGAGAGGATTAGTATCTAGAATATACAAATAACTAAAAAAACTAACCATAAAAATAATTGTAAAATATGGGCACATAGAACTAAACAGAGTTCTCAAAAGATGAAATTCAAATGGCTGAAATAATTTTCAAAAGCATTTAGCACCCTTAACAATCAGGGAAATGTAAAGACTTAATGCCAGAACTATCAGGGTTCTGTTTAGAAAATCATTTTCCTTGCTAGACAGTTCCAGTATAATTAGTTTAAGAGTACACCTTACCTGAGTCAAAATAACAAAGACTGGAGGGGGGGAGGAGGGGGTATGGGAAATGCTGGCATAGATGTGGAGGAATGAAGAATGTTTATTTATTGCTTGATGGAGTACAAACTGGTAAAATCAGTCTGGAGGCTCTGCATAAAGCTAGAAAACTATTTACCAGCCAGAAGCTGGAAAGAACCCAGATGTCCCTCAACGGAGGAATGGATTCAGAAGATGTGGTATATCTACACAATGGAATACTACTCTGCAATTAAAAACAATGAATTCACGAAATTCCTAGGCAAATGGTCAGATCTTGAAAATATCATCCTTAGTGAGGTAACCCAATCACAAAAGAACACACATGGTATGCAGTCACTGATAAGGGGATATTAACCCAGAATCTCGGAATACCCTAGACACAATCCGCATATCAATAGATTTCTAAAAAGATGGTAGGAGAGACCCCTGGTCCTGGAAAGACTGGATGTAGGGGAACGCCAGGACAGAGTAAGGAGAGGGGGTTGAATGGAGAAAAGAGGGAGGGAAGGGGGCTTATGGGACTTTCGGGGAGGGAGGAAACGGGAAAGGGGAAGTGATTTGGAATGTAAATTAAAAAATTAAAATAAAATAAATAATAAAAAAAAACACTGTTAGGCACATACTCAAAGGACTCTGTTTGCTATTTCAGAGATATCTACTCATTCATGTCCACTATTCCTCTATTCACAATAGCCATAAAATAAAAACAAGGTAGATGCCCATCAGCTGCTGTATAGATAATGAAAATCTGGTAAATCTACACAATGAAATATTGCTCATCTGTTAAGAAAAATGAAATTTACAGGTAAGTGGATAGACCTGGAGACAATCATTCTGAGTGAGGTAGCACAAATCCAGAAACACAATTTTTTTTCTTTAAATTTGAGGATGCTAGCTTTAAATCTTCAAATTTGTGTATTACACTTGGGATACAATGAAGGAAGATGTGGTGATTTGGATGAAAATGCCCCTCATCTGCTCTTTTATTTGAATGTTTGGGTCCTATTTGGTGGAAACTTTTAAGAAGGATTAGAAGATGTGGCTTTGTTGGAGGAGGTGTGTTACTGGGAGATACAGACTTTGAAGTTTCGAAAGCCCAACACAGGTCCATTCTTGTCTATCTTTGTTTGCTTCCTATTCTTGGGTTTGGGCAGAAGCCTAGAAAAGTAACTTCTAAGACAGAAGCTTGAAATGAAAGCTTTATTTTCTCTATGGGCAAGGAGGTGGTCATTTTGGGATCTGAACAGCATCTCAGAAGGGAGATTGTACAGCATTTTTAAAGGATGAGACTACAAAGTGAGGAGGAACAAGGCAAGCTGCAGTATTGTTCAATCATATTTTAACACAAAGATTTAAGCCAGGAAGTAAACATTGGTGAGTGTGCTTTATCCAGGTCTCAGGATCCTTGACTCAGTTTCTGCAGTTAGGTCCCATCCTGGATTTCTAGTCCAGAATTCAAAGTGATAAGGGAACAAAGGAGTGGGTAAACCACATACAGTCAGCCACTTGTATTCCTTAATTTAGATAACACCAACTTCCCTCTTTATATTCTTCACTGGTTAACAGACAAACATGAAACACTTGGAGAATCAGGATAGACGTTGGTTCTTGGTTCTGGAGACAAGACCTTAGTTTTGACCCTGTCAGCAAGGTAAAGGTTATTTCTGAGATGACAGGTCTCAAGCAACTGTCTCCTAACACAAGAAAGATCAGAATGTGAGCTCTTAGCTAGTTACTGCTTCAGCGCTATACCTGACTGCCAGCCACCACACTTCCCACCAAGAGAATCAGACTAACACTCTGAAATTGTAAGCAACCACCCCAATTAAGTGCTTACTTTTATAAGCTGCTTTGGTCATTATGTCTCTTCACAGCAGTAGAACAGTAACTAAGACAGAAGTTAGTACCAGGGACTAGAATATTGTGACAGGCTTAATCATGCTGTTGTTTGGAGAAATCTGGAAGTGTTTGGGACTTTTGACTAGAAAACTGGTTGAATGCTATAAGCAGGGCTTAATGGGCATTATTAGAAACATGGAAGTCAGTGGTACTGAGAGCAACGTAACTATGGAGGCCCAGCTCAAGTGGTTTCAGAGAGGCAAAAATATTAGAGACCAATCTTATGATATTTTGGTAAAGAATATGGGTGTTTTCTGCCCTTGACTTTTGTACTAATATCATTGGCAGAGGAAACTTCAAGACAGCCTAATGTTGACTGTGTCATGCAGTTGTTTGTGATTACTCATATGCAGATCTTCAATGAAAAAGAGCAGTAGTCAAAAGCAAATGCAAAATGTACAGCTTGAGGAGAAAAGGATAACCAGTAAGTGTAATGTTAGAGCCAAGTTCTGTGCTCAAAGAGAGGGGATGCTTAAAGAAAAGCCAGATGGTATATGGAATAAAGGGAATAGTACCTTCAGGGTAAGATCCCACCCAGCAACAAAGGAAACCATGAATAAGTTAAAGCTCATGCAAATGTAAATCATGCAGGGGCCAGCAGGCAGCATGATTTGAAAGTTTTAGCCACAGGGTTCTGGCTTTATCAAGAAAGGTGTAAAGGTGCTGTGAAATCTTCCTCCAGGATTAGTGAAAGCTGCTAAGACCACATGTGTGGCAGAGTCATCCCTCCATGGAGGCCTCAAAGGCCACTGATTGAAGCTGTGAAAGTGAGAGTTCTACATCTCTATCCCCAGGCAGCAGAAGGACTGAGTAAATTCAACACTAGGTGGAGCTTGAGCATAAGAAACCTCAAAGCTCAGCCCCATAGTGATACATTTCCTCCAACAAGGCCACACCTCCTAATAGTCCCATTCCCTGTGGACCAAGCATCCATACCCATGAGTCTATGGGGGCCAAACCTATTCAAACCACCAGAGCCAGTGAGGTTCCATAGACCACAAATATTACAGGGTGTTTTGCCAATGTTCTAGGTTATTCTCCAAAGCTTGAGGTAAGGCCCTGTTACTGAAGACACCACATACTTCTTGCTGTAAGAGTCATAGATTTCAAGACTCATACTGACCTGGAGATTTCATCCCTACTAGGTAGCTATCATAATGCTGATAGGTACCCATGCACACTACCAGGGGAGAAAATTAATCATGAGTTTTAACCAGATATTAACCCTGTAAATCCATGTTGAACTAGTATAATAGTGGCATAAGCATCATGGAAGTAAACAGTTTCTGGTTGTATTTAATTCCCATTTCATAAGAGGAAACATATGTAGATCACTGTTGGGTCAAGAACCTGTGGATAAACAAGTCCTGGGAGTAAAACTTTTACTATTATTGTGCTAAATGAACATAGTATTAAATTGACTTCTACTGACTTATTATTCCCATAGGTCAGTATATCTCTCAAACCCCATGAGAGAAGCTTCTTTTTAAAGTAAATAGTAATTTACACAGAAACCTAAACTTAGTCAAGGTGCAGAGAATAAAAGACTGTAGAATATTCAGCTAAAAAGTTAATAAATAAGACATGGTGGACTATATAAAATAAATAATCATGAGAACTTAATTTTTGTGGTTCTGGGGTTTAATATCAGAAACGTAATGCATGGAGGAAGGGAACTACTGGCAGTGTACTTTTGAAGGTTATACCTAGCCTCCAGCCTCTGCTTCTCTCTCTCTCTCTCTCTCTCTCTCTCTCTCTCTCTCTCTCTCTCTCTCTCTCTCTCTCTCTCTGCTTCCTATTTTCATTTACTGAAGGGCTTTCCTCTACCACACTCATCCACCATGATGCTCTGTGACAACACAGGCATAAAAACACAAAGCCATGGTATGCTGGACTGAAATATATGAACTGTGAGCTAAAATAAAGTTTCTTTCTCAGGGTTTCCCTATTAATTATTTACTTCAATGATTTAATATCTAATATAGTATGTTACATATGTGCTGTCCATTATCCATATTGGTTATCATTTTGATATGGATGTTTTGTATTCAAATTATTGTTTTTCACATTCTCCCTCTTAACAAAACAAATAAAACCACAATGTGCACAGCCTAATATATACTTTTAAACACTTAACTGCAAGGAAAGCTTTCACAGTTACCTGGTTTTAGGCTCTTTTTTTACTGAGAAACCAAAGTCCAGAAGGCTGAGTGACTGTTCTAAAGGCTTGTTTAGATCAATAGGCAAAGATTAGAAGCCACAGCCCTCTACTTCTGGACTGTCAACTTGAAGAGGAAGCTTTTCATGCCAAAAAATGTTTTTCTTCAATTTTACTAATTATTAATCAGTTCTGATCTTTTCACCCTATTCCCTACTTTATAAACTTACAGTATTATTAAAAGTTGAAAAACTACTCATTAAATGCAAAATTTATATATACATATAAAATCAATATAAAATGTATTGTGTATATGTGTTCTGCAGCAATATCCAGTGAATGAAATCAATATTAACACACGTTAAATATCAGATGTGTATGAGATGCTAAACCTGTGCAAACTCAAGGTTTTATGTTTAAATACTCACTTCACATTCTGTAAACCAGTTAAACATGCATGCAAAAAAAAACAGACTTTGGTTATTTTATTCTGAACATTGTCTATATATTTTTCCTACTCAGCATGATAGTGATGTGTAGTCTTTGTCTTATGGCTATATATCCCTTCCCAATGTTCTATATAGCACCACATGGGTACATGGTTCATATAGGAAGAAGATCTAGTCGTGTTTGTATAAACAGTAGAAAATCCATTTTAGTTTCAAAAACCTACACTGATTTAAGTTTTGACTTTTATATTACCTCAAATATTCCTCAGGCATCAAAAAAAATCACCAAATTTGGAAACTCATGTCACATATTTAAAGCTGTTTACCATCAGTCCTTTTTTCAGTTTAGTGGCATCCATTGATTTATTATTCTGCAAACTTAGCTAAGTACAAATTCACAACATATGCAGTGTTAACTATATGACATAAAAGTGTGCTGTGTCTGTGATTGGTATAAACAGTTAGTGGTACATTTGAAAGAATTCTCTGGTGGATTCATATGAAGCCCTCTGAATAAAGAAGCCAAGAATTTGGGAATTTCAATGAATAATTGCCACATTCCAAGCTAGGGACTGAACTAATTTGTGCATCATTAAATGAAAAGCCTGAGGAACTAAAAGAACCATCCAATCTCTTTCCATTTTTGTAATGCTTGGCGAAGTTTTAGATTAATGGTTTTTGATGCTTTAATGATGTCAAAGAGAGACTGTAAGTGCCTTATTAATTCCACTGACTTCCTGCCAAGTAGGAAAGTCAGTTTGTGATTACTGAATTAATCTATTCTGATTAGGAAAATGCATCACAGCAAAAATATTATAAAATGCAGAAAAGGAGGCACAATATATAAAAATATATAAAAACAAATTTGAAAGGACAGACTGAACACATTTTTAAAATTCTCCTGAAAAAATAAAATAAGAGACCATGAGGTTCTTCTTTTCTCTACATATTTATGTATTCACTTTGCATCCTGATCATAGCCCCTCTCCCTCTCCCCCACAGGTGAGGGGTTGGGAGGGGAGATCATGAGTTTTATCTGTGTGTTGATATTTAAACCACTGTTCCATCCTTGAATATCAGAGATGGTTTGTATTTTTTAAAACTGCTTAAAATTCCCAAACACAACCTTCACATGCCACAAGGAACAAATCTAAACTGTTTTGTTGGTGATAGGCTTTTGTTTGTTAGTTAGTTTGTTTGATTTTACTACACTGATCAGCTGACAAACTCTACTCGGACTTAGATTTTGCAGCCTGGAAAAACCCAGATGCTAAGCCCATGCTCTCCTTTCTTAAAATTCTCAAGCTTGCTGACACATTAATAAGAATCCAACAATGTTCTAAAGGAAGCAAAGTCACTATTTCAAGTCACCATGCCCTAGGCTAACAAACTGGCTGATTTTTTTTCTTTCCTCTCTGAATTTATTTTCAACTAAAATAAATTCTGTCCTTGAACTATAAGCCCTTGGTCAGACTGTGTCATCATCAAATATATAATGAATGCTGTTAAGATTGTTCTAAACACTAGTTCAAAATACTTTTCCCAGCATACCAAACACCTTGCAGTGTGAGTATTGAAAGCTCTAAAATGATTATGCTTATAGTTTTTACAAAAAAGAGACATGTTTTATTCAGAAATTCACAAATACTTTATTCAGCTTATCCAAGTTACCTTTGAGGTGTATCATTCCTACCTAAGTGCTAAAGGTTTTAGTGACCTGAATGTAGTCTCTTCCCCAAGTACCTTCAATATTGTCCTTTTACCTTTATACCTTTGTCTTACCCATGTCCCTCTATCCCCTTCAACCCTGAGATGTCTGTCCACTATCTGAAGGGTTCAATAATTTCTAGTTCCCACCCCTCCTACCCTGCCAACATCAATGCTCAAACCTCTACAGGATTATCATTTGCTTCTCAGAAAATTCTGCTGAATCCACTCTTTTCTCCATTCATATGATATCCTCTACTCCAGCCTCACAGCTTCTTCATTGCAGTTGTCATTGTAGATGACATTTTATTAATAGCACTGAAGCCAGATAGCATGCATTCTTCCTCATAATATCTTATATCCCAAATACCTGTATGCTTCTCATTAGATTCACTCTCCTTTAAGAGAACTACAATAAGTAAAGGAAGGGCCAAATACAAAGACATTGGCAGCCATGCAATGATTGGACAGAGACTTTTTTTTTTGCCAACTCTGCCAATCATTGACATTTATCTATACAAAATTGAGGTCTCACATTAACCTTGTTTTCCACAAGTTTTGTGATGTACTTTGGGATATGTTCACACACACACACACACACACACACAGAGAGAGAGAGAGAGAGAGAGAGAGAGAGAGAGAGAGAGAGAGAGAGAGAGCATGTCTTCATGTGAACACACAAAGATGTCAGTATCGTAGGACTGAAAGTGTTTTGGTGATTGTAATTGTTTGTAATAACAGTATTAAATATCTTGATGGCCAAAGGATTATTTTGCATTCAGATGATGGGAGAAAACTTCAAATTAGATATAGTCCCAAGATGCAGAAGGTAGCTGACAAAAATTCTTAGTGCATGCTTGAAGACAGTTTTTCTGATGGTGTCATATTTTTCTTCTAGAAATTACTTAGATGTTCAAAGAGAGGAACATGCTTTGTTTCTCAGTATGCATTGTTATTATTTGCCCTCTTTACTATTTTGCCATGTGGTATTGTTTTTCAAAAAATTAGAGCCAGTTTTTTAAGGCAGAAAATCAACTTTATGCTAGCCTCATAGGTAGTCTTCCTCCTCCTCCTCCTCCTCTTCCTCTTCCTCTTCCTCTTCCTCTTCCTCTTCCTCTTCCTCTTCCTCTTCCTCTTCTTCTTCTTCTTCTTCTTCTTCTTCTTCTTCTTCTTCTTCCTCTGTCTCTCTCTCTCTCCCTCCCTCCCTCCCTCCCTGCCTCCCTCTCCCTCCCTCCCTTCTTCCCTCTCTCTCCCTCCCTCCCTCTCTCTCCCTCCCTTCCTCCCTCTCCCTCCTTCCTTCCTTCTCTCTCTCTCTCTCTCTCTCTCTCTCTCTCTCTCTCTCTCTCTCTCTCTCTCTCTTTCATACACACACACACACACACACACACACACCATTCCCCCTTACCATTCTCATTGCTCCCCAAATTTGCTTCATTCTATATTTCCTGAGAAGTAGAAAAAGCAGTTACTCTCAAAATCTCTAAAGAATTTACAAGTATTAAAATTCCAGTTAAATCTCTCCATCGTTTAGTGACAGGGTTTTTCATTCTGTCCAAAGCTGATTGAAGGTCTTGTAACACATCTCTGTAGCTATTTCCATAGTGAGAACTCCATGCATAGAGAAAATCATAGGCAGGTTTCCACATTGTCTATAAAGAAAAGAAAATATATTTAAGTGAATAACAGACAAGTAGCAGAGAGAGAGAGAGAAAGACAGAGACAGAGAGACAGAGACAGAGAGTGACAGAGAGAAATAGAGACAGAGACAGAGAGACAGACAGAGACAGACAGAAACAGAACACAGAGACAGAGATATTTTTAAGATTTAATATGGAATGCCTATTATGTGGATTTTTGATATTGTAAAAGAAATAACCATTTTCTATATCCCTATGTTTCTTAAACTAGGGTCTTTTTTTAATATAATGGCTGTAAGTATGAAATCTTTTTCTTGATCTACTATCTAGTGTACATGTTAAAATAAAATTCCTTGCATGATTAAAATTTTATTGTGTATGTGTTCATTGTGTGTGTGTGGTGGTGGTGGTGAATGCATGCCACAAATGCATATTGAAGTCAGAGGATAATTTGTTGGAGTCAGTTCTCACCTACCACGTGAGAAACAGATATCAAACTCAGTTGTCACATTTCATGACAAACCTTTACCTACCAAGCCATCCTATCAACACCATATTTTTTATAATAACAAATACAATTAAATAAGCTTTTAACTCTCTGACTTTTAAGGTTAAGGTTTGTTACATATATGTAATCGTGTTGCATTTAATAGTATTGCATATCATGACAATGTTTTATCAAGTATGCTTTGTACTTTTAATTCATTCTATTTCAGCGAATCTATATATAAGCAAAACTGTAGCTTGATGATCAAATCAAAATAAAGACAAAATTACAGTTCATTACCTTGAAATCTTACTTTCATAGTACATTTATAATCCAAAGAAAGACCAACATTCTAGGTTTCTTTAGTTTGCTTCTCCTGAGCAGCTGCCCACACCCATGACATCACTGTTTCCATAGAAATAAATGTACGTCAAAGGAAAGCTTCACATACAAGCACATAGTGATGGTTACCAAGGCAACAGGCTCAGAGGGAATGAAGACAAAGGCAAACCAAATAAGAAAAATAGAAGAATACAGACATATACACATGTTAACATGAATTCATTTTAAGAAAATAACAAGCCATACACATATAATTAGAATAGTTGGAATGCAAACTTTGGTACTCACTACTTTTTAGGGCCCATCAAATTGGCTTATTTGTAATTCTACCACTTGTAAAATGTTAAGAGTACCAACTTTGAGCTAAATATTGCATAGAATTGCTTTCTTAAAACATTACCTCCATTAACATCAATATTCCATGTAATTGGATATAATTTTCACTTGCCTTCACTATCACCCATAGAGTCTGTAATTAAAGTGGAAAGAATAAATCCCTTAAAGATACCATTATGTTTCGTTCCAGTCCACATTAAAAAAAAAAAAAAAGCTCAAGGGGGTATTATGATGCTATTTGTTCAAGTTGACATTTCTGAGGAGGCATGAACACCCATTCCCTCACCTTTTTTGCAAAGGATAATTCTGAAAAATAGAGAATGAAGTGTAATTACCAAAGCCATGTCATGGTAAGGTATAAAGAGACAGAAGTCACCTTAGAGCAGTGAGTCTCACTGCCCCCAAAAGACCACCAGAAAACACTGATATTTACATCATGATTCTTAGCAGAAATAAAACTATAGTTATGAAGTAACAAGAAAATAATTTTATGCTTTTGTATCGCCACAATATAAGGAACTGTATTAAAGGCCTGCAGCATTAGAAAGGCTGAGAACCACTACCACAGAGTTTTGCATAAAAGCTTTAACCTCACTGATCCTGCTTATGGGAATTTGTATCTTCTGCCACTTAAATAAGACAAATGCAGTATCCCATTTTCTGAAAATTACTGTTGAACACAAATTATCTACACTACTCTTACTAGTATTAGTTCATCAAGAAAGACAAAGTAAGCCATATTAATAAAAGCTTATGTTAGGTTCTATCTCAACTGTCACTGCTTTGATGAGAGATGCACTAAACAAGTGATTAATCTCTGTGGATGCATCCTGTCTATACATGCTCTGAACTTATATTCTATATTGAATCCACTCAGTCACTAATACTCAACTAGCTGGGAAAATACTTTTCAATTTTTCTTGTATTATTTAACATAATGGTATGCATATTTAATGGCCCCTCAGACTGTTCTAAGTTCCTCCTTTTGTGACTGAGTTAAAGAAATGTATTTGGAAATATTTACAACAGGCAGTAACTGACAGTGATGAGGAACAGGTGATGGCACAGAATAGCATAGAACACTACAGAAAGCAGGTATCTGTTGGGAATTTCAAATGGGTAATTCTGACATTCTTTACTATTATGCACAAACAAGTGCCTTTATACTATGGGTAGTTAAACAACCCCACTGACTTTCTGAAGCAGACAAGCTTTGTATACTTTGTCTTTTTCTGACACAGTATATAAGTATATACAGAGAAGCCCTGAGGTACATATGAATCGACACACAAATTAGATGACACATAAATTAGAATCTACATCTCTCCATACATTTGTACAGAGTACTACATAATCCCCTCACATTAGCCAGTTTGCACAGAGCACAGAATAAGCAGCCAGCCCTAGAAATTCAGAGAAACATGAATTAATTATTGAGGTCTGATCTCTATGTAAGTCTTTTGAAAGTACAAAGAAAGCTCCCAAGAATACCTAAATTAATCAGAAATGGAAGGAAGGATATTGCCTTAAACTCTTCTGAGATAACATGAAGTCTAAATCATACTCAGATAGAAATGGGTATGAGAATCTGTCTTAGTCAGGGTTCCTATTCCTGCACAAACATCATGACCAAGAAGCAAGTTGGGGAGGAAAGGGTTTATTCAGCTTACACTCCCACATTGCTGTTAATCACCAAAGGAAGTCAGGACTGGAACTCAAGCAGGTCAGGAAGCAGGAGCTGATGCAGAGGCCATAGAGGGGTATTCCTTACTGGTTTGCTTGCTCTGGCTTGCTCAGCCTGCTCTCTTATAGAACCCAAGAATACCTACCCAGAGATGGTACCACCCACAAAGAGCCGTCCCCCCCCCCTTGATCACTAATTGAGAAAATACCCCACAGCTGGATCTCATGGAGGCACTTCACCAACTGAAGCTCCTTTCTCTGGGATAACTCCAGCCTGTGTCAAGTTGACACACAAAACCAGCCTGTATGGAGTCTTAGGATGGAAGCAACAGGATATAGATAATTTTCCTGATTTGAACTAAAATACAAATGGGATTTTTTCCATGCAGGAAACTAAGCCTGCATAGGTCTTCAGTATAAAATCTGATTTGCTATACACAAAATCACTAGTGACTTTCAACCCACATGATAGATAGATTTATATTATCATACACAGTGTAAATATGGTGAATATATCTTTGTCCACTAATTGGCTTACTTGCTAAGTCAAGATTCACCAAGTACATATCCTTTCAAGAATTTTTGTTATAGCAAGGTATAAGATGAAGAATAAACCTGTTTCTTGCTCTTTAGAAGCTTGCAGATAGAAACAAGGTAGACAGTTGGACAAATATTAGCACTAAATGGATGAACAGACATGACTTGGTAATTAATAATTAGAAAAAGTGTCTATCAATTGATTTGCAACAATCAATGTGAGAAAGATATGACTTTCTTTTCAAAAGGTTTATTTTATGTTTATGAGGGTTCTCCCGGTGTGTATACATGTGGACTATGTATGTGACTGGCATCCTCAGAGGACATAAAAGGGTTTTCAATCTTCTGGAACTGGAGTTACAAATGGTTTAGAGCCACAATGTGGGTTCTGGGAAACAAATACGGTACTCTGCAAGAGCAGTGAACACTTTTATTTGATGAACCACATCTCCTGCCATAAATAGATAGGGTGTGATAAGCTGCAAAGGAACATGAGCTTTGCTGCCAGAATCTTATGCTCACATCCAAGTTCCATTGCCTATTTCATAGTTCAGTTTGAGCTTTAGATTTTTAAAGCTATAAAGTATGTACAATAATTCCCAATCTTGTTTTTTCACTAAGGCACCTCAAAGGTACCCATATTATAGTTATGTTTAACATCTTTCAGTATATATGGAGGAAAATAGGTAAAAGTTTAATAGGGACAAGATAAAGAAGCTTCTTTTAGCCCTATAGAATGTGAACCATTCTATATGTGAGACAGACAGGGATTATCTGATAAGAACTTAGAATGGACAGATGACCTGAAGGAAGTCAATGACTGAACATTATCCACTTCACAGTGTTCAGGAAAAATAGATGAGTAGAAGAAAATGTCACAGAAGAGAAGGGGGTATGTGGAAGTTTATGCTTTACAGTAAACTATAGTAGAAACCAGAGAGATAAAGAAGCAAAGGATAGAGAGTAGAGACAGAGCGAAGAATAATATTTCAAAAAACAGTGGTTCACAGTTGTACTGGCTGGTTTTGTGTGTCAACTTGACACAGGCTGGAGTTATCACAGAGAAAGGAGGTCAGCTGGGGAAGTGCCTCCATGAGAACCAGCTGTGGGGCATTTTCTCAGTTGGTGATGGTGGGAAGGGCCCATTGTGGGTGCCATCCCTGGGCTGGTAGTCTTGGGTTCTATAAGAAAGCAAGCTGAGCAAGACAGAGGAAGCAAGTCAGTAAGTAACATCCCTCCATGGCCTCTACATCAGCTCCTGCTTCCTGACCTGCTTGAGTTCCAGTCCTGACTTCCTTTGGTGATGAACAGCAACATGGAAGTGTAAACTGAATAAATCCGTTCCTTTCCTCCCCAACTTGCTTCTTGGTCATTATGTTTGTGCAGGAATAGAAACCCTGACTAAAACAACAGCTTACTCAAAAGGATATGTAGTGGCTTGTCTGGAATCAGTTCCACAGCCCCACATATCTGGCTCTGTGTGTGTGGTGTGGTGTGTGTGTGTGTGTGTGTGTGTGTGTGTGTGTGTGTGTGTGTGTGTGTGTGTGCTTAATATTAAGTCCTCCAGTCTAGGAGTATTTTTATTATGGAAATTAGCGAAAGCAGTAATTGAGAGATTTTTCCCTCTTGCAAAGTTGGCTGTTAAGTTTCACCACCATGACACAGAGGGCAAACTTTTCTGTCTCTTCCCTCACATCTTATAACACCAAGTGATCTAATGAAACATGTAACACAGGCAAGCAAGGATGTGGACATTCTGCCCATCTGTGGTAACCCTAGAGATGCCAGTGTGTAGTACATAAAGAGGAATATGCGTTGGTTATAAAGAAGTACAAAGAAACAGAAACCACCAAACAAATAGATCACATATGGAATTTGAGGGCAGGAAGAAGAGACATATAACTAGAGGAACAGTCAACAGGAAGTAGGTGAAATTTTAAAATATGATTTAAAAACAATTAAAAATAAGCATTCTATAAAGAAAAACAATTTGTAGTTTAAATTCTACTTTTTCCAGATAATTTAAGATTATCAAGGACTGAAGAGATAGCATATAAAAAAAAATCCAAGAAGAAAGGTAAACTTTCATTAGCCAGAAACATTAAAACAAAAGGATGCTTGAATCATTTTGAAAAGAAGATCAGTAATTGTATTAGTTACTTTTCTGTTGGTGTGATAAAATGCATGGCCAAAAACAATTTAAGGAAAAAACAGTTTAATTTAGTTAAGGTTCCAGAGGACTAAGATGTCCATAACAGTTGTGGAGGTATGAGAGCAGGCAAGAAGCTAAGAGACCACAGTTCAACTTCACATGGGAAGCAGAGAAAACAAACTTGGAATGCAACAAGGCTATACATTCTCAAAGCCTTCCCCAGGTAATGAACTCCCTCCAGAAAGGATTCATGTCCTAAAAGTTCTATAATTGCCTCCCCCCACCCCTCCGTAACACCAGCAACTGGGGACCAAAGTGAATGAATACATGAGCCTGTGGGGGAAAGTCCCATCTAAACCACTACAATAATTAATGGGACAAGTAATAGTGACATCGAGAAAGCACACAGTTCTGCCAATAGCTGTAGATTGTATACAATGAAAGAAATACTAGAATTTAAGAAATATGTCATTCCTTAGTAAACAAATTTCAGGAGTGTATAACTTTTCTATATTAAGCTTTTCTTTCACAAATCCACCATTCCTCAGAATGGTCTAATCAGTTTTTGTCTCTTATGGAGAAAATGTACCAGATATGGGTTCAAATTCTTTGATATTGATGTTAAATGTCCACATTTAATTTCCAGAATTTATATTTTATTTTTACTTGTCTCCATAAAATGAAGAAATATAAGGTCAAAAATATAGATGACTTATATGTATCAATTGTGTAAAAATCTATACTAAAATATAATACATCCCCAGGAAGTTCACAAAAGGTTCACATTTTATGAGAAATTACAGGGAAATTAAATCTTCATCCTGGGAAATGATAGAAGAAATAACATGTGTTGAATCAATAATTTTCATTTCATATTGACCAAAGTTAAACACCAAAGATGAGTTGTAGATAAACATGACCCTTACATTTCTCTTACCATGTATCTTATCAAATTTTAAAAATAATTTTCCAAGTTTAATGTTATGACTAAGGTAAAATATCAGACACTATTATTGTGCTCTGAAAATCAAAAGGAAGACTGAGAGTTTGGTTTTGTTGAGTTAGTCTTAGCCGCAGAGCAAAGTCCCTCAGCTTTTTCATATTTGTCACAAACATTTGAGGCACAGCTCCTTCCTTACTCCTCTGCTCTCAAATTCCCTTTACTACATGCATGTATATATGGTGTGCATTTGTATATACGTGTCCATATGTGTATGGGTACACTTGTGTGTGAAAGCCAGAAGTTGAGATCAATATACAGTATCCAACCTTAGATATCAAGACAGAGTTCTCTCATATACACGCCTAGTTTAGCTGATGAGCTTGCTCCAGCAATTCTCTTTTTTAACCTTGTAACTGCTAAGGTTGTAGGCAGATACCATGCCCACCTTGAATTTGCATGGAAGCTGAGGTTCAGTTAAGAATTTGGGTTCTCAGGCTTATGGTCAAAATCTTTACCCCCTGATCCATCTCTCAGCCTTTTAGAATTCTTTTTTTTTTTTTTTTTTTTTTTTTTGCCTTTTAGAATTCTTAATGTTAATTTCCTGGCAGTACAGGCCCATCCTGGAGTAGGAATCATGAGGTTAATGGAGGCACAACATTCTTCTATTTTCTTTCTTTCTTTTTTTTTTATACTCTTCATTTTTCATCCATGTGCTCCCTTCTCTTTATATACAGAGCAGCATCCAAGGATTTAGTCTATTAAATTAAGTGGTTTTCCAAAGCCCCAGTATGGGAGAAATAATGTCTTTCCCTTGCTCTGTCTTCTCAGTATTAGTGGATACAGTAAAAGTAAGGAGCAATGATGATATAATATGTGGGATGCCAGTCAAAATGAAACAGAAATAGAGACAAGAACAATAAAGTCACTTATTCCAGGAACCCAATGTGTCTCATTAGATAATGCACCAGATGACAAAATGCACCAAGAACAGGAACAATTCAAACTGAGCATCCCAGTCTGTCTTTTTAGCTTGTAAAATAAAATATAAAGAATGTAATGGATTTTAATTACCTTTGGGTAATTGCATTTTGCCACACTAGAGGATTAATAATCCACCTACTCATACCTCATAAAATTATAGGAGCAGCATTTCATTTTAAGTACCATTAGCTGCAGGAGTATTGAGGCATGTTTGCCTTCCCAATGATTATTATATGTGTTCTGTGTTCAGCATATCATTTGCAATATTCAGGTAAGCCTTACACTATCTCCGATTAGTAAATATGTAAATACTGTTAAAAAGAGGTGGCTGATGTCTTTGAAAGAGAGAGAAATCTAACTCCTCTGGGATATCTTATTTTTTCTTTCTTTCTTTTATTTTAGAGTTTGTAATTATTTATTTATTTTTTATTGGACATTTTCTTTATTTACATTTCAAATGTTATCTCCTTTCCTGGTTCCCCCCTCCCTGAAACCCTCTATCCCATTCTCCCCTCCCCCTGCTTCTATGAGTATGTTCCTAATAGGTACTTTCACCCCTTGAAGACACATCTGAGTGTCAAAGTTTGGAAAATTTAAGTTTCTCTAATTCATTCTTTCCTATGTAAATAGTAAAGCAGGTTCTGGGAAATATGATGGCAAGGGTTTAAAAGTGCACATGCTGTGTTGGAAGTTAGCCTCTTGGTTATGTAGCTCCAGTATCTTTGATAAGCTATAAATTTTTCTCTGGGTAAAGTTTTTACTTTTTCCTGCTGTCAAAGAAATTGTACCTTACAAGATGCCATAAAAGCATCACTAAGCACATAAAGCAAAAGATGTAAAAATTTCTCACATGCATTGGGTACTTGATCACAGGTAATTACTATTGAGTTTGAGGCTTAGTAACAAAATCACAGTCACATATCCAGGCAAGAATCCGGGTCCCTGACTTATAAATCGTAAATCCAGCTTCATTTCACTAAAGGATCACCACAAATTAATTTTATTACCAAGTGGTTTTTAAAAACATTTCTGTTGAGTCTTACACTTAGCTGGGTTTGGTTTTCTAAAACCACAAAACCCTTTTGCTCTTAATAACAGACTTGATAAAAAAAAAAAAAACTTGAAATCAGGCCTGGGAAATGTAGTTTAATTGATAGAATGCTTGGCTATCCACCTCTGAGTTCAGTCTCTCCTATCTCATGAACATGTATAAGGCCCATGCCTACAGTGGAAAGCTGGGAAAAAATAAGTTCAAAGTCATTTTTAACTGCATAGTGAGTTCATGACCAACCTCTATATGATACCCTATCTTCAAAATTATATACATACATATATATATATGTATATATATATATATATAATATGACTGTGCCAAATCTCTAATTCAAACACTGAAGGTCTGAGAGAATATTCTATATATTCTGTTACTGATAGGTGATTTTCCATAGAATATTTTCTCCTTTAAGAAAGAATAAATGTGTGTCTAACTGAAAAACAACAAAGATTTACATAGTAAGGCTGCAACAGCTCCAGGCTTAGATAAATAAGGAGACAACAGAGTACCCAAATAAACAAACCCAGAGTTATCTGTAAACCAGAGAGTTCCAATGGTCCAAGGACTTCCTTTGTATCTTTTGTCAGAGATATTTTCCAAGGAAAATTCAATGTTAAGACCATAAGGAAAAGCAGATCTGCTAAAACTTTTCCTCATTTTTCCCATATGTTAACAGCCTGCCAATTTCTTAGCACCAAGACCCTGAAATCACTCTGACATTTTCCTTACCTACATTCTTTCTCAGTCATGTCACTAAAAGTGGCTGCATTTGATTCCTTTTTCTAGAAAAATCACTCAAGGACATAGCTTTGTCAAATCCAACTCTTTCTCTTCAACAAAACAATCGATACTATGTGTTTCAATGATGACAATTGTCATCAAATGTCACAAATATTTTATGTATGTTCTATCATCCAACCATCTGAATACATGAAGAGATAGTGTTTTATGACTCAGCTTAAAAATTCTTAGAAAAGCAACTTATCCAAAGTGAAGGGCTAACGAGCAGATGAATGGACCAGGAATTCAGAATAGGGAGCATTACCAGAAGAGACTTGTCTATGGATCTCTGCAGGAAAAACACCATATCTCTCTCCTCTACACATGACTTCTTGTCAGTGTACTCCTAGAGTTTACTACTACCAGGAGTCCACGTCCTCTCAGTAACTGAAATGCTACTGGTTTTGTTTTGTTGTTGTTGTTGTTTTGTGTTTTTGGTATCTGGAGGCATATCCCAACCTTTCCTGATCACTTTGAGCTTTGCTTAATCAGTCAACTCTGTAAAAGTTCATCTTCTGTCTAGGTTAGTGGGTGGAACCACGAGTGACAGAGACAGGGTTCAAAGGCTGGCTCTGTCACTCACCATGACACCCTGAATGTTATATAAATGAACTAATACTCAGGGTACATGTGTGTAAGTAAAAGGATGATTCTAATGTCTTGCTTGGTGTTTACAGAGATTAATGAAATATGTAAAGAAGATTCTCACATGACTGACACAGTTATTTTCATTTTTATGGTATCATATACTTCCCAACAAAAATGTGGTTCAATAGTGAATCTTCTTTAATTTTTTTCTATTTAAAAATTGGCAGTTTATCCTAAAAAAAGTTTTTGTTTTACTTCGGTCCATGTGCTTTGCAGTTTCTGAGCCAATGCCAAATAAGAACTGGTTGGATCAGAAACTCTATTAAGTGTGTAGATGAATAAAACACTAAAGAAAAAGATAAATGGGGAAGATACAAAACAGGAGTGAGTTCTATATAAAACTTTCATTCACATATAAAAAAATATAGTATTTTTTTCATATAAACAGACAACTGTCTGTCTGTCCATAGTTTATAACATTTGGAAGGAGAGGCTGTATGCCCATATACACTCTTCTACTTATTTCCTAAGAGAAAGTCTTTCACTAAACCCGTAGTTTGACTGACAGTCAGCCAGTACCAATGATTCTCTGTCTCTGCACCTCATTGCTCTGGGATTATAGGCAGATGAAGCTGCCTGTCCATATTTGGCTTATTATATAAGTGCTGAGATCTGAGCTCAGAGTCTCATACTTGAATAGTAATCACTCTTAACACACTGAGCCATCTCTCCAATCCCCTAATCTTGGTTTTTGAGAAGGAGTCTATCATTGGTTGAACATATCAACTAGGTTTGGGTGGGCTATCCCAGAGGCTCTAGAGATCTACCTATCTCCATCTCCATACTTGACTTTTTAAAAAGGGCTAAAGAAACCTAACCAAGGTCCTTATGTTGCATAATATATATTCAAACTAACAATAAATCACAACAGTTTCTACATTCTCATTTTTAATCAACATATAAGATAAAATATTTTGAGCACTCCAGGTGTCAGAAAAGGAGGGAAAACAAAGACTGCTTCTTAGAGAATACAAGAGGGAATTAAACTTGTACTAAGAAGTGACTGGAAAAAGAATTATACCTGGCTGGCTATACTGTTCTCCGTGTGAATAGTTTCAGAGATGAAAAACAGATGGTGATTAAAAATCTTAGCTTTACTGAGTCTCCATGGAGATAGTGGCCCAGTGTGACATGCCAAAGGAACTACCCTTCCTAAGGCCTGCTGGTTCCTGTATAGAGAAGAGGTGAGTGGGCAGAGGTAATTTAAAGTGTAAAATGAACCTTCAGGATTTTTAGTGAATAGGAAAGGAGGAGCCTGGTGTTTATTGTTAGAGAGAGGGTTCATTGAAGAGAGTTACAGAGACTTTAATGTCACATTTGTTAATAATATTGAAAAGGCTGGCTGAGGATCTGAATCCTCTGATCTTATAAAATCAAACTTTTAAAATTGCGCTATTTTTCTAGTGTTTCAAAATAAAAATTTAAATATCCTCATAAAAGCTACAAGGAAATTGTTTATTATATAATTCATTCTCTCATATATTGCATCCTGACCCCAGTTTCCCCTCTTTCCTCTCCTTGTAGACCACCTTGTTCCCTCTATTTTTCTTCCATTTTACTTCAGCAAAGGGCAGGCCTCCCAGGAATATCAACCAAATATGGCAAATCAAGTTGCAATAAGATTAGGCACCTCCCTCCATATTAAAGCTGGACGAGGAAATCCAGTAGGAGGACAAGAGTCCCCAAAGCAGGCAATACTAAATAGTTAATACTAACCTTCACAGAAAACAAAGTAGGTATTACTTACATCTTTATATAGTATAAACATTTTTTGAAGGAAACATTTTTGTTAAAATATTTCCCATGTGCTAAAGAGATGGCTCAGCAGTTAAGATCACTGACTTCTCTTACAAAGGATACAGGTTCAAATCCCAGCACCCACGTGGAGATTGTAAGGTAATAACAATCTGTAAGGTCAGTTCCAGGGAATCTAATAACAAAGATGGATTCACAGGCACCAGGCATGCATTTGGTGCATAGACAAACATACAGGCAAATCATATGCATAATATAAAATTAAGTCTTTAAAAAAAACCTACAAAATAATTTTTAAAATGTGATTTGCTTATATGCATTTGATTGGTTCTTAACATTATGTTTTGCTTTAATAAAGTAGTTGTAGTAACTTAGAAGATAATTTGAGTTGTTGCGTATTTGAAAAAGTGACATTCTCAGAATTCTCCAAAGAAAGATTTTTCCTTCACTTAGAAAGTAACACTAAATGGTCAAAAGTATTAAAATACATGTGAAAGGCAAATTCAGTATCCCCCTTCTTCAATCAGCTTGAGGCTTGATGAAAATGATCAGATAAATTTTGGAAACAACATAATGCCATTATTGCCCAAATGAGTCCTGGGAGAACCAGCCGAGATTTCCAGTTTCTTTTATTGCAGAGGAAAGAACTGTACCAGGGGCACAGGCATAGGGGTAGAAATAGAGTTGAAGAGAAGTAGTTTAGAGGAATGGGAAAGATATAACCCTAGGTCATCAGAGTCAGTGAAGATAGCACCTTTTTTCACTTCTGAAGACTTGTGTTTTCCCCTCACACAGGTTCTGTGGCCAGGAGGAAAGGCTTCTAGTGGTTCTATCAACTGGTTTCCTTCATATGCTAATTTTGAGTTTCTAAGTTAACCCCCTGCCACAATAATGTCTCTTGAAAAGAGGAAAATAAAAAAAATAAAAAAAGGAAGAGGAAGTGAGTAGCCTAAACCTCCAGCCCTGAACACACCCTGTTTGACTCCAAGTGGTGCACAGAGTTGAATAGTCTTAGGTCTTTGCTGTACAGTTAGTTTTAGGAAATGCTAATTTTAGTAGTCATTCTACATGCTAGGTGAAATTTTTGTGGCCCTCATACGTTTTGTTACTTTAAATACCAAACTTCTTATATTATTCCTAAAATAGTGCCCAGTCCAGACGAGTGCCAAGTAATTGCCGAACACATTAAAAATAAACAAAAAGAGGAAAAACAAGTTGAAAAGGAGTGAAACAGGGCAAGTGTGGGTATTGACATCCCAGGAGATCTCGTGCCAGAGTGAATGACAGGAAAGAAACAAGGCAGTGAAGGAACACTAAAGTGGTATTTCCTCACCCCAAAGTCAGGTCACCCTCAGCACTTTCACTCAGAACAATTTATAAATCAATCACAGACTTGTTAAATTGATCAGGTTTAATATTCATCTCTTTTCAAAGAGAACAAAACTCTTCAAGGACATTTTAAGGATATGGAAATTAGCATATATTGTCCCTTTATGTGGTATAACAGGTAAAATTTGCTATAGGACATTTAGAATGGCTTCAGGCCAAAATGTCTTGGAGTTTACGTAGGTGATAACATGGGTCAGATACTAGCTGTTAGTATTAGTCACAAGGAATTGAATTGTTGCCTCTAGAAAACATCTAGGGGCTTTTTCTTATGCTTCTGAGATTTTATCAGCTTCAGACATAGACTTAGGCACTTATGATTTGGGCTGTGTGAAAGTAAATAATGGAAAATAAGCCTGCATCAAGATTTTAGGAAGACAAACAATAAACTCAATTAGAAAGAATCCAGATGCTTAGGAGAGCTGGCAAGGTAAACAGCTCTCCGGAGTAAGTCTAAACAAAATTCTTAAAAAACAAGGCCTATTACAGACAAAAGAAGTGTAGCTTTCAATTAGAGAGCTTTATAATTGGTTAACTGAAATGCCAGGACCACGACAGCACCATTCTTATAATACTCCTTTCTTAGCCTGCTTTTTCAACCCACTTAGGAAACATTTATGTACATCTTGTGAAATACGTTCACACTAGAGTCTGCTCATTAATAGGTTGTAATTCCTTTCTAGGGTTACAGGCATACATGTAGCTGATAAATAGGACATATGTATCCAGTCTCTGGCTGCTCCTGGATAGAGTTTTGTTTACTCTTTGCCTGTGGGCTGGGTTTTAGGGATTCAACAGCTGTCCAGCTGACACCTGCTGGAAGACATTAACTGACTTGACTGAGTACCTCACGGAAAGTCTGCAACCTGGTTACCCAACAGAATTATTGCTTCACAGTAAGAAGAGGAATCTCAAAAGTAAATATCCACCTGTATGACTCAAAATGACAAAGAACATGTAGCCAATGATTCTAACATCACCGTCTCAAAATAGAGAATGGCCTTAACTAAACTATCTTGAAAAAGTTTTAACATTTTAAGAAATATTTTAACTTTAAAAAAAATTCACTACTGTAAATATTTTTATATAATTCAATGAAAATCTGATCACATTGCTTCTAATGAAATCTGAAGAAATATGTCTATGCTATGTGCATAGCAGAATCCATGTAAACCTGGTACAAGCAGGTTTTCTGATGAATATTTTTATATTAAATGCTTTTGTTCTATGTATGGTATTTATAGTTCTTATTGTGCATAGAATTCCAAGAGGTGACATGGCTCTTTGATATCTCTTGTCAAGTCATTTCCAGTGGCCCCACATCATCCACTCTCCTCATATTCATCAAGCATTTATTATTTATCATAAATGATTAAGTTTGTATAGTGATATTGATTAGTATATATCTTGTGTAGGTTGACTTGATTGATATTATTGCTTGACTCCAAAATATATCTATTCTTTGATTTCCATTCTTGTGGCCTTGTGGCCTCACTGTCCTGATGTAATGGATTAATTTAATCAGAAGCCATGTTAATATGAAATCCAACAAGAGAAATATGAATGTGCTTTTTATAAGTGGGGACAATTTATTTCAGACACTTCCAACAAGATTACCTAGATAGTAACTTCAGTTAGTAGGTCTCCCTAAATGTTCTTTCAATTAATTCATGAATATGGAGAAGACTAACTGGTATTTTCTTTACTTGGCTTATAGTCTGTCACCATCAAATGGAATATATGAAAATCTTACCTCTGCTGAAACTTCTCCAGATTTACCTCTGTGAGGAATTTCATATGCCTGCATCTGATGCTTAGTGAGTCCTGCAGACTTCTCAGCAAGTTCCCTCCAGCTTCTTCCAAGCTTTACAGCTGAAGTCAGAATAACAGCCTCTTGGATAAGACGTGCGACTAACCCTTGGCAATCCATTTTTAGCAGAGCCTGAGGCAGCAAGTATGTATTATAATTAGAAACATCTCATTGATTTTTTCCCTCTAAACTATAATTTACATTATGCATTCTAGAAATTGGAATTCCTTTCCCCTCCACCCATATTGCTGAGGTTTTTAAACTCAGAATACTGATTCACATTTAAGAAAATTCAACAAGCAACTACAGTGATCATAATAACTATTGTAGAGTTAGGGGAATGTTTTGAGAGCTTCAGTAGCTAATCATGGGATCATGGATGCACCACTTTACTGATATATGTCTTAATCCCTTAATGGAAGAATATCCACCCTTTAAGCAGTATCCATGACTCCAGTAATTAATAATTTCTGAATCTAGAGGTAATTACTTATTTTCCAAAAAACTTATTCCTTGCCTTAGCAGATGATTAATAAAGAATCTATTTCAACAAAATGCAATTAAATTTTTCTAGAATCATGTTTATTGAATAGATATATGATACTCCTTTAATTTTGAACAAAGCTTCAGAAGTTTTGAGTTTAAATCACTACTAATGTGATTCTGTTTATATAAACCAAAAGGTAATAAAGTTGAACACTCATACAATGGAAAAGTGGAATGCTATCAGACTATTTCTTCATTGACTGCTCACATCTCTACCTTGTTTCAGGCAAGTCTAAGAGGTTGTTTTATGCTTTGAGGATTATATATATTTATATAGGCAAATAAGTCTGTAAACATGCTTGGCACTTCCTCATTATGTAAGAATACCTAGGGGTTTTATCTACTTATATGAAAGAGCAAATTAAACTAAATTAATAAAAAAGCACCAATTAAAATGCACTATGTATATCCCCATGAGATTTATAGTTAGAAGTATAGTGCATGGACTGTAGACAAAAGTTCTATTGACTCCTATATTTATACTGATAAATGATGGCCCCAGTAAGAAGCAATACCAGGTCAGGAGGCCTCCAAAATCACACTTGACTTTTTGTGGCAAGAACAATTTCATAAGAAATATGTCCTATATCTTTGCAATGCTTTTTATAATGGATATGGTGTCAATACAATTCTGCCTAATCTTCTAGAATTAATAAAATCACATGCTGAAGGACTTTCAGAAATATCACATTTTTAGTAGACTCTTAACTTCTCAAATTGGTCCAACAAGACACAGAGCAAGAAAAACTTACACAAAGAATGTTTTAATATTCAACTCTATACCACAGAAGAATCCATTGCTTTGCTAACAGATGGCCAGGCCTAAGCCTCTTCCAGAAGGGTGTCCTAATGGCATCATTGAGGCTTAGCATTAGTTGAATGGGTCTCCACCAGATTGTTTAATCAAGGCACTTATAATTTATTATTCCCTCCCCAAACTTCTGGTATGATCATACCTAAATGTTCGGGTCATTAGGCCAAGATTACTTATTTTCAGCTGCTAAGAAAAGAAAGTAACTTTTTTGTTTGTAGTTTGGTAGTCTGTGCTGAGCATCCAAGTTACAAAAAGAAGCAATCACAAAATGAATGCAAGGTTTATACTAGGCAGAGCAGTTTCTAGTATTCAGTTACTTGGCCCATAGTCACTGATAATGCAGCATAACATAATAAAACTGTCCACTAGCCAACTAGACATTATAACTCTAAAGTTTTAATTGCTCTTGATTGTTAATATATTTAACATAAAAATTATTATTGTCACACATTGAATTCACCCACCATTTTTCCTCTGCTGTTTCCTGATTTATTAGAATTTAGTTTTTTACATGTCTTCTCCCATTGCCTGATTCATCATTGTTGTACTTATGAGCACTGTTTTCATAGTTATGCTATTCAGTATACTTACTAACATGTACTTTCAAAGCATTTAAGCCCCCCCAAACGCATATACACACACTATTTAAAGAATATATTAATATTTAGCATTTAGAAATTATTGGCTATATATGTACAGTCATATTTTAATGTTCTTTAGAAACATCATCTTGATATTTTATTACTATAATTGAATTTCTGTTTTAAAACCAACATATTTTTATAACTCTCCTCAAGGCTTTTAATTAAGATCAATACATGCTATAAAGAGTTGACTCTTGATAATTCTATAGAATATTAAATATAATGTTAGCAGAATCATTTCTGGAATCATGAAGTATTACAGACAAAAAATATTAAACTGATAAAGTAATAGATAATACTTATGTGTTTGAAGAAAACAAACACTCAAAAATGAGCCTCAGGTAAGTCTGGGTAGTTTTGTTTATTTTTCTTCTTTACTTTCATGTTATGGAGCTCCTGTGATATTTGAAGGGCTGTCTAAATATTTGACAAAAGAAAAAACAATTTGAGTTTAAAGGAACACAAACACAACCTTTAGGTTATCCTTACCGACTGATTTTCTGAGAAAAAAAATCACAATTAACTCTCAGATCATCAATCCAAAGGTATGACCTTGTAGAAAAAGTTGCCTATTTGATGTTCAATGGCTTCAATGTATCTGAGACCTCTAGGTTTTCATTTAACCTCTCATTTTTGTTATAAATATCATCAAGTTTATCAAATTCTCTAAAATAGATTATTATGAACAACCAATACTCACCACAATCAGTTCATAAAGAAACTTCCTGGTATTTCTGTCTTCATGGCAATCTTCCTTTAACTTCTTGACAATGTAAGAAACCCTTTCTGGTTCTTTGTCAGCTTGAATTCTATCAAAATCTTCCTGTGCTAGATGTGAGTAACCCAGGACATTAGCTAAAACTTTCCAGTCATGAATATTTTCTGCCACTAAGGTCAATACAACAGAGTATATATAAGTCAGATTTTTAAATGGTAAGGCAATTTGTTCCAGAAGGTTCTTGGTTGTCAAATTGCCATCAGACATTGACATCACTTGTTCTTTGGAAATCACTTTGACATTTTTGCAATGCACGAGTCCGATCTTACCTCGGAGGACTCCTACATACCATTCTTTCACTTTGGACTGCCCAATGGCTCTTACTGTGCCTTCTCCAAGAAGGGCAATTGTGTCCCCTTTTAAATATTCAAGCAAATAGTCAATCTTACTTTGCCTTAGTACTGTCTTCAGTGTGACCCCATAATTGGTAAAGTTCAATATTTTATCTCGGAAAGTGGGATACTTAACAAGTTCTGTTGACAATAAAGGCACTCTCCTGTCTTCTCTCTTCTTCTGCAAAAAGCCAGGCAGAAATGAGAACCTTTTTAGATTTGGGGATGGATCAGGTGAAGTGACAAAGAACTGTGTCACTGGTTTTCCTTTGGGGGTCTTTACCTGAACCCGGAAAACAAACAAGTGCATCTCCCTGTGGTCAACTGAAGAAAAGTAAACTTGTTGATGAACTACCACACCTGCTTCCAATTGCCTTTGTGTAATTACTTTTCTCTCTCCCTCTTCTTTTACTTCAAAATCAGGATCACATGAAAAAGCTGAAATAATTAAATCTTGTGGCTTGTCAAGTGAAAATGAATGCTTCCCCCAGAGGTGAAATACGACTGGAGATGTGCTTTTTCCACCCTTCCTAAAGTCAGAGACTGTAAATTTTCCTGGCACATGGTTGTGTCCACAAACAATGAAAACAGCAGTAAAGCTTGGATGGAGATATTTGGGTCCATAAATTCCAATGGAGGTGGTTTTGTTGATATAATCCCAAATAGTAGCAGCTGGTGGCTGAATGATCATAGCTTGTGCAGCTATGACTATATACATTACGTGGCTCAGATCAAGAAGCTTAGCTTGGATGGTATCTTTGTAGATATAGCAGTTGTTTAGCGCTTGGAAAGGGCCTTCTCTGTCCAGGCTATGCAAACACACCATTTTTGTCATGACTTGGCTCAGAGGATCTGTTTTCACTTCTGCTCCAGTTTTCATCTCCAACAAAATAGCTTCCATGGTATTCAGGTTGCTTAACCTGATTTCCAAGAGGGGGCTTACAGTACAAGAGAGATCATGGTTCAGCTTTGGTGGAGGATCTAGAAATGCTCTCAGTGATACCTCCTGGAATTCTCCTACAGCTACATGTCCTTGGGGTACATGAATAGTGATGTCTGAGTCAGGTAATTGAACTGACCCTCCTTGGTGATTTAATTTACAAACTGCAATGGTCTCTGCAATTTGTGTTTGAGCCCACCCAGGACTCTGATTAATTGTATTCAGATCTAGGCAAGAGCGGGCCAGCTGTCGTTGACTTAGCCAAGCCATTTTATATGCTTCTCGGTCGTTTTGAAGCCATTCTAAGTCTTGTATTAGGATCTTGTCAGAGCTATGTATATTCTGATGAGTGTGTATTGTACCACCTAAGACATCCAGGAGTTCTGAAACACTCTTTGACCTTCCTGACTTCTTTGAGGAAGATGCCTTAAGCCCCTGATCCATGTCAAGTTCATCACCAGAGGAATCAAAAGAATTTTCTGTTTCTATTTGTCTTAAAAAAAGAAAAGGATCTTCCTTCAAGATAGAGATATTGTCTCTCTTTTTGTTATTTCTTAGTTGTGTGATGTCCTCCAGAAATGGGTTTGAGGCAGACAGTTCACTCCAGAATGGATTTGTAGCTTTGGCATTACTATCACCATGGAGAGTAGAAGCATCTGGCCAGTTGTGAGGCAAGTCTAGCCCTTGCCATGCTTGTTATTTAAACAAAAACAAAGCAAAGATAAAATGAAGTAAGAGTCTAAGATAAAACCATTATTAATTTCTTCACACCTTAAAAACTCAAAATTTACTTTAGGTTTTTACTTTTGATGCCCAGGCTGATGTCTTCTACAAGCTCAGGAGTAAATCATATTAATTCATTTATAATGAGGAAAGGGGCATTTTATACAAAGTTGTTTTGAGTAGAGGTATATTAATTTTATCTTAAGGTATCATAAAATATAAAGTAAATGAATGTTGAGTACAGTATAAAGTTATATATAACAATACATTAATAATGTATTTAACACATTATTTATGCTAGCATAAAGTTACACTTTATTATCTTATTTTCATTTACCCAAAGTAAACTCCTGAAAAATCAGGCAACATCAAGTTTTTCTAAACATTGAGCTGTTGATCTCATTATGTCTAAAAGATTAACTGTCTCTTTTCAAATGATATCTAAGAAATGACAAAAATATCCATGCACAATTGAATAGTTTTCAAAACAGTCTTCTAAGTTAACATTATCATTATTTATTCATTTTCTGGTAACATTGTATTAATAGACTTAACAATATATTTTGTATGTGTATAAAAGACACATTGAAAAAACAGATTTCCCATGAATTTATTGCCTGAAGTAATTTACTGGACTTTTGAGAGATTGTATTTGGTAAAGGATGGGATGTCACCAGATACAGAAACACTTTATGATATCCTTGGAAAGGGATAGAAGAACACAGAAAACATTCCTAATACATCCTATAGCATCAGGATCATTTCATGTTTAGGGTAGCATTTGTTTGGCTCTTTAATAGAAATACTAGTCACAAACATGAGGACATTGTGCATTTGATACTGCTTTAGGGACAATGAAAGTTATCATAGACAACTGAGTTATCTAGATAAAAGAATTTCAGAAAACTGTTACTTTTTTCCTAATATTTGTGGAACATTTATCTTGACTTAAGTGAGTTATGCTACTACTAAAAGGTATAAGATGGGTTTTGAAAAACAGAAATAATATTTCCCTTATTACTACAAATCCACCAACTCTCTAAAAACTGAATTTTTTCTCTCTTAGTATCAGGTCAATTGGATTTTGCTCTATGAAGATTATGCTTCTCAGTTCCTATTTATCTTCATCGCCATCCCCCCAAGTTTATAATATTTGCAGGACTGTTTTAATCTGTGAATGTGCTTTCTTTATTTGTGTGTGTGCGTGTTGTATATGTGTGTGTGTGGGGGGGGTGCATGTGGAGGCCAGAAGGCAACATCAGGTGTATTCCTTTATGACAGACACTTCACCTTATCTTTGAGACAGCATTAAAGCTGGAGTTCACTGATTAGTTACACTTGCTGGGCAGTAAGTTTCAGGTATTTGCCAGACTCTGATCCATAGTGCTGGGACTACAGATGCACACTCATGCAAGGATTTTAATGTACACTGGCAAAACAAAGCCTTGTTCTCATGCTTATATGGCAATCATTTTACCCACTGAGGCATCCCTCTAGCCCCTATTAGTGTACTTTCTTAAGAAATCATTTAATTTTAATGATATTCTATTCTGTGGTGGCACTTGTACTTCATAATTTTGTAAATCTTCCTTAGCACTCTTTAGAGGCAAACATTCCCTATGTACTGGAAATTATTTGATTTATTTAAATAGAAATATTATCATATTGTAAATTCCCATACCTGTAATATTGTGGTTTTTTGAGAGTTTTGATGCTTCCATGTCAATCAAATTTCCTTCAGATCTACTTCGACCAATTCCTCGTGGCCAACAATACGCTCTTTCACTGATTAGCATTTTGCAGTCTACAAAGCAAATAGAGGCATATTTATTGTAAGCACATATAAGTAAGTTGGCAGAGGAAACTATATAAAGAATGTTCATTCATATTTAAATAGAAAACTTCACATAAGAATATCTATATATGTCTCTCATTCTAGTAGATATCCAGAAATGTGTGTTAGCATTTATTTTTATGACAGTTCTGGAATAATCACACACAAAGAATTTACCCCATAAAGCATTCATTAGTGAGTCAGTATAAAATAATCAGTGAATGTATAATGTGAATAATAAATTGATACTTTAATAAATAGAAAATATCTGACTACTAGAAAATTATATATAACAAATCTGAAAGTAACCAATAGTCGTCCAACTGGACTTGAAGGGAATTCATGCCAGACACTGTAAACCTAGCCAAATGAGGAGAACCTATTACTGTCACTCTTCTAAGCAAGTATACTTTCTAAAAGCATTCTAAATACTCACCCTTCACCCACAGATAGGTGTAGCTCTTACCCTCCATCAAAGATGCTTCTTTCTGAATCAGAAAGAGACAATTACAAAGAACAACTGACTATGTGTACCCACTCCCCAATAGATATATCTATAATACAACACCTATACCTAAGGCAAAGAAACATTTCAGGGTGGGAAATTATAGAGTCAGAAGACCAGGAAATATGCTTTGAGATAGTGTCTTTTGTATATAACAGGAAAGCTTTACCTGTGAAATCTCATATGATATCCTAAACAGAAAACCCAATAAAAAGGGAAATAGTATATACTCTAGTAGAAGTATTAATAGATACAACACAACCACTTGGAAATCCATCTGGTAGAATGGATCTGTGAGGACATTCAGGACCTGGTACCCAGGTATTCCAATTCTACTCAGTTGCTTTTCTAAAACTATGTAGGTAACTAAAGAATGATGAGGTCTGGAGAAGTCTTCCTCAGGAGGAGCACTCCAACTGGTCATGCAGTATCAAGTATTCAGCCCCCCCCCACACACAGTAGTATTATACAGATTTAGCAAGGTATAGTGTTATGTTTAGAAAACATATGTGTATATATGTAAAAGTAATTAATGCAAAAAAGAGGCCATAAAATTGAGAGGGAGCAAGGAGGGGTATATATGAGGGCTTGAAGGGAGGAAAGGGGAGAGAGAAATGTACTTATATAGTAATCTCAAAAATAAAATAAATAATTTTAAAAGGACATTATACATAATGTTCATTAATTATGTAAATGCAAACTGAATTTAAACAAAATATCTTTTAATATTTAATATTTTAATAAAACAGAGTACTTTTCCATAGTTAATACAGATGGATTACAGTCAAAAGTGTAAACATTATGTTTAGGGTTCTCATTTCCTGAGTGAGATTCAGTTTGTGTTACATATAGATTTCTCTTTGCTCCTTGGCAGCATTGAAAATGTTTAAAAATCTGATTTTCAGTGGAAATAGGCCCAAGAGGTTGGAGAGATGGCTATATTTAAAACACTTGCGGCTTTTCCAGAAGACATAGGTTCTATTCCTTCTAGGGGCTCCCTGCTTTAGTACCAGTGCATCTAACACAGCATTCTGGACTCTGAAGGTACAGCATGTACAAGGTTGGTACAAAGACACATGCAGGCAAGATACCTATTATAAAAGAAAACCTTTTCAAGCCTAAGTGATAGGACATGACTAACTTGAAAAGGAAGTAAGACTGATATAGAAAAACTTTCTTCCTAATGTTAGAGCCAGCACATATACTTGGTTATACAAAACTCCTTCTTTGTCTTAAAGTTCCCAATGTTGCCTGCTAAGGCTGGCCAACATTCCTGCACACATCCCAGCAATAGCCTCTCTTCTTCTTCTGACTAATCTGTTGGCTATAACTTCTTCAAGTTGACCATCCTATTTGTCATAATCCTTTAAAGTTATTGACTTCTTTTCAAAAGAAGTGTTTTGGGGTGTTGTTGTTTTCCCAAAAGTGGTGATTCATGTCTTTAATACCAGGTCTTGGAAAGTTGAGGCAGTGGGATTGCTGTGAGGTCAAGGCCAGCCTGGACTACATGGTGAGTTACAAGTCAGAGTGAGGTGCCAAGAAAGACATCACTCACAGACAGAAATTTTTTTTTAAAGAAACTAAAAGCCTTTTCTTGCTTTAGAAAGGAAAAATAGAAAAAGAAAGGAGGAAGAAAAGAAGAGCACAGAAAGAAGGAAAGGAAGGATTAGCATTTTCTAAGACACTGGCAAAAATATCTTAAAAGGTAGCATATTTAAAAACCTAAATGGTCCAATAACAAGTTTTCCTCTGATAGGGGAAATTACATTGAAAAATTGAGTTAAAAATTGAATTATGCAATATGCAAATTTCTTTGAGTCCTCAAGTTTCCTGGCAGTCCTTTAAAAATTCCATGGTTGGATTTTACCAAGTATGATGTCCAAAGTTAAAAGTCCTTAGCACACCAGTCTAACAGAGCTCAAGTCCTCTAGCAAAATTTAGCAAACTCTAATTAACAAAGAAAAGCAGGTCTTTGAGTGGAAACGCATTTTCAGAGAGATAAAGTACATTTTAAATGAAAAGTCAATTTAACCATCTGCCTGAGCTCTTTCATTGGGGGGAAAGAACAACAAAGAACAATTTACATTCCAAGATTCCTTTGAAATGAATAACCTTCCAAGTTAAAAAAAAAAATCTAACCCATTAAAATAAAACAAGAAATCTTTACTCACAGGGAGAACACTCACAGGACTTTGGGCAATTAATATTACTATGGAAGGACCATGACACTTCAGGAAGGCCAGCACAAGACCTTTGATGAAGGATTATAGCATCTTGAGAACACAGGCACAGAGTTATTACTTGTAGTTCTTCTTAGATTCACCCTTCAGTATAGTCACCCCAGTCATCAGCTGTCCCTCAACCTGGCTTTTTTAAAGCCCTGTACCAGATATACCTGCTGGCCTAATCAAATACAGCCTGTTGGGCTCACCTGAATGTTTCTGCTGTAGAAAGTATGGAGTTGTAGCCAAGAATCTGAAACAAAGTTGCCCAATGATTTTGTGTTTGTGGGAGGCTCATGCTGAGAGACACACCCCAAAACTCCAGTACTTTCCCATCTGGGCTCCAAGCTGCTTCCAACAGCCTCCTGAAATTCTTCTAATCCCAATCCTCAGTAAACAAAATTCTCCACAGTATTAGATGCTAAATCTGGATTAGACTTTGGTCAAGGGGAGAGATGAAGTATGGCAAACAATCTGGAGTGGCAAAGGGAAGAAAGAGTGTGCCCATTTCAGAAAACAAGACTTGGTTATCCAGGGTGGAAAAGAGCACAGTCACACTTATCACTTTTCTTGCTGTTTTACTTAAGATAGCTGGTATCCAAAGCAGCATTTGTCATCAAACATTGCCTAGAGAAGCATGAATCTGTGTTTTCTGGAATGAGCAGATATCAAAAAATCAATCCACTTTACACTTTATTTGTAACACAGACTTTCTGATGTGCCTTTTATTTAGTATGGATTTTTAAACCCCAGTCACCACATTTTACTTAAAGAACTGATGAGTAAAGTTTTGTCCTTGTGGTATTTTACTAATAGTACATCAGTCCTTAAGCAACTGGTGAAACTGACCAAATATACAACTTAAATGTTCCAAGAGCTTTCTGAGGGAGGAAAGAGTGGGGAGGGGGTATAGAATTTGGTAAATAACAAACAAACAAAAAACAACAAACCTTAAAAACAATGCACTTTAAAGATTTCTTTCCCACCATCCCAGTTGGTCCTCCTGGGACAGCCTGCAAGATGTGAGTGGGGCTTGGTCCCCTGAGCCCTATTGTCTAGCTCTGAACTTGCTTTTTGGTTTGGAGGAGCCTTGCAGGACCCCAAGAGAGTCCTAGCTCCCTGTGGAAACTTTTCAGGGTCCCCAAAACTAACCAGCTTGGAACCCTGCCTGACCAATCTCATCCTAGGCAAATCTGCCCACCATCCCACCTGACTCAGCCTGCAGAGGTGAGTTGCTCACAGTCCCTTGAGACCCATTGTCTAGCTCTGGGCTTGCTCTGTAGTTCAGAGGACGCTTGAGGGACCCCAAGTGCATCCTGTTTCCCACTGGAAACCTTCTGGGAGCCCCAAGACTAATCAGCTTGGAACTCTGCTCCACTAATCCTATCCCAGTCAGATCTTCCAGTCATCCCAGTTGGGTTCCACTGAGATATACCCTGCAAAGTGGGTTCTATCTGAGGTACAGCCAGCAGAGTCTAGGACCCTGACCTCCACTATCTGGCCCACTGCTCTCCCACTTTCCCAAGAAGTCCTGCTGTCATCAGGATCATCCGGCCAACACCAGGAAAAAACAGATGCCTAAATGGCAGAGTAAGAACATAATCAACAAGACCCAGGGTAATGTGATGCCACCAGAGCCCAGCTATCCTGGTACAAAAATACTGGATATCCTAATGAAACTGAAGAACAAGAAGAGGATATCAGATCCAATCTTATAAAGATGATAGAGGCCTTTAAAGAGGGCATCAATAAATCTCTGAAGGAAATACAAAAAAATACATTCAAATAGGTAGAGGGATTAAAAGAGGAAGCAAATAAATATAAAGAAATACAAGAAAATACAAGGAAACAGGTGAAGGATATAAATAAAACTGTTCAAGGCCTGAAAGGGAAAATAGAAGCAATAAAGAAAACACAAACCAAAACAATTCTGAAAATGGAAAACCTAGGAAAGAGAACTGGAACTACAGACATAAACATCACCAACAGAATACAGGAGATGGAAGAGAACATCTCAAGTGTAGAAGATATTATAGAATAAATCAATATATCAGTCAAAGGAAATGAAAAATATAAAAAGTTCATGATGCAAAACATGCAGGAAATCTGGGACACTATGAAAATACCAAACCTAAGAATAATAGGAATAGAAAAAGGAGAAGATTCTCAGCTCAAAGGCCCACAAAATATCTTCAACAAAGTCATAGAAGAAAATTTCCTTAACCTAAAGAAAGAGATGACTATAAATTTACAAGAAGCTTACAGAACACCAAACAGACAGGACCAGAAAACAAAATCCTCCCATCAAATAGTAATCAAAACACTAAATATATGGAACAAAGAAAGAATTTTAAAAACTACAAGGGGAAAAGGCTGAGTAACATCTAAAGGCAGACGTATCAGCATTACACCAGATTTCACATCTGAGACTCTAAAAGCTAGAAGGGTCTGGGCAGAGTTCTTGCAGACCCTAAGAGACCACAGATATCAGACAAGACTACTATACCCAGCAAAACTTTCAATCACAATAGATGGAGAAACTAAGATATTCCAAGACAAAACCAAACTAAAATAATACCTTTTCACTAACCCAGCCCTTCAGAGGATACTAGAAGGAAAACTCCAATCAAATGGGGATAACTATAATCTAAAAAACACAAGAAATATATACATTCACACCATTAAAACCAATAGAACACACACACACACACACACACACACACACACACACACATACACACACACTCAACTACCACAAATATCAAAATAAGAGGAAGTAACAATTGTTGATCATTAATATCTCTCAAAATCAATGGACTCAACTCCCCAGTAAAAAGACACAGGCAAATTCTGTGAACGGATGCATAAACAGAATCCATCATTCTGGTGTATATAAGAAATGTACCTCAGCAATAAAGATGGACATTATCTTAGTATAAAGAGCTGGAAAAAGAAGTTTTCCAAGCAAACAGACCCAAGAAAGAAACTGGAGTACCATCCTAATACCTAATAAAACAGATTTTCACACAAAAGTGATCAAAAGAGACAGGGAAGGATACTTTATACTCGTCAAAATTAAAATCCACTAAGATAACATCTCAATTTTGAGCATCTATCACCCAAATGCAAAGGTACCCACATTTATAAAAGAAATATTATTAAAGCTTAAGTCATACATCAAAACCCACACATTAATAGAGGTAAACCTCAATATGAGTACATATTGAGGTTTACCTCTATTAATAAACCTCAATACAAATTGAAAGTATATCTGAAGGTTCTAGAAGAAAAAAAAAAGAAGACGCAAATACATTCAGGAAGAGTAGATGGCAGGAAATAAACTCAAGGCTGAAATCAATCAATAAAAACAAAGAGAGCAATACAATACAATACAATACAATACAAAGAATTAATGAAATCACGAGCTGGTTCTTTGAGAAAAATTAAAAAGATAAACTCTTAGCAAAACTAACTAAAAGGCAGAGAGAGAGTGCCAATATTAACAAAATCAGAAATGAAAAGGATGAAATAATAACAGACACTATGGAAATTCAAAGAATTATTAGGTCTTACTTCAAAAGCCTGTAATCCACAAAATGGGAAAATCTAAATGAATTATTTTCTAGATATAATATAAATGAAAATGAATTATTACCAAAGCTAAATCAAGATCAGGTAAACTAACGGAATAGTTTTATAACTCCTAAGGAAATAGAAGCAGTTATTAGAAGTTTACCAACCAAAAACATCATGGGGCAGATGGTTTTAGTGCAGAATTCTGACAGACTTCCAAGGAATAACTAATGCTTACACTTCTCAAATTATTCCACAAAATAGAAATAGAAGGAACACTACCAAACCCATTCTATGAGGCCACAATCACCCTGATATCTAAACCACACAAAGAATCAACAACAAAAGAGAATTTCAGACCAATTTCCCTTGTGAACATTGATGCAAAATTACTCAATAAAATACTCACAGATTCTAAGAACACATCAAAAACATTATTCACCACCATCAAGTAGACTTTATCCCAGGGATGCATAGGTGATTCAATATATGAATCCATTAACATAATCTACTATACAAAGAAGCTGAAAAAACAAAACCACATGATCATCTCTTTAGATGCCAAAAAGTATTTGATAATATTCAACTTGGAGAGAGCAAGGATACAAGGTGCTTACCTAAACACGATAAAGTCAATATACAGAAAGCTAACAGCCAACATCAAATTAAATGGAGAGAAGCTTAAATCAGAGGCAAGGCTGTCCACTTTCCCTCTATTTCTTCAATACAGTACTTGAAGTTCTAGCTAGAACAATAGGACAACTAGAGGAGATGAAAGGGATACAAATTGGAAAGGAAGAAGTCATAGTATCACTATTCGCAGAAGATAAGATAGCATACAAAGTGACCCCAAAAATTCTACCATAGAATTCCTACAGGTGATAAATACCTTCATCAAAGTGGCTAGATACAAAATTAACTCAAAGAAACCAGTAGCCCCTCTCTACGCAAGTGATAAACGGGCTGATAAAGAAATTAGTGAAACAGTACCCTTCACAATAGCCACAAATAACATAAAATATCATCATATAACTTGAATCAAGAAAGTAAAATACCCATATGATAAGAATTTCAAGTCTCTGAAGAAAGAAATTGAGGAAGATATCAGGAGATGGAAAGATCTCTCTTGCTCAAGGGTGGGTAGGCTTAACGTAGTGAAATGGTCATCTTATGAAAAGCAATCTACAGATTCAATTCTCTACAAAATCTACAGATGAAATTCTCATCAAAATTATGACACAATTCTTCACAGATTTTAAAAGAAAAATTCTCAACTTTATATGGAAAAACAAAAACCCAAGACAGCTAAAATTATCCTGAACAATAAGAATTTCTGGATGTATTATCCCTGACTTCAAGATGTACTACAGAGCAATAGTAATAAAAACTGCATGTTACTGTTATACAAACAGGTGGATTAATAGAATAGAATAAAAGACCCAGAAATAAACTCACATACCTATGGACACTTGTTTTTGACAAAGAATTCAAAACCATAAAATGGAAAAGGGAGAGCATCTTCAGTAATTGGTGCTGGTCTAACTGAATGTCTACATGTAGAAGAATGCAAGTATATCCATATTTATCACCCTCCAAAACTCAAGTCCAAAGGGATCAAAGACAACAAAGTAAAACCAAATACATTAGGTCTAAGAGAAAAGAAAGTGGGGAGTAGCCTTGAATTTATTTGTACAGGAGACAACTTTCTGAACAGAACACCACCAATAGCCCACATACTAAGGTCAAGCATTAATAAATGGGACCTCATGAAACTGAAAAGCTTCTGTAAATCAAAGGATACTGTCATTAGGAAAAAAGAACCATCTACAGATTAGGAAAAGATCTTCATTAACCCTACATCTAATAGAGGGCTAATATCCAAAATATATAAAGAATTCAAGAAGTCAGACACAACAATCCCAATAGCCAAATTAAAAATATGGGCACAGAGTTAAACAGAATTCTCAACAGAAGAATCTTAAATGGCTGAGAAGCACTTAAAGAAATGTTCAATGCTTTATTCAAAATAAAAATAAAAAAAAAAAAGCAGAGCAGTGGTAAAACACGCCTTTAATTCCAGCACTTGAGAGGAAGAGGCAGGTGGATTTCTGAGTTCGAGGCCAGCCTGGTTTACAGAATGAGTTCCAGGACAGCCAGGGATATACAGAGAAACCCTGTCCCAAAAAAATCAAAAAATAAAATAAAATAAAAATTAAAATAAAAAATAATCTTATTCATCAGGGAAATGCAAATCAAAAGGACCCTGAGATTCCATCTTACAGGCATCATAATGGTTAAGATAGAAATCTCAAAGGACAGCACGTGCTGTTGAGGTTGTGGAGCAAAGGGAACAGTCCTCTACTACTGGTGGGGGTGCAAACTTGTACAACCACTATGGAAATCAATTTGGCATTTTCTCAGAAGACTGGGAATAGTTTTAGCTCAAGACTCAGCTATACCACCCCTGGGCATATACCCAAGAGATGCTCCACCATCCCACAAGGACACTTGCTCAACTATGTTCATAGAAGCTTTATTTGTAGTAGCCAGACACTGGAAACAACCTAGATGTCCCTCAACTGAAGAACTGATAAAGATAATGTGGTTCATTTACACAATAGAATACTACATGGGAGTTAAAAACAAGGACATCATGAATTTCTCAGGCAAATGGTTAGAACTAGAAAATACCATCCCGAGTGACGTGACTCAGATTCAAAAGGACATACATGGTATGTACTCACTTATAAGTGGATATTAGCCATAAACCATGCTATAATCAACAGACACAAAAAAGTCAAATAACAGGGAAGGGTCAAGGGAGAAAGACTGAATCTTTTTCATAAAGGGAAACAAGTTAGGTGCCAGAGGTAGATGGGAGGAGGGAACTGGATAGAAGAAGAGGGAACAGGGAGAAGAGGGGGTGGTGGGTGGGAGAGCATATGTAGGGAAAAAGAAGGGAGATTGATCAGTGGTGGAGTGTTGGCAGAGACCTGGGATTCCTAGAGGCCTCATAGGGTCTGGGGTGGGGGGTAACTCTAGCTGAGACTCCTAGCTGTAGCCAGCACTCCCAGTGGAAAAATAAGTACAGCATCACACTCACAAAATCTTCGACCCAAATTTATGTCCTGCCTACAAGATGTGCAGAGACAAAGATGGTGCAGAAACTGAGGAAATAACCAACCAATGACTGCCCCAAATTGAGACCCATCCATGGGCAAGAACTGATCCTGACACTCTCAATGATACTCTGTTATGCTTGCAGACAAGAACCTAGCTAACTGTCCTCTGAGCTCCACCCAGCAGCCAATGCAAAAAGATGCAGAGACTCACATCCAAACTTAGATGGAGCTCAGGGAGTTTTACAGAAGAGTTGAGATTGAGGGACCAAAGAAGACTTGGATTCCACAGGAAGATCAACTGAGTCAAATAACCTAGACACTTGGGGACTCCCAGAAACTGAATCACCAACCACAGAGTGAGCACAGGCTGGATCTAGGCCTCCTGCACATATGTAGCAGATGAGCAACCTGGACTTCATGCAGGTCCCCCAACAACTGGAACAGGGGCTCTCCCTGAGTGTGTTTCCTGCCTAACTGCCTGTGGACCTCATGCCTCTAAATGGACAGACTTGACTGGCCTCAGTGGGAGAGGATGTGCCTAGTTCCAGAGCAACTTGATGTGTGTGTTGTGGGGGAGGTTGTTAGTAAGTAGGCTGGCACTCAGACAGGAGCTTCCCCTTCTAATAGAATGGGAGGAGGACTTGTGTGATAGGGTACTGGGAGGAGAGGAAGAGCTGATATTGGGTTGTAAAATGAATAAATACATAAAATAAAAGAAAAAAAAGAGATTTCTTTCTTTAAAAGATGTCAATCTCTTTTTCCCATGCTGTAGATGAATCCAGAGGCCTTGAACATTCTAGAACTGCTCTAGCACTAAGCTAACCCCAGCCCTTTGAAATGTTTACAGTGGTCTTTACATAGTGAAAATAATTATGTGGTCTTTATATAGTGAAAATCAGTACTAAAGAAGCCACAAGTCTCTAGGTATCTTCAATAGTTTGAATATCTTGGGTCCCTTTGATTCCCAAAGACCTGTATTATATTTAGTTCTTTCCACGGTGTGTTATGTGGCATTAAAATATAAATATGTCCATGTCAGCTACCACTTTTATAAATGGCAACAAACACTAAAATGTCAGGAAGGAATCTGATGGACTAATAGACTTTTCTTTTACTTTTAAATGTCAAACCTGTCCAAATAATATTACATTACCATGCAAATGCAACTGCTATCAAGGACCTGACTGACACACAAAGGAATCACTGTCACTGAAGAAGCTCACTAGCATGTTAGTGGTCTGTATGCTGATGAAAATGTGGCCTTACAGGATGTCACCCTTAGGGAACATTCTGATGTATATACTCCAACACCAGCTATGGAGTAGCTCCTGTATTTGTTACCTTCGATCATTCTAAGCAAATATTTAATAGGTTGACAGCCTGACAGCAAATATCAGCAGTCACTTTAGATGATTCTGTGGGTAGGACAACAGAAAGCCTGTCTTAGGTGGTTTAATAAAAGATAGTAATTTCTATGATGTCTCTAAAATAGCTCAAATCAATAAATTATCTTGTTAATATCACTATGCAAGGTGTGGCATTGATCACTTGTTTATGTTTTATTAAACGTTCTTCATTGGCAGAACTTAAGTTCAGGGAAATTATAAAAATTCTGCAATATAATATCATATTTGCATATATCAGATATAGAAAACAAATAGGCTGGAATCAACTGCGTCTCCTGCTTAATGATATAGCCAAGAAGCAGCTCCATAATATTCACTCCTGAAGGTAAATTTTCAAGGACTCTGAAGAGATACACAAAAGAAATACCTAAGAAAATTTAAACAGTGCTCATAGGCATGTGACCTCTTGTCCAGTTATATCAGACCCCATTCTCATACTTAATATAAGTATATGCTAGAAGATTTATTACATTTTGGACGAGAGATCACGACAGTGACTGAACATAGGAAAAACAATTTAAAGAAATATTTATTTTGCTTCTTGGTTTTAGAGGCATCAACCTGTGATTAGCTGGTTTCGTTGCTCTTAGGCCTGTGACAGGTAGAAGCATCATAGTGGAAGGACATGGTGTAAGAAGCTTCTCACATCATGGTAGCCAGGAAGCAGACAATGATAGAGAGGAAGTGTCAGAGACAAAACATAGTCTTCAAAGATACTCTCTCAATGGCCTACTTCCTATTCCCATCCCTTAGTAGTCCAGCTTAGTTAAAACAGAACTCTAACAATCTTATCACATGTTAAAAGTCTATCAGGCGGCAACCAGTCCTTTATTTAACACATGAGCCTTTGGGGAGCTTTTTGATATTCATATCATAACAAGTCTCTATATTTTCATAAAACATTGTCAACTACGTAATTATCCTGGTCCAAAAGTCAGGCAGTATTTATCCTTCAGAATCAGATATATAGCTGAATTTAAAAGTGTCCCTGAAAAGGGGAGAAAAGCATTGATTTAAATGGAAAAACATGTTTTACTATCAATGAAATCAGTTGCAGAGAAGTGAAGTATGAGTATACAGTTAAAGTTTTTCTTTGGTAGGTTTAGTAGTAGAGCAACTACCAACTGGCTGTGAATTGCACTAGAGGGAAAGAGTTATGGGAACAGTGCTACTTATTTCTATTAACTCCACCAATATAGAAAATATGGCTTAGTGTTTAAGATAAATAGAAAACATGGCAGAAAATAAGATTTATTATGTAACTAGTCAGATATAAGCAGGTTTGGAAATCACTTAGGTTGAACTACTCTCTTATTATCAGCTTTACCACATCTTAAAATTTTGAAGTACTAAGGTGGAAATAGCAAAGGTTTACTGAAACAAATAAATAAATGAGTAAATAAATAAGCAAATTAATAAAATATGGCATTTTTTGCAAGTTCAGAGCATGGAGCATGAAGAAAGGAGTAGCCAAAGTAGTTTTGCAGACAACTGATAAAATATACATTATAAAACAGTACTCTTCTAGCATTAGGTTGAGAATATAATTGTCCAAGTATATTTGTTATTTTAATTTTGTTTATATTCAAGTAGGTTCATTTTACATGGCTATGAATATGCACATATACCCATACACCATTCTTTGGTTCAAAAAATTATTTCGAGAATATTTACAAATATTCAAATAACACAAGTTTAAACATAGGAGTGTATATTATTCTTGGGTAAAAATATTAAAATAAAAACAAATAGAAGAATAAATTAGGGTTGACATTTGCAGGATGTTGGTCAAAAGACCAAAGTACAAATATTTTCAAACTCTTCAGTTTACTCAGCAATGATCTAGAAATGGGACTTTCCTTGTAAAAGCGACTACATTAGAAAAACACTATTATGTCCAAGCTTTTCAGTGAGCATGTGTTACAAAATCAAACACTTAGCACAGCATTATTGGGAAGGAAGAGGAGTGAGAAGCATCATTAATCTACTGACAGTAACTTCTCAGAGCCATGTCAACAACAAATCCACTTCCCTGAACTCTCTTGATACATGTTAATGCCGTCATCTTACCCAGGGCCAATTCTGTCAGGTCAGAAGGGAACTGTGGATCCAGCCAAACAGTTCTCTGCCTCGAATCCTAACATATGCACACACATCAGTCCCAAAATGAGAAGAAACACAATGTGCCTATCTATTGAGACCTAGCGAACACAGCATTTCTCACCTAAATTCCTGTTAACAGGTTTCAGGTTAAACAGTCAAATTCTCATACCTATACTCTGAGCAGTTTTCTTCTGAGAATATAAAAATTAGATATTCATTGAGGAGCTAAAGCACAGACTTGAGCAGAAGGTGTCTCAATATTTTTATACTATCCTAAAAATTAGGCTGCAGTTTTTCTAGGCTATAGAGTGAGCAATTGTGGAAAATTATTAATGAGTTTGCTACCATTAACATAGGACATTTCCAACACCCCATTGCTCAACATTAACCTTAAGTATAAGATATTCCTAACAAATTCTTGGGTCTAGAACTGGGTGAGTTGAGATGCTGCTTGAGTTGTCAGATGTGGCTTCTATGACATAATTATTGGTCTTAAGACACACTCTTCTGCACTGCACCTTATCCCCACACCTACCATTCAAGAGAAATACTCTGAATTGTACTTTTCTAAGGGTACACAGATCAACTACTGACTCAGAAGGGCTGAACCCTTTTGATTTACTGTGTAATTAATAAAGCTGAATAAAGCTGAAGCTTCAGGCCATCAAATTCCAAGGAAATGAACCTGCGTCAGAGTTTCTTTTCTTATTTACTTTAAAACATTCTTGCCAGTAAATCACAAGCACTTCCTGGTTGTTCACGAGCCATGTTCTGTTTTTACACCCAAATCCGTTTTGAAAAATCACAAAGGCTTTAGAGTCAGAATTCTCTAGGTTCAGATTTTTACATATAAATTTGTGAAACAATAAACTATACGCTGTGTGTGTTGTCTATAAAAAAGATAAACTACTACTTTTATTAATTTTTAATCATTTCATAGTTTTTGTCAGGTTACCTCAGGGACTAAATGAAATGTTAAAATAGTTGGGTTAGAGGATCCATCTTCTTTTCCCATGCTTCTCTGAATTATTAAGAGGGAAAAGTTAGAAAGAACTTGGGGAAGTGGTTGGCTCCAGCAGTGGTTTCTGATAGAGGTGGCTTGAGAATCTGTCCTCCCTTCCTCTCTCCTTCCCTCCCTTCTTCCCTCCCTCCTTCACTAAGAAACAAACACTTGCCAACTAGTAATGTCTTGGGGCCCCATATTATCTCTTCTCCATACTCACATACAGTTTTACCATCTATTGTCATTATTTCTACCAAAAAGAAGACCTGGACGCATGACAGCATATATATATATAGTGGGTTGAAGTAGAAGGAAAATTGCCATTGTAATTAAAGGTATAAATTTGAGTCAAAACCTAGAAATGAATTCACTAGCCTCAGCACCAATTTTCTCATCTACAAAAGGAAGATAAAATAATACTTTAAATTGCAACTTAATTTTTTTAAATAAAAATTAAATATTATGAACTTTAAATAAAAAAACAAGTCCTGCTTAAAAAGATTTTCTTTTTATTTTTAGCACGTCTGTGCCAATTCTAATTGTGTGTTTTGTACTTGAACTCTTACAGTCTAGGCAGGCCAGAGATTTGCTATGTAGAAAAGGATGACCTTTAACTCCTGGTTCTCCTGCCTCTGTTTCCCAATTCTTAGAATTTCATGTATGTACCACCATACCTGGCCTTAATTGTGATGGTTTTAAACAAGAATGATAAGAGGTTATGTGCTAAAAGAACATTGGAAAGTAGGGGCCTAAACATGTAGCTCAGAGGTAAAATGCTTACCGACATGATAAAGGCTCAGAGTCCAATCCCTTGTACCATGAAAAAAAATATTAGAAAGTGGCAAAAAGGAGCAACACTAAATAGAATTAACTGTCATTCTAGTTAAATCTATTGTTCAATTTGACTGCAGCCCTTGCATCTCATTTGAAAGGATAGCTGAAAAATATTGTTATAATTAGATTTTATCAGTATTTTTGCAGCAAAATTGAATGGCTTTCAGCCTATCTTGCTCCATTGTTAATGTATAGAATTAATCATGAGTCCCAATAACCACAGAAACACACTCTCAGATGAACATTATGTATATATATATATATATATCTCCACTGTTAAACATAATGTATTTTTGAATATACAAGTATATGAATTATAACTAAATTAAATATATTTATAGGAGAAATGGAAAAACAAATGCAAAGGAAATCCTCAGAACTCAATCATCAGAATCATCCTTCAATATTTCTTTATCCTAAAATCAACATAAAACTTGAAGTTATTAAGCAGCCCAAAGTCATTATGAGCGTTTGTAAGTGGGAGCATCCATCTGTCCATACAGTCTTCACTCTAAGGCAAATGGACTTTTCTCTCTGCTGAGATCCTTTGCTATTCTGAGGAGCTGGGAGTCAGGCACCAGATCAGAGGCTACTGGAGGAATGCATTGAGTTTTGTGCATAGCACCACCTGGTGCCAGCTCAGGGTCTTTCTAGAGAGTAGTGCTAAGGTTCTATACCATTCTTGCTTGCTCCCTGGCCTCTCTGGACACCATTGTATAAAACAGTGACTTTCAACCATTCCTCATTCCATAAACATCAAATTTGGAGCTTAAAAAAATACAGAAGGCAAAAAGTCAGCCTGAGAGTCTGAGACAGAGTTCATACTTACATACATACATATATGCACACACATACACATATCTGTGGAGGTTCTGTTATACTGAGAATACTAAGGGGCACTGAATCATAATACGAGGTGCTGAGAATATGGATGTTTCATTTGTTTTGTCTTATGTAAGCACCTTGTTGGATATATAAAATAAATGGCAGTTCAAATGTATAATATTCTTTCAAGACAATAGTCCACTGGCCAAGATACCTATTGGGACCATGATATAGACATAGCATTTAAATATTGTAAAGGAAAATCTAGACTCCTTTATGACATGAACATCTTGGCTGATGCTCATGATTTCTGCTATAACTTTTAGGGACAATTACTTTGTCCTTAAGAATAGTATTTTGGGATCCGGTATCTCCTTGTTTTTTCTCAGGCTAAGAACTGTACAGTCTAGACAGAAATATAAAGTGTGTTTTTTCTTTCATAAAGCCCTAGTTCACAAAAATAATTTAGGTAATATTATTTCTTGTGGTTCAGGTGGAATTTTATAGCTCAGCACCAAAGTAAGTTTATGATGAAAACTGAGATTAGCTACTCATATGAGTGTGTATTTACCCACCATTACTCATTTTAAAAACCTCTGACACACAGTCTGATTCATCCTGGCTACATGCCATCTTAGCCTATGCCATCACTCAGGTCATACCAGAGACACTGCTGTTAGCCTGCTTTAGGGCTGACAAGGACAGCTGAGATTAGCACTTTTGGTTTTGTTGAAGAAATTAGTTCTGAATGTGGGGCTAAATGAACTCTATTATCTTTTAAAGAGTAATTGTGTCACCTGAACATGTGTAAAATGGATAATTACCTCCCTTTAATACACAGGTACCAATGTGACTTTTAGAAACTAACAGAATCAAGGAATTGGGTGAGTGGACAGATGATCACATGAATGAATGAAAGAGCGCATAGATTGAGCACTGCAGTGTGACTTCTGCGAGCAGGGACTGCCTGAGTCAGCTTTGGATCCCAACACTTGCCAGGATTCGTAAAGTAAGCTCTTAGCAGTGTTTATAGAATGGTTCAAAGTAAATAAGGCACACTTGCAATGCATGTCAAAAGATAGAAAACTATTAAACAGGAATTGCCAGAGAGCTAGATGGCTGTTCATCTATAATTATCATGGTGAGACCTCCCCTATCTAAAATGAACAGAGGTCACTGTAGTTTAGGGAAGAAATATGAGGAAATCATTCCAAACCTTTTAGGTTAAAAGACAGTGAAACTATCTGCTAGAAATCATGTGGGAAAAAGACATTTTAGAATGGTTATGTAATTTTTATATCATCAACAAAAACAAGGTTAGCAAATACATAGTGATACAGGAAATTACTAAAATAAAGCAATAATATTTTTATTCAAAAGCAAAATCTATGGATGGTGGAGAGATGTAAAGCTCTTCCAGCTCTTCCTGAGTTCAATCCTCAATACCTGTGTGTGAGGAAGCTCACAAATACCTGTCATTCTAGCTCCAGAAAGTTTAAACACCTGTGGTCTTTGCTGGCACCTACAGTCTTGTGGAGATAGGTATATATACATACATACATACATACATACATACATACATACATACATACATACATATATACATACATAATGATAATAATGATAATAAAATGAAATAAAAGCAAGATATATATTATAATCTGATGTCTTATGTACACGGAAATACAGAAAAATACAACAATAAAATTCTCATCATCCCAAAATATACTTTTGAAATTTAATTTATATCATGCCAAATGCCACTTTTCATTTATTCATATAAAATATTTTCATAAAAATGTAAATCATGCATTGAAGGAATGTATATGACTAGACACACTGATAGATGCTTGGGATCCCAGCACTGAGGAAGCTAAAACAAGAACATTTGAGTTCCAAATAAAGTTAAAATTAATTTCTGTATATCTTCATATGTGAATTAATATTCACATTCCTTTATGAATAATCAATCACAACTTCTGTATTAGTTGCTTTTCTGTTGCTGCAGTAAAACGCCTTGACCAAAGCATCTTACAGAAGAGTTTATTTGGGTTTATGGTTCCAAGGCAGTAAGAATCTGTCATGGCAGGGAGGCAAGGCAGCAGGCAAAGGATATCTGGAACAGAACGCTGAAAGCTCACATCTTGACATAAGCACAAAGCAAAGAGTAAATTAGCACTGGAAGGAGGTCTTTTAATCTTAAGGCTCACCTTCAGCAATGTACTTCCTCTAGCAAGACTATGCTTCCTAAATCTCCCCAGACAGCACCACCAACTGGAGAACAAGTATTCAAATACCCTAGACTGTTCAAACCACCACAGCTATATTATCCAACCATTTGGTCTTTTCACTTAGAATTTCAAGAACAATTTATTACATGTTTGATTATTTTTTTTAAAAAATGTTCAATTTATTTAGGGCAGAGGGCATGCATGCCATGGTTCACAAGGAAGGTTTAAAATAAAATTAGATGTCAAATATGGTAAAGTATAACTGTAAAATTAATTATAAAGGTCTGGGTTTTCTTTTTTTTTTTAATTTTATTTTCTAAGTTTTTTTTTATTTACATTCAAAATCATTTCCCCTTTCCCGTTTCCTCCCTCCCCGAAAGTCCCATAAGCCCCCTTCCCTCCCTCTTTTCTCCATTCAACCCCCTCTCGCTTCTCTGTCCTGGCGTTCCCCTACATCCAGTCTTTCCAGGACCTGGGATCTCTCCTTCCATCTTCTTAGAAATCTATTGATATGCGAATTGTGTCTAAGGTGTTCCGAGATTCTGGGTTAATATCCCCTTATCAGGTCTGGGTTTTCTTAAACCAAGATTTATATTTTTAATTCTTGATTATATGGGGAGAATTGTCTTATTGTATAAAAGTTCATGACTTCATTTCATCATGTATTCATATATGAAAATAGATTATACAGATTAACTGTGAAGAATCTTTGACAAATTTACCTTAATATAACTCTATAAATAGAAGTTAAATTTAAAAAGAAGAGTTAGAGGAATCCATGAGAAATAAAACAGCATAGAACTATATAGTGGGATTAAACTAATTTGCCTAATCACACAATTAAGAATGGTAGTGCAGATTTAACACAATGTCCACTTGTTTCCATATCCCAGGCTGAAGTCACTATGATTTTTATTTATTACATTACAAATAAAGACAATATAATTCTCACCTTAAAAGACTAATTTCATTAAATTTCCATTGCAACACCAAAAAAAAGTACAACTTGTATATATCTCAAGAGTTATACTACATGAGGCAAGCTGTACATTCAATGGTACACACTATGATTTATTCCATAGGGCACACTCTAAATGACAAATTAGTGATTGTAATGGGATAAGGGAGATAGAGGAAGGAGAAGCATATGGAGCTATAATAGGCTAGCTATAAAAAAGAGTTCTGTGATGAAGCTTTGGGTCTTGGTATTTATACAAATCTGTGCATAAGCTACAGTGACAGACAGCTATGTGTCCCTATTATACCAATACCAGCTTCCTAGGTTGAATATTATGTAGTTATTCTTACACTGTACCATAAAAGGCTGTGTGAGACATCTATTATCTTTCTAACTCACTGTGAATACCTCATTACTTTAATATAAAATGCTTTAAATATTAGAAAAATACAAACAGAATATCCAAAATTGAACAACAAATTATTAGCATGTGGTAGGACCTTTCTATTTGTAGGTCTAATATCTAATACAGATTTGTAAACTATGCTATTCACAAGCCCTCACTAGTTATTTTATGCATATGTGATTTCTGTTTCTGTTAGAGGTGGAATAAATTTGTATCATGATTTTGAAATGGTCTTATTTTTGGCAGTAGGTGGCGCACGCCTTTAATCCCAGCACTTGGGAGGCAGAGGCAGGAGGATTTCTGAGTTCAAGGCCAGTGTGGTTTACACAGTGAGTTCCAGGACATCCAGGGCTACACAGAGGAACCCTGTCTCGAATCCCTCTCCCCCAAAAAATAAAAACTCTATACAATCATTTCCACTGACTGCCCTCTCTCCTCCCTCCCATTCACACTGACTCCCATCCTCCCAACCCTATTCTCATGTTCCTTGCTTTTTTGTCAGGCATCAATCAGGCAGAGAGGCTGTGTGATCATCACTGAACACATTGTGGGAGAAAAGCAATCAGTGATCACATTCAACTGTGAGCCCTGCATGCTGTAGTACTGAACTGCATAGAAATATGTGCTCTTTATGCAATAATGGTGGAAAGGGTCCTCATACTCTTTGTCTCTGACAAGAATCTAAAGCAATTTATATTTCATGTGATACTGATGCTAACATACCAACCTTGTTTTGATTGTCACACTTCATAATTTTATGAACTTTTATTCTCATGGTTCAATTACTCTGAAAAAAAAATAGAAAAGAAAAGAAACCCAGGCAATTGATGTCAGGGTTTGGTATTGTCACCGTGCTGATTTTTCTTTCTTTCCTTCTTTCTTTCTTTCTTTCTTTCTTTCTTTCTTTCTTTCTTTCTTTCTTTCTTTCTTTCTTTCTTTCTTTCTTTCTTTCTTGCCTTCTTTGTGTGTGTGTGTGTGTGTGTATGTGTGTATGTGTGTGTGTGTTATGTGAAATAATGATATCTTTTTTTCTTCATAAATCAATGAGCTTCTTAAGTTTATTTACAGAGATATGGATGGGGAGTTACATAGAGGAGCATGGACTACTCACAGGCAGCTTCATCACTGGTAATCTGCTTCACTCTGGATGATGGCTTACAAAAATGGCCTCTCTGGAAACCTCTGACTTGGAAGTAGACTGGTAGGGTAAAGTGTCTCTTAATTCAGTCTTTGTTTACAGCTTCTGTAATATTGGGGAGAAACCTTGATAATCATAGGTCTTTGGAGAATTTCTTGGGACTTGTGAGTTGTTTGCATCTTGTGTGTCCTGTCTCCCTTCACCCTACATGAGAGAATATTTCAATTTGGAAGAAATTGCTATAAAACAAATGTCTAAATTTGATATGATCTGTGGTAAAATCTCTTTAAAAGTTTCCTCAAGGTTACCCACTGCCATAACAATCTCTACATGATGCATAATCCAGTCCCTAGACACATCTCTAGTCTCATTCTTCTACTTGACCTCTTCCGTAGCTAACACTTTAGGCAGGCAACATTCTCAGGAAATCTCAATTTCTTTCATGTTACTCTGGTTTCTAGCCTGCTTCTTTCTTTGTTTCGTTGTTTCTTTCTTTGTTTGTTTGTTTCTTTCTTTTTTTAAATTGAATATTTTCTTTATTTGCATTTCAAATGTTATCCCCTTTCCCGGTCCCCCCCCCCGAAATGCCCTACCTCATCACCCCTCCCCCTGCTTCTATGAGGGTCTTCCCCCACCCACCCACCCACTCCTGCCTACCCGCCCTCGATTTCCCCTACACTGGGGCATCGAGCCTTCACAGGACCAAGGGCCTCTCCTCCCATTGATGCACAAGGCCATCCTCCGCTCCTTAAGTGGATGGAGCCATAGGTCTCTCCATGTGTACTCCTTGGTTAGTGGATTAGTCCCTGGGAGCTCTGGGGGGGTCTGGTTGATTGATATTTTTGTTCTTCCTATGGAGTTGCAAACCCCTTCAGCTCCTTCAGTCCTTTCTGTAGCTCCTCCATTGGGGACCCCGTGCTCAGTTCAATGGTTGGCTGCAAGCATCCACCTCTGTATTTGTCAGGCTCTAGCAGAGCCTCTCAGGAGACTGCTATCTAAAGCTTCTGTCACCATGTGGTTATTGGAATCCACAATAGTGTCTGCGTTTGGTGACTATATGTGATGGATGCCCAGGTGGGGCATTTTCTGGATGGCATTTCCTTCAGTCTCTGCTCCATACTTTGTCTCCATATTTGCTTCCTTGAGTATTTCGAAACAATGATATCTTAAATGGATTGTATCTTAAATTAAGTAAGACATTTATTAAGCATTTTCTTATTCTATGTCCTTATTTTAATTTTATGACTAGCTGTTATCTACCCTACCATTAGCAGAAAATGGTCCGATCCCTAATAAGTCACAGGGGCTAACAGAGACTGTGTTTAAATAATTGAGTTCTACTATTCTTATCATCTTTAAAACCGTGGGATTTTATTTATTTTTTCCATGAGTTTTTGTTTATTTGCTTTTATTCATCTCTTTCTTCTGAAATTTCAATATCTTCTTTTGTTCTCTAATAAATATTTCTAAATACTTCCTATTAGTCTTTGTTACATTTTATTTCCTCAGATTATAACAAATATTAATGTCTAAATATTTCCTACTACTCTAAAAAAAGAACTGAACATAAGAATCTGTTCCTACTGAAAAGGTTTATTGCTACTAGCCTATATGCTAATTTTATTTTAGAAAGACATAGTCAATAATTGATTAAAATTATGTCAATATTTTATAAACTCTGTGCTCATCCTTATTCTGCTCTGGATTTTCTGAAATTCGCTAGATTTATAGTTGAACAAACTATGGTTACAGCAAGTTTTAGTTGTAAAACCTCATATAAATAACCCACATCATAAATAATTATGGTTCTTCTTAATAAGTATAATATTGTTAAATGCATAATTACAGTGAAACTGAAATAATGTAAGGTTAGATATTATCCATAAAGCATAAACAAATGAGATCCAAAAAAAAGCATTGAGTCATACATGCTGATTCAGTCAGCTTCCATTTTGATAGCATATTAATAGCAATAGAAATAATTTAATAGGTGAAAAATACCCTCTCACTACCTTGTGAAAATCACTTTCTAAAAGTCTATTCTTTACATGATACAAAATATGTCAACAACCGAAGAACATGATGGGATGTTTTCCCTAATGTCCACTACCTGCCTTAAGCCTGTTCTGCACAGTTATGAAAATGTTAAAAAGCTCTGAGTCTAGAGGCATGAGGAAAGGAAATCATGTTGTTTCTACTTTCTAACACACTAGATTTTATAATCAAGGCAGTGAAAAGGAAAAGGAAATTAAAATATGAACACTTGAAAAGAGAAAAATTATTATCTATAAAACTGTGATATACTTCTAACAAAGTCAAGAGAATAGATGGCATTATTAGAATTAATGAGAAGTCTAGGCAGCCAAATATAAAATAAATATATACTCATGAATCAAATAGCAATAAATTCATGGGGGAATTTCCATCAACAACTAAAATACCCATAAAATAGAGCAACTATAAAAGCAAATGATATGCATCTAGGAAACAAATTGCACAGAACCATTATAAAGCTTGTACTTAGCAAAGTTGTCAGCTCCTCTATACTAGAGAAAATTACTTAACTAAGTGTGATATGACTAGTGTAGGAGGCTGAGTTCTAAGATGGTCTTATTCCAGTGACTTTTGCTACTCTCTCATGTCTTCCCTTGACTGAGAGTTAATCTCTGTTCTGATAAGATGCAAATGCATGATTATGTTACATTATGTGGCAAATGCAAATTGTTCTGGGGCGTATGTAACTCAAGTGAGCCATTGAAAATCAGAAAGTTCTCTGAGGAGGAACTGTGTGTAGCTTCTTCCTATAACTGGCTGATGCTCTTTCTTTTGTTCTGAGTGCCATGTGCACAGTAACTCACTACTCTTCTACATCCATGTTGACTCCATTGTTCCTCCCAAATAGTCCCCCATTTCCCTTGTGCCCTTGTTTTCCTTTCATCCTTTTTCCGAGGCCCCATGCTGATAGTCACAGACACTGTGTGTTCATGATTGCAACCATCATGTGATCCAGCTCAATCAAGTAAAGAGGCAGCCTACAGAATGGAGAAAACTTTGCCAACTCTATTTAACAGAGAATTAATATTTAGAACATACAAATAACTCAAAAAACTAAACATCAAAAAAAAAAACCCAAATATTCCAATCATCTTTCTATTCCTTCAAACTAACTCTGTGAAGTACAGAGTTTTTTTTCACCAAAAAACTCTCAGGAGAATTTAGTCCAAGTGAAAATTTATAGAAGTTTCAAGAAACCTTTGAGAGAGAGGATTCACCTAATTGTGCTAGACTTACTATACAGAAGAGTAAGCTGACAGGTGGTTGTTTATTTTAAGCATCTAAGTAGGTAATTTGTCTTGGAGTAATAAATGACTAAAATTCATGCAAAGGAGAAATTCTCTATGGCTTCTAAGCCTTCCTTCAGCCTCACACCAACCCTGACTCCATGTAATATTCCAGTGGTGCCAATAATGACTCAAGTCTAAGGCTTTAAACACTTGGTTCCAACTTCCAGCACCTCTTTCTATTTCCAAAATGTCCTCATTTGGACCTTTCTCAGCTTTGATTTTTATCATCCAGCAGTGTAAACATTTGCTCTCATATCCCAAGCTCACTTTTGCTCTAAGTATACCAACCTAGTTTAAAAAAAAAAAAGAATTTCACAGCATCTAGCCCTTTACCTAATGCTAAAATCGACTACATCTTTATGAAGCCATAACCTTCCATTATGCTTTAGGAAGAGCTTACGAAACTCCAACATCTTTCCACATAGCCATGTCTTCACTCTCCAAAGTATTTTTTACTTCTATTTCATTCTACTTATCATACATCTTTCCTTTTTCTTTTTCCTTTTTTAACATTTATTTTTATTTTATGTACCTGGTGTTCTACCAGTTTATATATGTGTGAGGGTGTCAGATCCCCTGGAACTGAAGTTACAGACAGTTGTGAGCTCCCATGTGGGTGCTAGGAATTGAACTGGGTCCTCTGGAATAATAGCCAGTGCTCTTCCCCATGAAGCCATCTCTGTAGCCACCGTCTTTCTTTTTCTACTCTTAGATAAAGCCCTTGACACTAACTTTGCTTTAAAAGATAGTATAGAAACAAACAGAGAGTGCTTATAAGCTTCTAACTTAATCTGCCTACCTTATGGCAATCTGTCTGTACAATTATGTCCATGCCTTTTCTTGAATAACCATTTACAAGAATAATTAGCACAGAGGGGAAAATAGACCTGTTCCTCACACATTAGAAATATTTGAGGCATAGAAGACATCTGTGGCTTACAGCACAATATTTTTACAGGTTCATCAACATGCTTTCTCTTAAAAAAATACTTTTCTTTCCATATGGACTATAGTTCCAAAAATATCGATCAAATTTTGAGAAAATGACATTATTTTCTTTCCTAAAGCAACTTTGTGAATGACTACTGAGGTCAATCAAAGGAAACTGGTCAAACAAAGAAAAATAAAATCTTAACAAATATTTCACCTTCCTTTTTATTCTCTTCCTATGATGTTCAGCATTAATAATGATGCTCAATATTTAATTACATATTTAGATATTACTCTTGGGACCAGAATGCCATCAATTTGAAATGTGAAGCTCAGCAGGAGAAGGCCTTTCAAATATGATCAGTAAGTATTGTTCTGAAGTATACAATACACACCATTCTTCAACCTCCTGTCAAGATTGTGAAAGATCATTAATTAGTATTAAGAATTAGAAAAAGCTAAATCTGAATCATGAAGAATTGATTTTTTTTGAGCAAAGGCTTACCACTTGCTATTATAAAAACAGAAGTAAGTCACTCATTGCATTTCTATAAATAGTCCTGAGTCTTTTGGGGGAAAGGATGTCTGAGTTTCCTCCAAGTCACCTCAGGCACTGCAGAACCCACGATGCAATTGTTACAATTCAGTAAAACCTTTGACTTCTCCTGTCATTTATTTTCCTTGTGTGGTCTTTCCATAAATTCTCATAAGCTGAGAACATTTGTGATTAGTATGGGGTAGAAAAGAATGGTTCAGATGTTTTGTAAGATTTTCAATAAAGTATAGTGATTTTACCACCAGTGGCATCATAAAGGGTCCAGGGAACCTTCAGTAGAAAAAAAAATTGTCCAGAAGAATAAGATGTTTAGGAAACTATACAAAGTAATTAAAAATTAAAATAAATTATTATTTAATCAACCCAAAAATAGTCACATTATGAAGTTATGGCCATGGTCAGGAGAGAGCACATATATAAAATTGTAGCATCATATTGAAAAAATGGTAAAGTAATAAATACAAAAGTCAAACACACTGAAAATTGAAGATGAGTCTATTATTCTTGATTCCACTGGGAATATTATTTAAATACTATGTGGAAACTTTGGGAGAATTCATATGACAAAAACAAAAATGTCAAATAAATGGTTTGAGGAACTTGAATTGTTATGTTTAAAGAAAAAAAAGGAAGAATGAATTTAGTGAGGATTCCTTAGGGAAGATTTTTAAAGAATTTTTAAAAATTACATAAAGATGTACCTCTCCACATAATTTGTATGTCTAAACTTATGACAGTCACCCATGCCTTTCAGCAAACATTTCCACCTCTTCACCCCTTTGGACACAGATAGAAGTTCTCTTTCTGCCCTCTCTAGCAGTCAGGTAGGACCTTGTCATTATCTCTAGCCACAGACATGTTGGTAGATTTGAGGTGTGTTATTGCTATATAATCAGCCTGGAAACAGGCTTGCTGGCTGACATTTTGTCCTGTAATGGGTAACATTAAAAAATTCATGCTATTTGATCATTCTAGCTCTTATTGGTGACAAAGACAAGTTCTAACACCACACCTTCCAATAAAACTAATTTCTCATCTAGTTACAGCCTGTTACAGCCAGTAGAAAGTGATATGAACACTCAGTAACTAGTTTCTGGTGTTATTAAGATATATCTGGCAAAAGTTGCAGCTAGACCAAGGGAATCATTTAATAGCCAAGCTAACAAGGCATATGAGGCTATAAAGTACCACTTCCTGCTTTCTTGTATGTAATGTTGTGTCTAATGTGGAAAAACCAAACTATCATTGGGAAGGCAAACTCAGAATATGAGAGAAGTTTGGCGCCTTTCTGTTCTCCTTTTGCCTTACCAGCAGCAAAGTAAAACCATTAGGAGCCAGGAAATAAAAAGCCAACATCTCTATCCTCTTCTCTTACCATCTTCACAGAAAGAGACACACATGTGTTTTCTCTTTCACTCCCTCCCCTCTTCATCTTCCCTCTTTTCCTCCCCCTCCCACTCCCCCTCCAATAAGTATTTTTAAAGAAAAAATACACTATTTAAGACAAAATTTTGGATACTTGAGGAATGACAGAACAACAGCATCAGAGTATAGTTAGGTTTGTAAAATGTGGTTCCAAACACCTACAGCCACTCCTTGACTTCTGGGAGCCTCCTTGTTACCATCTGTGAAGTAAGAAGTTCTCATTTACACTTTCTATGCATAAATTATGGTTCCATTTTAAAACAAGAGAATATAGTTGCCAGGCATGGTAGCATACACTTGTACTCTTTTTTTTTTAATTTAATTTTATTTTATTTTTTTAATTTACATTCCAAATCACTTCCCCTTTCCCGTTTCCTCCCTCCCCGAAAGTCCCATAAGCCCCCTTCCCTCCCTCTTTTCTCCGTTCAACCCCCTCTCATTACTCTGTCCTGGCGTTCCCCTACATCCAGTCTTTCCAGGACCAGGGGTCTCTCCTTCCATCTTTTTAGAAATCTATTGATATGCTGATTGTGTCTAGGGTATTCTGAGATTCTGGGTCAATATCCCCTTATCAGTGACTTCATACCATGTGTGATCTTTTGTGATTGGGTTACCTCACTAAGGATGATATTTTCAAGTTCTGACCATTTGCCTAGGAATTTCGTGAATTCATTGTTTTTAATTGCAGAGTAGTATTCCATTGTGTAAATATACCACATCTTCTGAATCCATTCCTCCGTTGAGGGACATCTGGGTTCTTTCCAGCTTCTGGCTATTATAAATAAGGCTGCTATGAATATAGTGGAGCATGTGTCCTTATTGCATGCAGGTAAAGTCTCTGGGACACTTGTACTCTTAATACATAGGAAGCTGAGGTACTTGAGAGTTTCAGGTCAGCCTGAACTACAGAGTGATTGAGAACCTGTCAAAAGAAAAAAAAAAACTAAATGTGAAATAACACTTTCCTGAGTATTTTTAAACCTCTTTACTCTTGTTTATATTTCAATTATAAATCACTACTAATGGCTTAGAGGATAAGACTTTAAGTGATAGAAATAAATTTAGATAAGAGGAAACAATTGCTGGGTAAGCCAGGTTCTGATGTATAGATCAGTGATGCCAGGGGAAGAAAGCTGAGCTTCTTTTTTTTGTCCAAATGTTGACCACAGCAGAGCAAAGTGGCAATTATTGTTCATATTCCAGATGATGGAGCTGCATGGGGTACACCTAACATTAAGATATTTGAAAATGGGCACCCTCCACCATGTTTCCTCTGGAGACAGAGCAGACAGGACCTCCAGGTGCACAAAGATAACCGAGCATAACATCGCTTGGGACACAGCCACCTAGGGTGCCTGCTGCGCCCAAGAACTGGGCAGCTCCATGGTCATCTGTGCATCAGCTCTGCTGTGGAACATCTGCCCTGCAGAGTGACCCGCACCTGGAGGGAGCACAGCAGCCTCCTCCACCTTTACCATCTAAACAGTCCCATAACCCCTGAAGGAATAGAAGTAGTCAATGAAAGTCTTCCAACCAAAAAAAGCACAGGACCAGATGGTTTTAGTGCAGAATTCTATCAAACCTTCAAAGAAGACCTAACACCAATACTCTTCAAATTATTCCACAAAATAGAAACAGAAGGAAAACTACCCAACTCGTTCTATGAAGCCACAGTTACGCTAATACCAAAAGCACACAAAGATCTGACAAAGAAAGAGAATTTCAGACCAATTTCTGTTATGAATATCGATGCAAAAATACTCAATAAAATTCTTGCCAACCGTATCCAAGAACACATCAAAATGATCATTCACCACGATCAAGTAGGCTTCATCCAAGGGATGCAAGGATGGTTCAATATAAGGAAGTTCATCAATGTAATCCACTATAAAAATAATCTCAAAGAAGACAACCACATGGTCATTTCATTAGATGCTGAAAAAGCATTTGACAAAATTCAGCATCCTTTCATGTTAAAGGTCTTGGAAAGATCAGGAATTCAAGGCCCATATCTAAACATAGTAAAAGCAATTTACAGTAAACCGGTAGCCAACATCAATCTAAATGGAGAGAAACTTGAAGTAATCTCACTAAAATCAGGGACTAGACAAGGCTGCCCTCTCTCTCCATATCTTTTCAATATAGTACTTGAAGTTCTAGCTAGAACAATTAGACCACAAAAGGAGGTCAAAGGGATACAAATTGGAAAGGAAGAAGTCAAACTATGACTATTTGCAGATGATATGATAGTATAGTTAAGTGACCCAGAGAACTCCTACAGCTGATAAACAACTTCAGCAAAGTGGTCGGATATAAAATCAACTCAAGCAAATCAGTAGCCTTCCTTTTTTATTTATTTATTTTTTTTATTTTCTAAGTTTTTTTGTTTACATTCTAAATGATTTCCCCTTTCCCGTTTCCTTCCTCCCCGAAAGTCCCATAAGCCCCCTTCCCTCCCTCTGTTCCCCATTCAACCTCCTCTTGCTTCTCTGTCCATACTCAAAGGATAAGTAGGCTGAGAAAGAAATAAGAGAAATGATACCCTTCACGATAGCCACAAACAATATAAAGTATTGACTCTAACTAAACAAGTGAAAGATCTGTATGACAAGAACTTCAAGTCTCTGAAGAAAGAAATCAAAGAAGACATCAGAAGATGGAAAAATCTTCCATACACATGGATTGGCAGGATTCATATAGTAAAAATGACCATCTTGCCAAAAGCAATATACAGAATCAATGCAATCCCCATCAAAATCCCAACTCAATTCTTCATAGAGTTAGAAAGAGCAATTCAAAAATTCATCTAGAATAACAGAAAACCCAGAATAGCTAAAACTATTCTCAACAGTAAAAGAAATTCTGGGGGGATCAGTATCCCGGACTCAAGCTGTACTACAGAGCAATAGTATTAAAAACTGCATGGTATTGGTACCATGACAGGCATGCAGATCAATGGAATAGAATTGAAGACCCAGAAATGGACCCACACTCCTATGGTCACTTGATCTTTGACAAAGGAGCTAAAACCATTTAGGGGAAAAAAGATAGCTTTGTCAACAAATGGTGCTGGTTCAACTGGAGGTCAGCAGGCAGAAGAATGCAAATCAATCCCTTCTTATCTCCTTGTACTAAACTCAACTCCAAGTGGATCAAAGATCTCCACATAAAACCAGACACACTGAAACTAATAGAAGGGAAACTAGGGAAGAACCTTGAACATATGGGCACAGGGGAAAATTTCCTGAACAGAACACCAACAGCTTATGCTCTAAGATCAAGAATTGACAAATGGGACCTCATAAAATTACAAATTTTCTGTAAGGCAAAGGACACTGTCAAAAGGACAAAATGGCAGTCAACATATTGGGAAAAGATCTTTACCATCCCTACATCCAACAGAGGGCTAATATCCAATATATACAAAGAATTTAAGAAGTTAAACTCAAGAGAGCCAAATAACCCTATTAAAAAAATGGAGTACAGAGCTAAATAAAGAATTTTCACCTGAAGAATATCGAATGGGCGAGAAGCACCTAAAGAAATGTTCAATATCCTTAGTCATCAGGGAAATGGAAATCAAAACAACCTTGAGATTCTACCTCACACCAGTCAGAATGGCTAAGATCAAAAACTCAGGAGACAGCAGGTGTTGGCGAGGATGTAGAGAAAAAGGAACACTCCTCCACTGCAGTGGAATTGCAAGGTGGTACAACCACTCTTGAAAGCAGTCTGGCAGTTCCTCAGAAAACTGGGCATGACACTCCCAGAGGACCCTCTTATACCACTCCTGAGCATATACCCAGAGGCCTCCCCGGCATGCAATAAGGACACATGTTCCACTATGTTCATAGCAGCCTTATTTATAATAGCCAGAAGCTGGAAAGAACCCAGATATCCCTCAACAGAGGAATGGATTCAGAAGATGTGGTATATTTACACAATGGAATACTACTCTGCAATTAAAAACAATGAATTCATGAAATTCTTAGGCAAATGGTCAAAACTGGAAAATATCGTCCTTAGTGAGGTAACCCAATCATACATAGTATGAAGTCACTGATAAGTGGATATTAACCCAGAAGCTCGGAATACCCAAGACACAATTCACATATCAATTGGTTTCCAAGAAGAAGGAAGGAGAGGCCCCTGGTCCTGGAAAGACTGGATGTAGCAGTGTAGGGGAATACCAGGACAGAGAAGTGTGAGGGGGTTGAGGGCTTATGGGACTTTCGGGGAGGGGGGAACCGGGAAAGGGGAAATCACTGGGAATGTAAATAAAGAATATAGAAAATAAAATGAAAAAAAAAAAAAGCAAACACACATAAGTAGACTGTAAAAATTATCCTCTGCAATTGATAGTTCTTAATGTAGTCATGTTTGGATTCTGACATTCAATTGAACTGCCTTTAGAACTCATGAAATAAATACGTTTTCGGAGAGTTTTGAGAAAAAAAAGATATTTGAAAATGCCTTGTGAAAACCTACTATTTTATAAGCTTCATATAATAAACATGTATATATGTGTATATATAATAAGCTTCATATACTATATTCATGTAATATTATATATACAAACACAAACACAGAAAAATCATATAAATGGCTTTAATTGGAATTCCCTTATAAAAGGTGTAATGTTCCTCTCAGAAGACATAAGTTGCCACATGAAAAACCTAGTGCCAAGCATAAGCTACCAGTTGTTCGTCAGGGTTATCCCAAATACCAATAACACAATGCAGGCTATTGTCATTGTTCTTAGTTGCCCACAAGAACTCAGTAATACAAATTGCTAAAGATACCATACACTTTGCCATAGGGCACAAAGAAATCAAGTTGATGCTGACCAGGAAGTTCTTCCCTGCTGGCTAGCTTCCACAGAGCTAAAAGGTGTTATATGTGTTGCTGTGGAGGAAAGTCATCAATAGCTAGAAACCCTGTGAGCTATAATAATATACCATCATAGCAAGTTATGCCATGGGTACAATAGAGGCACAAATATTATGGGGGCTATAATTGCTTTGTGGATGCATTTATGATTTTCTCTATAAGAGAAAGCATGCCTCGTGCCATAAACCCGGTCAATAAGGCTTGTTTTGGGGAGCTCATGGACGCTGGAGGTGAACCTCCTAGTATTATTTTGCTGAGTGAATGTAGTATCAAACTTCCCTCCATACTAAATATCTCTACGACTATAGGTTAATATATTAGTCCTTATCAGAGAAAATTCTTTGTGAAGAGGAAGGTGATGAATGCAGAAATTCACAATTGATCAAACTGCAGAAAATAAGTATCAATGGGATTTTCGGCTACAAACAGAGCGTCTGTATCATCATTTTCTGTCACATTAAGCATATACTTTAAATATGCTTGGCTCAGGAAGTGACACTCTTTGGATGTGTGGCCTTATTGGAATATGTGTGTCACTGTGGGGGTGAGCTTTAAGATCCTCATCATAGCTACCTGAAAGCCAGTACTTTGCTAGTAGTCTTCAGATGAACTTTATAGAACTTTAGCTCCTCCTGCACCATGTCTGCCTGGAATCTCCTGTGTTCCTGCCTTGATGATAATGGACTGAACCTCTGAACATATAATCCAGCCCCAATTAAGAGTTGTCCTTATAAGAGTTGACTTGGTCATGGTGTCTGTTCACAGCAGTAAAATCCTAAGACATCTTCCAAAGCTTGATCTTAGATGAGGAAATGGAAAGACTATAAGAGTGAGATATCAGGGAGGACTAGAAAGAAATAGTATCTACCGAATATTATGTGACTGCTGTAAAAGTAACCTTTATATGCTTGATATAACTGTCATCTCTGAGGCTCACTGCCTCGGTCTGCTAACCTAGGTCTAGTCCTGGAAGCTTCTAGCTTCTGTGCAATCCAATTGAGGCCTAGCATGTTTTCAGCCTCGGAGAATTACTGCTGAATAAGCTCACCCATTATTATTCTTTTTGTAATCTGGCTAGCTGGTTCAACTCAGCTTTCTGGCTCAAAACTCTTCTCTAAACTGACTGATTTAAATTAGCTTCTTTCTGTTTCTGACTGAATTGTTCTGCTTGGCTTCATACTAACTTTGGCCATGTGTTATAATTTTCTGGCTTTCTCTCTTTTTCTGGCTTGTTATGTCTTTATCTATGTCTAGCTCTCTCTTCAACCTGTTTCTGTGAAACTCTTTCAGCAAAACTACCTTCTTCTCCCTCTCTGTGCTGCTCTCTCTCCTCTCTTTCCTTTCTCTTCTTGTGTGATCTGGGAAAATCCTATTTTGTCAAATATTTCTTTGATTCAACACTCAATTACTCAATTAAACATCAATTACTCAATTAAACATCACTTTCAAACATAAGTGTTTCCTTCTAAAACTAACTTTCATTCATTGTTTGGGATTAAGGGCATGTCCGTATTCCAGCCAGAGTGATTAAAGGTGTGTGCTAATGGTGTTTCTGTATTCCAGCTATAGTAGCCATGTTGGTGGATTAAAATCCCTCTGCAGACTAGTATATTCAAAGAACTCATCTGTGGGTAGCTGCCTAAGAGCTGAACAAGATGAAGTCAGTCATCATTCTAACATGGAGAAAGGAGGGGATCACAAGAGCACCAAAAGGAGAAGCTGTGAACAGTTGGTGGTTTCTCGGGGATGGGGAGAGACAGTTCAGTTTTCTTTAAGGGTGTGGCTACTGCTGATGTTTTCATTTTTACTCTTTACAATATAGTTTTTTTTGTTGTTGTTTGCTTGCTTGCTTGTTTATCCTCTGGAAACACACCTGTATCACTGGGGAAGGATTTATCTGAGTGATTTCAACAGTCTCAAAGACCACAAAAGGAAGACATCCCCCTCTTGTCAGGGGAAACCCTTAAGCTACAAAGTCCTGGGGCAGCCTGCTTCCTAGCTAACTTAGGTAAGGAAGAGAATAGGAGGAAGGCCTGGTATTAGATGTGGCTTAAAAATCTCATGAAGACCACAACATCTGGATTTCCTGAGAAGAACTGATCCTCCAGGGAAGAATGAGAATAGGAAGAACAGTAGTTAAAACACTGCTTTAGACATACCTATCAAAGCAATGTCTGAGTCCTTTTCTCTGAGGCTGAAGAAACTCTGCACTAATTAAACTAATGCTTGAGTAAAGTCCCATGAGCTTTCTGAACAGCACTAGGCATCAGATGCAAAAGTAGCATGAGACCTTCAGAAGGATAAAGAGCCAAGCCTATTATGCTTGCTCATAATGTAAACAACAAAGAGATCAGCACAGCCCAGGAAGGGAGCTTAAAGGCAGTCAGGTCACCTAGTGGGTGAAAGGGAAGAAAGGTGACACATGGGCCAATTTAGGCATTTCAGGTTTATCCAGATTAGTAAATATTCTCTACAGACTCCACCCTTTGATTACCCACTTGTGACTTGATAAGCTTCTAAAGCTGGTTCAAAGCAGGTTAGATTTCACTCAACCTCCCCTACATGGTCCCCAGTCCTAACTTTCTTTTAGGATATTAATGTATATAGGCAAATTACATGCATTCTATCTAATTAATTCAGTCAAAATAATAAATCTCATGAATCTGGTTCCAGCCAAAAATGTGGCAGAGGAATGCCTTGTTGGGCATCAATGGGAGGAGTGGTCCTTGGTCAGGTGAAGGCTCAATAGATGCCTCAACAAGGGGAAATCAAGGGGGGGGAGGAGGTGGGAGTGGGTCAGGAGGAGGGACATATACTTGGAGGCAGGGAATGGGAGAAGGGGTTGGGGGGGTTTGGGGACAGGGGAAACTGGGAAAGGTTTTACCACTTGAAATGTAAATGAAGATTATATTTAATAAAAATGAAAAAAGAAAAAAAATAAATCCCATGAATCCTGTTAGATTAATCACAAGATGAACTCTTTTTTTTAAATAGGATATTTTATTTATTTACCTTTCAAATGTTATCCCCTTTCCCTATTCCCCCCTCCCAGACCCCCTATCCCATTCCCCTTCCTCCTGCTTCTGTGAGGGTAAGCCCCCACCCACCCACTCCTGCCTCCCACCCTCACATTCCCCTACACAGGACATTAAGCCTTCATGGGACCAAGGGTCTTTTCTCCCATTGATGCCCTACAAGGACACAGGATGAACTCTTTAAGTTGAAGACTCAACAAGGATAAAATAATAACGTTTGAACAGGCAAAACAATGAAGAGTCAGTGGAAAAGAGAATACTACTGAGAGAATTTAACAAATCCTTTCTCCACATAAATGTGATGTTGAGACTGTATAGAAAAAGAAGTTGTCTAAATGGGAAGGCACTGTAAAACACTTCTTCATTGCAAAGCTCACTATTCATGCCAAATCCTCTGTCAGGACTACATCTTGGATGACAGTAGAAAGGAAGGGTGGCTGATCATAGTAATTTGAATTTAAGGAGGGTCTATCATCTTACACTTGTGCTATTAGTCCTCAAGAGTGTCTTAGAAGAGAAGCAGCCAGTGTTATTTTCACCATGTGCACCTAAAATATTGAGATGTCGAAATATTATGCAGCTTGTATAAGCCTGGTACAAGAAAGCTGTGAGTAGAAGGGAAAAGTATTAGTTGTTAAACAATTGTCAAAAAGTAACATTCTCCTGGCTACTTCTCATGGAGAATGTAGGTACCATCAGAACAGTTATCTGGAAAAAAAGACATACTGCATTGGGAGAGTAAGGGTAGTGTGTGAGGGAGAAGATCAGCTTAGATGATGTCAGAGAGATCCCAGATGGCCACCCTTGTCCTTGTCTGGCAAAATCGACACTTTGGTATCCACTTAGTCTTATGTCAGCCCTCTATTCCTGAACCACCTTGTTCTAACTAAACATGTGACAACACCAGAGAGATCATTCCATAATTATCAAGAAAGAATTTCTTCAAAGCTATGCTCTGAAAATAGCAGAATAAGTAAAATTCCTCAAATTAAGTAGGGAAGAAAACAGACCTTTTAATTCTATGAGAACTAAACCCCAGCACTGATTAAAAGATGCTTATTCACACAAATGAGATGTAGCACAGAGATTCACTCAGAAATAATACCAAAGGGTCTGCTTTCAATCTGACTCTTTGCTTTGCTTTAAAAAATTAAAATAAACATTTTAAGCTTTTTAAGACAAATTCAACTCAAACTAAATGTTCTAGAAGATGAATCAAGAAAGTAATAAGTTGTACACATTTTCATAAAACGAAAGAGATCCATGTAAATTTAACTTTAAAGATTCAATGAGTGTGCCTGTGCAGTCATGAACAACAAAAGAGACAAAGAAAACCCAGTACCCACATCATACATATGCAAACACACATGCAGCTACACACTTTACACATTCATTTAATAGCTTATAAGAAAAAGCTATGGAAGAAAACGCTTCTCCCATTATCAAAGAGTGTGAAGTTACAGTTAAAAATAATAAACACTGAAAAAAACACCCCATGAAATCCAAAGAAATGAGAGGTTACCAAAAGACCTTTTGTATTGGTTGTCTCAACCAACTTAGAGCTCACAACAACAAATCTTGGAAGAGAAAGGAAATTGTTGTCAAATTGCAACAGGCAAGAGTGCATAGGTTAATGACAGGGAATTTTGAGTTTAGCAAACGCCCAGATTTAGCCCAAGATGTAAGAAATCAAGCAGTGCTGTTGCATAAGAGGGGAGCTGAAGCAATGTATCAACACTCAGAAGTGAATTTTCCTTTTGTTTGATCCAGGGAAAACATTTCCATGAGCACAGCATCAGACTCTTAAGCCATCTCTGGCCAACCCAACCTAGGAAACATGGGTATAATACACAAATGGAATTTCACAAGGTCCAGGAAATAATTTCCTGTCTATCTTTTGTTTCCAGGCAAGATGGATGTCCAGTAGGAGTAGTCATGTGCCATAGTCTACCCAGCATTCACTCTGATCGATCCAGTGCCCATTCCATGCCACTGTATTTTCACTAACATTCTGCATCCAGAAAAGCTAACTTATGCCTACCTACCTAAGGTCCAAAGGCAACTTCCAATCATTCAAGTAAAATACAAGTGTTCTCTTTTCCTCCACCCAATTTATTCTCAGACTGTGGAGCTATCAATACTCCATCCAGCAGCTAAAGGCTGGGTGATAGGAGAGGTGTGGTAGGCAAGAAAAGAAGCAGGCAGTACCCTCTTCTCAATTCCAAAAGGCCGTACACTCATATGGTGGGGGAAATTGATAAGGTAGACTCAACCTGTCTTCTTGAACAGGAAGTAGGTTTTACATCTCAAGTACAGTAAATTAACCACCTTTCCTTGTGAAAGAATCTCACCAACCAAGGAGAGTCTTGAATTCAACATGTATCAGTGAATGGCACTTATTTTCCCTTACCTTAGCCTCCCTAGTGCTGGGATTTTAATGCTGTATCCCCATGCCTGGCTTTTACTTTCTCCCCACTGACTCCTGTACTACTTTCCCTTCCCCTTAAATTAAGAAGTTTGCATCATAGTGTGGGATTCTTAATATGAAACAATATTTTTTCATGATGAATTTCATTTGTAAAGGATAATTGTCTTGTTTCTTTTTCTGTTTCTGTATTAGACTGACAACAACAACTTGAGGTGAAAAGGGTTTATTTTATGTCACAGCTTTCTTGGAAAAACAAACAAACAAACAATAAATGACACCTTTACAGACAACAACAGAGGTTTACCTCACCAGCTCCCATGGGATTTCAAAGCCAATCAAGTTGACAAAGAAGATAACCATGCCTACCTGCTTAGACATTGAGCTTATAGCATGTTTGTGAAATTAGAATAATTGGATAGTGGAGAGGATGAAGGTCTATCTGATAAATATTTACTATCTGATAAATATAAACAAGTTAGGAACTTCTAGACAAAAGTACTTTTCTTTCCAATTTGCAAGTAGACTAATGTGGATTTTTTCACCTTTATATGTCTGTCATTCATGAAAGTTTCCATCAGTATATAAGCTCCTGTTATAGATCAGCCTCCCCATCATATGGGTCTATAGGCTTTGGCGAGTTGGGAAGAAGGTATATCCTCCTTCTTCTCTTGCCTACCACACCTCTCCTATCACCCAGCCTCTAGCTGCTGGAGTATTGATGGCTCCATTTTGAGGATAAAGAAGGTGGAGAAGAAGTATAACAAAAACAGTTGTCTTTAAGGTCAGACATAGTGGCAAATGCCTTTAATTCCATCACAAGGCAGAGACAGGTAGATTCTATAAGTTCAAGGCCAGCCTGGTCTCCATAGTGAGTTCTAGAACAGCCAGGACTACATAGAGAGACCCTGTCTCAAATGAAAAACAAAGTTGCCTTTGGTTCTCTATTATGGACCTGGTTGATGTTTATCACTGCTGACGCCACTGCTAATATGGTGTGATGGTAGTGGTGATGGTGGTGGTGGTGGTGGTGGTGGTGGTGGTGGTGGTAGTGGTGATGGTGGTGGTGGTGGTAGTGGTAGTGGTGGTGGTGTGCGTGTGTGTCCTATATGTCCCCCATCCACATTTTGGGAGATCCACAGAAACTTTACAGCCATGTTTGTGAAGTAGCTGAGGCATTCAGTTCTTAAACCAGCTATACCTCCTGGAGCTCTGATTGCTAGCAGAGAAACACAGGAAGCTTCATCCTCTAGGTTGGCATGAGAGAACAGATTCCTTTATCTCTATCAGGAATAGAATAACCTTCTAAAATCACTACAAATTCCTCAGGCCTATTCACAGTTTTAGTTCAGATGCAGGTAGAATTCAGTTTAAATGCTATGAAAATGTTCCCAGCTGGGATTTTTGCCAGATCCCTTTAAGGTATCTGAAATCAACTGTCCTTGACTCAGAGATAATCCTTACCCCCTTTACATTGTGTTCCTGTGCAAAACTGATCAGTATGGATCAAAATTGGCCCTCTGGTAATTATCATCAGATACTGGAAAATGCATGATCATCATTGTTTAAGAAATCTATGCCTCATAAGCAATAGAATTCTATCACTAAATATTATGAGTAAACTACTGGAAGCTAGAAATGTTGCATTTGTATATTAAAACATAAAATATGAGTATGTATGCACTTCTATACTCTGTGGAATTGCTTTGTTTGTAAGAATTTCTTTATATTCAGGAATGAATGGTAGAGTTCCTGCCTGGTATATGCAGGAGCTTGGGTTTGACACTAAGAGTACAAAACAACATTTAACTTTTTTTTCACATTTTATTTATTGATTTTGTGTCTGTGTCTGTGTGTTTATGTGGTATGAATATACACATGTGAATGCATACATGCCACTGCCCACATTCAGAAGACAACTTACTGGAATTGGTTTTCTCTTTCTACCATGTAGGTCTTGACAATTGAACTCAGATTGTAAGGCTTGACAACAACAAACACTCTTACATCCTGAACCATCTCCCTGGCCCAACAACATACTTTTATTGTCCTTACATAGATACTGGAAAATATTTTGAAGCCTACATTTGCTTGCTGTGTTTTAGTGTGATTTTTTAAAATGTCCTTATCTTTGCACAATATTCCCAGCATTTGTTTTCAGTTCCAGCAGCCTAAGACACTAGAGCTTCAACCCAGTCTAAGTAGAAAACACATAATCAATCAGTTAATTACACCAACCTCTAAAACCCTGAGTGAACAAGGGAGTTGGTGTTTTCCAGTAAACAGATGATCTGTAACTCTTTCTTTATACATGAGATAAAGAAAATAATTTGAAACATGAGCGGTATTCTAACATAAACTGTGCATCATATAACTTCATAAGTAATGTGACAATAGAAAGTTTAACAACTGTACTTAAAATTATATTGCATTATTTATATTAACAGCAAATAATACCTGCTACTTTCTCCTGCTTATTAAAATTATCCAAAAAGCGAATGACCAACTTAGGAAGACTGCAAAAACTGATGAAAACCTCCTATTTCTAATCATAGAAAGATTAAGAGGTTTTCCCCATCATCCTAATATGTAGATCTAGAATTCAATTTATGCTAGGTTTATTAAGGGGCAATTTTTATCAAATGCATTTTAATATATGCATCAATACCACTTCTGACATCAATAAAGTTTATTTTCTTGAAAAATTGCAAGAAATATATGAATGGAAGTATATAAGCTTTACCTGTCAAAAATTTTCATGGTGTCAAAACAGGTCATTTTTAGGCAATGTTGCAATTCATAAAATATTTCTTATGAATTCATCTAATAAATTTAAAACCATTTTACAGAATCTACAGTAAATATTTAATAGCATGTATAAAAAAGGACAAATTAAAAAACTTTACTGGGAGAAGATGTAAACCACAGTATCACATAGCTTTCCCACGAAGAGAGAAGAACTGGAAGAAGCTTGGATTGTCTGCTTGGTTCTCTTCCTGGTTACCTGGGATTGTTGTCTTATTTGGCCTTAACCTTCGCTGTCTAATACTCTCTCATCTTCTACTTTCTTGAAATAAAGTTCCCATGATTTTCCTGTTGCTACTTGATCATTCCTTCGCTGTTCCCTCCAGTAGGTTCTTCTCTATTACATATTTATTTAGCTATTTCTAAAGGCTGTTTTATTTCTTATCTTCTCACGTTCATCAATATCCTTGAAGTATTCCAGCCTTTTTCCTCCTTCCAAATCTCAGCTGTTACAGGAAAAGTTTATTAATATTTGAGTCTCACCTAAATACCTTCCCTGAGCTGCAGAACCTTGACATTCACCTGCAAGGTGTCTCTCTGAGATTGGTGCTCACATCTCCAAATTGGTGTTCACCTCCAAATAAAATTCAAACCACAGCTCTCCCTGTCACATTTCTACCATCACACTGCTTTTGTTGACTATTTTACAATCTTCACATTTATTTCCAACTAAATCTTAGAACCCCCTTAACCTCAGCCTTCATCATATATCAAAGACATCAAGTCAACATTTCCAACTGCCTTAGTCTCTTTCTATTAATATCCTGACCTCTGCTCTGAGTTAGTTTTTATTTTCACCTTCTAGAATCCTCTTCCAATTAAATTAGTTTGTCACTTTATTTTTTTTCTTTTATAAGGCATTCTACACACTGCCCAAATATAATTTTCCTAAAACACAAGTCCTGTGTCATCTGATGCCTGTCCCTGAAACACTGGAGGAATGGTTCTGGATAAGATTGGCAATGACACTTAATAGGGCATCGTTCATTCTCCATTGATCTCTCTGTGACACACACTTACAACTTTTCCATTATTGAAAAGTCCGTCTGTTTTGTTCACTGAGTCTCTGGTAAGTGGGATTTCCCCCTATCTCTTTGGCCTTTCTTATTCATTCTTAACTTTGGCTGTTGCTTTGTCAGAGGCACCAACTGGAAAAGACAATCACACCTATGAGGGCAGCTACATCTAGGATCTGCTGAATCTATATCCATCTCTAACCTGTTTACACTGCTGACTCAAAGATCTGCCCAGTTACTCCGTTGTGTGGAAAACCACAGAATGTCAAAGTCTACCAGCCTCAATTCAAATCACTTGTAGTCCTTCTCCAGAAACCTGTTGCTCCTGTCTTCCTATCCAAAGAAACAAACACACTATTACCCACCCAGTAAGATACCAATATGAGAAATCATGAGGTCATCCAGAATCAATCTGACCCCTCCCTGCCTTTCAGGCATTGTTCTCAATCTACTAATTTCTAAGTAGTTGGTGTCACTCCCATCATACTCCATCACTAGTTTCACATCTTTCCAGGAAGGTGGTACATTGTTCCCAAGAAATCATTATTGCAATATATCCTCTCCTACCCTTAATCTGAATTTTGTTGTAGAATAATATGTAACAGTAACATAACAATTAGTAATGTATAAGATGGAAAGGCCATACAACCTTTTTGCCAATTAGCATTCTGAATATCTATTTTAGGTACAAACAGAGTAAGACACAGACACACAAACTTAAAGGTAATATAAATATGATTCTTAAATATATTACAGAAAATACCTTTAAAACAGAAAGAAAAAAACCCACGTAGTTTTATAAAATGCTAAATCTATCTTCATTAAGAATATCCAATATACTGGTCAGAGGAATTTATCATACTTCTAAAACAATATAGGAAATTACTGTTGCCTTTCATTGCCTCCCAGATGTTGAAGATAAGTCCCTATTGATGAAGATACTATGTCCTTTGGACACAGGACTTGGAGAATCTGAGACAGATCTGAACTGAAAAACTCTCTGAGGACTAGCTTTCATAGTACCTGAAGTGCTTTCAAGGAAGGAAAACAGCCAACAGTTCCACCCAGGCATGATAGAACCACAACAAAGACCTCTTATAGTGGTGCTCTTACCTTGATAGTAACCAACAGCTCTCTAATTGGATTTAAGACTCTCTTAACAGGAGGGAAATCATGCCTGGTATTCTAACCTACTACCTAGGGATACTGAGTTTATTGGTCATAAAGGAGAACCACTTTACTAAACCAGTATAATTCCTAATTGCATTCTAAATGCTAATCCATATATTCACAAATAAATAAATGTACCTCTCATCACTCATCAAAGAAATTTCTTTTTGCTATAAATAGAGACCATTACAAAAAAAATATACCACTGTCCAAAATACAGAACACAATTGATCAAGGAGTTCCTTACCCCATTTGGTACGCCTACAACAAAACTCTTGTACCTAAGGTTCTGAGAACATTTCAGAAGAGGAGGTAAAAAGATTATAAAAGTCAGGGGCCAGGAAATCTGCTGTGAAATTGTGGCTCCTAAAAATGGTGGGAAAGCTTCATCTACAATACCTCAAAAATATGACTGCTTAAACTGTCCTGAGCAAGTAAAATACCTATTAACACCTGAAATCATACACATGCGAGAAACCAAATGGACCAACAGGGTGCACTTATATATTAAAATTTAAAATTATTAAAAAGATATGCAACCACCTCAAAACACCTTGGTATATCTCCTACCTGCTTTTCCTTCCACTGGCCACAGCCAGAGCTAGACACTCTTCTGATGCAAACCCATGACTTCTTTGTCATATTTCATTATAAATTATATACTTTCTTTGTCAATTCTACTTCATGATAAGTGCCTTACTTCCTCCATCCTCAGTACTAAGCAAACTACAGGTAGAATAAATATTGAATGAATAAATAATGGTTGCTGCCATTTGCCTCATAGTGACTTACAAGGATTCTTTCAGACCTCAGTGAAAGGTGTACATTATGACTGAAAAGCCTACACATTTACAGGCCACCCACCTTTTCCGTCATTTTCCTAAATTCTTTTGTTTTTTTCTTTTTCTTTCCAAATACTCCATCCCAAGCTTATTTATCAGTGAGGAGTGGTGTTATGTTTCTTAATAACTGCTATATTTTAAAATAGCTCAGCTCTCATATAGAATATGTTCGAAAATTATTTGTTGAATTGTTTGTATAAATTACTTAACTTTTCCAGCTAGAGATCTGCTATCCACATTGTCTAAAAGCTAGTCCCTCCAAGTTTTACCCCTTTAATTTCCTCTCTCAAGTATACAAAATTTTGTAAAGTTTGGTCAAACTGTAAACATGAGATCTGGTATTTACTAGACAAACTTTTTTTAATTAATGAATATATTTATTCACTTTACATTCTGATTGCTTCCCCTCTTCCAGGCCCCCCTCACACAGCCCCTCTCTTTCTCTTCTGAGAGGTTGGAGGCCCCTATGGGTATCCCCCCGTGCTGGAACATCAGGTCTCTGCATGGCAAGGCACATCATCTCTCACTGAGACTTGACAAGGCAGTCCAGTTAGGCTCCAGACAGGCAGGAGCTTTAGGGATAGCCCCTGCTCTAGTTGGGGATCCACATGAAGGCAAAATTAAACTCTATTTGGTTAAAAAAAAAGTTGTATTTATTTGAATCTTTCAAGAATGTCTTTTTGATTTTATCTAAATAAAACCTATCATCTGATACTCAAAAAGTCATGTAAGTGAAGTAAAGCATTTAATACATTATTTGGGATGTGAAAATATTCTAGTACTCTCAGGCCTTGTTATCAATATCACAACTTCTATTAATTGAATTATAACAAAACTAAATGTTATTTAAAAGAAAAGTCAGACTACAGAGCAATAGTGTTAAAAACTGCATGGTGTTGGTACAGTGATAGGCAGGTAGATCAATGGAACAGAATTGAAGACCCAGAAATGAATCCACACTCCTATGGTCACTTGATCTTTGACAAAGGAGCTAAAACCATCCAGTGGAAAAAAAGATAGCCTTTTCAACAAATGGTGCTGGTTCAACTGGAGGTCAACATGCAGAAGAATGCAAATTGATCCATTCTTATCTCCTTGCACTAAGCTCAATTCCAAGTGGATCAAGGACCTCCACATAAAACCAGACACACTGAAACTAATAGAAAGGAAACTAGGGAAGAACCTTGAACATATGGGCACAGGGGAGAATTTCCTGAACAGAACTCCAATAGCTTATGCTCTAAGATCAAGAATAGACAAATGGGACCTCATTAAATTACAAAGTTTCTGTAAGGCAAAGGACACTGTCCAAAGGACAAAGCGGCAACCAACTAACTGGGAAATGATCTTTACCAACCCTACATCCGACAGAGGGCTAATATCTAATATATACAAAGAACTCAAGAAGTTAGACTCCTGCGAGCCAAGTAACCCTATTAAAAAATGGGGTACAGAGCTAAACAAAGAGTTCTCACCTGAAGAATATCTAATGGCTGAGAAGCACCTAAAGAGATGTTCAACATCCTTAGTCATTAGGGAAATGCAAATCAAAACAACCCTGAGATTCCATCTCACACCAGTCAGAATGGCTAAGATCAAAAACACAGGAGACAGCAGTTGTTGGCGAGGATGTGAAGAAAGAGGAACACTCCTTCACTGCTGGTGGGATTGCAAGCTGGTACAACCACTCTGGAAAGCAGTCTGGCGGTTCCTCAGAAAAATGGGCATGACACTCCCAGAGGATCCGGCTATACCACTCCTGGGCATATACCCAGAGGCTTTACCTGCATGCAATAAGGACACATGCTCCACTATATTCATAGCAGCCTTATTTATAATAGCCAGAAGCTGGAAAGAACCCAGATGTCCCTCAGCAGAGGAATGGATTCAGAAGATGTGGTATATTTACACAATGGAATACTACTCTGCAATTAAAAACAATGAATTCATGAAATTCCTAGGCAAATGGTCAGAACTTGAAGATATCATCCTTAGTGAGGAACAAAAGAACACACATGGTATGCAGTCACTGATAAGGGGATATTAACCCAGAATCTCGGAATACCCAAGACACAATTCACATATCAATAGATTTCCAAGAAGATGGAAGGAGAGACCCCTGGTCCTCGAACAACTGGATGTAGGGAAATGCCAGGACAGATAAGTGAGAGGGGGTTGAATGGGGAACAGAGGGAGGGAAGGGGGCTTATGGGACTTTCGGGGAGGGAGGAAACAGGAAAGGGGAAATGATTTGGAATGTAAATAAAAAAACTTAGAAAATAAAAAAAATAAAATAAAAGTCAGACAATAAGGCAGAAAGTGTGATAAAGGCAAAAAGCTACCACCAATGCCTGACCTTCATATGTGTGTACATCTCAACATACATGTATATACACACACCCATGCTACTCTTCTTTTCTGTTTGACTCCACTTTATCCATGCTTAAAGTATCAGTCTGTTTTCATGAGTTCCTTTATTTCTTTCCTGTCTATTCCCCAGCTCACCTGCATGCTATCTCCTAGATGCGTTTGTTGAGGAATGCAAGGCTCCTATGATACTCCTAAGACAATGCTCCTAAGTCACTGAGTCAAAACACTTTTGAACACTCTGTGATCTAGAAGTCCAAATCTCTTTAAAGTTTCCATAGTCAATCCAATTTCAGAGCTATTGTCCCAGATCTCCCACTGGCCTCTCCATAGAATACTCAATATCACTTCTTCCCTAAAATGCATAGAAAGTGCCAGATTTTTATGTTTAACATTTTTCCTATTTCAGAATTCAACAAACTTTAGTATTCATTGCTCACAACTTGTTGCCAATTACCATACAAACAATATTTTCATTTAATATACCTGTAAATCCACTATTATTTTTAATTCAGATAAATGCTTTAAAGGTTAACTTATAACATTAAAATAATGTTATGTCTTAATATATATGTGCAATAAATAAATGATACCTATAAATGAATAATACTTAAAAAGAGTAATTGAACTATTTTTCACCTAATAAAATCTATTGCTTATTCTGGTGGTGCTATGAATAAAGATCAAACAAGTATTAGAAGAATTTTCAAATCAAAAATTTATCCTGGGAGAATGTGATATGTTAGAAAATAGCACTTTTCTAAGTCTGATATTTCAATGGGGATGATTCTCTAGTCTATATGCTGCCTAATATAATTTAATGTATACAAAGTCTGGAAACTGCTACTGTGCATGCAATAATCTCACCATCTTTCTCTAGAGAGATCAACTTTGTTCATTCTTCTAGGTCAGCTAAAGGTCCACCACTTCCCTGAGTGCCATCTGAAAGTTTATTACACTGCTACTGTCACTTCCAATGTCATCCTGGATAAGCATCTTCTCATTCTGCTTTTGAATGACTCCTGCACACATTCACTTTTCTAGCCTCCAGTGCCTTCAATTCAAAATAAAGACTTAGAGAGGCTCCTTCGTAATCCCATGATTCTCACCATCACACTTTCTTCAGGGTGGGATTAGCAGCAGTGACTCCCTGAGTATCCCCAGGTAAATAATAGGTGAGCCCCTTGTCCTGCTAACTATTTTGAGAAAAGTCTTTTGGAATAGAGGCTTGCCTAAGACATTCTTATGGTCTCCAGGCCTAGCCCTGGTAGAAAACACTGAAACAGTTCTAGATAAATTTATTAAACAAATAGATGAGACTTTTTCCAGAAACCAAACCATAGGTCACTTCTACTATGCATTCAATACTTCACACTAGCTATATTTTCATTCTGTACTGTCATAGGTCCTGACATACTTTATACAAAATACTGGCTGTTACCTTCAGTGGTCACCAAATACCCTAGTGAAATCTGTTCACATATAGGAGGGTATACCTGGGTCTTTTGAGAAAGGACTTACTAAAAGTTAAATAATCACATATTCAGTTTCAATATAATTTCAAACTATATTTTATCTTTCAAATTAGGTAGTACATGTAACACAAGATGACATTTAACAAGTGTTGGCTTAATATTCTTAATTATTTCTAAGGCACAGACAGGTAAAAATATTCTCCTTAAAAATTAGCTACAGGGAAAGTGAGAAACAGAAATAAACAATGCATTTGATTTAAGTGTTATGAATGAATTGTAACTACAGTTTCCATGTCCATTGTATTAATTAGCAGGACTTCATAATTTGTGTGTTCTATACACTATCTAGGAAATTCTGAAAAATTCATCATTATTAGTTAAAGGAAATAATGTAGTTGTGTAAAGTAGGGCATAAAAGATCATCATTAAGATCCAGATAACTTTAAAAATGTGACTAAAGTACATCACCATCAGTTCTGATGGAACTGATCACTATTCTGATGGAGACATAATACCCTAGCATCATCAACTCAATATTAACCTGAAATTGGGCACAATGAATGCAGATTCAGAGGTGCTTTAAGGAATCAATAAACCTTAATAAATGAATAGCATGATGATTTTTTACTACATTCCTTTTGATCATTTCATTGTAAAAATTCATGATATAACAACACCATCCTAACTATTTATAAATATAAAGTATAGTAACATCAAGTAAATGCCACAGTTATAGAAACCACCTCCAGAATGGTTCCATTGTGCAAAACTAATACTCTAAACCCATAAAAGAATGCCTGCTTCCTCTTTCTCCCAGACCCTGGCAACTACCATTCTACTTTCTGCGTTTTTGAAATGGACTGATCTAGATATCTTATATGGAGATATATATATATATATTTGTCTCTTTGACCAGTTTTTAAAGCTTAATCAACAAGTTTGTTGAGGTTAAATCACCTCTGTCAGGTACTGCCTAGCATGTGTTAAGAATAATGTGATGTTATGTGACAGACTAAGTGTACTTTACATATAAGGAAACAGGTTTCATAGGGTGAAACACCCTGTTACATTGGGTCAATCCAACCCCTCCTGATTCCAAAGCTCAATCTTTTCAACCCATCCAAATCAGATGCCCTTTGAAACAGTATTTTCAGAGGTTTTTAACCAAGTTTTGATCGAGGTTAAAGTGAGGTTTCATTGTTTATTTGTTTTTGTTTTACAACTTGCTTTTCATGTTATACCTGTTCCTTCTTTTAAAAAACAAACAATTTTAAACCATACCCCTCAAAGTGTTGTTCTCTGTCCCACAAGTTTTTCGAATAAGTTACCTCCCAGTTTTTTTTTTCAAGCAGGATTTAGAGAAGAGCCAGTCTATTAGTTAATGCTTCTGAAAATCATGAACTTCCCAGTGTGTAGCACACATCAACAATGAAAGGAATAGTATGTTTTAAAAGTAACACTTACATCTGTGGAAATGAGTCCAGGTTTCTTCAGCCTAAGCACATGCCTGTCTCGGTGATCCAGGAGCACCAGCACTCCTCTTGACAGAGCTATCTAGGATTCAAATACCTACCAACGTGACATAGACGCTGCCCAACCAGAAACTCTGGAAGGCAAGAGAACTACAATACCCACAATTCAGGCTCAATACCTGAAATTATCACATCAGGGAGATGGCTACCATTTCACACTAAGAAAATGGAAGCTGTTTAAAAATGTCATGTGGGGTTAGATGAGGATGGGGTTGGGGTTGGGAAGGAGAAGGTACATCTAAGACCAGACTAGACCTAAGGCCCTTTTTCCATAAAAGGAAATTAAAGTTGTGGGATGTTTGCCAAAAACCTCAAGAACTCCTTTGGCAGGAAATGAAAATTCTTTGTGCAAACAAATGTTCTTGCAGCTGTGGAACTTGCCTGGCCAGATTCTCTTTCGGTGATTCAGGGTGTGGGCACCTCTGTGCCTGGGGAGGCAGGTGGATTGAAAAGCAGAGGTGAGGCCAGGCAGCTTCAGTTCCTCCTACATCAGCACTTTCCTTATCACCTGGAGATGCTGCAGACATGTGGGGATGGCTTTTTCCTTTATCTTCCAAAATTTTCTTACCAAAAAAAAAAAACCCACAACACTACAGTTACAATAAATAGGCTTTAAAAACTGTGAGTGAAATGCCCTTTCCTTTCTGGCTCTATTTGTTTTCCTTCTGTAAATTCCAGCATTATTCCTAGTTGCTTAGAATTCAGGAGAAATAAAATGAACAGGAAAAGTGTAAGTTAATAAAACAGTGTATTAACTGTTTTACTATGGAATATTAGTAACAGGAAAGTTTTTAAGAATCTAAAACTTAAAAAAATGTGTTTTACCATTTTTTTCAGACAAATTCTCTATCTAAATTTTGTATTTCCTGTGAGTTACAACCCAGAAAGGAGTGAACCTTGGCTTGATTTTGGTTTAAAAGCATAACATGGGAATTCATCAAACCAAGGAGACAGCAGAGGGATGACCAAGAAGAGAATCTTCCATTTCCGGCTCTCCTCTCTGTGTCCCAGAATTCTTCAAACCTCTGCCTCTGAAACTGTACTGTCAAAGTAACCTAGTCCAGCCAGAGTCCTGTTAAAGATCCTTGAGTTATCTCATAGCAGTCCAACCATCCCTGAACTCCTGACTAGAACCTAACTTTTTTTTCTTTTTTATTTTATTAGATATTTGCTTTATTTACATTTCAAATAGTATTTCCTTTCCTTGTTACCCCTCTAAAACCCCCTATCTTACCCCCCCTACTTACCAACCCCCTCTTCCACTTTCCTGACCTGGCATTCCCCTACACTGGGTATCGAGTCTTCACAGGACCAAGGACCTCTCCTCTCACTGATGTCTGACAAGGCCATCCTCTGCTACATATGCGGCTGGAGCCATGGTTCCCTCCATGTGTACTCTTTGGTTGGTGGTTTAGTCCCTGGGAGCTCTGGGGGATACTGGTTGTTACATATTATTGTTCCTCCTATGGGGCTGCAAACCTATTCAGCTCCCTGGGTCCTTTCTCTAGCTCCTCCATTGGGGACCCTGTGCTCAGTCTATTGGTTGGCTGTGAGCCATGGGTATTTTGACCCACCTTCTAAGAAGGATCAAAGTAACTTTCTTGTGTTTCATTTTTATTGCTTCCCTAAATAATGGCTATTTCCCCAACCCTATTCATTTTGTTCTACAATCTGTTCCTATACCTCAAGTAGGTAAGATTCTTCTTTTCACTGAATAAGAAAAAATGTTCTTTTACATCATCTGGCTTCATCAGAATTAGCCCCTCCCACTTAATAAATTTCCGGATATAATCTTATACCATGTGTTCTTATTTTATATGGGTTTGTATATCTAAAGCATCCTTATCATTATTTGAAGGCAGAACCTTATTTCTTCCCCACCTCATTGACTCAGTAATATACATATAGATATTTCTAATAAACAAATACTCAATGCAGGAAATAATATAAATAGTAATCTAAATTGGATTGTAATGTTTACTGCCATCTCTATCCCACCCAGTGGATTTCTACAAGGAATACTGCTGTAAGAACCCTCTACTGGCCAATATGTATTGAGGCTCCCACGCCTTTTACTTATATTCTTTCTTTCTCATAATGCTAAAGATCAAACACAGAGACTTTCACATAGGTGGCAAGAAAATCTACCATTGAGCTACATCTCCATCCTCATCTGTGTGTGTGTGTGTGTGTACTCAAACCAGAAACCAGAAATCAATGTCACTGTCTTCTTCTTGTCTCACTTATTCTCCAACTTATTTTTTAGGCTGGTCAGCAGCTCCTAGAATCTTTTTGTCTTGTCCTCTAGTGTTAGGATTACAGATACATAACACCACAAAGGAAGTTTTACACAGGTGTTTGAGTTTTAATTCAGGTCCTCAAGTTTGCACAGCAAGGACTTTTCCAACAAAATCATCTCCTCAGCCTCTAGCCTTGGTTTATAAGATAAGGGTCTTACTATGTAATTCAGGTTGACTTGGCAACATAATCCTTTTTGGTCTTTTGAGACAATAGAAGTGAACCATCATACCAGCCTCCACTACTCTTATTTACAGAAAGTCACAGTATTAAATAAAGAAATACTGCCCCTGGCAGTACCTGAATTGAAGGTTCTTTCTTCATCTCCAGTTCCTACAGTGTACTTACTTGACTCTAAATCCTAAAGACTAGTTTTCTACCCCATGGCTGCTTTCTTGAGCTCTGTTCTTGCCTTCATCTTTGATCTTTGATTATTGGCTCCCACATTTTTGGTTGTCCTCTCCCAAAAACCTAATCTCCTGGGTCAGAACCTAAAATATTATAGTCTCTTTAAAACAGTCCTTAATCACTGATCTCCCTCACTCAGAGAAAGGCATTCTCGGTGCTTGTTAGTTCTGCACATCAGTCTCAGAGTTATTCTCTGAGTCTATGTGCTCTGCTGTCTTCTAGCTGTCAACAGTGGTGGAGGAAGTGAGTCAGATCCTGCTGCTGACTCACTCAGTGACATTTCTGTGGGCCATCAGACACAAAGGCAATATGATAAAGGTGAGTGCTGTCTGGCTGTAATGAAAGCATTCACCTCCCTGTTTCTAATAGCACTGTACAGTTGTTGGCCCCATAGGCAATAATTAAAGCTGCCTAAGTTAGGTCCACCATAAGTCCTCCACACAGGGATTAGGGTTACTTCTTTAAGGAAATCTCTTTCTACATTATATTCCTTCCATGCTTCCTTCCCAACTCCTTGAACTGACATGGATTGTGAGTGAGTGAGTTGACACCTTGTGCATGCTTCTCCAAGCTGCTTTCAGTTTTCTACTAAAATCATGACCATGTTCATTCAACCTTGGAATGTATTGTACTTGAAAGAAATTTAAAATATCCATAAATGTTACTTCCTGATGTATTCACAGGTTTGCTGAAAAATAGAGAAGCCATCCCCTTTCCCTCCTAGTGGGTTGGAGGAGGAAACCAAAGATTAGTAGAACTTTTATTGGTTCATAATTCTTGGAAACACACTAAGATACACAGGAGATTAGCTTGTGTCAAGTGTAGGCCTTCTGTGGTTAGCCACAGAGTGTCTAGCTATTCTTTGCAGGGGCATTTGGAAGGGCAAATAAAGGACTAATATCCCATATTCTTCAGTGTAGGACATGAAGGTGCCAAGAGGGCCAATAGATTGGCAGGGGTCAAGAGGAGGACAAAGAGACTACAGCTTCTTCATCACCCAAAGTAAGTGATAAGAATTACTCACCAAAGGGCATCATGCTATTTAGATTTCAAAAGGCCTTCTGATCAACAACGCATCTAGTTCTTTACTGAGTGAGCCAGATATGATGTACACCCACAACATGGACTTCAGACCTCTTTCCATCACAATAATGTGATGTTCATTCCCAAGTATGTGTTTGTATAAGTACACACACACACTCACACACACACACACACACACACATACACTCACACACACACACACATACACTCACACACACTCACATACATATACATATTTTCAAAGAGTAAGAATAAAATAAGAGTCATTCAAAAGAATATCTCAGCCTAAAGACACTGATGTACTCCATTAAAATTTAAATTCTACTCTTTCCCTTTATTTGTATACTCCAGTAATAAAGGTAAATTTCTGGTGGCTTGCTATCTTGTTTAGCCTTGTAGATAAGAGAGAGACAAAGCTCTTAATATAGTGGATCAGATACAGCTATCTGAGATAATACAAAAGAAACAGGCACAGAAGAGAATCCATTCTCAGTGAGCAAAGGCAGCTGTGCAAACAGCACCTCACTCTGGATGTGGTTGTTATTATGGCCATCAAGAAGAGCAGAGCTGATATTCATGCTGTTGGTGATTCATGCAAACTGTGGTTTCTAGGGCTTAGCAAGACTAACAAACCTATCAAGACACATTGTTTGAGTTGCTTCTGTAGCTTCTTAAGCTATGTTCATGATTTCCCAACCCCTTCAGAAACCTGGGACTGGAGTTTTGTATGCTAGTTTTTAATTTAGATCAGCTCCAAGTATTTACTCTTATCAGTCACATCTCGTACCACATTGTCATAGGTATCACCTCTGCTCTGTGTATCCAACCATATTTAGATACTACTAAATCAAAGACTAGATATTACTTACCGCTAAACAGTTAAAATTCTAAAAACTCGAAAGTGCTTGGTCATAGTTCATATTTGTTGACAGAAAATGAACCACAAAGTAAATGAGGAAGTCTTACTTTAAGATCCTTCTAACTTAAAAATTGTCTAAATACATTCAGCTTGACAAGTTGCTTATTAATACAGAGGTAATTTTTTCCAGCCAATGATGAAAATGGCTACGAATTTGAATAAATTTCCCTCTCTGTGTCTAGAGAGTGGTGGAGCCTAAAATTTTCTTTATCCCAGAGAAAAATCAAAGACATGGAAAAGAGCTTGAATATGCTCAGGATATTGCTTACTGCTACTTAATGATGAAACTTTTTTCCAATAAAAATGCCCCTTAATGACATGTTAAATGTCACATATATTTGGTCCCTGGACTGCAGCTGCACCAGAGTATAAGAAAACAGCATATTACCCAATGTCCATTTTTACTAATAGGTTGTTGTGGAAAGAGGAAGGCAAATTTGAGAGATTAGAAGAATATTACCCTTGGAGTTTTCCTTCATCCTGTTTCAGTAGGTTTGGACTTTCAGACTTTGGTTTGCTATAACTTTCATTTCTGGGTCACTTTGTCCTTGAGTCATGATTACACTGCACATTTCCAAAAACAGTTCATGGTATGGCCAACTACTACTTAATTGTGGGGAATAGCTCAATTATCGTAAAATGTTAGGACTAGAGTCAATTTAGGAATAATTGGTCTTATTTTCCTAGAAGAAGAAAGTGAGCCAAGTTCTCACAATTTCATATTTTTCTTCATTAAATCCTTCTGGGTCTGGGCTCAATCATGAGATGAATCATCTATAAATTGATCTCCAGCAATTAACAAGTTAGAAGTCATTAATGCTGCCCCTCATTTACTTCCAGAATTACCCTCAAGGAAAGTAGTCAGATCTTGACAGAACCGCAGGATATTCCAGGCTAGAATACGTTAGACGTAAAATTTATCAATGTACTGATTCTTACCTATTTTATTGATATAATTGCCACTCTCAGATAAACATCACCAATCAGGCAAAGTCCTTTGTGTGTATTTACATCAACTTGGAGTTTATGATTTTCATAGGACTTCTGAAGCATGTTTTTTGTCAAGTTCTAGGAAGACACAAATTTGAACATTCCATTAATAAAAGCATGCACATATGCATGTATTTCTCTCTCTCTCACTTTGTATATGTGTATGTTACATGTGCATATATGTATGTGTCTGTACAAGGAATATCAACTACATCAGCTATTTGGGGAGAAATTTTAATCTCTTGTATATCAGTGGTAGTTTTTTTTAGATTTCTTTTCAAAAAGGAATGTCATCTTAGAATTGTATTCTACAAAAATCATAATCTGGAAGTTGTAGGGAAGGGATTCAGATGGCCCTTATTTATATCTCTAAGTGGTTTAGGTGATATATGCCATTGTTTGGAGTATAAATGCTTCCCAAAGGCTTATTTTGCAATGGGATGATAATGGAACAAGTAAGAATCTTTAAGAAGTAAAATCTTGCCCTCCTCCTCAGCTTCTTTCAGCCTTTCCCTAATTCAATCACAGGGGTCAGCAGCTTCTGTCCATTGGTTGGGTGCAAATATCTGCATCTGACTCTTTTAGCTGCTTGTTGGGTCTTCCAGGATGCAGTCATGCTAGGTCCCTTTGTGTGAGCACTCCATAGCCTCAGTAATAGTGTCAGTCCTTGAGACCTCACCTTGAACTAGATCCCACTTTAGGCCTTTCCCTGGACCTTCTTTTCCTCAGGCTCATCTCCATTTCCATCCATGCAATTCTTACAGACAGGAACAATTATGGGTCAGAGTTTTGACTGTGGGATGGCAACACTCTACCTCACTTGATGCCCTGTCTTTCTGCTGGAGGTGGGCTCTATAAGTTCCCTCTCCCTACTGTTCGGCATTTCATCTAAGGTCCCCCCCTTTGAGTCATGAAAGTCTCTCACCTCCAGGTCTCTGGAGTGTAAATAAATGAATGAATAAATAAATAAATAAATAAATAAATAAATAAATAAATAAAATTCTATTTGAAATGATAGATATGTTCAACACTTATAACAAGATAGATATATATCAACTAGCACATAGGACTCTATAAATAGTGTATGATTTTATGTTTTTATTAAGTAAAAGAAATTTATTTTCAATTAATAAAATAAATGGTTTGTGATTACCAAAAAAAAAAAAAGAGAAAGAAAGAAAGGAAAAGAAAAGAAAAGAAAAGAAACAAAAAGAAAAGAAAAGAAGTAAAATTTCATGGGAGGTTCTCAGTCCATTGAAATATTCTCTTGAAGGGAACCCTTCTTCCTTTTCATTTCTGGTCTTTGAGGTTAGCATTCTGCTTCACTGGGTACCCTGTCATGGTATGCTGCCCCTCTGTAGGTACAAGAGAAGCAAGAACAACCTAGCATTGACTAAAATCTACAAAGCTATGAGCCACCATAAGACATTTGTCTGTATAAGCTGACTACCTCTGGTGTTTGTCAGACTAGTGGAAAGCAATACATCTATTTCTTGAAGACATTTAAATCTTTCACAAGACATAAAACATTTTTTTAAGAAATGAAGGAAAATCTCATTCCCTGAGAGTGCTATCTCATATATTTTATGTTCCTAATTAATATTATGGCACAATGAACTCTACAACATCATTTGAGGATACAAGATAGAACTCTAAAGATACATATCTCAGTATATCTATCTATATGAATCAAAATCTCAGAGATCTGTGGAAGAGAAGGCAATGGGTGCCACAAAACACCCATCCAATACTCTATAAGGAGGATTTCTGTCCAGAATGCTTAGCCTATCAAGGTTCCTTCTCCTAGTGCTAACATACTCATTGATAGCATATTTATTTTCAACTAATAATATAAAATTACTATAAAATTAATGGCTTAAACTACAAATTTTAATTTCTGGACCAGTGAAATGGCTCACAAGTAAAGTCATCCAGCACCAAGCCAGAGAACCTGCGTTCAATCAATAGGATCATATTGTATGAGAGGAACATCTCTTGCAAATTGTCCCCTGGCCTCCACATGTATGTGCCCCCCAACAATACTAAATATAATTTAAAAATCTTTGAGTTCTGAACTTAAGGAGACTGGCACAAGTCTCACTGAGTCAAAGCCAAGATGTCTGCAGAATCACATCCATTTATGGATATTGCAAGGGTCCTTCTTCCCCTTCTTTCTTCTAGAGGCCACTCATGAACTCACATTCCTCAACTCAAATGTCTTCAAGGCCAGAAAAAGCACGTAGAGTCTCTTGATCTATTTTCTGTCATCTAGTCTCTGTGACAACAGAGGAAAAGCTGCTTGACTTCAATGATCTATAAGTACACTCAATTCTGACTAATCCTATCACCTCCATCTCAAAGCACAGACCCACAAAGTCCCTTTCCCAATGTCAGAAACTTATTCATACACATAAGGCATTAGGACCAAGACTTCTAGGGGAGTCCTGTAGTACTCTCAGCAACATTTCAATAGAGATAAGGTTATGGAAAGCAGAAAGCTGGAGATGGCGGTGACTGGGGCTAAATGGAGAAACAGAAGTTTGCCTGTACTTGAGAGTCTATAAGGATTGTCTGCCATACCACAATTTCCTTATTTAAAAAAAAAAAGCCCTAGCCACAGGCAAAATTTTTCAGGACATGCAAAACATGACATTACTCCTCATATGACTGGTGAGAGGCAACTAGATTGAAATTACTTTAAAAATGTATGGCATATAATTGAATTTATGAGTATTTTAATGAATTAAAATGGAACTGAAAGGACGTGGTGGAAGAAATATCTCAGGATCAGCATTCATTAAAATAATAAAGGACAGTCTTGGTCCATGGACTCTTCATTTCAGAATACATACAGAAGTGTTGGCACATTTATGTGTTATCCATTATGTATGCTGTGTTTGTGAATGAATTTTAGATCATTGTCTAATTATATAAGTAACGGCTTTCCATGGAAAAAACTGAAAAACTGCATAGCTAGATAGTAGCATCATATAGTCTAGCATGTGGACTCTATCCTATTAGCATGTTTTAATATTAAGTGATAACCCACTATCATTTCTCTTTGGCACATAAATAAATTTTTTCAAATAGAGGTATAGACAGTGAACACTGAAAAACCCTAACATCTTGACAAGATGAAAGAAGCTATTAAAAGCTTTAGTAAGTTTCAGAGACTATGGAGTGTTAGGTTATGGGGTGTCCTGCATCCACTCCACCACAGGGTTCAGGCCTCTGGTGGGGGCAGGATGCGGAGTTTTGACTGCCAGGCCATCAGGTTCTCAGACTCTTGGGCACCCACCCACCTTTGCGAGCCGCAGAAGAGTTGAGAGCGGAGTGGGGGCCCATTGGCTGGATCTAGCAAGGGGCAAAGGGAAATCGGAGAGAACTCAGGCTGCGTCCTGCAGGGAGGAGAGTCCTTGACTTAGTAGGTGGGCAGCAGGACTTGGTGGAGACTGTAGCTGGGAGTGCTGAGAGGTTTTCTGCCAAAGATCTTTAGGCGAAGGCCTGTTCCATTGCTCCCCACAGCATATCCCAATGAAAAGAGAGTCCATGGTTTTAAGGTATTTATTTTCATGACAGAGAGTGACGATAAGTAAAACTGTACTCCACTTTCTCAGGGCGGGCTTGAGGTTAAATATCTTTTGCAGGGAGGAGTGTCTGGGAAGAGGAGTTTATTGGCTAAGACTCCAGGCCTTTAAGTACGTCATTAAAATGGAGATCTATCTTGAGGCTAAGTGACCATAGGTCACTTCCTCTACCTGTGGAGGGGCTTGGGGCATTGCCCTTATATGATTGATGGCCACAAAACTATGGAAGGCTGTGGCCTCCTCTCAGGAGTCTGGTGTCCAGGAGTGTGGCAAAATGCCTACCATCCCTCAGGGTCACAGAGGTTTTAAGCCTGTGTCCAACCAGAGACCAGGCTGCCTTTCATGGTCCTACAATGAAGTAGAATGCAATAGGGTGGGAATAAGTGATTGACAGCACTACAAAAAAGCAAAGAAGCAGAGTGAGAGATAGAGTGGTCACAGGAATGGCAAAACCACAGAAAGTATTGATGCACACTCATTTACAAGAGCAAAAATGTATTGAATGCAAGTGTTGAACACTTTTGTGTTCAGCAAATACTTCTTGGCTGTTGACAGCGTACAAGTGATTGTTCTAAGAGCAAAGCATACTACAGTGGAGAAAGCACATAAAAACAAATGGTATTAAGGGTCCTTCATTCTATAAGACTGTGCTCTTTCCTTAGCCACAGGAAGTTCTTCCTGAGTGACTACACAAATATAGTGGGTAACATTCGGTGCTTATACACTTTGACTTCTGTCTTCCTGATACATCTTCAACACTGTATTCTTGTGCCATGAAAGACTTAACTGATGTCATCAAAAATAAAAGTTGGTCTTGTAGAGTTTTGACTAGCCTTGATTCTCAGTGGACAAAAGGTTTATCCTGCTCGAAAGGAAGTAAGAGCTTGTCACTGCTTTCAGGTACCACTGGGACCAGCAAAGAAGGATCATACTGTAATTAAATACCACAAAAAGCTTTGTAAATCTATCTCCATTATTTACTGTAAGATTTGTTTAAGTATCATTTATTCTTCAAATAAATTGTCTTTAGAAAGAGCCAAAGGATCATATGTAAGTCCAAATTCCCCAGCCAATTTGTTAGCAGTTCTCAACTGTGTCCTTCCTGAGTTGTAAGGAATGTTCAATGTTCATTGTACATCTTCTTTTCATCTGAGGCCTTCCCATCCATGTATCTCTGCTTCTTCCACTGTATAGAAACAAACTTTTACATTCCTCTCAAGTAAACTTTATTATCTATATGCCTCATTCTTGTCCTCTTTAAAATAAAATGGTTATTTTCTTCTTTAAAAAAATCACTTTATTTGTCAGGGGTCTCTAAATGAACAGAATTGATAGGTTTAATCTACATATAATAAAGGGAGATTTATTAGAGTAACTTACAGCCTATGGTCTGTTTAGTCCCAAGAATGGCTGTCTCCTGATAGTTGTTCAGTGCACATGTCTCATCTTGTCTTCAGTCTATGTTGGGATCCCAAAGAAGTTATTTCTATTACCAGTAAAGGAATGTCTTAGAAGAAGAATAGATGAACTTGCTAGTGAGAGTGAGGACAAGTAAGCAAAAAACAAGTGCAAAAGCATTTGTTCCTTCTTCCCCATCCTTTTTTGTAGAATGACACCAGAAAATGTGGCCTAGATTTAGCATGAGTTTCCCTCCTCAAATGATCCAACCAAGAAAAATTCTTCACAGATGTGCTCAGCTACTTAACGTTTAGTTAATTTCAGATGTCATCAAGTTGGCAGTCAGATTAGTCATCACAATTACCATGAAGTGATTTATAAAGTAATGAGTTTTATTATGATTTTTATCCATGCACATAGAATATTCTTTGATAATATTGACTTATCATATTACATTAAAAAAATTATCACATATTGTCTCTCATATATGAAATCTAAAAAAAGTGAAGTGGCATTCGCAAAAGGGGAATAGAGATAAGTGAAATTAACCTGATTAGCTTTTTAAAGAAATAGTTCTGAAATGGAAACTTCTAGGTTCTTTGGAAAGTCGGTAGTGTCAAATGGTGTTTTACTGGGGGAAGGAACATTTCACTGAAGCAGACACGGGTGAAAGGATTACGAAGACACATGATGAAGGATTCTTCACTAACAACATGAATGAATTGGTCAGCCTTACTTTGCATATTTGAGCCCCATTTGTCTTGACTCCATAGAGAGAAATGCATCCCCCCAAAAAAAAAATTTCTGGTGGTACGTTGCAGCTTCTTGCCACTTTCTTGGCAATCAGACTTGGGCTGATTGGCAGAGTGATGTCAGCTGATACAGACTCAGGTGGAATTTTGCTAAGTCAGACTCATATGCTGAGGCAAGACCCATGAAGAACAAGTGATGTTTGGAGGGAGTATAAATAGGATTCAATGGACTGTGAGAGGGGATTGCTGATAAGAGTTAGATCTGTAATGATTCTTGGTCTCATATCTTTGCAGATCTTCAGTTTGTTGAGAGATCCAAATGGCAGAGAACGTCTCTTGGCTTCACTGCTGGTCCGAATTCCTCCTGCTGACTCATGCCAATTCCTGGCTGTTCCTGCTAGGCCACCACTGCTGCTATCCTGACACTATTGAACTGGACTGCTGGTACATCCTGAAGTATTTGTGAGTGGATTGAGCTGCTGCTGTTGACCTGTGACCTGAACTGCTGATTTCCTGACAAACGCAGATGGGAATTGGCTCCAAAGAACAATTTCTAAACAGGTTCACTTCCCCCAACCCCCACCGCCCCTCCCCGTATCCTTTCTTTTCTCCCACCTCTGGTGGATGATGGCCTAGAGGGTTGGTTAAAGAGTGTAAGAACCATCATCAAAAGTAGGTTTTGAAAAATTAAAGTTACATAGGTATGTTTTATTTTTAATTAAAATACAATTACATTGTTTCTTCTCTTTTCTCTCCTCCTTCAACCTTTCCCATGTTCCAAACCTCTCTCCCTTTCAAATTCAAAGCCTCCTTTTAAATTAATTATTATTGTTACACATATATACACATACATTCACACAATTTGCTGAGTCCATTTAGTGATATATAGATAGACATTAGATATACAGATGATAAATAGATTATAGATAGATGATAGATAGGTGCATAGATAGATACATATATAGATACATATATATATATATATATATATATATATATATGATTTTAAGGCTGGTCACTTGGTGTTAGATAACCATTTAAGGGGCTCATCCCTGGGGAAGACTAATTCTCCCTTTCTCAGCTATTGTCATTGCCTGTGATTATTTGGAGGTTGTGTCCCACGAGATCGACACTGTCTGAGTTAACATGTCTATTGGTGTGGTCATTATTCAGGTCTTGTTTAGGCAGTTATATTGTTGAGATAATCATGGTAGCTTCCCTGTCATTACTAAGAGATGTAATTTCACAGCAGACTTCCAGGTTCTCTGGCTCTTATTGTCTTTCCACACCACTTCTGGGATATTTCCTAAGCTGTGGATGCAGGAGTTGTTTTAGTAGATTTATTCATTGAGGCCGAGAATCACACCTAATCAGCATTTTAGTAGCCTTATTCAGAAGTCATGTGACTTCTGCCATATTAATTCCAGATATTGAATGCAGGCCACTGGGGTTAAGGGTAAATGCCCTTAATTGTTGAACAATCTCCCCTGCTGGTCATCACCTCATTATAAAATCTCTCTCCTCAGCCATCTCACATTCCTCATCTTAGTCTTCATGGCTTTTGACCTGCCTTGTAGTCCATGGAGCTCTCTTAGACCATATTTTAAAGCCTAACCCTAAAGTATTATTGCCTCTATTGCTTTGATATTTATTTTCCCAAATAGATTATAAGGTAATTTTAGTAAGAATGGTATAGACTGATTTACAGTTTTTTGCTTTTGTTTATTAATAGACTCAAAGTGACCCTGTTTGCATTCTAGCTTCCACTCTCTGTATACAGTCCTATTGACCACAAATGATCCACAAGATCCCTCAGGCTCAGGCCTAAGATAGACAATAACCTCCATTCCCACTTCAAACCCAAAGAAAATGTTACTTTGTGTCCTATATACTATAATCGTTGCATGTAGTCCTGCTGGCAAGCTGTGGTGGTTTCATGGAGGCACCTATATGACACCTCCTGACAACTTGCAAGTGACTCCCACCACCTCCCTGGCCCTTAACCTGCTCCCCTTCTATCTTCCAAGACAACTGCTTCACTTGGTTGCTCTGGCCAATGCTGGGCTCTATTTAAGACTCTGCCTCTTCCCTTGTCCTTGATTCCTTCAGTTTCAGCTGAGATTAACCCATGGAGCTTCCTCTAAACCACCCAATTTATAATCTAAGTTTGAAATTCCTGACTGGTGAGCTAAAAATCCATATCAAAAAGAATAAACTGCCTAAATCCTATGGCTTTGGTCCTATCATAAAACAACAAACAATAACATAAACCAAGACAATATGTACACACCCCCACACACACAATAAACCATACCAACCCCATAGTAGTGTTCCCTAAGGAGTATAACAGGCTAAATTCAATATGAAGAATTTTTAAAAATTGTAAACAAGTTTAATTAATTTTTTAATTCATTAAATTCAAAAGGAAACCAACACCTGGTTATAAAGGAAAGAAATAAAATAATTGAAGTACAAGAAAATTCAAAAAAATTGCTGGACAAATAAAGAGAACAATTTAGGATATGAAAATAGAATTAAATGAAAAATCACTAAAGGAAACTAAAACTGAAAGAAAGAGGGAAATAAAAAACTCAATAATCCTCATAAAAAGCTCAGTATACAACTTCACCAACAGAAAAGGGTCACATGAAAGACCAAATCTGGGCTTTAAACTGATAGAAAAATTTTATCACTTATTTTAAAAAGATAAGGATAAAAATAACTCTATCTATCTATCTATCTATCTATCTATCTATCTATCTATCTATCTATCTATCATCTATCTATCATCTCCTGAATTATAGACATAGAAGGAAAAGAATTCCAGGCCAAAGGCATAAAAGAAAATTTCCTAAATCTAGAGAAAGAGATTCCTATCCTGGCACAAGAAGCCCACAGAGCACCAACCAGACAGAACCAGAAAGGAAACTCTTTCTTGCACTGTTTGTCCTGGTTCCCCATGTCCTTTTTCAGGAGATGTCATCCTTAGCATTACTTCTACTGTCTTGCATACACTAAGGATTTTACATTCATATCAGATCTGTTTTCTGGACCCTAAACCCTTTCTCATTTCCACCTGTGTACCTCAATATGAAACTGTATCATAAATGTGACTGGATACTTGCTATGTCTGTTTTGTATCTTAAGGAATGGCTCCATGAGCCATTCATTTTTGAAAATCAAACTCTCAAGAGAACTCCTGGTACATAACCATCTCCTGTTACATACCTCCTAAACAGATTTTACTCCATACTCTTCATTCCATTTCCACAGCCACCAGCCTGATCTGCACTCCCTACCTAGACCCCCTTAACTCATTTGTGCTGATCTTCAGTCCATTTTTCCCAAAATATAAATGTTTGAAAAAGTATTGCTTCAACCTTAAAATTCTCAAATAGTTTTCCTTTGCTCTCCGGAAAGACTTTGATTCTTATATGGCTAATGAGGCCTTCAAAGGTCTTCCAAGTTGCTCTCTATATCTTTCCACTCTTCACATATCAATCTTGATGGTTTGTTCTGTCCCATAGGACACTTATTTCAGTTCCAGAATTCTCTGAGTTGTATTTTTCTCAGTGAAATATTTTTTCTTATTCTTTGGATTATGTGTATTCCTCAGGAAATTTTTTGAAGTTTAAAATTGCATGACAAATTTTGTAAATAACTCATTTGTTCTTTTGGTTGGTTCTGTGAAGCCAGGATCTCAACATGTTTCTTAATCATTATTTTTTCAGTTGTTAAGGCAGAATCAGGATAAAATGAACCTTCACTAAATATAGTCTAAGTGTATTATTGAATGGCAAATACCACAATCTCTTTATTATATTTTTATGGGAATAAAATTGATGTTTGTTGAAAATATTCTCAAAATAAAAAAGTAGTATGTATATTTGTTATTGCCAGAGAAAATTATAGATATGATTTTCAAGACAGATAAAGGTTTGTCAATATTCACTTATTAATGACAGATTTACTATAGTCCGTCCAGGTGACAAAAGAAGCAACACAGCCATCTCATGTCTTTCCACCATATCTCTTGAGCATTCTTCGTGTGTGACAATGTAGTGATTAGACATGCCTCCCAGTATGTGTAGCCACTGATAAAAAAAAGAGAGAGAGAAAATAGCTGATACCTTGTTACAAATTTTCTCCCTCAATAGTTCAGAAGAAATATATGCATCACCTAAGTAATCTTACAAAAATCATCTTAAAAAGTCATCTTAAATAAAAGCAATCTTTGAAATTTTACTGAGCTTCTAGGAAATGAAATAAACTAGTCCTACACTCAAGCAATTGAAATAATGCATCATTGTAAGTTCCAAACTGGTAATTTTAGATAGTCACACCCTAGACTAATATTGCCAGTATGAGAGAAATAACCTATTCAAAATTGGAATTATATCAAGTTTAAGTTACTTTGATTCCTTTGAATGTATTTAAAATGTTGATCAACAAATATATTTTTCTTAATAAATGATACTCACATTCTAGAACTCAGCAATTAATTTCCCAGTGGTGATATAAGAATTATACATTTTAAATTTTAAAATATGTGTGTATTTCTGTCTGTCTCTGTGTAAGTGAATGCCACTTGTGCATGGGTATATGCAGAGACTAAAAGAAGAAATTGATTCCTTCATCTTAGACTTACAGATGGTTGTTGGTTGTATGCCACTAGAAATGGGTGCTAACAACCAAACTCTGATTCTCAGCATGTTTTTATAACAACTAAGTCATCTCACCATCCCTCGCTTAAATTTAAAGATCAAAATTAATGTTTGAAGCACATATATAATTAGTCAGGGCTTTTATAATGTGACTAAAGTTTCATTATAGGAAAGATCCAATATCAAATATCTCAGTCTAAAACTTAGAATATTATTTATGCTAATTTCTCTGAGTAGTTAAATTATTTCAACACTCCTTAGCTTTTTAAGGTATTAACTTTTAAAAACACCAATTGAATGAATTTTGTTGCTAATATATGAAAGTCATGTGTTCCCATTATCTGTACCTATAAAATAGACACTATATGAATCTAGAAAATAAGTTCTTCTTATCATATGCACCCTTACAAAAATGTACTAAAAGTACATTAATTTCCTAGAAATCGGTCTGGTCACTGAATTTTAATAGTGTCAGAGTCATTCATAGATATACACGTATTCTGAAGATAATTAGAAATACTGGCATAGAGACTTGAGTGGAAGATTTTTTTAATCATTTCTTTTAATTGCTAATTTTTAAATTCATAATTTGATGCTGCAGCAACATACTAAAAATGTGTAATTCATTTTTTCTTTTGTGATTATAATTTCATTATAACACTTTTTCTTTTCAAAAGGAAGAGTCTTATGATTGAATGGTTATCTAGACATTCTTTGTGTTGAAGATGACCTTTAAAATATGGGCAGCATATTTGGTGTGTAGGGGTGAAAAGTAACATCTCCATCTTGTCTATCACAAGTGTCATGACTGGTGCAGGTCCCTGAGTAAAACGACAAGCAACAAAAGCTCAGTCACAGAATCCTTCCAAACTATAGACCCAGAGCTCAGGGAATATTACTTAGAAGCCATAAAGAACACCCAGTCATGCAGAAGTGTAAGTAGACACAATGGAAACATGACCTCATGGTAATCACCCAGGGGAACTCTGCAGTTCCTGTCTGCTCAGATTCTTTCTGGCCATTCTGTGTAGCTCTCTCTCCCCAGCTGGGCCTAGTACAGGACTCTCCAGGAATGAGGCAGTGCTTTCAGGCAGGGTAGGTAAGTGAATTCTCTAATGACCGTGCCTCATACTTAAAGGCAGAGAAAATCCGAACATGAGCTGTATAGCTTTTATAGACTGTACTTCAGAAAGGAATTTCAGTTTTTGTGATTCATTGTAGGAGACTGAACTTCTAGTTTCTCTGGTCTGCTTGAAAGAGAACTGAAAGACAGAAAACAGGGGTGAGAGGGCCAAAGAGAGCTGCCTTCTACTACATCCTGAAAATCAGCAAATCAGCAAGACAAGGGCCCATGCTTTGAGGTGTGGTATTTTGAGATCAATGTGCAATGATACTGGTACTACTCAAAGGACCCAATACATCTTTTCAGTAGACGCAATGAACTAGACACATGTTATCATGGTCCTAATTTTGTGAACTTTACTATGGTGATACCTGATACCACCTTTCTGGAATTCCTAATGTTTCAACCCTCTAGGAGTTATTCTGTATATTTTAAAGTAAATATTTTGTATAAATGGCTTAAAGGTACCACTTAGTTGGGGGGGATGATTACAAAAGTATTTATAATATTTTAGGGGAAAATTTCAGGATTCCAAAGAAGAAATTAAACTGAGAAAAGTCCCTTTGATTTTCACTAGTGAGCTGATGAAAGTAAGAGTTCTGAAATGTGAGAGAGCCCTGGGATTCATTTGCATTTGTCATTTTGCTTAAAGGTAAGCCACACAATATTATATTATAAATATAATATTTTCTCCACAAATTTAAGGTTCTTACAAAGGCAGTTGTGGTATCACTACACAATTTCAGTTCATATTTATGCTGTCGATATTGATTTTCCCTTTGGTCATTTTCGTGGCAGACTTTTCCAATATCATTGTATCTGTCGAGGCTGCGATGAACTATTATATTTAAAAAAGTAGAAAAGTGAAACAAGTATATCCTTGGATTTTACCTCCTCTGTTCAGCACATTATTGAATCTTTATGTCTCAGTTTCTTACTTTTTAGGATTTAAAAGAATATTTGAAGTAATACTTTTAATCATTGCTTGGCTTATAATCACCTTACAGCCAAAAAAAGAGAATAGACAGAATTTGAACCCTGTCTAAGCTCCAGAACCCATTATATTAAATACAACACTTTAGTAATGATAAAGATTTCATGAATAAATGAATGAGATTTTGTCTTCCACAATTATTTAGTATCATTAAGGATATAATGTTAGTTAAGCATATTTTATGGAAAAGATGGCTATTTTCTTTTGTCTCTATAAAAAAACAACCAAGAAAGTCTTCTTGGAATAATAGGAGGAAAATGATCCTATTTTTTGAATACTCTGAAAAATAGATTACATAGGGCAGTGGGTTGTAAGAGGTTTGCCTGTTAAGTCTTAACAAGCATCAAATAAATTGATATGCAGCCTTTTTTTCCACCAAACTCAATTGAGTTTACAAATTCATTATCCAAGTGAGCCAGGGAAGAAATTAAATAGGAAATTTTGGCCCTCAAAGCACTACAGCCAGTTATCATACAACACTTTAGGAAGCTGCCAACACCCCAACACTGAAAACAGTTCTTAAATTATGTTCTGGCTTCACTGTCTTGAGGCCTTGCTTGACTTTAGGCTGTTAACTTTGCTTTTCAGAAGGAAGTACTCATTAATCTCTTCCCCTGGACGTCAGTTATGTAAGAGAACCTGTGAATCAGCTGTGCAACTTCTATTGGTAACCACAAGTGTCCTTTAATCCAGACCCTACCTCATCTTAGGAACAATAGATATCTGGTTTCAAAAATGTGAGAATTATTATTTTGTCTTCCTTTATGGCTACAGAAAAAAAAAATCAAACTTAAATTAGAAAGATGATGCAGAGCAAAATTATGTGATGGAAGCTGAGTACAAATTACTTTCTCTTTGTACTCTAGACCATTGCAAGGCTAACATTTCATAAAGACTTATCTATATTGACTAAAATAGTCAATATCTTCATCATTATCAAATGTGACTCATAGTGAAGTCCCAGATCCCTTATATTTTCCTAGGCAGTGCAATCTCAGGTGCAACAACTTTCTCAGTACTACCAAGTGATACTCCTGCACTGGAGAGACCCCCTTCATCCACTTTACATTAATATTTTAATTTAATCCTCATAATATCCTACAAAAAGGGTACTTCTTATACCTTCCACTCATATATGAACAAAGTAAATTGGATCAAGATTGTACACCTAGTCAAGGAGCCAAAATTCTACTTCTGGTATCTTAATTTCCAGAACTTCCCAAAATATGCATAAATATTCACATATAACTCTTTGTAAGAAAAAAAACCAGCTAGGAAGTTGACAGTGAGCATAACTTGCACCTTTATTTAGTAAAACAAAATCAATCTAGCAGGTTCCTCTGCAATACCCATGACAAAACAGACCTGGACCAGCACCCTCAAATCCATTGTTGTGCAAACACACCCTGGCATTTCCAGTTATAACCCATTACAAATTTCAGTTGCTTTTTCTTTAATAGATTAAAAGGAAATGGATGATCAAAACTATTAATTCAGAGGTCAAAACCTTTGGAATGTCTATGGAATGATTTTCTTTGAAGTCACAGTTGGTTTTGCCTTTTTTCTGAGTATAACTTACAGTCAGTTCATAGGTTTCTCTTCTGTAAGAATTAGTAGCATGATGAGGTAATCCCTGGATCCCATTCTCTTCAAGGCAAGGCTGCTATAGAATGTAATACCCAAAATTAACGTGTAAGCCCCACTTGCCCACGGACAGGTAACCTCCTGGGAGTTGTAGTTCTTGGAACAAAAGCCTCATGGGAAAGTACAATGACCTGTGGCTTGTTTTTATAAACCTCTGCAACACATGTCTCAGGGCCACTCAGCTAGGAAATCCCAGGGAATGATCCTGACCAAAGTTTATCTATTGGTCAGTATTTAATATTTAATAAGGCTTTCTTCAAATTTGTCCCAAAATGATGGAATTGGATTCTCTCCTGTGAATCTTAGGTTTCACAGGAGCCCAGTGTAGATTTCTGTCCTGCTTGGAATCACATAACAAAATTTTATTTATGATGCTGTGTTGTTTTTCTACAAATCTTTATACTTAGAAAATACATTGGTGTATATAAGAAAGACAAAAGTATTGTTAAATTTAGAGTAAGATTTTTTTTTGAGTGTCAGCTTATTGAAGAGGCAATAAAAGTTCCTAGATGGTCCAAGTTACTGAATGACCATAGGAAGGTAAGGCCTATTGAAGGCCCCACTTTCTCTAAAAAATCCTGGATGAAAAACTGGAGAAATAGTTATCACAATGTGCTTATTGCTAAAGCCATACACTATATTTCCTTCTAGCTTATTCATGTTAAAGGAGATGGATACATGATAGAATGTTCTGGTTTTAGCCAGTAGCTGAGAGAAAATTCTCTCTCCAAGCCTCATGAGACTCATACGCAAAGTGGAATAATAAACCTACCTGCCTTGAAAGACTCCTACTAAGGTTAAATAACTAACTTTAGCAAAGTGCTTAACATGTCTGACTCATAGCTATTTGAAAATTACCCTATAATTAAATACCAGGGTTTACTTGAAAATGTACACAGTCTTTGATTCTCTTTTCTTCCTCTCTCGATGTTGTGTAAGGTTCTCACAAAACCAATAAACAAGGAACCCGAAACAACAAACTAACCCTGAGTGAACACTTTCGAGAAAAGCACTAAGTTATTCCTGAAAATAAATATTTTTTAAATCATTAATGGAGAAATGGCTGAAGTTCTAGAAACTCAAGTGTTCTCTGAAATAGGAAGATAAAAGTATTATTCTGTGTTAAATACAAAACAGTAGATGAGAAAAAGAGAGAAAACAGCTGATTGAGAAGGAGAAAGAAATAGAGAAAGAGAAAATAAAAAGAACAGACTCATGAGGGAGATTAAATGGAGAGCTTTTCAAGTGTTTCCTTTATCTATGTGTTAAATACTTATCAATAAAGTAATTGCCTTACTTGCTTATGGGTTTCTCAGTTGTGAATTCAACTAGGCAAAGATAGGACACATTCTTTTAATTATATCTTAACTGAACATGTGCAGATTTTTATTTTTACTATCATTCCTTAAATAATATAACTGTTATCTATATATACACCACTGACATTGTTCAAGGTATATAAATAACCTTGAAATATTTAATGCATAAGGGAGAACATCTTCAGGCACATTCTGGCATGTTGTACAAGAGAAGAGCACATTCAGACATTGGTATCTATAAGGATCATGGAATCAATCCTCTGAAGATTCCATGAATTGACAGATGAATAATGTGAATGGATCTCTGGAAAAATAAAGTGATAAACATGTTCTTTAAGGAATCATAATGCCATAATGGTTAAGTACAGACAAAATTTGTAGAAAAAAAAAGCACAGATAAGGAAATAACTCTGTTTGGGTAGGGCATAGCTAAGAGCAAACTTTTAACTGGCTTAGGCTACATTTCATGAACTATGAATAAATGAAGAATGGTGGGTAGGGGCTGCTTCTCTTTCATCCCAGTTATATCCTGATAATGAGAGAGTCTTTCATACTCTACAGATCTGAGCTTAGACCACAACAGTCATAGAAAGTTTCCCCTGTCAGTAAGGAAACCTAGATGTGTACATCCTCCACTTTCCCTATGACCTTGGGGGGTTCTTCATCAGTGAGAAGCAGAATAGCTAGAGGAAATGAAACAGTACTAGGTCACTTCTGCCTGGATCTAAAGTTAGAAATGAGTGCAAGAAGTACTCCAAAACCCAACAACCTATCACCTTGAAACCCCTCAAAAATAAAAGTAAGATGTCTTTCTCCCCAGAAATCCCAGACCAGTCTGCTTGTTTCTCATTTAATCAAAGTGGTCACAAGCCTATCGCTTTGTGGTCTCTAGTCATCATGGCCAGGAGTAAAGTTATAGGTCATTTGATTTATCACTGTCATGTGCTTCTTGCCTTGGCTAAGAAGGGAAAGGAGGCAATCCATCAGGTATGGTGGGAGTGAAAGAATGCTGAGAGGTAATAGTTCCTACATGTGTACTCTAGAAGGAATGAAACCAAATTCTGTGTACATTTCAGGATAACAAAAAATGAATTGGAATATACTAATCATATAAAAGCCTGTCTCTAACAATGAAAAATATACAATTATAGCAAAAACCAATTATGCTATGTGGTCATAGCTTTGACAAGGAAGGGAGACCAGACCAGACATGTGGATACAAGTTATGCTTCTGCTAAAAAGCATGGGTTATAATTCACTTAGAGATGAATTTCTCTAGCATTTCTAACAAGTTGCTGATGATTTAGGCTCTCATCTTAAGAACAAAGACTATGGGGCATCAAATTAAACAAAATGAGATGGACAATATGGCATAGAAAGTTGAGGTACAAATGAACAAGACCTGCCTAGATGGATCTCCACTTTGGACTCCTGGAACTAGTTATTTCCTAGCACAGATATAATATACAAGGCAACCCTGGAGAGTAATGAAACATGTTCTTTGAAGTCAATGAGAAAAATGTTCTGACCTGTGGTTTGTTTAGTATAATCATCCTCTGAGGATGCTAAGCCTAGCATCCTCCCTTTCTCCTCTGCTAGTCTTCAAGCATAACAGTTGTGTACATTCTTAGAATAAGTGACACAAAGCATGGATGAATAGCTGGAGAATGCTCTGCCAATAGTATCTTAATGAGAGCATGATTGGGGATGGGTGGGGAGGAAGAGATACTAGATTCTTCTAACTACCTTTGACCACCTAGCTGCCAACCACAGACTTTCAATCACATGGAAACAGTTCCCTCTCAACTTAATTGTTGAGCAGTCCTAGAAATAATGACAATGAATGGATTAGAAACTTGAAAACCATACAAATTTGACAAGTAATAAAGTGTCAGCATTCTAGAATGACAATGGGTTTTTAAAGTACCTTGTCATAATGAGGAAGTAAATTTTCATTTGTGAAATACTTCCGCATTTTTGTCATGATACAAAGACATATCATTTTCCCTAGATGTTGACCTCAGCAATGACTTTTATGAAGCAATAAATGGAAGTATTGTCATGTTATAGACTGTCAATATAGTCTTTTAATTGACAATTCAGAATAAATCAAATAAAAATGTCTCCAGTATATCAATTTACTGTTGAGAGCCAGCCTCTTCTTTTCTGTTGCATTTTGTGGCTTAAGATGTTTATCTTGCTACATTATTCTATGAAGAGTCAATAATTCTCTAGAACTAAAATTCATTCTCTGCAATCTTAAAAAGCAGATATTCCCCCTTACCCCTTACATAAAGCTCTTTAGTCTCTTTACTATTCACACCATTCTATAAACAAGAAAGCATAACATAGGAAAGGCTTCAAAACCCCGATTCATTCTTGATTCTGCAAATAACACTTCTTAAATAAACACTAGATAATAAATTCTTCTCTTTTCCTTGGTTCTCTTATTTTCCAGGTCAGATCTTTCATCTTTTCTTCTGAGTTTCTTCCATAATGCCTACATGTCTATATCTCACCTTTTCACCTCAGCATGTATGTCATATGCTCACCAACATCCCCCCTCTCCATAATTTTTGTCTCTGACTTAGAATGTATAGTGTATAATCTCTAATATATATTTGTGCTATAAATCAATAATTTATAATATTACATAGTTTTCCATCATAGTATGAGCTTACTGAAGCAGAAATGTAGCTCAATGGTAAAACATTTTCCTGGTATGTGTAACGTCTTAGGTTCCACTCTTAGTACCACAAAATAACAATATGTTCTGCAAGCACTTTTAAAATGCAAATTAAGTCTTAAATTTTTATAATACCAATTTGAATGTGTTTTGTTCCCTACAAAATTAACATTGAAGTTTAACCCTTATTGTGAGGTATCAAGAAGATATGGATGTTTTAATCAAGTATGGTGTTCAGAACTTGGGCCTTTGTGAATGCTTGTAACTGAGTAAGGCCATTAGTCTGGAGCCTCCATAATTGAACAGTGACAGCTTTATAAAAAGGAGAAAGGAAACTGACTGCAGGTCATATATGCATACACACACATGTACACATAGAAGTGTTCATTCCTTGTACCCTATGCTACTTTAGAGCTTGATTAGTAAGGTAAATGCCTAATGCATCCTTAGACCTCTAAAGCTAAGAGCTAAACCAATTTCTGAAGTAGAAACTTAAGGGTTCTTTGGAAATTCACTTGGATGGTGTTTTGTTGGGGCAAACACATGAAAGAATGTTCCTCCTGGTCCCTCTCGGACTTGAGTGGAGACTGAAGCCTGGCTGTCTCTGCTAGGCTGTCTCTGCTGCTGATTCTTGTTTGCTATCCCCAACTTTACTGAATTAGACTGCTGGTGTATTTGTGAAGTTTTTGTGAGTAGCTCTAGCTGCCACTTCTGACTTGTGAACTGAACTGCTGATTTCCAGACAACAAAGATGGGAGTTGCTCCAAAGAACCTCTCTAAAGAGATTCACTTCCCTTATTTCCTTTCTTTCCTACTACCTCTCGTGGGTGGTAGGCTAAAAGAGATGTTAAAGCATTTAAGAACCATCATAAAAATAGGGTTTAAAAAAATTAAAGTTACAAATTTCTTTACAAGTTTACACAGCCTTTGGTTGCACTAACTGTAGTAAAGCATACAATAATAGAGCACATTATAATAAGGTAAATAGACAAATATACCAACTCTTTAACCAGTACTTGACAAAAAAGGACATTCTCAATCATTACTGGTTAGATGTATAAATGAGTGATCAGGGAAGTAACTACAAACATTAATAATTTCACTTTTTTGTATGTTTAAGTAAGCTTTTCATTAATTTATGTATTTTTTCACTTTGCATCCCAGTCACAGCTCTGCTCCCTCATCTCCTCCCAATTCCACTCTTTCAAATTCCTCCTCCATTATCCTTTCCCATTCTCCTCAGAGAAGGGGAAGTCCTTCTTGGGTCTACCTCACCTTGGAACATCTAGTCCCAGCAGGACTAAGGGTATCCTTTCCCACTGAGGCCCAGCCTGGCAGTCCAGGTATAGGATGGGGACCCAGTGACAGGCAATACTCCAATTGTTAGGGAACCCACATGAAGACCAAGCTGCACATCTGCTTCAAATGTTCAGGGGGCCTACTTCCAGCCTCTGAATGTTCTATGGTTGATAGTAAAGTCTCTATGATTACCCATGGGCCCAGGTTAGTTGACTCTGAAGGCCTTCTTGTAGTATGCTTGACCCCTCCAACTTGCTCAATTCTATGCCCCACTCTTCCATAAGACTTCCCCAGTTCTGCCTGATATATGGCTGTGGGTCACTGCATCTGTTTCCATCAGCTGCTAGATGAAACCTTTCAGTTAACAGTTATGGTAGATTCCTGTCTGCAAGCATAGCAGGGGTTGGCTCTCTCACATGGGATAGGTCTCAAGTTTGGGTCAGTCATTGGTTGATCATAATTTTATTTTTTAACTCACACAAAGAGACAGAAAGTCATAAGACAGATAAGCACCAAGTACTAAAAAGTCGAAAGCAATAAAGCCCAGGTATCCACTAACCAAAAGTACCTTTTTGAGTTCATGATATTTGAAAGACTTTTCCTTGGTCTTCCTAGGAACACCCTACAGATACTTCAATGAGAATCCTACAAAAATACTCTGGCAGAGAAAAGTTATTTCATTTTTCTCATAGTTTTGGTTTATATCAACCTACATTGTGTGTTCAATAGATTCTCTGTTGTGGCCTTTACCATCATTCTCAGGAAAAGGAGACAGACACAAGAACTATGGTTTTCAGCAACTGAACTTCTCTCTAATTGATTAAGTCCAATGACCACACTCAGAAAAGATAGTCCATGACTTGTAGCCTAAAATTTACTACTTTCTACTTAAAAGTGGAAAAAAATCATATTTTATTCATTTCACATAGATGGATGTGTTCAAGAGATGAGATGTGAGCCCATTCATGAATTTCTTGATACGTTTGTAAACATAAGCAACACATCTAAAATTTTTGGAGTTTTTGTCCATAATACAAACATTATAATATTCAGTTTATTGCATTTGCATTTTTATTAAATAAAATTCAATAAAAATTTAATGGTTTTATGCAAAATACTTAGCCAGGTGCATAGATTATAGTACCTTTGCTAAGCATTGGCTCTTATCTATTATTATCAATATCCTCTTTTTTCAACTCTAGTGAAAAACCCTGAATTATTTGAAGCAAGTTTATGGTGGAGGTAGCCAGGGTATTGATATTGTGACTTGAAGCCATTCAGAAGCTCTGAAGAGCACATTACTAGCTGGGTAAAAGTACAAATTTTATAGTGTGAAATTCACGTTTGCAATGCAACATTGTGGTATACACAGAGATAATAAAGTGATCTCTATAGTAATGTAAGTTAACATACTTATCATCTCACCACAAGAACTACTAAACCATGCAACAAAACCCTAGAGACATCATAATTTCAATGTGTAGTTACAACTCCTAAGCATGCATCCTACAGACATACTGTTTTGTTGCCTCTGAGCAGCAACTCCCAGCTATTTCTTCTCTGCCTGACTTGCGAAGTCAGGGCAAGCATTGTCTGAATCTGTGCTATTTTTAAAAATTAATTATATGAGTGATAAGAAAATGTTATGTGTATATATACACATATACAGTTACAATGGAATGTTATTCATTCTTTAAAACACACACACACACACACACACACACACACACACACACACACGTACACATAAGATCTTGCCATTTGGCATAACAGGGATGTGCCTGAAAGATACTACATCAAGTGAAATTAGACAGACACCATTACTCTTTTCCAGAGATAATGAAAGATAGAAATATCAATAAACTTTCTTTCTTTTTTTATTTTCTAAGTTTTTTTATTTAGAAGAACTGTATTGTAAACCAAACATAGAAAGTCTTATTTTCTTTGCTAGGTTTATTTTTTTTCCAACATTTGTGTGTTTTTTTTCTTTTCTAAGTTTTTTTATTTACATTCCAAATGATTTCCCCTTTCCTGTTTCCTCCCTCCCAGAAAGTCCCATAAGCCCCATTCCCTCCCTCTGTTCCCCATTCAACCCCCTCTCGCTTCTCTGTCCTGGTATTCCCCCCTACATCCAGTCTTTCCAGGACCAGGGGTCTCTCCTTCCATCTTCTTGGAAATCTATTGATATATGAATTGTGTCTAGGGTATTCCGAGATTCTGGGTTAATATCTCCTTATCAGTGACTGCATACCATGTGTGTTCTTTTGTGATTGGGTTACATCACTAAGGATGATATTTTCCAGTTCTGACCATTTGCCTAGGAATTTTGTGAATTCATTGTTTTTAATTGCAGAGTAGTATTCTATTGTGTAAATATACCACATCTTCTGAATCCATTCCTCCGTTGAGGGACATCTGGGTTCTTTCCAGCTTTCTGGCTATTATAAATAAAGCTGCTATGAACATAGTGGAGCATGTGTCCTTATTGCATGCAGGTAAAGCCTCTGTGTATATGCCCAGGAGTGGTATAGAAGGATCCTCCAGGAGTGTCATGCCCAGTTTTCTGAGGAACCGCCAGACTGCTTTCCAGACTTTCTAATGGACTTTCTAATGAAGATTTCAATCCAATCTTCATGTGAAAGTTTAACACAAGAGGATCGATATAGTTACTATACCAAATATTTTATCTCATTAAACTGCTTTGAATATCTACTACCATATTATGGATCTGTCAGCTAAATTGTTGCCTGGCCCCCCTATTAGAATTTAAGCTCTATAAAAGCAAAGAAATTGACCCACTCATTTACAACTACATCTTCAGGACATAGTAGCTTCGTAATAAATATTCATGGAATAAAACAATATCCCTTGATACCTGTAAAATTACTTAGGTAGCATACATTTATACACATAGCACAGACTATAGAGAAATCACTGATGAAGTTCAGTATAAGCAACAAAGTCATGAGGTACAAAGCTTAACCTAGAGATCTAGGTTCCAGACTTGGTTTTGTAATGAAATGTGAAAATTTAGCTGGAAAGAACATGATTTTCACACAATCAATAATACTGTGATAAGGTTAGGTTTTTCCTGCCAGTATTGATTTAGTACACTAAAAATAACACTAGCAGACTTGTTTTGTGGGAAGGACTCTGGGGGACTGGGAATGGCATGAGTAATAGGACTTTTCATAATGGGGACACAATACCTAAGTGAAACATTTTGCAGAATGGAAAGGTTTCTTTTGGTCCATGGTCTCTGAGTTCTCAGTCCTTTGTTTGTTTGCTTTGTTGCTAAGGACTTGTGAGTCAGAATGTCTGGAGTGGAAGTCATGTGATGAGAGAGACCATTTAACAAATTGTGGCCAGGAAGCAGAGGGAAGAGAGTTAGCAGGCAACTGGATATATCTTTTCAGGAAGTATTTTTAGTAGTTTATGTCTTTCATTAAGTCCACTCCTCCCCATTTCACCAAATTCCAATGATGCCAGCATATTATGAACCAAGAGCTCAAGGATACATTGTTAAAATCAGAACCCTTCAGATCCCATCCCTTCTCAAAAGCCCTTGAACCACAGACACATCTTCTAAACATGAGACTATGGTGAGTAATATTAGTTATAAAGAAACAACAACAATTTTTCTTTTGATCTCTGTTCTGTAAAATAAAACTGATAATAATAAATCAGGGCATAATGGGAATAAAATTGTAGGAAATAATAAAGTTGTTTACAATTCAGGTCTTTCGAAACTTGATTACCAGTTTCTAATTTGAACTGCTATGAGTTTAGGCTTCTTACTAAATCTTACTGAAATATAAATTTAACCATAAGTGATGATAGACTTGATATTTTCCATTCTTTAATGCTTTAGATTATAATAAGTTTTAACAATGGGTTTTCTTCACTTTAATGAATATAAAGTGTCATTCTGTGTCTGTTTTTGATGACTTTTGGTTGAAAACCTATTTTATTGGATATTAGAATGGCTACTCCAGCTTGTTTCCTGGGACCACTTGCTTAGAAAACTGTTTTCCAGCCTTTTACTCTGAGGTAGTGTTTGTCTTTGACACTGAGATGTGTTTCCTGTATGCAGCAAAATGTTGGGTCCTGTTTATGTATCCAGTCTGCTAGTCTATGTCTTTTTATTGGGGAATTGAGTCCATTCATGTTAAGAGATATTAAAGAAAAGTGATTGTTGCTTCCTGCTATTTTTGATGTTAATTTTTATGTTTGTGTGGTTATCTTCTTTTTGGTTTGTTGAAAGAAGATTAATTTCTTGCTTTTTCTAGTGTTTAGTTTCCCTCCTTTTGTTGATGTTTTCCATTCATTATCCTTTGAAGGGCTGGATTTGTGGAAAGATATTATGTAAATTTGTTTTTGTTATGAAATACCTTGGTTTCTCAATCAATGGTAATTGAGAGATTTGTTGGATATAGCAGTCTGGGTTGGCACTTGTGTTCCCTTAGGGTCTGTATGACATCTGCCCAGGCTCTTCTGGCTTTCATACTTTCTGGTGAGAAGTCTGGTGTAATTCTGATAGGTCTACCTTTATATGTTACTTTACCTTTTTGCCTTACTGCTTTTAATATTCTTTCTTTGTTTAGTACATTTGGTGTTTTAATTATTATGTGATGGGAGGAATTTCTTTTCTGGTCAAATCTATTTGGAGTTCTGTAGGCTTCTTGTATGTTCATGGGTATCTCTTTCTTTAGGTTAGGGAAGTTTTCTTCTATAATTTTGTTGAAGACATTTACTGGCCCTTTAAGTTAAAAATCTTCACTCTCTTCTATACCTATAATCCTTGGGTTTGGTCTTCTCATTTTGTCCTGGATTTCCTGGATGTTTTGACTCAGGAGCTTTTTGCATTTTTCATTTTCTTTGTTGTATCAATGCTTTCTATGGTATCTTCAGCATCTGAGATTCTCTCTTCTCTCTCTTGTATTCTGTTGTTGATGCTTGGATCCATGACTCCTGAATTCTTTTCTAGGTTTTCTATGTCCCGATTTGTTTCCCTTTGTGATTTCTTTGTTGTTTCTACCTCCATCTTTAGATCCTGGATGGCTTTGTTCAATTCCTTCACCTGTTTTGTTGTGTTTTCCCTTTAGTTCCTCAAGGGCTTCTCCCTCTTTACTAGTGTTCTCCTGTATTTCTTTAAGGGAGTTATTTATGTCCTTCTTGAAGCCCTCCATCAGCCTCATGAGCTCTGATTTTAAATCTAAATCTTGCTTTTCTTGTGTGTTGGGGAATCCAGTACTTGCAGTTGTGGGAGAATTGGGTTCGGATGGAGTCATATTGCCTTGATTTCTGTTAGTAACATACCTATGTTTGCCTTTTGCCATCTAGTTATCTCTAGTGTTAGTTGGTTCTGCTGTCACTGGCTGGTGCTTGTCCCTCCTGTGTGCCTGCAGGCCTATCTCATCACTCTTGGATGATCAGCTTTCCTCTGGCACAGATTGCTCTGGGGCTGCCCAGCTCCTGTGTGTAGGTCAGGCCCTGGCAGACCGAGTCCCATGTGATCTTGCACTCAGGTGTTCTCTGCATTCCTGGCTGCAGCAGCCTACTCAGTGGCAGGAGAAAAGATGTTGGCCTCACCTCTATTCACAGGACTCAATGCAGAGCTGATATCTCCTAGCAGACTAGGTGCACAGAAGGCTGAGGTGGTGCTGAGCCCCTGGGTGCAGGCAGAGCCCTGGCAGGGAGCATCCCAAGTGATACTCCACTTGGGTGATCCCTGCGCCCCTGTCTGCACTTGTCTATTCAGTCACTCATGCTTCATTTTAGACAATAAATAAAATACTTATTTGTTATAACACTGGTCAAAATAATTTTAATTGTGACTTATGATATTAGTGCTGTGCTACAAACGGCATCATCAAAATTCATGCATGGTGAGTTTGCAACCTTAAGAAAGAACTAGAAATGACTTTTCCATAGAGACTTATACTTACCAATAATGGTGAAACAAATAACAAGAGAACATCCTGTCTAAGTGAGCATCACTGAAAAGAAATTTAGACTCTTTCCTTGAATAACATTATTTCTTTCTGGCCTTGACCACTAGCATGAGAGACACTGTCATGTGTTAGAAAGATTCTAGACAAACATTCTAGCCTTGAGTTCTAAGTCAGACTCTGCCAATTTCTTGTCAGGAATCTAGGACAAACTTCTTCACTCTCCTTGAGATCCATTTATTCTATGAACAAAACAAAAACCCCAATACCTCTTACCCCAAGGTTCATTGTGAAGAGTAAAGAAATACATCTGGAACAATACTGGTACACAACTGATGTTCAATAAATATTGTATTTTCTTTTCCTTGACTAAAACTATAAAATAGCACAAAAAAACCAAGTTTTTCCATGTTTATTGCATAAAATCTTTACCAGGTGAAAAAACAAACAGCTTTTGTTTGGCAGCACAATCTTTACCAAGATGTGTTTGTTTTATTCAGAGATGATCATTTGTGCTCTTCTATGGAGATAAAGGAGTCACAATCCAGTTCCCATTTTAATGACTTGCAGTAGCATAAAGGGTCCCACTTAAATGGGCAAAACTCATTCATTCAGCTACATCTGTGGTCTAAACCAAAGCATAAATGCTCCTTAAAATGACTTTAATAAAAGAAAGAAACCTTTGGACAGTTACTGTGTTGTAGCTAGAATTTTGCATCTTGTATGTGTCTTGTCTGAGATGTGACTGATTTGAACATGATAGTCACAATCAAGATTAAGGACAGAATGGTGAAGGTCTCTTTCTTTCTCCAATTTTGCCAAGATCCTAAGGAAATTTGGCTTTTTCTTGAAGTACCCATATAGTATTACGGCTGAAGTCTATCAAAGCAAACCTAACACATTCTCTGTGCCCCTTAATAATATAGGCTCTCAAAAGTTTTTGCTGTGTTAATAAATGGCATGACTAACATAAAGAAGCAGATAAGATTTGCAATAATAATCACTGAAAACATTTAATTAGTACATAGCAACATCAGAATTGCAGTAAGACAGCAGAACTGTGCAGGAAGAGTGGGATATATGTGTGCCTTGAGGAACTAGATTTTGTATACAATCAATTCAGAACATGCAAAAATTGTGTAAAACCAATTTTACACCAAAACCGTGTAAAAGTACCTGAACAATTTAATCCAAGCATTTTGCTTAATTATGAGAATTTACAGAAAAAAATGTCTGTATTTGTTTTGTCTACTGGATGAGACTAGCCTAACTACCTAAAATAATATATGGTGCATATAGAGCTTGATGCATACACAGAACACAGAGGTGTGTGAAAAAAGTACAACAAAGGTACAAGTAGGTGATGAAGACAGACAGATTGCAGGTAAAGGACACATGCATCATGAAAAGTGACATAAACATGTTTTTTAGTTTTTAAGTCAGTTGTGAATTTTTCATTTTCACATGTGTGGATAAGTACATAGAAGCTATAATTGATAATGAAATTTTAAAACCCAAAGTGAAGTTTTATGCCTTCAGAATGGTCATTCCAACCATATTCATTGAGATGTGTAGACTTTTGGTCTGGAAAAGAACATAAGTGGTTACTTTAATCCAGTGCTGTGGCTTATTTTAATATTTGCAAGATCTTTATGATAAATTAAATGAATAAAAGGACCATTCTGTTCAAGATTAGGAGTAACAAATGTTTTCATGGGAATGGGATTTGGGCTTAGAGACCCTTGAGCTATGTTTATGAGGGGCCAGTTAAATTATGTCTACATGTGACCAGTCACTACTCAGGCAACAAAAGGATGGAGTTATAGCAAGGTCCACTGTGATAGAAACCAGTTTAGATAAAGATAGGAATATTGATGTGGTAGGGAGCAGATTATAATGGGGAGGGGTTTACTAAGATAGTCTGGAATTTGTGGGGTGACTGGAAGGATAGGTTCTTTTTTGTTGTTGTTTGTTTTTGTTTTATTTTCTAAGTTTTTTTATTGGAAGGATAGGTTCTATAACACAATCCAGTGTTCTTCAGATTACAAAGAATAATGATGCTTCAGAGAATGCTGAGAAATAAAAGCTTCCTAGCCTTTATCCACCTGGTCTTTCATGTAATATTTTACCTATCTTATTTTATTTTTAATTATTTCTTTTACTTTTGAAATTAATGTAAGTATAACATTTCCTCTCCTTTTCCACTTCAAACACTCCCATATGCCCCTCCTTGCTCTCTTTCAGATTCATGAATTATTTTTTTCATTTCATTTTTGTCTTTTCATTTCATATGTCTAAATATAGCCCTCTCAGTTTACATAATGTTATTTGTGTGCTGACCATTTGATATTAGATAACTCAGTCCTCATGGATATAACCACAAAACAACTACCCCACCTAAAACTCAAAGAACATTGCGGAAGAGGGAGAATAAAGATTGCAGAAGCAAGAGGATTAAGGAGTTTTCTGTGAGACTGGGTCTCCTTGTAATGTCAAAAGTGACACCCATAAAGTTTTACTAACACGAATGTCCATACATGAGCTAAACAAGGACAACAGTAGACATGCCAAAGAGCCCTAGAGGCCTCAACTCTATATAAGATACATTTTCTCTGTGAAAAGATTTTTTTCTAAATTTTCATATAGATAAAGAGCCATAGCTAGAACTAACAAGAACAGATTGACATTTGATGAAGTTATTGACTGGCTCTTCAAGAAGGGAGAAACCTGAGATCATGCCCTAACATGATTACCTTACCTAAATAAAAGATCCCAAGGGTTACAACATGATGCGGTAAAGAGATAGACAACTGTTACAGAAACAAAAAGGTGGTAGTCTTTAAAACTCATCTTTGCTTTTGTGTAATAAATCACTAGATTATGAAAGTCAAAATTAGTAGTGTAGGCTTTACTCTTTGAATGTCTGCTCTTATCCATATATTCTTTACTAATGGAGATTGTTGACTTGACAAAATCTAGAATCTGTCTAATGGGCCTCTGAACATCGCTGTGAAGGATTACCTTGATGAGACGATCTGATATGGAAATACCCACACTGAATGTGAATAGGTACATTCCCTACACAAGTGATCCTAGGATGCATGACATGGGGAAAGCAAGCTGAGCAATAGCACACACTAATTTCATTCTTCGTTCTTTTCTGACTACAGATTCATTTGACCAGCTACTCTAAGCTCCTCCACATTGAATCTCCTCCATAATGACTTTACTTTGAGTTGTGAGCTAGAGTAAACCTCCTCTCAGTTGCTTCTTTCTCATGTATGCTATGAAGGAAATATCTAGAGTAAAAATAGTGTCCTGAGAGCTTGGGGCACAAGAATGTGTCTTCAGCAAGCAGGAAGTGAGAAGCAGACCACTCAAAGAATGGATTAACACACTACAATTGTTTTGTTTTCTTTTTTAAAACAATGCAGGGGAGGAGAATGCTGTGAAAGAAACTGATTATGCTGGGTAGGAAGGAGGTAAAACTATGAGAGGGTCATACAGGATGACAGCACTTTCCATAAGAGGGTCACATAATCAAGCAGGACAAAGACTGAGGAATAATTTGTGGATTCAGCAATATGCTGTTCCTCTTTGGAGACCTCAGTCAAAGATGGTGTCTTAACAGAATGGTGGAACAAAAGATGTAGTTTAAGTCTGATAAAACTGATTTATAACTTTATCTATTCACTTGTCTGGAATTATCTCCTATATTGGCACCCTCATAGCAACTGAAATCAGATAAATGACAAATTTCAAAGTCCCAGTGCCACATGCATATCTTAGCCAGGATTGGCCCATCTCCTCACTGTCTTGGAAGCAGAAGCTCTGTATCATTTTTAAACAACAAAATGAACAAAGAACCATAGAAACAGCTATTACCCAACTAGAAATAGAATACTATGGCCACTCTAGCATTCAAGTGTGATTAACTTTCAAAGACCAACACATTTAGTTAATTTGTGAAGGAAAACAATGACCTACTTTTTATAGCTATGTTCAGAGAACAAGTAACCCTTTCTTTCCTTTTTAATTTTAGATGTATTTATTTCATGCATATGAGTGTACTTGGGCATACATGCCTGTGTACCTTTTGCATGCCTGTTTCCCAAGGAGGCCAGAGGAGAGTCTAGAATCCTTTGGGACTAGAGTTGTAAATGGTTGCAAGCCACAACGTAGATGCAGGGATTAGAATCCTCTGTAAGAACAACAAACACTGTTGGGGCAACTCTCCAGCATGTGAAATATTACTTTTCATAGAATCTTTTTTCCTAGGAAGAAAATGTTTACCCACAGAACACATTTCTTAAAACTAGCATCTTTTAATTTTGGTTAAAAGCATATTTAATTACAAACTAACACAATTCTAACTGAACACTTAATTTTACTTTTAAAGATTTATTTTATTTTTATTTTTTTTTTGTGTATGTGTGAATGCCTACATGGATGTATGTGCACCACATGCATGCTCGTTCCCCATGATCTCCAGAAGACACCATTGGATCCCCTGAAACTATAATTCTGGGCAAACTTGAGCTGTCATGTGGATGTTGGGAATTGAACCCAAATTCTCTCAAGAAGAGTATATGCCATTGACTGCTGAGTCATCTCTCCGACCCCACACTTCTAATTTTCTTTTCCCAAATGTATTGTAAAAGATTAGCTCCTCCCCTCTTCCAACTACAGTGCTACCCATGGATTGTCGGAGTTGATGACTAACAGCAAGAGCAAGTATTTGAAAACAGATACTCTGCACAGGGCTTCATAAATTCTTACTGCTTTGAGTCAATTACCATACAAATAGCACTGTCCACGTTTTCACTTTCTTCAATCTTGATTTAACCCTAATTTGGAATAAAACATAACACTCTCCAACACTTAAAATGTTGTACTAAAACTCTCAATAGCTCATTGATTTTGAAAACTAACTCTGCTGGGTGTGATGGCACCTGCTCATGGCCAGACTGAGACACATGAAACCCTGTTTTCAATAGAAGCCAAAACAAAAACACAGAGGACTTTCTTTGGAGGTTTCTGTCTTGGAGACAAATTCACCATTATGTGTACAAATTGGGATACTTTAGTACAGATGTCAAAAGCTCAGAGGGAAAAGAACCAGAAAGAGAACCTATTAGGAGGAATCTGCAGTGTGGGACTCAACAATCCTCGTGAGCAATAGGGCATGCATGGAAGCGGCAATACAGGATACTCTGCTTCATAGGCAACTCATCAAGAGTATCTAATTTTTTAAAAATCAAATATATGGATTTTTAGTCTAAAATTTCACTTAAAATGTTAACTCAATTATTTTATAAATATCATTTGATCGACAGCCTAGAAACAGCAAGGTTTCCAGACAGGAAATCCATTACATGGAGTAAGCAATTAAAATAAATGGACTGTGTGTGCAGCCTATGCCATCAAAATTACAAACACATGGCACAGCAGAAAGACTAAGTCTATGCAGCTGTAAAAAATCCACAAGATTGTCAAACCTTCTTCACAGTTGTGAGAGCTATTGTCATATTCTTTGCGTCTCTCCTCAGCTGTGTTTCTCTGCCAGGACTATCACTGAACATCAAAATGATTAAGAAGTTTAAAAAAATTCTTAGACACTCTTGAATAATTCATCAATGCAGCTGAGCCTGAAAGGCTCCTTGTCCTGTAGCATAAATACATTATAGACTACATCCCAGAATGAAAAATCAGTTAAAGTATACAGAAGTGAAATGATCTAACACACTACTCTTTCCATTATCAAAAACAGCACATGACAGTTCACTTCTGCTAACACAGTTGCACAGGCTGCCAAGTTTCAGATTCAGTTTTTGCGGGAGTACATAGTTAAATTGGGGGCGGAGAAGGATGTGCAGCTCACTCATGATTTGATGGTTCCACATGGCTGGATCTAAAGCACTACTGCAGTTACTTCTAGTGAGAAATGCAGCAAGGCCCATTCCTGGACCAAACCACACTGCAAAAATACCCAACGTATTACTCTTGTGTTACCCTTTGATGAGAGGATTTCTCATTTTTTCTTTGCATTATGATCTTATCCTAACAGAGTGTCAATCTGAACCATGCAATACACTCAATGAAAGGTTTTAATAACTATATTTAGATGTGTGTATGAGGAGTTGTTTCTCAGCATAATAGGATCATATCTTTAGTAAAGGAGTCAAAGGTTGATCTGCCACTCATTAACTGTAATTCAAAAAAAAATCACTAATACTTTACTGATCAGTGGCCATGTGATAGGCACTATGGCAAATACTGTACAGAAAATTAAGGCCATTGTTCAAAGGAGCTTACTATACCTTCAGCATAGAATCTGAAGGGCTACAGCACATGTCGCTAGATCCTGATAAAATGGCACATGCTCCAGTATTTAACTGTCAAGAAAATCTTGCTTAGCCAGGAAGTGGTGGCACACACGCCTTTAATCCCAGCACTTGGGAGGCAGAGGCAGGCAGATTTCTGAGTTCAAGGCCAGCCTGGTCTACAGAGTGAGTTCCAGGACAGCCAGGGCTACACAGCTAGAAATAAAAAAAAGCTTGCTTAAGAAGAGATTGCTAAACTGGTGCATAGAAGGGGAAATGGAAGCTAGATAAAAGAAAAGTGAAAGCAAGAATAGTTTAGAAGCAGAAATTAATGTAAACAAGTACCAGAAGTTGAGAAAACACCTAGGAATTCTGAAGAACTGTTCATGGGGCCGCATTAGTGCTTGCTATGAGACATCTATTGGGGATTCTCAAAATTCATCCCAGGCAAAAATTTGGAAGAAAAGCTAAGGCTAGATTTTTGTTATCTGTTTATTCATCTTTTTATTAATTTTATTTACATTCCAAATGTTGTCCCCTTCCCGGACCCCTTCCCATAACTCTTCACCCCTCTCCCCTCCCCTTTGCTTCTGAGAGTGTGCTCCCTCTCTCTGTCTCAGTCAACTGCTGGTAGAGTCTCTCAGGGGCAGCCATGCCAGGATCTTGTCTGCAAGCACAACATAGCATCAGTAATAGTGGCAGGGTTTGGTGCCTGCACATGGGATGGATCCCAAGTTGGGCCAGTCACCGACCCGTACTCAGCTTCAAAGTTTTTGACTCAGAATTGTTCCTGTCTACAGGAAATTCAGGGACAAGAATAAAGCAGAGACTGAAGGAAAGGCTGTCAAGTGACTGGCCCAACTTGGGATCCATCCTATGTGCAGGCACCAAACCCTGGCCCTATTAGTGTTTGTTCAGCTTAATAAACAGTTGTTTCACAGGAGGGAGGAGGAATGGGATGAGGAACTGTGGGAGGGGGACCAGGGGTGGCAATGACTGGATTGTAAATAAAAAATAAAATAAAACAGTTATTTTAAATAAAATAAACTAAACAGTAACTGACTACAAAATGTTAAATATTAAGACATTGCATGGGAGGAATCTATCAGTGATCAAATAATCTTGGAAAAGCTATATATTCTTCATATTATATATTGGGGATTTATATTCACATGATTAACATAGTAAGAAGTCCTAATGTAAACAAAGCAATTAGCAAATGCTCTTTTACTCAGGATTAGGTGAAGGTTAGTTTTTATAGTTTTGGCCCAAGGGTAGAATTTTTATTCAGTGTATATGAAATCAGTTCCTAAGAGGTTGCCATTTCCATAGAAAATCCTTGAAAGCCTGATTTATAAGAAACTTAATACCTGCACACCATCATACAGAGAATACCTATTCCATTAAAAAAACTAATGAGAATTCTAACCATAACTTATCTCTATAGTTCTTAAACAGTTTTATAACTACTATGACTCTTTCTAGAAACAGTACATATTTTTAATTTTAAAAAATCCTAACATAACTATTTCTTTTTGCTTGACAGTCCGTATCTCTTTGTTTGCATTTGGAAATTCCTTAAAATAGCCAGGGGAAAACTTGTTTTTCAGTATCTGATACTTATGTAAAGTAGGTAGTGGTATGCTACCATAAAGAAAAAGAATCTACCTAGAGAAGAGTAGTGAGGGAGGTCAGAACATTCTTCCTCTTTGAGGAAGTTTGCACATGTGTTCTTTAGGGACCATCAATTTTCACTGTCACATGTACCAGAGCATATTGTAGGGTCTAGAACTATTCATGTCAGAGGAGAAATTTATGAAGACCAGGACCAGAGCCTGGTGTTTGAAGTGTTCCTTGGTGCCAAAGGATACAGAAGATAATACAAATTCCCATTTTGTTGCAAAAAGATTCCCTAAAGATCCACTTCTTAACCTGACAATGGTGAATGTGGAAGTTTTCATTGTCTACTTCATGGTCTAGAAAAAAATAATTACAAAATGGTCTTTCCTAGAGAAAAGAACTATCCATAAATTTGGAAGAGTCTGTGTATCAGTGAATTTTCTTTCTCTGTGAAAGAATACTTTGACAAAAAATAACTTGGGAAGAAAGAATTTTATCCTAGAAGGATAGAGTCTATCATGATAGGGAAGGCATTGCAGCAGGAACAAGAAGTTGGTCAATGACATTTTCATCTATACACAAAGGGCAGAGAGAGAGAGAGAGAGAGAGAGAGAGAGAGAGAGAGAGAGAGAGAGAGAAGGAAGAAGAAGAAGAAGAAGAAGAAGAAGGAGAAGGAGAAGGAGAAGGAGAAGGAGAAGGAGAAGGAGAAGGAGAAGGAGAAGGACGGAGGGGGAGGGGGAGGGGGAGGGGGAGGGGAGGGGAGGGGAGGGGGAGGGGAGGGGAGGGGAAGGGAGGGGGAGGAGGGGAGGGGAGGGGAGGGGAGGGGAGGGGAGGGGAGGAAATGAGTGGAACTATAAATCCTCAAAGTCTACCCTAGTAACATACTTCCTCCAGCAAGATGTTACCTATTAATGGTTCCATGACTTTCCAAAACAGCACCAACAACTTGAGATTAAGTGTTCAAATCCATGAGGGACATTTATAGGGACATTTCTTATCCAGCCACCAAACCCTGGAAGACCTGTCTTGTTTTTTCATAACTGCTTTATAACAAAACTTAGCATTACCTCTAAACTCACATGAGACTTGTTTACTCCCAACACTCTGACTCTTGGCCTGGGAACTAGCACAGAATGGCCCATCAAGAAAGTTTACGGAGATAAAGTAAAGAGTGGACTAGAAGAAAGAAGAAGAGGCTAAGATGCTGAACATGAAGGCTGCCACTTTGAGGGGAGTAAATCTCTGACTCTAGATACTTAAAATGAAATTCATAAAGTCTTGTACAAATCTGGACCTCTTCATGTAAATATATTTCTTTTGTACTGGTTTGTTCAAAGCAGAGCCTTGAGCCTATTATTATTGATAATATAATCTTATTTTTCTTTGTCTAACACTAAATAGTACACAGCAGAAGTATCCATCTATCTAGTTAAAGAGGCTGGAATGTGGAGTCACTATTTTGGCACAATTAAAACACTTTGTACATGCTTGAGGTTCAATATAATTTCAAGAGACTTTCTAAGGTTGTTGACTGAGTGCAGTGATACTGAAAAAGTGAAATTTTCATCATCTACCTACTTGTTTTGTTAATACTTTTATGGTGACAAAACCCAGAAACCTAATTCAGACAGACTTAGGCATAAAAAATGTGATGTATAGACTCACATTATTAAAGTCTGAGAAAAATCAGGCACAATTGGTGTCAAGCACTCCTACTGAGAATATGTATAATTCCACCTTTAGTCTTCCCTGTTCTGAGTTAAATTTATTCCAAAGGATGGTTATTACATAAGTATTGATATGACCTCAGCACTTTTAAGCTTGGCTTATTCTACCTTAGTCAAGCCAAAATAAGAGTTCTTTCTAAACAGCACCTTAGCCAGGTTGTGGGGCACCTATCTCTAGAAATTATAAAGGGAAAGTGGCTGCCCATAGGCAATTGGACACTGGGCTAGACAAAGCAAAATACAATGTCTGGCTGTGTCCATATTTTATTCTTGTGAAATGAGTCAGAATCATTAAATTTTATTCAGATGCTTTGCAATAAATTCATTAACCTTAGGTTTTAAATATGAATAAATGTCATTTTTAAGAACTTGAAATTAGATTGGTTCACAAAAATTGGTCATTGAAACAAATCAAAAAGCAGAAGCTAAACTTTCCATATGTTTGTGTAATGCTTCATTATACTAACTGAATTTAGTGATAAAATTCTACTTTTCAAAATATTATCATGACAAAGATCATTCTCTTCTTAGAATCAAATAGAACAGATAGGTATGTGTGAATGCATAGTATGAATGTTCATACGCAAATCATAAGTTTCTAACAAATCTGTACCTAAAGACTTGATGAGTATAGATTTTCTGCCTTAACATGGACAAATTTTGTCATATTATAGCCATACAATCCCACACTAGCAACACTTTTGGAAATATTACATAATCATCAAAATGTGTTTTCTGTAGAAAGGAAGTATAAAACTTAGGAACTATGCATATGATGCAAAGATTTCCACTACACATAACACAATTGTAACTCCACTAATCGCCTGATAATTCTTATTTAGCTAATGCTCTTTTGTATTAAACAAATATGATTTTTCAGACAAGAAGGGGAAAATCATACAAAAACATTTCCTAAGTTAAATGTAATAAAATAAAACCCCACAAATAAAAATGTCTCACTTGCCACATGGTTCAACACATTTTGGCCAATACATTTTGGCATCCAACCACAGAACCTCAAATTGGAATAATTACATTTGCAGGTAGAAAGAGTCCTATGTAGAAATACAGCTCTCAGCTGATACTGCCTTTGCTATTTTGTCTCAGCGACAAATGAATAAGCCATGTGACATATTATTTTCTGATTCAAAGGTTTAGAACATGTATGTCTATGAGCATTGTCATAGGCAAAGTGTTAATAGGTTCATGTGCACTTCTTTGAAATATATGGCTTTATTATTTTGCATTATTTTTGTAGAGTTTACTTCCTAGTTTCCAAAAAACATTTAATTGTGAATTTGTTTTATGTTATTTATTTTGCTTCATTATTATCTGTGACTATAAATATATCTTTATTGCCTTTGATAATAAATGTAAATTGGGAAAATATTCCCAGTGAAGGAGTAATTCACAGCATTGTTTCCATTATGTACAATGTCATTTTGATTTGCATTTTGAATGCTTTTAAAGAGCTAGAGTCTCTCAAGCTTCAAGTTTATTTTGACATCTGCTTAATTCAGCTGCTTAATAACAAAGTTACAAAGAAAGTGTGGTTGCCAAAAGAAGTGATCAGTCTGGTAGGATTCTTCATCACATTGCCTTCTGTCTCCCTGTCTTACAGGCTGCCATACAAATCTAACAAGACATAGTAAAGCTTTTGGTGTAGAATCCTGAAGTAGCTCCTGTATTATCTACCTGACTAGTTATCTAGGTATCTTTGATGTGAAAGCAGCTGGATAAAATAAGAAAAGTTTAGGATATGATTATAGTGTTTGCTTCTGTTTAAGCCAACTTTGTATTTTAAAATGTTGATAAGTAAAACATGTATGTTGAAATTCCAGTGACTAGAGTTGTCATGACTGTCTTTTGAACCAAGTAATCACTCTGTTGGGGATTATTTCAGCTGGGTTTGTTGACTCTTTACATGCTCTCATGGAGGGGTAGGAAAGTTCCCAAGAGCCTCATGAGAACATTCAGCTGCTTCCTACCACCTGTTGTATGTAGTTCTGCCTTAATTGCACATGACCTCAGGAAGGCGATAGATTATTTTTCCAGGTCAGACTTGGGGATTGAGTTCCTTCTAGATGGTTATAGGAAATCCCTCCTTTCCTGTGTAAAGGCTTTTCAGGTGTGGTCTATTGAAGTAGGAACATCCATATTCCTATAAGTGACCCCTCAGCTATGCTCTGTTAGGAAGCCCAGACTCATTGGTTCCCTGTGGTAAACTTCAGAGGAATCATACTTTGTTTTGCTATGGGAACCTTAGGAGAAGGGGCAGATACTATATCTCCCTCTGGAAAGCAATTTTGTTGACATTGTGTATCTTACATGAGAGTTCCAACAAAAATTGAATTTCAACTTGTTCTATATATTACCTAGTTTATTCCTCAAAACAAATATGTTATAACTATTTTACAAATAGGTAAAAGAAGAGTTTTTAAAAGTTTAGGCACTTACCTTAGGCACTGAGCCAGTGAGTATAGTGCAAACACGAAAACCCAAAAGTCTAGGTAAACATTGGCATTCTTTGCTGCATATTAAGTGATAACTGATAAGAATCATGGGTATTGGATACTAAGCATTCTATGCATGCCTTGTACATTTCCTAATTGTCTCAAGGAGTAATCTCTATTCTTTATAACTGAATTAGTGGTCAAGAGCTGAAAATAGTACCCAAGAAGTCAGTTGAAAAATTCTGAATTAAATTCAAGCCAACCATCTAAGTTCAATGGTTAATCTCTTCCAATCATAGCACACTGACTTTCAACTGTGACCAAAACTTGCAAAAAATACTATATATTAGAGCATTACACATGATACTTGGAGGGTTAAAACAGATTTGAAGGTATGTCTGTAACCCTAAAACTCCAGAGGCAGAAGCAGGGAGATCATGAGTTTCAGGGAAGCCTGGGTTTCACAGTGGATTCCAAACCAGACTAGGCTACATGGAAAGACTCTGTCTTAATAAACAAATAACAAAAAAATGCTGGAGGTCATGCTTCAAGGTCAGGTCAAGGATTTATCTCTCTTTGTTTCAAATATCTGATTGTCTTAGGATCTTTAAGTTAATAGAGAGATAATAAATATTAACCACTCCTTTAAATTTTTATTTTGCTCATACATGAACAGTATTGTTACATAATGCATTTTTCAAAATTCTGTCATGGTGCATAGTTTTTCACATAAAAATGATACCAATGACTCATTCAGAAAAAGGGAACTAAATAGAAAAACATAACAAATCACGTAAAAGGGAATATGTATACAATTCAATTTTGTACAGTAACTTGGTATGTAAGTAGGTAAACAAAACTTCCTGGATAAATTAATATATAGTGCTTGCTTTGAACCATAAATTTGGAATAATACAGAGTAATATTAGCACAACCTCTGTGCATATCACACTCTGCTTTAAAATTGTTATTTAACCGACCATATCTAGATCATACCCTCCCCACATTCCCTTCCTCTAATTCATTTCAAGTCCTCCAACATACACCCTCCTCTCACCTTTGTGTCCTCTCTTTTTTATAGCTCACTGAGTCTGATCAATGCTGCCCATATATACATGGGTGTTTGGTTAGCCACTGTGGCCTGGGCAACTATCGGTAGTCATCACCCGAAGAAAAGAGACTCTGCCTTTCACAGTAGCAGTTGCCAATAGTGCACCAGTCTCTCTTCCAAGGTCCTACTGTAATTTGTAACTGACATAACCTTGTGAAAGTCTCATGCAGACATTCATAGCTTCTGTGAGTTTATTCACACAACTGTCATATCATGTTCAGAGAACAGCATTTCACAGAAACCCTACCTACTCTTCAGCTCTTGTAATCTCTCTGCTGCCTCAATACTCCTCAAGTCTTAGTGGGAGGAAAAGGAGGCTGATACAAATGTTGAATCTGTATATTAATTAAGAAATTAATTCTTTTTTTTCTTGCAAAGCCAATAGATAATTAGCTTACCAGGTATTTGTGACTCTCAACTGTTGTTTCATATCCTAATTACATGAGGTATTGCCAATCTGTTAACAGTTTAACCATGTTGTGAACATGATCCATCACTGTGCCTTTAGTCTGGATCAGAAAAATTCTATTCTTTTTATTATTTTTTAAAGACTTATTTATTTATTTTATGTGTATGAATACATGGTAGCTGTCTTCAGACACACCAGAAGAAGGCATCAGATCCTATTACAGATGGTTGTAAGCTATCATGTGGTTGCTGGGAATTCAACTCAGGACCTCTGGAAGAGCAGTGTTCTTAATCCCTGAGCCATCTCTCCAGCCCTATTCTTTTTATTATTAATTAATTTACTTATTTTATATCCTCTCATCTAGAGTAAATATCATATATTGTATGGATGCATCACCTGTCAATAAAAAAAAAAAAACAACTATGGCCTATAGGAAAGGGTAGAATAGAAGGTGGGATATCCAGAAGGAGAAAGAATTCTGGGATAGTGCCAGGTGGGAGAGATCCACCTGGGAAGATGTGACAAGATGGACCCTGAGCACAGGTAATCAGCCACATCACAGAATGTAAATTAAGTAGGATAACTAGAGTTATTATCTAATAAGAGAAAAAGCCTAGCTATATGGTCAAGGTATTTGTAAATATATATTGACTCTGAGACTTATTTCTAGGAACATGGGACTGGGAGGAAGAACCAGACAAATGGCGCCTAACTTGGGGTAATTAGAACCCAAACTTGCATCCTAAAAATGCCAGGTGAAAAGGAAAGAAAAGTCAGGCTATCCAGATAAGAGGCCTGGTCTATTTAAAGACAAAAACAAAAACAAATTGAAACCTGGAGGCCCAATAATTGCAACTTCTACCAACTGCGGCACCATTAAAAGCATGCTAGAGAGAGCTAGACTTTAAGTTGCACAGCATAAAGTAGCCCAAAGCACAACGGTTAGAAAGGCCGGGACCAGCATAAAGTGAAACCAGGAGCCGTGAGCTATCTGAATGGCTTAGGCTGGGCTAGCAACAACATGAGGTACAAAATAAAAAGCACAAGGTGTCTGAACTGGTAAAGTATTAAATTTAAGATTGGTAAAAATAAAGTCCTTCGGGAGAAGTGTTTCAATTAAAAAGGAAAAATGCTTTCTATATTTGGAATGGAAGGAAACCAAAGATATATTGCATCTGGATTCCACAAATTTCTTGCTTCATTTATCTGCATACAAATGGCTGTTTTTCAATGATTATAGTTTTGTATGTCCTCTTTGAGAGAGATCAGAATTAGATAGTTTTGGAGAAAGAAGAGACTGAGAAATTAGATACTAGAATAGAGACCATAAAACAAAGGTTGAAAGACCCTTTAAATCAAAATAGGAAACCCTCAGAGGAATACAATCTGGAACTTACAATAACATCAAAAAAATGTAGTCCCAGACAGAAAGGTTCCACAGGGTCTTGAGAAATTAGGATGGCAGCCCATAGATACAATATATTGTTCAGAATCAACATTCTGCTTATTGATCCTAACGTAAAACAATGTCACACAATGGAATGTGTGTTTCTTCTTATAGAGTTTGGAAAATTGAGATACGTACACATGTTGATACATCACACAGTTGATACATGTTCAGGATTAATTTTATTTCTAACAATTGTAAGAATGGCGTGCTCTTAAATAAACCATCTCAGGTACAGAAAAAGTTTTATGGTAATATGAAAATTGTAACATAAGTTCAGAGTAAGTGGATCAAAAGCATTCCTCTGGAAGATATCTGTACAAGCAGCTATCTTGCAGCTAGTGCTGCTTTGTTTCATTTTTTAATCTAGGTCTTGATTTGGACCTCTGTGAAGGCAGCACTATTTTACATGTCTTGATCCTGGGAAGCAGTGATATTGTGTATTTAAAACAGCGTAAGATAGGTCATAAGTATCACACCCCACTCTCCTCCATGGCTAGAATGAAAACTTCTAGCCCACCCTGCCATCCAATAGAGGAGTGTCCCTTCCTCCATCCATCCGTCCCTCCCTCCCTCCTTCCCTTCATTCCTCCCTCCCTCCTTTCTTCCCTTATTCACCCAACCAATCCCCATTCTAGCAGCTTCTACTACAGACTGTGAGGAATTCTGCAGCACAGCCCATTTATACTCATCTCTCCTGACACACCACTGTCAGCTTCCCTTTCCCTCCCTTTCTTCTAAGGTCTCTTTTCACAGTTGGCTACTCTGGCAAGTCAGCTAACTTGTGCTCCTGTGTGGTCTATGGGATCCTGTAAGAAAGCAACTGGACTATGACTTCCTGTTTTCTGTACTCTCACAATTAGAAAAAAAAATTACAAGCAACCAAATTAGCACTGTGTTTTCAAAAAAGTCTCTTCCTGCAAAACAGGTGGGTTCATACTCTGTAAAGGGCGTGAAGTAATTGACATTCGGTCACTGGCTTATCTGTTCCCACCATTTAAATAAACTTGTTTACAAGCTTACAATAATATAATTGAAAAATAAAATACTGCTAATTCTTGTCTGTTAATATCAAATAGCAATTACAAATTTATGTATTGATTTATTGTTATATTCCTTTCATTAAAGTTTAATTTGAATATTGAAGCTGCCATTAGTTTAAATGCCACTGCTACCACCAGATCATGGACAGGATTAGGCTGAATTTGCCAGAGAGAATTCAGCAAGAATGAAATAAAAAAAAAATAGCTCTAGAAGATAGATAAAATGGGTAACTAACCTTAATTGGCATTACAGGAAGCAACTAGGTAGAAAATTGTCAATCAATTTGCTGAAGCAAATTAGAGTTCATTGCCTCAGGTCACCCTTTGCTTTGTACCAAATTTGAGTATAAGCTCACTATCCAAAAATACAAATGTAGAGTAGAATCTATTGAAGGTTGTGCTTCCATGATACTTGGTAATTTCTCTTTGCCATAGCATGGCCCTCTTGATTTACCTCTGTATACCTACATAGGTACTTTGTATTCCAGACCTTCTAAGCCTAACTAGATCATAAGTCCTAGCTCTTTCTGTAAACCCAGTCCTGGGACCAACTGCATATTATGCTAGAAATCATTCTTTATTTCTCCTACCCTATCACTGAGAAGATTGGACAAGAGAACACAAAAGGGCATTCCTAACCACTGTTACAGGGATGGTTAAGTGAAGAGCCTCATGAGTAAGCATCATGGAAGTCTCTTCAAGACAGAGCAGAAAGGAGTCTGGAAGATTCCCTGAGTGGAATGGAGTTTCCAGAGTGTTACATTGGCAATAAAATAAAATAAAATGAAAACAAACAGTAAAAGATCATTGGTATAATTAAGATTCCATATTTTAGGATTCCTACACTTGCAGAGAGGCATAATTACATCAAAACTTGACTCAGGGTACATGTCATTTCCTTCAAGAATGAGTTTTACATCTTTCCCATTGAAACACAATCGTATGTACTTAACATTCCTGGTTTCTCTGGAGATCTGTAGGCATAAGTACATCCACACTGTGCTCCCAACATGTACTAAAAAGAAGTCTATTTTTTAAAACAATTTTATCTTTAAAAGAATCTGACCAGACTTCATGGATATCTTTCCTTTTTGACACATATGTATTTAGTGTGTGTGCATATATATATATATATATATATATATATATATATATATATATTATAATATAATATATAATGTATATATATGTATATATATATAAAACAATATCAGCAATGCTAGCATGTTTTCATAGCTAATGTCTGGTTCTGTCTATTCCACAATCCCTTCTTTCTGTGAAAGATGGGATGTACATATTTTTAATATTACACTACAGTTTTCTCACTATTTGAAACTTCTTGTGCTCATGTAAATATCTGTATGCAGAATGAAACTAGCAAGTCCTCAGACCTGGGGGTGGGATACAAGTTTCTAGGTGATCTACCTCATCATGTTTGCTGTCTAACTAACAACCTCTGCCACTGTAGCTTCTACACAGATGTAACCTCATGAACAGGGAATGCCCTTCTGAGTTGAGATTGTCTTGCCTAGCTCTCAGATTTCATCCCATTATCACTGACAAGGTTCAAGTGTTATGTACCTAAACTTTAGTCTCATGCATCCTTTATCACATGGCATTTCAGAGGTGTGGGGACTCTTACTGAAATTTGTCATTTTCCTAGTTTCTACCCAGGAAGGAAAGAAACAGGCTTGATGGTCTTAGAGCTGCAAGTCTCCTTTGATTTATTTTTTTCATTCTGGTGGATCATGCATAAATATTTCTCTCTTTCTGGGCTCTATTACTTTATGATGGGCTGGGTTTTCCTCTTCCTACAGGTTCTGAGAAGAACCTTGCTTTCACCCTGTGTTTTTCCATGGCTCCACTGATAAATTACCTGATCTTCAAGTTGGATGAGTATCCAGTTCTCAGTCAAGCCAAACATTTTCTTTGTTTAAAGGGGCTTCTGGCTACAAGGGTTAGGGGATCAATTTTTAAATTCAAAGCCAATATTTTCTAAGTCCCTGCCTTTGCTGTCAAAGTACTGACAAAAGTAGTTTGGGGAATTATAAACAAGGTGGTTGAAAATAAGATGGATTGGTTCACTGTTTCCAATCTCCGCATGTCTTCCTCTCTCATATTTACCACTTTGTGGTGCATGTCTCCTTCCAGGGAGTATGTGTACTTGACAGACTCAATATTCAAGGTGAGGACAAGAAAAAATGTAACTCTAACCTCTTGAAGATCTTCCACATAGCAAGTGAATGGCAGGATTCTGGGTGCCCAAGATATAGCCTTCATTCCATATGAGAGACATGTGGTTTTGTCAATTGTAAAAGCACAGCTTAATTGGATGATACTACAATAAAACAATAAATATTAATATAAAAAGTCGAATAAAAGCTGTACTGCTAAACATGGTAGATTAAAAGGAAAGCTCATATACTACAAGAATGAATACAATAAGAATATGAGATTAGTCTTAACTCTACAGAAAAAGAAAATGCACTAGTCACCAGAGAATTACTACAAATTTCCAGGCAAACCCTGAAAGGATCAGAAGTCTATTTTTCTTTTGTTAAAGAGCTATTTAATTTCAGAGCTGTGACAAGAGTTTTAGCAGAAGTATTTTATCTGATAACCTCTGTGGCATTTAAAAGGAATGTCACTGCATGACCCTATTTTAATCTTCTTTACCCCCTTTTAGTTTTCACAGTTCTGCAAGGGATGAATCACTAGCTCCATTTTTAAAGGCAAGAAGATAAAGACTTCCAGTTGCCAACAAAGCTACAATGGGCCTCATTGCTGACATGAAAAATGCCCTCAATGTGTGACTGAAGCAAACCCATGGCAGTGCTTCAAAATCCTCATGTGGAGGGTTGAGAAAAATGCCCCCAGCTCCCTGTACAATTCCAATAAGTGCTGTACTTTCAGTTCTAACCTTATTCTTTACACTCTGTGCTTAGTTGTCATTACTGGGGATTTAGTGGCGTCTGACTCCTACTCAATTCAGCAGTACTTCAGCCCTTGACTGGTGAATAGACAAGCTTATAATAGAAAAGCTGCCTCTTCAGAGAAAGTGGCTCAGCAGGATGTGAGAGGCCCAGGGAGAGAAGCCCTCTCCTTTCAGGAGAATGTTACTCAAGGTGACCCCTTGCTTCAGTCCTCAGACAATCTCTGAGAGAAAGTGAAGTTGAAAACAACAGGAGGGTTGGAAAGAAGTGGCCAGAGGAATGACCCACACTGGTGCTGTCTCTCCTTCTGGCTTTTTCCTTCCGGGTGGATTTGTGCACCTGCCTTTTGGTCTCTAAAGTTCATTTTTAAAACACATGAGTCATTGGGATAAACTCAGATTCTATCTGATTTTGTATTTTAGTGATTTGAAAGGTGACATGAGAAAGACTGCTGTGGAGCTTCTTCTCTTCGAAGATCCAATAGAAGAGAAGATTCCATTCTTTTAGGTTTGCTACTCATTTTATTTAACCTTATAGTAGCCTCGAGAGTATGGCAGAGGTCACACTTAGTTATTTTCATTTACAGGTTGGAAGCAGAGTCAAGCTCAGGCAGGTGTAAAATGCAACACAAGACACAATTAGAATATTTACTACATGACATAGGCCTCTAGCCCAGCTATCATACACTAAACTGTATGTCTCAAAGGTTCCAAAATATGACTTATTTTGTAAGAAAGTGAGTTTATTAGACAAATATATGTGTGTCATTATCTATACTAAATGTATTTCCTGAAATAAACTGTCCACAATAAATGTTTTATAAGGTCGTATAATAAATGACACTACACTCCAAGCAGGGAACCAGGGTGCCTTGTTCAGCCATCATCAGAAAAGCTTTCTCCTGCAAATGATGGGAACAAATACAAAGATCCACAGCCAGAAATTATGCAGAGAGAGACCTTGGAATGCTCAGCTCTAAATGGGATGTCTCCATCAAATCTTTCCCCTCAGGGCTCAAAGGACCTGGTAGAAGAGGAGGCTGAAAGAGTATTAGAGCCAGAGGGCATGGAGAACAAGACGAAAACAAGGCCTTCTATATCAACATGGTCAATGAGCACCTAAACTCACAAGACTGATGATGCATACACAGAACCCTAGTGGTGGGACCGTAGAGCTGAAAGAAATGGATATATGCCCCCATGCCTATCCCAGAAGCAATCTCTAATTGATAACCACTTGCAAATAAAAAGTTAGGTTCCACTTATCAGGAAGTACATACCATGTATATTCTTTTGTGATTGGGTTACCTCACTAAGGATGTTTTCTACTTCCATCCATTTGCCTAAGAATTTCATGAAGACATTGCTTTTAAGAGCTGAGTAGTACTTCATTGTATAAATGTACCACATTTCCTGTATCCATTCCTCTGTTAAGGGACATCTGGGTTCTTTCTAGCTTCTGGCTCATAAACAAGGCTGCTATGAACATAGTGGAGCATGTGTCCTTTTTACATGCTGGAGCATCTTCTGGGTATATGCTCAGGAGCGGTATAGCTGTGTTTTCCGGTAATACTATGTCCAATTTTCTGATGTACCACCAAACTGATTCCAAGGAGGTTCTACCAGCCTGCAATCCCACCAGCAATGGAGGAATGTTCCTCTTTCTCCACAGCCTCTTCAGCATCTGCTGTCTCCTGAGTTTTTGATCTTAGCCATTCTGACTGGAGTGAGGTGGAATTTCAGGGTTGTTTTGATTTGCATTTTCCTGATGACTAAGGATGTTGAACACTTCTTTAGGTGCTTTTCAGCCATTCAGTATCCCTCAGTTGATAAATCATTATTTAGCTCTGTACCCCATTTTTAATAGGGTTATTTGGTTCTCTGGAGTCTAACCTCTTGAGTTCTTTGTATAAATTGGATATTCGCCCAGAAATTTGGAATACCCAAGAAATAATTCACAGACCACATGAAACTTAAGAAGGAAGACCAAAGTGTGGATACTTTGGTCCTTCTTAGATAGGGTACAAAATACCCATGGGAAGAAATACAGAGACAAAATATGGAGCAGGACTAAAGGAAAGACCATCCAGAAACTTCCCCACCTGGGGATCCATCCCATATACAGTCACCAAACCCAGACACTATTGTGGTTGCCAACCAGTGCTTGCTGAAAGGAGCCTGATATAGCTGTTTCCAGAGAGGCCCTGCCAGTGCCTGACAAATACAGAGGTGGATGCTTGCAGCCAACCATTGAACTGAGCACAGGGTCCCCAATGGAGGAGCAACAGAAAGGACCTAAGGAGCTGAAGGGGTTTGCAGCACCATAAGAGGAACAACAATATGAACCAACCAGTACTCCCAGGGACTTAACCACCAACCAGAGTACACATGGAGGAACCTATGGCTCTAGCCACATGGGTAGCAGAGGATGGCCTGGTTGGACATCTTTGAGAGGAGAGGCCCTTAGACCCATGAAGGCCCATTGCCCCAGGGTAAGGGAATGCCAGGTCAGGGAAGCGGGAGTGAGTGGGTGAGCAAGGGGAGGGGAGATAGGATAGGGTGTTTTTGGAGGAGAAACAAGGAAAGGGGATAGGATTTGAAATGCAAATAAAGAAAATATATAGTTTATAACAATGTTAGGTTCCTCCAAGGGAGTCTCACAGATAGGGGAAAAAAAACTGCTCTTTTTTTTAAACGTTCTAATGAGTTTCACTTCATGCATCCAGTCCCACTCATCTCCCCATCCTCTCAAATCCACCATTTGCACAAAACAACACACACACACACACACACACACACACACACACACACACACACACCACATAGAAAACATCTCAACATGGAAGCTGTAGTATGTCACAGTGTGTACCACTGTATATTCCTCTGTCCACATTTCTTCATTTGAAAATATTTATTGCAATGAGTCATTATTCTAGTTTAAGATCTCTTGCTTCTGTAACACCATTAACATTGGGTCCTCATAAGGACTCCTCTTGGTCATCCTGATGTTTCCCTGTGTCATGGAGATCCTGCATCTTTGGATTACCAGGACTGGCCCTTTGCTAGTCCCAACAGTTTACAAACGATAAAGATTTTGGGGGTAGGCCAACTCAGAGCCCTGAATCTGGGCCTTCGTAGTAGCTGAGCTGTTCATCCTACCAGCTCTCCTTTATCCTCACCACCAGGACTAGGTCTCCAGCCCTACTCTGGCTGAGCCACCCACTGCTGCCATCAGGAGGAGGCAGGGTCAGATTTCCTGCTCTCATGCCATTGGGTAGGGGGAGGACATCACCCCCACGCCCACATCAGCTATGGCAGATAAGTGGCAGGGCCAGCTCTCCCTCACTGGCTCATCTGCGCACTTTGCTGCTTAGACAAGGTAAAAGGTCTGCTCTTCTGCTTTCATGATCCCAGTGCCAGCTCTCCAGACCACTGAAGGTGTGCTGGGACATCACCCTACACCCATGCCACCTCACAAGACAAATGGTGGGACCAGTTCTCCCATGCTTTCACATTCTGGGCTAGTTGACTTGTATCTCCACCATTAGGGCCAGTTTCATTGTGCTGTCTGGGTGAGGCATAGGAGCAGCTTTCCAGAGTGCTGCCTCTGATGAGAGGTAGGGTCAGTTCTACACAGCCCCTGGACATCCACTTAGTCCCTGGTGGCTATCCGGACTAGAGACAAACCCCATGTTCTTTAGTGGTAATAGCCACAAACATTGACATCTGTCACAATATAACCATAGACCCAGACATGGTCCTCAGTGGCAGCTCAGGCTGGGACCTCATCATAGCTCCAAGTAGCAGGTCTGGCCACTCACAACAGGATACTCTTCTCCACACTTGGGTCTCCAGTTTTGTCTCTCTTCATAATGCTTAAGGTGTTCCACTTCCTTTCTCTCCCATCTTATGGTCACTCTTGGTGCAGGCTAGCCATGCGGCTAGTGAGCCCTTGGGTAACATCCTCTGTCCTGGTTGTGTGTCATGATAGCAAGTGGGTGTCTATGGTCTGCCTGAGCCGTGAGTCGGAGGGCAGGTCTGTGGGTGGCATAGCAGTCCACAGGTCTCTCTCTTCTTCTTTCCATGCTGCTCTGCCTGGATTTGATTTGATTTGATTTGATGATTTTTATGAGTTCTAAGCATAAAATAGCTTTGGCCACCAAGCCAGGCATCAAGCTAGGATGGCATCTGATCTGCTCCCAACTGATATAAGAATAATACCACCAACAAGTTATATCTTTTCCCATTTCCAGGAGGGAAAACATATTATTATTAAGGGTAGCTGCTAGCTTAGCTGTAGATATCCAACAAAAAACAAACTCAGTGGTATTTTCAGAGGTCCTTGTCTCACAAAGTCATGTTGGGGCTTTCCCTTTTTTTTTTAACTTTATACTTCTAATTTTAGTTTTTCTTCTCTCTTCTTACCCTTGAGGTCCTTGGCATCGATATTATGGCTTCCAGGTTAGTGTATGGGATTCCTGAACGTGTGATCAATTGGTTCTCTGATTCTCATACCTTCTCTTGAGCTCTTTACTGTGAGTTTGGTCCAGTTCTTATGTGTTAATTGTTGTCCTATGTTATTATATTTTATTTTGTTATATTTCATTTTATTTATTATCATCTCCCATAAGCCTGTTTGTTTTCTAATGAGAGTCAGAAAGAGGGTGGATCAGGATGAAAGAAGAGATGGGAACTGGGAGGCATAGAAATATTATGTGGGAAAAATCTATTTTCTATAAAAGGAAATAATAAATAAATAAATAAATAAAGGTGACTAATAAATTAATAAATAAATAAATACAGATGACTAATAAAGGTGTCATCTTGTCATCTAGGGCTTTGTGTTTGCTTATTCTATGTTAACAAAACATATCCCATAAAATGTTCCACTAATCTATACTATTTTCCTCAACTCATTAATCTTACATATATTTGTTTTTTTTGCTTACATGTAAGTGTATGCACCATGAATATACCTTGTACAAATGTAGGCCAGAAGAGATCCCTTGGAACTGGAATTACACATGGTAGTGTGCCTCCATATGGGTGCTGAGAATGGAACCTGAGATCTCTATAAGAACAGCTGGAGCTCTTATCTATAGAGCTATCTCCTCTCTTATGACATGATATAAAATCATGATATAAAATAAAGAAATATTTTCCCCAGATAGGCATACACTTAGGTTATCACCAAAACAATTTATGTGTACATGCTGCTTTCTGCCTAATGTTGTGTCTGCCTCAGTTGTTTTAGATGCATTACTTCTTCCCTAATGAATTCTGTTTTCCATCTGCTTTACTCCACTTTCCTTTGCTCCCATGATTATTTTATACTTTTTCAACAAACAGCAAGAACAATCATTAAAGTTCTAGGCACGATGCTAAAAGCAAGGCGATGAAGATAAAAGCAGATTTCCTATCCTGTCAGAACTCTCTATTTAAACAAAACATGCAAAGAAAAGAAAGCAAAAGAACAACAATAAAAAGTGTACATAAAATATGAAACAAAGGGCCAGCAAGGTGGCTCAGCAGGTATCAGGGCTTGCTGTCAAGCCTGATGACCTGAGTTTGATCCAGGAAGCATATGAAAGAAAAGAACCAACTCCCAAAAGTTGTCCTCTGACTCATAGACATACATGCACACAAACACACACACACATATGTATGTACATGTACACACATACGTGTACATGCATAGACAATACACACATGTGTACATGTGTGTGCACATACACAAACACACATACACACACAAATATGTCAATGCAAGAAAAAAATTTAATGTGAAACAAAACAAAACAAGGTCAGAGTATGTGCTTTCAATACCACATAGGAAAGAGAAGGATGCTTTCTTGTAGAAGGTGGGACTCATCTCCTTGCTTACTCAGTAGAAAGAAAGAAAGAAAGAAAGAAAGAAAGAAAGAAAGAAAGAAAGAAAGAAAGAAAGAAAGAAAGAAAGAAAGAAAGAAAGAAAGGGAGAGAGAGAGAGAAAGAGACAGAGAGAGAGAGAGAGAGAGGAGGAAGGAAGGAAGGAAGGAAGGAAGGAAGGAAGGAAGGAAGGGAGGGAGGGAGGGAAAGAAAGGAAGAGAGAGAAATTTCCAGCACATTAACATATTAAAGTATGTATTAATACAGATGCAACAAACTAGAAGTGCCCGAGACATTCTAGAGGTAAATAATAGTTGTGAATGGGCACAAGAGCAAAGGAATAATTTGACTGGTCAGAATATGAATATTTGCTTAATTTGGACTGCCTTAATGGGACAGTCTAACTATAGGGGATGGAGAGACAGCTCAGTGACTAAACCTGTTCTGCTCTTGCAAAGGACTATAGTTTGATCCCAGCACTGATGTCAGATGACTCATAAATTCCTCCAAATCCAGCTCCAAGCAACTGGGTATTTCTGGAATCTGAGAGCACCTGCACTCCTGTGCACATACCCACACATATACATGCACATGTGCACATAATTAAGAATAATAAAATAAAATATTTACTTAAACGAACAATCTATTTAAATGCTGCATTGCTTCATATAGTTGGTTGATCCTAAATTCTCTTCTGCTTTCATAGAACCCCAGGGCACTATAGCTACCTCAAGCTAATGGTTCCCACTTAATATTGAAACAGTGATGACATTATAGTAAATAGAGCTTGCTACTATGGATGATAACTAGACATTAACAACTTGTAATAAAAAGAGAAGCCACAGATAAACATTTCTACCAAAAAGTTTAGGGGAGAAAATGGGGTTGTTGGAAGATTTGTATGCCAAGTTCTCTCATGAGGGGGCTAGGCAAAGAGTTCTGTGGGGATGTAACATGATGAGGAATCTGAATTCTGTCTTGAAAAAATACTATTGTTGTATCTATATCTGTATCATTCATATATATATATATATATATACATATAATATTTTACTGCTTTAATAAAGCTAAATCTCTAAAGTTCTTCTATCTTTTTCAATAACTTATTCTCAAACTTTGAATCCTCTTCTCTTTTGACATGGATACATCTGAAATCTCTAATGACATATGAATCAAATTATTTAAATTTTTAATACCATTTCCCTGACTACTTCAATGTAGAGTTGTTCCTATAAACTCTTCTCGTCACTGACTATGTGTTCATATCCTTTCTTATAAATTTCTTCTTACTAACTGCATATGCTTTCTACGGAATTCAAGGATCCATACTGGACTGTTAGAACTCTACAGGGAGCAACTCTAACTGGTTCCTAGAAACCCAGCAACCCTGGTGTTCATTCCACTATGTAACTTATTTTCCTTCAGTATTTTCTGTCCCAAGTAATACATTTCTAACAACCAATTACAATACAGTGTCATGTAGTGTTTTAGAAAATGACTCGAAGGCTTTTATTCTCTTCCTTGCTTGCTTTCCTTCCTCCTTTTTCGCTCCCTCACTTTAAGAGAAGTCACATGCTATGTTGTGTGTTGCCTTGTAGAAATACCATATGTTCTGATTTGCTTTCCGTTGCTTTGATAAAACACTCTGACCAAAAGCAACCTAGGGGAGCAAAGAGTTTATCGGTCTTATAATTCCAGGTCACTGTCTATTATTAAGAGAAGTCTGTGCAGGAACTCAAACAAGATATTGAAGGAATAAATCTGATTTCTGGCTCATGCTTCATTTACTTTCTTATATGGCCTAGAACCACCTACCTGAGGATGGTACAGTCCAAAATGTGCTGGTATGTTTTATTTCAATTAACAATTAAGACAATCCTTCACACCCTGCTCAGAAGCCAATCTTATCTAGATAATTCTCCAGTTGAGACTTTCTTCTCAGATAACTCTAGACTGTGTCAAGTTGAAAATTAAAGCTAACCAGGACACCACACTGCAAGAAATATACTTTGTTCTGTGAATAGCCACTCCTGGGGTAGTTTGTGAATACACCTACCTACACCTATCTGAGAACTACTGCATCCTTGTTTCCTGCCTTACACATCAGAACCCCAGGCTTTCTGGTCTTGAGATTGTATTACTCCCCTCCATGAATGTGTACTTGGACTTTCAGCCTTGAAATAAGAGTTACACTATCAGCCTCCTTGGTTGTAAGGGTCTCTGTGTTGGGGTTTACCATGTAGTGGTCTCTAGCCTGCAGAAGACCTGTCTTGGGACTTCTCAGTGGCCAACTTCCCTAATAACTTCCCACCTACACATCTATCTACAGTTTCTATTTGCAATGTTGTTCTAGATAACCCTGAGTACTACAGGAAAAATTAAAAGGCACAGATGATTAAAGTTTACTGATCATGGTCAGAAAACCTGTAAGTGGTAGAACTGCTATTAGTATCCACATTTTCTAAAGTTTAAAACAATATAAAATTGAAAGAAGTGAGTCAAGAATTGAATAGCTTACAAAAGGTCCAAAGCATTTCAGATTTAGTGCCAATATTAATAATTAAGTTCTAATACAAGTTCTAATTCAAATGAAGGGAAAATATGATAAGTTTCATGAAAAGAAAATCCATTTCATGAGCAAGTCATATTCCAGTAGCTGCCTGTGTAGCACTGGTCAAAACAGTTCTGCTTCTTCTTCATCTCTTGCTTCTGTTTGTCTACAAAATGTTAATAAGAAGGGACAGAGAAATTTGAAACACTTTTCAGTACAAGTTGGTTCTTTGAGTCCAAAATAGCCTCAAAAATAGAAGGAAGTAGTGACTAGCTAAAGCATTTCCATGAGTCATAAGTAATGATGTCCCTACCCATAGCAATGCATGAGCTGCATGGTCTATTAACATTGACCTCAGATTGCTAAGTGCTTCATTACTACAAGTAGCCCAGGTAACACAGTTCCTTGAATAATTCACTTACTAAATTTCTAGCTACGAAAACAGTCATTATTTGGAGTTTTTAAAAATAAATATTATACATTCAGATATTGTACTCTACCTATGCAATATGTTCTCACTGTAAAAAGTGGCTATAAATATTATAAATACATATAATAAATATACAAATATCAAGAGAACTCGTGTGAACACATAAATATTTCAAAATAAGGAGTCAGAAGGATGGAAGGGTAAATAGATAACAGACATTACAGGACTTCATTCTACCTAAATGTTGTTTTTCAGGGAATTCTAGGTAATTTGATGAGAGATGTAGCTCAGCAGTAGAGTACTGGCTAAGTATTTAAGAGGTCTTGGATTTTACATCTTTCACAAAAAGGAAAGGAGAGAGGGAAAGGGGAGACAATGAGAGGGGAAGAAACAAGCAAAAAACAGTAAATATCTATGTCTATCAACCTTAAGTTGTATAATATGATACTTATTAAAGTCAAAAGAAGTTTTAAAATATTTTCTTTTTATAAATAATTACTCATCATTGAGAAATGTCTGGAAATGGTAGGAGTTGGATGATCACTGAGTAGTTTCTCATTCCTTGCAATCCTCCTGTCCCCTGGTCATGAATGATTGAGTCTTTCAGCCATGCTTCTCACTTTCTTACTAAATCTTTTGTCCAGTCTGTATCTTGGATGTGTGCAGCTTTAATAGTCGGCTCCTCCACACATCACTACAGAGCCACTGAGCTTCCTTATAGTACCCCTATTACTACTTCACTCATTTATATAGAGGATCATTGTCTGAGACAAAAATAAGCAGCATGCATCTTGTTTTCAGAAGCTCACCATGCAGCTCCACTGCACAGATCTTTGAACCTGAGGACTTTAGCACACAGATCTAAGGCTGAGCTTTTACTCAAGGGCTGAATGATCTCTTGTAACATGTTAAAATATCCCAGATAAAAGTAAATCCAAGATTACATGCTGATCTAGTCTATAATAAACTAGAACTTCTCATATTAAAATGAAAATTAATATTGGATAATACCACTATAAATTGTTACTAATTCAGTAGTCTTACATGGAAGCAAAAAGGACCATAGTAGGTTTCTAATTTCCTGCTCTCTCAGGATTCTGATAAAGTTAAGCTGCAATGGTATTCAGTGGTTTACATTTAGATACACTATAAATCTACTACCTGCAAAGAAATCTTAACTTGGGTTTCAATACACATCATCTAGCTTCTGCCTTAGTAGCAATGCTATAGAAACAGGTGTCTAAAGTTTCCAGTGGGTCACCAGGACTGAAGGAAAGAAACAAGAATAGGAAACTTTGAAAAGAAGGAGAGGAAGATGAATTAGAAAAACATTATTCTGTATAAAACTCTGCCTAGCACTGACTTGATCTCTGGCTGGATTTGTCCTAGCAAAGAAGCTGTGTGAAAGTCTTCTCACTGCTGTATAAAAGTACCTCTACTTTTCTACAGAGAGATAGAATGAAGAATGAGGTAAGAAGCCATAATATTCTCATGAAGGGATGTGGATAAATGTAGGTAAAACTTGCAGAGGGGCGGGGATCAGCTAAGATAAGACAGAACTCAAGCAAGATATTCATCATGGAAAACGTTTTCTTTTCATGTTCATTTTCTGAAAGAGATGGGTAGAATTGTGAAGTGAAAGTCTCTCTGCCCTATTATTGCTCTTGAATTCCCAGAGGTTGCTTATATACCAAAGGGATCTTGAAAAGTAGAAAGTGATTCAGTAATTGCATTTTAAGGCTTACACAAAAGCCAATTCACTCCATGGACTCTTTATACTTGGGAAATTTAATTTGCTTATTAGATAAAATGTTTCAGGAACATAGTCTGTTCATACCTCTCTACTATTTTAGTTACATTGTAATCAGAAGAGAGAAACCAGACAATAATCTGAACAAGGGAAATATAAAGAAGTAACAACAGGAGTTGAAATCACAATAAATTGAGTAAAAATGGTGGAAGGGGAGATAAAAGTATACAGGGCTGCTGGTGGAGGCTTCTCAAGAAAGGAGGGATGGACCTAAAAGAATCTTCAATACACTCACTAAAATAGCAGAGTTGATGCCCATGGAATGGTATATGACTTCACTGTGTTGTTTGGGGCCAAGGAGGACTATGCTTTGTCAGGTCGAAGGAAAAATTCTTTCTGGAATATTGATGAATTCACTGGAGGCCTACTCAGTTTGTTGGTGACTACCCTGAAGCCCATCTGGGCAGCAGCTGATATCAAAGGAAGCCACCTGAAAGGCATGAGGTAGAAGGAGTTATGGTTGATTTGCTGGTGAATAAACAGTGTACCCTCCACTGACCCTGTTTAACAAGGCCCATCTCTGTTATTACAGGGCAAGGAAAATGGTGGGTTGGGGATAGAGTCAGTAAATTAATAGCTGGTATATCTCTCTACTAGCTAAGTTAAAAGTTTTTATTCCATAAAATACATTTGTCAGGTATATATTACACTGCTGTGTACACACACACACACACACACACACACACACCAAATGATACCGTTTTTGTGAGGACTGAATCACCATTTACTTGAAAGCTTTCTTCTCTCCTGTGTATTTGTCAGTGTCTATGATTTCAATATAGACAGACAAAAAAAGAATAAATTCAGAAAGTACATCATAACTCCATTTGCTTAAAAAAAAACTGAGAAAATATTTCAATACACCTTATGTGTTATGACTGAGGGACTCAGAGGGCTCTTGGTACCCATAGATGGCAGCAAAGCGCAGTCATGTACTGAGTACCTTCAAGCCCATCGTTTTCAGATGCATGCATTTTTCTCATTCTTTCCTTAATACTCTTCCATCTTCCAGTCATTCTCTGATGAATTAGCTACTCTGGAAAAACAATTTTAAAGAATTATAGATGAATGTTAGCAGGAGTAAGTAACAAGAATGCCAATGTTGTTCACAGAAGTAAAGAAATGCTTTTTGATATATAGCAGAGGTCAGCAAATGTTTCCAACAAAGGGTTACATAGTAAAGAGCTTAGACTGTGAGGCTATAGGTCCTATGTGAAACTGCTCAATTATGCCCAATAGTATGGCTACAGCCACCAGCAACATGTGTAAGACTGTACTAGGCATGGTGGGGCATATAATTTTAGCACTTCAGAGGTAAGGGGAATCTGTAAGTTTAAGGCCAGCCTGGTTTACATAACAAGTTCCAAGACAGCCAGGCCTACAATTTGAGACCCTGTCTCAAAAACCAAACAAGCAAAATAAAAATCTCATTCTGATAAACAGGTGTAAGTCAGGATTGCCTGGCTTATATGGCAGCTTGACAATCTCTTAAACAGAAAAACAGCAGGAGAGATGGGTAAAGAGAACACTATACTAGGGAGAAATAGGAAGCCCAGTAGCCTATGATATCTATGAGATAAAAGACTAAAACCAATCAGCCTTAGAGTTCATCAGTTTTAAATTTACCCACAGATGAATACAAAACAAGAAAAATTTTGGCCAGCCTGAAACTTCTGTTTACATTCTAAAGCCTCTGCTTTCCATTTGTGAGGTTAAGAAATTCTGTTTTAACTATCCAGATTTTAAACAACCTGATAAAATAAAGTCACAACTAAAATTGTCCCAATTGTTAAATGACTTCACCAAACATCAGAGTCTATGTATGTTGGCAATGGCCTTCCTGGCTACTATCACAGCTCATCAAAAAAACTTTTCCTAGTGCAAAAAACTCATACACATTATAATTATATTTAAAAATAACCTATTGTATTTTTACATTTAGAATCTAATCTATTTGCATATTATATGCCATTTAAAATTTCAATATATACTGTTTTCTACTATAAGTTGATGAAATGTTATACTCTAACATTTAATCACTAACAAGTAAAATCTTTTTAATCACTAACAAGTAAAAATCTTTCCAAGAAATACACATCATGGATGCTAATATCTTATTTGACAGTTTAGTCCTAATACACTTGAATTAGTTTTGATTGTCTGTGTTTTCAATGTAGCTTTCTCCCCTTGCTTGCTTCGAAACACACATAACATACTTTAAAATTTATTCTTTTAAAACTTTAAAGCAAGACTTCAAGGTTTTGGACATTGTATACAAGCTGACCTCATTTGTAGGTTGCTAATGAAGCTACTATCTACCTCTGGGTAAGATTAAGGATTTCCATTGAAATAGCAACAATCATTGTTCTATATTTCTTTTCACTGAGTAAAGAAGGCAATGCAACTTTGTACAAGTCTCATAGAGCAAATGTTATAGATTCTCACCGAATATCTTATACCTGCAGATGGCATTGCATTATTAGTAGGATGGCCCTTCAAAAGAGGTCACTTTCTAATACAAATTTGAAAGTTATTCGGCTTACGATATTGTTGAAAGAGGACATACCCTTCTTTGTTGAAAGATGATCAATGTATTTCTTGTCATGGACAATATAGAGCTCTCCTTGGTGTTCTCACACCTATCATTCTCTTAACTCAATGAGAAAGAAAAACTGTAAGACAGCTGGCATTGTCTCATTGGATCTTGCTAGAGAAACTCTAATACTTGACTGGACACAGTAATACTTGATGGAGTTATTAGTTATTAGTGCTGAGTTATGTAAGTTTTCTGCTTTTCAGGCTGAAATATTATAGTGGTTTTATGATTATTGGAAAGAGTCCCAACAGTGCCTCCTTCTTTGTATAAAGCAATCTGAGCAATATTTCCTCAGTGATCTTTTTACATTTTTATTTGAAACAAAAGAAGATCTTCAATCTGCTAAAGAATTGGATCCAAAATTTCTTTCTCTAAGTGAAATAAACCAGACACAGAAACACAAACACTGCCTGATTTCACTTACATATGGAATCTAACATAGTCAAAATCTTAGAGGCAGAAACTTAGAATGATGGTTGCCAAGGACTGAGGGGAAAGTTAAACAAAATACATTAAGCTTCAGTAAAAACTAAAATGTTAGATACTCTGGAGCCCTTCAATGGCAAATAGTGTCTACAGCTAACCATACTGAATACTACATACTTAAGGACAGCCAAGAAAATTGATAGGATCTTTGGTAAGGTAGTCACATAATAGTAAAACAAGCAAGAAAAAATATTGAGATATGATTGATAGGTTTACTTTTTTTCTTTTTTTACTTTTTTTTTGTTGTTGTTGTTTTTTTTTTTTTTTTTTTTTTTGGTTTTTCGAGACAGGGTTTCTCTGTGTATCCCTGGCTGTCCTGGAACTCACTCTGTAGACCAGGCTGGCCTCGAACTCAGAAATCCTCCTGCCTCTGCCTCCCAAGTGCTGGGATAAAAGGCGTGTGCCACCACCACCAGGCTGATTGATAGGTTTACAGCATGGATTATAGCAGTAATTTCACAGGTGTATACTTGACCCCAAATATATGACATTATATAAAAACAACCAAATATATATTAGGAAGCCTATTATGGCAGATGCATACAACACAAAATGAACACTTTTTAACTTACACTTAGCTCTTTCACAGGCAGACAGGATCTTCTTAGGGACTTTTTTTTTGTCAACTTTTGATGATTCAGACTGACATTAGAAATGCCATGTCATTATGTGTTTGTACAACAATTTTAGAAATGGCATTCTTGGGGAAACACATTTTGGATGGGAGGTACAAGCATGGCAAGTTCTATATTGAAGCCCAACATGTTATTTGGGCCTTGTATTTTCCTCTCTTGATACAAACTAAATGCCCACATCAATAGGCTGGTTTTCTATTTTACAAGCTAGACTACCTTTAATGCTAGAATAATCTGTGGCAAGGACTTTTATGTAATCAACTTAAGGGAATGCTGAATGTACCATAGCAATCACAATGCAGACCAGTCCTTTGCTTTCTAAAGCATTTGACCAAGAATATACACATGTTTATTGATGTGCAATTTCTATCATTGTCACTATCAGTAAGCTTACTGAACATATTTGGTGTGAACATCTAGAAAAGCTATGTATTTGAATTTAGAGTCAAATCACTTCTGAGTTCATTTGTCAAATTTGGGGTGTCCTCCCACCTCTTCCTTTCAAATTTTTCAATTGAAATGATGGACAATCTATAGAAAGCTCTACATCTAGCACTCTCTATAACACACAGAAGCTCCTGAAGGTCATTCTAACCTTGGGCACATTGAGGGTAGGGATCTTCAAGATGGGTTTTGCTCAGAGAAAGACTAAGAGTATTTGAATTCCATCCTTGGAAGACTGGGAGTCAAACATAAAGATAAAAGCAAAAATTTCCTTCATATATAGTTCTCCTTTCCAAAATTTGACATTTTAGGTACTGTCTGAACTTCACTGAGAGAAGAGAAGGAGACAAAGACTTTGTGAGGTCTAGTGACATCTCAAGACTACCAGGTGAAGGTACAGAGTAGAAGAAAGCTCATGAACCTCCATTTGGCCCTGGGGTGGTAACAGCTAGTTCTAGTTAATGGAAGAGAGCTCTATACATGACAGCATCAACAATCAGCCTCTTTAAGTGCAGGGACTCACCTTCAGAGCCAGTGAAGAACATATCCTCATGCACCTAAGAGAAGATTCAACAACAGAGCAGAAGAAAACTGAGATATTACTGGGTAAATATTCATGCGCCATTCCTAGGAACCACCCGGAATGAACTGATCAAGCAGAAGGGTGATGACACATATGCATTATTCACAAGGGAAAAAGAGCCTGTGGGTTTTTTAATAATTAAGATGCCCCATTTTCTAACCAAAGCTGAGGAAATTCCCATTTAATGACTTTAAATGCCATCCTAAAGTCATGTCTCTATCCAAGACCACAATTCTGAACCCAGACAATGTATTGAAACTGCAATCTGGATATCAAAAGATACATATCACATATGCCACACTTCAATATGACAAGATTTTCAATATGACAAATTTTTAAGGCCAGACTGGGCTACATAGTGAGGCCTAGACTTAAAAAACAAAATAAAAGCATTTGTTACTTCAACAAATATTCATGGTATACCAACCATAAATGCTCATTCTAACACTGTCTAAAATATAGTAATTTAAGTTTGAAGGGGGCCAGGTGGCTTTAGGGGTTATGACACTTGCTGCCAAGCCTGAAAGCCCAGTTCAATCTCTAAGACACTCGTGATAGAAGAAAAAATTGACCCCAGCAATTTGTCCTCTGATTTGCACATGTATACTATACCACATGCACACACACACTCACATACACATATATATGCACACACACATTCACATACACACATACATGCACACACAAACATTCACATACATGCACACACATATATTCACATACATACACACATACAATAATTGTAATATATTTTAAATAACATTACTAAAACGTATGCTATTATTCTAAAGACAGACAGATAAATTCACATTTCCAGGAAACAATCAACTGAAGGTAACTGACAAATTTACCAACTATCCCAAATTCTCCACAGCCTATATCTGAGCAATTAGTAGGCTAATTTCAGGACTACTACTTTTTCCACTGTGCTATAGGCTCAAAGAATAAAATCAAATGTTAGCTGATCCAGACAATAGGCCATTTTATATGTGAAAATATGCAAACTTTCCACTTTCATCAGCCAAAATTCATGTATTTCCCTTATCCCTTATTTAGTCCATTCTAACAGCTCTGCTTCCTGGATTTTTTATGGACATTGACTATTCAAACTGCTTAGCTGAGATCTAAACCCCATATCAGAAAAGTCTTATATTAGAAGATTTAGTGGGCCAGTGGGTATTACAATTTGATAACATATAAGTGCCAGTGTTTAAGGGGCAGGTAAGGGCCCCAAACAGTTTCAAAGCAGTGACATACGGAGAGGGTGTGTTCACTTTTTGCTGGTTATTTTACCTCTTCCCCAGAATAATATAAATGAAGTCAGACAAGCTGGATAGAGATGATTTCACAAAAGTTTGCTTGTCCAATGACTATATATATTATGTGATGTATTGAGCACCAGGTGATAATATGACACTTTAAAAATGTCATATGACACAGTTTGGAATCAAGGGCAATTCAGAAATTCTATTATCTGAACAACAATTAAGGTTGCATGCTTTGTGAATCAGTGTAACTGCCAAGAGTTTCCTGAAATCTTCTAATAGCCATTATTTCTAGAAATGTTCTAATAGCCATTATTTCTAACATCCTAAAAGGAACTCTCAAAGATAAATAATTTTATGAGAATAAACTTACAAATATTGACATTTCTCCTAAAGAACATCTCTCTCTAGGTAAGTTTCTTAGTCTTATTACTGTGAACATATTAGGCCACATATTCTGTTAGAAGTTACCCAATACACTGTGAGATGTACAGAGGATCTTGGCCTCTGCTGGGAACACCTTCTCAGTTTAACAATTTCAAATGTTTCTATGCATTTGCAAAAATCTCATGTTATCATGGACACAGAGAAAGACACAGAGGAAGAATACTGTGATTTGGAGACATGAGCTTGGATGTGGAAAAGAAACAGGTAAAAAAAAAATGCTATTTATGTGACATTACTGACCAGGCAGTAAAGGAATTAAGAACATTTCCATTCACACTGATTTAATTTACCACAGTCCTATTAGATTTTAAAAATGAAAATAGCAATACACTTTCAAAAGAGTTGTTCTGACAGCACAGTGAGACAAATTATGTAGAGTACTTGGTATGTTATTTAACACAAAACACTCAACAACTGTCAGGTTTTATTATGTTAGGAGGTTGACAAGACTTTTCTTTATCTTAGTGCCCCTACCTCCCCTTACCCCCACTCCACCCCCATCTTTCTCCTTCCCTTCCCTCTCTCTATTGTATATAGGTCATCACACATATTCATGAATATGAATCTATAAAGCTAAGAGTTGCATTCATGAAGGAATATGTATGTAGACATATGTGAAAAGGCAGGGCAATTAAGCATAGCACTGGCATGGATGAGTCTGAGTGTGTGAGAGTGTACATGCAGATGGAGGAACAGCAGAAGACTGACTCATACCATAATGCAAAACAGATGTTAGTCTGTTTGATAATTTTTAGCAGATTAAAAGAAAGAGTTAAGTAAACTTTATCTGGCATGTTTGAAGAATAAGGTAATCAGATGCTATAATTAATGGAGTGTTAGCACATAGAAGCAAACATGGATTATCATTTTGAAACTTTTAAAATGTCATAAAATATATTTTACACTAAGACTTACCAGGATGATTAATTCATTTTATTTCAACAACTATTTAGAAATCATTTATCCTTTTCTTAACTATGCCAAGCATAGATTTAATTCTTTCAATATTCAGAAACCTACTTCAAGGAAATGGCTTTAAATATCTTTTTAGAGATATCCAAGATGGAAGCTTATACTGAGTACATACTCCACACACATGAGCCAAAGATGTTTTTGTTAAATCTTGACATTGTCACTTGGTTCAGTTTTTTTTTGTTTTGTTTTGTTTTGTTTTTTGTCCTGTGAGATAACACAGAACATAATAGCAGGAGGCAGGGAATAGAACAAAGCTACTTGCTCTTGGTGGCCTAAAAAACAGAGGTAGGATGAACAGACAGGCTCGGGCAGAAGATACATCCCAAAGGGGTTGCCTTCAGTGACCCAGAGTGTCTAACTGACCCCGCCTCACAGTCTCCACAGCTGTGTGGAATAATGCTATTAATCTCAATTCTATCATTGAACAAGGACTAACTATGCCAAATCCCTGATGATATTACTGAACGTTCTACCTCTAGACATGACATAAGCCTTTGATGAGAAGGGAACTTCATATGTAAACAAATGAAAAAGTTTTTGCCCACAAGGTCATACTCAATGCAATCGCTACATGAGAATCCCATTACACTGCATTACAGCCTGCTTCAAACACACATACAATGTATTGTTGGTGCTGTTGGTTGATGTCTACAAATACAATAAAGCAAATCCTTCCACATCAGATCCTAAACGCACACAGGTTAGCTTTTCCACCCTTCACCCAGCCTGTCCTCACAAAAGAACAATTTTAGTTCCTTCCATCTCCTCCACCTGAAGGGCATTGGGGCTGTTGTACCACCTACAGGTCTTGTTTTTTCACTATTCTCATCAGATGTAGTATCTGGACAAGAGACAATTCAGCTGTTATTTGCCACTTATTTTCTTCATCCTAACCAACAAACATTCTGCATCAGTAACAAGCAGTATAATATTTGTTAGTTTTAATATGTTTCCATTTTATTTCAATGAGATGGATACAATCAGTAAACATATACCCTCCACTGTTTCAAAATGATGTCCTCTTGGGTTATTAACTCCCTCTTTTCCTTCCTCAGTTCATCTTCCATTGCTCAGGACACCTCTGTTTGACTCAATAATGTCAGAGCATCTTTGGCTATTACAATTTCTTCATAATAAACAAACAAATAACAACATGAGAAAGCTGATATTTGAATTTTTTTTATTTCCACATTTTATACCATGATGATTCTAACAAAATAAAAAGATAAGTGCTTCCCAATTCTAAGGAATTCTTTCTTGAGATTTAATAATTTCTAACTTAAGAATTAGAAAAAATAAAAGGAAGTCCTAATTAGTGGGTTTTCCCCACTAAATTTAAATTTGTTCTAAATTTAATTTGCAGTAAATAAATGTAAATGTTAAAATCACTTATATGAATTTAAACATCTTAATAAAAACTCTCAACACTGAAACAAATATGCTTTCTTTACAAATTTTCTGTGTACTAATAAGCCATGAGGATCACTTTGACAATTTAGATAAGGTGCTTATGTTTGAATATTAAGTATCCTGCAAAGGGCTCTTGTGTTGAAGGCTTGGTCACTAATAGAGAAAATTCATAGAGGGACTTTTGGGAAATGATCTGACTATGAGGGCTGTGACCTACTTAGTGGAAGGATCTAATGTGAGATGTGAGTCCACAGATGGGTGATAACATTGAGGTGTTAGAAACTGTTAGAGATGAGATATAGTTAGAGTACGTTCCTGGGTATCATGCCCGTGCAGTCTATTTTGAACCTGGCTCCTTCTGCTTTTTCTCCTCTCCTCTTCCTCCTCCTCCTCCTCCTCCTCCTCCTCCTCCTCCTCCTCCTCTTCCCTCTTCCTTATCCTTCTGCTTCTTCTCATCTTCCAATTCCCAGTCGGTCTTTGTGAGCAGTCTCCTCTCTGCACAGTTTTTATAGATATCTGGCCTCATTTAGAGCCTAAAGGAATGATCCAACTGACCTTAGGCCAATACGTCTAAAACTTGAAGACTAAGTGAACTGTTACTCCTTTATGTTTATTCTTTGGAACGTTATGTCACAATGATTGAAACAGTATATTACATAAGGTAAATTAAAAACTACCCTTCAGCAAGGGTTGGGATGACCAGACACTTCGCCGATATACTTTTGATTACATATATGTTGCTATTTAGTTTCACAGTACATAAATTCTGTGTTTAAAGTTACGTACAAATCTTAAGCTTTAGCTAAACGTAACTTACTAACACTGACATTTCATTTCCAAGATTTGTTGAGAAGGCTCCCATGGCAAGAGCCTTATCAAATATCCAGATCTTGATTTCTAAATCATTTTTCCCCAACAATCAAAACTCTATAAAGAAATGGCTGATTTGAGGGCCAAGGCAAAGAAAATATGAGCTTTATATCTTGTGGCAGACAGTGAGAAATTCTTAAACACTGATGTCATAAAATACAGAAATAACAGAGCCAGCTTCTTCTAGCCAAATATGGGATATGGTAAACATGAAATAAATATTCCAGTGGCTACAATTGCTAAATAAAATAAGAATCCATGAGTTTGATGGGAGGCTATTAACATATGGTTTAGAGGAATCACTAGACAGATTGATGTCAAGTGTTCTCTATTTGTTCTTAGAAAGATAGAACATTCTTTTATGCTTCTGTGGTACAAACTCTAAATCCAATATCTATCAAGAAGATACGGGAAAACACAACTGAGAGGACAACACTTCATAAATAACGTGCCCTTTCAGAAATATCAAAATCAAGGAGAATAGAAGTAGAAAATGTCTCTATGATAAAAGGGAAAAAAACTTAAAAAGTGACAAGAACTAAATGAAACATACTATATTGGGTTACGTTTGGGGACAATGAGGAAGTATTGTGAAGTACCTTATTGGGAACAATTGCAACACTTCACTACGGAATCTGAGATAGTAAAAATATCACTTTAATGTTAAACTTGGTAATTTTAATTTTTTTCCATATTGTGTGTGTGTGTGTGCATGTTCATGTCAGGACATGCTTATGAGGTCAGAGAACAACTTGAAGTAACCATGTGGAAGCCAGGAATCAAACCTAGGTCATCAGGCTAAGTGGCTAAAACCATTATCTGCTGAAATATCTCTTCATCTCCAATTTGCTAATGTTGATTGCTTTATTATAACTTACTAGGGAATATATTTTCTTATAGGAAAAATAATGAATATTTAGAAAATTAATGAAATTACTTAAAAATTAATATATATGTATTTTGTCTATATATGCACATATGTTCATATATAAATATGGACCTGTACATATATATGTAGAGATAGTAAGATGCACATGTTCATGCCAAAAGCACTCACATTGAATAGTAAAACCCTGCAGCAAAATATAAAGAAATAGCTGCCCTATTGTTATACAGTTCTGTAAGCTTGAAATTATATCTAAATTAAAACATTTTAAAAAATTATCAGTTATTTGGTCAGACCCAAAATATGGACAAAGTGAAACACCAAATTCTGCTATACTAAAAACTTACTATGCTATACTCATTATTTAGAATATAGATCAAAGTATTTGAAGCTGAAAGTCACACTGCCAGGACCCTTGCCTTATAAATATATAATAATGAGCTACTTATACTGTTATTTATACTAATGGCATTTTGCTTTGCAACATTGAAGTTTAAGTACTAAACAGTTTAGCATGATGCAACACTTGAACATTGGGAATTTTTATATTTATAATAACTCTGTTTACAGAAATGTTTGGGAATAGGTCAGATATTCTGCCAATAAATGTAAAAGAGTACGTAACAGTCTTAAGGACTCAATATTAGAACTGTGAGAAAGCTTTTCATTCTGAAGGCTGGAACAACTAACCTTGGGCTGGAAATACTTTGGCTATATGAACAGTATCTAATGAATTGTAAAATATATCTCACTAATTTTTTTTTGCTATGTAAAATTGCATGCAGTAGTTTCATTTTTTCTGTGGTGGGTTATTCAGCTTGTTTCCACTTCTGTTTTTAGACAAAACTTCACAATTAGGCCAAGAATGTTTGCTTTCATATTGTTTCTGAAACCAGACTTTCATAATTAGGCCACAAAACAATTTAATAATAACAGACATTAAAGAAATGTAATATTTGAAACTCATATCTAGAAGATTTGGCAAAAAAGGCTCATAATAACTTGACAAGTCAGAAGAGTTCTAGCAGACAAAATCTGAAATTGTTTTTAAGGTCAATTTGCTCATTTGACTTCTTGATCTTTTCCTGCCCTGGCCCCAACTGGGGCACACACTTAATTCTTTTTTTTTTTTTTTTTTCTGAGTCTTTGCTTTTTGAAGAAGTGGAGACTGGAATATAAACCAGAGTTAGACACTCTAGTTTGCAGAACTATATGGTAGAAACAGAAAATAAGTATATTTTATCATCTGAAATCATAAAGTAGACCTAGATAATCCTCAATAGTTTGTCAACAGCACAGAAAATATGCCCATAAATATTACCAAATTAGAAGTAGGAAAGTAGCACTGTAGGCATTCCCCAGGTAGGAAGGGACAGGCCCTTGGAAGGGGGTGAACTCCGACTGGATGTCCCTGTTTGCTGGAGATCCCAGATTATAATCCCTACTTGGAGAGCCCCACAAGTTTTTTCATTGCTTCCTTCAGGGATGGACACAGAATTGAGGAGACTGCTATTTGGGGGAAATCTAGAAAGTGCCTCACAAGGAAATTAAGGATTGAGGAAACCATAAAACCTTCCTTTCATGGCTTCTCTCCCTTAATTCATGTAAAGTCTTCTGTATCAAGAAGACCCAGGCAATAGCATCATGGGATTCTTTTTTTTTTTTTTTTTTTATTTTATTTTTTTTTTTTTTGGTTTTTCGAGACAGGGTTTCTCTGTGTAGCCCTGGCTGTCCTGATACTCACTTTGTAGACCAGGCTGGCCTAGAACTCAGAAATCCGCCTGCCTCTGCCTCCCAAGTGCTGGGATTAAAGGCGTGCGCCACCACCGCCCGGCTGCATCATGGGATTCTTATTCAACATTTTGTAAGTAAGGCATCTCCCTTCCTGCTGACTATGTTTTAGAGTTATCTTCACAGATTGGTACTCTTGATGCTGCAGCAATAACAAGGAATTGCATGAAAATCATTGTCATTCAAAATTACCTTTTGATTGGTTGCTTGGTAATGCTTTTCTGTTCACCACCACCACCACCACCACCACCACCACCACCACCACCACCCCACCCCCCACACGCGCCAAGGGACTATAATTAAAAGTTGCTAGGCTCCTTCAGTACTAAGACTTGAAAATTACAATCTATTGGTCAAAACCAAGTCATAATGCAAAGTTCAAAGGAAATTAAAAGTCAAAAAAACTGAGAAATAAATCCCGTATCTGGATGAATGAGAAAGCAAAGGCACACTGGCCTCCTCCACAAATATGCAGTTTTTCATAGAGTTTATTTCAAAGTCATATTCCTTCTGATATTTCCTATGATAATAAGTATCATATGAAATTTTCTCTATAAAATATTTGAGCCCTTAAAAGGTATCAAAAGCCAAATTATTAAATTGTTAAAATGTCATCTGATAAAGACTGCCCTGACAATTTTTTTGAGAGCTTTGGACAGAAACTGGATATGGATTACATGGGTTGATTATGTAAGTTGGCTTATTAAAATGGTATATTTCTTGATATTGATGAGAATTGCATGTAACTTAATATGGTCCAGATTCTACTTTGACTACAAGAAAACCTTTTGTGATTTCACCAAAAAAAGACATTTGCAAATATAATTATTACTTGATTGATCCTCCTATTCTTGACAAAATCATTTAAAGCATTTTTGTCCACACATATTGGCTATGACAGTAAGTCATTTAATTTTTTTCAGAAAATAAGAAAAATATATATTTTAATTAATTTATATTAATACCTAGAAAGAGAAGTCAAGATTTATGAAGAATCAGACAAACTCATCTATCAGGAAACAAAGCTACAGAAAGCAGAATGTCCCAACATGTTTCATAAAAGACTTCTCATCAAACCCAACACAGAGGGCAAGCAGAGGGATGCCCTCACCTACACTTTTCAAATCTAAATTAGATTCATTCTTTTTATACAGTTAAAGCTCTCAAGTGAACCTAGCTGAATTGAGAACTAAAACCCAGATATGATCTTCTGTATGCAACCTGGCACAGGAACAAAGTTTTTACACTGTACTTATTAATATGCATGTACTAAGTCTTATTCTTATAAATAAACATCTTTGTTTAAAAATAGTCAAGAATTTTTTTAAAGCAAAAGATGTTTAAACACAGCATGGTGGAATCTTAGGGAAAACCCAAAGAATGAAGCTAATTTATTCCAGGAAAGGGACAAAGTCAAATCATGAAGCAAACTCATTAATAGTGAACATGAAGTGCTGTTGGTGGTTTTGCACATACTTTGATTGTGAGAAATATAGATATGTTTCCTGAATATTGATGTAAAACTTTCTCCAGGTATCCCTATATTTGCTTTGAGAGGGGAAAACTTTGCTTCTCGAAAGTCTAGAAAATCCCCATATTTTGCATGTCTCAAAATATTTAATTTTCTAATTAACTTTAACAGTATATATAATTGAAATATAATCCTCACACCTTCATAATTGAATTAATTATCTGATATTCGTAAAATTAGAGGACCATAAGAGAGAAAGGGATGCTATGAGTTATAGATTAATTGCATTGATCAATTTTGTTAGTAGTGCAAATTACATAGTATTTCCTCTTTAAATAAGACTGCTTCTTTGACATCAATCTTACAAAATTTATTCAGTTTTGTATTTTTTAAGTGTTTGGCTTTATTTAATTTATATAATATTAGTTGTCTTTGTCACCTGATCAAGTCAAGAGCCCTTAGCAGGTTATGGGATAACTGGAAGCAGATAATCTAAGTCACTGCTCCTTATCAAGCCAACCAAAAAAGAAAAAATATTGGTTAAAGAATATTAAAGTTTCTCAAAACTCATCACGCAAAATCAGATACAGTTGGTCTCTTTGTGGCTTGGCACTATAAACACTGAAGAAGAGATAACTGTTTTTCAAAACCGCCTTTCCTGCTTTGTTCTTCGTTTTGTCCTTATGAATAGGCTAAGTCTGGACCTTTGTCATCATGCCCAGCTTATGCATAGTCATTACTACCAAGCTCACGCTATATCATTATCAATGCCTTGTATGTCTAAAGTATAGCCAGTCAAAGATTGTTTACCCGTCTGCCCAAATTATATTAAAACTGATTGGCAAGAACAGCTCACCAACCTACAAGATGGTGTGTCTGTGAACACAGGAAGGTGGGGACATGCATTCAACTAGACCTGTGGATCAACCAATATCCACTGACACATATGATGCTCTTTACTACATGTATACCTTGGAATGTTAATGTGTTAGTCTTCTTCCTTATATGTTCACATTATAATGTACTATACTGATGTTCTATTTTTAAGAGCAAATGGTTTCAATAAAAAGTATGCCATTTGGGTAACATGGAACATTGACATATAATCAATAATATCATCATTATATATAATGTCAACCAAACTGTTGATGAGAAGACAGGCTTCAGAAAAGAGTCCAAACCTAAAAGATGTAGGAATTTATAAAGCTCATTCTCCACTTTAAGTTATATTTTAAAAACCCAATACATCATTTAATAATTTTCTTTCTTGTTACTGAAGTTCTAATACCCACACTTATACAAAAAGCAAAGAGTTGAACTTTCCATTTGATTTATAAAATTCAAAGGTATATTGAATTTTAAATCATGTTTAAATATGCTGTTATTATAGGTATATTTATTTGACTTGTAATTAGGTCCTTGCTTTGACTTCACTTTGGTATGTGTATACGTTTTTTTTTTTTCCACCTGCCTCTGCCCTTAATGGCTCATTTATTTTGTGCTTTCTACCTTCTGGAAGTCCAGTGTTGCTGATGTTTTTAAAATATCACAGGCTAGAGGGGAAGGAGCACAGTGAATATTTGGAGTCTTGAGGCCGCATGACTCATTCAATACTGTGCAGCAGTGAACGCAAAGAAACTCTGTTGAAAAGTTTCAGAGACCAACACATGAAATTGACATTTATTTCTTATTATTATTATTCACAATGAGATAAATGATTTATTGTCTATTTCAAATGTTCACAATTATTGTGTAAAATATATGGTAAAATTATTACACAAGAATGCTGTAATAATAAAAATGATTAAGCTTCTGTTACTAAGATCATTTCATTCTTGACGGTAATAGTTGGTTTACCATTGTAATATGTAATATTTATTACATATTACAATATTACCATTATTGCTTCAACTTAATTATAGGGATCTACAGAAGATATTGCTTCAACCAATTAGAAAATAGTTTAGTATTACTCGGATTTAAAGGAGAAAAAAGTTTCCTGTGAAGTTAAATTAGCCAAACTTCTTTTTCCTGGGAAAATGACCTCAAGTGAAATTCTTAGTTTAGCAGTAAAACTCTTAGACAAGATAGTATAATAATTAAATGACTTTAAAAAGAACATTGCTTTCTAGAATAGTATAAGAACTTATTTTGAATAAGGCTTTGGTATTGTAACAGAAAAGATTTGAATTTTCTAAAGAGCTGTTTGTCTCCAATAGTCAAAACCTGGGGAGGTATCTATTGATGTAAGAAAAAGCAATTCAACTTAAGAGGCAGCCTTCCCTCCAAGAAATCTACAACAAAGGCAGAGACTGCAGTGGGAGGGTTGATCTATCAGCCTGTGAGCAGGCTGCCCTGTGGGAAACAAATGGCAAGCACCATCCATGAGCTCATTTTCTGAAAGTCCTACCAAAATGTGGGACATGAGTCATAAAATAAAACTGCAAGAACAAGGTATGAGCAGGGGATCAAAAATGTTAAGGTTTTCGGTAAACAGAAAGTAGACAGGAAAGTAGACAGACCAAAAGAGAGAAGCCCACAGTCCATAGAGGGAAACCAAACAAAACAAAGTAAAACTATTGAGGGAAAAGAAGAGTCCTCTCAGATCTTTCAAGCTCATACGGAGTAAGCAGAAACAGGAATGAATCAATGGTGTGTCTGCCAATTAATCATTGTCTTAGGGTTTCTATTTTTGTGAGGAGACGGCATGACCCGGGCAACTCTTATAAAGGAAGACATTTAATTGGGCTGACTAACATTTTCAGAGGTTTAGTCCATGACTGTCACGGCAGGAAGCATAGCCGAGAGCAGGTAGACATGATGCTGGAGAAGGAGCTGAGAGTTCTACATCTTGATCAGGAGGCAGCAAGAAGAAGCTGAAACACTTCCTCCAACAAAGCCACACCCACTCCAGCAAGGCCACACCTCCTAAAAGTGCTACTACCTGGGAGTGTATGTGGGAAGGAGAGGGGGCATTTTCTTTCAAACCACCATTGTCATATTCATTTATAACTAAAAATTAACTACAGATCACTTAGTTATTTTACATCTTTAAAATGACAACAACAGAAATACTTCCTTGACCTCCTTTTACTGGGCTATCAGCTGCAGTGTTTTGCCTGGGAGGAAAGTGTAATTCCATTCTAAAGACAAAATGCAAAATCTTTTCCAAGAAGTATTACGGTTTGGATGCCAAAGCAGGAAAGAATACCACTAAACAAAACTGAGACTATTCATAGGATGAGGAGTCAGTTATTTAATAGAAAAAACAACTCTCCCTAAAAGTAACACAGCAAAGCTCTCTGGCTGCAGACTAAGTTATCTTTGTCTTTTTATAAGAATTCTAAGAATACTTAAAGGAAACAGTTACTATGCACCTACCATTCCTGAAACAGAAAGATTCTCTAATCTCTGGTTCAAATCTTGCTCTCCCTTCAAGAATGGAGTGAACACTGAAGGGTAGATTTGTTTGTTTGTTTTTGTTTGGTTGGTTTGGTGTGGTTTGGTTTTTTTGGCACAAAATAGTAATGACTCAAATGAGAATGTAAAAACAAAGAAAGCAGAAACACTGAAACACTCAATAATAGCAGGCTGTCAAAAGCAAAGTTGCCAGCATTCAGATTCTACCCTTCACTCACTGCAGGGTGCCAGTTAACACTGGCCAGAGGTGTCCCAGCTCCAAGCTTTTAAAGAGTCACCAAAAGTCCACCCAGAACAATCCCTCCCAGGACAAGCCTACAGAAAGCCAATCACTACTCAAAGTAGCAAGTAGGCAGGTTTCCTGTATCTGGCAGGTCTCAAAACCGGAAGTCTTGAGGTTGAAAAGCACATCTCAAGACTGAGGCAGGGAAAGTGCATCTCAAGGCTGAGGTAGGGAGAGTGTATCTCAAGGCAAGAACTGTAGGCATATATTTTAGCAAGGATTCAACCTCTCCTCTAGCACACTACCCACCAGAGATAGTGGAAAAGAAAAATTACTTGGACACAAGGGAAATTACTTGGACACAAGTAGAAATAGTTCTTTGGGAGTAAGTCCAATCTTCGTTGTCAGGATATCAACAGTCTAGCTCTAACTCTAGCAAACACCAAACACAAATCAGTAGTCACAAACCAGTCGACTCGGCAGATAGCACCCAGGAATCACTAGCTACAGTCCAATCTACTTGGCAGGCACCAAACACAAATCAGTAACTACTTTGCTGTTCAATCCAGAAGAAATCGTGAGGTGTGTCAACAGACCAGAGTCCTCAGAAGTTGCAAGAAGCCACAGGAACCTCACAAGAAGTTCTTTGGAGAGTTTCTCTCTATGCTGTCACCACAAGTGAAGCTCAACAATGCAATGTAATGCAATCCAATACATGCATGCAGTCAGTAAGGAAGATCAAAGTGGAGCAAAGCGGACCAATGCTTGAGCTCCCACTGTCTGTGGAGTTATATTTATATTCCTTCTAAATGTCACATGTCCTTTTTCTTGTCTGCTTTAGCAAAACATCCCTTCATCTGTGTCTTCTTCAGCAAAACATCCTTTCACCTGTGTGCCCCTGCAAAACATCATTTGTCATAACTGACTTTCCAAAGAAACCAGAAGTTTCCACTTTAAAGAACACTGTCTCATAGCAGGGGTAAGGATTGTAAGTTCCTCTGCAAGGGACATATCTGTGACAGGGGTCTGTCTCTGGTGAGCATTGTTCCCTTCTTCAGCAAGCATCTAGGAGACAGACTACTAGTCAAATCTGAGAGCCAGCTCTGAGCCTAATTCCCACCATGAACTTCACTGTAAAGTCTTCCTTATTTTCTGCCTTGGAGGGAGCTGTGATCCCATGAGTCTGTCCAGAGTCTGCACCCCCTGTCATATAAAGTCAGATGAAGTGAGAATGGCTAGGTTTGTGTATAAACAAATACTGTGTAAAACAGGATCGATCATAAAAGAGGAAGGAGAAAGCACACCCTCAGTAAGGATGCTGCTCTATCTCTCCATATCTCCCTCTTCAATGTCCACTGTTTCCAAGCCTCAATTGCCATGTAGCAAAAGCAGTTGAGGGGGCCAAGAAGGGGTGGACTTGAGCTTGTTTAAGTCTGTCACTTCTCTGACAACTTGGACTATCCTGCAGGTGTCAGAAGATGAGGGATTCTACATTTGGTCCCCAACTATGACTAGCTCAGATGAGGGGCAGTTACCCACTAGCTTGATATATCACAGCAGGAAGAAAATCTTCAAGAACACTAACCCTGCCCTTGCCTAATGAAGACAATGCCCACAGTAGCCTTTATACCAGATAAGCAGCATCTTTGGGAGATACATTCACATATCTATAGTGGAAACATATTTACCAGACACTCTACTCACTCTATGAACAACCAGGATCACAGAACATATGACAAAGGACAAGAGTGAGAGAGAGAGAGGAGAGAGAGAGCTTTCATAAACTTTAACAATATCCTTTTTAAAGTCTCCACCCCAGGAATACTATGTCCTGCTCCTTTTCATTAAGAAAAAGCTGCAATTCTGTTAGTCTAGAAAGTTCTGAGGAGAGTTGCACAGCTGGCTCTAACCAGTACCTTTTGGTTCTTCATTTATTACACCTGCTGTTCCATCACACCATTTTCTTAATTAGAAGAACAGTGTAGTCTGTTATTTCACCCTGCAATGGGGAAAGAATTACCTGATGACCAATAAGGCCTTTAGAAGAGCTCCCTTGGTGTAACTCAGCTGGTGCTAGCTGCCAAGCAATGCTGTGTCACAGTTCATCATATCTCAAAGAATCAATAAGCACACGACTATGTTGACAATTTAGAGAAACTTCAAAAGAGCTCAAGGTTTGAGAACTATGGATCACCAGACCAAGTAAAAAACCAATTTCACAGAACATTCATTTCCTGTGCTTCTGAGCACATCATTAAGTGTGCACTCCTTCCTACTATGCAGGAACCATTATTTGCTTGCTGCCTTCATTCTGCACATGGGGAGTTGGAAACGTGACTGCCATTTTCAGCTCCACTCTCAGTGGAAGTCAGAGCTGCACACTAAGATGTTCTGACTCCTAGTGAGACAACAGATTGCACTCACTTCCCTTTCCTTGAAGACACAGAAAACCACTTATTTTCAATAACATCTTTTTTTCTCTCCTATTTGCCAGGCATGATCTCTGCATCTGGCCCAAGGTAAATGCTTCTTACATTTGCTGACTGTCCTTACTGGTGCTGTTTTTGTTGTTGATGATGATTTGTTTTGTTTTGGGGGGGGGATCCTATGCCCTGACAGAAGTTCTCAGTTAGGAAGGAGACAGGGAAAGGAAATTTATCCCCAAGAGCTTACAGTGAGAAGATAAAGATATCTGCCTTCATTTTCTCCTGGGATAGAGAACCAAGAACAATAAAATACAGCTAAAAGCAACTCATCTAGTCTTTAACACATCACATATTGAAAATAAGTAATCTGTATTATGTCTATTCTTCACAAATTCTTGGGTAGGTTGATTTCATTTTTACTCTAATCTTATATATTAAAGGGAGAAGATAAATAAATACAGTATGCCGAGATTCAAATCCAATTTATCCAACCATGGAGCTTGCTCATAAATCCCTTAATCCCTTTATTTTAAGTAGAAATAGAACTTTTCTGTATGACATTCACCCTCATTTTTTAACCCTAGCATGACCTTTTTGTAGCAAGCAAATATTAGACTTTCCTGTATATGGACTAGAAATGTAAATAAAATAGTGATATGGTTTACATCACAGTATTACTGTATTTGCTACCAAATATTTGCATATTCCAAAGCCACTGGGTTTCTAAGTATAGATAAGTGTTTGCATCTTCAGATGAGCTCTTGAAAGCATGTGTAATGGAAACAGAATAGTTTTTCATCATCTCATTCCTGGGAAAATCCTTTTCACGTTCTCTTAGGGACTATCCTACTGCCCTCAGGATCAGGACTCCACTCTTACCTCATCATGCGGGAAGGGCTATCAGGTGCAAACAATGTCGAGGTTTGGTCTTTTGCTGTGTATTGTATTGTATTGCGAAGTTAAATACTGGTCCCCAAGTCCTGGCTGCTCTCAGGGACGAGAGACTCTGTACACACACAAGTGATGCTATGTAACCTTGCCCTGTAGTGGTAAAATGATTAAAATATAGTGCCGCCCTGCCAGGCCTCTGCTCCAAGTCCCAGTGGGTCTCTCTCCTTCCCAGCACCCACTCCTTCCAAGTATCTGGCAAAGCATGACTCTTAAACTTGAGTAATTAGCCAAATATATTTATGTATATGAATCTCCCAATTACATAATGCCAGAAACACATTTAACGCCATCTGGATCTGCGTGTCACCTCCTCACTTCCTCATGTTGCTCCCAGACTCCCTCTCTTCCCGCCCCTTCTTCTCTTAGCTCCTCCTCCTCTCTCCCCTCCAATCACTGGCCTCTCACTGCCTCAATGTGAATGGATAGGAAATATCTTGCATCATTATCCCCCAGTTATCCCTGATTGGTGAATAAAGATGCCTACAGCCTATAGTTGGGCAAAAAAGAGATAGGTGGGGTTTGGGTTTCTGAGCTTGGGGTTGGAGGAGAGACCTTGAGGAGGAGAGAGAAGAAGGTGGAGAGAGGAGAGATGCCATGGGGAAAGTGAGTTATGAAAACATGGCCATGAGAGCTGTCCAGCTGGAGTTAAGAGCAGCCCAGATGGAACATAGCAAGGTATAACTCAGGGTTATTGATAGGGAAGTAAATATAATATCATAGTTGTTAGATATCTGCCTAGCTTTAATGATGATAAAGGCTTATTATAAACATAAAAGTTGTGTGTCTTTTATCTGGGAACTGAATCATCAAAGACAGGATAGAAATCTGCCATTAACATTAATTTTTTTTTTTACAATGAAATATAGGTGCATTACCACTTCCTCATAGCTCAGCTTCAGGAACAGCCCCCAGCCTCCTGGTGTCACTGCCTGTTTTAGAGAAAAGCTGTTCTAATCCCTGGCAAGCCAATCTGCTTTGAATACAATTGTTATTGATTATTAAGATGTTAAATGAGCAGTTTCTTAGGTGTCTCTCTTTTCAATACTCCTCCAAGTCTGCTTTCCCTCATATAGACATACACACACATAGAGAGAATATAGATATAATCTATGTCTAAGCTCTTCTACTAAAAAGAAAAAAAAAACACTTGTATTTTGTATTTCCTAATTAGTTTCCTGGAAGTCATATAATATACAATCATTACTTTCTAGGCTCCACTCACTGTCAATCTACTGAACTCACTTCTGTTTCCACTTCTTTGAAATAACTTTCCTAGCACACTATGATTTCATGATTACCAAGCCCATGATTAACTTTAAATTTCTATCTTGCAGTTGCCTCCTTTAAAGCCTACTTTAAGGAAGCTTTCATTCATTCTAAACAAAAAAATTAATATAAAAGTAATTGTGGTGATTTGAATAAGAATGACCTCAATTATTCTTGTATTTAAATGTTGCATAGGGAGTGTCACTATTAGGAGGTGTGGCTTTATTGTAGTAGGTGTGGTTTTGTTGGAGGAAGTGTGTTCCAGTAATTATTTAATCTCAATCAGGAGGAAGAGGGTTCTATCCTACCTTTCATCATTTAGTTTCCAGGTTTAAAAAAAAAACAACACAATTTTTTATATTTATAAGCCTTTAATGCACTAGAGCTGAACAGATATCTACCCTCAATACTATAATGTCTACATCTGTACCAATAACACTGATATAACTTGTCATGTTCTATCCATCTGGGCTGCTCTTAACTCCATTTGGCCAGTCCTATGGCCATGCTTTCATGATTCACCTACCCCATGGCATCTTCCCCACTCTCCACCTTCTCTCTCTTCATGGTCTCCTCCTCAACCCCCAAGCCTGGGAACTGAAACCTCACCTATCTCTCTTCTGGCCAGCTACAGGTTGTCAGCATCTTTATTCAACCAATAGTTTTAAATTAAGGAATAAGGTTACATAGTGTGGACATGCAGATTCTCTAGCCCCTGGGGCAACCAGATCTTGGAGTTCAGTATTAGCTTTATAATACATAGCAAAAGACCAGAAGTTTATTACTTAGAGGGTGAGCTTTAAGATCTCAGAAGCACAACAGGCTCAGTGGCTCACTGTCTTTTCCTGCTGCTCTCAGCTCCTTCTCCAGCACCTGATAATGGACTAAACCTCTGAAACTGTAAGACAGCCCCAATTAAATGTTTTCTTTTATAAGAGTTGCTGTCGTCATGATGTCTCTTCACAGCATAGAAACCCTAATGCAGTCATCAATGTAGAACTGGATATATCTTACTAAAATTACATGTATGTCTTACAAAATTTTTCATAGCATGAAAGAGGTTCAATCATGGTTTTCTTTTCAAGAACAAAAAAGGGTATTGAAACTTACCTTAAAACAAAGTACAAGGAGAAGGAGGAGGAGGACGAGGAGGAGGAGGACGAGGAGGAGGAGGAGGAGGACAAGGAGAAAGAGGAGGAGGAGGAGAAGAAGAAGAAGGAGGAGAAGAAGAAGAAGAAGAAGAAGAAGAAGAAGAAGAAGAAGAAGAAGAAGAAGAAGAAGAAGAAGAAGAAGAAGAAGAAGAAGAAGAAGAAAGAAAGAAGAGGAGGAGGAGGAAGACCGGAACCTCTTCATGATCAGCTGTCTGTCTACCTGTCGGTGTTCACTTATTTTCTGATCACCATCTCATTTTCTCATTTTCTGGAGACTTGTTCATCACTACCTGGTAGTTTTTTCTCTTCTCTGATGATTCTGCCCTAATACTGACTTCTCTTTCATAGATGTATTAGATCCTTTTTTGGTTTCTACCAATTCTCTCTAGTTTTCCTAATCCAAACTGATGGCTTCAACTATCATTTATCCATTTACTCAAAAACACTGTAGGTCTAACCTAGAAGTGGGTATGGACCACTGGCCCAGTGGTCCTACAAGTGTTCCCCATGCCCACAGTTTAACAAATTTTTTTATGATATACAACCTGCTATTTTCCTCCCATGTTTCCTGCCAGGGAGTTAAATCACCATCCATTCATCTGTTTTACCACAGCAGAAGGATGACCCCTAAATCCTTCCTGGATCTCACCTGTATGTATTGTGAATAATGCTGCAATAATTGGTGTACTAATGATATATCTCTTTCAATATTATTGAAACATACACACAAATGGAATTGCTACATCACATGACAATTCTGCTTTTTATTTTCTGAGGAACCACACACTGTTTCCCACAGCAACTCTGTGCCTCCTTAGCAACAGTGTACAAGGGTTCCAATTATTCATATTCTCAAAATACTTATTATTTTTTGGACATGCAAAAAAGACTTTTTCCCACAAAACCCTCATCCTATCTCCCCTCTCCTCCCTCCCCTTTGCCTCTCTGAGGGTGCTCCTCCACCCACTCACCCACTTCCACCTCAGAGCTCTAGCATCCACCTACACTGGGGATGCTTGCTCTACAGGACCAAGGGCCTCCCCACCCATTGCTGTCAGATAAGGCCATCCTCTGCTACATATGTATCTGGAGCCATGGTTCCCTCCATGTATACTTGCTGGTTGGTGGTTTAGTCCCTAGGAGCTCTGGGTGCTCCAGTTAGTTGATACTATTCTTCATATGGGGTTGCAATATCCTTCTGAGTGCAGTTCTTATAATATGGGATAGATTACACCTCATCATAGAATTGACTTGTATTGTCATGTACATGCTCATTGGTAATTTATCTTTAGAAAAAAATTCTGCTCAAATTCTTTGAATATTATGTATCCAGTTTTCTTGTTCTTGTTTAAAGAGTTCTCTGTATAATCATCTTAATCTTATACCAGAGAGATGATTTGTGAATGTTTCTCTAATCGCCATGGCTTGGTTTTGATATTTTGGGGATAGCATCTTTTGCTATACAAAATTATCATAAAGTCCTATTTGTCTATTTTTCCCCTTTAGATAGCACAATTACCTTTATGTCATAGCCAGAAATTGCTGCTAAATCAAACATCACAAAGTTTTGTCCTATGATTTCTTCAAAGAATTAGTATAGTTTTACATCTTTAAAAAATGACGTATTTTTAATTGTTTCTCTGGTGTGTATGTGTGTGTGTGTGTGTGTGTGTGCGCACGCTTGTGCGCCCATACATGATATGCACATATACGTGCAGGTGCCCACAGGCCAGAAGAGAGCTATATAACAGTCCAGCTTCAATCTTTTACATGTGGATATCCAGTTTTCCCAAAAACATTTGTTACAAATTTCGACTTTCATTGAGCTGTGCAGATCTTGTCTGCTGGACCTGGGATCTGAGTACCTGACAAATACAGAGGGGGATACTTTCAGCCAACCATTGAACTGATCACAGGGTACACAATGGAGGAACTAGAGAAAGGACCCAAGGAGCTAAAGGGGTTTGCAGCACCACAGGAGGAACAACAATATGAACCCCCCAGTACTCCAAGAGCTCCCAGGGACTGAACCACCAACCAAAGAGTACACATGGAGGAACCCATGGCTCCAAATGCATATGCAGCAGAGGATGGCCTTGTTATGCATCAAAGGGAGGAGAGGCCCTTGGTCCTGCGAATGCTAGATGCCCCAGTATAGGGGAATGCCAGGACAGGGAAGCTGGAGTGGATGGATTGGTGAACAGGGTGAGGGGGAATGGGTTAGGGGATTTTCGGGGGTAGAGGGTGAACCAGGAAGGGGGACCACACTTGAAATGTAAATAAAGGATATATCTAATAAGAAAATGTAAAAGAAGAAGAAGAAGAAGAAGAAGAAGAAGAAGAAGAAGAAGAAGAAGAAAAAGAAAGAAAGAAAGAAAGAAAGAAAGAAAGAAAGAAAGAAAGAAAGAAAGAAAGAAAGAAAGAAAGAAAGAAAGAAAGAAAAGAAAAGAAAAGAAAGAAAGGGGCAGACTGCAATGTAAAGCTGTAGACAACCTTACTTCAGTTTCAATGTGTTTAATACGCAAATGTAACAATTATCCAATGAAGGCTGTTTGGGTTCAAAAAAAACATAGTCAGAAAAAAATATGTAAATAAATGCCAGTAAGTGTATACTAAATATTAACAGAGCAGCTCTTTCCCAGAACATAATCAGGAGAGACCATTTAAACCCAATTATCTAGCACGTACTATAGATTATATCTGAGAAAGCATAAAAGCAAGGTTGAAGGATTTAGACTCAGGGTACACTGAATAGATTAGGTTCTATGGCTAAGTTCTGACAGCCAACAAGAATAAACATGTCTTATAAATTGAATGTAAATGTTTCATGCAGGAGGAACAGAACCATACCCAACAATAATTAGGAGAACAAATTGCACCTGAGGTAAAAGGCGCGCTACCTTTTTTGCTGGAGCCTCTCTCACAGTTTCCTAAGGGACTGTTCACCATGCATCATCTTTTGACCACGTTCTGACAAGAAAGGCTCTCTTTTTTTCACTGAATGATTTAAAATTCCTATATTTTAATGGTTAATTTATGAACTGTCTATTCTATTCTATTGATTTATACTTCTCAAGTCCCTTAAGATTCCAAATGAATTTTACTACAGTGTTCTCTCTCTATTCATGACCAAAATGTGACTGAGACTTTGACAAGGGCTGTCTATGCAGCACTTTCAGGAATGTTAGATCTTAATAATGGAGTCTTATATCCATGTACTTATCTTTTATTTAATTTGTCTCAATGATGCTTTATAACTTTCAATTGCAGACACCATTCATGTGTTTGATCAATTCTTAAGTAATATACATTAATATTATTTTTCAATGGGATTCTTCCTAATTTTCTTGTGAACTGTTCATTATTTGTGTAGAGACTTGGGTTCCGTGTGTGTTGACTTTGCTGAATTTATTAGTTCTAACCATATTTTTGTGGAATTTTTTCCAATATAAGACTATGTATTCTTGGAAAAGAGAATGTTTTTGTCTTCTTGGTTAATTGTGAAGAAGTTTATTCATCTTTCTTTCCTAATTACAGTTGCTAGAATGTGTAGTACTAAGGTTGATAAAAAATAGGGAAGGTAGAAATTCCTGCCTTGCATCTCATCTTACACAAAAATCTTTGAGTTTTCTACCTTCTGGTATTGTGCTTTCATGTGCAGCTTTTATTATGCAGAGATGCTCTCATGTTTTTAGTTTGTTTAGTGTTTTGCTGTTAAACATAAAGAGTTGTTAAATTTGATCTACTGTTATTTCGGTTTCTGTTGAGATGACCATGTGCTACTGCCTTCATGCTGATGAGGTGATGTAGTGCATTGATACATTTACTAATATGAAAACATCTTTTCAAAGTCCAGAAAGACAAGGAGCACTTAACAATCACTTACATGTAAACTTCAGAAATGTAGAATTTAGATACATAGAGTAGACTATTGATTATTAGGGGCAAATGCCCTGTGGAGGGTTGGAGATAAGGGTATAACAGTTAAAGGATATAAAATTATAGATGAACAAGATGAATGAGTTCAAGAGTCTACTCTAAATTCATTAATAGAAATCTATTATAAATTGAAAATTGCAAAGAGAATAGATCATAACTATTCTCATCAAAGAAAACTTTATAGACACATGAAGTTAGACCAAGACAAATAAGCTTAATTTAGCTATCCCACAGAGTAAACACTTATCAAAAATATAAAGTTGTATATTTTACGTAAATAATTTTTCTTTGTTAAAAAAATGAAAAGAAAAAAAGTTATTCCAGAACTGATGCTCACTTTTTATTGTGAATGGGCCATCTTATACACTGCTAGTAGTTTTGGTTCAAACACAATACTGTTGGTTGATAGCTTGCTTTTCTTATGTTTTTGGCTTTGGTAGAAGGGTTTGCTGAGCTCATAAAGTGACTGTAATTTTTATTTAAAGTTTATATTTAGCTGCATATATAGGAACCTATGCTCTTTTTGTTGTGCATAGATTATGTTCTTCCTTCTGTTCCATTCAATGGTGTCTTTTTATCTTTTTAAAATAGCATAAAATTGTTAGGCTGGCCTTGAACTTGTAGTGAACAGCCCTTAAAAACATGTTTCTCCTTCCCAACTGTGGAGATTACTAGCAGGTATGTGCCACCACACCATCATGTTGTTGCTATTCTCTCACTCCCTCCATCTCCCTCTCCGTCTCTCACAAATCTGTCTTTCTCACTCTCTTTTCCTGTCTTTTTCTTTCTTTTTTTCTAAGTTTTTTTATTTACATTCCAAATCATTTCCCCTTTCCCGTTTCCTCCCTCCCCGAAAGTCCCATAAGCCCCCTTCCCTCCCTCTTTTCCCCATTCAACCCCGTCTCGCTTCTCTGTCCTGGCATTCCCCTACATCCAGTCTTTCCAGGACCTGGATCTCTCCTTCCATATTCTTGGAAATCTATTGATATGCAAATTGTGTCTAGGGTATTCCGAGATTCTGGGTTAATATCCCCTTATCAGTGACTGCATACCATGTGTGTTCTTTTGTGATTGGGTTACCTCACTAAGGATGATATTTTCAAGTTCTGACCATTTGCCTAGGAATTTTGTGAATTCATTGTTTTTAATTGCAGAGTAGTATTCCATTGTGTAAATATACATCTTCTGAATCCATTCCGCTGTTGAGGGACATCTGGGTTCTTTCCAGCTTCTGGCTATTATAAATAAGGCTGCTATGAACATAGTGGAACATGTGTCCTTATTGCATGCAGGTAAAGCCTCTGGGTATATGCCCAGGAGTGGTATAGCTGGATCCTCTGGGAGTGTCATGCCCAGTTTTCTGAGGAACCACCAGACTGCTTTCCAGAGTGGTTGTACCAGCTTGCAATTCCACCAGCAGTGGAGGAGTGTTCCTCTTTCTCCACATCCTTGCCAACACCTGCTGTCTCCTGTGTTTTTGATTTTAGCCATTCTGACTGGTGTGAGATGGAATCTCAGGGTTGTTTTGATTTGCATTTCCATATTACTTTTTCTTTTGAGATCTAAAAATACACAACTTCTCCCTTTCCTCCAAACACTCTCCGGTACTCCTCCTTTTTCTCTTTCAAATTTGTGAGGAATTCTGAGAATTCTGAGAATTGGTCTTCCCCAGGGAAGACCAATTGGTCCAATATCAACTGGTCAACCCCGAAAACAAGCATACTTGTAACATGATACAGACCGAGAAAGGTATTTTTAGGATTATATCCTTTGCTGCCTTTGACTGGATAGTTGGAAGTCCAATTACAGACAAAGTGACCAGACATATGGAAGGGCTTCTGTCATTTTGTTTCTTGCTTTTAATAGGCATTATTAGTTTGTATCCCTTGTTCTCTGTATTTTTTTAACTGTGTTTTAATGATTTTCTAAAGTGAAAAAGTTTTAGGTACCTCTTAATGGTTCTTTATTTGTATTCTATACTTATTCTCTTGAGAATAACTTAGAAAACATGGTTAGCATCCTAAAGTACAATATTCTAATTTGAATTTATAACAGTTTATTTTTAATAATAAAAGAAGACACTACTTATTTAAAGCCCTGTTACTCCCTACTTTCAGTTTTTGATATCATAAAATTTCATTAAATCACTTAATTGTACATTATAGATTCAAAAATGTAACTCAATAATGTTTATTACATTTATTGATGAACTATGTGTATGTGTGAGTACATGTGTGCCATGGCACACATGTGGAGGTCAGAGGACAATCTGCAAAAGTCACAATTGTCTTTCACTTTGGTCTCATATACCAAATCCAGATCCTTAGCCCTTGCAGCAAATGACTTTACTGTTAGAGCCATCTCTCTAGCTATAATCCAATACTTTAATGTGTTAATCCCCCAGTTATGTAGAAAACAATTTATGTGCTTTGTACAGCTACAATAGCTATACTTTTGCAATTTCCCATGAATTTATCATTACTGTGATCTTTATTTATTTGTTTGGCTTCAAATTACTGTTCGATGTGTTTTCAAGCTCTCATATTTCTTATAAATATTTTTTAGTGTAGATCTCATGATAATTATCTTAAGGTTTCTATTACTCTGAAAAAAACATAACCAAAAGAAAGTTGGAGAGAAAAGCATTTATTTCATCTTTCAACTTTCAGGTCATACTGCATCACTGCTGGAAGTCAGGGCAGGAAGCAAAGGGGAACATGGAGAAAGGAACTGAAGCAAAGCTCATTAAGGCATGCTGCTTACTTGGTTTCTTATACAACCCAGAACTTCCTGTCCAAGGGTGGCACTAACCAAAGCAGGCTGATGTGGGAGCTCCTACGTCAGTCATTGACTATGATGTATGCCAAATGTATGAAGGCATTTTCAGTGGAGAGTCATTCTTCCCATCTGACTCTAACTTGTGTCATGTTGGTATTGAAACTAACCAACGTCATTTGCTGCAATCAATACAAAAATTATATATATATATATATATATATATATATATATATATATAAAGTTTTCAGAAAATACTTCCTAAATTAGACAAGAAAAATTCAAAAACCATTGAATTGCTTGTCTAGAATAGTTTTAGAATTTTAGGTGGTTTTCAATGATTCTGAATATATTCTAATTTATCTGATGAATGGTGTCAGGGTTTCTATTCCTGCACAAACATCATGACCAAGAAGCAAGTTGGGGAGGAAAGGGTTTATTCAGCTCATACTTCAACACTGTTGTTCATCACCAAAGCAAGTCAGGACTGGAACTCAAGCAGGTCAGGAAGCAGGAGCTGATGCAGAAGCCATGGAGGGATGTTTCTTACTGGCTTGGTTCCCCTGACTTGCTCAGCCTGCTCTCTTATAGAACCCAAGACTACCAGCCCAGGAATGGCACCACCCACAAGGAGCCCTCCCCCCTTGATCACTAATTGAGAAAATGCCCCACAACTGAATCTCATAGAGGCACTTCCCCAACTGAAGCTACTTGCTCAGTGATAACTCCAGTCAGTGTCAAGCTGACACACAAAACCAGCTAGTACAAATGGTATAGGAAATTCAACCCAATTGTTTTGTGCATTCTTTCAAATAGATTGTTTTAATTTTTGTGGTATTTTGCTTTGTATATATGCATGTGTGTGCATGTACATACATACATACATACATACATACATACATACATGGATGTTAGAGCATAACTTGTGGGAATCAATTCTCTTCTTTTAACAAGGAAGTCCTAGAAACTGAACTCAAGCAATGAGACTTGGCACCAAGCTCCTTTACCTGAAGAACTACCTTGACAGACCTTTTATAGATTCTTTTACTAGATGACTCTTGTCTCAAACACTGAGGATAGGTGCTTCTTTTGTGAATTCTATAAATGTCTACATCAGGAATGACTTTCTTTTCCTGACAATATTGCCTTTACTGTTTAGTGAACATTTTCTCACAGTCCCAGTTTAGATCTTTATATAAAAGTAAAAACTAAAAATAAAAGAGCAAATACTTTGTGTGTCACATCTAAAAAAGAAAGCACCTGTCCTCATAGCTTCTTAAAGGAACTAAATATATAATATATAATATATACAATATATATTGTTATAATAATACACAACAATTTAATAATAAATCAATACTAATATGTAGTCTCTGTAGTAACAAGGTACATACATGGTCTAGAGTGAGGTGTGAAATACATGATGTCTAACCTTGATGAATTTTGTAGTTTCCTTTAAATGACAGTGATGGGGAATCTCCTTTCCCCCTGAAAAAGCCCCATCTCTCTCTCTAGAACTGAAAGGGGCTTAAACTGTGTTTGGAGGTTCCTGGGGGAATTTCAGCTAACTCCTATGGGGAAAGAGATTGAAACAATCATTGCTCAACAATCCACTGAGCAACCACAGGCTTCTTTTGAGCATCTCGAGGATTCCCATAAGCCTCACTGAGGGATAAGTGGTCATTTAGTCATGACTGATATATTGACTGACACTCAGTAACAATTGTCATTCCCACAAAAACTGATCCATATTGCCACATGCTAGAAGTAAAGAAGCAATATGAACTGTAATGATCATTATGGCTCTTTGACATGCTAGATTCATCAAATAAAGAGCTAAATACCCAAGAAGACTGATGCCTGGGAAATTATCGTCATGCCCCTACAAAAATTATTTGAAATACAATGTTTGTATGTTCAATGGAATAGCATAGATGCCATGTTCTAACGCACAAGTACTCATCTTAGTCACCATAGTGAGCCCTCTCTTCTTAGTTACTCATATTCCCTCTGTTTCTTTCCTTTCAAGCACTTGCACTTCTGCTCTTATTCTAGAATCTTCCATGGCTCTCTGAAATCACTCATTCTGAAAAGCAAGCAAGCCTAAACCCTTTATGTCCTTCAGACCTGTTATGTCCTTTTTAAAAATGCAGTTACCTTTAATGGGAGGTCAATTTGTCCAAATTTAGCTTATTAAATAAAGATTATGATGTCTGCCAATGGATCTTCATACCCTCTGAGGCATGGTTGCCTTCTTCAAGGCTTTGCTCCGTCCTTTCCTGCTCGTTGAACAAAATTTTATTTTATCCATAACCTCTCTATCTTTAAGCTTATGCTATCTTTGTTCCTTTACTCATAATCTATGGCTCTCATCTTCTGACTTTCAATCATTAATATTTGATGAAAATATTATTATCTGAACCCAGCCTTCACACTAGATACCCAACATCTTTCATACCCTGCATCAAAGTTTCTTAGCTCTACTCCACTCTCCCAAATATCTTTACTTCCATCAACTTTCACATTGGATTTGCAAAGTTGTACAATGGATCTAGTCAACTTCTAGAAATAAGTAAATTTTAAATCCTAAATTGTTTCTACATACACTATTCTAAGTCATTTTCCCACTAAAGGAAAGAAAGAAAGAAAGAAAGAAAGAAAGAAAGAAAGAAAGAAAGAAAGAAAGAAAGAAAGGAAGGAAGGAAGGAAGGAAGGAAGGAAGGAAAGAAAGAAAGAAAGAAAGAAAGAAAGAAAGAAAGAAAGAAAGAAAGAAAGAAAGAAAGAAAGAAAGAAAGAAAGGAAATCCTCTTCATTTTCCCTGGCGTCAGTCCACTTTATTTTACAGAATAAAAGAATGATCTTCTTGCCTGCTCTGACTGCTGCCTTCAGCCTGCTGAATCGCAGCCTTTGCCTGACTACTGACATTTCTAGTCCAGGGCCATGTTGTCTTCCCAATCCCAGGGTACCTCCTCAACCACTTCATCTTTGCATTGCTTTGCTGGATTTTCTTGACTCCCCCTCTCTTCTGTTTTCTCTCTTGCTTCTAAGATTTTCCCTTTATTTGGCTTTCTACATATCTGTTGGGGTTTGAATGAGAAATACCCTCTCTAGGCTCACATATGTGAGAACTTGATCCTCAGTTGGTAGCACCTTTTAGGGAAGTTATACAACTTTGAGGAGGATATGGAATCTTGATGGAAAAGTACCTCACTAAGAGTGTGCATGAGACTTTATCATCTTGCCCCACTTCTAATAGTCTCTCTTTGCTTCCTGAGAGTATATCAAGATGTGATCTCTTACTTTTTTGTTTCTGCCATCTCCCACCATGCCTCCCCTAACATTTCTCAAATAAACTATTCCTTTCATAAGTTGTTTTTTGTGATGATGTTTTTTCACAGCAACAAAAAATTAAGTAATACAACAGCCCTTAAATATTAGTATTTCCTAGGTTTTTGTATTCAATAATCTAGATTTTCTTTTAAATTAGCTTAATGAGTGCAATTACTTTACCCATTAATCCTGCACACTGGCTGTTCAGTCTATCTTAATACTATGATATTTTTCAAAAATTTAGGTGGGATTTTTCTTTGCCCCTCAAATATCTCTACATCAGCATTCTAAAGATTTATCAATATGCACATGCTTTTTTGTGTAATTTAATACATTAAAGCACATAATCAAGAAAACAGGTTGATATGTCCTAGACTTGGAGTTTGGGTTAGAGTTAGCAAAAGCTCTTTGTTCTATTTCTATATCTGCACATGCAGACATTATTTCTGACTCAGAATGTCATACCAGATTATATAATAAATCCTCCATCTTCATAGCTTTATCTTTTATTCCTATCACTTTTCACTCATCAATAATCATACACTTTAAAAATGTGAGATGCTGACAACACTCAATATAAAATTAAATAGGATAGCATCTATTTTTAAACTGAAGATAAAATTAAATATTATTGCTTTTATTGATTAGCAAAAACCAAAGTTTTGGTTGTAACACAAACTTCTTTATACTAGTCTAGTTTAAAGAGAAACAATAATCTATTATGGTTAGTATTGACAATTGAACAAGTTGAAGAGTTGAAGTGTAGTCAATGACACACATTTGATAAACTTCAATGCATCTGCATAGATAAACCAAGGAAACCCATAGATAAGGAGCCTGTGAGTTGAAAAGATATACTATTTAATCCCAAGAGCCATGAGGAGCACAGCTTCACAAGTATCATTCACAGAGTTGTAGAGGATAGATTGGAGGAAAGAGAGCACAGGCAGAGACCATAGAAAGACAATGACACAAATTCTGAAGTCACAGCCTGAGCTAGGTTAGCAAAGATCATGACAAAGATTAAAGTTCCTTAAAATTAAAACTCATCTTTTTGTTATGTGAAACTGTTTGGTCAAAGCAAGGGTCCAACACTTGGGTTCTTTGAGTATTTAAATATCATATGAAAAGGCACATCTTTTTTTATAAATAGTTCATTGGATGTTCTAATTTTAAAACATTAATGACTCATGTAAACAAGTCAAAGACAGACAACATCAGCCATGGTATTTAAATTAATCACTTCCTTGCTTCTGTTCAAAAGTAACCTCTGTAGCTGTTTTGTTGCTGTACCTTCATAGTTTTCCATTGGACAGGTTTAATAGTCATCTGGATATTTCTCTCTCTCTCTCTCTCTCTCTCTCTCTCTCTCTCTCTCTCTCTCTCTCTCTCTCTCTCTGTGTGTGTGTGTGTGTGTGTGTGTGTGTGTGTGGTGTGTAGACACAGAGGCACACAGAGAAAAATGGTTTTCTAAGTTCAGTGATAGTACATAAAAGTGATTTCTCATGAGTGCATCAAAAAATAGATACTGTTAAAAATGTCACTAACTTAGATGAATGTAGGCCCTTCATTACTGCTCTGTCTCTTTTCATGAAAAAAAAAAATACAACTTGATCTACATTGTAACCCAGAGTCAGAGCTTGATTAAAGAAGTTTACTTTATCTATTTAATGTATAGAAAAATATTCACTATGTAAAATTTACGAACTAAACATAAGCCATCTCCCTTTGTAGGATGCTGCTGAAATGCCATTTAGTCATATGTGATACAAATGTCATGTCACCCTGAGTGTAACCTCAGAGATCTACTTGTGTCCCACTCAAAGGGTCAGATAGAGTCTGGTACTCCAGATCTTCTCCTTACTATAAATGCCTTGGGTTTATTTTGTTAAATTCCTTACTATAAATGCCTAGGGTTTATTTCATTAAGTTCCTTTCTAATATCTGTGTAGCCCATTATCATAACACAAATCTAGTCACAAAACTTTCACTTTTTTTTCTGGTATTAAAAAAGTCAACTTGCAACTCACTGATAATTAAATCTAATAATGAGACTAATAACATTAATGGACATTGACATTATTCATAGAACAGTTTCCTTCTAATTTCTACTGTTTCTGCTTTGCTTCCATCCCTCTGATGAGACTCCTTTACTCTATCTTCTTCCCTACTTATAGCCTCAACAATACAAGCATAGTGAGGCAGACTCACACCTGCAAGTGCTAACCTCACCTGTGACATCTGTTTCCCATTAAGCAAATGAAGTTATCTCATCTTATCATGTATACAATATACATAGATGAAACGAAGCCAACTTTGCTCAATGTATTCTGTTATTCCCCATATCATGATCCACATGGCATTTGAAATTATCTGTTGTCACCTGTCACTAACATCTATCACTCTTAGTTTGAACACTTGATCTATGTGAATTAAGCACATTAGTGATTTACCCTGAGTTATGAATAACACATTGGTATCGCATTAAGGAAAGAAAGACATTTCCCATTGAGTCATTTAACTAAGAGAAGCTCCAGATTTGAAATATCTACTTCATGCTCCCTCCATCTTCCATCTGTGTGTGTATTGCTGTGTGTTATATGATCTGTATTTGTGTGTGTGTGTGTGTGTGTGTGTGTGTGTGGTGTCTGGTCTCTGTCCCTAAAAAAGAGTTTCCCTCTGTTTATTGAACAGCACGGAAAGCAGCACATGGGGAAGGAATGCAATACTTTACGGAATTAAGATTTTTACAATGGATCAAGTCACTGACTCCAGTGCATTCCAAATGACCTACACAACAAACATCATTGTTTCTCAACCAATACCCATAAATGGTGGCTTTCAACCTTTATGGTAGATTTTGGGAAATTACTTTTAACTTCTGTATTTGATGCTTTCAACAAATGATACACATTTATTACTGGGTCAGGAGCATAGAACAGTACATAATTTAAGATTGTAGCTAAGCATTAGCTTAGGCTGTAAAAGCTGACTAGATGGGAAATCCTCTTAAAGGCAGAATAAGCAACAGGTGAACCATATATATTTGGCTAATAGTCTTAAATCTTAAGTGACATCAAGATATATATATTGTGGCCATCAGGTTTAGCAAAAGTTCCAGTCTCTTAGAATGTAAGAGATATTTTCAGAACATTGCATTGCCACAAGGTTCTACCAGGAAATTGATAAATGACATGTAAGGTCTTATGCTAGTCAGCTTTCCATCACTATGATGGAATACCTGAAGCAATTAATTGATAAAAAGAAAGCATTTATTTTGGTTCAGAGTGAAGAGGTTTTGATCTCATCATGGGACATGACACTATGTCATGTCAGAAAGGTGTAGTGAAGTAATACCAACACATCACTAGTCAAAAATCAAAGAAGGATTTGAGTGCCCACAGTCATTTTCACAGATTTTCTCCCAATGACCTCCCCTATGGCCTCACTTCTCAAAGGCTTCCATACTGCCACATGACACCACACTGGGGACTAAGTCATTAATCTGTGGGTAATTTAGGGACATTCAAAATCCAAACTCTGGTAAATATCCTTGTTTTTCTCTAAGGAAAAAATGATTAGGAGATGAGCTGAGGAACATGAGAAAAAACAAGCATATTCTAGGTGATATTGGTGACATTTTACAAATAGTATAACATTTTGTGTTTTAAAATTTACCCTTCATAGTCAATAGACAAAAGTAGTATCTTAATTTTTCTTTTTCAGATAAGAATCCTAAGGCTGGAAGAAATAGTAGCTATCAAGTAGGTAAGTAGCTTTCTTACCTACTTTAGTCTTCCAAAATGCAGCATTAAAATTCAGGATATGGGGGGCTCAGCAGTTAAGAGCACTGACTGCTCTTCCAGAGGTCATGGGTTTGATTCCCAGCAACCACATGGTAGCTCACAACCATCTGTAATAGAATCTGATGCCCTCTTCTGGTGTGACTGAAAACAACTACAGTGTTTTCATAAATATAATAAATATTATATTCACATAAATATAATAAATAAATCTTTTAAAAAGATTAAGGATATATATATATATATATATATATATATATATATATATATAGTCTTTATTATTCCTTGTATTACAGCCATACAATTCTTCAATATACATTTTCTTTTCTTTTTTCATATTTTATTGTATATTTGGGAATTTCACATCATGAACTGGAGCACCTTCACTTCTCAGTCCTCCCAGGTCTGCTCCCCGCAAAAAAGGAAAAAAGGTCAACTTGTGTTGTCTATATACTTACTAGAATATGGTCAAACTCCTGGTACCCAGTGCCTTAAAGAAAACTCAACAGATCTACCTGCCTCCACCTCTGTCTCCTCCTCCTCTGCCTCTGCCTCTGATTACTAGGATTAAAAGTATATACCACCACAATCCAGATATAAATTCTCTAACATGTGCAAATGAACTAAAAATTAAACAGAGTAGGAGTGCCTTAATGAAGCTCTAGGCTTGTTATAAATCCACAAATGAGAGTTTCAATATCTGAAATTTGAGACCTCATCTATTTCTATTGGAGCTAGTAGCAAGAGACACACTTAAATCTCTGCCAACTACATCATCCATTCCTGCACTAAGACTTTTCCCGTGCTAATGATTGAATCCAAAGTCTCAAATCTCATAGCCAGTGTTCTGCCTGAGAGTTACATCCGTATCCTCATTGACTTGTTTTAATAGCACCACTGTTTTATTTTTTAAGTTAGAATAAAATTCAAAACTGAACTTAGATCTTGTGCTCTAACAAATGTTTATGACCTTAATTTGCCAAACTTTTAACAGTCATGGTCATGCCCCAAATGGGGGAAATGAATATTCCTTTTTCTAAATGGAAGTGTTAAATATATGTCTTAAATGTCATTACAAAAATATTTATTTATATATAATATAGGAAGTAGGAACCTGCTTTTTTTTTTTAATCCATTTTATTTTGTTTCAGTTTTAGATTTTTGAGATAAGGTCCATGTCTGTCTCTGGAGTTGCTATGTGGTTGAGTCTGACACCGAACTCCTGATTCTTTTGATTCAGTCTTCCAAGTGCTGGGGTACAGATGTGAAGCACTAGGCCAGGGAAGACATATAATTCTTGAGTATTGCTATCAAATTTTCAGCTAATTTAAACATTAATTTAAAAGGAGTTATCAACAAAAGACACATTTATTCTTGCCTTCATGTGAAGTGTTAAAACTTCACTTATCTGAAAATATGTACCTATTCTAGCATCATCCTTCCAAAGGCAACAAAATTCCCAAAATGATTGAAAATGAAAATCATAAAGTACTTGGACTTTAAAGTAGAATTACTTAACATTATTATTTACTAATTTTGTACTTTTAAAATGAGTTATTCTGACTCACTATGAGGCAGTTCAGTGAACTTACTAAAAGGCAGACATAGTTTACTATGGATACTCTGAAGGAAAAATACATGTTCATGTAAATGGTGCCCATACACAGCAATTATTTTTAAAATGAAAACAACATTAGCACCTCTGAAAAAGAAACTACTTCAGATATATGCTATTGGTATCATGAACTGACTTGGCAGAACATCTCTCCCAACCCAGTGATGTCACACATGGGTGACAGGGACCCGCTAATGTGTTGCCATAGCAATAGCCATACATTCCCAGAATCCATTTGACTCACCTCCCACCTTTACCTGTGAGTGGTTATGTCACAATCCAAATAAAATACAGATCCTCCACCCCCTTGGCCTCCACACTCTCTGTTTCCCCTTTGTCTTTGTTACAACCTTTGCCCTCTTCCCCACAATAAACCTCCCACGTGGAACTGTATTGGCCTGGTGTGGTCTGTCAGGATGTTAGCTGCGATTCTAACACAGCATTGGTGCTGAAACCCGAGAATTGCTACCCAGGAGTGCTGTGGGAACTGGGTTAATGCCACTGGCAGGCAGTGATCGTGACCGTGGACTGCAGCCACTGCCACTGTCACTGCCACCGCTGCCTGCAGCCACCACCACACCCACGTGAATTTCCACTGCAGCTACAGACCACAGCCACCCGCCCCTGCTGCAGGATTCACAGACTTCTACCATGTGAGCTGTGCTGTGGGGGTAACCTCTGCCATGTGGGTTATGCAGTCGGACTGGCCCACACCAACCATACAGTTACACATCTACTGCTGCCAGACTGCAAAAATCCTCGAACGAACAACAGCATGTTGATAAGGTGTTTCCTCCAGTCAGTGGGTAGGACCCTGAATTCCCAGATAGAGCCTGGCCAGCCTTTTGGGCTAAGGGGTTGGTTGTCTGGTCCTTATGACCAGACTCTTAACCGACTTACAAGATAAGACTTCGACCCTTGGTGACTTCCCTTCTCAAAAGAAGTTTAAAACCCCTTGGGCTCTTGTGTCCATTCAGAAATTCCTAGATCTAGGTTGAAACACTTTCTGGTAAGTCCGAGATTCACCACATAGCTACTAGATATTCACGTGATGACCTGGACATCTAGCCTGGCTATACATTCGTAACTCATTAATAAACTCTTCTCAGGACATCAATAAGAATAGGTCAATAACATCCCCATCACCCAGTGGGTGCTTCGATGTCTTTGAATGTATCTCCAGGCACCCCACTGGGACGTCTCCTAGAAAATCTCTAATCCTTGAAGTTAACATCTGACTTAAGAACATCAAAACTAGAATACCTCTGCAATAAGGTCTGGATTCAGTACCCATTAGACAATGGCTCCAAATGGCCACTTAATGGCACACTAGATCCAGTTATTTTAAGGGATCTTCATACATACTGTCAGTGATCTGGTAAATGGAAAGAGGTTCCCTGTACCCAGGCATTTATCTATCTTTGCTACAATTCCTCCATGTGTTCTTCTTGTTCCCCAACCCAACTTCTCTTAGCCATGAAACCTACAACAGATGATGCCACAACCCTTGATCCAGCTAACAAACTGCCTCCTTTCTATTGAAGACCTGTTTCCATGCCACCAAAACCTCAGAACTGCTGCCTCAGTTTCTCCTTCTCATGAGGATACCCCAGAGCCTACTAGCTCAATCTCTCCAGAACCCTCCCCTTCTTCTTTGCCAGCTGCAGGTGGCTCCAATTGCCCTGCATTGGCATTCACTCCTCCTATCACTCACTCTAAGACCACAGCCAAACCCCCAAGTCTTTCTCCTCTAGGGACACCTGACCCAGCATTGGTCCTTCCTTTAAGGAAAGTTGATAGGGCAGATGACCTTGTCAGAATACATGTTCCTTTCTCGCTGAATGAACTTTCTCAAATAGAAAGCAGACTAGGTTCCTATACCTCTAACTCCTTTGCCTTGATTAAAGACTTCCAGTACATTCCTCAGTCTTATAGCTTGACTTTCCACAATTTACATATGATCCTTACTAATATTTTACTTCCTGATGAACACAGGCAAGTTTGGGAACAGGCAAGAACACATGCAGACAAAATTCATCAAACAGATGGAACATGTCCAATTGGATCTGAGGCAGAACCTGACCAAGATCCTCTATGGAATTATAATTCAGCAGGTTATATTTTAGCCAGAGATAGATTCATAATCTGCCTCCTGGCTGGTCTCTGTAGGGCAACCTTAAAACCAATAAATTTTGAAAAACTCCAAGAGGTCATCCAGGACAAACAGAAAAAGCCATCTCAATTTTCAGAATGCCACACAAAGGCTTTATTACAATACACTAATCTGGACTCTGAAAGCCCAGAAGATAAGCAACTTCTGATAACCTACTTTTTTTCCCCAGAGCTACCCCTACATACTTACGTGGTTGGAGGAGAGGCCTCTAACTCCACAGGCAGAAGTTTTGGTGCTGGCCTTCAATGTGTACCATGAGAGAGATAAGAAAGCCCGCAAACAAAAATATCATATGCTGGCAAAGGCTGTCGGAACAGCCCCAGCCACTGCCCTGGACTCCTGGTCTTATAAGGCTCAGAGACCACCAGGCTACTCCTATAGATGTCAACCAAGTCACTGGGTGAGAGCTTGCCCTAACCCCCACAAACCAAGGGGGCCATGTCCTAGGTGCCATCAGGAGGAACATTGGGCTATTGATTGTCCTCATGTTACACAGGACAGAGTGACATCACTCCCAGGTAACCTTCCAGCCAATCGCCTAGGCTTAGCTATAAATGACTGAAGAGGCCCAAGCTCCCACTACCCGACCACAGCCATCACTAACAGGGAGCCCTGGGTAGCCATCATGGTATATGGGAGGCCCATTGCCTTCCTCTTGGACACTGGGGCCACTTACTCAGTCCTGTCTGAGTTTTGGGGACCCACTTCCCCGTCTTGTTTTCTTATTGTCAGGATTGGAGGACAACTTTACCTTCCTCATCAGACCCCACCACTTAGTTGCATTTTTAGAGGTATGCCTCTCACCCATTCCTTTTTGGTAGTGCAGACATGTCCTGTCCCCTTATTGGGAAAGGGATCTTTTAGCTAAGATGGGAGCCTCTATTTCCTTTGCTACCCCCATTCACCTAAACCCAAGCTTGCCAGCAGTTCCTTTGCTCTTTCTTCTGGTCAGTCTACCTATTAACACTAACATATTGTTTCCTTTACCAGTTTCTGAGGTGGACCCCCGAGTCTGGGACATCCAGAACCCCTCTGTTGCTAAACATCATTCTCCTGTTGTCATCCAATTACTAGACTCTACCAGGTACATAACTCAAACTTAATACCCTCTCTCTCTCTCTCCAAAGCCTCAGGGGACTTAAGCATATCATTTCTGACCTTTTAAGGAAAAAATTCCTTTGCCCCACCTCCTTCCCCCTTTAGCACCCCTATACTAGCAGTTAAGAAACATAATAGTACCTATCACCTGGTTCAAGACCTCAGGCGCATTGATTTTGCAGTAGTTCCCTTCCATCCTGTTGTGACATAACTGCTTGCAGGTAAAGGTGGGAGGTGAGCCAAGTGGATTCTGGGAATGTATGGCAATTGCCATGCGGGTCCCTGTCACCTGTAAATGACATCACTGGGTTCGGAGAGACCATCTGCCAAGCCGGCCCTGATACCGGCATATGCTTCAAAAGAAATTCAAGTTGAAAATGAAAGAAAAATGTCCTATTTCAATTATATTCCAGGCAAAGGATTTTAAAGTTGACCATATAAGCTCTTATGTATTCATCAGAAGCTGACTGGAACATGCAAATACCCACAGTCAAACACTGGATGGAGCTCATGGACTCTCATGGAAGAGTTGAGGGAAGGATTGAAGGCCCCGAAAGAGATAGGAACTCCCCAGAAAGACCAGCAGAGACAACTAACCTGGACCCTTTGGGGCTCTCAGAGACTGAGTCACCAACCTAAGAGCATACACGGGCTGAACCTAGGCCTGGGGCACATATGTAGGAGATGTGCAGTTAGATTTTGATGTGGGTCCTCCAAATGGAGCAGGGGCTGTCCTGAAAGCTGTTGCCTGTCTGTGGAATCTGTTCCCCTAATCGAGCAGCTTTGTATGGCCTCAGTGGGAGAGAATGTGCCTAGTCCTGCAGAGACTCCATGTGCCAGGGAGGGGTTGGATGCCTAGAGGGTATCCCTACCCTCTCAGAGGAGAAAGGGATGGGGGGAGGGACTGAGGGATAGGGGAACTGGGAGGGGGTCCTAATCAGGATGTAAAATGAATAAATAAATTAATTAATTAAAAAATTATTTTGGAAAAAAAAAAAGAAGAATTTTTGGATGTGAAACCTTCAGGGACCCCAACCAAGAATTTGTTTAACCTAACCAAGTTTCTTTCCTTGGTATCCTTGTAGTTGGGCTTGTCTGAACTGTCTTCTCCAGGAGTCTATGACCTTGGACTTTGTAAGCCCAACAAACTAAGTCTCTAGGGTAGTGTAGTTTGACTCCTTCCCTGCCTAACACAGTTTCTAGCGTGGTGTAGATGACTACCTATTTTGCAGGGCCTGCTAGAAAAATTCAAACCCTTTTGGAAAAAAAAAATTACATTTTATTCTGACCTTTGAAAACAAGAACCCTGTTGCTCAGGCTCTATGGAAGAGTGTGGGGGCCTAGCTTCAATACTACTTTCTGTAATTTCTCATTCTCCTTACATTCATGACACAATACTTCTGTGTGAGCATTTTAAAACACATTTACTCAATTGAGTGTTTTCTTCTGGTGAGTCAGGACTTCTGTGACATTTGATTCCTGAACACTCAAGTAGCACCTTAACATCAGCACATAGAGACACACCATGGAACAGAGAAAATAGATGAAAGACAAACTTAAATGTGGTACATGGATGAAAAGCTTTCCCCATGCAGCTAGGGAATAGAAACCAATTAAAATACAATAATGAAAGCCACATAGAGTTGCTGAGCAATGAAACAGTGAGGAAGGAAAAGTGGGAGTAGCTGTTAATAAACACAGGCACTATGGTAAAGATCAAACTATTTCCTAATACCTGCTTGGGAGGAAAGTAAACATTTCAACTTCTAAGAAACTATTGTCATTTCATAATGTCAATCTTCCTCAGAATGTCTCCTACTGTATCTGTCAAGAGAGGTGGTAAACTCCCCTCCCAAACATTCCGTGGAGTACTGAATGACACAGAAAGCTGCCTACAGAGAATTAGCCAGAACTCATTCCAGTCCTCTGACCACTTGCAGTCCAAAATAAGATTAGCTAAAACCAATGAAGTTTAAAAGGGATTCTAATAAAAGAACTGTAATTTTTTGGTTGCCATGAATTCACACAAAATGATACTCCCAGAAGGAATTAGGATGGTTATTGATAATTGATAATAATAGTTCTTACAGTTCATGTGGTGATAGAGTATGTTAGGATTGTGCCATTTCTCTGTCAGCTTTCTCCTCTGTAGCATAAAAGGAGAGAGCCAGATGATCTTTAAGATTGAGAGCTAAACTAGACTTAATACAATTTATTTTCTTTCAGATGAGTAAATTCATAGCAAGGTCTTGATGGAAATTACAAAGTGAACTCCAGTGTATACCAATCTCCACAAGCAATTGAACCATGATTCCTAATACTGCAGCATGCTGAAGGAATGTGTGTCGTGTGTGTGTGTGTGTGTGTGTGTGTGTGTGTGTTTGTGTGTCTGTGTCAGCCATACAGTTATATCAGCAAACAAAGAAAATATGTCTGTCTTTTTGTATCCTAAAACACTAATACAATAATAACTTGGTCTGCAACTCACTTCTTCTAAAATTTAAATAAAATTAAATAATATCTTATTTAAATAAGATATTTAAAAAAATTAAGTGCAAAAGCAACAGACTGAGATAAACATAGGGAGATGTAACCAAACTGTAGTATAGAGAATTGATTACCCAAGGTTTGGGATATATGAAGTCATGGTTTACTGTGGACTATTCTTAGTCCTTTTCATTCATGATGAGAAGACTCAAAGCTTACTGATTAGAAATTCTAAAACAATTGACTAATGTGACTTTTAGGTGCATAGTATACATAATCTAAAAAAGAAATTTAATTTCAAGTATGGCAAAAAGCATGATTCTACTACTGTACTAAAGGAAGATAAATATATAATCATGAAGAAATCAGATAATAGGTTATAAGTATCTTTAGTCCAAGCATCTAAATCTGAATGAACCCCTCTCTTTTCATTCAATCACTGTTCCACACTTAAAAAATTAGGCAATAAATCTACAGAAGAAATCACTCAACTCTTAAAACTCAAAGGGAATAAAACAAGATAGCAAAATCCAAAGCATGTTACCCATTTGCTGAAGGACAGCAGAGAAAACCTGTTGTGCTCTGTGGAAATGAGTTTTCATAGAGATCAATGTACAAGGACAGAATGCCTTCCTGCCCCACAATATATGCAAGTAGCTTGGAGTGGAAAAACAAAAGACTTTTTTGGTCATATATCCATGTAAATTCTGCTTCAAAAACTACAATTGATTCTAGGCCAAACTTTAATTCACCTGACTCCTAATCAGTCACATAATATGCAAAAGTTACTGTCTCTAGAGTGGTAGCAACTACTTTTCAGAGTAGGATAGATTTGATGACAGTTGTGGTTGTTTTTAAGGGTTAGTTGCATTGTTGGAGTAAATAATGACTGACTTAGATAAAAAGTGGAAATAGCAAGTCTCATTGATTTCCCTCCCTCTGAAACAACAGAGAACTTAAAAGGCCTGGGGGAGAAGGAGGGAGGGAGGGAGGGAGAGAGAGAGAGAGAGAGAGAGAGAGAGAGAGAGAGAGAGAGAGAGAGAGAGAGAGAGGCAGCAGGCTTCTGATTAAGTTGCCATTCTTTTCTTTTTTTAGCATTTGTGTATGTGTGTTTCTGTATGGGTGTTCACAAATGTGGGGGTGTGCATGAATGCCCACTTGTCACAGCTTACTCATCGACAGAGTTACAACTTGTTTTGTGGGAATCAGCTTCTTTCTACCATTCTGGGGATTGAATTGAGGTCATTAGGTTTAGTGGCAAGCAACTCACCTGCCGAGCCATGTCTTCAGCCTGACTCTATTTTCCAAAGCAAATCTTTCTCATATTTTCAGTTAAGAAATTCTTAAAATTGTTCCAGTTATAATCTTTTGCACAAGACCAGTGGGACTAGAATTAAAGGAATCAAGATAAAATAGCACTGAACATGAGAGGAAGAAGTCATCTGGGGGCACAGCAACAGAAGAGAGACAGACAGAAACAGTGAATAGAGAAACAAAGACAGAGAACGCAAAAGGGACAAAATTTAAAAAAAGTAAAATATGAAGAGAAGAGAACAAGAATGAAAATAACACCAGGAAGGAAACTGAAGGCAAAGCCAATAGGTTAAGAGATGAATATTGAAAAAGGAAGAAAGTAAGATATGGGAATAAAGCATAGGGAGGGTGGAAAAATATAAAGCAGAAGGGCAGGATGCCTGGACTTAAGGAAAAGAAAGCCATGGGACACAAACAGGCTAGAGATCAGCAAAGATAGGAAGTGCCTACATTGTAAAGGGGTAGGTTAGGGAGCATAAGCAAACAAGAGGGTAGGCAAAGCAGAGCCTCAAAAGCCCAGGACTGTTTGCTTTCTTTTGTGGGTGAAGTTTAGACAGTGTGAGTGGAGTTAGCAGATGGATGGGAAATGCTTTACTGGCGACCAAAATCCTGCTGTGGTATCGTTAGGGATCTGGCTTAATGGTGTCAGCCTCAGTTTCCTCTCCAGTAAAAGATAGCCTCTGTATTTACATCCCTCTGTAGTTTGCAAGCTGTTGGAATTCCCATAAACTGACCATTATAGGTAAGCTAGGAAAATTCAGGATGTCAAAGACAAAATAAAAAGAAAAGAAAAGGAACCTGCTCTGGCTGTGAAAATAAATAAAATCATCTCTATTTGGTGCTGGTCTTGTTGCTTTAGTTTATAAATTTTGGTGTTTGCTTTGTTGTTGTTGCTAGTCTGTATGTTTTCAGACTAAATTTACTTAACTTTAGGCAATCTCATGAAATATATGATTGCCATCCTCTAAGTATGGCAATACCAGTTACTATTAAAAAGACCAACAAAACAAACCACTTTAGAGGGATTTTTATCTAAATATTATAGTAAGTTTTAAAGATTGCTTTTAGGAAGAAATGTTCCTAATGATAGGAAGTGCTTTGTTGCTTAACCAGTCAAAGGAAAACAGACACAGCTTTGCTGCTTGTAGCTAAAACTTAAAACCCAGATATATTTTCTGTTTTCTGTTTTCTGGCCTTTTCCTCCTTAAATACCCTCTGAGCAAACTACTCACCAATCGAAGTTCATGTCTTCAAGTTCAATTGCAGTTAGACACTCATTTCTGCTTCTCCATGGGAACAAATATATTGCCATGGAAACAAGGCCAACACAGATTACTGATGTTACAGAAAGTCCTATAGAAAGAATCAGGCTCCTAACAGTGTTCTAATGCTAACCATATTATGGCATCTCAGCAGGGATTAATTAAAGGAAGATATACTGTGTCCTCATCAGAGAAAACATAAACGTTTGACTCTCATTAAAATAAATGACAAACCACAGAATTAGCTGTCATAATCATTTGCATTGGCTAAAGAGATGCATTCAAGATTTCCTTTACCTTATGAGCATTCTTACAATACTGAGCTTGTCTTTCACAACACCAAGTGTACTTTGAGATTTGTGTGGTCCAGTGGGTGTTGGGTGAAGATCAAGGCTCTGAAGTGAGGTGAATCACCAGCATTTCGTATCACAGTATGACAAGGCAGAAATTGTGTTTCTAAGCCAGGAATAATTTTATGAGTTTGTAATCCAGTGGAGAAGATAAGGCACTATAAGTTCCAGGAACTATTAAGTTTGGGATCCTGAAAAAGGAAAAAGTAGTCCTATTGGGTTGGAAGTATAACTCCAACCAATGTCTTGGAAACAGAATGTCAAGTTTAAATACAAGTACGAAACAAGATTCAAGTTCCCTATTAAAGAAGTGAATATTTAGTCTGGGGCATTAGTTGTAAGACCAAAAATAGAGGATGTCTGCAAAAATGGGCACCTAGAAATAAGTTTTAAACAAATTACCTTTAGGTGTAATAGAGACTACAGCTTGCCAGACACTTTATAGAAACTCTGGGTACTGATCACAGGGACACAGTTAATTCCTGCTGACCAGGAAGTCCCAGCATCAGCAGATGAGCTTGACTACTGATGACTCCTGGGGTGGAAAAGACAGTTTTCTTCAGGAAGGCAGCCCCTGAGAGGCTATCCATGCTCCAGCAGATGGCTCTATACCCAGAGACATACTAGCAATACTAAATGGACTCAGTGGGAAAAAAAAAAAAGAGAGAACAACATTTTCAAGTGAATGTTGCTTCTTTAGCAAGGTGAAGAATCTTAAAAAAAATAAAATAAAAAAAAAAGATTATGTGGAATTAGGAAAGAATAACAGGAGTATGGGGAGGAATTGGAGGGACAGAATGGAGGTAGACAGGATCAAAACAGACTATGTTGTGTTTATAAAAAGTTAAAGAGAGAGGAATGTGTATTGTGGAGGTGTAGTCAGGTATGGGGGAAGGGGGTGCCTCGGTGGAACCATGCTGAAGCATCCCTTCCCCCTGAGGGACCAGTCACAGGAAAGTATAGTATAGAATGAAGTTTATTCAGGGCATGGGGAGGGAAGTTGACAGGTTAGTAGAGGTGAAGAAAGGCAGAGAGAGAGAGAGAGAGAGAGAGAGAGAGAGAGAGAGAGAGGAAGAAGAGGAGGAGGAGGAGGAGTAGGAAGAAGAAAAGAAGAAGAGGAGGAGGAGAGAAGAGAAGAGAAGAGAAGAGAAGAGAAGAGAAGAGAAGAGAAGAGAAGAGAAGAGAAGAGAAGAGAAGAGAAGAGAAGAGAAGTAGAAGCCAGCCATGAGTACAGGGAGAGAGGGGCGAAGGGAATGGGGAGAGGGGGGCAGAAAGGGGTGAGGGGACAGAGCAAGAACAAGAAGGCAAGAGCAAGAGAGGGAGAAGAGGGCAAGCAGCCCCTTTTATAGTGAGTCAGGCACACCTGGCTATTGCCAGGAAATGTGGGGCAGAGCTTAGACATAATGCTAACAGATTATGTTCATTAAATAATCAAAAATTAATTGGCAATTGTTTCTTTAATAGTAAGTAGAAATCTGAAAGTAGAGGTTTAAATTGAAATTAGATATAATTATTTCAAAGTTAAAAAGGAAAATACAGAGGCTGGTGAGATGACTCTGCAGTTAAGAGTACTGACTGCTCTTCCAAAGGTCCTGAGTTCAAATCCCAGCAACCACATGGTGTCTCACAACCATCATAATGAGATCTGACTCCCTCTTCTGGTGTGTCTGAAGACCGCTACAGTGTACTTACATATAATAATAAATAAATCTTAAAAAAAAAAAAAGGAAAATACAGATCAGAAAGATGGCTGCATAGAAGCTCTCAAGATTCACCTGCTCCTCCTTCACAGCTCCATAGCAAGAGAGATTCCTATTCAGGGGAGTGAACACTCAGTACAATACTCAAAATCAATACCATAGAAACAAAAACCCTGTGAAAACCCTGAGACAGCTGCAAAATAGGCTAGACAAAAATGCTAATCACCTACTACCCCATTCCACAGCTAAGAAAGAGGACTCAGCCATCCAAAAAGGTAAGTGTGAAAGAGAGAACCCCAGCAAACCCAATCCATAGGTTGGAAATACTAAAAGTTAGAAGTTTCACATGGAGATGAAGGTCCAGGAAGAAGGGAGGATAGAGCCTTGGTCTAAATGCTAGCAGAGCTGATTACAGACTGGAAAACTTAAATAAAAAAAATTATTATAGAACAAAGCCTAATGGTGATGCTTCAAATAGTTTCTTTCAGCAGGCTAATATACAATGATGCAAAGAACAAGCAGGGAAATAAAGATTAATTAGTCACCCAAAACTCAGGATACCTATTTTTTAAATATTTTATCTTTTCCTTTTTCTCTAGGAATATAAGGGTTTTGCTTATTGACATATTAAGAAATCACCAGTGTATAATCCTAATGATGCTTAATAAGGACACTATATGCATAAAGACATCTCATGTATGTATATCATCTAATTTGACCATATTCATACACTTCTCCCTTTCTTGCTCCCATATCCCCATTCCTGACAGTTCCTTTCTTTCTCCAAAACTCCTTTCTGTTGCCTAATTGTATATGTATTTTGCACTTAAGGAATCAGGCTTTGGGCCCTTTTAACATGGCTACGTTCAATCACTTCATAAACTCCCATAAAAATGAACAAGGGGATTCATAATGATAGCTCTTGGTCGCCATCTAAAGGTTTCTTTCTTTCTTTCTTTCTTTCTTTCTTTCTTTCTTTCTTTCTTTCTTTCTTTCTTTTTCATATGAGACCTACTGTGCATTCCTTTTAAAATAAAATTGTTCCCTGAGGGCCAGCAGAAAGGATGGAAACAGGCAACCTCGGGAGATAGGAGGTTGGGGGAACCCTCCAGAATGCACCAGAGACCTGGGAGGTGAGAGACTGGGAGGGAGGGACTCAAAGTGGGGGGACCTTAGATGAAATGACCGACAGTAGAGAGAGGGAACTTATAGAGCCCACCTCCAGCAGGAAGACAGGGCATCAAATGAGGGAGAGGGGACCATCCCACAGTCACAACTCTGACCCATAATTGTGCCTCTCTGAAAGAATTACAGGGATGGAAATGGAGAGGAGCCTGAGGAAAAGAAGGTCCAGAGACAGACCCAAAGTGGAATCCAGCTCAAGGGGAGGTCCCAAGTCCTGACACTATTACTGAGGCTGTGGAATGCTCACAAAATGGGACAGAGCATGACCTCACTCCAGAAGACCCAACAAGCAACTGAAAGAGTCAGATGCAGATATTTGCACCCAACCAATGAGCAGAAGCAGCTGACCCCTATTGTTGAATTGAGGAAGGTTGAAAGAAGCTGAAGAGAAGGGCAATCCTGTAGGAGGACCAGCAGTCTCATTTAATCGGGACCCCTGAGATCTCTCAAACACTGAACCACCAAACAGGCAGCATACACCAGCTGATATGAGGCCCCCAACACACATACAGTAGAGGACTGCCCAGTCTGTGTTCATTCAGAGATGATGCACCTAACCCTCAAGAGACTGGAGGCCCCAGGGAGTTTCGAGGTCAGGGGGTGTGGGGTGTGGGGACAGTCACGTAGATATATGGGGTGGAGAGGAGGTATGGGATGTGGAATAGTCAGAGGATGGATGGGGGTGGAGAGGAATAAAATATAGAGAGTAAAAAAATGAATGAATGAACAATAATAATAAAAATAAAATAAAATTGTTGATATTATTTTAGGTCTCCACACAAGTATAGGTTAAAGAGATGCATTTTAGTCCATTATTTGGTTTTATGAGTTGAAGAATATAGGTAACTGTGTCTACTTTTCAGTTCATTCATTATTACAAGTCTACTAAAACTAGCTCTCACTGTGGTTTGAGAATTTTCCGTTTATATGAGAAATATTTAGTTTCATCATATATCATCCCTTCTCATAAACCCACCTTGGAAAGAGAAAGCCATTTAAGTCATGGTCTCTAGATCCAAGAAGGCTACATGAGTCATCTATATGAAAACTAGCTTTTAATCTTTCATATTTCATATTAAAATCATCAATAATTGCAAAGCACTGAGTAACCCTAGAAGATGCCTGAACACAAAGAAATATTTTTCATTTCCAACTTCCAAAAACAAAGTCACTTAAGCTCTTATCATATTATCACTGGGTGAAACATATACAAACCCTGCCCTTTTCATACAGAGGAATAGTAACAGGTACTTTTAATTATGTTTGAGAATAAATGAGATATCAAAATATTATTTCTTGTTATATATTCTATTTTCATGCCCTTTATTCAACTCCTAAAAAATATACTTGGTCAAGTTAAGCATATCTTCCCTACTAACACTCTAAAAGAGTCGTAATTGGAGGTTAGAGTTAGAGGCATCAGGGACACTATAATGAAAATTGGAGAGAATTTATAATTTCAAAATCTACACGGGCAGATCATCTATAAATCACTTAGATACTACATGTCATGTAGACATGTTCTGTTGGTAAGTAAGCTTGCCATTATAATTCTACTTATTTAGCTCATGCTTTATCTCTAGAATACCATAAATAGGAACCTATCATGTACTGTCCACCACTGTCATTGTTTAAAAAAGAAAATGAGTCTTTGTATTCAGAGAAGAATTGTGAAGGAAATAGAAAGTAAATAAATAAGTAAAACAGATAATCATGTGGCTCAAAGGAACTAACAAGTACCATGCTAAAATATAATATTGGGAGAAAACAGATGTATAAGTTAGGGAAATCAACAAAGACCTTTCTAAGAAGACTATAGTCTGCCTGGGACATGAAGACTAAGGGAAATCTCTTAGAAAGTAGAAGAAAATAAGAGTATAAAGAAGCAGAGGGGATCATGCACACAAAGTCCTAAGAGAGAAGGCAGAGCAAGCAAAAAGGAGTATAGAAAGATAGAATTGGGGAAGTATAAAGAACTGAACCAGGCAGGGCCCTGAAAGCCACATTAAGGACTTGGGGTTTTATGGGAAAGATAATGGAAAGCCACAGTGGCCAGTTAAAGAAGAAGTAACTTGAAAGCTGGCTTTGCAGAGAAGCCATCTTTTTCTGCAAGAGAATAAGAGGATGGAACACTGTCTTAGTCGCTGCTCCATTGCTGTAAAGAGCCACCATGACAATTCTTTTTTTTTTCTATATTTTTTATTTACATTCCCAATGATTTCCCCTTTCCCGGGTTCACCCCTCCCCGAAAGTCCCATAAACCCTCTTCCCTCCCCCTGTTCCCCAGTCAACCCTCTCCCGCTTCTATGTCCTGGTATTCCCCTACACTGCTGCATCCGGTCTTTCCAGGACCAGGGGTCTCTCCTTCCTTCTACTTGGAAATCAATTGATACGTTGTGTCTTTGGTATTCCGAGTTTCTGGGTTAATATCCCCTTATCAGTGACTGCATACCATGTGTGTTCTTTTGTGATTGGGTTACCTCACTAAGGATGATATTTTCCAGTTCTGACCATTTGCCTAAGAATTTCATGAATTCATTGTTTTTAATTGCTGAGTAGTATTCCATTGTGTAAATATACCACATCTTCGGTATCCATTCCTCCCTTGAGGGACATCTGGGTTCTTTCCAGCATCTGGCTATTATAAATAAGGCTGCTATGAACATAGTGGAGCATGTGTCCTTATTGCATGCCAGGGAGACCTCTGGGTATATGCCCAGGAGTGGTATAATAGGGTCCTCCAGGAGTGTCATGCCCAGTTTTCTGAGGAACTGCCAGACTGCTTTCCAGAGTGGTTGTACCAGACAATTCTTATAAAAGAAACCATTCAATTTGGACCTACAGTTTCAGGAGTTTAGTTCATTATCATCATAATGGGGAGTATGGCAGCAAGCAAGCAAGCAGACATGGCTCTACATCCTGACCAGTGATAGGGAGGGAGGAGATAGGGAAAGGAAGGTAGGAGACAGACAGACAGACAGACAGACAGACAGACACAATGACACAATGACACAATGACACAATGACACAATGACACAATGACACAAAGACACAGACAGACAGACACAAAGACAAACACAAAGACAGACAGAATGAACTGGGCCTAGCATGGGCTTTTGAAACCTCAAAGCTCACCACCCATGACATACTTCCTCCAACAAAGCGTATGCCTTCTAAGCCTTGTAATCCTTTCAAATAGTTCTGCTCCCTGGTGACTAAGCATTCAAATATATGAGTCTATGGGGCCATTTGTTTTCAAACCACCACAAATACCATTTAAGAAGCATGTGGAAGATCAATGATGATTATGGTGTTGGCTGTGGTAAAAGTCTTAGCCAAGAGAAGTGAGCACATTTGAGGTGGACTAGGACTTGTGGCAGGTCACAGGATCCTTTTACTCATCCCCAGTTTGTTAACTTTGCTGACGTAACTTTAAAAGTCTAATCTCATTCCCTAGATCAGATTTAGATTTCCACATTACATTTATGTCACACCTAAGCTTTAACTTAAATCTCTCAGAGATAGTATCTTAATTGAATGACAAATTTGTACAAGAAACACTTATCTAGTATCTTCTCCAAATGAAATAGCCTACAAAGACAATTTTATAAATAGTAGAAGTTTATTAAAAGCATCAAAGATTATTTTAACCATAATAATGAAATACTTTCTAAAAAATTCAAGGATTCTTTGATACCAAACAGGATATATTTAAAATAAATTAAAATTCCTAAGAGCTCAGATTTATTTCTATAATCTGGTGAGATATCAAAATGGTGAGATACAAAACAGGTTTCTTTCAGTGACTGTGAGAAACTGAAGATGCTTCTATTTTGAAATAATCAAATTCTTATATTGTCTTTTTTTTTTTTTGATGTATCATTGTTTGTATTTGACAGCAGCCATCAGCTCTTGCCTGAACATCCTGTGCTCCCTGCCCTGTAAGCTGGGACTTTGATGCACTGTTTCTTTCTTCAAGCCAATAGTAAGAGATTCTAAGTAAAGGATATGAGCTTTGTTTTCTAGTTTGAGTGTCCTGGTGCTTTTTATTTTATTTTATTTTTCATATTCTATTACATTTAATCAGACTTAGAGTCTCACCTTTTTTCCTTAACATAAATTCCATTTCATCTCCTCCATATACAAACTTCAAAAAAGTAGAAAATTCTATTTAGAAATCTGGCTATCATTTGTGCCCTTTTCAGTTATTTTCAGTAATGTATATACATGTGCATGTGTGCTTTGAGCAGCTTCCACTTTTCTAATGGCTTTGAACACAGCCAATAGAAGTTGCCTTTATAATAATTTGTCCAATAAAAATATTTAAAAAAAATTCAAGTGACTATGTTACCTAAAACCTTTTTGGCTATTAAACTGTCATTCAGCCTTGTAGATATGTGTCTAACAGCAACACTGTTGACTAGGAAAGCTTTACTAGGAGTTTTAGAAATTAGTGAGTTACTTTCAATCCTGAGCAGGAGTGGCTACTGTTCTCAATAACATAAACAATGAGTCCAAAGTATTCTATATGAGATTTTAAACGAGTAAATCTATACATCCTTCCTTTTTACCTATCCACCCATTCACTTTTTCTTTTTTTAAATTAATTATTTTATTTATTTACATTCCAAATGTTGCCTCGCCTTGCAGAGTTCTTCCCCTCATTCCCCTCCCTTTTGCCTCTGAGAGGGTGCCCCACCCTGGGCATCCCCCTCTCTAGGGCAGTCCTGATATCTTTTTAAATGTTGATTTCTCAAATATATTTCAAGTCAATGAAGTTCTATGCGAATCAATATTCATCTCAGGAAAATGTCCCTGTATTTGCATGTATTTCCCACATTCATAATGCTCCCTAGAATGGAATTCATATTAGAATGCACATTATTATTTTAAGTTTCTACAAACTCACCTTCCTTCTGAGACAACTTGAAATACATCATCATATGTGTTAGTTTTTCAATTGATATCTAAAGTATACTTTTCGAATGTAACATAAAAGCATGCTAAATTTGTCCATAAAACTAGACTATAAAAATAATCCTAACTGTCTTGCTTGGCTGGGCTTATGATGTTTTCCTCCTTCTTTTTGTTTTATTCTGACAGTGTATGGAAACTCAATAAATCAAATATCCACAAAACTCCAATCAGCAACACTACCTACAAAGTGTCTTTTGACAAGTAACATGTGCTGATTTCAAACCCAAAGACACGTTTTTTTTTAAATGGTTCTTCAAAACAGCTGCATTCCTCAGAGCTGTCTCTGTGTCAGTGCCTTGTCTCATGAAAGAAAATGAGCAAATGTGTAATGGAAATGCATAACCGATGAAAGTATCAGTATAAACAGAGAACATTCTTAACAGCATAAAAGTCTTCTTGGGATTCTGTTGAAACATCAGATCCCAGATGCCCATGGCTGACATGCCAAGTAGAAATTTTTTAGATAAAGATCCAGAAATAAGCATTCAATGTGCATATTCCCCAGTTGATTGGCATATATGTCCCTTAGAAGACCCCTTAGCAGTACTGAGGTAGACACAGCATTTAGAATCCTCTAATTTGGTCTCTCGACAGGTAGAAGGTTTTATTGTCTAAAAATGGCTGCCAAATCCTGCTCTAGGTAATTATCTATGTCTACCATTTTCAACCAGGAGTGACTGATACCCCCATCCCCACACACACAAAGCATTGCCAATATCTGGGGACATTCGAGATGGGCATACCTGGCACTGAAGAGGTGGAAGCTAGAAACGGCACTAAACACTATAATTCACAGCCTCTACCCAGCAACAAAGACTCAGAGAACAGAAAGAGTGGCACAGTTGAGGAGGAACTCTGACCTGGATCTGGCCCATGGCTCTAAGCTATTGAGCTCTTGCCCAAGATTTTCTGCACTGTCACCTAGGTCTGGTATTCTTCAGCTAAGATATAAAGAAATTGTTTGTACTGGGTATGGAAGAGAGGTTTGGAACACCAAATATCCATTCTTAATCTATTTAGCACTGTAGTATGAATGTTTATGAGTCTCTAAAGTGCATGCATTGACATTTAATTCCAATGTGATACTATCAAGAGATGCAGCATTTGAGAGGTAATAAGTTCCCATGACCCCTATAAGTGAGGTTCACTGTTTTAAAAGAGGCACCACACCATGTTGTGTCATTTCCACTAGAAGGAGCTATCTTTGAGAAAGTGTTCCTCATGAGATACAGAATTTGCTGGTATCTTAATCCAACACATCTCAGACTTCAGAACTGTAAACAGTTCATTTCTGCTTGTTTGGTTTTTTTTTCTAAATTACTCAGACCACTGTTTTGTTGTGGTAGAGGAATAGACCAAGACAATGGGCAAACATATGGTGCTCAAACATGACCGTAAGTTAAAAAGCCTTTTTCCAAGCCTGACCCCTCAGTCCCTAATTCTAGATACTTTTGTTTTAAAGGTACTGGTCATTAACACCTCTTACTCAGCTTTAATGGTAACCAAGCATTCATCAAAGTGTTGGCCCTTTTACTCAGAAAATGACTCCTAAGCTAGAGAATCACATCAGAGAAATCTAGAAGAATCACCAATGAGTGATTCTGGCTTCTTCTATTCTTCCACAGAGAGTCTTTGGTTTCCATGATCTGTACTTAGCCTGCTCTGCACTGGCAGGGAGAAGACACGAGGCCAAAGCTTATCCTTTATTCTTCTTCATGTATCTGGAAGGGAAGCAAACTCAAGATAATTGATTCTTGTTAAGCCAGGAGGCAGCACCATTCAGCAGATGCTGAATAACTGATTCCAGCACATGTTCAGTATGCTGTGTACCTCTCATCGATAAATAAAACCAGCTTTTCTTACTACACTGCCCATTAATTACCTATGAAGTATATAAAAGCACCACTGTCTGAGAAATCTACTGTTAGAGTGTCAAGCTAAACCAAATCACTTTAAGGATTTACACAAAGGCGGCTGACGGAATGTTACTCTAGGATTTAGTCTACAGGGCATACCTTGGCACTCTCCCATTGCAGATGTGTCACTATTTGCCTCACATGCTAAGCAGATGGAACTCTAAAAACTGATGGGTAGAACAACAGGAAAATGTGAAATTGCCTACGATTATCCTAATTACCTCAGAAAAATGTGTGATTTCATCACAATGGGCTTTTCTAAGCATGTTACGGCATTATACTTATGGTAAGAAGAATCAAACTGTTTTCCTTTTCAAAGTTTATTCATCAAGGAAAATCACCAATTCAATCAATTGCTCTGTAATGATCAAGCTGTAACTTTTCTGTTTTTTCCCCCATTAAAGCCAAAACCAGAAAGAATCTTTTACATCACATTCATGTTCACTTCATGTCTATAGTAGCTATTATTAGTACTAATTGCTAAAAAGTCAGTCATGACTAAGGACATGGGATATTAAGTTTAATCAACCAAATTGAACTTAACTCCACTATCTGAAATAGTAGGTTGGGGTCAGTTATCTCTTGTGATTCAGTTTCCTCTTCTGAAATGACAACAATAATAGTTATGAATACACAGTTGCCTCTATAGACTAACCACAGAATGGACAGACCTGGGTAACCCCCAGAACAGAAAACATACTTGAGAAGTAAGTGCATCTTCACTTCAAAGTCTATAATGAAACTTTACTTTCTTTTTTAAGCTTCAGACATACATTTTCAACTGCCTTCTGGAGATCACCACATGAAAATTTCTATTCTGAATGATCTTCCTATTTCTTGAGTACTCCACAACTAATTATCTATATCACTTTACTGAGATTAAGAAAGCTGATCTTTCATCCTTCTAAACATGGACCATGTTTCGAGTATAATTTCCATCAACCCTGCTCTCCCTTCTCTACAAACATATTGTTTGATAGCAGAATGTGTAAAGTATTGACTTGAAATTCTTACTAATTTTTAGATTTTTGATGTTCTAAAGAATATTTTCAATGGTTTCCTGAAGGGACTTGCCATAATGTGTTACTGAACATTGCATAAATATTAAAACCTGAAATTGTCTAGCTGTGCATATTTCAACTCTTGAGCTCTCTCTTTATAGCCACCATGGAAAACCATATTATTATTTACTTGCAGGGCATAAAGCCAATGGAACAAAAAGAATAGAACTGCAGACTTAGTTTGACAGTCAATAATGTATACCAGCAATATTTTGCTAGGAAAGGACCCCATCAAGACAGTACTGAGTGACATTTATTCACAACTAAAAAATGCCAGTATTCTTTCAGAAAGATTGATAACTCAATAAGTGAAATCTATCAAGACTCAGGAAGCAATGTTCTATAATAAAACCAATCTCCTGGTCATTTGGTCTCCTATAAAGTAAGAGAGGAATAGTTTTCATTTTCTAGTTCCCTTCTCTATTTTGTCTGTGGCAAGTGTAGATAACATTAAAGGGGCTCACATGTTTCTTGCTTTTGTTGTATGTGACCTAGCTGAGGGTATTGGCAGGCATTTGAAGGTGGAAAGAAATTGGAGTCATCATACTTGTCAGCTTGCTTTTCAATGCTTGTCCCATTGCTTCTTTTTCCCTTGGGGAGGCCTCGTCCTACACATACCACACACACACACACACACACACACACACACACACACAATGTGCATGGATATATTTCTTGTAATATTTCTTTTTCTATTTCTCCAGGCTACGTGTACCAAACATTCCCTACTATTACCTTCATGAAACACATTCCTTGTGCTTTTCCTTACAAACACCCTACAGTCCTAAAAATACATGTTGCTTTCTCTTTCTTGAGACTTGACTTTAAATGCTATTTCTAAGTATATAATCATTATTCAAGGTTGAGATCCTTGCTACATGGTGTCCCATCAATTCCTGTAATTCTCCCATCTCTGAATCATCGAGTCTGTCCTATTTTCTTTTGTCTTTAGACTATCAAATCTTCTCCCAACACTCACAGGCATGCTTCCCTTCTTGCCAGTTATCAGAAAGTTTTCCCTAAACCTCTGGGTTTAGGGTATCATAAAAGAAGTTCACTTATGCCCTTCAAATTGGAGAATAAGCTTTTACAGTCTGGTAGAAAAGCAAAGCTATTTGACAGTAATTGTTTGGAGTCTAGAGAGAGTCTTTTATCTTTGATCTAATGACATCAGCTTTGCAGTTTTTTCCTAAAGAAAAAAATCTTAAATGTTTAAATAAGAGTTTGAATAAGAGCTGGAGAGATGGCTCATTTTTTAGTTTAAGAGCACTGACTGCTCTTCCAGAGGTCCTGAGTTCAACTCCCAGCAACCACCTGGGGGCTCGCAACCATCTGTAATGGGATCCAATACCCTCTTCTGGTGTGTCTGAAGACAACTATAGTGTACATATATAAATAAAATAAATAAACCTTTTTGTAATAAGGATTTTGGATAAAGATCCATACAAGTATGTTATCAATGGTCAAAAGCTCTAAAGAATCATCATTTATTATAGGGCATGTCAGGTGTCTTCTATTTGCCTACTGTCCCCAACCTTCAAGACCAGCCTTCTTCATGCTCTTTCTATAGCACTACTACCACTGAGATGAGCATCACAGTGAGATATCTTTATAGAAGATTAAAGAAGTAAAAAAGAATAAAGTATGAATCATTATTCTCCTGTTTCTTCCATGCAGGTGACCTAGGACTGGCTGACTTTTGAACAATCTGGCTGAGCCTCTCCAACCTCAATCCTCCTGAAATTTAGTAAGGCATCCTTCTTTTGTCATTTAAAGCCTAAGAATAGTGACTCTCCTCTCAACACTGCTTCTAATTCCAAATACTCTGTGCTCATGGACACTTTATCCCATACCTGTAAATTGTCATTTAATTAGCAAACTTCCCTCCAATTATCCTGTTAATAGAGATTTTGCTAATGAATCTAGTTGAATATAAGATCATATTTAAATATACAGAGCAGCAATATATTATGTCTATAGACTTCTACATAGCATAAACAGATATTCATAATTACTACAAAAATGGTGACTCCAACCTAAAAGCCACTTCATAGTTGTCCTAATTTGGGCTAGTATTGCTCTGATTAAGCATCATGATCAAAGCAACTTGGAGAGAAAAGGATTTATTCAGGTTACACTTCCACATCCATAGTCTATCACTGAAGGAAGTCAAGACAGGAACTCAAACAGGGGAAGAACTAGGAGACAGAAGATGCTTACTGGTTTGCTCCCCATAAAATTATCCAGCCCCACAGGTAAAGCAAAGGTCATGAATATGTAATCATTCTCCTATGTTTTCTATATCAATACATTATTTGAGGGGAAGGGATCTCAAGTCAAGGTTTCTCTGTGTAGTTCTGGCTGTCCTGGAACTTACTTTGTAGACCAGGCTGGCCTCAAACTCAGAGATCCACCTGCCTCTGTATCTCAAGCGTGTACCACAACTGCCCAGCCACATATTATTTTTAATCAAAACAACTTAATAACTTAAAGGTGAAGATATACCAGACAGACTTGGTAGAAATCACATAACAAATAATAGTGGGCATGGCTGAAGATTATAAAAAGCATCTCTCTCTGACACACACACACACACACACACAGAGAGAGAGAGAGAGAGAGAGAGAGAGAGAGAGAGAGAGAGAGAGAGAGAGAGAGAGTTTTTGACTATCAAGTGAGACAAAAAGAAAATGGGGAAAAATGTCTGGCTAAGCATGATGATTACAAAAAGGCAAGTGAAAGTACAGAGACCCAAGATCCTGGTCTGTAGAGTGCTGGGTAGATGAAGTTGGAAAGTAGTAGGGGAATTTCACAGAAAAGGGCACTGGGAATACGATTTGGGCTAAGAATGTCCAAGGTTTCAATGCTGGTAGTAAATGTCCCTTTTGAGGCCAGGGAGAGAGACAGAAATCTGACATAAAATGAATTTTAGAGAAGACAAGTAGTTCAGATTTCAGTGTTTCAGAAGGAAGACTCTAAAGCACTGTGTTGAAGAGATGGCTGAAAGCTCCAGAGAAGACTGACAAAGTCTGGCTAAAGAGACTTCCTAAATATATGTTGGTGGTAAACTGTATAGGAAAAACGTGTAATCAGGTCATTATTATGTGATTATATTATTGATGAAATATTAATATTCAGAGTCATCCAACTGGTCAGAGAAATGATCAATCAAGAGAAGCCAATGAGGAAAACAAATCATGTCTGATAGCCCTTGATGCTCCTTACAAAGGAAAATGAAAATCCAATCAAGGCTTGCCCTAGATGATCCATCTGTGATCACCCACTGAGAAGACCTAAGTACAAGTATGGGTACTGACAGTTATAATGGACTGACAGGCTTCAGTTACTACTGCTCGTTCTCCTCAAGTCCATGGCCATCTCTTCAACTGGCCCCAATCTCTGAAACAATACATCCCCATTCACTGTGAATTATTTGTCACTACAAAGCAGGGAAGTCTATGTATAAAGATGTGTTTTTTTAATCATTTCCCAACCCCTAGGGAACATCCTTAGGGTTTCCACCAAGTACTATACCACATTATAATAAAAGGATTAAAGCAAGCAAGCAAGCAAGAAAACTAATAAACAACAAAAACATTCCACAATCCAATGTATGCCACATTCACTAAGTTTTTTTTTTCCCCCAAAAGGAGACCAAACTAAGATTTTTCTCTAATGCTCAACTAGTCACCATTCATGAAGCACTATATGCCATGCTATAGCTGTACTAGGTCTAAGGGGCTCAATACTAGGTTAAATAAGCTTCCTCACTTCTAACAACTGAGACATTTGGAAAACAGAAAATGCACAGGCTTAACCATGGAGCAGCAGTCATGGTACTTAAAAGTACTCACACTGGAAGTGGGAAGTTTGGTACAGCCTATAGAGAAAATCATTTTCCAGAAAACCATGAGTGAAGGTGGAGAAGCAGGAAGCTGCTTGGTGTAAAAAGCAGGCAAGCAATGGTGTTTGGAAGGGCTTTTTACCCAAATCCCAAGAAGTGGACTGGTGAATTGGACAATAAAATCCCTATCATTTTTTGTTGTGATTACTGGATTGTGACTTGACTATTTTTTTTGTTGTTGTTTATAGTTTTTTTTATTTTCTATTTTTATTTTATTTTATTTTTTTTTAATTTACATTCCAAATCATTTCCCCTTTCCCGTTTCCTCCCTCCCCGAAAGTCCCATAAGCCCCCTTCCCTCCCTCTTTTCTCCATTCAACACCCTCTCGCTTCTCTGTCCTGGCATTCCCCTACATCCAGTCTTTCCAGGACCAGGGGTCTCTCCTTCCTTCTACTTGGAAATCAATTGCTATGCGAATTGTGTCTTTGGTATTCCGAGTTTCTGGGTTAATATCCCCTTATCAGTGACTGCATACCATGTGTGTTCTTTTGTGATTGGGTTACCTCACTAAGGATGATATTTTCAAGTTCTGACCATTTGCCTAGGAATTTCATGAATTCATTGTTTTTAATTGCAGAGTAGTATTCCATTGTGTAAATATACCACATCTTCTGAATCCATTCCTCCGTTGAGGGACATCTGGGTTCTTTCCAGCTTCTGGTCTACAAAGTGACTTGACTATTTTAAATAAAGGGAAAAGATGATTACGACTACATTATTTTAAAAAGGTCTTTTCGTAATAAACCTGTTGTTGGCAGCAAAAAAATTTTACTATAGGACTACAGCTGACAAATGACAATTACCCAACATCCACTCATAAAACGGAAAAATAAAATACAGATGTACCTGAAAACCTATTCATCTCTTCTACTGCTTTAGCTTATACAGGATTCTAAGAACCCAAAATATGGTTCCCATTATGTATTATAATTAAATGTCACACTGAGACACACATATTTATAAGTAAATGCCCTACATTTCTGAATCTTTAGAACTTTCACTCCATAGATGTGAGGTTAATGTTTCAAATATTTTAGAGATTTTATTAGAAGCCACTAATTGTAAACAAAAGATACAATTTAAAATTCTACTGTGAGCATTTTTTATTTATTTTAATCCTCTATATTTTGAAGTCATGGGTATTTGTTGCATTAAAATGTCATCTCATCTTTGTTTGTTTGCTTGTTTGTTTGTTGAGAGATGGTTTCTCTATGTAGCTTTGGCTGTCTTGGAACTCCCTCTGTAGACCAGGCTAGCCTTAAACTCACACATCTGCCTCTGACTCCTGAGTATTGGGACTAAAGACATGAGCCCTCACCACATGGGAACATCTTATATTTTAAACTACATCTTTATAACCAGTGACACTAAACTACTCCCATGTGTCTTTAAGCATTTATATTTCCTCACTTTTACAAATTCATCTGCTCTAGACTAAGTGTTTACCTTTTTCCTACAATACTTGTAAACATATAAAAATTTAGAAACTCATTAAATCTGTTCTTATAATATTGACTAAATTAGTTTTACATTTGTTAGTATTTATTAATATTGGCAATTTTCAATTATTACCAATGTCAAAAAGAAATATATACATATACTATATATATATATATATATATATACACATACATATTTAAGGTTTTAAACTACAGCACTTAATCTACCACAAACATTCTGTTAAAAGTATCTATATTAAATATCTTTTCCAAATAGCTATAATTTATTAAATCATTTATCTTCTCAATTAGTTTGTGAATAATGTTTTATATTATATTAACTTGATTACTGATGTTAGGATTGTTTCCTCAGCTACCCTATTTACCAATTTAGTAATTGAGTCATTTTTTTCCAAAAATTTGATTTAAATATATCTGAGAAGAAAGATTCACTTTCACTAATGTTTGTATTTTTCATAGGGCCTATCACTTTACACATAGTAAATGTTCAATAAATAGTTATATGTTTACTAAATGAATGCTTAAATTCAGCATCCAATGATTAATTCACAAAGAATTTCCTTAGTATGTTAAAAGGTCACATTCTTCAAGGTGAAACATGAAGTAATTTTGAAATTAGAGAAGGGGCTGATGTTGGCTGAATGCCAAGTCTAAACATTCCATGTGAATTCAATTAGAATAATTTAAATTTTGTGATGACTTCACTCTCTAGAGGCCATGTGATCATGAGAAAATGCTGAAAGAGAAACTTTTGGACCTGGGCTCATTGACTTATTGAGCTTTAGAAGGGCCTGTAGCTGTGAAATGATGCATGACTGCCTCCAAATACCACAGTGGTTCAACAGATAAACTATGTCAATGTGAAACATTGTCTTTATAATATCTACAGATACCTCTGTTGGAGAGACCCAGCTTTAGGCCTTTGAAATTACATTTGAAACAATGGCGTACAATGCTTATTAAACATTCATTAAGTTTCCTGAGTACTTAAAAGTTTAAACATATTAAATTTGAATTAAAAGCTAATGTTATAAACATGTATCCCTTCATGAACACATAAGTCAATATGTCCATTCTATAGTTGTATATCAAACTAGATAGTGATATCAGACTGAAGATTTAAGAATAACTTTGTCTGACAAAGAAGGCATAGAGTTAGATTGTCGTTAAAGATGCTTGGGTTACAAATTTCTATAAAGACAAGCTCACTGCATCTGTTACTGTGCATAAATATGTAAATGGATACTAGAAAAAAAAGTTTAGTATTCAGCAAAACAACAGTATTTCTTTTGCTTTTTTTCTTCAAAATATTCAAGTCTGGTGATAATTTTTACATATTTGCACATCATAAAATTAAGATAATTCTAACTACCATTTTTTTTTAAATCCTAAGTGGTTAATACATGATGAATTCTAGTGTGTTTTGTTCATGGTCTTCCTTTTAATTTTAGCAATTATCTTACTGGGTAGTTTCATGTGTGATATGTGTATAAATAGATATGGGTGAAAATGTGTGTTTATGAACTATTTTTATAACAGCTTTAGGTTCATACCACAATTAAGAAACACATACAAAGAACTTCTACATAACTGTGCTTCTGGGGGCTGGAGAGATAGCTCAGCAAGTAAGAGCACTGACTGCTCTTCCGAAGGTCCTGAGTTCAAATCCCAGCAACCACATGGTGGCTCACAACCATCCGTAATGAGATCTGATGCCCTCTTCTGGTGTGTCTGAAGACAGCTACAGTGTACTTATATATAATAAATAAATCTTTAAAAAAAAATAACTGTGCTTCTGTATTTATACAACTTCCCCTATGACCAACCTCACACCACAGTGATGTTTTTGATAGAGTAATACCATATTTCACCTGCAGTTCACAGTTTATAATGGGGTTTAATCTTGCTGTTCTACATCTTGTGGATTGACACTAATGGGGCATGGCATTTTATCCACTAATGTTCAGGACACTTTCACTGCAGTAAAACACCTCTGCTCTTGCTGTTCTTCTTTCTAGCCCAAATAACCTCTGCCAACCACTGTTCTTTATACTGTCTCCCTAGATTCTCCTTTTTCAGAATGCTATGTAGTTAGAATTAAATAGTATAGAGCTTTTGCAAATTGACTTGTAGTGGGCATTTCTGCTTTTGCTGGAGAATCAGTTGTGCCACGTGATGTTTTTCTTGAAGCTGTCTTATGAAAGGGTGTTTTGCTGAGGTAGACACATGAGAGGATGTGTTTTACTGAAAACAGATATGTGGTGTTTTGCTGTAACCTATCTGGTGAAAGAACATGTGATATTCTGCTGGAGCAGATGCTTGAGAGGACATGTGGTATTTGGAAGAGTATAAGTATAACCCAACAGACAGTGAACAATGCTCTGGCCTTGATTTACCTTGCTGTCTTCACTGAGGACACTCTGGCATTGGTTCACCTTGCTGGTCTTCACTGACCACACTCTGCTATTGGTTCACCTGGCTTTCTTCTCTGATTTTTGCTTGTTGTGACTTTGTAGAGAGAAACACACCAAAGAACTTTTGTTAATGTCCCAGCTGCTTCTTGAGGCTTCAGTGGCAAAATTGTGCTGATTGGTGGAGCCTCATGGCTTCTTCTGGATCCAGTCACTGCTGCTGATTCATGTTCGGATTTTTGCTAGTAGATGGACGTCTAGCAACGGTGATTGGAATCACCCCCCCAAAAAATATTTCTAAACAGGTTCACATTCCCCTTTTCCTATTAGCCATCTTCCTCCCCTACCTTTGGTCGGCAGGTTATACAGGGGGTTGAAGCATTTAAGAACCTTTATTAAAGTATGTTTTGAAAAGTCTTAGCCTATAGGACTTTCTTTCATGAAATAATATGCACTTAGGTTTTTCCACATATTTTGTAGTTTAATAATGTACTTGGTTTTAGTGTTTATAAATATTCCACCATCAGATATATTATGTTTTACTTATTTATCAAATGATTAGAAAACATCATTTTAAAAATTTATTGAATTTATCCTTTGACAATTTCATATATTATAAAGAGCTGATGGCTATAAACCCCTGACCCTTGCATCTCTCTCTTGTCATCTTCCCTACAAATTGTATTTTGTTTGTTTCCATCTATTTCTCTTTCTTTTCTTTCATTTGTCTGAGATCTCTACATTTAATGAGGATCATCTGTGTGACTATGGGAACTGTCCAGTGAAGTCCTGTGATTTCTTCAATAGGTTCACAACTAAAGACAATGATGGTCCCCCAAGTATCCAGTTGTAGCCAATCGTCCAGCAGAGGCAGGTAGTATCTATGAGGCCCTCCACAATGTATGATTGACTGCTGATAGTCTAGTCTTGTGTAGGCTCACTGAAAACAGCCATATATGCTATGAGCTCATTACTACACAGATTACATTATGTCTAGAAGACAACATTTTCACAGCCTTTGAAAGACATTTTGATTGCTTCCAAGTTTGGAAAATTATGATTAAAGGTGGTGTGGAAATCCATGTACTGGTTCTGTGTAGACGTAGTTTTCAACTCCTTTGAAAAAATAACATCAAATATGATTACTGGTTCATTTAGTCTTTAATAAATGCCAGACTATCTATAAGGAGTAATCATGGTACTTAGGAGTTTTGAGAGCAGTGAATAGTAGTAACTCCTGCTGCTCTACATCCTTACCAGAATTTGGTACTATGTTAGAGATTTTAGCCATCATAGAAATGTCATGATGCATCATTTTCATTTTCCAAATCTGACAGTTATTTTAATGTCATCCTTGAAAAAATAAATAAATTGAGGCGTGGGGAAAATAAATAATTTTCCTATGATTCAACAGGTACTAAGTAGCAGATTCAAATTAGACATTTTATATTCCAAAGTTCTTGTAATTTTTGTTGTGTCTACTTTATAGATAGACAAGAATAGAATTAAAATTTTCATATTCAGAATCTCAGTTAGGTTCATCAATGATGTTATTCTAGTTCTCCCTTGAGACAAGGAAACATCATGGAACAGTGGAGAAATAAGGGAGACAACTCCTGAAATGCGTAGATCTACTACAGTTTATTTTCTTGGGGGAGTTTAGGCGAAATGTGCTCACTGTTGTTCAAACTGTGATATGATATATGTTCCTTCTCCTGTTTCAGAATGGCCTGAGAGACTATTTTTTGTTATTTGGGAAAAACATTTAGAGACCAAAAGTCTTCAGAAACATGTACAGCAATTTAAATTTTGGACATCTGTTATTATAATAATTCATTTTATTTTTATTAACCTATGATAGATAGAAAATTATTTTTGAAAACTATTCCAAAAATACTATAGAACATATATCCCGAATAATTCCATTCTCAGAACAGGGAACTGAAGTATTTATACCTTGTTCCCATATGATCAGTTGCAGTTAAGAGAGTATCAGTTCACCAGCATTCCAAGCTATATGGTTATCTGGATGATACAAGAGGCAGCCCTGATAGCATCTGCTGTAGGCTTGAGCCAATACAGAATTCCTCAAAATTTAGAGATGAATTCAAACATCTTTGCATTTCTAGAATTCCCATAAAAATGGATTAGAGGCTAAGTAAGCATCACTTTGCTGCATGCTGAAAAAAAAATGATAAGAGGAAGCTGGAATAAGACTGTGCACAGATAAAATATTCCAAAATAACATATTTTTCACAGAAGAGTCCAACAGCAATAGTTTCCCCCTTTCTTCTCCATTCCCAGTGTTCCAGTGCAATGACATATAGGAGAAGTTCTGAAAGTTAGAGATGTGATTCTAAATCTTCAGCAATTGATATACAGATGCTGGGGTGCTTCAAACTCTTGTGAGTTAGACACTTCTAGGCCTAGTTGTTTGAATGACAATGGCCCCCACAGGGTCACAGAGAGTGGCACTATTATGAGGAGTAGTCTTGTTGAAGAAAGTATGTCACTGGTAGATGGGCTTTTCAGATACTCAAGCCAGGCTCAGTGGCTCACTCTCTTTTCCTACTGCCTTCAGATCCAGATATAGAACTCTCTGCTACCTCTCCAGCACCATGTCTGCCTGTATGCCATTTTGTTTCCTGCCATGATGGCAATGAACTAAATCTCTGAACTGTAAGCCAACCCCAATTAAATGTTTTTCTTTATAAGAGTTACCATGGTCATGTTGTCTCTTCACAGCAGTAGAAACCCTAATTAAGACAATTGACCAATGTCTCCTCTGTTCTGTGGCCTTATTCAACCCTGTTCTCCCAGCCTGATGCTAATTCTGTGAGCCCCCAACTTCCTCCCATTAAAAAATTAATAAAAGCTTATAGCATTTACAACACTATTCTATTACTTGAAATCAAAAGTCATCACTAATGTATGAAGTTCCAAGAAAATCAGAGCTCTGATCTTGCATGCCCAAGAATTCTTAAAGAAATGAAGCTATTCTCTTTGCTTGCTTGGGTCTCAATTTCTACAATTGTACAAGGAGAACAACTGAGCAGTATGCATGTATGATGGTCCCAACATAAAGAGTTTTCAAAATCAAATAAATGGTGGCCTACTCTAGTTTCTGAAAATTTCTCTAGGGAAGAGCTTAACATTTAACTGAATGTTTTCTAAGCTTAATCATGGAATCTTGTTTCAGAAAACAACAGCAGCTCATAGCCTTAATCATCTATCATCTACCTTTATAAGATACTAGTTCCATTCTTCTCTCTCTCTCTCTCTCTCTCTCTCAAAATTACACCTAATAGGCTTTGTTTCTATTGATGACAATTTTGAGAAGTCTTTATTTAACCATTATCTATGGGCTTCAATAGTCATGAGAATAGAAAAACCATTGTAAGAGCTTACTAGGATGGTTGCTGGGCGGTATACAAAACCTACTAATTCAAAACCTCCTGAAACAGAGAACGAATAAAAGTTTGTTAACACTTTATGATGATTAAGTGATAGACACTCTTCAGTCCACACAATAACAAAATAGTCTAAAGAGGAGTACTTTTTAATGTTTCATGTGCTCCCTCAAAAGAAGCATCTAGACATGATCATTATCATGACATAATCAAATTTTTAGATCATTTTCATCTCTTATGAGCTGTAGATGATAGAAGCTTATAGACTTGTGATGATGCCCTGTAGCTCTAGCCTCAACCTCAAAAGACATAATATTGAAGTGTTAATATAGCTGTGGATGCAAGGTTGAAGTAAGTCATTTGGGAAAAAAAATCAGTTTCACATTTACATACTCAATAAAAGTCTCTCAGATGTGTCTGTCATTCCCACTACCCACACAGCTTATTCATCCTCACCATAAACTGCATTGCCAGGAAATTAAGGTTAAAGAAGTAGGGTAGAAGCTTAAGTCATCTAATTTTATGACTTATTAACAACTCAAAGAGTCTAATGATTCAAAGGCTGGAATGAATAGCTAGAATCTTATTTTAGACTATCTATGAATTTCATTTGCTCTCATTACCACAAATGATGAAAAATTAGCTGCTGTCAGAAATTTCAAAGCAAGACTGAGCAACATGATAGAAAACAGGAATTAGTCATCATTTTGAACACTTTTCTTTGTTAAACTTCTTCAGGTAACAATGGAGATAATACTGTATTTCTTTATAGTAGTATGTCCATTTTTTTTTACAAAAGAAAGTATAAGTTTTATGGCCAGTGACATTTATTAAATACAAATACACCTTTTGTCCCTAGGTTATTTGTTACATTTATTATAAGAAAACTCAAGGATGAACTGCAGAATTTCAGGAGTAATTATATTTTCATAGCCAAAAATCTTCAGATATCTTCCTCATATCTGTAGGCTCACAGTCTAATGTCTAGCACACTCTTTTATTTTTATTTTGATAACCAGAGTTATACTCTCTTTCCAACAGAAAAGTAGTGGCAAGTAATGCTATGGTTGTTCAATAATCTTTAAAAATTGGCATTGAGGAGTTTCGGGTGTATTCATAGTGATGCCTGTGTCATGTATGTACTTGTGTGGCGGTTGTTCATTTTATCAACTTGACACCATCTAGATTCACCTGAGAAAGGAGTCACAGTAAGGAATTATCTTCATTGGTTTTGCCTGTGAGGGATTTTCTTAATTGAGTTCATTGATGTGGAAAGACTCCCCCTGGATGTAGACAGCACCTTTTCATGTTCTGGCCTGTAGTGAATGAAAGGAGAAGGGACCCTGGGTACTGCCTTCCCTGAATGCTTTATTCTTTGAAATTTCTGTCAACTTGATTTTCCTTGAAATAATGAACTCACCTTCAATTAAGAGCCTAGCAAATCTTTTCTTAGGTTGATCTTGTGAAAGTATTTATATCACAGCAACAGGAAACAAAACTGAGACAACTTGTCAGTGTACCAATAAACATGTATCATGGCATATATATGCATATGTGAGTGCATGCCTCTGGACAGTGGGTAGAGGTTGACTCTGAACACTTTTCTCGTTTTCTCTCCATCTTTTGTTTTTTAAAACATGGTCTCTCATTGAACCTGGAACTGATGGATTCAACTAATATGGCCTGCCAGTGAGCTTTGGAAATCTGTGTGGTCCCTCTGGACCTGGGGGGAGGGGCTCCCATTCCAACCTGTTTAATGTAGGTTGTGGGGATCCAAATTCAAGACCTCATGCTTGTGTGACATTTACCAACTGCAGTCTACCTCAAACCCTGGCATTTATTTTCATGTTTCCTGGCCAAAGATGACTGTCTTTTGAATGACTTTCAACCTTTCCCAAACAGATTGGTTTCATTGTTTTGTCTTTTCACATAGTAGGTTTGAGTTCATATATAAAGTATATCAACACCTAACAATACAAAATTATATACTTCAGCAGTTTCACAATATTTCATTCATTCTTATTGTATAAGCTTCTGTCTCATTTAATACTGTAACTGTCATTTCTGAACCAGATGTAAAAGCAAGTGAATGAAATGCTAATATATCATTTATTCCACAATGCAGACTGGATACTATTGAGATTAATTTGTTATCTCTGTTGGAGCCTTGCACTGTCTCAAGGGTTGCTGCGTTGCCTAGGTTTGTCACATAATTTCAAGAAATAAACACACTTCCCATCTGAACAGTCTCTAACCATATCTGGCTAGGTTTGTGTTCCACCCTATCTCAGTTACTTTACAGGCCCTTCATACACATTTCAATGAAGTTATCCAGGAAGAAATTTGAAAAACCAAAGAATAAAAATTTGAAAATGAAGTACAGTAGCTTAGAGTTGTGTTAACTGACATCAGTCATTGAAGTATAGATTGCCTCCTTAGCTTCACAAATGGTCCTCCTTAACTGATCTAGGGCACTTGTCTAACTAGGTTCCTGGCTTTATTGTTAGCCCAATGTATAGTCCACACCTGAAGAAAGGGGAGTTTTCGATGTTGTGGTTTATTAACCAGGTACTTTCCATTCACTGTCAACAACTAGAAAACAGAAAGAATTTTTTTAAAGAGGGGGGTTGGTGGGACCTCCCACTTGTTTTCTTTACTCCAAATAAGAAGCCGGAAACAATTAAGTAAGAAGGAAAAATCCCCTATAGTTCACCTTGACCTGGCTAAACTGGTCTGATGCCTGTAAGAAGTGGTGCTGTGTAAGCCACTAATAAACTAGTAAAACTTCAAGACGTGGAAATTACTTCTGCTTCAGGGGAAACTAGGAGCCAGTCTCCCAGTATCAAATTAGAAAAAGAGCTCTTTCCCAGACCTAGAGAACTGTGTTTCTTGCTTCTCCTAAGGTGTCTCAGGCGCTGACAAGACCTGGAGAGGCAGCACAACTTTCTTGTTTGTCCAGTTTAGCATTACTTTAGCCTCATGCAATACTGCAAAACTGAATTGCAAGCTTGCACTCATTCACTCCTCTGCTGCCATCTGTAACTTCTTGTTTCCTTTTACTGAGAAGGTGGCGTTTAAGGTCAAAAGATCCATTGTAACCAACAAAAGGCCAAAGAACCACAAACAGACACTGGGAAAAAAGCTAGGCTGTCCCTTTCAGGGCTGAGGGTCTACAAAAGGAACAACGAAATATATCTGATACATCTTGTCTAGATCTCCAAGGGCTGGGAAGATCCCAGAAAGATTTGGGATCAGACACAGGGAGAGGTCTCAAGGCTGCAAGGAAAGTGGGCAGTGCATACTCCAAAAGCAGTGTTGGGGGAGGGGAGAGGCCCCCGAAATCTACTTTGTATGCAGCAGCTGCAGGCCAGTGAGGATTCCTGAACAAAGGAGCACGCAGCACATGTTGGGGTACATGCTGCCACTCGAGCCGCGAAAGTTTTCCACCTATACCGTTATGCGAGCGTTGGAACTCAGGATTGGGGGGGCGGGGGGGGCGGGTGAGAGAAAAGAGAACTCAGCATGCGATTCCTGTTGCGCCACTACGCACCAGGAATTCTTGAGAACGATGGGAATGGCAACTATCAGATTCGAGGGGGGAGAAAAAGAGCTGGAGTGAGCAAAACAAAGAGCGAGTGTGGGCCGCGGTGACTTCATGCCTCACCAATGTCCCGCCCACGCTACTCCGAGCTGGAGCTGTTTGCTGCTTCTGCTGCTGCTGCTTCTACTGCTGCTGCTGCTGTCCTGGGCCGCCACTGCGCTAGCTGGTGACCCAAGCAAGGAGCACTGTAGCGTGGGGAGGTTTCCTAGCAACTCTCTGCTCGGAGCACGCCCAGCCACCCGAAAGCTGGGAGCCCCCACGGGGGACCACAGAACAAGAGCACCCCATCCCTGCCCATCGCCTGCCTCGCTTCCCTCTCATCCTCTCCGGGTACAGCCCAGAACGCATCAGCTGCCAGGGTTCTGGGTGGCCAGGCGCCTGAGCCGACTTGAGTCCGAGAAAGGACAAGGGTACGCAACTCCCTCCCAGCGAGGTGCGTGGAACGTCCCCTTCTAGTCCAGTAAGCAACCGGGATGCCTAGCTCCTTGCCCGCGGGTGCAGTCGGGAGCTTCTAGGGAGCTCGCGGAGCTGTTTCCCCAAGCTGCTGGCACCGGTGTCTCTTCTCCCGCCAATCGGGACGCTGCTGCCTCGACCTCGCTAGCTGCAACTAAGTGGAGTTGGCCTCCCTGCCCACCTGTGGAAGAAGCTAGCACCGACTGATGCGCCAGCAACTCCCCCACCCCCTTGGCCTTCTAGCCGTCCCCTCCCACTAATGCAGCATCACCCTGTGAATTACATTAGGGTGGTTTTCCCCCCAGCCTCAGGCTTTGTTTGGGTTTGATTGTGTTTGGCTCTTCGCTAAGCTGATTTATGCAGCAGAGCCCCATCGGCTGGGGAGAAACAAAAGCTCTTTTCTTTGTCTGGGAGCGGACTGTGGAGTCCGTACTTGCTTCGCCCCCGCGGGCCGTCAGCAGTCCAAGGAGGTGCTTTTGGTTGAGACTGCAAGCCCCGCTGTGCGGAGCTGGGAGGGCCTCAGGGGCCCTGAGATGCAGAGAGCTGCCCTGGCCCGAATACCTGTATCGCCTACTCAGAGCAACTGGGTCGGTCAACCCGGCCAGTCGAAAAGGTCTTAGGGACTCTCAGCCCACGGGCCTCAAGGTGCGCTCTCAAGTTGAGAGAGCGCATCAGGAAAGCAACTAGGCAGTAGGCACGGGGCGGGCTGCTTTGCATTATGTGCGGCTCGGCCCTGGCTTTTCTGACTGCTGCACTGCTCTCCCTGCACAACTGCCAGCGAGGTCCAGCCTTGGTTCTTGGGGCGGCCTGGGTATTTTCACTTGTTCTCGGATTGGGCCAAAGTGGTAAGTTATTTTGCTTTGTTTTCTTCCCTTCTCCCATAGTCTTGGGCTGGTATTGAGAACTTATGGCCTGGGTATCCCTGACAGGTAAGTGGTAGATGTCAGTCCTGAGACTTCAGGAGGGCAGGTGTGTAACAAAGTTCTCCATAAAGAAGCCAGGTATCAGGCATTTTCACCCCTAAGTGACAGCAATAGTCCACAGTGCTGGGAAAAGTTTATTTGAGTTAGAGTTTGGGAAAGAGTCTGTTGTACTTACAGAACACAATTTGGGGGTTCCGTATTTCCTGAGAATATCACTATATAGACTGTATTCCCCAACTTCTCACCTTGGGAGCAGGGCATCATCCACTAAGAGACTGTGGCTAAGATGGTTTATAATAGGAAAGAGCCTTCCATTGGTCTGTGAAAGAACAAAGTACAAGTTTCTTCTGCCATAACATTCAGCCAGAATGAATTAAATGCCCTTGAGGAATATCCATTCATGGTTTAAGCCTCTCGCCTGTGGTGGGGTGGGGGCGAACACTTTAGTTGTTAAATTATTGTGATTAATTGATCTGTCCCCTAAGTTAGGTCTCTGTTACCAAGAGGTCACCTCTCTATAAACTTTTATTGTCTTCATCTGCAAAACAGATAAAGATGCCCACCCTTCCCAAGTCATTTCTAGTTGGACAGTGCATGAGATGAGGTTTGGCACTTTAACGTGGTAGCATTGTAGTTTTGGTGACTCATGAAACAGAATAAGTAATAATAATTACCAATCTAAGGATCAAATTTACCATAGAGGCCAAATGTTTATTTTTGCAAATGGAGTTACCATTGCCATTCTTAATTTTTCTTTTTTCACTTTTCTCTTTGGGTTACTAATCCCTTAAATTTTAATAGAGACTTGTTGTAGTCTCTCAACCTGAAAGGAGCTTTAATTAATAGCCTCACTTCTGTTATAAAACTGAAATTTAGTCTTGTACTTTCAATTGGTGTGCTGGCTTTCTTCCTGACATTAACTAAAGTAAATGCTTATAGGTAAAAGTTTATGATAGAAAAGTCCAGGTAACTTCTTTTAATTATTGCATATATAATTGTTTAACATTCGTTTTGGGAGAGATTTTCCTAGTTATATGAAACAGGACAAACTAGAGTTAACTTTAAGTTTGTAGTTATTTTGAGACTTTGATATTTCAAAATAAGTGAAACTTAATGCAAAGGAAAGATTCACTCTCATTATCAAGTATTCTTTGAATGGAACATGTGTTTTCCACAGCAGATTTTCCACTGAGCATGATTCCATCCTATGACAGTAAGTAAAGTGTTCTCCTAGATTTAGTAAACATTCACACCAGTAAACTGACCAAAACTTATGTCAACAGAATATATTTTGTTTCAAAGAAAGTCTCACTCATTTTTAATCTTTGCTAATAACAGAGGTTTTTAAAAGTTCATTGCGCTTGTAGAGATAAGTCAAGTTCCTGTATACTAGCAAGATATTTCCATCCAGTGACAATTATTGATTTGAAGCAAGTATTATGAATGGGCTGCCTTGCACCTGCTGACCGGAAAAGTGAATGCTTATCTGAAATCAAAACAAGGCATCCTTTTCCCAGTCTCTGTCAATATACAAAGGCTTCTGATGTATACTGACTTGCATGGTAGTTTAAAACATGAAAAAAAATTCAAATTATAGCCAGTACTACTCAGCAAATTAGAGATCAGTATAAACAGCTATACTTTGTGATACAGCTACAAGTCTTAAATTACAGGTCTTACTGTGCAAATTAAATGCTTAAAGCAGAATAGAAATTTAGGTATCGGTTACAAAGGAAATCTTGTTCCCATGCCCAGTAGTTTACACCAAGAAGATGCTGAGGGCAATAAAGCCATAGTAAGAAGACTATAGCTACACATCACTTTGACTTCAATTTTTAAAGAACAATTTATACAAATGCACATTAGACTTACAGTAGTGTGAGCAGAGGGAGTGTGAGGGTGGCTGAATACTGTGGGTAGAGTATGTTATGAATGAGATACAAAGATTTTTGACATAGAAAACATTACTCTAGTTTCTTTTAATTTTCCCTCACAGAAAATAATGGGGACTGAAGACAATTGAAGTCATCAATGCCAACATTAAAAAACTGGTGACTAATGGTTTTCAATTAAATAAAAAATAGTTAATATAGAAAAGTTATTGTAGCAACCTTTTATTTCTTCATTTGCTAATTTTAAAAGATTAAAACTAATTTGTCACCCAATTACATAGCAATAGAAAAATGATACATCTCAAAACTCACAATTTCTTTAACAAATGGTAGCTATTATTGTGATGAGATTTCATTTTCTTTTTATTTAGCTGTTTACTTTTTCCATTACAATCAACCTACAAAATGAGCTTTGCTTTGTGACAGCAGCATGACTCCCTGAAATAGATTTTATCATATCAAGTATTCTCTGAATATTCCCAGTTTTAGTGTGTGTGTGTGTGTGTATGTGTGTGTGTGTGTGTGTGTGTGTGTGTGTGTGTGTGTGTGTGCACTCATGTGTGCATGAATGCACAGCCATGATTTTGCATGTATGGGTGTGCATTTTTGTGTAGGTATGAATGCACGTGGATGAATATGCATTTGGAAGTTGGAGGTTGATGTCAGAATCATCCTACATTGTTCTTTGACCTTATTCATTGAAGCACAGTCACTCAGTCAAACCCAGAATTCATTGATGTGGCTAGTCTTGTTAGCCAGCTTGTTTCTGAGAACTCTGTTCCCATCTCCCAAGACTAGAATTATAAGCAGTTAACATGCCAACTGGACATTTGTATGTGGCCTTCTGGAGATCCAGCCATGCAAGCATGTTAACCACTGAGCCATCTCACTTGCCTCCAAAATTCTTTAGCTAGTCTTCTATGTCACTTTCATATAATGTGTACATAGTAACTCTGTCTTTAGGCAACAAAGACACTGGTGTCTGCTTAGAAGTCATCCATGTTTGCCTTACATGTGAATACAAGTAGCTGATATGGTTTCAAAAATGTACTTCTACTGTAAGTGCTTTGAAAGAGTTTCATGCTCATTTCATCTCACCATAATGAGCCCTTGTAGAAAGCTTTATTCACCATGTGGAGGTTCTGCTCAACTCAGATCTGGTGACTGATTGTCAAATCTGTTATATAATCCTTAGTTATCACCCTACTAGACCTATCATCAATTAGGAAGTTGATACTGTCCACCTAACAGTTAGCTTTTAAAACCTATGATCTCCTGGCTTAACCACTTTCTCCATCACTGATTTTGATTCTTATTCATTCAATGAAATTCAATAGCAGCAGTGGCTCTGGAATTCTATCCTAATTTCTCTTCCTTATCAATACAGAAACCCAAGTGAATTAATTGATCTAGCCTTGGTATTTTAAGTTGTGTTTCTATGATGACACTATGCAGATGTCTATGTCCAATTTTGACCTCTTATTAGATCTCTAGAGAAGAAAGCAAATTGTCTATTCCCTATAGTGTGTCTAAAGTCAAAATTGATTCCTCTATATTAAAAACCAAATGCCTAATTTTCTCTCCCAAACTTGCCCATTTCACATTCTGTTATTCAGTCAGTGGTGAGTCAGATTCTTGGTTATTTGGACTTAGAAGTGGGGACAACTGGCCAGAAAGCAGAATTTCTTAGAATACAGCTGATCACTTTTAAATGTATGCTTAAGTTTGAAAGATATATTATTTACTTGTGAATATATATGGTTGCCAAGCTAATTATGTCTTTATTATTCTGAACTACAAATTAGTTGGCATCAAAATAAGCCAAGAAGAATCAATGGATACAGTTCATAAAAGAAAGAGAAAGTTTCAAATAACATTAGGATAGGCAATCAAGATAAGTATGAGAGTTTCTACTACAATTGGATGTTTATGATAATTTAGAAGTATCATGATGTAAACATTAAATTATCTTTCAAATTTTTACATACTACTATTTTAAATAAAAGTTTCTTGCAGAAAACACAGTATGTGAGATAATTATCTTTGTTCTTTACATTTACAGACTTTTGAACTTTCTAATGATTGAATCTGGTATAGACAGGCATAAATAACCTATTTTTAAATTCCTCACCTTGCTCACAGACAGGCTCCCTTGGGTCCTTTTATGGACAACAGAACTATAAAGTTTTGTTTTAATCTAAGATTTTCAAACTTTAATAAATAAGCTCTGTCCCTCTGTAGTTCTTTTGCAACTCTGTAAACTATTTGCCTTTGGGGAGTCTTTGTTTGGGCTTACCAAAAAGAGATGACCCCCCATCTTCCCTGATGAAGCCTGTTGTACAGCATCTCCATGTTCCTGTTATGATAACTCTATAATCACTGATATAAAACTCTTATCATATACTTGAATCTTACCTTGACAGACTGGAATGAAAATATCATCTCTTGTGCATCCATTGAATAACTAAACAACTTTCTCCTATTGTTCCTATATTTGTTCAATCTTCCTTGTTCTCAAAACTCTAGCTTCTGTTGCAGTGTAATTTGATAGTTGTCAAGTATTGTCAGCAGAAGACTATGAGGTCTTGTGAAAGTTCTCCAATTTTATAAGAGATACATTCTCTGAATTATATACTAGCTGTATCATAAAATAAACCATAGGAAAAAAAACCTTACATTTTATAATAATTTATTTGACTATATGAAGCTGAATGTTAAGTTACTCAATTAAAATCTTTTTGGGCACCACCATAGCATGAGTAATATACTATTGCCTATACAAAGTAATCACAAAGATAGGATTTTGATTTTAGAATCATGGGTATCTTCAAAACATGCCTCCTGGGGAAGCTCCCAGTTATTCCCAGCTTGCCTCAAGTATACATCACTGTGGAAAGGTTTCTCATGTAGGAAGAGGAAAAAACAGGTGGCTTAAGGGGAACACCCTGTGGTAAAATCTGCTTCCCTGTGGTCCCTTGGCTTTCCAATGTGTCAGCAAGAAGAAAAAGAAAGCCTCTAAGATCAATCAAAAGTACTTATAAAAAGGCCAGGTGTGGTAGTGCACTCCTCTAATACTAGCATTGGGGAAGAAGAGGCAGGCAGATCTCTGTGAGTTCGAGGCCAGCCTTGTCTACAAGACAGGACAGACAGGGCTGTTACCCTGAGAAACATGTCTCAAAAAACATAAAACAAACAAACAAAGTAAACAAAAGTACATATAGGAACAAATCTATGATGTGGTCAGATTATTAACCAACTCCAGCCTAGTTAGGCTTCTAACTGCTAGTGTGTTAGAGCGGCTGAAGTTCTATCTACATCATTTCATATGTTTATATCATTTTCAGCTCATCCATGCATACTAACTCAGGTGTTCCATTGGCTGTTAATAATTTTCTGGTTGGGAACTTGGCAGTGTAAGACACTCTCAAACCTACAGTCCAGGGTCTCACGCATATATCAACTTTTCTTTGGTGTTTTGTTTTTTGTTTTGGGTTGCTTTTTTTTTTTCCTTAGCTTAAGACATTCTCAGGGAAAATGTGACAGGAGATAGATGTTAGGATTTTTAAGTTGATAACTATAATAAAATTTCCTTTTGCTGTTAAAGATAGTAAAATTCTCACATAGTTCTATGTGGAAAAAAAAATGTTTCGAATGAGAAGGTATCAAGGCAATAGATAAGAGGTTGATACCAGGTAAGATAAAGGTAAAATGGAGATTCATACGGAATAAAGTAATTAAATGACAATGGGGATTCTTAATGTGTTTCTCAAAATGAAGATTTTTGTCTATAAGGACCCTGCCTTGCTCAGTAGGTAGAGAAAACCTGGATGGTCAGTCATCAAAAGGGTTCCTGCCTTGGCTCCTCATTGCTTGAGGTTCCATAGCTGGGTGGCATGCAGATCCCCTCCAGAAGACCAAAGGTCCACTGCTCTCTGCCTTGTTTATGTCCTCTGCCTCCACCCTAACCCATCCATTTCACAGGATACACTGTGCCTGCTGATTCTCTCTCCAGAACATGGTTCAGTAAGTAGGGTCAATAAATCATTTGGTATGAATTACTTTGAATAATGTAAGAACAGTGAGCAGTTGTGAAGTAAGATAGTTCCTTACACATTAGTGCCTGATACCCACTCAACTCAGACCCTTATGTGAACCTACAGGATAAGAGTTTTTTCTAAAAGTGAAGTTGCTTGTTTTGCCTCTCTAAGTCTACCCCAGCAAACAGTTTCTAGACTTTTGTGACAGATCTTTACCAATATCAAAAACTAAGACTGAATTATTAAATCTTAATTCCATAAGTTTGTTCTTCCTAATTAGTGCTCACCATGCTTCTTTACATGGTTAGTAAGATAAATATGTAAAGTAACCTACCCATCCCCCCCTTGATGCTGGCTTTAAAAACTACTTCATTTACAGCACAGAAAAAAGCAATAAATAGAGAAAGTATTCTCATCTACATTACCATTGTGTGGCTTTTCTTAAGCCTCTAATGTCATGAAAAGCACTACACTGAGCTTTAGAATTAAAAGAGTAAGAATAGTTAAGGTTTGTGAAGGATTTCTACAGGCCAGGAGGCCTCCTAAGCATGTGATGTGAAAATTTACTATTTCCTTATTGTTACAGTTCTCTCTGCTGGGGGGAGTTACCAAATAACTTCTGGAAGTTCTCTTACTTAGCTAATAAGTAATGAAAACAGCATTTAGAGCTAGGTTTGACTCAGCACTCTGAATCATCATCATAGACTGCCATCTACAGGGGAGTGGAGTTCCTCCCTGACCTTGTGAGACCTCCTTGTATCCTCTTCTGGTTATTCCCCAATCTGGCATGAATGGTCCGTGGAGGGTGCCCTTGTCTGTCAGTCACGTCTAGATTTTTTTCTAAAATTCTTGACCTAATAACTCCAAGCTGCTTTCTGGGCCTTCCTTCTATGCCAAACCCAAGACAAACAGCCAAATATGGGTGGATGCCAGAGGAACAAGACAGAGCTTAGACACACAGGCTGCAGTTTCTATGCAGGTAAATGACTGCCTCTTTGCATTGCAGAATGATTCTAGAGCTGGGAGGGAAAAGAGAGCTTCATACACTGCCAGGTTCCCAACCAGAAGTTGAAATTCTTTTGCTAGAATTTAATTAACAAAACACCTGAGAAATAAACTGTAAGGAGGGAAGTATGATTTGCATTCAGGCTCCAGATTTCCCACCTTTATCTCTTTAGACTCCCTGAGCAGGCTACTAGGGCAATGGGGATCTTTGGCAGAGAATGTTCACTTCGTGGTAACCATAATGCAGAGTGAGAAGGGGAGAAAGAAAAGACTGGGGATGGGGAACATGCTCATGAACATGGTCAAAACCAAGATCTGCTTTTCTTTAAGGACAAGTGACCTACTTCCTCCTCAAATAGGCTCTGTCTCCAAATGGTTTGTTCAGATAGGAATTCTTCAATGGATTAATCCATTGATAAGATTAGCATGCTCATGACCTGATCACTACTCAGACTCTTACCTCTGAACTGTTGCATTATGTACCAAGCCGGGAGCATGTGAGTCTTAAAGGAACGTTTTATAACTAAACCAACAGTGAACTCCTTTGATTTGATGATTTCTTATTCTACTTTGCAAATATTAAATACTTGGCTTTGTTTTGCCTGGTGTTGTTTGTTCTCTGGCCTTCACCTTGAAAAGTTACAGCAGACTTGCCTAATAGTTTAAATATTATTGGACAGTGGGGCAGAAAAGTACAGAGTAAAGTACAGAAGGCTCTTATATTTCCCTATTTTCAGTAAACTCCAAGATGTGAACTGAGTTCTATCCTCTTGCAAATAGTATGCCTGTGAGAGCTGGTGCACAAATATTCTTAAATTAGTTTCACCTTTTATTTCCTGGAATTATTTTAAAACATCACAAGAAAGATCATTTTACTCACTAGAATAAGCTACATTTTATCAAATTATTCAGCACATATAGTTCCTATCAATAAGAGAATGAATGGTAGTAGATAGAACCACACTGTTTTCAAAGAGTAAAGGAACTACTTTTCACTTCACTAATCAGGGTTGATGTCACCTTATTTTGACTTTCACGGTCAGTAAATCAGCATAATTTCCAGCCAAAGGAAACTGTAATGAAAGTAAAAATGGCATCCAGTGGGATTTTATACATTAGTTAAAGTAATCCCACCTTTCAAAAGAGGAGCAGGAGTCAGTTCTTACTAGGAAACTATGATTCCAAACAAATATATTCAAATGATTCCAGTTATTTTTAAAGGCCCTCAATTAACTTAATTAAAATCTAAATCATTGCCAGAAAATTGCTCAGTAAATTACAATGGTCTTATCATGTATATTCTTTTTAAATTTTTATTAAATTTAAAGAAGCTATTTTACTTATTATTTATCTTGGGTGTAAATGTGTGTATGAATGTGGCCACCTATGCTTTGGCATGAGTATGGAGGTTAGAAGACAACATGAGCAAGTCCCTTTTCCTGCTCCATTATGTGGGTCCTAAGTATTGAACTCAGATTGTCAGACTTGCCTATTGTACATATTTTCCCAAGGTAACTTTAAAAGATGTTTCATTTTGAATGGCATTTTTTTTTTACCATATCATATTTTGAAGCAGGATATAAGGTTTTAAGAAGTAACCTTTTATTCTGACCTTCCTAATGAGCCACCTATCATTACGGCAAGTGGTTTAGAAATGTGGTACCTCTTTCTACAAGGTATTTCATTATTTCATTTTGCCTGAAAAATATTAATAAATTTGACAAAGAAAGAGTCTGCTGTCATTCTAAGTAAGTATTGGTGAGTGTGATTGGCCTAGAGTGTTACCAAATACATCATGAAACAGAAATAGTTGGGAAGGTCTGGGTTAAGCCAAACATTCTGGATGACCATAAGCCTGGGAGTGTGGGGAGAAAAGACAGTAGTAAAGACAGAAGAGAAGGATGGGACATTAGACATAGTTCCACATGTGTCCTGCTAGGCACAGAAGATGGATACTGGGCTATTTCATGCTTTAAATAGCTTTAGATACTTTGGATTTACACTAACAGTTCAAGATATGCTGATGCAAAATGAAGCCTCCTGATCTGTGTTTGCATGCATAGGTCCAAAGCCCTTGCCTTGGAATTGAATAACAAGTACCTTTCTAGGTAGAAGCATTTTGCCTGATCTGAGTAAGGTCTATATACTCAGTAGTACTCTTTAGTAACTCTGGCAGGTATTGAGTAGGGGAGGGAGGCTTCTCATAGAATGAGTGATTACCTCTACCCTACAAAGGGACTTTTGAATATTTAGAGATCTTAAAAAGAAAGTCATTGCAGACACAGGTGAAAAGACGTTGTGCTAAAAAAAGTAGATGAAAGTCCACATGATGAAAAATTCTTTGCTAATGACACTTGTGTATTGGTTTGCTTACATTGCACAGCTGAGATCTGTTTGTTTTGACTCCATAAAGATAAACACACCAACAAAACTTCAAAAAAAAAAAAAAAAAAAAAAAAAGAAAGTCATTAAAACAAAAACTCTAGTTTCTTTAAAAGAAGAACGTTGTAGTTTCTTTAAAAAGGAGAATGTTGACAGAATGTACCTTGTGAAGTGCCAAACTGGGGGTGCCTTTCCTAAATGCCTACTGGGAAAAAGCTAAGAAGCCAGGCTGGCTTTGCCTAATCATGTAAGGTATTCATTGACTTCTAGGGAACAAAGAATACAAGAAAGTAGTAGGAAGGGCAAGGATTGCTGTAGAACTGGCTGTTCTAGTTGCAGACAAAGAAGTCATTGTAGCAAACTTTATTGTTTGCAGAGAAAAGATGGAGCCAATCTCTCTTAATACAAGACATACCTCCTTAAAAGGTATTCCTCTGTTGTCTTTTTGTACATTTGGTTTGAATTTGTGTAACGAATTTAAAACAAGTAGATTACAATTTGCAAAAGATAACCCTCTACACATGACATACCCTGCAGAAAGCTCATCTAGATAGTTAGCCCTGAAAACAGCAAAGCAGCTCAGCTCACGATAGAAGTTCTAGGAACCCTGAGCTTGGTTTTAAAAGGTCACTTAACAGGTGTGTTGGTGCTGATCTTTAATCCCAGCACCAGGACCCAGAGGCAGGTGTATTATCCAGGAGTTCAAGGCCCAATCTACAAAGTAAGCACCACTCCAGTCAAGGCTGCACAGTGAGACCCAGTCTCAAAAACAAACAAACAAAAAACCCCAAAACAACAACAACAACAACAGAACAAAAACAAAAACCAGACTAACCAACCAAACAACAAAAGAGTCCCTTTCAATGAGCCATTCAGTTCCAGTCAGCTCAAGTGACAGTCCAGAGGAAAGGTCTAACATATATAGTCTCAACACCAGAGTTTTCTAAGTTGGTGATAAGAATATAAGGATTAAATATCTTTACCACCATTAGTTCATGGGATGCTGTATAGATGATGTTTTATGAAGAATTAAGACCACACAGGGTTCAGTGCCATCTGCTGGGACTGAAAAGAGAAGACAGGGCACCTGAGGGTTACTCATGTTTTGCTGAAGGCAGAGCAGAGCATTTGGAGGATGAGTACCAGAATTTCCTAGCTAAGTTTCCATCATGGAAACAAACAAGTCCAAGACAGTCTTGGTCTGCCAGGAGTTCAGCACAGCACCAATACCAGAGCCCACTGCTCTGAGCCTGAATTACCTGTGACAGACTTGATGGTACAGTGGGTGATGTCTGAATATTATGGGGAAAGCAGACATCAGGGCTTTGGAGGAAAATTCTGCCTCCCAGAGATGAGTTTGACCTTGAAGAAGTTCAACTTCTTAATGAACTGAGCAGGGTGGATATGTCTGGTCAGAACTGTCACTGAACACTATACTTTTCCTCACAGATAAACATCTTAACTATTGTCTAGAAACCACAAACTGTTTTCCTTCTGCACTACAAATTATGATTCCTGGGTCTTAACCTTTTTTCAACACAGTTCCTATGTGTAGAACACAAGTGTTCTTGATCCGTTGTGGTTACTAGGTATTTCTGTTATGTTAAGGAACATTTAGCAACAATTTGTACCAGATTGTATAAAGCTGCCATAATCTCAGAGAGCTTACTAAATCATCAATCTGTATGAGAATCTTTATTAGAGATGTTTATTAATAATCAGGGAACTAAATGCCCTGAAAAAAAATCACAAAAATATACAGAAGTATTTCAATTTTTAGAGGCCTTTCTCTAGCTAAATATCACTCTTAAATATGGGTGTCCTTGAAAGAGTCTGGGTCAGAATAGCTTTACCTTCAATAATGCATACTCACCTTTGTAGAGCTTAGACAATACTGTTCAGTAAGTGATCCAAAATGGGGCAAATGAGTTGGTCATAGAAATCTAGATTCCCAGATACTGCCCTTGTGATCCAGTGACTTTCACAGATGATGTAGCGTCAAACTGGGAGACTAGCAGAAAATCCTAGAAACGAATGGCGTTTATAAATCATATGCAAACTCATATCATAAGAGGCCTTTATCTATTTCTTCTCTGAATTGCTTTCATACTAAGATCAGGGTACCTCTGATTGTCTACAAGGCAAGGACTAAATGTCTGTAAGCATTTACAATATTTACTCTGAGTACGGGAATACAGAATCCTACAATCTCTGAGTTTGTTTGACATTTATTTTGGAATATAGCAGTGTTTCAGACTCAAAGCGTAAATTAGAACAGCTGTGGCTACCTGAACCTATGAGTCTGAGTAGGTGGGGAAACAGTCTATAGCTTCTTTCATAGTGAGCAAATAGCTCCATACTGTCCACTCAAATATGATTTTGTTGTAGCATTATAAGAAGCTTGGAGTATTTAGAAGAAGCATTAAGTTTGAACACTCAAAGAGGCCAGTAGGTGTTCAAAAACAGAAAAGACCTAAGTTTGAGAGGAAGCTGGGTAAATTCTAGGGGACTCAGCAATCAGATTGAATAGGGGTTCTGAATAATGGGAATCATTTCACGTCTCTGAACGTTTGGTGGTTGTCATCAAACCTGGTCCAGTACTGGCAATAGGGTGTGATATTTAACAGGCAGCAAGAGTCAGGGAACCAGACAAAATAGAGGTGCAATCATGCAATAAAAAGGCCCCAGAACTTCCTCAAGGAAGTTTGCTTTAATCCTCTTTGTCTCCATTGGAGGTGGCAAGTCCCTGTTATCGGATGCCATTGCACCCAGCCTGGTCCTTTTTGTGACATAGTTGTAAAGGTTCTGTTTTAAGTCAGGTTTGGCTCTGATGCCATAAACTTCACTCAGCAAGTACTGTAGCCTTAAAATCTCTGTACAGTAACAGGTAATACTATAATATCCATAGACAAAGAAATGCCATCAAAATCATTACTACTCCAAAATCCTGAAGAAAAGGAATCTGCTACTTCTACTCCCCAGATGACAGGATGTTCTTCTTTGGACTAAATCCTTGCCCATTTCTTCATCCTAAATAATTAGTGTTTACCAATACTAGCAGAGTTCTCATGAGGAGAAAAGTAGTTAAATTTGGATTTCCTGGGCTACATGTAAAAGCTGTTTCAATAAAGTTCCATGATCATTCATATCCTGACTCTTTTTAAAACTATCTAAGATGCATGTGTATGCTTTCCTCTGTTGGCTATTTTCTTATTTAAATGTTATTTGTTAATAGAAGAAAACCTTACAGTTATCATTTGATCAGATTCACAAAACTCAGTTAGAGCTGATGAGAAAACATCATTTAACTAGGAGGTCCATGGGACCTAGGTATGGATACCATAGAAACTGCCTGCAGACAGAGTAACTGTTCTTGAGGATTTGAGGGAGTGTGCACTGCTTTGGCATGGTGCTGCAGAAGAGTCCTTTAGTTCTCAGTCCCTCACAGCTTTAGACAGGGTACAGGGCAAATGTGTTGTAATGGAAGACAGAACCTCAATGTCTATATAGATTAAGGTTTACTTTTAGCTTTTTCTGTCCTCAGTAGAGTGTTAGAGTGTGGATCCCTGGCTAATAGAAGATTTTAAGGATGCTTATTTCTCAGTACACATGGACATAATATGTCCCCACTGTTGTGAACTGAATCGTCAGAAACTGCTTTCCATCCATCCAGACTGTGCATGCTGTACCCCAAGAACACAGTCTGCTTGTACTGTGTTTAAACTGTGAAATATGTGTGTAAAATGAGAAACATGAGGATTAACTAATGAGTAGACTTAGGATATCAAAGAGCCCAAATTCAGGATGTCTAGTAGAGGAAAATATTAGTGTATGTAGGTTGGGAAGTAGTACAGAAGGGACATAACAGATGAGATGTATCCAAACTAAGTTCCTCCAAGATGGGCATGCTGAGTTCCTGAGTGGATTGAGAAAGGGGAGCACAGATGGGGGAAAGCAACATAAATGACACAGAAATAAACACAAGTCAGAAGTGGCAGAGGGTGAGAGAGAATACACACATGGGGCATTTTGATCAATGAAAAAGATGCCATTCATTCTTTCACTCCACAAATATGCCTAGTCTTTCTCTAAATGCTGAGGAGATGGCAGGGAACAGAATGAACAAAAGTATTTGTCCCTTCGGAGATTTCATATGACAAGAAAGTGTATATATATATATATATATATATATATATATATATATATATATATATATATATATGATGGACCTGAGTTCCATTCCCCACTATAAAAGTCAAGCATGGTGGCACAAATCTGTAGCCCCAGTAGTAGGGGGACAAAGATAGGTAGATCCTGGGGAAAGTTTTGTTAACTAATTGCTGAAATGGTAAGGTCTAAGCTTTGAAAGACTATCTCAAAATAAAGGTGGACAGTGATAGAGGAAGACACCTAGCATCAATCTCTTGCCTACACATATGTACTCACATGTACACAAAAGCACACAGTACTCTGTGCTCTTGCTCTCTCTCTCTCTCTCTCTCTCTCTCTCTCTCTCTCTCTCTCTCTCACACACACACACACACACACACACCCCATCCTTTTCCTTGTGAGTTGTTATCTTGGTAGGAGAGAAAAGAATACACAATAAGCTGCTGTGTTCTACAAGGATTAACCTACCTAGGGTGGTGAAGAAATGAAGGAAGAAAAGACCACCACACAGACACAAAAAAATTGAGATTGAGAGAACTGGTCTATCTAGGGGGAAAAAAAAACATGGCAGTGGAAGCTCCATGTGTTATTTATATACTGTTTAAAGGGTGATGGAATTATTGCATAGAGCTGAACAAGGATTATTGCATAGAGTTTAGCTAATCTTGGTAGGTGAAGTCTCTGTAGGGAAACAGACTTTAGGCCATAAACATTCAAGAGGAATATGCTATGGTGGTTTTCTGCACATCCTGTCAACAGTCACACCCTCTGAGCATCAGCTAGGGAAGGCTTTGCCACCATCATAGGACTGAGGCATTGTTCCTTGCCACAACTGTGGCCATATCAACAGCACACATTCACTCAGGATTGCACTCCTTGTAATAAACATGTAAGTAATTTTAAGTAATTATCTGTTATGAAAGATATGTACAATTGTGAAAACAGAGAGGGAAGGCAGTTGGAAATTACAATTTTGAAAGCACTATCAAGGCCCATGGTTGTTAATAAAGGTGACATTTGAACAAGACTCTGGAGGCAGTGAGAGAGTCAGCTTTGTGGATGATTTGCTGAAGGACAGGGCATAGCAAGCAATGTGAGAGACTCTCAGTAATAAGGTTCAAGAACAGGTGGTAGCTTATTGTCAATATCAAAAACTTACACTCAGGGCTAAAAGGAAGGAGACTGTACTCATAGAAAGATGTGTGCATTAAGATCCCAGTGGGGTTGCACTGTCTACTAATGATGATCTCTGAAGCTGTGAGCCACCATGAGTGGCAAAATTAGGGCAGTACAAATATAATTGGAGAAAAGAACAAGGATCCTGAATATGCAGGCATTGCAGAGATGGTTTGTGTATGAAAGGAATGTTGGAAAGCCTGGTCCTCTGTTCCTAATCAAGCATTCACAACTTTCTAGAGATGAGAATTTACCTAGTGAGTGGGGTCAATAAACAGCACGACATGCCTGACAACTCACTACTGAAAGGCCTTTGGTTAGGAAGGGTCAATGCACTTAGGGAGAACTCTGCAAATGGCAATGAGAAAGGCACCTGTCGATTTTCAGGCCCAGCAATGAGGGCTAGGGGAGGAACACTCATCACTGCTCATAAGTCAACAGTGGAAGCACAATCCTCACGAAAGCTACTGCTCTGCAGGGACTGGAAGATAAAGGGGGCTTTGGAAAGAGACTGAGATATAGGCAACTCCTCTGTAGTACACCAAGAATTGAGTGGGATTTACCAGTGGTGTAAAGGAGATGAAAGGTGGACAGAGGTTCCACTGAGTCTTATGGTGATTAGAGTGAGGGAGAGCATCTCATAGTGATTGGTATAATCAAGGAAAGCATTTGTCCTGAGGAACTCAAGGAAAATTGTTCTGTGCTTAATTCTGTGGGTACATCAGGGGAAGGGAACAGGTGTTCAGAGCTTGGTTTTGAAGTCTGCAGAAGAGGCCCAAAGAAGCCTGTTCTTGCTCAGTTATTAGAGGCTTACTCTAGCTTATCTCCTCCCAAGTGGTAGATGGGATTTCCTTGTGTGCCTGGACTACTCTTGACTCCTGGTGACAAAACTGATTGTCTGAGGTACAAACCAACAATGCTTTGCCAGTGAAGGTACCAAAGGACATTTTCCCAACTGCACTAATAGTGTCTCCTTCCTGGAGGACTTTGCTTCTTGATAAATGTATTTGCTTGTGTAATATCTAAGCTATAGACCCAGACATAATATGCAAATATTTGAATACAAATAGCAAATAACATGCAGACAAATGGCTCTGCAGAGTACAAGAATTAGAATACAAATTATAGAAGGAGTGGTAGTATCGGGATGCCTGAAGAGGAAAGGTCTTTGGTGAGACATGAGATAAGTGTGTCTAAACTGGAAGCTGAAGGACTGGCTGGTTTGCACAGGCTGGGACAATATAGCAGAAGGAATACTAAGCAGACTTCAGGCTTCAGTCTAAGAACCATTGTGTGTTCACAGGGCAATGCCATTATAGCCTAAGAGGGTTCCCATTCACAGTCAGCATTTTCAGGGAGTGCTAATGGTTCTGCCCATGGTGGCAGAGTGAGTTATGGGGTACTCCAGTAAGAAGATTAACATATTATCAACTTTAGAAAATATTTCTGTAATATGTCAGTGGGGCCTGGCACAGTCTAAAATGTCAGAATTAGCCATTAGGAAGGATTGATGAGAAGTGCTGAGAGGTTGGGTTAGGACAGAATACTGTGAGAATTCAGGGAGAGCAAGAAGAATACCAAAACCTGATGGGAAAATTACCAGGGAAAAATGAACTCTGGGTAAAGCTGAATTATAATGAAGAGAAAGTAGCTTAACTATTTGGAGACATATGAGGAATACAGATAAAGAATTTCAAAGGACAATAATTCATGATTTAGCATTATATTCACTCTATTATGATGGATATATATATATATATATATATATATATATATATATATCATACTATGTCCATTGAAATTAGACAAATACTGATTGTTAAAAATTTAAGGCAACTAAGATATTAGAGAAGAACATTATCTACATGTTCATTGTATAAGATACAGTTCAGTTACATTCATCTGATTGTAACTCAGGATTTCCTTTTATATGACATTTTATATTTATAAAATAAACTTTAGATAAGACATACATGAATCTAGAACTAGCCTTGGTGTTGAGGATAGGAAATAATTTAATATATAGAAAAGGATATAAAATACATTATTATCATGGAGTTCAAACTGCGCTAGTATATTGAGAATAGTAATAGAATTAATTATTAAGAAAATTCTAGACTGATATCACTACCCTGTCTATTCTCCTTTACAGATTGAATTTGAGTGAAAATGGTTCTAAAGTCTCATAAGTTTGAACAGGTGCTCCCCATTTAGTGGAACTGTTTGGGAAGGATTAAGAGGTGTGGCCTTGTTGGAGTTGGTGTGGCATTCTTGAAGGAGGTATATGACTAGGGGTGGGCTTTGAGGTTTCAAAAGCTTATGCCAGGTTGACCACAGACTAACCCTCTAAAACTGTAAGTAAACTCCCAATTAAATGCTATAAAAATTTCCTTGATCATTGTGTCTCTTCACAGCATTAGAACTATAACTTGGAATATATATATTCACTAACTGAGCTCAATTGATAGGAAAGGCATTAGAATTACTTACCTCTTAATCTAAATTGAAGAAGCTATGCAAATTAACCAAATACTTTGTAGGATTAATCAACCTAAATTGGTCACTAAGGAGCTGAAGCCAAAAAAGTGTCATTAATTCACTTTTTAAAAGCCATATCATGCAATTTAATGTTTACTGTATATTGTCTGGAGAAAAGAAATATTTTTATTTTGCACTGGTTGTACTTTTAACAAATAATATTCTAATTTACAATATTAATTGTAAATTTTATTGATATAACATTTAGAGTGAGTGTACAGATTCTGACAGACCGGTGGAAGCAGTGCTGTGTCTACATGCAGACCCCTCCCATTTTCTGTATAGGCTGATGATGCCATTCAGTGATGTTAAAACAGGAAATAATGAATGTTCATTCAACATTATGTGCAGGTGTTGTAGCTAAAGCATGGGGATTTTGTTGATCATTAAAGTAAATCTTGCCTGTTATAAATTGTATCTTAAAACAGCCCCATATGCTAAGAGAATGGTACAGGCTAGATATATGATCTTCACCACTCTTGTCCCATTAATTCATATTCTGCTTTTAAAAAGTTCTTTGGTTGCTGTTTACAACTCAGTTGACAAGCAAGGCCTGTGATTTAGGGAGCAGCACCCTTAATCCACCAGCAAGCAGAACCTCGGCCGAGTTCAGTAACAGAGCCAAGGTCAGGGGAGCAGTGGTGACCAAGGACCAACCTGCCCTCTTCCCTGGTCCAGATTTGGCTGCCACACGGCAGAACTGGAAGTTAGCAAGTGAAAGGCCACTGTGAACAGCACTTTATGCTTTTGCCTAATTAGTAAGCAGCTCAGAGCATCTCCTGGCAAGAGGTCAGGGAAACAGTTGAAAAGAGGATCCTGCCTCCCCTCCACTGAGCTCTAGCCAGCAGACCTGATTCATTTCTCAGAAAGAGACTCAGGCAGGACATTCAAGCTAAAACTCATAGTTATCCTGAGTATAGAAAGAAAATGAATCTTGCAAAGGGCTGAAGCATGTAGGGGTGGGGGATTCTTGGGCATTGAGAATACTAAACACCTTGTGGGGAATGTAACATCCTCACTTTTAGAGTGGGAGGATGAGCTGACTTTCAGGTAGACGATAAGAAAACTGCTGACTGAGTGCTTGTACTTAAGCTATATCTTAGGGTGTCTGGGGTTACTGAGTTTTCACTTAAGGACCAACATTAATAATTCTAATACCCAGTCGCTTTGAAGAAATTGTCTTTCTGTTGTTCTCAACTGCATGGTGCAGAGGTCAATCTTCATGGGGCTCTGTACTAACAATGGCCTACCATGCCTGTTCCCAGGCATACTAGTTGGATGACTTTGGGTTGAGAATTAGCTTCTCTAAACTTTATTCACCATCCAAAAAAACAGGACAGCAGTGCTACCCTCAATGGATTTTTATACTATCAGTGAGACTCAATATAGAGCTCAAAAACATGGGGTAATTGCAGGATGAATTTTTACTGTTTTAATTTTCCATAATTGTAGCTGAAGGTGAATATAGATTTGACTTTTCAAGTGGCAGGATCCAGACTTTTGAAATGCAGTGTGAAGAAAACCATTTCTAACTGAACTTCATCCACATAGGTGTTTATACATTTTCTTGCTTATTTTATTTTAAAGCTAAATTCCTGGACTGAGAAGTGAGACATGGCTTGTTGGTCATAATAAGCATAAGGACCTGAGTTCAGATCCTATTAATTCACATAAAACCAGATTAATAATGTATGTCTGTAATCTCATTACACTAGTGGCAAGATGGGAGGCAGAGATAGGAGAATATGCAGAAGGTCACTGGCCATCTGACTTGAGTGAGGTGTTTGGTGTGGTGAACAAGAAACCTTTTACAAATCATGCAGGTAGGAGTCACACACATACACACACACACACACACACACACACACACACACAGACATACAGGTTTACAGAAAAGCAAGCTGAATTCCTTACAATGCAGGTGTTGTCTTGTGGTTTTAATCAAGTGCACACCTGCAATATGACTCTTGGTTTGGAAGATTTGATGCAGACAAAGCATTTCTCTTATTAGAGGGTATTTTTCTTTTGCCTCTTTAACCAAGGCATTTTTCTGGCATGAGAAACAGTGTGTATTTGGGTTTACTGTTGTTGCTGTTTGTTTTTTAAAGTGGGAGAACAGGAAATTCTTACCTGCCAAGAATTGAAAAGGAAAGTAGGAAGAAACCCCTGGAACCCACTCGATCCAGTATGTTAAGTTCAAAACATGTAGGGTGGAAAGCTGGTGAATATTTGGCTTTTATAGAAAGGGAGTGTGCCTCATAAACAGGATAGTTGGAATGTATGGAAAAGTTCCAGTTAAAACAAGAGACAAAGCACATGACTAACATTGCCTTTCCAAGTTAGACAAATGCAGCCTTAACCAGAATTTACCTCAGAGTGGCCTCTGGAACCTTCTTTGAGACCTGAGTTGTTGATGGTTTTTGAAGTCTGAGGCTTCAGTAGAAAGCTGTGCTAGGAGATGAGTGGCCGTGACCCCACCTTTCTTCTTAAGTTTGTCTTACTTTCCTAGCAGGTGTCTTAAGACAAACTGACATGTCAGATGAACAACTTGTTGCGAAACCAAATTGGATCCTTTATGACAACTTGACCCACCCAAGAATATCATGACCTAGGGACAAATAGAAACAGCAATCAAATACTCATGTTGTGTGTTCATCTGCTTTACACAGCAAATGATATATATCAGGGTGTACATGAAATGTGATCTAAACATAACCCTCTTTCAATTCAATTCCAGCACTTACCTAGCCTTCAATCCATGCCCCAAGCCAGTCTGTGAGGATAGAGTCCTTCATCATTGGCATCTGGGGGAGCAGAGGCTCCCATATCTTCAAATGACTATCTAATTGCTTTGTTCTTCTCATTGCTCCCTACTGAAACATTCAGGGCTGGTGGTTCTCAACCTTCCTAATTCTGCAACCCTTTAATACAGTTTCTCATGTTGCGGTGACCCCCAAGCATAAAATTATTTTCATTGCTACTTCATAGCTCTAATTTTGTTGTTGAATGTTGTCTCAGGTCCTAAGGCCATTAGAAATCTGTGTTTTTCAGTGGTTGTGACTCACAGGTTGAGAACCTCTGATTTAGGCTAATCTTGGCCTTTCGTCTCCCTGGAGAGTTCCAGTTTATATCAATGACATAACTGTAATTGTAATTAATTATACTAGTGCCCTGTTAAATGTAAAAAAGTGCCTGAAGATAAAGCATAAATAAATAAAGCACCTAATGGGCCCACTAGTCATACCCTTTCAAACTAGTTATTATGTATAAAAATATATTATAATGAAAACTTTTGTTATGATCCTCTCTGATGATGCCTCTAGGAACCATGAGTTTCAACACAAATGAAGGTTACTTGTAACTATGTACTGGATCTTCTTGTAAACTGGCATTCAAATTTATGCCATCCTAGCCCAGTGCAACAGACTCATTTTAGATTGTCCCAATCCAACCAAATGATTAGACCAATAGCTAGGACCAATGACTAGAAGGTGCAGTGTTACTATAACATTCTAGAACCTGCCCGAAGTTAAAATGGCCTTTTTTCATTTTGCTTTCCTAATATAACTGCAGGAACTATTTGCTGGCTGGATAATGGAAAGGTTGAGTCTTGTCCTTGAAACACAAGATAACATATACTAAGGACCCCTCATCCCCAAAGCCCCATCTGGCTTAAAGGAGCAATTTTTCCTGACATTCATAAGGAAGTTTCACATTGGGCTTATTCCAATGTAAAAAAGGAACACTTTCTGGATGGAATTTTGACTTTGATCTGAGCAATCAAAGAATAAAAATATATATAGTGGTTTTGCATCTGATGAGAATAAGATTAAAAAGGGCTATTTAGTTCTATATCATCTCATCATATTGTGAGAATTCTTTTGAAACAAATTTAATTTTCAAAATAAATTGTATTTTCAAGAGGCTTTCAAAACAAAAGTTGTATTTTCAAAATAAATAATGTCACTGGGGTATATTTGTTTTCATGATTTTGGAGAGTCATGTGCTTCATGCAGACGTGGATCAAGAAGCAAACACGTTGCCTTTTAAAATAAATGTTTGGTAAATGGAGGATATTTTAAAATGTAAGCATTCAAGAGCTATTATAAGTCCCAGGAATTACTTCTCCAAATTAAGTCACATAAAATTCTGTTTATTCATTATACACTTACTGAGCATGACCCAGTACTAGGGATATAAAGAAAATACATTTTAGGCACGCAAGAGAGCTCAGAGGGTAAGAACACTTGCTACAACCTGAGTTGGATCTCTGGAACCTATGTAGAGGTAGAAGGAGAGAATCAACTCCTCAAAGTTATGCATGTGACATGTACAAAGTTATGCTCATCATGACAGGTACAGGCATATATACATATCACAAACACATGAAATAATGATAAAAATAACAATAAATTAATTAAATTAATATTCTAAACAAAAATAAAATATATTTAAAGAGTTTAGTCATCTTCTCCAAGGGAAAGCAAACAAACAAAATGTGTGTGTGTGGGGGGGGGTCTTTTCAGCGTGGTAGGTCTACTTCACGCTTGTGAGAGAAGGTGTCACAGTTCTTTTAAAACCATGTATTTGAATTTTTTTGTCTCTCTCTCACAGTTTTTTTTAAACTCTCAGATAAAAATTTGTTAGTTAATATCTGTGTGAGTATTTTAGTGTTCGGGTTTCTAAAAGCAGTGGGCTAATTAAGATCAGGATATGTGTATTCTCAGCCTCAGATGCAGCTCTTGAGTGTTACATACAGATGAACTCAGAAAGGCATGGGTCTTTTCTGAATCTTTAGCATTGACTTTTCTAAGATAAGTTCTCTCTGGTCTAAAGATGATGATGGAGATACTTATACATGCTAGGAAATAAGCAGGAGAGGCAAAGTAAAGAAGATGCCTTTTTGAGAACCTTTCACAGAAAACCCATTAGGCAACTTTGTGATAACTCTCTGTCATTAGAGTGATTCACACAACCATCATCATTGCAAGAGAAGCTAGGAATTGTGACATTCCAGTTCCTGTCAATGCTGGCTTAAAAATCCTGGGTATAGTAATTTAAAAGGAACAGGCAGGCCAATAGTTTATCACAATTTGAGGTAGACCATTGCAGATGTTGGTGGCAGTCCACCTAAACTTCTTTCTTCAGACAGTCAGTCGCCTTGCCTTCTGCTTTTGAACCCTGTTTGAATTGTTCCCTTTCCCAGAATTGCTCTCATTCCTAGGAGCCACATTTCAGTGTTAAAGGTCAAGCCATTACAACCCAGCTCCACCCTACACTGGCTGGCCTACAACCTCTGAGCTTAAAGTTAGACCTTGCCTTAAGGTGGGACAAGATTGTGATGACATTTGTGCTCTGGGATCTACTACTGTGCCCTCCCCAACCATATTTCTCGATAAACCAGTGCTAAGAATCTCTATATTCTTCTCATAGTGGCCTCATTTCTTCAGTCTCTCTTTATCTACTATTAAGAATTAAGCATTATTATATCACCTTCTCTTCTAAAACTGCTTCAGAATTCCCAGTCTGAAAAAGCTAACCAAGAAGGCAAACATGAAAAGAATGTGACTTTTACTCTCACTAAATTCACAATGGCGTGTGATTTTCTACATGTACACATGCATGCACACACATACACAGACATCTATGCCTGTACACACCAGTAAAAGAAGCAGCTGAACCTACAAATTTGCTTTCCCCATAGACATACTGATACTCAAAGCTTTGGTTTGAAAACTTACTTACAAGTTTGAAACAGATTAAATAATATAGTAAAGGATAAAAAGAGGAGTCTGCTAGTTGACACTACTTATTATATTATGTTAGAGACTAGTACCTTCTGACTTCATCAATTAGGAGTAAACTACACATATACAAATAAATTTTTAAATACTTATAAATAGATATAACAAAGATGTATTTTCTATAAGTATTAATTTAATAGTTAAAGCTTTGATATAGATATATTGTAATTCTTTTATCTGCTTCCTTGTTGGTTCCAAGGGTAGAATTGTTTCCTATAGTCTACATACTAAATAAAACAGTAAATGAAAAATTATAGTTTACACTGTTTGAATGTTATACCTATGAAGTCCATGCATGGACCCATAGGAAGAGAGAAAAGTGGAAGACTTGTGCCATTTTCTCATGACATTTGTTTCCAGGTGTGGTCTCATGAACTAACTTGCTCATCTTAGCATTCATGAAGCATTTGAGAAGCTCCCCTTCTCAAATCCTCTTTCAAGAGGTGTTCCTGCCCCCTCCTGTCATCTCTGTCCTGTTGCTTTTTTGATCCCTACTTCTCTTTGACTTTCATTTCTCATGCCCAGTTTTCAGAGAAGTTACTCCCTCCCTAGCCTTGAGTTTTATAGGGACATTTAAGAAACAGTAGCTCAAACCTTGGAGTAACTAGATGATTCTAATGATTGAGCATCAGTGTTTTTCTTTGTTTCTGTCTATGCATCAAAGAGCAGCATACATTGAATCTTTGTATTAAAAAAGCTTCAGTAATCAGGTTCAGAATCTTGACAGTAACTGTAACAAGACCATGGCACATATTCATAGGTTATATGAGTATCAAGAAGACCCTAGAGTTACCCTTAAAAATTACACAGACTCTGTATGTCTGATTTGACTGTTATCAAAATACAGTGTTGACTTGACTTCCATTTAAGGAAGTAGCTTTATACAATTATCCAAGCATAATTTGACTTGTATAATAAATTGTAAAAGGAAAGGGACAGTGCCTGGAAAAATGTACTTTCTTACAAATCATGCTGTCTAGTAATAATAGAAAAATCTGGAATAAGTGCTTCTAAATATCAAAGTCTACAATGCCTGTCAATCCAATTTGTTCTATGAACCCACAATAACAGCATATCTCATTTAAATTATATAAAATTTTCATTGTACAGTCTTTACACCAAGAAAATAACACTGGAAATCTCGTTTCTAGCCTTCATTTAGCCTGATCATTTGATTTGAGGAAAGTTCTCAGTCTAAACACCAAAACATCTATTATGCTGTTTATTTGTTTGTTTGTGGGAGGTGTGTTGGGATATGCTTGTTTTATTTTGTTTGGGGGTACTTGTCATCTGTTTGACTTTTCTCACTTCTACTGACTAGATAGCCTCAAACTAATGAGTCAGTGATGGCATCTAAACAAAGAAGACTGAGATGAGCATCATGAACATGTAGTACCTGATCTGCCTGCCCTCTGAGGGTGACGGGCACTTATTATTCCATATATGGACATTCATAGACATCATCTCATATGTATCACAGTGAAAACATGAATAAAATGAATGTGTTCTCAGAGAACTTTTGTAATTTGGACCCCTGTTGGGCCCAGCTTTTACTCACAGGAGTAGATTGGCACATGTTTCTTTAATTCCCTTGTTTTTAATAGTCATTTTAAACAACTAAGCTGAGTGCATTAACTCTTTGCTCACCTATATTTCGATATTAGCTATAGTTTACATTTTTGTCTTATGACGCAAGAGACTTACGTGTTAAGGGCAGACAGCAAAGTATATTTACTACAGACATAAACACATACTATCCTATTTGGGAACTTAGAACTAAACACAAAATCATACCTACATATAAAAGTTATATGTACATGAGCACATATAATTAGTGATGTCAATTAATATTATAACAGGTCCTCTACTGTGTACTTACTATTCTTGTCTACTTAACTTTACAGCATCATTGCAGAAACAGGTAACCATGGGTTAAATGCTCACTAGAGGGAGAAAATTAAGTTATAGAAGTTTTAAAGCACATGTTAGTAATTGGCAGTTCTGTGAAAGTCTGGTGTTTTTCCCAGTAACCATTTAGCAATGTTGCCCCAACATATCTGCTCCTTCCAGTCTCATAACATAATGTGAAAATTTGCTCATAGGTCAAGGCATAAAATTATTTAGAAAGACAATAACCATTAAATCCTTTACTGATTTGTGTCACAGAGAAACAACATAGATTTCAGGGGACTAAAAAGGCACAAAAGATGTATTTGGAGTCGTATGACTTTAAATGCTGCCACTATGCACATAAGAGTACTTGTTATGATCAATACAAAACTATCTTTCCTAAGAATGTAAGACTAGATTATAAAGAATAGTGTGTATAAAGCAACAGCACTGGACAAAAGGCTGAACAAGCATACACTGTAATCACAGAAGAGGGAAGAACTCCTCAAGCCCACACTCTAATGAGGTGTCAGGGCAGGGCCCTGGGCTGCTAGGAAACCACCTCGTTCTTGTATTAGGAATGAGAGAGCCAAAGAGCCAAACATATCCAGAGGCTGATGACAAATGCCAGAGTCCTAAACAACACTTGTGCATTGAGCTCTCTCTTTCTGTGTGTGTGTGTGTGTGTGTGTGTGTGTGTGTGTGTGTGTGTGTGTGTGTGTGACAGAGAGAGACAGAGACAGAGAAAATTGCTAACAGTTCACTCAGTAACAAGAAATGCCATAATTAATATGTTATTTAAATATTAGATATTTTTCTAACTTGCATATTTTTAAATTAAAGAGCAATCTCATAAAATTTTGTCAAAGCATATCTGGCAAGTAGAACCATGACATTGTACAGAAATAACATTTGACACTGTTCCCATGGAGTTCAGTTCCTACCTTCCCCAGGTCTGCAGAACCATCAGGCCCGCCTTCTCTAGATCCATGTCTGGGCTCAATCTTTGTCTGTAGTTATGTAAGCTATGAGCAATGAAAGCCCTAGGATCTGTGATGCATCTACAGGACCAAGGTCCCTATCCATCTTGATTATCATCTTGCAGGTTTTTGAGTTGGAGAACAGAGGCTGACCCTGGAAATTTTTAAAATAAGAGAATTCAGAGAAAACTTCTGCAGCTCTTCACAACCACTCATTTGGGTAGTCTGGCATATAGGCAGGAAGATGGCTGCTACTTCAAGGCCAGCTTGGGCTATATAGAGTTATAGGCAAGATAGAAAAAGACAGAAATTTTTGCTTGTAAATATGCTGCGTTTCCTGTGTGCTGTGGAAGGAAGTAGGGGCCTAAGAAAAACTCAGACCTAGAGGAACTTAGGTCAGAATTAGACAAACATTAGCAATAAGTACTAGAGCCCTAGGCTCTGCTTCTCTTCTTCCAGAATTCTGCAATCTTAACTGGCAACATAAAGTTCTACCTGTTGAGTCAGAGGCCCATTCAAGTCTAGACTGAAATAGATGTCACTCCGTGTTCCAATAAGGTCAAAGTCAGCACCAGTAAAGGTCAAATCACTTCTGAATCTTATTTATTTCTTGTTGCTGAATAGTATATCTGATACTAAGAGATTTATAAGAAATTTGTTTCTCACTACTCTAGAGGCTGGGAAACCCACCATAAAAGAACAGATATTCCATGCCTAGTGAGGGTCCTCTGGCTTCATGTGACAGAGACTAAGAAGGCAAAAGGGGGAAGCCACAGAGAAGCATCTTTTAAAGAGGCTAGAGACTCAGAGTGGAGGAACCTCAGACAGTTACACTCTAAAGGCCCCACCTCAGCCCCTGGATTGGAGATGCAAAATGCCCCATAAGAATTTGCCAGTGTGCCTGATTTCTAGACCCAATTTGGTTTTCCTTCTGGAAATAAAACTGAAAGGTCACTCTGTCTTCTGAATATTTTAAGAATTATTTAAGTAGTTTTTTTTTTTTTTCAGACTAAGCCAGATGGATGATTTGGACCATATTTAGATGGCTAAGCTGGTAGTGAAGGGAGCCCAAAATGGAAGCTATTTTTAGTTCTTGGAATTCTAGAATATATCTAGGAAGATCAGTGAAGAACTCCTGAATATTTATCATATATACACATATACATATACATATATACACCATATATATGGTATATATACATATATATATATACATGTGTGTGTAATATATATATTAGAGAAAGGGTGTTAGAGAAGCTTATGCTAGGTTTAATGCAGAGCTTGCCTAAGGAAGTCAGGGGAGCTGCACATAGCCTGACACTCAGCTATAGTTAGTACCTCTCTACTGTAGTTGCCACCCCCACTCTGCCCACTTAAACACCTGTGCTATGACACATGCAAGTCAGAGCTGTTTCACCCTGTATTCCAAAACGTTTAGAAAAGTTGAAAGAGAGAAGAAAAATTGCAGCGTGAATTTGATGGACTCTATCCCCGTAAATTCTCAAAATCACATGTCATTATGTCCAAAAGAATATGTACTTTAATGCTGAATGCACTTTTAAGGAGAGAAATACAGATTAAAATATGTGAACCAAGATAGCAAAGAGAGTACCAAATGACACAATATAGAGCAATACTTTAAGGGCCCCACACCCACCTTTTAACATTACTCTGAAGTAGAGAGAACCATCCTCACCACATTCCCATAGCAATTTGGTGAAATCTCCTGTGTTACATAACCTGCATATTTTCTCCCATCTGAACTGTAAGTGACTTATAACCTTGATCTCTATACCTCATTCACTGTGTGACTATGAGTAAAGTGGAGGTACATGATTTTCAGTGCCTGTAGGCCATCTCAGGTTAAAGGATAAATTATAGAACCACTAAACACAAGGAAAACTGATACATGCTCATTCTGTATTAGAGTCTATGTGTCTATGTTTACCATAATGAACCTTGCCATAATCAAGAACTGAGTACATGGAGGAATAAAGGCAATTTCCAGATACAACTATCTATTCAGATACAGCCCAGTACAAGAATCAATGTTCTTAATGTGATTCAGTCTAAAAAAAACACATTGAATTAGCTTAAAGGGCTTACTCAATTGAACCATTCTGTGTCTAAAATACTGAATCATGCCACAGCATCTAGATCTGTATTACGCAAAATAAAATTAACACAATCTACTTCTACTGGAACTACTTTAAATGTCCATCAAGATTACTTCTCAGAAATTTCTCTTACTGTGACTCAGCGTGGCTTCACCTGTTGATATGCTCATTTTAACAGGAAAACCCGTCAGAAGGAAGAGCACTTACGTGGTTCAGAGATTATGAACTATGACTTCAATGAACTGAAACTTTAAAGGGTCCCCTTGCAGAGCAGCACAACCTGTAGTGAAGCTTAACCCCCAGATACAACAAAGGTCACATTTCCATCCTCCTCCTTTCTCTCAGTCTTAGAAAATTAAATGCTAGCTATTCAGATGCCCATTAATGGCAATGAGCAGGTTGATGCTTCCAAAAGAAGCTATACATTATTTGATACAATTTCTAACAAAAAGGTGACCCTATTTCACTTTTCTAACTGCAGTTTGAATTGTGTTCACTTTCCATCTTTAAAATAAAAAAAAAGCCTAATGGTTCATCTTAACTTGAATTTCAGAACACAATAGATGTGGCTCTGCAAATGTGGTCTCCTGTGCCAGGTGCCTCCAGCTGGGTCCGGAATGCGGATGGTGTGTTCAAGAGGTGTGTCTTGTTTTTGTTTGTTTGTTTGTTTGTTGTTGCTGCTGCTACTTTTGAGCTTTTTCCATCCTTAACTTCCTCTCTAGCTTGATTTCATTGCCCCACTATTCCGTACTTTAAGGATGCATCAGGAACGAGAATGATATTGCTCTCCTTAACTTTCTCTCTAGCCTGATTTCATTGTCCCACTATTCCGTACTTTAAGGATGCATCAGGAACAAGAAAGATATTGCTGAGTATCAGGAGAACTTTATTTGGTTTTCTGTGGGAAAGCAGCTTATCTGTCTGAACATGAAATCAATTGTAATACTTTTGTTAGAAAAAGTGTGCTAATTTTGACATGAGTGTAAACCATTTATGCTTTCCATCTGTTCTATTGAAAAACTTGGCAAACATATAACACTGATAGCTCAGTAGAGTTTGATATAAGATCCTTGCTGCAGTTTGCAGCAGAAAGCTATACACCTAAGCTTGATTGTTCTTTTAATACTTGCTTATAAATGAAAATCAGGATTATTCATTGGTCCATTTTGCTTCTTTTTATGTGAAATACTAATAGTTCAATAATTTCCTAACTCTGTATAGCACATTTTATTGCTTATAGAAAATGTGATGCCTTTATTTTCACACTTAAACCTGTTCATGAAGTATTGTGTACATTTAAATCCTATAGAGTGGAGAATAATTCAGTTATTATTAAAAAGTTACTGTTTTACTTTCAGTGTGGACAAATTTCAACAAATTCTTAGTAAAACTTATAATGTTATCTTTTTGTCTTTCTCTAAAGTTGTTCTATGAGGTTTTTGAAATCTTAAATCAGAGGTACCTATCTCTATATAATGTTTCCCCAAGGTGCCATCTGCTGCATTGGAGTTTCTTTTGAGTTTATTTGGTTCGTTTTGTAGCTATTTAAGCAACTCCTGGGCATTGCAACCAATGAGCTTTCAGAGACTTCTGCCTGACATGGATATGAATCTCTAGTTTTACTTCCTCTAATTTATCTCAACAGCTAAACTCCCATCATCTTGTCACCCTCCCTTTGCTCCCTCCTCATGAATACAGCAGGAAGACAAAAACTACTGAGAAGTAGCAGGGATGATGAGTATCACTCTCACTTGTGAACAAGTCAGGGGCTACAGTGTAAGGGATTCACATATAATAGCCATACCTAAAAGCTACCTTTTCTGCTGACAGTGTCATGTTTTTCTGTGTTCTCTTAGTTCCATCATAGAAAAAACTCAGACGTCACTAACTAACAAGGAAGTGCTTTGTCACCACCCATCAAGTCAGACAATGTCATTAAAAGGAAGATTCCAAAGTTTCTTAGTCCAAGATCATCAGTTCTGAGATCTAAAGACTAGGTAGCATTCTTGCCATTCTCTGAACATCCCTTTCTTTCCTCATTCATCTCTACAGCCTTGAATGTGGAGTTGCCTTGTAGGGTTCTCTGTGTCAGGGATGTGGCCTGGTTTTCCTGACCCTAAGCCAATATTCCACTCATCACTTTAAGAAGAGCCTTGCTCTTTGTGCCACCCAACTTCAGCTGCTGAGTGCTTTAGTGGGAGTTGTTGGGGTGAGCTTTCAGAAATATGCTTCAAAGCGTAGTTGTCAGCCAAGTGTGACATTGGGTTCCAGAGAGACCACTCCTCCTCACAGCTGTGATTGGTACAAAAGGGGAGAAAAATGGCAGCTCTGAAAATACCCATCTGTCTGCCCACAGAAGCAAAAACTTGGGGGTGTGCCAAGGGATGGGAATTCAGAAGGAAGAAGGCCAGTGCAGGGGGTGTACTGAGGAACAGAGGGAACCTGTGTAAACTTTTGGACCTGCAAACAGGGATCTTGATGAAAACATGGAACATTTGCAAGGTTATTCTTGTCTATATACTATAGTGTAATGTAATTCATGTTTAGAAAGATCAGACTCAAAAATGAAACAAAAGATCAGACTCTTAAGAGACAACAAGTTCAATTTAAGCCCTAGTTCCAAAGGTTTCTAACTGTAAATTATGTAAACAACTATGTAAACTATGTTGCTCCATCCCTTTAAATCATGTTTTTTCCTATCTCTAAAATGGAAATACTGATTGTGCCTACTCTACACTTTAACCAATATTTAATGAAGTAATATGTGACATAGGACACTGCTTGAGATATAGGACTTGTGACTATACATACTTTACAAGTTTAGGGAGCTGAGCTGACTGTGCCAATAATTCAATCGGGAGCTGGAGAGAGATGGCTCAGTTTGGGAAAGTGCTTTTTGTACAGGAGGATCTCAGTTAGGAGCCCCACCACCCACATGAAAGCCAGATGTAGCAGCATACAGCTGTAACCCCAGCACTGGGAAGTGCAAACAGACATATTCCTGGGTCTTGCTGGCAAAACAGTCTAGTTGAAATGGCAAAGTCCAGATTTAGTAAAAGACCTTATTTCAAAAAACTAAGGTAGAGAAGTAATGGAAGAAGACATGTAAACATCAACTTCTAGCCTCCACACATACCTGCTTGCACAAGCAGTCTGATACTGTCAGGAAGTAAAATCACCCACCATATTGACACAAATATGGCTGGTGGCCCTGATTTCTTAGCCAGAAAAGAGGGGTTATTCCTGATCATGATGGTAATGGATGAAAAGTACCTTAAGCAAAAAACCACATCCTATAAGGCTCATGAAATACCCAAGAAGAGGTGGTGGAAAAGATGTAGGAGCTGGAAGGTAAGGGGGAAGGCTGAGAAATTCTGTCTACTAAGAAGACTCAACATTGCACTTTGAAATTCACAGCAGCTGTGCCTACCTGCACTGGACTTGCATAAGACTGGTCTTGTGAACAAAGGGTTATGGATGGGCTCTCTTCTCCCTACCAAAAAATTAGCAACTGAAATGTCCTAGAGAGGTGTAGTCATTGTCTTTAGTTATGTGCTGAATGGTGAGCCCACCAGGCTGAAGTAGATAATCCCAAACCCATAAACACAAAGACAGCCCTGGGTCACAAAACAAAAATAGATTTGAATGTGGGAAAAATATTTGTAGGGAGAAGTCATTACTGGTGGAGGGAGATAAATGGGAGAATATATACATGAATAAAATTGTCAAAAATTAATAAAAATTCTGTCTCAAAAAGTCACTATGAATGTAGACAGTATATACTCAACTTACTTCCATTCTCATATGACATTTCAATCTGTTAATCCATAATCTCTATTTTCCCTTCCTTCCATGCTCCATAAAACCATTAGAAAACATTTGAGATAGAAAGTACCTTGTTAATATAATCTAGTTTAACATTTGTGTTTATTGTTAACATCTATAAAAGGAGACACAATGTTTTGAGCAATTCTCTTTCCATCTTGACTGATACGGATACAGTGTAAGAATGCTCCTGACTTGAAACCTCAGTCATCAGAGAATAGGATGTGAAGGGCATTTGCTGTCTAAAGGGAGGTGATAAGACCCTTCCATTTCCAAGCAGATTGCTGGCTTTGGATGCCCAAAACACTCAGTATGGAGGGGGTGGATGCATTTTGTTTATATACCCAGAGTATTAGGCTAATGCACAGACAAGACAACTAGTGAAGCCTGAAAAACTGTAGGGACTTCAACCTGGGCCTCTCATTCTCATCAGATCCTAGCTACAGAAACTTGGAGTCTGAGTCCCCCAGTATTTTTCTTGAAGAAAAAATAAAACATAAGAGTTAGAAGAAATTAAAATTACATAAACTGCCAAGAAATTAAAAGGGTGTGGTTTCAAATAGCTTTTGGTTCAAATGGAAAGTAAGCCGCAATGGCAAGAGACTTTTCTTTCCTTTTCAAATGTAATTGGTCGGTTGGCAATGCTTTTCTGATTTAGTGCTTACAGTGGGCTAAAACCACTATTCTGATTCAGACATTGCAAAACAATTAAGATTTTGCTATTTTAGCAAAACTATTTGACATTTAAAGGTCACATGGCATATAGCTTGATGTATAGTTACAGGAAATTAGCCACCTCTTCATCTTCTCCATTCTGTACACTGGAGTTCAGACACTCTGGCAGGCTGGAAAGGAAGATTAGAGCTGTTTATATTTTATTTCCTTTGTATGATATGACATCTTGGGGACTTCACATCTGGAAAATGATTGTAGGCCTTTGTGATGTGACATGTGAGTTGGAAATGCAACAAGTACCAAACCTTGTGTCCACATGCTGAGAGAAACAGTCCTCCACCTAACCTGAAGTATACTAGAAGAACTGTGACACATACTGTACCAGTTACTGCCTACTTCTCTGAGGAACTCCAAGCAGTTTACAAACTATATCTGGCTGGTAGTTGTGGGTGTTATCAGTTGATATGATACATTTAGATATAAGTAAAGGCTACAATTGTTTTAAACTTCTGCTTAAAATCTAGGTGAAGGTTAACTGTGAGCCAAATTTGAATGTGTCTGTGTCTGCAATACCACTTACCAAACACCTGGAAAGTTTCATTAGAAAGCCGGGCAAATTGCCTTTTCCCTTTTTACTGCATTTGGATCATCAGTGAAAGCCATACACTAATTATCAGTCAATATTGTGAAGGCAAGCAGTAAATCATTAGCACTTGGAGTCATACACAGTCTCTGCAGCACATTATTCTACCATCTTCTAAAAATGGGGCATTTTGACACCCAAACCATGAAAACAGACAAATGGTTGTTTGTCCCACTTTCTTTAACTTACTGAGCCACGCTCTAAATTGAGAAAAGAACATTTTTTTTTAAATATTTTATATTGCCTACCATGATACTAGGTAGTCATTCCTTGGTGCTGGGGATATCACTCTTCATAATTAATGATATCACCTTTGACCTGTCATTTAAAGTTCATACTTCCCTTTCTCCATAAACCCTATGATATTCTCTTGCCCCTAACCTTTATTCCCACATAAAATATAATTATATTTTCCTGCTTAGTGACTGAATTCATCCATGATCTGTTGACTTCAGTAGTGAAGACTCTAGCTGCCTTACTCTGTATCCTTAACACTTAGAAAAATCATTATCTTGTAGTGTCTGCTCAACAGTCTTTTGCCGAATGATTAATTAACTAGAGATCAAATTCCCTTAATCATATAACTGAAAGGTGAAATGATTAAATGTTGGTCCAAAATAGCTCTGCCAGGAAGATTGCTGGGCAAATATTCAGCTCACACATAACTATCTCAAATAAATAATTTAGGTCAATATTATCCATAGTAAAATATTTCCATACTTTTCAGTACAAACCCTGAATGGTCACATGAAAAAAAATCAAAGTATCATTTTTTTTAATCTCAGCCAGAACAAATTAACTTTTAATCATATTTCATTAATCCTAAACTAGCCACCATTTTTTGCTGAATGATCATGAAAAATTTAACTTTAGATGCAAAATCAGGAAAGCCTGAATTGGAATCATCTACTACTATATCATCACAAGCATCTTCCTTGGTTTGTCTAATTATTTACAGGCTGCTTTGTACATAAGAAGCTCCAGAAATTGATAGTCTAAGAAGCTACAATTCCAATTCCTTCTTAGATGAGTCGTCAGCACAGTTAGTCATGTGATTTTGAAGGAGTTGCTCTCATCTCCCAAGCACAACAGTATACAGACATACCAGCTGGTACACATGTGGAAACAATAAATTGTCTCACTTTGACTTATTCTTTTCTTAAGTCTGTCTTTCCAAAGTCAGATGTTTAAAAAGAATGAAGCTGTTGTAATTTTACAGGGCTCAGTCAACAACAATTAAAGTGCATGATTAAACTCTCCTCCTTATTAACTTGTTTTCCTATATTTAAATGAACTGTAGAAGTGAAACTTTTATTCCTGACAAAGTTGCTCATAGTTTTATTAGAAGCATAAAGCTAATTTATGTGATGGATTAATTTATTCTACATGGAAAATATCTCCTTTGGAATATTTACATTGTAAGATTTCTTAAGTTGTCACAGAGGTGATTTGCTAAAAACATCCATGATTTTCTTTTTTTTAAAACAGGATTTTGTTTCAAGTGGATCAAGAAGTGAACGTTGTGATACTGTTTCCAATTTGATAAACAAAGGCTGTCCAGTTGATTTAATAGAATACCTGTCTGTGCATGTAGTAACATCAAGTGAGAATGAAATCAATACCCAAGTGACACCAGGAGAAGTCTCAATCCAACTGCATCCAGGTTTGGCAATTTTCAAAGAAATCAGTAATGATCCTTAATTTGCAATGACAGCTCCTAGTAACTTTCTCACAGTTAATATGTTGCAATAAAAAGTAGTGTAGTTGAAATCTACTAAACTCAGATCAAGGTACCATGGTTCTAGTCCCTGACATGTTTGTAACTGTATGGCCTGGGACACACTACAAACCTTCTCACAACTTATCGTAACTCTGTGTTCTGATCTTACAAAATTACGGTCCAATCACACTGTGTTGTACTTATGCTCTGGATCCAATGAAGCTCTGGAGAAACAGAACTTTTTCTTACATTTAGTTATTTAGTTGGTAGAGGGCAAAGAGGCACACACATGCTGCAGTGTACCTAGAGGTCAGAGAATAAGTTGCAGGCATTGATTCTCTCCTTTAGTCATGTGTGTTCCATAATTGCATGGCCATTGTCAAGCCTGGTAGCTCCAAGCCTGTCATACCTGCTAAGACAAGAAAGGGAGCATACTTTTTTTTATACTCCTTCTCCATTCCTCAGAGTGTTGGAACAGAGCAAATTCTCCATAAATAATTATATCATGCACTGATTCATTAGTTACTGGGAAAAACAAATTAAGCTAAGTACTTAGAGACTTTGCTAGAACTTTTAAACAAAACTATCATTTATTATTATCATAATTATCTAAGACAGCTCTATGATGGCATTTGAGATTAGTATATACTTTTCCTCATGCATTTCTCTGATATCTCCCCTTCTGTCACTGTAGGCCCCTCAGTCTGACATATGTTGTAGATCTGGAAAACATCCATTGCCCCAGGTACATGAATTCCAATATATGAATTGTATACAAGATGTCAAAGAACACAGATATAAACCACAGAGCTAGCTAGAAGACTGGTTTAAAGTAATATTAAGTTGTTTTCAACTCTTCATTAGTTCACTGTGGGTGGTCCTATCTTGTTTTTGTTTTTAATAAATTTAATTAAACTAAAAATTATTTCACAGTCCATATCTTTAAGCACAGTGCAATAAAATTGGTTCACAAGATGTAATCAAAGTTCTAATCATAAACTAAGAGTAACAGTGACAAAATATATTCAAATAAATAAGATATAACTTGAATCGTTATTTTGAAAAAGAAATGAATAAAAATGAACTGAGAATACAAAGAAAAGGACAGCAAAACAAGCAATCATACCCAGTTCAATCTTCCCTTAACATTCCAGTAATTACACGTATGACTTGCCTGCACACACATACTTCTGAAGTTATAATTGTCCATCCACCTCTAATGACGTTTTTCTCTATTTGGTTTTATAACAGGCTCATGATCTCAGGTTTTCTAATCTCTCCTAGCTTACTTCTCAAAGTCCCAGTTTCTTACCAGTCTCCTTATCCTGACAGCATTTTCCACCTTTGCCTGTAAAGTCTTCATGGGATGGACTTTTTTGTTTGCTTGCTTGTTTGTTCTTTCTGTGTTAACCCTGAATGGTAACATACATGATGCTCCATTACAGTTTGGCTTTCTAACTCACGTGTGTCCAGGGTTACTCCCTGAGCACACCTACATTTAAAGGCATGATGTTACCAAGGTCTTTACCCCAAGCCTTTCTTCAAATCCCTCATGATCCCTGTGTCACCTCTCTTCACTTGACTTAACAAGTTGTTCATTAGAGGAGAGCTTAAAATCGTCTCCTTCAATATCTTCAGAGGAAATTAGTGGAAAATTGTATAATAGAACATCTGAGCTTAAAAATGATGCTTTAGTATGTTTAGATGCCTCTGCACAATGCTTTACATTTGGTGACACAAATGATAGAATTATCTTTTCTCACAGTTCCAGAGAGGCTAAAACGTCTAAAGCCAGGGGAGTTCAAGAACAAGGTGTAGGCAGATTTAGTGCCCAGTGATGGTTCTTCTCCAGACTTACAGGTGTTCCTAATGACTCCTCCCACAGCAGAGTTGACCAGGAAAGTCATAGAAAGGGGGATAATGTAGAAAGAAGTTCTCCAGTATCTCAGAGGATTATTAATCCCATTATTAAGTACCACCCTCATGATTTCATCTAAACCTAATCACTTCCTGAAGCACATCTCCAAATATTATTCATCTTATAACACTGATATATAAAATATTAAAGTTCATAACATATATTAAGAAATTAATTCTGAGAACCCTGTTACAGAAACTAAAAATTATTTCACAATCCATATGTTTAAGCACAGTGCAATAAAATTGACTCAAAAGATAAAATCAAAGTGCTAATCATAAGCTATGAGTAACAGTGACAAAATACATTCAAATAGATAAGATATAACTTGAATTATTCTAAAAATGGAAATGTTTACTTTTATTTTGTAAAAGAAATGAATAAAAATGAACTAAGCATACAAACAAAAGGACAGCAAAACAAGAAGTAATAAAATAAAATTAAATAATTTGAATTTAAAATAATAAGTTAAATATAGCATTAAAATAAAATGTAAGTAGATATATAAGCTCAATAAAAATAATAAATTGTTAGTAAGTCTAAGAAATAAAGATAAAATTTAATTTAATTTTTAATTAATTAAGAAATAGTCTACAAGTACTTTTGGTCTAAACAGTTACATGGTAAGAAGTGCTTTGTGTTCATTCAGACTTTCAAGGAACACGTTATACCTGTGTCATGCAAACACTTGCACAGATTTGTAGTAGGCCTACAAGATACTTAGTTGTTGTGAGTCAGTCCTATCCTCACTGTAGCAAAACAAATCAAATTGTATTTACTAAGAGCCACTGTGTCCTGACAAACAAAAGAATACACATTCTTGAACAAGGGGATGCTATGTAGCGATTCCAAATCTCCATAAACACTGTTACATTATATTCAGTAAGGGTAAGATTATCCCTATCAAGTTCAAATACAGTTTCTCTAAAAGACCAGCTTATTTCCTTAGACTATGTTGCTAAAAGTAGATTTGCTAGATGAATTAACCTTATGTCGCTGTGACAACAAAATACTTCAGAGAAATAACTTACAGATTTGTTTTGCCTTATGATATCAGCATTTCCACCCATGATCATTTAGCTTCACTGTTTTGGGGCCTATGAGACTGTTTATTGTGGCATGCAGACGAGACATAAACATGTATCATTTCAGGTCAGGGAGAAAGAGAAAGAGACAGGGGTCCAAATATATTTCCAAAGGCATGTCTCCAATGACTAACTTCATTCAGCTAGGCTTTACTTCTTTATTAAATGTCTATCACCTCCAACAGCATTGGAGAATGGATAGACATTTAACATACTGGGCCTTTGCAAACATTCAAGTTTCAAATTGTAACATTTTGTTAAGGTGAAAAAAAAATTGTTTAGATTTGTAATGTATATTTATTCCCATAAAATTCATAAGAAAACATGAGATTCACTTAGATTTATGTGAGCCAAGCTTCCTTTCTTATTTAATGTCTTCATTTTTTAGTTAAAAATTGTATTACATTCATTTAGTGTGTGTGTGTGTGTGTGTGTGTGTGTGTGTGTGTGTGTAGGCATGTATGCTACAGCTCAAAGACGGGGTAAAGGGACAATTTGTAAGAGTCAGTTCTTTCCATAATATGAGTCCCAGGGATAAAACATAGGTCAGCAGCAGCAGGCACCTTAAGAGATTAAACCATTTTGCTGGCCCAGTCTTCAGTGTTCTTAGTGTAACAGTATGTGAGCTATCTGTTCTCACCTTCCCGATGCCAGTACTAGGATGCTTCAACACCTTTGATAAGCTTACTATTTCTAACCATCCTTATCTTTATGGTTTTGGTGTGATTTTCTTGTCCATACTAATATGCCAATCACCCTATTTTATAATTAAACACTAATTTCCATCAGGTTATCCTCATTTACATATTATTTATCTCTAAGAAATGTGACTGTATCCTTCAAATGGCCTGTTCTTCAGGAATTATTTGCAATGTCATATGTATAAATTGCACGTTTCTGCTTATGTGTTCATGTAATTTCTATACATCAATAATTACAGCCTTTCCCCTTTTGGATCCATATTGTTTTAGGTTTTCTCAGATTATAGGCAGATATAAAGGCTTTGGAGATGAAAATCAATCCCAATCCTTACATTTACTTAGAACCCAATAGAAATCATGGCAATAATCAGTAATATATATGTTTTTACTGTGTGTCAAATACAGAGCTAATCTTATAGTGTAAAGCTATCTTATAGTAGCTTTTAGAAATTGAAAGACAATAAAGATGCTATGTCTGGGACCTCATAATTATATGGAAAACATTAAAATGAGAGTAGGATCCAGTTGCCAGGGAAACAAGGGAAGGAAGCTCAGCCTGATCCAAGGAGAAGTAGCTTCCTGAACAGTGTCTTAAAGCAGTAATTACATGAAGGAAAGGGAGGTTCGCTTACCACAGTCAAAAAGAATACAAAGCAGGCATGGAAGCGTGTGTTCACAGAGGATTTCTGGGAACTTACAAGCAGTTTTATTTTGTTAGACTTAAGATGAAGGCGGAGGTGCTTCGATCGGTCATAATTAGTTACTTGAGCACCTTAAGCAGGCAGGGACATAAACAACTTTGATCTTTATCAAAAAACAAACAAACAAACAACAGAATCCATGGTGTAGTGTCTGGTAAAGCTCAAGGCCAAGGAGGAAGGTGAAGCAAGAAGGGAAATTGTAGGCAAAACAAGAACAAGGAGTTCTCAGGGGGAGTTGAGTTTTAGGCCAATCTGAACTACATAATGAGGTCCTGTGTGAAACAGCAATAAAATGAAAAGCTGGTAAGAAGAGAAGACAAGACAGGAGGGGAGAAATTCATACAGGCAAGAAAATACCAAGGAGGAAATGTTATGGTCAGCCCCAGATTACAGTCAATTATAACCATTTTCCACATTGTTGGCTTTGACTATCAACTATGTTTAGTGGTTTGATGGTTTAATGTGGGCGATGGGATCTAAAGTTAGTTAGAAAATGTGATTTAAATCACACACCACACACACACACACACATACACACACACAGTATAGTCTTCACATTCACTTGTATTCCATGAAGAGAAGCTGATGAAGAAAAGGAAACATGTGTTCATGGCAGGAAAGGACTTGAACAAAAACTAAAGTATTGTCAGAAAATCACTTCTTATTGTCCAAAATTTCCTCTTCATGATTGGTAAAAAAAAAGGATGCCAGCATCACAATCAACATCACCCTTTATCCTCCACACTCAAAGCAAATAACATGAGTGACTGTGCTAAGGATACACTGACTAAAACTCTCTAGTAAACTTCAATCTAAATAGTTGTCCATCACGTCTTACCTCTGTAAGTATTTGGAAAGTAAACTTCAGGTCAGTTTCTCCTCACTTAGAAATCAAATATGATTGAAAATAACTGTTTGACAATATCTAACAGTTGAAAGAGTCCAGTTTGTTTTAAAGTAATAATAGGAATGGTTGAACATGGGTCATTGTCTTCATTACTTTTATGTTGATGTGATAAGACATCATGACCAAGACAACTTATAAGAAAATGTTAATTGGAATTATGGTTCCAGAAGGTTAGATTCTATAATGAAACAGCAAAGACATGGTAACAAGAACAGCCTAGAACTCCCATCTTGATCTACATGTAGAAGGTAGTGAGAAACATGCTGGGAATGGAAAGAGTCTTTTGAAACCTCAAAGTTCACCCCTAGTGACATATCTCCTCTAACAAGACCACATCTTTTAATCAGTTCCAAACAGTTCCACTGACTAGGCATGAAATATTCAAAGATTTAAGCCCATGGGGCCCATTTTCATTCTAACTATCATAGTCATGAAAAAATAATATAATTCTTTATATAAAATTGCCTTGTAAATCATATATTACACTAATGAAGAATGAATAAGAGGTTATTCTTTAGTTATTTATATGTTTATGTGTGTTTTGCCTACATATATGTTGTGCACCACTTGTACACGATGTCCTCAGGGATCAGAAGAAGGCTTTGGATTCCTTGGGATTGGAGTTACAGATGGTTGTAAGCATCATGTGGGTTCTGGAAATCAAATCTGAGTTCTGTGGAAAAACAGCTCATGCTCTTAACCACTGAGCCATGTCTTTAGCCCAGGAGGCTATTCTTGTAGGAAGAAAGATCAAGAGTGATGAGTTCTCACTTCTCTTCCTTCTCCACCATTGTTAGTCTCTTTGTTTTAAGCTACTGCATAGCACCAAGTGTTTGATGAGCATGAGGTCCAGAGTTCCATGGTCCACCAGCACAGTTCTGCTGTTACTCTCATAGTTCCTTTGGTAGCAATCCTGAGAAACAAGACAAGCCCTAGCATACCAAGCAAGGAATTGGTCAATTTTTAATTAAATAGGATATTTTGGAATTTTACAACTTAGATATCCTAAAGTTTCCATGTAATCTCATTATAAACTCACTTAAAATAGGGCAAAGTGTGAATAATGGACTTAAGAGTAACTTGGGCAACATTCAATTAAAGAATGCTTTGATCAGATAATATATACCAGTTTGTAGAGTATATGAATGTAGTACATCTATCTCTGCACAGCTCATCTCCCACAGTCCCTCTAACATTAAGATATTGTTATATTAACAACCCTGCAATTGTGATAGCCACTGGTCTTAAGTAATGTATCTATACACATTTCTCTATATAGCTAATTTTTTCTCTACATGCATAATTGCATAATCCAGAGGCAACATGAGAGCAAGGAAGGTATAGTAATATAAATTTGATCTCATCTTAACAAGCAAAGTAGGATTTGTGGTCAACCTGTATAGGGCTATCTAACCTGAACTGACAAAACCTCACTGGCAGTTCAGGGGTCTGGAAATGTAAATATAGCAAATATTGTTCCCCTGGGCAATGGCTAAAAGACCAAAGTATAGAAAGTTTTACTTTTAAATGACAACTTATCTTATTGAGGTCTTAACCCATGTTGGGTACTAATCCAGGTACCTATGCTGAGACCAGCATCTAGATAATCCGGGATCCTGTCACAGTTGTCTCCAAGGCTTTCTCATCACATCTTCTTTGCTGAGCCAGTGAAAGGAAATTTTGCTGGCTAGGCTGTGAACAAATCTTGTCAGCACAGGACTCCTGTGTGGCTGGCATTTGCCTGGAGTGCCTTCAATAGCTTAGGCCCCCAAAGAAACCTTTACATCTGCTGCACAAACTGCCTTTCACTGAGGTCACCAGCCCACACTTTTGCTGAGTTCCTTGTACAGTCTGCTGAAAAAGTGACACATCCTGCATCATAGCATCATCTCTAAAAACAGAACCATTCATCATCAGACAGAACCACCATAAACTACAATGATCCACCAAGATAAAAACACCATATGGCTAATGCCTAAAGCCTTTAGCAATCTGCATGTCAATAGTCAAAAAACTATTATGCAATTTATATATTTCTTAAATGCTGACCTATGTGTTAAGTTCAAGTTCTTCTGCATGAACTATGCTCTCTAATTGTGTTTTGTGTCTGTTTCTTTTTTTTTTTTAATCTGTCCCCATTTACTAATTTCTGATGCTTTCCTACATTTAATTTCCCACTTTAATTACAGAATATTTCTACTGGTATTTCTCAGCATGGACCCAAAGGGTGGATAGAGTAAATGCTCTCTGAAAGTAGACTGAGAGAATGGACAAGGCTGGGTTATTGGACTTGCCTCGCTTTTCCTTCCAAACTTCTGGGATGCAGAACTCAGAGCACTACATTCACGGGTTTTCCTACTCAGGCAGCAAACTGGAAATGAATGAACACTCCTCTCTTTCTATTTTTATTCTTATCTGCCAGTAAAACCTTGTTATTATGATAGGTTAAATAGTTCAGACTGAATAACATTGGAATTGTAAAAGAATTTAAAGGAAAATACGGGAATAATTCATTAACTAGGGAAATCTTTTAAGTGTATTATCCCACTCACTATGTGGCTGTCCAGATTGTAATTCATTTTTTTTATATTTCCCAGTCAAAATGTTCTCTGTATCTGGGCAGTTAATGATTTGAAATCATTAAACTTATTGTTTTAAAAGGAGAAAGTCACAAATTTTAAGTAGGTGATTATTCCTAGCATATCTTAAATGCAGACCCAGAATCTCTGGAAGGTTGAGATGAATAACCCATGTCCTGTGTCAAATCATAAAGTGGCCAAAAACTGAATAACCTGCAGACAGGTACTCTTCGGCAACTCTTGGTAGCAAATCTTGGTAGTGACTGTCTCTTCCAGTCCAGTTATTTTGCTCAAGGCCTCTGTGATATTTCTTCAGCATACATTTACTGAAGCCCCTCTGCATGTTGAACTAACAATTTCCACACCTCCTACATGGCATGCCTTGTTTTCTGCTCTAACCCACTGACTTACCCAGTAATCTACAGGAAGAAGATCATCAGCTGATTCATAATGTATCACTCATTATCTCAAAGAGCTTCATGTACTGTCAAAGGGTTCATAGCTCATTGACAAATGCACCTTACTGCAGAAGGATGAATTAACACCTACATAGAGTAAATGCCCATTTTTCTTAAAGCGTTTTTCTGATTTGCCTTAGATCATGCCCTGAGCACAGCCACCTAAATTGTATGCAGCTTATCATTTTGCATTGTGCTTTCCCAGCTCTGATGGCAATGGACAATTTGTGTTTATGGATTCCTCCTACATTTGAACGGAGATGGCCAATTTTTTTGATTGTGTATTGTCTATAGAATTGTCAGAAATGTGTTATTGTATCTTAGATCTGAAACATCTCTCATGGCTATTTGTTTAAACACTATGTCCCTAGCTTCTGACACTGTTTTGAAAGGATATGGCTAGTATAGTGGGTCACTGTGAGAGGCTTTCAGAAGACATACCCAACTCTGCTACCTTCTGTAACACTCTGATTCCTGATCTACAAAGATAAGAAAAAAGTGGGTCATCAAGCTACTGTTGCCCCAACTACCATGCCATCCCCACTAAGATAACTGGCTGTATCTTCTCATCTGTGAGCACAATCTGTTTTCACTTAAGTTGCCTCTATCCAGTGTTGAGTCATGTGCATAATGATATACAGTGGCAGTCACACAATAAGAAAAGTAACTTGATAGTGTGTAAACTTATGATAATTGTGCTACATAATAAAGTATCACTGCAAGCCACCAAGATGACTCAATGGCTAGAGGTGCTTGCCATACCTGACCACTCCAGTTCAGTCTCTGGGATCCACAGAACAGAAACACAGAACTGATTCTGACTCCTGCAAGTTGTTGTCTGACCTCAGCATATATGTTGTGACAAGTATGCTTACACACACGCATGTGCACACACACTCCAAATGCAAAAGAAAATGTCACTGACTTACTGACATCTAAGATGTGTAAATGAAAACTACATGATGTTTTTCTTTCTTTGAATTAGGAGCTGAAGCTAATTTTATGTTAAAAATTCGTCCTCTGAAGAAATACCCTGTGGATCTTTATTATCTGGTTGATGTATCAGCATCAATGCACAATAATATAGAAAAATTGAATTCCGTTGGAAACGATTTATCTAAAAAAATGGCGCTTTTTTCCCATGACTTCCGTCTTGGTTTTGGCTCATATGTGGATAAAACTGTCTCACCATATATTAGTATCCACCCGGAAAGGATCCATAATCAGTGCAGGTAGTTAATGTTTTATGTGGATAATAGTAAAAGAATCTTTCTTATGTTGTTTGTTCTTATATGAAGACTTGCCATGTTTCAAAATACTGTCTTATTAAAAAAAAGTTAAAAAATTTGAGAAGGCCCTTTGTTCCTCTCTAGAAACATTTAAGTTTTATTTCCTCAAATATTGTTTATTCGCATTTTGTCGTATAAGAAAACCTTACCTTTCATTAGTAATTTTGTATGAATTTACACCTGTGAGGCTGATATATGTATAAATACTCTGGGTGTTTTATATTCCTCCTTTGTGGTTGCTCCAAATTTGTTAATTTTAGGTTTGATACATTTTAGAATTATTATGTCAATGATACACTAACATCTTACTATATTGTGATATTGTTAATGATGCAGACAATTGTCTCAAAGACCATAAATCAAAAAATAGGAATTTGATTCTAAATAGTATCTGCCTCTACAAGCAAAGAAAACTAACTTTGAACACGCCAGTTTCTACATAGTATCACTTGTTAAATTTTCAGGGAAATGACTCTGTAAACCTCTTGTCCTATAAATCATTTTCCTTAAAGTTATTTTCTATCTCTATAAACTGCTCAGATCATTTTACTCTACACATCCAAACTTGCAGAAATAGTTATCAATTGTATGGAATAGTATTAACTTATCTTTTACAGGACTTTGAGAAGCCTTCTCCTATTTATTTCTTTATCCATTCATTTTTTAAAGTTTTCTGTGATCAGGTGTTACTTTATAATTTAGACTGACTCAGAACTCACAATCCTGATGCCTCTGCCTCCCTTGGACTTGGGTAACATTATGCCAAGCTTGTACAATATCCTTGAGGAGAGCCTACCTGAGGAATGAGTTTATTTCTGAGATACAAGAGTGTTTAACAAAGTCATTCTCATAAGTTTTACTGCTGGTTAATAGTTCCACAGCAAGTTTCATTTTCAAAAGAAGTGTGATTATCTTTTTAGAAATAAAAATGCAATATGCTATTTATGCTGAATTCCCAAATTATCTCCTTGGATGTGTTCCTCATTAGCTCCAAGACAAACTGTTATAGAAAATTAGTACAAAGTCTTATGTTCCTCTTAAAAGTTCAGCCATCATTAGCAAACTAAAGTGCTTCATTGTCCTATATTCATGAAACACATAGATTTCTCATTTTTGAATATCAAACCTTACAGTTTTATATTCTGTTCACAAAAAAAAGTGTTCAACATTAAATTCTCCAATCTTACAGACTTTTTGTTATAAAAATTTCCTCACCCCTTCAAAAACCTACTTCTTTCTTACAACTACATAATTTGACTGTTAATAGTACTTTGAAAAATTTAAAGAATCATAGAAAACTAGATTTTGAACTTCCTTTTTCCACACAGTGACTACAATTTAGACTGTATGCCTCCCCATGGATACATTCATGTGCTGTCTCTGACAGAAAACATCACTGAGTTTGAAAAAGCAGTCCACAGACAAAAGATCTCTGGAAACATAGACACCCCTGAAGGAGGTTTTGACGCCATGCTTCAGGCTGCTGTCTGTGAGGTAAGTAGTTTTTCATGTTGGGGACCTGATTGCTCAGATGTAGCTGAGGGTGGAAGAGTTTTATGTTCTAGTTGATTTGTGGAGTGGAAACAACATGGAGAAATACATTTTTAAAAATCTCATATCTCATCACTATTGGAATTCATTTTGCTATATGCTGGGATAGTGGGGAGTGATTGGGAAACGGCTATAGAGAGAAAATGAGATCTAACAAAGAGAATGCTCTTTGCTTGGACACACCTCAAGACAGAGCCAGAAAGAGTCTTGTGTCCCACTCCTGTCATGTCATTTGGCTTATTCTTCCACTAGTGGACAATGTGCCCCTATAGTCAGGAACTAGAGTGGCTGATGATAGTGAGGAGTGAAGGGTAAACAAATACTTAGGCATGCTATTTTAGAGACAGTACATCATTCAAGCCTGACAACATTTGTCAACTCAAACATATCGTTTACTTGAGGCAAAGACCACAGTGAGACCCATGTCATTGTACAATGTCTAATTACATGTTTATTTTAAGAGTCATATTGGATGGCGAAAAGAAGCTAAAAGATTGCTGCTGGTGATGACAGACCAGACATCACATCTTGCTCTTGACAGCAAATTGGCAGGCATAGTGGTGCCGAATGACGGAAACTGCCATCTGAAAAACAATGTCTACGTCAAATCGACAACCATGGTAATGTAGCAACAGCCTTTCCTAGCTATGATGACTCCTTTGGCTAAGATGAAAGTTAAAATTGTCAATTCAGCCACCCTCGTCCCAGGAAATTACCTAAAAGCAGTATGCAGAACCAAGGTGAGCCAGGAGCAAACACCTATGGAGCAGAATACTCTACAATTACCGGTCAAGAAAATTGATGACTAAAAGTCATTGATACTGTCTAGTGTCTGACTCTGAAAAGCTACTAAGAACTATAGAGGTTTTTGATTTTGCTTTTTTTTTAAAATAAAGTGATACAAGGGGTTATTTTCATGTGATTCAGAGGTCTTGAAAAGAAAGAAAAATATGCCTTGCTTTGTAGAAATAAGCTACTTCTATGAGTTTGGTATCTATAAATAGAATGAGAAGTGACAAGAGAAATGAGAATGGTCTGAGGAATCTTCAGAATATAATACTAAATAAGCTAAATAAAGATCATGAAAAGAAGCATAAAACAAGGCAGGCTTTGTGCACCCACACGGTTCATCCTCCCTCTGCAACACAGAGGGCTGCTAGGGCTGCTAGGGCTGCAGCTTATCTGAACTACTTTCCAAAGGTTAGCATAAGATCTGAATCGTGTATTTAAATGCAGCCTTCTGCCACCACATTTCCCCTAGCATTAGCTAATTGCAAATATGGAGAAAAAAATAAAAAGGCAACACGGTATCATTTGTGTATGATGTTGACAGCTATTTACTTGCAAATATTTGAAGAAAGCCGAAAATTTTCCAGTTCTCAAGCTCCATTGCCTAGTACCACATAAACTAAACATAGTTTATGCCTCTAATTCCAGCATTCAGGAGGTAGAGACAAGAAGATCAGAAACAAATATCATCTTCAGATATATAGCAAGTTCAGGACCAACCTGGACACAGCAGATTCCGTTTCAAACAATAAAATAAAATAATAAAATATAATAAATTCAATTTTTAGCATATTTAAAATCCAGGCTTCAGAATAACTCTGGGGGTATCTTTGAATTTGCCAATTCTCTCCTATGCAGCTATATTTCTCTTCTATTATTCATTTCTTATCTAGATTTCTTTCTAGTTGGCTTCATTTAATCTAGGTTAGAGATTCAATGTGTTCCTTACCAATGTAAGAGGAAAGAGGAGGAGCTGCTCTGTTCTGAGACAGAGGAAAGCTTTTGAAAGGAGACATGACAATGGCATGGTACCCAAGTCCTGCTATTCTATTGAAGTCTTGCCAAGTTACTGACATCATCTCTTTATCCATATACTTAAACGGATGTTGTGGCTCACCCAGGAAGGAACTATGGGCAAAAATAAGGTGCTGCCATGATATTAGACCTAGGTTATATTATATAAACTTGTGGAGATAAGTCACAATTTTTCCAGGAGTTTTAGACACCATTTGAGTTATTGTGATATGGGAGAAACAGGTAATGCATCAGGTCCTTTGCTGTGTTCCTAGTAGCTATTCCATTTATTTAGAGGAATGACCCTAACACTTGTCACTCCTGAGATTTATTGGGTGAATCCAAGAGAAGTGTACTTGATAATAATTCAAAGGACACCTTTATTTTAGTTACCCCAGATCTGCATTTTAAAGAATCCTCCTGTTGAGAATCCTCATTGCTAGCCACATTGACAAAAAAAAACAAACAAAAAACCGAAACCGAAACCAAAAGGAGCTGGTGCATTGGAGTGACTCCTTGGTTGTATGCCCATGTGTAAAATGTACAATGGATAACTCTGAAGCCTTGTGTGTCTCAGGCTATCTTGATAAAGAAATAGCGAAATGATTATCCTGGTGTGTTTTTGGTTCTAAGTTTTACACTGTAGCCTTTACCTACAGAAGAATAAACGCATATGCCTTGGTTTTATCTGAATTATAAAAAAGAATTTAATTTAAGAAAATTTCTCTATACATATTTTTTTCTATGAGTGCCTAGCTGTTGGCATTGATTAAATAAATCTATTTACTAGTATTTCCCTTACACTAAATGTCATAATAAAAACTTGTATTAACCTAGTGTTTCAGTCTGCCCAGCAATAATGTCAAGTTAAAGTATGACATTCTTTCCAACAGGATAGCAGTTCATACAAAATTGTTGATGATGGAAAAGATATGTTAATACTTAGAGCCTGGAAGTCCCTTTTGTTTCCCTACCCAGCTCCCCCAAACTTACTCTCAACCTAAGTCAGAGCCCTTCCATTCATCTAAACCTTGGCAAAGGCCAAGAATTGTACAAAGATCTTCCACCACAAAGAAGGAGACCAAGGAACACATTGTGGAAGGCGTTAAGTGAACCCGGCCAATGGGCATTCAGATGCCAGTATGACTCAGTCCTGAACACATAAATTCAGATAGGTAAGACCAGTACACTAGTGTGTATGATGTACTCACTAGTGCCTCCTGTTCAGACTTGATGTTCTCTTATCCTCACAGCTTTTCATGTGCCCCAATCATTAGTCAGTGATTCTTCACTCTTCCATATGCTTCCTCAGAACTCCCTAGCACAGACTCCATCTGTCACTCCTCTCCTTGAATCCCCAATGGGATAGAGTAGCTGCTGCCTGGGTCAGCATCTTAGATAACTGATGGAGAACCACTGAAGGTAATTCGCTATTACTGCATACTTATGCTTCCTTGCATAGAAAGATATTCAGCACTCTTGTTCTTGCTCTCACAGTTTTATATAGCATGTAATTCACTTTCAGCATGCTACCTGTAGAAGTTTTCTATTGATCATGAAGTACATTTAAGGTTTTATTTTAAAACTACCAGTGAAAAAAGCAAAGACATACTTGATTATTTTAATTCATAGCTTAGCTAAATGACTTAACAAGCTTTTATGAAGTTATATTTATTTCAGTGCTCTCTTTTTTTACTAAAAAAATTGGATTTTTCTTCACATTCAAGATCACATAGGCATTTATAACTAATATTGACATCAGACATTTCCATTGAAGCAAAGACTTGCGATCTTCTTAAGAAAGATTTATTTATTTACTTTATGTATATGAGTACACTATAGCTGTCTTCAGACACACCAGAAGACATCGGACCCCATTATAGATAGTTGTGAGCCACCATGTGGTTGCTGGGAATTCAATTCAGGAACTGTGGAAGAGTAGACAGTTTTCTTAACTGCTGAGTCATCTCTCCAGCCCTGACTTGCAATTTCTTAATAAAGAAATGTGTTTAGTAAAGAAATTTAATTATTTTTGCTGCTGTTGATTAAGAAATGGGCTCTTCAACATCAAAAAGTGTTAGGTATACTTTCACTTCTCAACATGTGTTCTGGATACATTAATAAAAAGACATTCTTTAGCACTCAAATATTTCTAGAAAGCTTGAAGTCTATATGCAGTTTTTAACAAATATTGTTTTTATCTTATGGGGTTTTAAAACCAACAAAACACTTATTAGCAGATGACTGTACTATGTGCTTTAAAACTGAAAACATGTTGAGAACATTTTTGAAGTTATTTTATGAAACCCAATTTGAATGCTTTACATGTTCTCAGAAAAATAGTCAGGAAATGATCTCTGCAAACAATACCTAACTGAACTTACTCTTAATCAAAAGCAAATGTTACATGCAAAAATTACCTTCTTCAGGACCACAGGAACCTGGCTCTGTTTCTGTAGAACCTTTGGAAAGGGATTCAACTAATGTCTAAAATCTTAGCTCAAGAATGTTTAAATTTTTTTTTATGAGTTATGGGATAAACTACCTTGCTTAAATTAAATGTTTGGGTGAAAGGTTTAAGCAGAAAACATCAATTCTTTTTGAAAAGCTTACAAAGATTGATAGCCCTTGCCTTCTTTTACTAAGTGGAATTTCATGATTACAGTTGACACCATTTGGGTCCTAGGAGACATATTCAAACACCCCAGGAGCCAGGGGCACAGGGTTAGTGAGTGAGGCAGACCTGCTAAAACACATGGAAGAGCACGCTTACAGTGTCTACTGGTCGCAGTCTTTTATTTAAAACTTTTTAGTAAGTAATCATTTTGTGTGTGTCCTTAACTTTTCAAAAGCACAGCCTCACAGGCCAGGTAGAGATGCTGTTTTACTTCTCATGAGTAATTAAAGTAAAGGTCAGTACTGAAAACAGTCCCACCCCACTCTATGGAAGGGCCTGCAGAAAATGCCAGCCAATGAAACATCAAGACCTGGGCCACTTTTCACTGTAGGTATGGGTTTAGTAATTACAGAACCCTGGAGCAAAGCTTTTTTATTCAATAGCCCAGTTATGAAACAGGGCACCACCATAATTCTGAGAAGTGTAAACTAGTATTTCTCTATGTCTTACTCACATGGAGACAGGACATCAGATAACTTAACCCTGTCTTGGTTACACAGTTTGCCAGTCACCATCCCTTCCCTATAATATTTACCTTAGATGATTGGCTTGTAAAGAGACAGGGTTTATTTTTATCCTCAGTTTTTGGGAAGTTGTGGTCCATAAAGTTTGTCCCCATCACATGGGGACTGGGGTGGCAAAACTGCTTACCTTGCAACCAGGGAGCAATAGATGGAAAAGAGACCCTGCAGTTTTGTCCCAGGGCATGCCCCAGTGACCTCAATAATTCTAATAAACTCCACCAGTCAAAGGTTCCAGTGTTACCCTCTAGCTTCACAGCGTGTAGACCAGTCTTGAACTATGTGGGCTTTTGAGAGACATTTAAGATCCAAATTCAGGGCAGAACTGGCAGTTGCAGAACTGGGAGATGTAGCCCCAGAATCATTGCTCTGTCCAGATCACCTGTTCTGATTTTCTTTGAGAAATTTAACTTTTAGGAGGGCATTTTCATGCCAAATACATTTTTAGCTATCATAGCACAGAGAAAGGGGCACTGCCCTTTAGTGGGTTGTCAGACATTATGTTTCATATCCTCTATTGCATAGGACACTCTGTACAGACTGTATTTCATAGGACACCATCTACAGACACACTTTCAAACAAAGACAATATCCACCCCCAAATGTTGGCAGCCCCACTCTTGCCCAGTCTGCCCTTAGCTGTTATCAGGATCTGCAATGTGCTGGAAACTCAGGCTGTTGAGTCGGAGGTAAATGGACAACATAATTCCAAGATTTCATCTCCAGATGTCTTCACTGTCACACTGTTTCCAGTTTGCCTGCCTTGCTCTAAAAAGTGAAGTTTTCAATATCTTATTATAGTTTTCAGTACTACAAACTCCTAACTCACCTTACTTCTTACATTAATTTTACTTAAAATGAAGAAAATCTTTAGCACTTTCTTTGTCCCCTTGGCTATGCACATTATTATAATTCAGCTTTTCTTCCAGCACAGTAATCTATTTGACTGAAAGTGTTCCCCATCGACCTCTTTTCCCTCCTGACATTTATAAGTCCCTTCCCACAAACTTAATGACTTAGCAGAACGCCTGGCATGTTCCATCCTTTCTCCCTTTGCCTCTGAAATTCACCTTATCTCCATTAATTATTTTCAGAGTTTAGATAAGCAATATGTAATGGATTGGGTGGAGGGGGGAGGGGAGTTATGTGCTAGATTTGAGGAGTCATGACATCACCAGGACAGGGCAGCTGAGAGGGAGTGTGTTCTCCTACTAGCAGAATAAAAGATAAAATGCTTAAAAAATAATGTGTTTCATGGAGGAGAAGGGAGGAGGCTTTAGAAATGGCCATTAATCCATAGCCACTTGTCAACAGTGGTTTATTTAAACATGTGTTATACATTTATAATCTAAAATATCTGCCTCGAGGTACTTAGGATTTTTCTTTTAAAATAGATTTCTCTTTAGAGGCAAAAAAAAAAAAGGTTTTTTTTTCTTTTCTTAAGCTTAAAAGTCTGATGAACCTTTTCAATGAGCTTCTAACCAAATTGTGTAATTTTGGTTAACATGAGTTCCTGTTTGTGGAAAAGGAAAAAAATTTAAAAGGCTCCAAAAGCTGCTCACATCTTCAACTTTTCTTAAAATATTGACTTTGTGTGAATTAAGTATAAGCTAGTTAAAAACATATGAGTTTTTTTCTTACTTTAAATGAAATGTTTTTATAAGTAAGAAGAGTAGGTGCTTGGCAAGCTGTCATTATTTTTTGTCAAAGCAAAAATATTTTAAAAGTAACTATTACTATTAAAATAATATTTCCAATGTATCTAGATTTGTCTTGCTTTTTTACTTATTCCCTGTAGCTTAACTGGTATTACGCAAACTGTCACAAATCTATTTTAAGGTCATGTACTTTATTAGGAACAGGAATAGGAATTTGACTGGGAGAATTCATATTTAGGAGGTATTTTTTCTATTAATTTAAAGTTACGTTCCTGAGAATTGCTCCAGGCAGAATTTTTCTTATGCAAGTCCATGTGCTAACACTTTTTGGGCCTCTTCATGAATTGGTTTCATATCACATCTAAATGTAACTAATAAAAAAAACCCAGAGCATTCGCTTTGATGTCTCCTTCAGGTTGAGCCCAGGGTCTCATTTATGCTAAGCAAATGTTTTAATACCAAACACACCTGCTGCTCTAGTAGTATATTTTAAAGCAAGGGTGTATCTTTGCCCATATGTATAAATTTAAAATGTGGGCCACAGAACATTGGCTATACATAAGACTAATTTACTTTTATTACTAAGTACTCATAGTTTCTAAATGGCAGAGATTAGCATTGGCATGAGTAACCTGGTGCAGAAACTACAGATAACTTGACCTTAACCTGCTTGAAGTTAGGTAGGCTCAGTTACACAATTCTTGGCTCCTAGACATAGGCACCAATGAATATGTAGAGGCTACAGAAAGTGGTGTCTGGCATCTCTCTGGGGGATGTCTAATTATGAACCTATTGTGTGAGAAAATTTAATTCTTATAAGAGGACTTGAAAAGAAACAATACCAGTTCTGTGCCTAACTAGGTAACAGTAAATAGCAACTTCTGGAGTTATCTACAGGGAGGATGAAACGGGAGGGTATTGCTGAGAATTGAAGCCAGGATCTTTTGCATGCTAGGCAAGAACTGTACCATGAGCTGCATTCTCCTCCATGAACTAGAGTTTATTTCCTTTTTTAATTCATCCCTAGATTTACAATAACCACCACCACACACACACACACACACACACACACACACACACACACACACACAAAATAAAACCAACAAACAAGAAAAGCTACATTTAGTTTTTCATGCTTTATTTACCAAAGTGAGCTCATAGTATATCATATACCCAAAACCAAGTATAATAATAAATATGTCATTAATATCTACTCTACAGAAGAAGTTAAAATAGAAATCCTGGGTGCTGGTCTAAACTACTGAATACATCTTTCTAACTTAATGTAGTATTTCCATCTTTCTAATTAACCAGTAATTGTAGAAAGTGGATCTCTGCACATGTTGTAGAAAAATAGAACAGAAAAGTTTCTGCTATCCAAATAAAAAACACAGGGTTTTCTACTTGTAAAGAGAGTTTATATATGCTATGTCAGAAATCAAATCAGATGCAGAGACAGAGAGAGAGAGAGAGAGAGAGAGAGAGAGAGAGAGAGAGAGAGAGAGAGGTGTTTATAGATATATGTGTGCTTGCACAATGGGTGTGTGTATGTGTGTGTGTGTGTGTGTGTGTATGTGTGTGTGCATACACATGTGTGTGTGTATAATTACACCTCAGATCTTGCTGAGTTTCACCTCTGAATGCATGTCACTGGCCTGACTCTACTGTTGAGTATTACACTGTCTTTCAGTTATGTCAGTTTCAGTCCAAAGTTAACAGGACTCTGATCTTCCCTTTACTGTGTGAATTTGACCCTCTTTACTTTTCTAAGTTGTAGACTTTTATGAGTTCTGCTTGCAAGACCTCCTGACTTCATTGATATAGGTGTTGCCTTTGAGGAGAGTTTAAATGTTCCTTGACTTTCACAGGTCAATGCACTGTTATTCTAAATACATGGATTTTTTTTTTCTATAATAAAAGTCTGGAGATGGATGAGACTGAGCTGCTGAACTTCACTCCCTTCTTTCCTTCATTGTCCATTACAGGAGCATCCATCATTAGGCCAACTTTCTGAAAAGTTAATAGACAACAACATAAATGTCATTTTTGCAGTTCAAGGAAAGCAGTTTCATTGGTACAAGGTATGTTCACATCTGCAACATCAAAGTTAAAACACTTGGATGGGTTGAAGGGAGGGCAGTTTTCAGAAGTGGAGATACAGATTCTGGAATTGTGATACAACGTGTGAATTTAATGATGTCTCAGTTAAGGTGAACTTTATCTTATGTCAGCATTTAGGTGCACATTCTGTCCATGACACCTAGAACTATGGCATGTGAGCATTAAATACACGTGGGCACAGCTTGACATCTAAACTGGTACTGAATGCAACAGTAATGGGAGACTTCCATCAGATGGAAGTATTTCATACTCCAACTCTGTCCCTTTCGTGCTAGTACCAAGGTCCATGACCACGTCCTTAGAATGGGCTAAGACTAGAGAACAACAGCTGTCTTTTGTTTTAGTTTATTTAAATTTTTTTGGAGAATTTCAAACATGAGTGCTGTATTTACATCATTCCTACTCCCTTCCTCTCTTGAACTCCCCTATGCCCCCAACTCCTTCTCAAATCCATAACCTCTTCCCTATTATTGTTAAATACATGCACATATATGCATCTATACATATTACAGATACTTCTGTTTTAGTATTACTTTTATGTACATGTGTTCAGGGCTGATTTGGGATTAGATAATTTACTAAGACCTGTCAGGGACTCATCCTTGGAGAAAAGTGATTTTCCCTCTTTGTAACCTTTGATTGCATGTAAATTTTCCTCTAACAGTGAAAATGTTTCTATCCATGTTGGTATGTCAATTGGTATCTTCATTACACAGATCTTGTTTAGTCAGACATATTGTTGAGATTTCATGCGTGCAGCTTCACTTTCATGCCTAGGAGATACTATCTGCAGCAAACTATCTGGTTCTTCTTTCTTATAAAAAGTCCAGTTTTTCCTCCTAGCCCCAGGCTCCCAGAATAGTGACTCTGAGACTCCAGTATTTTTACAAATACCTACCTCATAAGCTTAACTTGTTCTCAATTAGCTCATAACTTAATATCCCATTTATTTTAATCTAAATGCTGCTATGTGGTTGCTCTGTGGCTGTTCAGTTCCAACACTTATGCTCTCCTCCATGTTTCCAGGCCAATCCCTGCCTGTCTCCATCCCAGAATCCTAGCCACCTACCAGATGTCCTATCTTCTATTCTACCCTTTCCTATTGTCCATAGAGTTTTTTTTATTTATTTGTTTTGCTTTTATATTGACAAGTAACACAACCATATGGCACACAAGAGATTCTCTCTACATCATTTTGTCCCTTCTTCCATGATTTTCCTTGAGCCTTGGGTTTAGAAATTGTATTGTAGATGCATTGATTTTTCAACGGCACCAACACATGTAGCTTTGGGCTAGATTATGAAGCAAAGGACCAACAGAAGCCATGGAAGTAACTGAGCCAGTCAATGGCTTGTACATGAAAATAGTTTCTGAGGTTCCCAGAAGCCTTTGGTGTATGTGAGGCTCACGAGCAAAGCAGACATTGTGCAGCAGTAGCAATCTGGAAATGCCATGTAGCTCCCAACAGAGAAGTGAGCTGTGTCTGTGGTGTTGATTTTTTTAACTGTCTTTGAGTATCCCTTCCCTTTCTTCTTTCCATGAGACCATGATACCTTAGTTGCCCTCTCTTCACTCAGTCTTTGTCTCCTTCACAATTTTGCTTCTTCCTTCTACTCTCTATTCTGAATCTTTCATATTGGCCTGTCTGCTTTACCTTCATTCATTCATTCATTCATTCATTCATTTACTCAGCCCTTTGAGCTGAATGAATTTTCTTTCATTTTCTTTTGACTTCAACAAGTGCTGAAACTCATTTCCATCCTCTGTAAAGCTGATGTTTCCTTCACTAGTTTACTTCATAACTAATGACATTGCTATCAGTTGAAAATGCCACTTTAAGTGTATCACTACTTCCATTTGAAATCTATGATGAAAGATTTAATTCCCGGATTCCACAAATGTATATAAACCCCATGGAATCAATCATCTTTTAATACAATAGTACATTAACATTCACATGAGTTAGTTCTAGTCCCAACTGAATGGTACAAGCCACTAGAAAAATGTCACAAACAGCTGCTGTTTGGGGAGTACCTAACTATTTTCAGATACTGAGCTTAAAAACATCCATTCTTCTAGTACTTTTAGCTACATATAACAAGGGAAGTATTGTGAACATGCTTCTTTTAAGATGAACAAACATTTAGAGAGGTTAAAAGCTTGCCTGGTTTTCTAATAACTCAGATTCTGGGCTCTTATCCTCTAGATTAAGAGCTGACCTTCAAATTCTATGCAGCTTATTGTGTCTTTTGCCTCCTGCTTCTCCACTGCTTATTATTTCTTCAAGTGCTATTGGCACCAGGGTTTCTCTCACCTTTTGTAAATCTGCCACTGACTGATAAAATACAGAATCATGTTTATTATTAACTGACTTGTGTGCAAAGTAAGAATCACCGGGCTCTCCAAACCTGGATTCTGCTCAGAGTTCCAGTTGCCCCTGCTGTCATCTACTCTTAGAGGGATCATTTTTTTTTTTTACAAACCATGTTTATCTAGTTTATAAACCAGTATTCTGTGCTATAACTCAGGTTCATTCTCTACCTGGCTACTTAGAATATCCACTTAAATCACAAAGATAGCCACAACACTCCCTAAAGCAAAATGTTATGTTTTTCAACATCTAAGTCTCTTATAGGGCATAGGAGACCATAGGTCCATCTCTCTGGCATCATTCCCGACTGTTTCCTGCCTCGCACTTTTCCTTTCAGATGTGTGTCTAATTGTTCTGTGCACGCACGCACGTGTACACACACACACACACACACACACACACACACGCACACACACACACACATACACACACACACACACACATCAGGCTATACCTATTCTGGGCGCCCTGGTTCTTCGTCTGCCCCCACCCCAATTCTAGAAGCCATTCTCCCTCATTACCACCTTAGCTCTTTCTCATCATTTAGACAAAGCATTTAAGTCACTTTCTGGGAGGAACAGTCCATGACAATGTTCCCCAGACTGAAATGCTTTCTGGTGCCTCTCCTCATAGTACCTGGGCATATTCCCATTGTGACACATGTATTGTGCTTTGTGAAATTGCTCCTTAAGGACTAAACCTATGTGGCCTAGTAACTTGACATCTCCAATGTTCAGTCAGAGTTTGACACATGGATTTTAAAACCACTAAATCTAAGTCAGGCTGGCACACAGAATAACTTAGGCACAATGAGTAGAAAAATTAATTAAAGCGTGAATCTTGATGCTTTAATACTCTGTTTTCTCATCATAATCCTGTGCCCATCGCTCCTCATTCTAATGAGACAGACTTCTTCTCATGTAGACCTTGAAGCCATTGCTCATTCTCACATTCTCTCAAGTGATACCTAGAATCTTCCTCATCAGCTCTGTGAAGCTCACACCTTAACTATAACCTTCCATCTGGCCTGGCATGTCCCAACATGTCATTCTACAGAATAGTATTTATATTAAGCATTTACCTATGTCAAATGGGAACAGAGTTTAGAAACTAAAAAATTGGGAATGCTGCTTAAATAATAATAAAGTATTTGCACATGGTAGATCCATTCTGAATAATTTGCAAGTGTTGATTTTGGCTCTCTAAATGGAGAAAAAAAAAGCCATAGAATTTCATCAATGTATTTGCCTTCAGAATGCTTTTCATGTTAAAAATAGTTTAGGAAATGCCAAGCTAACTTTAATTAGATTTGAGGTCATACAATTCAGGACCTACATACTCATTTGCACATAAGACCACACACACTGATACTTCTCCTCTAGGCTTGCTTGTGGTTTTTGACATATCTTTTTCATTCATATAATGGCTTACCATCCAAATGGCTATAAAATGTTTAATGTCTTGACTGCTCACTATTTGCATGCTACCATCATATTATGCACCCATGACTCACATGTTTTACAGGACCTTCTGCCCCTTTTGCCTGGTGCCATTGCTGGTGAAATAGAATCCAAAGCTGCAAATCTCAACAATTTAGTAGTAGAAGCCTACAAGGTATGTTGTTCAGTCTATACAATTTTCTACAAGTCAATTTTTACTACCGTTTTTGTGACAAGGTACAAAGCATCACTGCTGCGTCTTGCATGGAGTGATAGAAAGAATATAAGACTAGGAATTTAGAGCTGGGTTTACCATTGGATGGACCACAAACTAGCAATGATGTCTAATGCTTGAAAGAGTCAGGTCTATTTCCTGGACCTCACTTGTCCCACAGACAGGTGAACTAAGATTGATCCAGCCATCTAAGTTTCCTTTCAGATTGAATGTTCAGTGAGTTACCAGCTTGTCACAAAACTTTGGATAGTTTCCTACATCATAAATTTAGCAAAAAACAAACAAACAAACAAAAAATACAGGAGTACAACCTGCAGGTGTAAATGGACTCCTCAGGATCTAGAGATTACTAAGAGGGCTTTGTAAGGGTATCCATGATCAGTCATTGTAGTGTTCCAGTCAATTATCATTTTTGTCAAAAGAGGCCAAAGTTTCACTTTCCAGATGTTTTCTTGGACCATTGGTTATATGTTGTCATCAGTCCTGTAGAGAATAGATGCAAGAAATTTTAAGGGAACAACTGGCCTCTCACACTGAATCAGGTCTGCATTAAAAGACTTTAGTAAAACTTGCTAATACTGACTTTTCTTTTTCATGCCAGTCATTTTCCATACATGACTTCGCTTAAGCCGCACACCTGCTCCATCGGGCAGCAATTAGTAGTCCCATTGTATATTTAGGAACAGAAAAGTAAGTGAATTAACCACAGTCCACAGAGCTAATAAACAGAGGCAGCAGGATGAAATTCCAGGTGCTATTCTACGCCTCAGCTGCTTCCAGCTGTACGGCCTGTTTATCTTTCATCCTTTGATTTTTATTTTTAAGCAGGTGTTAAAAACTATGCTTTATTCTTCCATGGACTTATTGGCCAGTTGTAAGACCTGGCTTCTCCAGATTTTCTGCCTGCCTGCCTGCCTGCTTGCCTGACATTTAGAATTAGTGTTGCCTGAGCCACATAGCTGCGAACCCCTCAGGCAGCTTTGTTAACTGTCTTCAGGCAGCCCCTGCTTGTACCTTTGGTTCAAAGAGGAAGGTGGGAAGCAGACATAGGGCAGAAAATGAAGAAATTGTTTAAATGTATTCTTCTTTAAAGAAAATAAATCTTCTTAGATTTGTTTCTGCAGAGAACTTTTTGCTGTCTGAAAACTACAGAGAATGAAATGAACACAAATATCTTAAATTAAGTCTTTTACTACCATAAAAATAATGTTAGATCCCAGGGCTGGACAGATATCTCAGTAGCTATGAGTACTTACTGTTCTTTGAAAGGATGGAGGTTCAGTTTCCAGCACCCACATGGTGGATCAGAACCATGTCTAACTATAGTTTCAAGAGATCTGTCATCACCCTTTCTAGCCTATATCAACACTGCACTTACTTACATACATGCAGGCCAAGCATTCACATGTTTTTCTTTTAAATGTTATATTCATGGAATTTTATATCAAGGAAAGCAAAATGTACCCATACTTCATTTCTATCCATAGTTTGTTCTTAAGAGTCGTCCAAATGAAAAGGGAGTTTATGCAATTAGCCTTTTTAATTACTACAGTGTATCTGTTTTATTAACCTGAAGTATGTAAATTGGCCTCTATTCTATTGTTTGTTTCATAAGCCCAGGTTAGCCTTGGAATCTTGATACTGCTGCCTCAGCTTTCCCCTGAGTCCTAGAATTATAAGCATGTAGCACCACATCTAGATTTCTAAAAACCTTTGTGTTTTTTTTAAAAAAAAGTGAGACAGTAAGTTACGAGTGAGACTTTGTCTCAAACAGTAAAAGCAAAGAGCACTATTTGGCCTTATGTTCTTTGTCTTGGGCAGATATGTGACTACATTAGCCTACGTGGTTCCATGTAACCTTTGCAGTGGAAGAATAATAGTGAACTCATCAAAAACTTATTTTAGCTAAGCTAATCTCCTTGAGATTTGATTACCATTATTTTTATGTGTGTGTTTGTCTTCAAAATTCTTTTAGAATTATATTATTAAAATCCCAACAGAAACAATTCATAATTCATTGAAGTATTATATATCCAGAAAAAAATGGCGTCTTTCCCAACAACTCTTAGACATGAATAGCCTCTGTCCTAGCACCTCCCATATAGGAAAGATGAAGTTTAACAGTTCACCTGAACCTTGATTTGCAAAGCAAAGGATAGAAAATATTGTAGAAATTTTCCTTCACACAGTACTTCAGAGACATTGGCCCAAGTGGTTTGAGAATTTAGAGAGACAGCAAGCATGGTTAATGTGCTGCTATAGGAGACGTGTACTGCCCAAAGAAACCAATGCATATCCAAATTAGTTTACACCATTTTAAGATTCTCCTAGTTTGCCAAAATTACTTGGTATTGCAGTATATGAACTCTTGGGGAGAGAAAAGTGTGTGTGTGTGTGTGTCTGTGTGTGTGTGTGTGTGTGTGTGTGTGTGTCTGTGTGTGTGTGTGTGTGTGTGTGTAGTCTCACCTACTCAAATAATATTCACGAACTTGAGGAAAGCATCTTCTTTTGAGGACATGCTATCAGAATTTCATGATCAATTATTCATCAGTGAATACCTATCTCCTTATCAAAGATATTGTTGAAGGACTAAAATTACTTTAACTAAAACACTAGAAGCCTCTTTTCTAAGTCTTTTCCTCTACAGGGTACAACCCATTCTTCTTTCATAGCTGCATATTTCACATCTCTGTTATTTTTCTTTACACATTTAAATTCGGGATTTTTGCATGCGCCAGGCTCAGATTTATATGACCAAATGCACACATATCTAAAAGATATATTTAAAGTACCTGGATCCTTTGGAACTGTAAGATTGTGATGGAAGGCCTTAGTGTGTGCCCAATACTTGACATTAAGCAGTTGATGTTTACTGAGTGAGCCTATGAATGACTGTAAATGAATGCTTGGCTCTGTACCCTATATGAAGCCCTGCTTTAGAATTAAGGCTAGGAACAGAGATTATGGATGCAGGCAAGCACAGATATGATAAAAACCTTAAGCCCTTCTTACAGAACCTTGGACAACAGTGTTTTGCTAGTGATTCCTACGCATAGCCACAGTTTAGAAATGCCACCCCACAAAACTGCTTCAACTTTGTATTTATAAAACACTAACTTTTCACAATAGTCAAACGCATTTGAAATTCAAGTTTCATTTTTGCCAAAACCACTTGTTATAAGAATGTTTCTTTAAACTTCATCGTTAAATATCATCAGTATGACTTTGAAAGACTATCCTTGTCACACTGGATAAGAGAAGTATTTCTAAAGGGATTAAAATTTATAATCATAGATATGTGGAAAAATCAAACCATTTAAACACAGATGTTCATTTAGTATTTCTTATGTTTAAATATAATTGGGCTGTCGTTAGGAGCTACCATTTTATTCATTTTTTCAGATATAGACTTTGATTAAAGTTAAAATATTAAATCCAGATGACATAATAATTATGAGTCTGCTTTGTCACTTATGCTAGAAACTACTGCAGTAATTAAAAATTGATAAAAATCGATGTCTCTGCAGAAACTCATCTCAGAAGTAAAAGTGCAGCTGGAAAACCAGGTACATGGTGTCCATTTTAACATCACTGCCATCTGTCCAGATGGAACCAGAAAACCAGGACTAAGTGGGTGTGGAAACGTGACAAGCAATGATGAAGTATGTGGCAGTATGTTTTCCTTGTTTAAGACAAATTTTTTGGTGTGCTTTCTCATGCAAAAACAAACAAACAAAAAAAACCAAACTACTTCAAAAACATTGTTACTATGAGAATCTTCTTTCAACTTTAAATGAGGCTTCCTGTTTCTTCTTAAAGTTACGTCTATACATACTTGACTTCTCTCAAATTTTCAAGTTAAAATAAATATGTATTGTGTTACATACTTATTAAATACCTAGTAGTAATACATTTTCTGAGAGTTTTGGTCTAATAAAGAAATCACATCCTTTCAAGTAAGCAGTATCTGTAGTTTTAATAGTGACAAAGCCTTTATAATTTCAAATGTGTTCATTCTCAGAGTATGAAAGGTTGGGACAGTATATAAAAGCTAAGAGTAACAAAATGTTTCATTTTGTGTTGTCCGGGAAAAGGAGATAAAGAAATTTGTTAAAAGCAGTCAAATCAGAGGGATGACACCATTTATATATTAACTAGAAAGAGTTGGGATACCACGAAAATTCCAGGACCAGATGAAATGGTTATTCTCCAAGAACTGTCACAGTAGACTACATCGTGCTCTCAGCAAGGGGCAGGGTGGGGTGTCGCTTCTCCAGCATCCCTTACTTCAGCTGTACCTGAATGAGCTAGTGAGAAAATTTTGATACTTTCTTCTTTCTCATTCCAGGGTTCTGTACTTTCATTACTCCTATCCTGTGTTGGGAAGGATTTTTCAAAGGGAAAGTTCTAAAGTTCTAAGATTAATTCAAAGAGAACACTTAAAATATTTTTTTCCCCTCATGGGAACTTTAGAAGCTGTGGATAGTGTGATTGTACATACAAGCTGTGTATCTTTAATTAATTATCCTAAGCTTCTAATTCGGTAGTTTCCTCTATAATTTTTCCTTGGATATCATTCAAAAAGGATCATATACTAGTTTATATAAGACACATTTGATTTCTGATAGAGAAAAGTTTTTATAGCAAGATACCACTAAGCTAATTTCTGGAAAACAAAGTAAATCTTTAAAGACTCTCAAATATATAACAATGAATCACCTTCCTTAATTTTTTTTTTCTTTCTCTGACTATGCTCCTTTCAACTATAAACAGCTTGACTCCCAGGAGGAGTCAACCAGCCTTCAATTATAGATACCCTAAGTTTTATTATATTAGTATTAATAACAGTAGCCACTCATCCTACACATCTGTGGATCCTTAAAATTCTTAAAGACAAAAACAATTTGAGCACCAATTGACACCAACCACACTGATTTTGATGTGACACATTTAAATAAAATGTTTTGTACATGGATGCCTAAATATAGATCTTTTATCTCATGCTTCACAATTTCCAATTTAAAAGCCCAGCATTCATTATTTTAATGTTGGAATTTAATTATAGTAGTGAAGTTATATATAACTATATGTGTACATAATCTTTCTGATTTGCCAAAGCACCTGAAGATGAAGTCAGAAAATGTAAATATTAAATCAACCATATTATAGATAAACAAGGAATTAAAGAACAAGGAAAAATTGTCAGGCAAATCAATTGTAGTTCTAGAGAGAAAAAAAATATTCCTTGCTAGTCCATTTTTTTAATTCTAGGATGACCCCACTGTAACAAGTTACTTTGGTGAGGTCTTGAAGATGGAGAATAAGTCCTGGGTCTCTTTGTAGAGTAACATCAGAGATGGTGTTGTGTTTTCCTCCAATGACAAACTGTTTTTGCAAAAGAGCATCTCTGAGTCTTTAACTTGGGCCTCTAAAAAGTAAAATACAAGTAAATAAAATTGTCCATGTGAATATCTCAGGGTTCTGACTCAGAAGATAAAAAGCCTGTTACTTAGGTTTATTGGTTCCTAATGCCAATTGTTCACTAATTTCGTATGTCCAATTCAGAAAATAGACATTGATTCAGCAGTTGTCCATGAAATCAGTTCCTAACATGACAGGCACTTGAGTATGAATGGACACACAGTGATTGAAAGGCCATTAGCAATTGTTGCTTTCTTTTTTTTTTTTTTATTTTCTAAGTTTTTTTTTTATTTACATTCCAAATCATTTCCCCTTTCCCAGTTCCTCCCTCCCCGAAAGTCCCATAAGCCCCCTTCCCTCCCTCTTTTCTCCATTCAACCCCCTCTCCTTTCTCTGTCCTGGCGTTCCCCTACATCCAGTCTTTCCAGGACCAGGGGTCTCTCCTTCCATCTTCTTAGAAATCTATTGCTATGCGAATTGTGTCTAGGGTATTCCGAGATTCTGGGTTAATATCCCCTTATCAGTGACTGCATACCATGTGTGTTCTTTTGTGATTGGGTTACCTCACTAAGGATGATATTTTCAAGTTCTGACCATTTGCCTAGCAATTTCGTGAATTCATTGTTTTTAATTGCAGAGTGGTATTCCATTGTGTAGATATACCACATCTTCTGAATCGATTCCTCCGTTGAGGGACATCTGGGTTCTTTCCAGCTTCTGGCTATTATAAATAAGGCTGCTATGAATATAGTGGAGCATGTGTCCTTATTGCATGCAGGTAAAGCCTCTGGGTATATGCCCAAGAGTGGTATAGCCAGATCCTCTGGGAGTGTCATGCCCAGTTTTTTGAGGAACCGCCAGACTGCTTTCCAGAGTGGTTGTACCAGCTTGCAATTCCACCAGCAGTGGAGGAGTGTTCCTCTTTCTCCACATCCTCGCCAACAACTGCTGTCTCCTGTGTTTTTGATCTTAGCCATCTTGACTGGTGTGAGATGGAATCTCAGGGTTGTTTTGATTTGCATTTCCCTAATGACTAAGGATGATGAACATCTCTTTAGGTGCTTCTCAGCCATTAGATATTCTTCAGGTGAGAACTCTTTGTTTAGCTCTGTACCCCATTTTTAAATAGGGTTACTTGCCTCTCTGGAGTTTAACTTCTTGAGTTCTTTGTATATATTGGATATTAGCCCTCTGTCGGATATAAGGTTGGTAAAGATCATTTCCCAGTTAGTTGGTTGGCGAGGATGTGGAGAAAGCGGCTATACCACTCCTGGGCATATACCCAGAGGCTTTACCTGCATGCAATAAGGACACATGCTCCACTATGTTCATAGCAGCCTTATTTATAATAGCCAGAAGCTGGAAAGAACCCAGATGTCCCTCAACGGAGGAATGGATTCAGAAGATGTGGTATATCTACACAATGGAATACTACTCTGCAATTAAAAACAATGAATTCACGAAATTCCTAGGCAAATGGTCAGAATTTGAAAATATCATCCTTTATGAGGTAACCCAATCACAAAAGAACACACATGGTATGCAGTCACTGATAAGGGGATATTAACCCAGAATCTCGGAATACCCTAGACACAATTCGCATATCAATAGATTTCTAAGAAGATGGAAGGAGAGACCCCTGGTCCTGGAAAGACTGGATGTAGGGGAACGCCAGGACAGAGAAAGGAGAGGGGGTTGAACGGAGAAAAGAGGGAGGGAAGGGGGCTTATGGGACTTTCGGGGAGGGAGGAAATGGGAAAGGGGAAATGATTTGGAATGTAAATAAAAAAAAACTTAGAAAATAAAAAAAATAAATAAATATTGTCAGTATCTCTAAGATGTTCACTAAGATAATCTCTAAGATGTTGATTTAAATATTATTACTTGATATACTGTTTGCAGTATCAAAGGATATAAATATATTTCCATTTTCCTTTGAAATTTAGGTTCTTTTCAATGTAACAGTTATGATGAAAACATGTGATATAGGAGGAAAAAACTATGCAATCATCAAACCTATTGGTTTCAATGAAACCACTAAAGTCCACATACACAGAAGCTGCAGCTGCCAGTGCGAGGACCACAGAGGACTCAAAGGACAGTGTGTAGAAGCTGCCCTGGATCCCAAGTGTCCTCAGTGTGATGACAGCAAATGTCATTTTGATGAAGACCAGTTTCCTTCTGAAACTTGCAAGCCACAGGAGGATCAACCTGTCTGCAGTGGCCGAGGTGTTTGCATTTGTGGGAAATGTTTATGTCACAAAACCAAGCTTGGAAGAGTGTATGGTCAGTACTGTGAGAAGGATGATTTCTCCTGTCCCTATCTCCATGGGGATGTGTGCGCTGGTGAGTTGATATACACAGGCAGTTGGAATTCATAACAATATTGGCATGTATATTAGTGTATCTTTAAATCTGATGCAATGAGGTACTGCCACTTAACCCAAAATCAAAGTTCAACGCCTCATAGTCTCATAGGTCATGTCAAGATCATGTTTATATTTTTTTGCTTGAGTACAATTGCTATTTTAGAAAATCAAAACCTAAAATGAAATATGAATCTCATGTATCCCTTGATCTTGGAAAGATTTAAACAAGAAAGGGAAGTTACTAGTGATGCCGACATGATTTTCTAGAAGAATGGTGGATATTCTGTAAGGGTTTGATTCATTCCAGCACGTGTTCCACCTCCTCCTTGCAGAGGATTTTATTTCTATCAGGATGAGGGGAAGTGAGCTATAAAAATATAATTCCACTCACTGGAAAATTCTTAAAGCACCATTGTAGATAGAATTGTAAATTTGAAGTCATTCAAACCTCACCAATTTATTTTTGGAAAGCCACCAGTCACAGAACAGACAAAGGACTGCATTCTTCAGAGAGCACTGGATTGTTAAGTAATCCAGATTTGTCCTTCTGGCCACACACAGACCAGCAATCAAATGGGATAAGTTAAAAATATCAAGATTTAGCTAATTTAGTTCACTGCCACCTACTGGTTACAGTCCAGAAAAATCTATGTAGCATTTGAAAATTAAAATGTAACTTTAAAATAAATTAAACTACCTGTCATTTGGATTCCTTGACTGTTTATACATGAAGGGGTAAGTTTACTTATCATAAAGATCTCTTTTTTTGGATATGCATGTTAGTAAGGAAATATGTTTAAATTATTGGGAAATGGAAATATTTCATTGTTACAACTATATGGATATCAAAACCTATAAAATGCAACTATTCATTGATAGGTAGAAAGCTTGTTTTAAGTTACAGAAAAACATTATTACAAGTCGTCTTTTTATTCTCTTACATATATAAAATGCTCTGTGTTCTAGACATTCAGTTATAACCAGAATTGTAGATAGGAAGGAAGACGACTTCAGAATAAGCCCACAGTTGCCTATTATATTTTATAGGGGAAATAAATATTTTACAGGGAAGAAGAGAATGACATTTCTGGCATCAGTCAGTAGAACTGTCGGTTATATACATTGAGAATCTGAAGTTCTGCTGCATAATCCCAATGTATTGACCCTGTCTACATGATTTTGACCACACACCCCATGCACACAGAGGCAACTGAGAATGTGCTTTGAATTGCTTGTGTGAGTGCAAGCTGACATGCATTTTTCCCTACCACTTTCCCTTGGGAATGAAAACTCATGTTCACAGGTCAGTTGGCTAGGATTCAGCATGCTAGCTAAATCAGGAAATGGGATGTGTTCAACATTTGTTTGCCTGGACCTCATTAGTTTTACACTTAGCAAATTGAGCTGAACCAGCAATAGGCTCTATGGAACAATTAACCTGTTAGGTATTCAGCAATAAGAGAAGGAAGAGAGAGAGAGAGAGAAGAAAAGAGGGAGGAAATAGAGGGTGGAGTAGAGGGAGGAGGAAGAGAAGAATACTAGGAGATAAAAAGAGTGAAAAAGAAGAAAGAAAAGGAAGGATGTTTGGTCTATAGTCAGATAAGCTTGAAAATATATGAAACATACAGTGTACCTCCTTTTGAAAACTTCTACTTCACATTACCATATTCAATGTTGGATACTTCTTATAGTCTAAAATCCATTTATTAGTGTATAGCCAAGATTTTCTCAAGTTAATTGCATAAATACCCTTCACACATGCATACATGCCTTTGTCTTTTCTACTGTTCGGCCTACATAGAACAGATTAAGCCTTCCCTGCAAATATAGTGTTCTGGATAGTGTTCTAAGGATGCTAACCTCCTGCATAGTGTTCTGGGGATAAGGAGAATTGTTTCTGCTTCTCACAAGACCTATCTTTAACCACACCTGAACGCAGAGAAGTGTTAGAATGGTTGCCCCATCACCCTACAAAATTTTCCTGGGCCTCTAGCAACAGTGAAGAGGGAAGACTGTGCCAGCCATTACCCAAATGTTCTTACTTCACTGATTTGAAGTCATCTCTCGTGGCTTCGTTATATTTATGTTTCTAATTTAAAACTTGAAAGCATGATGGCATTTAAGCAGTTGGGCAGCCACCAAGGTAGGGGCTTTCCTTATACATGTTAGCGTAACATATTAGCTGGTGAAATCTACTTACAGTAGAACAGTGTTTAAAACACTTCTTAAATCTGCCACTGCTTTGTCAAAAACCAGTAGAAACTGATGCTGTTTCCACTCACCAGACTGTTGCATGTTTCATGAAAATGGGAGAGACCTTACCAACTCCGTAGGTCTGGTGACCTTGATCCCAGTGTGTCTCTGTTTCAGGGCATGGGGAGTGTGAAGGTGGCAGATGCCAGTGTTTCAATGGCTGGGAAGGAGATCAGTGTCAGTGTCCATCAGCCTCAGCACAGCACTGTGTCAACTCCAAGGGCCAAGTTTGCAGTGGGAGAGGCACCTGTGTGTGTGGAAGGTGTGAATGCACTGATTCCAGAAGCATTGGCCGCCTTTGTGAGCACTGCCCAACCTGCCATCTCTCCTGCAGTGAAAACTGGTATGATTCTGTCTCCATATGAACAAAGCAATCCTGGCTGACTGCTGGTTTTGCTATTCATTCTGCCTTCTTTAATCTTAGTTGCTGAATTCTTAGTTACTAGCATACAAATTAATGATGATGATAATGATGATGATGATAAAAATAAAAAAAAAAATCCTGAGTGGGAAACTTTAAGAATTGGCTACTGGAATTCCAATTTTTGGCTAGTAAGTTGCTTTGGAATAATCAGAACAAGTCTATATAAAGTCACTACCTTTTTTGTTTGTTTGTTTCTTAAATAATTTCCTGAACACAGAGGTTGCCAGCTAACCTACTTATTACTATTTAGCTGTGTGATGTACAATAATTTGTTAAAATGCTCCATGATTCTGGTTAATTGTGAAAGCATTAAGTGACATTTTGTAAAGGCAAATAAAATAAAATTTTTGTATTTGGTACATGGCAGTCGGTGAATAAATGTGACTCACTATAAATGGATTAAATATCTTAATACTTAACATAAAGAATTATAGTGCTATGAAGCACTTAGGGGAAGCATAAATAAAAAAGCCACGTGTTACATGACAATAGCATTCAATAGCAATCTGAGACTTGCTCAAGGAACACCTATGTAAATGCCAGTGTGCCTCCAGTCTGCTTGCTTAAATCTTTAAGACGTACTTTCTCAGATCAGTAATGAAAGTAAGAATTTTAGAAATATACATAGTTATTTAAATCATTTAGAAATATAGCATTTTAATGTAATGGTGGGGTTTGGTTACTTATTTGCTACTGGGAATTGAATCCAGGCTCGTGGATTCAATTGGGTTGAATTGACCAAGTGCTCTACAAAGTAAGATATCCTACCTCTTTTATTTTTATTATTGTTATCAATTATTATTATTATTATTATTATTATTATTATTATTATTATTATTATTATTATTTTACTTTTCAGACATTCAGTCTGGCCTTGAATTTACTCTGTAACCCAGGCAGTCATAGACCATATCATCCTCCTACCTCAGACTTCATGTATCTGGGATTACTGGCTTTGGCCACTAGACTTTGCTGATGGGGTTAGTTTCTAATGGGCCTAATCAAAATTTGTCCATTAATTGTTTTGTTATTTTATTTTTCATGGGAAATATTCATTCTATTGCCTTTTTAAAGTAGTAATCCTTTCATGTTCCTTGAACAGGAATTGTTTGCAGTGCCTTCACCCTCACAATCTGTCTCAGGCTGTCCTTGATCAGTGTAAAATCTCCTGTGCTGTCAAGGAACAGCAGCGCATGGACCAAACATCAGGTAAGTCTGAGGAGACTCCTGGGGCTGAAGGATCTACCATGTACCTTATTCCTGAAGGAAGGAACAGTGGCTTCATATTGATTGTGTTGTAAACTATTGAATTCCTTTTTAAAACAACTCATCACTGTGTCACAGATATAAACAAGCAAACAAAAACAAAAATTGTACTAATATGTATATACAGTATTAAATTGAATTGGTTATCCATTTTTTTTAATCTCCCAAAGGTGAAATACTTAAGTGATCTAACCTCCCTGCTCATCCTTACAGCGCTATGTGCTGCCTACCTCTACACAGATCATGCAAATGAATTATCTAGAAAGACTTCCATGAGCTAAAAATATAAGTTCCCTGTGTAGAATAATTTCACTAAGAGGTCAGGAGCTATGGTTTCCCTATATAACCTAAATTTGTTTCTTCTGCTCACCCTTTACATATCTACCAAAACTTTATTCTCCTGTTTCAGGTAAAATGCTAAGATTTTAAGTGATCACCTGCTGTTGTAGCATACCTAAGGCTATGAGTCTGGAGTGTAGCTCTGTTGGTAGGGCACTTGCCTGGCATAGGTAAAGCCCATGCTCAATTCCCAGCACCACAGGAAACTAAGCATCTTGTGACATACGAGAACTCAGGAATTGGTACCCAGAAATCAGACGTTCAAGGTCAGTCTCAGATATATAGGGAATTCAAGGCCAACCTGAGCTATATAAAAGCCTGCCTATTAAAAGAGGAAAAATAGAAAAACAGAAAAATGAAAAGAAAAATATAACTTCAAGGTGAATAATTCTGAATTTGACACAATGGAAAGAATGTGTTACTTTTTTTTTTATTTTATTTTTTTAATTTACATTCCAAATCATTTCCCCTTTCCCATTTCCTCCCTCCCCGAAAGTCCCATAAGCCCCCTTCCCTCCCTCTTTTCTCCATTCAACCCCCTCTCCTTACTCTGTCCTGGCTTTCCCCTACATCTAGTCTTTCCAGGACCAGGGGTCTCTCCTTCCATCTTCTTAGAACTCTATTGATATGCGGATTGTGTCTAGGGTATTCCAAGATTCTGGGTCAATATCCCCTTATTAGTGACTGCATACCATGTGTGTTCTTTTGTGATTGGGTTACCTCACTAAGGATGATATTTTCAAGATCTGACCATTTGCCTAGGAATTTCGTGAATTCATTGTTTTTAATTGCAGAGTAGTATTCCATTGTGTAGATATACCACATCTTCTGAATCGATTCCTCCGTTGAGGGACATCTGGGTTCTTTCCAGCTTCTGGCTATTATAAATAAGGCTGCTATGAACATAGTGGAGCATGTGTCCTTATTGCATGCAGGTAAAGCCTCTGGGTATATGCCCAGGAGTGGTATAGCTGGATCCTCCGGGAGTGTCATGCCCAGTTTTCTGAGGAACCGCCAGACTGCTTTCCAGAGTGGTTGTACCAGCTTGCAATTCCACCAGCAGTAAATCTCAAAGAAAAAAACTACATGGTCATCTCATTAGATGCTGAGAAAGCATTTGACAAAATTCAGCATCCTTTCATGCTAAAGGTCTTGGAAAGATCAGGAATTCAAGGCCCATATCTAAACATAGTAAAAGCAATTTACAGCAAACCGGTAGCCAGCATCAATCTGAATGGAGAGAAACTTGAAGCAATCCCACTAAAATCAGGGACTAGACAAGGCTGCCCTCTCTCTCCATATCTTTTCAATATAGTACTTGAAGTTCTAGCTAGAGCAATTAGACAACAAAAAGAGGTCAAAGGGATACAAATTGGAAAGGAAGAAGTCAAACTATCACTATTTGCAGACGATATGATAGTATACTTAAGCGACCCAAAGAACTCCACCAGAGAACTCCTACAGCTGATAAACGACTTCAGCAAAGTGGCCGGATATAAAATCAACTCAAGCAAGTCAGAAGCCTTCCTATACTGAAAGGATAAGCAGGCTGAGAAAGAAGTAAGAGAAATAATACCCTTCACGATAGCCACAAACCATATTAAGTATCTTGGCGTGACTCTAACCAAACAAGTGAAAGATCTGTATGACAAGAACTTCAAGTCTCTGAAGAAAGAAATTGAAGAAGACCTCAGAAGATGGAAAAATCTGCCATGCTCATGGATTGGCAGGATTAATATAGTAAAAATGAGCATCTTACCAAAAGTAATACACAGATTCAATGCAATCCCCATCAAAATCCCAACTCAATTCTTCATAGAGTTAGAAAGAACAATTCAAAAATTCATCTGGAATAACAGAAAACCCAGAATAGCTAAAACTATTCTCAAGAGTAAAAGAACCTCTGGGGGAATCAGTATACCGGACCTCAAGCTGTACTACAGAGCAATAGTGTTAAAAACCGCATGGTATTGGTACAGTAACAGACATGTAGATCAATGGAACAGAATTGAAGACCCAGAAATGAATCCACACTCCTATGGTCACTTGATCTTTAACAAAGGAGCTAAAACCATCCAGTGGAAAAAAGATAGCCTTTTCAACAAATGGTGCTGGCTCAGCTGGAGGTCAACATGCAGAAGAATGCAAATTGACCCATTCTTATCTCCTTGCACTAAGCTCAATTCTAAGTGGATCAAAGATCTCCACATAAAACCAGACACACTGAAACTAATAGAAGGGAAACTAGGGAAGAACCTTGAACATATGGGCACAGGGGAGAATTTCCTGAACAGAACTCCAATAGCTTATGCTCTAAGATCAAGAATAGACAAATGGGACCTCATTAAATTACAAAGTTTTTGCAAGGCAAAAGACACTGTCAAAAAAACAAAGCGGCAACCAACTAACTGGGAAATGATCTTTACCAACCTTACATCCGACAGAGGACTAATATCCAAGATATACAAAGAACTCCAGAAGTTAAACTCCAGAGAGGCAAGTAACCCTATTAAAAATGGGGTACAGAGCTAAACAAAGAGTTCTCACCTGAAGAATATCAAATGGCTGAGAAGCACCTAAAGAGATGTTCATCATCCTTAGTCATTAGGGAAATGCAAATCAAAACAACCCTGAGATTCCATCTCACACCAGTCAGGATGACTAAGATCAAAAACACAGGAGACAGCAGTTGTTGGCGAGGATGTGGAGAAAGAGGAACACTCCTCCACTGCTGGTAGAATTGCAAGCTGGTACAACCACTCAGGAAAGCAGTCTGGCGGTTCCTCAGAAAACTGGGCATGACACTCCCGGACGATCCGGCTATACCACTCCTGGGCATATACCCAGAGACTTTACCTGCATGCAATAAGGACACATGCTCCACTATGTTCATAGCAGCCTTATTTATAATAGCCAGAAGCTGGAAAGAACCCAGATGTCCCTCAACGGAGGAATGGATTCAGAAGATGTGGTATATCTACACAATGGAATACTACTCTGCAATTAAAAACAATGAATTCACGAAATTCCTAGGCAAATGGTCAGATCTTGAAAATATCATCCTTAGTGAGGTAACCCAATCACAAAAGAACACACATGGTATGCAGTCACTGATAAGGGGATATTAACCCAGAATCTCGGAATACCCTAGACACAATCCGCATATCAATAGATTTCTAAAAAGATGGTAGGAGAGACCCCTGGTCCTGGAAAGACTGGATGTAGGGGAACGCCAGGACAGAGTAAGGAGAGGGGGTTGAATGGAGAAAAGAGGGAGGGAAGGGGGCTTATGGGACTTTCGGGGAGGGAGGAAACGGGAAAGGGGAAGTGATTTGGAATGTAAATTAAAAAAATAAAATAAAATAAATAATAAAAAAAAATAAAATTAGGAACAAGGTACAAAAAAAAAAAGAAACATAAGCCCAGCAAAATTTCTGTGAGCCCATACCTCATGTCCAAAATAGAGCATAAAAGGTGTATTGAATAAAAGGTGTATTTAGTGCCTCAAGTCAAAGATGATGTATAAATGGAAAAGATGTGAGAGCTATGCTCAAAAACTACTTTTAAACAAAAATTAACTAGAGCACTCCCCCTACTCCCAAAAGAACTCAAAACACACTTTGCACAGGTCTAAGCTGTAAAACCACCTAAGAAATACAAGCTATACTTGCAGCCAGATCTTTGGAAATGTTCCTATTGATTCTACTATTTCAAGAAATAGAAAACCTAGCCTTTGAGAAATAGGAGAATAGAAATGTCCTGCACATCTTAGTTTCCCATATTTCATTCCTTTAGCCCACAGTGAATTTGGCTCAGAAAAGAGTCTCATGTGCTGCCAGCTCAGACTGCAGCAATCTCTCCAGAAAGCCGAGTGCTTTTCTAATAAAGAGGGCCCCTACATATCATTAATTATGTTAAGTAAACACTACTCTGACTTAAGTGTTGCTGCAAACAGTGTTCCCTTTAAGCTCCTTAGAAAAAGACCTAGGGCTGGAGAGATGGCTCAGCCATTTAAGGCTAGGCTCACAACCAAAAATATAAGAAAAAGACCTAGTCTGACCTTAGCTAAGAAAAGTATGACCAGAGGCAAATGTTGGACCATCATAACAACATTGGGGGAAAATGGATACAGACTTGAACCCTCAAAGGGTCCTCTGGCTAACACATTCATAATATTTGTGAAATGCATCAGAAACTACAGGACTTCCCTCCCCTTGACAACTATTATTATTATGCAAGGAGAGGAAAAAAGCATTTGTTAGGTACCTTAATTATTTGTCTGCTCAACCACTCTTACAGGGTCTTCTTTCAGTCTCTCTGGCTAAGCTCTCATCGGGCAAAAAGCCAGGAGAGGGATCAAGCCACGTGCCCCGCTAAGGACTGGCTTAGCTGATGGAATAGACTAAGTCAGCCAAGGGATATCACAATCTGTCAGGACATAAGTTATGAGGGTCACGAACCTGAAGGCAAGCAGCTGCAAAAGATCAAAGAGCACCACCTTTAGGCACACATTATTTGTCCCCATAATATCTTTAACAAGGAAGCATTGTATCATACTGGCATCTGTTGCTCCCATTTCAATGAGTAGGAATGGGTGTGGTTTTGACCTCCTCAAAGTCTTTTGTCACCAATCACAAGCGATGGTCTCTATTAAGTCCACCTAGTTGTAGAAGATCCCTTACCCTCCATTTAAGAGGCATGCTGGATTAGCAATGAGCACTGGAGCCAAAATCAGTCATGCCTGGATGCTATTATGCTCATAGCCTTGGCACATCCTCTCTCTAGATGGCTCTTTCAGAGGCAACTGCAGCATTCAGACCAGGTTCCTGAAGCGTGCAAAATGGGTGGAGAAACACATGCTTCAGTCCAGGAAGTGTTTTATGAATCTGGGGCAGCTTGTGAGCTCTGCAGAATACCCACTATTGTGCAACCATATTCCTCAGAGACTAGAGTAGACCTCAGGCAAGCACAGAGCTTACAGATTTTTCCAGTGAGAGTTTGCCAGAGATCTGGTACTAAAACAAAGGTCTACCACGTTCCATCTCCTCACACAGCTTTTCTCTTTTCAGCCAGTGATCATTTGTTCATGGAAGAACACATAATGAATATGTGGAGGCAAACAGACTAGTAAAGTTAATTAGTAAAAAGTGAGACGAGAGATTTGGGTATTGTCCAAGATGCAACACTCCTACTTCTCAGAGGCATGATGTCTTATAATAATGAAATTTTACACCAGGGTTTAGAGGAAATATTTATTTCCCTATTAGAGTAGTACTGAGTTTGCTTCTGCAGATGTTTATTTTCCATTACTGCTGAGCAATAAAGGAGGAGAGAGCATAAAAGGAAAAACACATGCTAAATGCTTCGGGCTGCTCAAAATCCTTTTTAAATCACGTTTTCCACACAGTGCTGAACTGTACATACCACTATAGCTCTCTCGTCCACTGTTCTAAACAAACTTACATATGGGTAAGAGATTTTGACATAGCAAGCTACAAAAAGATGAAATACTTTGTGAATATTCTCCAAAGAAGGGTTCACTGTTTTGAGTAATCGGTAATATCAGCTTCCTATTTTGAAAATAAGAGACTTGTAAATAAACCTGCTTCTATGATAGGAATGTAAACTGTATTTATTTGACAGAAAACTTTGATTTAGTTTTTAAAACTTTTTTTTTTAACCCATCGACTTGTTTCCTTTCTTGCAGAGTGTTTATCTGGCCCAAGCTATCTGCGAATATTTTTCATCATATTCATAGTCACATTCTTGATCGGGTTGCTTAAAGTTCTTATCATTAGACAGGTGATACTACAATGGAATAGTAATAAGATAAAGTCCTCATCAGATTACAGAATGTCTGCTTCAAAAAAGGTTGGTGAACTCAGAGGACAGTTGTGTGTTACCATCCAGTTCTAACACTCAGTTCTTTTACTAATCCTAATATTTCTTCTCCATCAAGGATAAACTGATCCTGCAAAGTGTTTGCACGAGAGCTGTAACCTACAGACGAGAAAAGCCTGAGGAAATAAAAATGGATATCAGCAAACTAAATGCTCAGGAGGCTTTCAGGTGCAACTTCTAAAGAAAGATTAACAAACAAACAAAAACTATTGGAAGCTGGATGTTTTTACACAATTTATTCTAGCAAGTGTAATATAAAAAGTCACAGGAGGAGACAAATTATTGAAGAGTGTGCCATGAAGACTGGCAAGTGTCTTCACAACCATATGACTCACTCAGCTGCTGAAGTTTTCAGTGAACTATGTGTCTTAACTACTGTTGGAGACTAGTTTTGTAGCACTTTACTGTAATATATAACTTATTTAGATCAGCGTAGAATGTAGATCATCTGGAAAGCACTGATTACACTTTACAGGTACCTGTCAGCCCTGTGCTTCTCAGACAGACACAAGGCTATGGAGCAGGCTACATGGTGTCACCACCACAGAGCGGTGATCCTTGTGCACAACCTGCCGATGAAAAGCATCCAGGAGTAGTTGAAAGCAGTCAACCACACCCAACAATTGGCATTGTCTAGCTGTGCACAACCAGCTGAGTAAGGGTTGGGGGTTTCATTATAGTTGGGGTGGACAGATAAACTTTAATCTAAGTGCTGTTGCTTTTGAAGCTGTAGAGTTTTGTGCATGCACTGGTCTGTTTTCTTCCTTTGAAGCTGCGTGGTTTTGTGCATGTACAAGTCTGCTTTCTTCTCTTTTGCAAAATGGATTTGATTCTAACATCTTTTTTCTTTTTGCATTTAAATTCTGTTTTTCTTCCTTTGGAATAAGTTTATAATGTCACAAATGACTGGATTAAATAAGTGCTAAGTTACTACTGCCATAGAAACCTATATGACAATGTCACTTTATTAGAAATACTGGTTTTTAAAGCTGAATGTTAATAAGGGTCACTGTAAGCTGTCATCTAAGTCCATAGCTTCTTTGTCTGAAGATAGTTTATATTTTCTTACCTGTCAAACTGGATGGACTGTTTCACTCTGTCATTGATCTAACCTATAGCCTGAAATCCACAAGGTGTCTACAAAACTGCTTCAAGCAGAGTACCCTCTTTTCTGAGTATTTTCTCTTGATTTTTTTTTTACTCCAAGATGATGTCAAGTTTTCAAATGGAAAGCTGTATTATTCTTACCCTCCTGCGCACCCTAAGGGCATTCCTTGAATCCTCCCAACCCTACTCATGAAAATTCACAAAGGTATAAAATTGATCAAGTGAGGGTAATATCTTGGAAAAAAACTAATCCTCCCCTTTTTGTTAGTCAGAAAATGGAGGCTCAGAAAATTAAAATGATTTCACAAAAACACAGACACAGAGAAATGACAGTATCAGAGAAGAGCTGCCTTCCAATTACAGGTCAGCATTGGACAACAATACTCTACCTCTTGAATCTGCAAACTATCCATGGAAAAATTTAAAATACGACTTATTCAAGCCCTGAGTATTTTTCTTGAGAATATTTCAAAGCAAAGTAGAAAAGGGTACTGTGCATAAGCAACTTCTAGCTTTTCCCCAGTTAGCCACCTTCTGATAAGGCTTTGGTGCAGCCCTTCCCTCCACAGTGGCTACAAGAACAAGCCTCCTGGAGCTGACCGTGACTCAGCTTTGATCCACAGGCTTGCGTCCTGAATTCTAAATTTTTACTGTTCTTGAAAACAGAGGAATCTAAAGAGTGTCTCTCCTCAGTTTGCTGCTCGCCAGCACTTGAAAGTTCTAGATATCAGCAGTTTGGTGAAGACTAGCCTCCATTGGGTATTATACCCTGGGACCTGGAAAACCTGTAAGTTATTCTCTAGGCAGCACACATGATGTGTCCCTTAGCAGAGCAATGGCAATGCTCTTGACTTGAGTGTTTATTGTTCCTCAATGGGAGATGGGCATTGTCAAAATACTGTGACTGCATCTAAAAGGAACTGTGCTCACTAAAGCTGATGTGAAAATCCTACTTTGCTGCTCAGAACAGGATCCTAAATATATAAACGGATGCTTGGTAGTCCCCCCCTCCCCCCGCAAAGGAAGATATCCATTAATTAAATGCTAACAACTCAAAAGAGCAGTGTTTATGAAACAATAATTTCCACATGAAATGAGCAAAAGAGCATAATCAAAGAGAATCCTTGAAAAGCAAGGATTTGTACATTTTTAGGCCCTCGCTAGTTTGCACTAATTTTCAGACTGACCAAGGCTGTTGCCACAGGAAAGATGAATTTCCTTGCCAGGAATTCAGTGCTGGATGATAATATGTACTTACATGTGGAATGTCTTGTAGCCTCTCTTTCTCTTCTTTTTGTTAACTTAAAAAGCTAATTTTTAAAAGATTGTAGGGCTTATATTTTACTTGAATAATTGTTCTGTTTAATAGTTTGTGAGAAGAGAATTAATATTTGACTAGGTAGAACTAATTAACAGGTAAGGGGAAACAGGGTATTCTTAGATTAAATAATTTATGTACTTTTAGACTATTTGCAAATGCTATGACCACAGAGTCTTTTGAGTTGTTGATAGTAAACATAATTAATTGAATTTTAAATTGTTAGCAAAATGAATAACTTGAGTAATTATTCAAAAATGTCCCATATTTCCACTACATAAGCAACTATATACAAGTTATTTCTTCTGAGATATTTTTACACTGCAGTAAACATGTATTTATAAACATTTGATACAATTTTTAGGCATTTTCTACTATTTATTAAGCCATATACACTCTCTAAGAGACTTAAAAGTCTGCTAAAAAATCTATGTCCCACATGTTCAATTTAACTTAGTTTATTAAAAATAAAAAAATTTAGGTATCTCTGGGGGCAAATTTTTCAAAATTCACAAATTAGAATTGTGTATATATCAAATGCAAAACCACCAAAGAATAAAATTAAAATATCTTTAATATTTACTAAATCTCCATTAAGGATATTCTTTTATATATCAACAGACATCTGTGATATACTGAAATCATTTATTCTTGCTAGATTATGAATGTTTTTCTCAGAATTATATTTCTTCTGTTACTTGGTAGACTAGCTTATACTCAATGGCTCTTCCTTCCTTCCTGGCTCCTGTTTATCCCATCCACATTTCTCTAGAAATTGCCCATAAGCTTCAAGCCAATAAGCCTAATTGAAAAATAATAGCTTAACAATGTAACTAAGTTCTTCATTTCCAAAGATCTCTTATTAATGTCAACACCCATTTGGACAAATACAGCCCCTCTGAAAACAAAGAATTTTAAATTTTCACAATGTTGTGATTTATGTTTTCATAAAGGTAGCAACTCACTAGGAAGTTCAATGGTATGCATACTGTATTCTCTTTGTTTACTCTTGATATTTAGTTTACAGCTATCCTTATGTCCTTATGACTGCAAAAAACATCATTTTATGTAATGCAAACGTTTTCAAAGTAATAGGACTAATATTCCTCTAAATCCTTTCCTTTTCTTCTTCTGTAATCTCTGCATGGCAAATTAGTTGTGCATAAGTGATTAGACATACCTACAGTGTGTCTGGCTGATTCTAGAAGACATTTTTTTTTAATTTAGTATCCCCCAGATTGTGACATCTCTTGAAACTGTCATCTGCAGTGTAGAGTTTAAAGTTGTGTTGAGATAAACACTACACTAATTAAATATTCATGGATACAAATTTTATGAATTTGTTTGTGATGATATGTGAAGTCAATTTTTAATACAGCTGAACCGCATGCCACTCAATGCAGACCTAAAAGGCTATCAGCTTGGATCCTTTTGACTCTGAGTTACAAAAGCTCTTTTAGGATACCATTTATACCTTCTGCTAACAGCAGTGATTTAGGCAAACCGAAGTTAACTAATAAAGTGTGGAGTTTATTGAGTTTTCGTTTAAGGATCTTTTGCATGCCCATTCTTTTTGAAGGGATTATTTGAAATGATCATCTCACTTTTAAATAAGTTAACTGGAAAAAAGATTACATGAGAACATCATAGTTAGATTTCACAGCACTTTGTAAGTTTGATGCCAGTTGCCAGAGATTAAAATGATGCAACCAACTGGTCTTGAAAAGATTTCCTCTGAGATCTTGCAACTTTCTCATTTCTCCTTATCCTTTATGTTCTTTTGATGTTTTCTTTGGGTCAAGTAACTTTTCCTCTACAGCCCATGTGATGACTGTTAAAAAAAAACTGCAGTTAAAATATACAACTTTATGTGAAACAAGTGTTCAACTCTTTGGGCAGCTTTTGATCGATATGTGAGAGTAATAACACTACTCTATCTACCTGAAATACCATCCTGCAAAAAATGTATCTTTGTAAGCTCTTTCAACCAGGTGTCTATTCTTCACAACCAATGTCAGTACAACTGTGTAACTCATCAGTATAAGAGAAAAAAAAAAACACTGCAATTTTCAAGGATAGAAATCATGTGATTTCTGTAAAGAACTTTACTGACTTTACACATATAAATGTGATTCTGAAAACATGTCTGCACAATGACAAATATGGTACATAGATTTTTATTGAAATATTGAGTAAAATTATTTTCATTCTAAATTATAAGAAAGTACAAATTTGCACATATTAATATAGAAATTCATTTTGTGTATATTTAACATATGTTTAAAGCTATTTTACATGTACTAGCTTCTTTATGAAGGTTTGTAAATCTTTGCAAAATCAATTAGACCTGTTTTAAAATCAATAACAGTCTTTGTTTGACTTAACAAATACTGCCATTGTAAAAACATTTAATATAGAATGTATTTTTAAATCAAGATATTTGAATATAAAATAGCTCAAAGAAAAACAAATTCTTCATGAACACACTTTATGTTGTTTCTGGCTATGATTATATGAAAGGTGAAATTGCCTTAAAGACAGAAGATTGGTAAATATGACAATTTCATGTACTATACTATGAATCACTTTGTATAACTGGTTGACTACTAACTTCTCTTTTATGTATTTATTAAAAGCTGACACTGTAGATTGTTGTGAGATGTTTATTTTTCTAACAGAGCTTATAACAGTTGTGACACAGCATTTAATTGATATACCAGTCTGTTTAAATGTAGGTGTTAATCGATATAAAATTCTATGTTTTAAAATAAAACTTTAAATATCTAATAAAAACATAAAGAATATATAAAATTGCTCTTCATTTTCCACGTGCTTCATGATCCTCCAAGCCTTGGGAAACAGTACTGACAGGGTAGAGAATGTGGCAGTAATCACATGCTGTCACTAAAAGAGAACACTGAAATAATTTTTAAAAGCCACTATCTTTAGGCTATGAGAACCACCCAGGAAGAGTTGTGACATCCTAAACTGCCCTTGCCCCTTTAGATGATGCCAAATAATGGAAACAGAAAGGATACTCTAATGACAAAATATTAAAAAAGTTAGTTTTAAAACTGGCATCCTCTACCTTCAAGACATTTCTATTATCTGATATAGTACACATTTGACATAAACACCACACTACTAATACTCAATTACTCATTTTAGAATGTCATTATCAAGCAATTGAAATTTGTTAAAAAGTGTTCTAGCTTGCTTTCCTTTTAACACAAGGGAAGAAGTAAAACAGAACAATGAAGCATGTATTAAATACTAAATAAGACAGAGATGTTATCCTTAAGTAGATCCTAACAATTTGGAGAGGGTGTGTAAAGTTCAGAGAGATGCTAACTAGAAAGCCCATCTCACAAGCCTTCATTTTTGAGAATTCATCCCAGTTGTTTGAATTATACCTAATCTTTGAGGGTCAGGGTTCTTCCCACCCTGTTTTAGTCATATAATCTTCAATATATTGAAGTTCAATAGAGTGAGTTTAATAGAGTATGCTGAATATTCCTTTACAGCCAAAAGCAGGTACAATGGAAATGAAGGAGGAAGTGAGGTATGCAAATTCAATTTCACTTTTTCTTTCCCCTTTTCATTGTCTAGGAAAACTAGAGAAAACTGCCTTGGCATAGAAACCATGTCCTGAGACTGGTAGATAGCTTCCTCTTTACCTAAAGGTGCTTACCTCACTGATCCCTGGCAGGTCAACTGTGTAGTTATACCATTTGGCATGACAGTAGACAACCTGTATTCCACTAATTGATTCATTATATAATTGTCTCATTGAGAACCTTCACTGACATAAATATTATTTTCTCTAATTGTTCAAAGAAGAAAAATGAGTTCCACAGAAATTCAGAAACTTATAAAAATGTATCAAGCTAATAAATGTTCAAGTCAGTGTCTACAATACTCAGGTCAACTTTCATTTCACAAGTAACTGACCACATGTACTTTGAGGATAATAAACAAGTTCAGCTATTAGAGGCTCCTTTGTCCCTGTACTCCAGAAGACATATAGTAAATAAAGCAGAAGAGTTGATGTATGTGAATAAATGCTACATGGAAATAAAGGGCAACTAAATGCTATATATACTAAGATGCCACAAGAGAGAACAGAAGACCCACTTAGAATGATCTGACCTCACAAGGAAAGTGAGTGGACATGGAGAAGGGGAGAATCAATGGAGACCTAGAAAATGGTAAAGCATGACCACAAGGCAGAGAGAGTAATACTAGGATAATGAAAATCAATGACCATTCTTAGGTTATGAAGAACTTTGTGTGAAGGACAGGTCAAATTTTGCTGACTAGGAAGTAGTCATGCTGAAGATTTTATACCAAAAAGCACGTGTACACATATGCATGAAGACCAGAGGGCAACATCAGGTATCTCAGGTGTCATTCCTCTGGTGCCATCAATCTTTCTTTTGAGTCAGGGTCTTCCACTGGCCTGGAACTCACTGAATAGGCAAGCCATCAAGCCTCAAGGATCTGCCTGTCTCCCTTTCCTGGCAATGTGATAAGTGCATGCAATCACACCAGCTTTTTCTTAAGGTGGTCTCTGGGAGTTGAAACTCAGATCCTCTTGTTTGCTGGACAAGCACTTTACAAATGACTGAACTGGTCACTTCCAGCTTAAAACTGCTTGAGAGGTAAACTGTGCTCTGATCATTTTCATCAAGAAAAGAATAAACAAGGTAAGATATCAAATATCAAGCATCATTAACCCAAATATTCAGCAAAAAAAAAAAAATCAGTTGCTTTTAGTGGGAAAGACTTGTACATTTTTAACAAAAATGAAGGAAGCCAAAGTAGAAACATTTATATTGGGAAGGTTTGGGTGAATTAAGATATGATATGGGGGTTGCCATTTAAAACTGTGACAAACTGGAGTCCATATAAAGAGAACAGTTTTTCCAAAAGAAAGTAAAGATCTAAACAAAAGCACAAAGAGAAGGACTATTGGCTACTAGAGAGAATGTCAAGAAAGCTTGGGAACCAAGTTGGTCTAGGCGATAAAGGAGTTTCCCTAAGAGAACTCTAATGCTCTCTCCAATTCCTGGCATTTGTCCAAACTGGATCAAACTTCCAGACTGGTCTCACAAACCACATTATTCTTGCCAGTCCTTGACTTGTAGACTAAATTCTCACATTATCAAAATATTTGGCCAGACCAAACTAAAGCAGGAAATTTTTAAACCACGTCAATGATCACACTTTCAACAATTCATAAAAATAAATCTAATCGAAAGAGCAGCAATACGTGTTTCAAATATTGTGGTCATATTTACAAGCCATCATGTACTGCATGAGAAAAACAAATGCACCTGTGTATTGTACTGGGTCCCCTACAGCACCCTGAAGTTGCTGCACCAGGGCCAGTCCTGTTCAGACCTCTTCTGGCCTTATTCAGACAAGCCCTCAAACCAGACTGGGAAGAGGAAAACTCTTCATTGGGCTTTTCATACTATGTACTACATAGCTATGAACCCAAAATCACTATAATCACCACTAAAATAATAAGAATAACCTACTTAAGAAAAACTTAATTTACTGATATGTTTTCTTTTTTCTTTCCATATTAAATGCATTGTAATCTGTGAGCCCATGGTTTTCACAGAGGAACTCCTGGGCCAGCAGTAGCATCAAGGGAAAGCCACCTGTTGACAATGAAACTTCTGGTATCTAGCTATCTTGGCTAAAATTTTATTACTGTAAAGAGAAACCATGAGCATGGCAAACTTTTGTTTTTGTTTTGTTGTGTTATAAGACAGGGTTTCTTTGTGTAGGCCTGGATGCCCTGGAACTCACTCTGTAGACCAGGCTGGCCTCAGACTCAGAGATCCACTTGTCTCTGTCTCCCTGTTCTGGGATTAAAGGTATATGCCGCCACCACCCAGCAACCATGGCAGCTCTTATAAAGGAAAACATTTAACTGGGGATAGATTACAGTTTAAGAGGTTTTAGTCCATTATCCTCATGGCAGAAAGCATGGTGGCAAACAGGCAGGCATGGTGCTGGAGAGGTGTCTGAATGTTCTATATCTGGATTGGCAGACAGCAAGAAATGAGAGAGGGAAAGAGAGAAAGAGAGAGAGAGCGAGAGAGAGAGAGAGAGAGAGAGAGAGAGAGAGAGAGATACAGACATTGGCCCACACCCATAGACATACTTCCTCCAACAGAACCATACCTACTCTAACAAGACCAAACTTCCTAATCCCTGTCAAGGAAAGCCAATACCTAATGACTAACCAAATAAATGAGCCTATGGCGGCCATTCTTTCTTAGACAACCACACTAACCCAAATTTTCTAACTTAGAAACTCTAAAAATGGGGTCTAGCAATGTGAATTCATGAGCTCTCTATGTAGTTTCAATGACCAGCAACATATGAGAATCACCCCCCAAAAGACTGGTAATAGGCACCAGCAGACCCTAAGGTATGGGCAGTTTTTTCTGATTTTAGTGAGAGCAGAGTTATGCTATAAACATCTGCTCATGTGTACTAGGTGAGCAAGGAGTAGGGGAGTAGTCTGATTGGAAATATAAATGGAAAAAATAAATATGCCCAACTTAATTTTCCGTGACACTCCAAATCTAGGATAAAAATCTAGGCACCTACCTTGCTAGACTTTTCTTGTTCTGGTGTTTTGTGTATCCATTTCTCTAGCATCATTAAACGAAAATAAGTCCCAGCATAATTGAGAACATGCATGATTTTAGAGAAAAAAAAACTACCTTCTTTTGCAAGTGTTTACCAATTAGCTAGAGTGGAAAGGACCCTCCTGTCAAGATAGAAATCTACATGAACCTACTACAAAAAGAGCTACAAAATAGCTTGATCCCAGAGAATATTTCAGGGGAATGAACCGCAGCCTGGGAGTGTCATTTTATATACTATCAGTTAAAAGTTGCTGATTGTTGTATATTAGATACTGTCTTAGTTATGGCTTCTATTGCTGTGAAGAGACACCAAGCCATGGCAACACTTATAAAGAAAAACATTTAGTTGGGACTGGTTTACAGGTACAGAGTTTTAGTCCATTATTGTCAGGACAGGAAGCATAGTGGTGCACAGGAAGACATGGTTCTGGAGAAGGATCTATATCTGGATCTACAGGTAGCAGGAAGAGAGATACACTGGGCATAGCATGAGCCCTTGAAACCTCAACTCCTCCCAATCCCACTCTGACATTCTTCCTCCAATGAGGTCATACCTACTCCAAAAATGCCATTGGTTCTAATCCTTTTAAATAATGCTATTCCCTATGAGCCTATAGGGGCATTTTCATTCAAACTATTATAGATGCTCTCTGCCCTTTTTAATGATTAATAGGTTCAACCAAGTATATCGGATTAACACAAGTGGTAAACTACAGTTTCCCCATGTTATTTCAATAATATATTAGTCATTAATTTATTTTGCTTAAACTATGAGTTTCCAAGGAACAAGCATTTCTCTAAGTTTTTCTTTTGAGAAATAAATATCCCTTAATTATTTTTAAACTTATTAGTATTTAATGCCTCAGGAAAGGTTAGAAATAGCAGAAGGTTGTCATGAAAATTCACTCTGTGTCTCTAAATCGGACTAGAACAGATAAATGAAGACATGGGATGTAGGCATTGGCACTGACCTGTCAATGTGACCTGGGGCTTTGCTCATAGTTAGCAGGGTGCCAGGACCAAAAGATTTTCACCTATCACATGCAAATTTTCAGAATAAAAGGCATTAAGATTTTAGCTCCCTCCCTTAGGTGAGAGAGAGAGAGAGAGAGAGAGAGAGAGAGAGAGAGAGAGAGAAATAGAGACAGAGACACAGAGACAGAGAGAGACAGAGAGAGGAGGAGGGTAAGGAGAGAACAATAAAAAAAAGAAGATAGAGTGTCCAGAGGGACTCCCTGCACTGGGCGGGAGCCTACCAGCTTCCCTTTGGCAACCTCTGTTCCGGGATCTACCGCACTGAGGAGACAGGTACCCAGGTTCTTCCCAATATAACATCGCTTGGGACACAGCCTGTTGGGGCTTCCATCTGCTCCCAAGAACTGGACAGCGCTGTGGTCGTCTGGGCACCAACTCTGCTGTGGGCCATCCCCCCTGCAGGGTGACCTGCTCCGCCGAGAGAGGGCAGAGTGTACTCCGCCATCTTGGCTCCAGTGTCCAGGTAGTTGGGACTGCCAGGCTCAGAGACAGACAGGCATAATATCGCTTGGGCCTCAGGCAGCTTGTGTGTAACCTGCTCCAAGAGCTGGGTAGATCTGCAGTAATCGACGCGCCAGCCCTGCTGTGGGACTTCTGCCCTGCAGAGGGACGCCTCCCCCCGCCCCCGGGAGAGATCACACACCCCTGCACAGGGCGGGAGCCTACCAGCCTCCCTTTGGTGATGTCTGCTCTGGGATTCCACTACGCTGAGCATTTGGATGTGCAGGGACTCCCCAATATAACATCTCTTGGGGCAAGGCACATCAGGGCTCCAAAGTCACTCAGGAGCAGGGCAGGCCCCAGAAATCTGTGCCAGGGGAAACCTGGTAAACCAGTGGGGGCAGAAATAGCTTTGCAGGCTCACAGGAGGTCCAACCAACAGCCAGTGACAGCAGGACCAACTAACACCAGAGGTAACCAAAAGGTAAAAGGCAAACGTAGGAACGTTATTAACAGAAATCAAAGTAATATGGCACCATCCGAACCCAACTCTCCATCAGCAGCAAGTCCTGGATACCCCACCACACCCGAAAGACAAGATCTGGATTTAAAATCACTTCTCATGATGCTATTAGAGGATCACAAGAAGGACACAAATAAATCTAATAAAGAATTACAGGAGACCATGAATCAAGGGTTAGAAGCCCTTACAAAGGAAACACAAAAATTGCTTAGATAAATGCAGGAGAACATGGATCAACATATGGAGGCCCACAAGGAGACAACACAAAAATCGCTTAAAGAAACGAATCAACGGTTAGATGCACTTTCAAAGGACTCACAAAAATTGCATAAAGAAATGCAGAAGAATATGGGTCAACAGATGGATGCCCATAGGGAGGCAACACAAAAAGTGCTTAAAGAAATGAATCAACGGATAGATGCTCTTACAAAGGAAACACGAGAACTGCTTAAAAAATGCAGGAGACGATGGATCAACAGATGGAAGCCCATGAGGAGGAAACACAAAAATCGCTTAGAAATACAGGAGAACTTGGGTCAACAGGCAGAAATCCTGAAAGAGGTAATGCAAAAATACCTTAAAGAAATACAGGAAAATACAAACAAACAAGTGAAGGATCTCAGCAAATCCATCCAGGATCTAAAAAATGAAGTAGAAACAACTAAGAAATCACAAAGGGAGACAACTTTGGAGATAGAAAACCTTGGGAAGAAATCGGGAGTCATAGATGCAAACATCAACAGTAGAATACAAGAAATGGAAGAAAGAATCTCAGGTGCTGAAGATACCATAGAAAGCATCGACTCAACAGTCAAAGAAAATGCAAAATGCAAAAAACGCGTAACCCAAAACATCCAGGAAATCCAGGACACAATGAGAAGACCAAACCTAAGGATTATAGGTATAGATGAGAGTGAAGATTTGCAACTTAAAGGGCCAGTAAACATCCTCAACAAAATTATGGAGGAAAACTTCCCTAACCTAAAGAGAGAGATGCCTACAAAACTCCAAACAGACTGGACCAGAACAGAATTACCTCCCGTCACATAATAATCAAAACATCAAATGTATTAAACAAAGAAAGAATATTAAAAGCAGTAAGAGAAAAGGGCCAAGTAACATACAAAGGAAGACCTATCCTAATCACATCAGACTTCTCTCCAGAGACTATGGAAGCCAGAAGATCCTGGGCAGATCTCATGCAGACACTAAGAGAGCAAAAATGCCAGCCTAGACTACTCTACCCAGCAAAACTCTCAATCACCATAGATGGAGAGACCAAGATATTCCATGATAAAACCAAATTTTCACAATATCTTTCCACAAACCCAGCCCTGCAAAGGATAATGGGTGGAAACCGCCAATACAAGGAGAGAAACAACACCCTGGAAAAAAGGAGATAGTAACCTTCTTGCATCAAACCCAAAAGTAGATAACCACTCAACCATAAAGATAGCATCAAGAATGGCAGGTGGCAATAATCACTATTCCTTAATCTCTCTTAATATCAATGGTCTCAATTCCCCAATAAAAAGACATAGACTAACAGACTGGATACGTAAACAGGACCCAGCATTTTGCTGCATGCAGGAAACGCACCTCAGTGTCAAAGACAAACACTACCTCAGAGTAAAAGGCTGGAAAACAATTTTACAAGCAAATGGTCCCAAGAAACGAGCTGGAGTAGCCATCCTAATATCAGATAAAATTGACTTCCAACCTAAAGTCATCAAAAAAGACACAGAAGAACACTACATACTGATCAAGGGAAAAATCCACCATCAAGAACTCTCAATTCTGAATATCTATGCTCCAAATGCAAGGGCACCCTCATTCATAAAAGAAACTTTACTAAAGCTCAAATCACACATCGCACCTCACACAATAATAGTGGGTGACTTCAACACCCTGCTCTCTGAAATGGATCATTTAGGAAAGCAGAAACTAAAAAGGAACACAGTGAATCTAATTGAAGCCTTGAACCAAATGGAACTAACAGATATATATAGAACATTTTGTCCTAGAGCTAAAGAATACACCTTCTCAGCTCCGCATGGTACCTTCTCCAAAATCGACCATATAATTGGTCACAAATCAGACCTCAACAGATATAAGAAGATAGAACTAATCCCATGCCTCCTATCAGATCACTATGGAATAAGGGTGGTCTTCAATGGCAACAAAAACAAAAGAAAACCCACGTACACATGGAGGCTGAACAATGCTCTACTCAATGATAAGTTGGTCAAGGTGGAAATAAAGAAAGAAATCAAAGACTTCTTGAAATTTAATGAAAATGAAGGTACAACATACCCTAATTTATGGGACACAATGAAAGCAGTGCTAAAAGGAAAATTCATAGCCCTGAGTGTCGCCAAAAAGAAACGTGAGACAGCATACACTAGCAGCTTAATGGCACACCTGAAAGCCCTGGAACAAAAAGAAGCAAATACACCAAAGAGGAGTAGAAGGCAGGAAATCATCAAACTCAGGGATGAAATCAATCAAGTAGAAACAAATAAAACCATACAAAGAATCAAAAAAACAAGGAGTTGGTTCTTTGAGAAAATCAACAAGATAGATAAGCCCTTAGCCAGACTAACCAGAGGGCACAGAGATAGTATCCAAATTAATAAAATCAGAAACGAAAAGGGAGAGATAACAACAGAAACTGAGGAAATTCAAAAAATCATCAGATCCTACTACAAAAGCCTGTATTCAACACAACTAGAAAATCTCGAGGAAATGGACAATTTCCTTGACAGATACCAAATACCAAAATTAAATCAGGATCAAATAGACCATATAAACCATCCTATAACCCCTGAAGAAATAGAAGTTGTCGTTGGAAGTCTTCCAACCAAAAAAACCACAGGTCCAGATGGTTTTAGTGCAGAATTCTATCAGACCTTCAAAGAAGACCTAACACCAATACTCTTCAAACTGTTCCACAAAATAGAAACAGAAGGAACACTGCCCAACTCATTCTATGAAGCCACAATTACGCTAATACCAAAAGCACACAAAGATCGGACAAAAAAAGAGAATCTCAGGCCAATCTCTCTTATGAATATCGATGCAAAAATACTCAATAAAATTCTTGCCAACCGAATCCAAGAACACATCAAAACGATCATTCACCACGATCAAGTAGGCTTCATCCCAGGGATGCAGGGATGGTTCAATATAAGGAAATCCGTCAATGTAATCCACTATATAAACAATCTCAAAGAAAAAAACCACATGGTCGTCTCATTAGATGCTGAGAAAGCATTTAACAAAATTCAGCATCCTTTCATGCTAAAGGTCTTGGAAAGATCAGGAATTCGAGGCCCATATCTAAACATAGTAAAAGCAATTTACAGCAAACCGGTAGCCAGCATCAATCTGAATGGAGAGAAACTTGAAGCAATCCCACTGAAAACAGGGACTAGACAAGGCTGCCCTCTCTCTCCATATCTTTTCAATATAGTACTTGAAGTTCTAGCTAGAGCAATTAGACAACAAAAAGAGGTCAAAGGGATACAAACTGGAAAGGAAGAAGTCAAACTATCACTATTTGCAGACGATATGATAGTATACTTAAGCAGCCCAAAGAACTCCACCAGAGAACTCCTACAGCTGATAAACAACTTCAGCAAAGTGGCCAGATATAAAATCAACTCAAGCAAGTCAGTAGCCTTCCTATACTCAAAGGATAAGCAGGCTGAGAAAGAAGCAAGAGAAATGATACCCTTCACAATAGCTACAAAACATATAAAGTATCTTGGTGTGACTCTAACCAAACAAGTGAAAGATCTGTATGACAAGAACTTCAAGTCTCTGAAGAAAGAAATTGAAGAAGACCTCAGAAGATGGAAAAATGTTATATGCTCATGGATTGGCAGGATTAATATAGTAAAAATGACCATCTTGCCAAAAGCAATATACAGATTCAATGCAATCCCCATCAAAATCCCAACTCAATTCTTCATAGAGTTAGAAAGAGCAATTCAAAAATTCATCTGGAATAACAGAAAACCCAGGATAGCTAAAACTATTCTCAAGAGTAAAAGAACCTCTGGGGGAATCAGTATCTCGGACCTCAAGCTGTACTACAGAGCAATAGTGTTAAAAACCTCATGGTATTGGTACAGTGACAGGCATGTAGATCAATGGAACAGAATTGAAGACCCAGAAATGAATCCACACTCCTATGGTCACTTGATCTTTGAAAAAGGAGCTAAAACCATCCAGTGGCAAAAGGATAGCCTTTTCAAAAATGGTGCTGGCTCAACTGGAGGTCAACATGCAAAAGAATTTAAATTGACCCATTCTTATCTCCTTGCACTAAGCTCAATTCCAAGTGGATCAAGGACCTCCACATAAAACCAGACACACTGTAACTAATAGAAGGGAAACTAGGGAAGAACCTTGAACATATGGGCACAGATGAGAATTTCCTGAATAGAACTCCAATAGCTTATGCTCTAAGATCAAGAATTGACAAATGGGACCTCATTAAATTACAAAGTTTTTGCAAGGCAAAAGACACTGTCAAAAAGACAAAGCGGCAACCAACTAACTGGGAAATGATCTTTACAACCCTACATCTGTCAGAGGGCTAATATCCAATATATACAAAGAACTCAAGAAGTTAAACTCCAGAGAGGCAAGTAACCATATTAAAAAATGGGGTACAGAGCTAAACAAAGAGTTCTCACCTGAAGAATATCTAATGGCTGAGAAGCACCTAAAGAGATGTTCATCATCCTCAGTCATTAGGGAAATGCAAATCAAAACAACCCTGAGATTCCATCTCACACCAGTCAGAATGGCTAAAATCAAAAACACAGGAGACAGCAGGTGTTGGCGAGGATGTGGAGAAAGAGGAACACTCCTCCACTGCTGGTGGGATTGGAAGCTGCTACAACCACTCTGGAAAGCAGTCTGGCGGTTCCTCAGAAAACTGGGCATGACACTCCCGGAGGATCTGGCTATACCACTCCTGGGCATATACCCAGAGGCTTTACCTGCATGCAATAAGGACACATGCTCCACTATGTTCATAGCAGCCTCATTTATAATACCCAGAAGCTGGAAAGAACCCAGATGTCCCTCAACGGAGGAATGGATTCAGAAGATGTGGTATATTTACACAATGGAATACTACTCTGCAATTAAAATAATGAATTCACGAAATTCCTAGGCAAATGGTCAGAACTTGAAAATATCATCCTTAGTGAGGTAACCCAATCACAAAAGAACACACATGGTATGCAGTCACTGATAAGGGGATATTAACCCAGAATCTCGGAATACCCTAGACACAATTCGCATATCAATAGATTTCCAAGAAGATGGAAGGAGAGACCCCTGGTCCTGGAAAGACTGGATATAGGGGAATGCCAGGACAGAGAAGCAAGAGGGGGTTGAATGGGGTAAAGAGGGAGGGAAGAGGGCTTATGGGACTTTCGGGGAGGGAGGAAACGGGAAAGGGGAAATGATTTTGAATGTAAATAAAAAAAAACTTAGAAAATAAAATAAAATTAAAAAAAAAAGAATGTACATCCTAATAGTTGGCCAAATTAAAAAAAAAAGAAGATAGATTTATTATTATTTATATTTAGAAATCCACATCTGTGCTCTCTGTGGGTAAAATAGGAAAAATCCCCACCAACCACAAAGTTCAAATAGATCAATGGATTTCTGGATCAATGGAAAGAGATCAATGGATTCCTGGATCAATGGAAATAGATCAATGGATTCCTGACATTTAAGATAGAGAGAAGTTGTATGCCTGATTCATGCCAGAAGTCTTAGCCATAGATTACTTCTAATAACATACAAGGCTATTATGCCTGCATCCTGTTTCCCAGGAAATGGACAAAGTTGATCATGTTCTTCCTAAGTCTGATTACATGTCTATGTTCATTTTACAGTTTGCTATATAATTGAAGCAACGATCAGAATATTCTCAGGAATAATTTGAACATAACTCACAACCCTCTATTACCTGACCAAAAAAAAAAAATCTAAAAAGATCATTGACAAAAAATTTAATAAAATTTTCTATATCATTAGAATTTATGTTTTTGTATGTTTCAATTTAATGAGATTATTTTGCATACAAAAATATCTGCCTTGATTTACAAATTGATTCTTCAAATACTGGTTACTTCTCACTTCACAATTTCCTATATTCTTTTTATTATACTACACATTTTAATGTTTTAAGACAAATCTGATGTATTTAGGATTTAAAATAACCCTAATGCTATGTATTAGTTCTTGGGTACCTAGGAAAAAACTGTTAGTAAGCTTAAAGCTGTTATTGCTTTGTCCTCTAATGACATGAATTCCATCTGGGAAGTTATGTAGAAAGTTACCAGAATAGTAACTGCACATGCCTCCCCTTTCTATTTCCTCCATTAATAAAAGATAAAGATGTCATTTAAATTTCTTCCTACCTCCTTAGTCATTTAAGGCTGAACATATATTCTGTATTTTGGCAAAAGGAATAATGATGGTCTAATTAGTGAGAGCAGAATAGAGGTAACCCACATACTTCCAAAATACTACAGAAAGTAAAATAGGTTCTTAAAAGTGATGGTGACTAATGGTGGCCTCATGTGTTCAATATTGGTGTGGGCGACTCAAGGACAGACGAGAGACAAGTGGAGAATATTATAAGCAAAGTCAACATCACTTATCACTACCACCAAACACACATAACATGCATACATGCATACACATACATACATACTCACACTTATGCACACACATGTACACATACATACACACAAAGACATTTGCATATTTATGCACACAAATACATTCTATATGCTAGGTATGCTGTAACATCAGCCTCAACACAGCTTTCCAGGGTTTCTTCTGGATTTTATTAAGAAAATATCATTAATTTATCACAATGGGTAGACGTGAAGTTTACTGCTCAATGAGTTTTGAGAAACACTTGCATCCAAGACATCCTGAGTCAGATTCTAAGTGTTTCTGATACGTTAGAAGATCCTTAACCCCTTTCCCAGTCAAATAATCCCCTCCTGTGATGGTTAATCATATGTCAACCTGTAAGGGCCACAGCACCCTTATCTCTGTCTATAGATTACTGTGGATATTTCAGAGAAGGTGCTTTTCAGATGAGGCTTTTGTTTGAATCTGTGGACTTTCAGTAAAGCAGTTAGTTCTCCTTAATGTGAATTGTCCTAATCCAGTGAGTTGAAGGCCTGACCAGATCAAAAGTATGACTTCACAGAGACACTAAATATTCTTAATACACTGCCTTCTGTGTATTAAGTGTATTACACAGTGTATTAAGAAACTATCCTGTTTCTGTCCAACTGCTACTGGACTTGGTTATATCTCTGTCCCCATCAGAATTTTGACTTGCCAGGCCTCCATGTTAGTCAAGTCAGTTGTACTTTAAGCAACTGAGTTAAAAAAAAAAAAAGCAAATGCCATAGGTTTTGTTTCTCTGAAGGACCTTAACTTTCTTATTAAAATTTCCCTTAAAAATAATCTCACTTATTATTAAAATGTAAGCTTCTCACAAAACACTGAAATACCAAATCTGTTGTATTATTTAAATTGTATTTGCTTTCTTTAATCTCAGGTTCATGGGAGTAATTTACAGGAAAAAGTCACTAACTTCAGGGGTGTAATTAGACAGATCTTAGGTAAAGTATGCATACAGTAGTAAAACTCTTACTAAGAGCAGCATACATTTCCAGGAGTCCCAAGAGTTTCTGAAGGCCTTTATAGTCAATCCTCTCTTCCTACTTGTTCTTAATCCTGGACAACCACAGTGATTCCTATATCCTCTTTTACAATCTGTAGTAAGTATGGAATCGTGCCCTGTGTAGTCTATTACACTGGCTTTTCTTTTTCACTTAGCATAATGATTTTGAAATTTAACTGTGACCATGTGTGTGTGTGTGTGTATATATATATATATTGTATTTATCTTTTGCCAAAATCCCACCATAGTTTGATTTTTTCCACTTTTGGTTAATATCTTGTTTTGATTTGCTACATTTTTAAAAATATTTTACTTAGAGGGACAGGGAGAGGGATGTCAGGAGCATTCATAGAGAAAAGAGAATAACTTGGAAAGGTCAGTTCTCCTCCTCCACTATGTGTATCCTGGGAATTAAACTCAGGTCATAAGGCTTATCAGCTGAGTTATCTCACTGGCCACACCTAATATGTTTGATGTATTTCTGTCTGGGTGAGTATATGTGAAAGTGCCATCCACATTCATATACAGCTCTATGTACAGAGCTGTGTTTCTGTGTGTCTTATTTAAATGCCTAGGAATAGGATCACAGGGCAAGCAGTAAGCATAAGCATCATTGTTAGACATGACCTAGCTTGTTGCAAATGGCTGTGTCATTTTCAGCAACAAAATAAGAGTGTTCCAGGTGCTTGGTGTCCTTAAGATGGCTTTGTACTGTCAGGGTTTTAAAAGCCATCCTAAAGCTGTGGGGGTGGCTCAGTTAGTAAAGTACTTGCCATGCACGAGTAAGGACCTGAGTTCTTTGGGTCTCCAGCACCCTTGTATAAAGCCAGGCGTGTTACAGTGCATTTGTGATCCCAGTTGTATGGAGGCAGAATCAGAAGGCTTCCTGGGGCTTTCTGGCTTTCAGATCAGAAAGCTTCAGGTGCTGTGAGAGATCCTACCTCAGAAAATAAGATGGATAACAACTGAGGAAGACACCCGACATCAAACACTGACTTCTGTGTATACAGAAAAAAAAAACTCTAAAGGGTACATTATGCTAAGACATTGAGGTCTTTTTTATGTATTTTCTGCTATCTCTGTGGCTAGCCTCCAAAATAAATCCCAAATGATCCCAAGATATTGATGTTCATACCCCTATGTGTTTCCTTCCTAAATTGTAACTATCAGGACACCATAGAAAATTTCTGAAATTAAGTCATAAAACCATTACTGTTGTCTCTTTAATGTCTCTTAACTTGCTCATTTTGATGGAAACCAGCTGCCATGTTAGGAAGACATTCTCAAAACCCCATAGGGAGAGCCACAAGATGAAAAATTCAGGCCTCCTGACATCAGCCAATGCTGGCTTGTCCAGTCATGTGAGTGAATAGTTGGAAAACAAATCCTTAGTGCCAGCTTACATTTCAGCTGTAAATGTAGCCTTGGCCAACATCTTGTCTCTCCATCTTCAACCGGAAACTAAGACTACTCAACTTAGCTGTTTCTGAGTCCTGAGCTATAAATACTATTAGATAATAAGTGCTTACAGTTACAGTTATTCTGCACCACTAAACCTTATGGTTAGAATACTGTGCAATAATAGGAAAATAATCTCTTCTGAAAACTGTACAAATAAATCATTGTCAATGTGACTGGACTTACAATTACTATGGGAACAATCTTCTGTATGTGTCTATGAGGGTATCTTCAGGAAGATTTAACTGAGAATGGAAGACTTCCCTTGAGTATGCATAGTATTCTCCCATGTGGTGAACCCCTAAACTAAATAAAGAGAGGGCAAACTCTACACCAGCACATGCCTGTTTCCTGACAAGAGACAATGTGACCAGCTGCCTATGCACCTCCAACCAATACTGTCCCCATCACAATAGACTGTACCCTGGAATCATAAGGCAAAATAAACTTCCTCCCTTAAGCTTGTTTTGTCAATTATCTTTTAGGTCTCAAGAACTATTACCAGCTTTAGAGGCCACCAAGTGTGGACCTTTGCCTCATCTTTGTCTTTAAATCCCACCTTCTGTTTCCCCCAAGAAAGGAAAGCTTCACAATTCACTCTCCTTAGGATTAAGATACTTTATAAAAAAAATTAAGGTACTGGAGCTATGTGGAGCACCATTAGGGCAAGGTACTTCCCTCCAGAATCTGAGGTTTACCTCTAACCCTAGTGGAGACAGAACATTCTGATCTGCGATATCTTAGTTAGGGTTTCTATTTCTGTAAAGAGACACCATGACCAGAGCAACTCTTATAAGGGAAAACATTTAACTGGGACAGGTTTACAGTTCAGAGGTTTAGTCTGTTATCATCATGGCAGGAAGCATGGTGACATGCAGGCAGACATGGTGCTAGAGAGATAGCTAAATCTAGAAATGCAAGCAGCAGGAAGAGAAAGTGACACTGGATCTGCCTTGGGCTTCTGAAACCCCAGATTCCACCCCGCAGTGACATACTTCATCCAACAAGGCCCCATCTCCCAATAGTGCAACCCCCTATGAGCCTATGCAGGCCATTCTGATTTAAACCATCACATCCTCCAAAAATTAGAATGTTTGATATTATTATCTCCTCCCTTAACAGTTAATGCAAATGGGCCTATCAGTCACCTGTCCAGGGGACCATCCCATAGGAATTCTGATTCACCTTAAAACAGGCTAAGAATGTAGGGGTAATAATTACCTCCTTAATAAAGACAATGCACATGTACCTCCAAGGAGTTCCTTCCCCAGTACTACAGCTTGTGGGTCTTTACTGCTAAGCATGACCTTTTTTCTAAGTTCCAACTCAAAAGTCTAACTTTCCTTTGTTTTCTCTAGCTCTTGATCTTCTACTCTCATTGTTGTTATTGTTTATTTGCTTTGAACATGTAACCAAGCATCATCTGTGGTCAAGGTCGCCAGGACAGGGCTGAAGTGAAGCAATACAAACAAACATCTCACTATTTTTACTGCCAGGATGAAGGCATCAGACTTTGACCATTAAGTTATTAGTTGTAAGCTCTTCACAAATTTCCTATGGTGAGTTGAGGAAATTCCCTTCTGTTCCCAATTTACTGAGAACTCTTCCAGGACAAATAATTTTATTAAATTCCATTACTGAATATACTCACTGGATAGTATTCTGATTGTGTTTGGGGCTTTTGATGTGGTAACTTGCATTCATTGGGGTTTTTTGTGGTTGTTTTGTTTTAAACTCTGTACCCACCCACCTATTTTGAAACTCCTCCATAGCAGAAATTTACTTTCCATTTTTAGCCATATTTGGGAGGAAGTACAGTAAACCATAAACCATGTTCTGTTCTATTCCTTTGGCCAATGCTTCTCCTCTGACTTGCAAGATTTTTTTCCACTCACTTCCTGGGGAGTCTCTCTCCGTTTCAGAAGGAGTTTTACTTCCTTTTCCTCTTGTCTCATCTCTATAGGCCAAAATTTTGGACATAAGTGATCTTTTAATCCACTTTTACATTGCAAGAAGTCATATCAGGAAGGAAGAAATTGTCAGAGAGTGGATTAAAAAACAAACAAACCAGGAGTGGAGGAGAAGAGCTAGGGAGGCCAGGTAGAATATTTGCAGCCACAGTGACATTTTCTCCTAGCACAGTATAAGGGACAGCTTTCTGCAGCTGTGAGGAGATTCCAGTCACATTATTTTTATTATCATGGATGAGCCTCCTCCCACCCTTCCTGTTCTAGGGGCATTTCCAGAACACTGTAATCATTTCTTTTCTTTCTGTTAAACTGTGAATATAAAAAGAATCTCCTGTTCCTTCAAAAATCCTTTATAAAAATATGTAATTGAAAATAAGGCAAAATGTTACATTTATTTATTAAAAAATACTCTGCAGCATCTTACCTGGGACTCTTTGTTAAGCATAAGCAAGATGTAAAATAAAATCTATTTGTTATCTCTGAATATCAGTTGTTTTCAGTGTTCCAAATAATTTTATGTTATGTTGAGCCCTCTGCTACAAAACTACATTCGTCATGTCTTTCCTTGGGAAAGTGGCATTCAGTCAAGTGCTAAAATGACTGGTCACATAAGTACATTAATTTAGCATTGTTTTATACAACTAATTTCTTTTTTAATAGTGAAATATAACCCAAAATTTGTTTAAAAGTCATTTTGTAAATTTTCTCCTCATGATTGTCAAGAAGATCCCTTAAAGCACAGCAAGCTGGTTTTCATTAAAACTTAAAAAATAAAAAGCACCTTGGTCAAGCAAGCTCTGAGAATTAAAACAATATGCAAACCTAAACAGTACAACTTTGGCACAGAGGGACTTTCCTGTGGTCAAGCTGGTAGTGCTTAGGAAGTGTCCTGTCACCTATACTTTGGGGCTTTTGCCTTAGTTACAGTCTTCAGATGATTATTAAATTACCTGGATATAGAACTTCAAATTTCTAAGTAGCTCCTTTTAAAATGTTTGTTGTAGTGTGTGGACGTACTAAAGTGGATGCCTGGGAAAGCAGAACTTACCCAATGTTGGATCAGAGCTATTTCAACCTCCCAATCAGTGTCTCGAGTCAGTGGTAAAACTTTGGTGATTTCCATGATCCAAGATGAAAAACAAAGAATAAAGTCTTATACTGTAAGAGTGGGGATTTTTCTCTTGTTACAGAACTCAGCTAAGTCAAGTTCAGCTGGAATTTAGCAACGCTGAACATCAAGCATCAACTGTATGTGGGTTCCAACAGGGATTATAGGCCACAATGCATTATGAATCTCAATTTTATATTACTTACAATCAAAATTTTTGTGAGTCTTAACTCTACCTTGAAAGGTTCTGGAACCATCTGCCTGGAAAACCCTTCTTTGGTCCTCTGAGTATCTAAATTTTTGCGTGTTTTTCTAGTTTAGCCTTGTCAACATTAAGTAAATAATTTATCAGTCTGGGGAAGATGTAATAGTAGAAGAATAAACACCATAATACAGTTTACAGTGAGGACGCTTTTAAAGCATACAGCTGTGTGTAGGGCTCTTTCAGTGACCACTTATAAATCACCCCTAAAAACCAGTCAGAACAATCCACAAGCATTGGAGACAATAGGATATGTAGGAAGAACCCTACAGCAGAGAATTGCCTTGCCGTCTCTTGCCAAGCCACCTTGCTTAGCACACTCTAGAACAAATCTCCACTACACACAGCAGGCTAGTGTCTGAATGGTCTTTGTTCATATACTCATCTTTCTAAAGTATGTTGGCTATAATATCTGAGGGGATTGTAAAAACAGGGAGAACAAATAGACTTGAAAATACTCTTTGGAAATATCAAGTACAAATAGTTAAGTATGAAAGTGCCTCATGAGGCATAGAAGAAAAGTGTTAAGCATAGATGCATGTTAGTGGCCTATGAGATATGTCAGACATAAATGTTAGGCAGAGATGGGGATGGACAATGCAAAAGACATAAATAAATGCCCTACTAAATATTAATGAGACATGAGATACCAAAGGAAATGTTCCTAAGAAACTGAGTATTTGTTAGGTGTTAGATTGCTCTCACTGAGGGTGACATTTGTAGATAGAATCCCCAGCTTCTCAGAAAACAAACAGAGAGACTGCAGCCTGCTCCCATGTTTCTTCAAAACCCCCACAATCTATTGGTTCTGACACCTTCCACGTTTTTGAGTCCCTTGGTCACCTTCAGTTCTGTCTTTGTGATCATTAAAACAATGAGAACAGCTAAAAGAAAGAGGAAAAAATAAGTCACAGAAGCATTATGTGAGAGAACTCTCACAGTGTGGGCCTGCTAACCCTCCATCCTGTCTTAATCCACACTCTATATTCATCTTGATATCAGTCTTTTTTACGCTGGCTCAATGCACTTGAACAATTTTAGTTTACTCTCTTCATTGTTCTACTCTGTGACTTCAGGGATAGCTCACCTATCACTTGGAAGCTACCTTTCCATCAATGTCATTTCCCTGTGTTACACTTATGTTTTCCAAGCATCGACTCAGCCTTGTTGCCCTTGTGTAGAGTCAGTAGGTGTCTAGGGATTCCTGCAAGCCCCAGATACTACTTGCAAGTGCCATGCACTTGAGGCCTCTCAATCCCTTAAAACCCAAGCCATAAAGTACCTCTCCAGACAGAAGGCTTTCTTTTGAGGAACCCAACTTTTCTTCCTATTCCATCTTCTCTTACTCTTTTGATGCTCTTTGGTCATGAGCCTTCCATTTAAGTATCTTCTTTATTCATGATTATTTGGTCTCTCGCTTGCTCTCTCTCTCTCTCTCTCTCTCTCTCTCTCTCTCTCTCTCTCTCTCTCTCTCTCTCTTTCTCTCTCTCTCTCTCTCCCCATCTCTCTCTCTCTCTCTTGGCTTGTTTTATAGTTATAAAACTATTAATAGAATTACATTGTTAGCTCTATAATGAAGTAACACAACAAAAAGGAATAATTATCTTTGTTCTATATTTCAAACAATGTTTTATTAAATACAGGTAGTTTATCTGAAGGAAATGCATGAACTCAAAACAGGGGATCCTCAGAAAGCAAGTGATTCTGGAATACATAACTTTCTAAATAAACCTCAACTGAGAAAATATTTTTCCTTTGTTTGGAAAAAGAGAAAAATTGTAATCATATGTTAGCTGGTTTTATTTATTTATTTATTTATTTATTTCTAATGTTGTGGGTATGTAATACTGAGCACTAGACATAGAACAGCAGCTTTCAACCAGTGGGCCATGACCTTTGGTGGGTGGAACAACCTTCGCATAGGGGTCACATATCAGATATCCTGTGTATCAGATATCTATATTACAATTCATAACAACAGCAAAATTACAATTATGAAGTAGCAACAAAAATAATTTTATGGTCAGGGATCGTCACAACATTAGGAACTGTACTAAAGGGCCTCAGTATTAGGAAGCTTGAGAACCACTGGCTTAGAAATGCTCTGCTAGATCATCCTTTTGGTTCACACTTCCAACTCTACACTTAGCATGCCTATTCCCCCACATCACAGCCTTACCTGCCTCCCAGGAAGACTGCTCTAACCAAGGACACAGGTGAGTCCCTTGCCCCAATACTCATGCCATCTGGGACCCCAAAGAGCCCAGGATATATGGGATCTGTCCCACCCTGCCAGAGCCCCAGCACCTTTTTGATCCCACCTCCAATTGCACCAGGGCAGATCAGCTTACACACTCTCCCACCCCACAGCTCTGCCTGTCTCCTAGGAAGATTACTCTAACCAAGGATGCAGGGGACACACTCTAAACAAAGTCACAGGAAGCCTACTCCAACCAAAGACACAGCACTGACTGCTTCCCAGTAAGCTTGTTCTAACCCAGGACACATAGCTCCACATACCTTGGGGAAGGCCTGCCCCAATCCAAGACATCCAGGCCAGTTAACACTAGAGACAACTAGATGGCAAACGCAAGTACAAGAACATAATCAACAGAAGCTAATGCAATTTGGCATCCAGATCTTCTACTACATCAAGCCCTGGATACACTAACACACCTAAAAAGCAAGATTCTGACCTTAAATCCTATCTCGTAAAGATGATTGAAGGCTTCATGGAGGATACAAATAATTCCCTTAGAGATATACAGGAAAACAAACAGGAAGAAGCTCTTAAAGTGGAAGCAAGTGATTGCCTTAAGGAAATACAGGAAAATATAATCAAACACATGATGGAAATGAACAAAATGGTCCAAGACCTAAAAAATGAAATAGAAACAGTAAAGAATTACAAATGGAGGCAACATAGGGGATGGAAAGCCCAGGAAAGAGAACAGAAACTACAGAAGCAAGCCTCACCAACAAAATACAATAGATGGAAGAGAGAATCTTAAGTGTAGAAAATATCATAAAAGATAATGATACATTGGTTAAAGAAAAATGTATAAAAATATAAAAAGTTTCTAACCCAAAACATACAGGAAATTTGGGACACAATTAAAAGACCAAACCTAAGAATAACAGGAAGAAAAGAAGATGAAGATTCCAAGTTCAAAGGGCCAGAAAACATCTTCAACAAAATCACGGGAGAAAACTTCCCTAACCTAAAGAAAGACTGGACCACAAAAGAAAATCCTCCCACCAAATAATAATCAAAGCACTAAATGTACAGAACAAAGAAAGAATATTAAAAGCTGTAAGGAAATAAAATGCCAAGTAACATATAAAGGCAGACCTATCAGAATTACACCTGACTTCCCAACAGAAACTCTAAAAGTCAGAAGATCATGGACAAATGTCTTGCAGAACCTAAGATACCAGAGATGCCAGCTCAGACTACTATATCCAGCAAAACTCTCAATAATCATAGATGGAAAAACCAAGATAATCCATGATAAAACCAAAATTAAATGATACTTTTCTACTAATCCAGTCCTACAGGGGATACTAGAAGGAAAACTCCAACACAAGGAGGGTAACTATACCCAAGAAAGCACAAGAAATTAATCTCACAACAAACTCAAAAGAAGAGAAACATACATGTACGCGCACACACAGTACCACTTCTAACAACAAAATAACAGGAACTAAAAATCATTGGTCATTAATATCTCTCAATATCAATGGGCTCAGTTTCCCAATAAAAAGACAGAAGCTAACAGACTGGACCCATCATTCTGCTGCATACTAGAACACACCTCAGCAACAAAGATAGATGCTACCACAGACTAAAGGGTTGAAAAAATGGTTTTCAAGCAAACAGTCCCAAGAAACAAGTTGGAGTAACCATTATAATATCCAAGAAAGTAGACTTTCAATCAACCTTAGTCATCAGGGAAATGCAAACCAAAACAACCCTGAGATTCCACTTTACACTAATCAGAATAACTAAGATCAAAATCTCAAGCAACAAAGCACATGCTGGCAAGGTTGTAGAAAAAGGGAAAAATTCCTCCATTACCAGTGGGACTACAAACTTGTATAACCACTCTGGAAATCAATTTGGCAGTTCAGCAGAAAATTGGAAATAGTTCTACCTGAAAACCCAGCTATATCACTCCTTGGCATATACCCAAAAGATGCTCCAACATATTACAAGGACACATGCTCAATTATGTTCATAGCAGTCTTATTCATAATAGCCAGAAATTGGAAGCAACCCAGATTTCCCTCAACCAAAGAATGAATACAGAAAATGTGGTTCATTTACACAATGGAATATTATTTGGCTAATAAAAACAAGAATATCATGAATTTTGCAGGCAACTGGATGTAACTAGAAAATACCCTGAGGTAACCCAGACCCAGAAGAATATACATCACATGTACTCACTAAATGGCTATTAGCCAAAATGATACACCCCAAAACCCTAAGAAGTTAAATAAGAAGTAAGGGCCATATGAGGATGCTAAAATTCCACTTAGATGGAGGAACAAAATAATCACAGGAAACAGAAGGAGGGAGGGATCTTGGTGGAAAAGAGGAGTGGGAGGGGAAAAGGGGGACAGAATCAGGTGTCAGGGAGACAGAAGAGTGGCCTAAAGAATCAGTAGAATGAATGGAAATATGCAGCTGATGGCAGTGGGCAGTGGGGGGAATCTCTAGAATGTCCCAGAGACCTGGGATGGAGGAGGCTCCCAGGACTCAATGTGGGTGACCTTGTTCAAAATGTCTAACAATGGGGATATGGAACCTGGAGAGACCACCCCCAATAATCAGACTGGACCCCAGTGGAGGAATGGGGGTATTAACTCACCTACAAAATTTTCAATATAAAATTGCTTCTGTCTAAAAAGAAATTTGGGGACAAAAATGGAGCTGAGATTGAAGGAATGGATGACAAGCGACCTGCCCAACTTTGGATCTATCCCATGGGCAGTCACCAGTCCCTGACACTATTACTGATGCTATATTTTGCTTACAGGCAGGAGACTAGCATGGCTGTCCTCTGAGGAACTCTACCAGTAGATTACTGAGATAGATGCAGATACAGTCAAGCATTGGACTTAGGTCAGGGACCCTGTGGAAGAATTAGGGGAAGGAATGAAAGATCTGAAGGGAAGGGCAACCCCATAAGAAAACTAAGGGTATCAACTAACCAAGACCCTTGGGAGCTCTCAAAGACTGAGCCACCAACCAAAGAGCATACACAGGCCAGACAAGTCCCTAGGCACATATGTAGTAGAAGACTGTTTTGTCTGGCCTCAGTGGGAGAGGATGTACCTAATCCTATAGAGACTTGAAACCCCAGAGAAAGAGGATGGGGAGACACTCTCTCAGAGGAAAAGGGGAGTGGGAATGGGGGAAGAACTCTGTAAGGGAGGACCTGGGGGGTAACATTTGGGATGTTAATTAATTGAGTTATAAAAAAAGAAAAAAAATGTTCTCCTGATCTGAATAAGTGAAACTGCACATGGTACTTTCTGTGTACACAATTAAGTTAATTCTAACATGAAATAAACTTCAATTCTTGCCTCTTTACTGATAGCTTACTACTTTTATCATAAATAATTCTGTTCTGTTAGACCATGTATTCATCATGCAGATCCCTTCTCCATAAATATCATTTGTTTGTAGTTTCTTGATAATGGAAAAATTAGATAAAACAGAATAAATCAATTCATACATTAACTCTAGTAAGCATAAAAAAAGAGACATCACTTAATATCAAAACCATCTTAATATTTTATTGAATATAAAGTGACCATAAAAGTACTTAAGGTGCTGTTGGCACTTAGTACTATTCAAAGTAATCTTAAGATATATTTTTGGTGTTCATTGGAACTTCTTAAGAAATAAGTATTACATTACTAGTTGTATGATTACAAAACCCCTTAGTCTGTCTATGAGTCAGTTTCTTCATCACATAAAAATTAAAATAAAAAATAGTTCATATAGTGATTGAAATAGTTAACATTACAGATGCATTTAAGGTGCCTAGCCTAAACTTCTGGCACTTAAAAATTGGCCTTTCTTCATTTGGACCTTATTCAAGACTTTTTTGATATTTTTTTCTCTATCAGTTCAACCTTTAGAAAGTAATGATGTTCGGACTAAAGAGACGGTTCTGTAATTAATCATACATTTTCTTCAGAAAAACTACTTGTATCTAACAAATGATATTAACTGAAATATAGAACAAAGATAATTACTTGTTACTCTCATAGAGGATACAGGGTTTGTTCCCAGCACTCACATAGTGGTTCAAAATTATCTGTAACTCCAGTTCCAGGGAATTCTGTTCCTTCTTCTGAGCTCCCTGGACATTTCATGCATTTGGTGAATATACATTCATGCAGACAAAACACTCATACACATAAAATAAAATAAGTAAATGTAAAAATAAGTAATAATGTTAAAAACACCCACTACTTATAAAAACTCTAGACTACATGAGTATTTAAAATAATAAAACCTTAAATCAGATGTTACAAAAACTTTTTGCACCTCAGGCATTCTGCAATATACTTTATCTATATGATCTTTTTAATACTTTAAACAACCTCACAAGTATATAACATATAAAAGCTGAGTAATGAAGACTTAACATGAATAATTGTTTTTTCCTGGAAAAAAAATCTACAGAATAAAGTCAGATCATAATTCAATGAGTTCAAATTTGTCTATGAAGTCCCAATGTTAATAGTATGTTTTATGCCCTTTTGTCAAAACTTCTGAAAACATTTCTTCTTCCTAGAGTTAACTTTTTATTTCAATTAATATTAACAACACTAAGTTTTTATAGTAAAGAGGGATAACTGGGGCTCGCCTGCTAGGAGCTCTAGCACCAGTATGGACCTGACTCTCCACAGCTTTTCACCAAAGAAGACAGAGATGGAGACCTTAAGAAGCAACTCCCATCAGAAAGAACCAAGACAAGAGGTGCCTAATATAACAGTGGGGCCTCGGGTGCTATGCAAATCAAAAGTTTCTTCTGCAGTTAGTAAAAGGAAAAGCTCTGAAGGAATAATCATGAATGAATTTCTGGGTTGTGGAATCTTTAGGATGAGTCAAATTGATATGTGTGAAATATCAATCCTCCCTGGGGTGATTTTTCTGTTTTCCCCTCCTGGGTGACTGTTCTGATTTGTCCTGTCAGTGACCTACATACTCTCACACAACTGCAGCATTTCAATCATGGTAGTTAAGCATTTGAAGACAAATCTCTTTTTAATTTTCCTCAAAATCCAATTTCACCTCATTCCTCAAGGTAAAAATGAGTGTTGTAAAAAAGACTAAAGACTTATTGCAGGGCTGGGAAGGTGGTAAAAAGTGTTTTCTGTTTAAGTATAGGGTCCTGAGTTCAGATCCCCAATATTCATTATAATGAATGTCTGTGACCATAGAGCTGGGAAGTTAGATACAGGCAGATTCTGGAGGCTGAGTAGACAATCCATCTAGCCTTGGAATGGTGAGCTCTGGATTCAGTGAGAGACACTAGCTCAAGTCAAAAATAAACAGAAAACAGGTGGAGCAAATCTCGAGAAAGGCACCTGCCCTATACATGTGCATGAACAAATGAGCTCATCTGGGATTATGGACATTTATGTATAACAGGTATCACACACACACACACACACACACACACACACACACAGTCTAACTGGCAATATATCAGGATTTAAAAAAATAATTTGGCAACAACTGATCAATGAAAAAATAGAAATGTTTCTTGCATGAGTATTCTTTACCTAGTCAATGCTTCCTTTGTGCTTCTCAGTACAGTGCTGAAACCTTATCCATAGATTGTTCTATGGATGATTCTTTAGGCAGAAAGTGAAAAATCATAAACTATATATAACCAAATGAACATTTTCTCTCTCCTCCACTCTCCCTCTCTTTTCTATTTTGTCCCTCTCCCCCACCCCTCCCTCTTTCTCTCCTTCTGCTCTCTGTCTTGGAGAAGCCTCACTGTGTAGTTCAGACTATACTATAAGTTTTCCTTTTAGCTTGTCAACCAAAACTATATATACTCAATGACAAGACAAAATTGAATAAGGCGTTTGGTGCCTAGGAGCTTGACCCAATAATCTGATTATCCTATCTTCTGTCTAGCTATAATGTATTCATACATTTAAGAAATTTCTTATTATAACCAATTAATATTTTAGAGGTCTACCCATGTTCCTCTTTTCTTTTGCTGACTATGTAATAATTGATTCATCTTCACAAATGATAGATGTCCCTTTAACCTTCATAAAATCCTATCATTAATCATTTATTCCTTTGAACCAAACTATCATCTCAATATCCTTTGTTGGGGTGATAAGAGCACATTTGGTTTTATTGTTTATTCTTAGCTTATCAATGCAAATTCACTCATCAGATCTTTTTAGAAGGATATTCAGTTAACATAATGATATATCAGGAAAGAAAGAGCATGACTCTAAGAAAGAAATGTCTCAGTCTTCTCCCTGGGCTCTGAAGTCAGGACTGAAACAAAGCTGCTAAGCTTGCTGAAGAACTGCCAAAATATAGTGTCTTCTGTGGGTAGTGAAGATTAGGCAAGGCCCTGATCTCAAGTGACATTTCCATTTATCTATCTGGCTCTTTCCCAGGTCTTGATCTGGCTACTACTCACACTGCACTTGATGACAAGACATGAATCGAATAAGACACTCTTTGACCAGGAGCTTGGCCCAATATTCACTTTTCCTGAATTTCCCAGAGCTGCATACATAGGATATAAATAATAGAAGATTCTGGACTTGATTATTGCACAAAAGGATTATGAAATATTTTTAAGCTTCTGGAACACAGCACTCATACTCAAGCATGTACAAAGACCTTTAGTAGTCTTTCCTAGTAGAATCATGTATCAAATGTTTTTTCAGAATATGCTGAAACTTCCTAGAACAAGATGAGTCTGGATAAAAGACCAATAGCTTTTAAAATAAGTGTAAATATAAATCAGGAAAGAAACCAGTCTGCAAATACAAAATTGTATTACTCACCAAACATAGCATTGAGATAAACTAAAGAAAAGGAGGACAGAAAAGAGGAAAGGGAAAAAGACTCTTATATACCTTTTACTTTAAGGTTCTGTCGGGGAATTGTCTTTTGTTTTCTTTCCTTTGTTTCAAAATTAAGACTAAAATAGAAACTCAGTGACTAAATATCACTGTCTTAATAATAGATTTAAAATACTAAGTTTTGAATTTTTCAATAGAACATAAAACTTAGGGAAGATAAGGTGCAAGGTAAGTCAGAATTTGAACCTTGATAAACTATCAAAATTTGGATTGATTTAAACAAATTATGAAAATTCTGAATTTAAATGGAAGCTGCCTTTAAAAGACATCCTATCTCTCTATCACATAAAGTCATCCAAAGATCTCTCACATCTCAATACTAACCTGATGATTCAAGCAATGCTTTGTAATAAAAGTTGATATTGGATACTTGAAACTTTCAAGAACAAAGTTCTCCAAGATGAACTTTTGTTAAAAGTGAAATAAAGACTTGACAGTTCTTTGCATTGAAGTTTTATTATATACAAGCAGCCCTGTATTCCAGAATAATTTCTGTAACAATAAATTATAAGGTATAATGTAACATATATGTAAATTATGCCATTCATATAATTATAAAAATGAGCTAAATTTAACTTCATCAAACTTCTGTGTTCTTTTATTTATTTGTTATATTCTGAAGCCCATATATATATATATATGTATATATATATAGTTATATATATATTAGTTATATATATATAGTTATATATTATATATTAGTTATATATAAATATATATATATATTTATATATAACTAATGTGATATAAGGTCACACTACACAACACATGGTTAGTAACAGCTACTGCTGCACACTGCTGTGCTCTTCCGCAGTGTGAGGACACCCTGCCCTATGAACCCTTCCCTTTGGCTGACTTTAGTGTATGTCCTATTACTGTAATAAAACTGCAATAATATAGTGCTCTCTTGAATGCTTCTAACATACCTGAGTAGTAGCTAACATCCACAACTTTATAGACATTGGTCAGAAGTTGGGGTACCTAGGGTCTCATGAATTTTTAGCCCATGTTTGAAGTGAGAATAGTGTATATAGCATGCTGTACCATTTATTGATGAAATTTAACCTAATTATATCAAAATCTATTGTGCTCCCCTCGCCCCACTGTCATCCATGGAAATGATGACAAAAGAAACAACGTTCTTCTCAAAGGCATGAAAAAGGAGGTTCTAGAGCCAAATATAAGCCATGGCTTAGGAACATAGACACAGGTTTCCTCAGATGCCAAGTTCCAGTAAGGCAGCAATGTCATGAGTTTTATAATGACTAAACAGAAAAGTTCATAAATACTTTTCAATCATATGAGTGGTTATATCAGCCAGACAGGTTATAACAAAATCAACAAAAGCTCAGTTATAGGCCTTAGATGTATCTAACAGCTTCTAAGGCCTTTGGTTGATAGAAACAGGGAATCTGTTCATATATTGCAAATGATTTACCTAATAGGTCACAAAACATCTTAGGTCGTATATGGAGAAAGGTAATAAATGTCTTTGAATGACACACAAAAAATAATGAGACAATTTGACTATGGACTTGCAACATTCCAACCTCTTCCTATCACTGAAGATCTTCTAATCAGTAAATCAGCCTTTGTAGAAATGGCATCTTTCCAGAGATTTCTGTTCACAGAAATTCCATACCCATAAATGACCTCCTTTATTTCAAGTCTCAAGAAAGAAATCAAAGATCTCAGAAAATGGAAAGATCTCCCATGCTCATGACTGGCAGAATAAATATAGTAAAAACGGTCACCCTACCAAAGGCAATCTACAGATTCAATGCAATCCCCATCAAAATCCCAACACAATTTTTCAAAGACATGGAAAGAACAATTCTCAAATTCATCTGGAAAGGCAAAAAATCCTTATAAAGAAAACAATTCTTTTTGTTCTTTTTATTAAATATTTGCATTATTTACATTTCAAATGTTAACCTCTTTCCACGTTATCCCACCAAAAACCCCCATCACCTCCCCCTCCCCATTCTCACCCCCTCCCCAATTTCTTGAATTGCATTCCTTTATTCTGGGGAATCAAGCCTTCACAAGACCAATGGCCTCTCCTCTCATTGATGTCTGAAATGGTCATCTTCTGCTACATATGTAGCTGGAGCCATGGGACCCTCCATGTGTACTCTTTGGTTGGTGGTTTAGTCCCTGGGAGCTCTGGGAGTACTGGTTGGTACGTATTATTGTTCTTCCTGTGGAGCTGCAGACCTCTTAAGCTCCTTGGGTCCTTTCTCAAGCTGCTCCATTGGGGACCCTATTCTCATTCTATTGGTTGACTGTGAGCCATGGGTGTTTTGATTCACTTTCCAATAAGGAACAAAGTATTGACACTTTGATCTTCCTTAATCTTGAGCTTCATGTGGTCTGTGAGTTGTATCTTGGGTATTCCGAGCTTTTGGGCTAATAGTCACTTATCAGTGATTGCATACCATGTGTGTTCTTTTGCTATTGGGTCATCTCACTCAGGATGATATTTTCTAGCTCCATACATTTGCCTAAGAATTTCATAAATTCATTCTTTTTAATAGCTGAGTAGTACTCCATTGTGTAAAAGTACCACATTTTCTGTATGCATTCCTCTGTTAGGGAACATCTGGGTTCTTTCCAGCTTCTGGCTACTATAAGTAAGACTGCTATGAACATAGTGGAGCATGTGTCCTTATTAAATGTTGGAGCATCTTCGGGGTATATGCCCTGGAGTGGTATAGCTGGGTCCTCAAGTAGTGCTATGTCCAATAATCTGAGGAACTGCCAACCTGATTTCCAGAGTGGTTTTACCAGCTTGCAATCCCACCAGGAATGGAAGAGTGTTCCTCTTTCTCTCAGGCATTTGCTGTCCCTTGAGTTTTTGATCCTGGCCATTCTGACTGGTGTGAGGTGAAATCTCAGTGTTGTTTTGATTTGCATTTCCATGATGATTAAGGATGTTGAACATTTCCTTAGGTGTTTCTCAGCCATTCAGTATTCCTCAGTTGAGAATTCTTTGTTTAGTTCTGTACCCCATTTTTAATAGGGTTAATTGGTCCTCTGGAGTCTAACTTCTTGAGTTCTTTATATATATTGGATATTAGCCCACTATCAGATGTACGATTGGTAAAGATCTTTTCCCAATCTTTTGGTTGCCATTTTGTCCTATTGACAGTGTCCTTTGACTTACAGAAGCTTTGCAATTTTATGAGGTCCCATTTGTCAATTCTTGATCTTAGAGAATAAGCTATTGGTGTTCTATTCAGGAAAATTTCCCCTGTGCCCATGTGCTCCAGATTCTTCCCCAATTTCTCTTCTATTAGATTCAGTGTATCTGGTTTTATGTGAAGGTCCTTTATCTATTTGGGCTTGGGCTTTGTACTGGGAGATAAGAATGTATCAATTTGCATCCTTCTACATGTTGACTGTCAGTTGACACAGCACCATTTGTGGAAAATGCTGTCTTTTTTCCACTGGATGGTTTTAGCTCCTTTGTCAAAGGTCAAGTGTCCATAGGTATGTAGGTACATTTCTGGGTCTTCAATTCTATTCCATTGATCTTCCTGCCTGTCTCTATAACAATACCATACAGTTTTTATCATTATTGCTCTGCAGTAGACCTTGAGATCAAGGATGGTGATTCCCCCAGAAGATCTTTTATTGTTGAGACTAATTTTCACTATCCTGGGTGTTCTGATATTTCAGATAAATTTGGAAATTGCTCTTTCTAACTCTATGAAGAATTGAGTTGGAATTTTGATGGGGATTGCACTGAATTTATAGATTTCTTTAGGCAAGATGGACATTTTTATCATATTAACCCTGCCAATCCATGAGCATGGGAGGTCATTGCATCTTCTGAGATCTTCTTCAATTTCTTTCTTCAGAGACTTAAAGTTCTTGTCATACAGATCTTTTGCTTGCTTGGTTAGAGTCACACCAAAGTATTTTATATTATTTGTGACTATTGTGAAGGGTTTCATTTCCCTAATTTCTTTCTCAGCCTGTTTATCCTTTGAATATAGAAAGGCTACTGATTTGTTTGAATGAATTTTATGTCCAGCCACTTTGCTAAAGTTGTTTATCAGGTTTAGAAGCTCTCTGGTGGAATTTTTGGGGTCACATAAGTATACTATAATATCATCTGCAAATGGTGATACATTGACTTCTTCCTTTCCAATTTGAATCCCTTTGACTTCCTTTTGTTGTCTAATTGCTCTGGCTAGGACTTTGAGAACTATATTGAACAGGTAGGGAGAGAGTGGACAGCCTTGTCTAGTCCCTGATTTTAGTGGGATTGCTTCAAGTTTCTCCCCATTTAGTTTGATGTTGGCTACTGGTTTGCTGTATATTGCTTCTACTATGTTTAGGTATGGGCCTTGAATTGCTGATCTTTCCATGACTTTAACATGAAGAGATGTTGGATTTTGTCAAATGCTTTCTCAGCATCTAATGAAATGATCATGCAGGTTTTTTTTCGTTGAGTTGGTCCTTTGAGAAAATCAACAAGATAGATAAGCCCTTAGCCAGACTAACCAGAGGGCACAGAGATAGTATCCAAATTAATAAAATCAGAAACGAAAAGGGAGAGATAACAACAGAAACTGAGGAAATTCAAAAAATCATCAGATCCTACTACAAAAACCTGTATTCAACACAACTAGAAAATCTTGAGAAAATGGACAATTTCCTTGACAGATACCAAGTACCAAAATTAAATCAGGATCAAATAGACCATCTAAACCGTCCTATAAGCCCTGAAGAAATAGAAGTTGTCATTGGAAGTCTTCCAACCAAAAAAAGCACAGGTCCAGATGGTTTTAGTGCAGAATTCTATCAGACCTTCAAAGAAGACCTAACACCAATACTCTTCAAACTGTTCCACAAAATAGAAACAGAAGACACACTACCCAACTCGTTCTATGAGTTTGTTTATATAGAGGATTACATTGATGTGTTTCCGAATATTGAACCATCCCTGCATCCCTGGGATGAAGCCTACTTGATCATGGTTGATGATCATTTTGATGGGTTCTTGGATTCGGTTGGCAAGAATTTTATTGAGCATTTTTGCATCGATATGCATAAGAGAAATTGGTCTAAAGTTCTCTTTCTTTGTTGGGTCTTTGTGGGATTTAGGTATCAGAATAATTGTAGCTTCATAAAACAAATTGGGTAGTGTTCCAACTGTTTCTATTTTGTGGAATAGTTTGAAGAGTACTGGTATTAGGTCTTCTTTGAAGGTCTGATAGAATTCTGCATTGAGCCCATCTGAACCTGGGCTTTTTTTGGTTGGGAGACTATTAATGACTGCTTCTATTTCTTTAGGGATTATGGGATTGTTTAGATCATTTATCTGATCCTGATTTAATTTTGGTACCTGGTATCTGTCTAGAAAATTGTCCATTTTCTCAAGATTTTCCATTTTTGTTGAGTATAGGCTTTTGTAGTAGAATCTGATGATTTTTTGGATGTCCTCAGTATCTGTTGTTATGTCTCCCTTTTCATTTCTAATTTTGCTGATTTGTCTCTGTGCCCTCTGGTTAACTTGGCTAAGGATTTATCTATCTTTTTTTTTTTTCAAAGAAGCAGCTCCTGGTTTAGTTGATTCTTTATATAGTTCTTTTTGTTTCTACTTGGGTGATTTTATCCCTGAGTTTCATTATTTCCTGCATTCTACTCCTCTTCGGTGTATTTGCTTCTTTTTGTTTTAGAGCCTTCAGCTGTGCTGTTAAGCTGTTAGTGTATGCTCTTTCCAGTTTCTTTTTGGAGGCATTCAGAGCTATGAGTTTTCCTCTTAGCACTGCTTTCATTGTGTCCCATAAGTTTGGGTATGCTGTGCCTTCAATTTCATTAAATTCTAAAAAGTCTTTAATTTCTTTCCTTACTTCTTCCTTAACCAACTTATCATTGAGTAGAAGGTTGTTCAGTTTCCATGTGTATGTGGGCTTTCTGTTGTTTTTGTTCTTATTGAAGACCAGCCTTAGTCCATGGCGATCTGATAGGGTACTTGGAAGTATTTCAGTCTTCTTATATTGCTGAGGTCTGTTTTGTGACCCAGTATATGGTCACTTTTGGAGGAGGTACTGTGAAGTGCTGAGAAAAAGGTATATTCTTTTGCTTTAGGAAAAAATGTTCTATAGATATTCTGTAAATCCATTTGGTTCATAACTTCTGTTAGTTTCACTGTTTCTCTATTTAGTTTGTGTTTTCCTGATCTGTCCATTAATAAGACTGTGGTGTTGAAGTCTCCCACTATTATTGTGTGGGGTGCAATGTGTACTTTGAGCTTTAGTAAAGTTTCTATTGTGAATGTGGGTGCCCTTGTATTTTGAGCATATATGGTCAGAATTGAGAGTTCATCTTGGAAGATTTTTCCTTTCATGAGTATGAAGTGTCCTTCATTATCTTTTTTGATTACTATAGATCAAAAGTCAATTTTATTTGATATTAGAGTGGCTACACCAACTTGTTTCTTGGGACCATTTTCTTGAAAATTTGTTATCCAGTCTTTTAGTCTAAGGTAGTGTCTGTCTTTGTGCCTGAGGTGAATTTCCTATATGCAGCAAAATGTTGGGTCCTGCTTATGTATCCAGTCTGTTAGTCTATTTTTATTGGAGAATGGAGTCCATTGATAGTAAGAGATATTAAGGAGAAGTGATTGTTTCTTCCTGTTACTTTTGTTATTAAGTGGAGTTATGTTTGTGTGTCTCTCTTTTCGTTTTGTTAAAAGACGATTAATTTCTTGCTTTTTCTAGTGTGTAGTTTCCCTCCTTTCGTTGGTGTTTTCCATTCATTATCCTTTGGAGGGCTGGATTTGTGGAAAGATATTGTGTAAATTAGTTTTTGTCGTAGAATACCTTGGTTTCTCCATCTATGATAATTGGGAGTTTTGCTGGGTATAGTACCCTGGGTTGGCATTTGTTCCCTTTAGGTCTGTATGACATCTGCCCATGATCTTCTGGCTTTCATAATCTCTGGTGAGAAGTCTGGTATAATTCTGATAGCTCATCCTTTATATTTTACTTGACATTTTCCCTTACTGCTTTTAATATTCTTTCTTTGTTGAGTCCATTTGGTGTTTTAATTATTATGTGATTGGAGGAATTTCTTTTCTGGTCCAAACTATTTGGAGTTATGTAGGCTTCTTGTATGTTCATGAAAATCTCTTTCTTTAGGTTAGTGAAGTTTTCTTCTATAATTTTGTTGAAGATATTTACTGGACTTTTAAGGTATAAATCTTCACTCTCTTGTATATCTATAATCCTTATGTTTGGTCTTCTCATTGTGTCCTGGATTTCCTAGATGTTCTGGGTTAGGAGCTTTTTTCATTTTTCATTTCCTTTGACTGTTGTTTCAATGCTTTCTATGGTATCTTCAGCATCTGAGATTCTCTCTTCTATCTCTTGTATTCTGTTGTTGATACTTGTATCCATGATTCCTGACTTCTTTCCTAGGTTTTCTATGTCCCAAGTTGTTTCCCTTTGTGATATCTTTATTGTTTCTACCTCCATTTTTAGATCCTGGATGCAATTCTTTCACCTGTTTTGTTGTGCTTTCTTAAGGGCTTGTCCCTGTTTACTTGTGTTCTCCTGTATTTATTTTTTTTCTATATTTTTTATTTACATTCCGAATGATTTCCCCTTTCCCAATTCCTCCCTCCCCGAAAGTGCCAAAAACACTCTTCCCTCCCCCTGATTCCCATTCAACCCCCTCTTGCTTCTCTGTTCTGGTATTCCCCTATATCCAGTCTTTCCAGGACCAGGGGTCTCTCCTTCCATCTTCTTGGAAATCAATTGATATGGGAATTGTGTCTTGGGTATTCCAAGTTTCTGGGTTAATATCCCCTTATCAGTGACTGCATACCATGTGTGTTCTTTTGTGATTGGATTACCTCACTAAGGATGATATTTTCTAGTTCTGACCATTTGCCTAAGAATTTCGTGAACTCATTGTTTTTAATTGCAGAGTAGTATTCCATTGTGTAAATATACCACACCTTATGTATCTATTCCTCTGTTGAGGGACATCTGGGTTCTTTCCAGCTTCTGGCTATTATAAATAAGGCTGCTATAAACATAGTGGAGCATGTGTCCTTATTGCATGATGGGGAAGCCTCTGGGTATATGCCCAGGAGTGGTATAACAGGATCCTCTGGGAGTGTCATGCCCAGTTTTCTAAGGAACCGCCAGACTGCTTTCCAGAGTGGTTGTACCAGCTTGCAATCCCACCAGCAGTGGAGGAGTGTTCCTCTTTCTCCATATCCTCGCCAACACCTGCTGTCTCCTGTGTTTTTGATCTTAGCCATTCTGACTGGTGTGAGGTGGAATCTCAGGGTTATTTTGATTTGCATTTCCCTAATGACTAAGGATGATGAACATCTCTTTAGGTGCTTCTCAGTCATTAGATATTCTTCAGATGAGAACACTTTGTTTATCTCTGTACCCCATTTTTAATATGGTTACACGGCTCTCTGGAGTTTAACTTCTTGAGTTCTTTGTATATATTGGATATTAGCCCTCTGTTGGATGTAGGGTTGGTAAAGTTCTTTTCCCAGTTTGTTGGTTGCCGCTTTGTCCTTTTTACAGTGTCCTTTGCCTTACAGAAACTGCAATTTTATGAGGTCCCATTTGTCAATTCTTGATCTTAGAGCATAAGCTATTGGTGTTCTGTTCAGGAAATTTTCCCCTGTGCCCATATGTTCAAGGCTCTTCCCTAGTTTCTTTTCTATTAGTTTCAGTGTGTCTGGTTTTATGTGGAGGTCCTTGATCCACTTGGAATTGAGCTTAGTACAAGGAGATAAGCATGGATCGATTTGCATTCTTCTGCATGCTGACCTCCAGTTGAACCAGCACCATTTGTTGAAAAGGCTATCTTTTTTCCACTGAATGGTTTTAGCTCCTTTGTCAAAGATCAAGTGACGAGAGGAGTGTGGGTTCATTTCTGGATCTTCAATTCTATTCCATTGATCTACCTGCCTGTCACTGTACCAATTCCATGCAGTTTTTAACACTATTGCTCTGTAGTACAGCTTGAGGTCAGGGATACTGATTCCCCCAGAGGTTCTTTTACTCTTGAGAATAGTTTTAGCTATCCTGGGTTTTCTGTTATTCCAGATGAATTTTTGAATTGCTCTTTCTAACTCTATGAAGAATTGAGTTGGGATTTTGATGGGGATTGCATTAAATCTGTAGATTGCTTTTGGCAAGATGGTCATTTTCACTATATTAATCCTGCCAATCCATGAGCATGGCAGATTTTTCCATCTTCTGAGGTCTTCTTCAATTTCTTTCTTCAGAGACTTGAAGTTCCTGTCATACAGATCTTTCACTTGTTTGGTTAGAGTCACACCAAGATACTTTATATGGTTTGTGGCTATCGTGAAGGGTATCATTTCTCTTACTTCTTTCTCAGCCTGCTTATCCTTCGAGTATAGGAAGGCTACTGGCTTGCTTGAGTTGACTTTATATCCGGCCACTTTGCTGAAGTTGTTTATCAGCTGTAGGAGTTCTCTGGTGAAGTTCTTTGGATCACTTAAGTATACTATCATATCGTCTGCAAATAGTGATAGTTTGACTTCTTACTTTCCGATTTGTGTCCCTTTGACCTCTTTTTGTTGTCTAATTGGTCTAGCTAGAACTTCAAGTACTACATTGAAAAGATATGGAGAGAGAGGGCAGCCTTGTCTAGTCCCTGATTTTAGTGGGATTGCTTCAAATTTCTCTCCATTTAGATTGATGCTGGCTACCGGTTTGCTGTAAATTGCTTTTACTATGTTGAGATATGGGCCTTGAGTTCCTGATCTTTCCAAGACTTTTAGCATGAAAGGATGCTGAATTATGTCAAATGCTTTTTCAGCATCTAATGAAATGACCATGTGGTTTTTTTCTTTGAGATTTTTTTATGTAGTGGATTACATTGATGGACTTCCTTATATTGAACCATCCCTGCATCCCTAGGATGAAGCCTACTTGATTGTGGTGAATGATCATTTTGATGTGTTCTTGAATTCGGTAGGCAAGAATTTTATTGAGTATTTTTGCATCAATATTCATAAGAGAAATTGGTCTGAGATTCTCTTTCTTTGTCGGATCTTCGTGTGATTTTGGTATCAGTGTAATTGTGGCTTCAAAGAACGAATTGGGTAGTGTTCCTTCTGTTTCTATTTTGTGGAACAGTTTGAAGAGTATTGGTGTTAGGTCTTCTTTGAAGGTCTGATAGAATTCTGCACTAAAACCATCTGGACCTGTGCTTTTTTTGGTTGGAAGACTTCCAATGACCACTTCTATTTCTTCAGGGGTTATAGGACAGTTTAGATGGTCTATTTGATCCTGATTTAATTTTGGTATTTGGTATCTGTCTAGGAATTTGTCCATTTCCTCAAGATTTTCTAGTTGTGTTGAATACAGGCTTTTGTAGTAGGATCTGATGATTTTTTGAATTTCCTCAGTTTTTGTTGTTATATCTCACTTTTTGTTTCTGATTTTGTTAATTTGGATACTGTCTCTGTGCCCTCTGGCTAGTCTGGCTAAGGACTTATCTATCTTGTTGATTTTCTCAAAGAACCAACTCCTCGTTTTGTTGATTCTTTGTATGGTTTTATTTGTTTCTACTTGATTGATTTCAGCCCTGAGTTTGATGATTTCCTGCCTTCTACTCCTCTTGGGTGTATTTGCTTCTTTTTGTTCCAGGGCTTTCAGGTGTGCCATTAAGCTGCTAATGTATGCACTCTCCTGTTTCTTTTTGGAGGCACTCAGGGCTATGAATGTTCCTCTTAGCACTGCTTTCATTGTGTCCCATAAATTAGGGTATGTTGTGCCTTCATTTTCATTAAATTTTAAAAAGTCTTTGATTTCTTTCTTTATTTCTTCCTTGACCAAGGTATCATTGAGTAGAGCATTGTTCAGCTTCCACATGTATGTGGGCTTTCTGTTGTTTTTGTTGCTATTGAAGACCACCCTTATTCCATAGTGATCTGATAGGAGACATGGGATTAGTTCGATCTTCTTATATATGTTGAGGTCTTTTTGTGACCAATTATATGGTCGATTTTGGAGAAGGTACCATGAGGTGCTGAGAAGAAGGTATATTCTTTTGCTTTAGTATGAAATGTTATATATATATATGTATGTATATGTATGTTAGTTCCATTTGGTCCAAGGCATCAATTAGTTTCCCTGTGTCCCTGTTTAGTTTCTGCTTTCCTGAATGATCCATTTCAGAGAGTGGTGTGTTGAAGTCACCCACTATTATTGTGTGAGGTGCAATGTGTGCTTTGAGTTTTAGTAAAGCTACTTTTACGAATGAGGGTGTCCTTGCATTTGGAGCATAGATATTCAGAATTGAGAGTTCTTGGTGGAATTTTCCTTTGACCAGTATGTAGTGTCTTTCTGTGTCTTTTTTTTATGACTTTAGCCTGAAAGTCAATTTTATCTGATATTAGGATGGCTCTCCTGTATTTCTTTAAGTGAGTTATTTATGTTCTTCTTGAAGCTCTCTATCAGCATCATAAGCTGTGATTTTAAATCCAAATCTTGCTTTTCTGGTGTGTTGGAGTATCCAGGACTTGCTGTTGTGGGAGAATTGGGTTCAGATTTTGCCATGTTGCCTTGATTTCTCTTGGTAACGTTCCTATGTTTGCCTTTTGCCATCTGGTTATCTCTGGTGTTAGTTGGTCCTGCTGTCTATGCTGGTGCTTGTCCCTCCTGTTGACCTGCAGCCTGTCTCAGCACCCCTGGGTGACCGGCTCGCCCCTGGCACAGACTGCTGTGGCACTGTCCAGCTCCTGGGTGCAGGTGGAGCCTGGACTGCCTCTGCCCCAGCTGCTCTGCTGCTCCTGGTCCCTGTCTCCTGGCTGTAACTGCCTGCTCAGTCACCTGAGAGTTGGCAGTGGCCTGACCTCCAAAGCCAGGAGTCAACTTACTCCCTGCAGAGCTATACTTCCCTGGCAGGATCCGTGCACAGAGAACCATGGAGAAGCCCAGCCCCTGGGTGCAGGTGAAGCCCAGATTGACCCAGATGTTCTGCCGCTCTTGGTCCCTGCCTCCTGGCTGTAAGTGTCAGCTCTGTCACTGGAGAAAAGATGGTGATGGCCTGACCTCCAAACACAAGAACAATTCTTAAGAATAAAACATTTGGGGGAATCACCATCCCTGACCTCAAGCTTTACTACAGAGCAATAGTGATAAAAACTACATGGTATTGGTACATAAACATTGGTACACATACATTGATCAATGGAATAGAATTGAAGACCTAGAAATAAAACCACACACTTACAGACACTTGATCTTTAACAAAGATACCAAAATACACAATGGAAAAAAGAAAGCATCTTCAACATATGGTGCTGGTCTAACTGGCTGTCTGTATGTAGAAAAATGAAAATAGACCTATATTTGTCACCTTGCATGAAGTTCAAGTCCAAGTGTATCAAGGACCTCAACATAAAAACAGATACACTGAATCTAATAGAAGAGGAAGTGGGAAAGTGCCTTGAACACATTGGCACAAGAGGAAATTTCCTAACAAGAACTCCAATGGCTCATGCTCTAAGATCAAGAATTGATAAATGGGACCTCATGAAACTGGAAAGCTTCTGTAAGGCAAAGGACATAGTAAATAAGACAAATTGGCAACCTACAGATTGGGAAAAAATTTTCATTAACCCCACATCTGATAGAGGGTTAATATCCAAAATATATAAAGAACTCAAGAAGCTAACCATCAAAAAACCAAACAACCCAATCAAAAAATTGGATCTAGAACTAAATGGAGAATTCACAACAGAGGAATCTCGAATGGTTGAGAAGCACCTAAAGAAATGTTCAAAGTCCTTAGTGACCAGAGAAATGCAAATCAAAATGACCCTGAGATTCCACCTTAAACCAATTAGAATGGCTAAGATCAAAGCCTCAATTGACAACACATATTGGCAAGTATGTAGAGAAAAAGGAACATTCCTCTATTGCTGCTGGAATTGCAAACTGGTACAACCACTCTGGAAATCCATCTGGAGGTTCCTCAGAAAATTGAAAATAGATCTATCTGGAGACCCAGCAATACCATTCTTAGGAATATACCCAAAAGATGCTCCACCATGCCACAGGGGCATGTGTTCCACTATGTTCATAGCAGCCTTATTTGTGATAGCCAGAAGCTGGAAATAACACAGATGTCCCATGACAGAAGAATATATACAGAAAATATGATTCATTTACACAATGGAATACTACTCAGCTATTAAGAACGAGGACATCCTGAGTTTTGCAAGCAAATGTATGGAACTAGAAAATATCATCCTGAGTGAGGTAATTCAAACCCTAAAGGATATGCATGGTAATACTTACTAATAAGAGGATATTAGCCAGAGAGAGAGAGAGAGAGAGAGAGAGAGAGAGAGAGAGAGAGGGAAGAGAAGAGAGAAGAAAAGAAAGAAAGAAAGAAAGAAAGAAAGAAACAAAGAAACAAAGAAACAAAGAAAGAAACAAAGAAAGAGGGAAAAGTACAGAATACCCAAGATACAGTCCACAGAACTCAGAAAGGTCAACAAGTTGAAGGGCCCACGTGAGGACTCCTTAGTCCCAATCGGGAGGGAGAAGAAAGCAATCATGAGTGGGGAGGGAGGGAGATATCTGGGAAGGAAAGTGGACAGGGGAGAGAGGTGGGGAAAAGGGGAACCTGATCTGGTATTGGGTGAGGGAAAAGGACTGAAGCCCTGAGGGCCAGCAGAAAGAATGGAAACAGGCAACCTTGGGAGGTAGGATGTTGGGGAGACCCTCCAAAATGCACCAGAGACCTGGGAGGTGAGAGATTCTCAGGACTCAAAGGGAGGGACCTTAGATTAAATGCCCAACAGTAGGGAGAGGGAACTTATAGTGCCCACCTCCTGCAGGAAGACAGGGCATCAAATGAGGGAGGGTGTTGCCATCCCACAGCCAAAACTCTAACCTATATTTGTTCCTGCCTGAAAGAACTGCAGGGATGGGAATAGAGAGGAGCCTGAGGAAAAGAAGGTTCAGTGACAGGTCCAAAGTGGGATCTAGCTCAAGGGGAGGTCCCAAGGCCTGACAATATTACTGAGGCTATGGAGCACTCACAAAAAGAGACCTATCATGACCATACTCCAGAAGATCCAACATGCAGCTGAAAGGTTCAGATGCATATATTTGCACTCAACCAATGGACAGAAGCTGCTGACCCCTGTTGTTGAATTAGGGAAAGACTGGGAGAAGCTGAGAGAGGAAGGCAACCCTGTAGGAGGACCAGCAGTCTCAATTAACCTGGATTCCCAAGATCTCCTAACACTGGACCACCAACCAGGTGGCATACACCAGCTGATATGAGACCCCCAACACATATACAGCAGAGGACTGCCAGGTCTGGGCTGAGTCAGAGAAGATGCACCTAACCCTCAAGAGACTGGAGGCCCCAGGGAGTTTAGAGTTCTGGTTGGGTGGGGGGTGGGAGGTGGGGCCATTCTCGTGGAGACAGGGGGTTGGGGAGGAGGTATGAGATGTGGAAAAGTTGGAGGGTAGACCAGAGGCAGGGAATAAAATCTGGAGTATGAAAATAAATAAATAAATAAATAAATAAATAAATAAATAAGACAAAAAACAAAAAACCAATATATATCTACCAATCCAGTCCTACAAAGGATACTAGAAGCAAAACTCCAATATAAGAAAGGTACCTATACCAAAGATAAAACAAGATATTAATTATCTCACAACAAACCCAAAAGGAGAGAATCACACACATATAATGCCACCTACAAAAAGAGACATAACAGGAACTTACAATCATTTATCTTTAATATCTCTTGATACTGAGTCACCAATCAGGTAGCACACACGAGCTGGTAAGAGATCCTTGACACACACATAGCAGAGGACTGCCTCGTCTGGTCTCAGTGAGAGAAGATGTACCTAACCCTCCAGAGACTTGAGGCCCCAGGGAGTGGGGAGGTCTCATGGGGTGGGGTGGGTAGGAGGTGGGAAGGTGGGGACTTCCTCTTGGACACAGGGGAGGAAGAATGGGATAAGGAATTGTTGGAGGGCAGACTAGGAGGTAGATAACAACTGGACTGTAAATAATAATAATCATTGATGATAATAATAATAATAATAATTTTTTAAAAGTTTAAAAATAGTCTCTGAAACCTGCATTAAATGTCATGTATGGATCTTGAGTGTGAAAAGTAGTTTTATACTGATAAAAAAAAAAGGCACCATGTCAAATCTGCCTGAAGCTATGTAAGAGTTTTCTTATCAAGGACTTTAGTGTTCTCAAAAAACACTTTAACTGCAGGAAAAGATATCCTGGCATTTGTGCCAGTGTTATCAAAAAAGCTTATGCTCCTGATTTCATTTTTTTTGAAATGAAATTTTAAATGAGATAAGTTCTGAAATTGGAAATGTCTTTGATATGGGATCAAGGAACTATTCATCAGAAATGTTAGCACAACACATAATTCCCTAAGCCCAACCAAAATGTAATGTCGAAAGCCTTGTTTTCTCCTTGCCAAAAATGATAACCTATGATATTCACGTAAATGGACTGAACAACTAAAATGTCCTCTTATCTAATTTTTATGCTATTTCCGTGCCTGGTAACTTTGGTTACAAGAGCTTGAAAAATAAGGAACTGAAAAGAAGAGTCATAGACACTTCACAGAGCAATTTACCACTGCATGCTGCTTCATTTCTCAGGAGACAAATGGCTTACAGTGCTGAGAAGCAAGCCATCATGAAGGTAATTTACAAACCACTGTCTCACAGAGGGATAGTGTGGAAGACTGACTAATGCATGGACCATCAGCCTTCTGAATTTCCCATTAGCCAGCTCTCTTTGCTATTCTCCCTGCTTGTTCTTATTCAGGGAGTGAATTCAAAGGAAAAGGCAGGTGCTCTCATAACTTTTTTCTGTATGGATTTCTCTTTAAACAGCAGGAACTGCTCTCTCTCTCTCTCTCTCTCTCTCTCTCTCTCTCTCTCTCTCCTCTCTCTCTCTCTGCCCCCCCTCTCCCCTCTCTCTCCATTTTTCTCTCCCTCTCTCTTTCTTACTCTTTCATGTGCACGCACGTGCAGCAGAACACTGCAGAATAATGATTTAAATGCTTAGTATTGGGACATAGTTATCTCCTCTTAGTACAAGGAATTTTAGCATGTCCTAAATAATCAAGTTTCCATGCTTAGTTGTGTATCTAAGCCTGTATTCCTATGTATTTGTTCTGTCTGTTCACTGAAATTCCATCTTTTTCTGCAAATAGGCTGAAACACATTAAAGTAAGAATATGTCAATAAGATTATATTACAATGTGAAGAAAGAGGACCCAAACAGATAGACATACAAATAAAAAATACATACCAAATCTGTGGATTGAAAAAAGAAAATCATGGAATCCATTTCATGGGGCTCTTAGCTTCAGGTAGAGTAAAAGGGGTATGTATGATCACTCAGTTTTTGTTTTTGTAGAAGCATGTCATAGATCATATGCTCTAGGAATAAGTGTATAGGCAGAGTTCATGTTGGGGGTGTTTCCTGATTAGGTTTCTTGGGTTTACCACCTGTGGTGACATGGCCAACCAAGTGGTCAGAAAGGAGAGAGGCAGTGAGAACAGGAAACAAAGGCTTCTCTATGGATGGAGCTAAAGTTGGGATTGGCTTTGTCAAGTTTTGTTTTGTTTTGTTTGTTTTTTTAAGTTGGTTAACACAAACTTTTATTCTCCCACCCCAGACTCAGATTTGTCATCATGACTGTTCCTGAAAGTAGAATGGTGTTGGGTCACGTTGGTTTCAGCAGAACACAAGAGTAGGTAGAAGGGAGGTTTAATTACAAGTAGCAGGCAGTATGTATGTGATTTCGTTTTGGCTGTGATAGATTTCGGTAGATCCCCTAGTGCCTACTGCAGAACAGAAAATAAGCTACTCTATGAAAGCAAAATTATTTCAAAACAGGATGAAAATAAATTATTTTTCATTATTTGGTATTAAAAATGAATAATAGAATGGAAACAAATTCTCACAAATCCCACAGAAAACATAGATAACATATTTCATGGAGATGGTTTCTACAGGACCTTTGATAAGAGCACAACATTATAGCACTTGTACATAAGAGTGAGTCTGTAATGAGGTAGTCAAAACCAGGCCTGGGAACCAGGCTACTGCACATTCAGGTAAAATCACTCAGTTGCTCATTCCTTAGTTTAAAAAAAGAGAAAAAAAAAGCCACCATGCTTTATATAGGAAATGTGACAAAATGAGAAAAGATGCTAGAGATCATGTGTTTTGAAAAAAACACATGTGACTACAGGTGAAATCATGACTTTGTTGAGTACCAGAGATTCACCTCTCAAATCTCATCACGATTTTTAACTGGGAGCTGACAGAAGGTTAAGGACATGAGACGCAACTCCTTGAGAAGGACTGAAAAGATATCAGAAGTCCTTCTTGGTGTGGGTGGTCCCTTGAAGAGAAATGAAGCAGCAGGTCCTACACTTGAAGGGAACAGTGGATATCAAGAAAGCTGCTGTAGACGACATTTATGCATACCGCTATATCACTGACTTTGCACTTGAATATAAGACCCTTTTCCTGGCAACATCACACACTTTAAACACAGAACTGTTTTGAGGAACTGATATGGAATTGAACTAGAAGTCTCCTCTGTATGGACTAGCTGTCATAGTATCAGACTGTAATCTGCCATAGGAGAAAAGAAGTCAATAATTCTACCCCTTTGTAAAACCTGTGAGCCAGGACAATAATCAGCCTACAAGATATCCCCAGTGGTGAGTTATATAATTGTACTTAGGGCCCACTAGATAGGTGTGAATCCATGCCTGGTACTATAAATAGTCAACTATCTGTAGCAAAAGAGGAGGCCCTAGAAGAGATTTCCTAAATTCAGTTTCTAACTATATTATAAGTACTTATCCTTTTACCCATATATAAAGTATAGCTCTCATACCTCACCAAAGAAGTTTTTTTGAAGCAACTGAGGCTACTACAGAGATGCGCAACAGGTCGAAATGCTAAGACTAAGTAACCATGGTGAGCTCACTATCAACTGGTACAAATACAACATAATCCCTATACCTAAGATTGAAGGAGCATCATAGAAGAGGAGGCAGAAAAATTATAAGCCAGAGAACAAAGAAACCAGCTAGACATGACATGAGTGGTGTCTCATGGAATCTTACTTAATAAGATAGTTGTCTAAATAAAACCAGCTAAATGATAATACCAGTCGACCTGCCAATGTGAATGGGAGGCATTTCACAAGACCCTATTCCTAGGTGAAGAATTCCAGGCAATCAATGGGAGATGGAGATAAACTTTTCTTTAGGAATGAGCCCCTAATTATGTTATCTAATCCCCAGTGGTCAGCTGTGTACACATGAGTAGCACTAAATGGGGTCAGCAGACTGTATGTATGTAAAAATAATAATTAAAAAGAGTTATTGAATTTGAGGAGTAGGAAGAGCATAATAAGAGTTAGAGTGGGGAGAGGGACAAGTAGAAATGATGTAAATATAGTATCTTGCATGAAATTCTTAAAACATGAAATATTTAATTAAATGACAATCACTGAGGGGTACTTTGAAAGACAGCAAGGGGTGATCAGACAGAAAAGCTCATTAAGAATGTAGGTTTTGTCTTAAAAGTAATAGTAAAATCATTCAAATATATTATAAAGAGGGTGTTGCTAGGGAGCTACTAATGGTAAGATCCATCTAGAGACCATGTTAGAATTCTATGGCTGCTGTGAAAGAAATTGCCACATATGAGTTGACTTAAACCATTTAAATTTATTATCTTATCATTTCTTTATGCCGGGTATGGTGGTACACTCCTAAAATCCCATTCTTGAAAAGAAGATTCATGCATTATATTGCTCAAAAGTTCTTAATGGTCTAAACTCCAGTTCTAGGAGGAGCATTTCTCTCTGCAGGCTCTAGTATATAGTCTACTCTCCTGTGCTCTCTTGTTGCAAAAAGCTACTCATATTTTTGGCTCATGGCCTACTGCCATCTTCAAAGCCAGTGATTGCTGCAAGTCGTATTCATGTCTATCATACTAATATTTCTGCGTGCCTTATCCACACAGCACCACCTGGTCAGATAAAAGAGGATGCTTTCTTCAAGACCAGCTGATAATCAGCCTTAATTCACCTATGCCATATGTGTTTGACATTGTTGCTGTGACAATACAAAAGAACAAGGGAGAAAGAATTTATTTTAGCTCACATTCAGAGGTTTTAGTTTATAGCTAAGTGGCATTATTGTTTTGGGGTCATAATGAGGCAGAAAGTCAAAGCAGAAGCAAAGTTGCTTACCTCATAGCATCCAGGAAGCAGAAAGACACAGGGCAATAAGTATTTCCTGAGAACATGGCCTCAGTGGCCTACCCAAAGCTTTCACCAACTCACAAACAGTACCTCCAGCTGGGAACTGTAAAAGTACATAATTGCTTATCACCTAACATTCACAGATTCTTGAGATTAGAACACAGACTTGTTTGGGAACTCTGACCACAGAAAGAAAAAGAGTACAGGCAAGAACTCCAAGAAGAGAAGCTACTTCTGTTGCTAGGGCTGAATATGAAAGGGGAAATCAAGATGACAGGGTCATAATTGTCCTAGGGGAGCTCTATGCAAAGAGAAACAGAGGAACATGAATTTATTCAGTCATGCATATTTTTATATATGTATTCAGATATTTTGAAATCAGATGTTATGGTTTCAGGGAGTGGATTACTTACCAGTTGTGTTGCCTTTGCTTTCCTGAAGATTTATTAAAGATAATTATGTATGTCAACAATGACTTTGTCTATAAATATTCATTTTCTTATGCATTCTAATATAACAGATACTACATAGAAAGATACTCCTTTTCGATGAAGAATTGTTGAGGATATATCCTGTGTTCTGTGTTGGAAGGGTACTAGGTGGCTGCCCCTGAATAGCTGAATATTAATTACAGTTTTGATATGAGCTCATACCTCTATATGGAAGCTAGGAGTTACTAATGTAACAAATAATATCCTCAATTTGCCACAGCTGAGCTCTTCATTTTTCCAACAGCTCTGTAATTCTGGATATTGAACAAGAGTAATAGGAAGGTTTTAGAGAAGAAATCCCTTTGGTATTTACCTAAGGAGCTCCATGCGAGACTAAACTTTTGAGAATTTTTATCTTAGAGAACTGTTTTATATCCTATAAGATCAATTTGTTTTTAAGTAGAGTCTGTTTTATTAGACATTTTCAAATCCCCTTTTAGCATAAGACCAGATGAAAACTCCCCATAACTATAAAACAATCCTCTCAAGGAGGCTATCTGCCATGTCAAGCATCTTCCTAGTTATTGAATGCTTGGGGTTAGTGCTGCCTGACTTTGTCATGAGCCATCAAAGTAGACTGGACATGTTTCCAATATGTCTTTGTCTGTGACTTAAATAAATCATTCAATTACAAATTAAGAAGTATATTCAGCATTCTAAGAAAAAGTTATAACTACTGCTACTTCAACTAGAATTATTTTTGTATCTCTCTTATTTTTAAAGTAGTTCCTTAAGAAAAATACCTACTCTGGAAAGGCAGTAAATGGATTGAGGATGTAGATCCATATTAGAACATAGAATTACATGCTTGCCTAGCATGTGCCTAGCTTGCCTAGCCTTTGGTTCAAACCCTATACTTTAATTGCAGCTATGGGACTGAACACAGGGTTCCCAATGAAGGAGTTAGAGAAAGGACTGAAGAAGCTGAAGGGGTTTGCAACCCCATAGGAAGAACAACAATATCAATCAACCAGACACGCCAGAGCTCCCAGGGACTAAACCACCACCAACCAAAGAGCAAACCATGGCTCCAATGGCATAAATAGCAGAGGATGGCCTTGTCAGGCATCAGTGGGAGGAGAGGCCCTTGGTCCTGTGAAAGCTTGATGTCCCAGTGCAGGGGAATGCCAGGGTGGGGAGGCAGGAGTGAGTGAGTGAGTGAGTGAGTGAGTGAGTGAGTGAGTGAGTGGGTGGGTGGGTGGAACACCCTCATAGAATCAGGGGGAGGGGGTATGGGAGAGGGAGTTTCCAGAGGGAAAACCGGGAAAGGGGATAACATTAGAAACGTAAATAAATAAAATATCCAATAAAAAAAAATTAAAGCAATAAATTTCAGAAAGGCAACTCTCAAGTCCTGAGGGTTTCAGCTGCCAAACTCAGAGACAGACTCAGGATGAAAGTTCAGAAAGCCTTCACTCCCACGCAGTTGGCTGCCTTGCATGGACTTTATGCTTTTCTGGGAAGACTTTCTCAAGGAGTTGTTTATGAAAAATTACGTACCCTAACTCTGAATTTTATTTAAAATATCAGGTATAGAATCTAACCTGAATAAAATGATGACACTTATTTATACTACACAGGTAAAACTGGAAAAAGGAAGAAGAAATGATCTCAACCCCATAATCGTGTATGAAATTCTCAAGAATTAAAAACTTAAATCTACACCAAGATTCAGCTATACCACTCTTGGGCATATACCAAAAGGAAGTGCAATCATACCACAAAAACACTTTTTCCTTACTTAGATTGGGAAAATTTTACTTCAATGATTTTGTTCGTTCAAAACATTTTCTGAGACTTTGAGCTTAGTTTCTTCACCATCCTTATTAGTACCTAATTAGTGTTATTCACATATTTTGTCTTTTTATCGTGACTCAGATTTCTTGGTTATTTTGTGTCAACAGTATTTTGGTTTAACATTTTCTTTGACGTGTGTATCCATTTCTTCTAGTGTTTATCTTCAATGCCTGAGATTTCCTTCCATCTCTTATATTCTGTTGATGAAGCTTGCCTCTGTAGTTAAAATTCAAATTTATAAATTTTCTGTTTCCAAAAGTTGCCTCAGTTTGGATTTTCTTTACTGATTCTATTTCCAGAAGGGCATTGAGCAGCTTTACTCATTTCCTTCTACTATTTCTTTGTTCTTTCCTGAATTTCTTTATGGGATTTATTCATTTCCCTCTACTCTTTGTGTTTTCCTGAATTGCTTCAAGGGGTTTATTCACTTCCTTTTTAAGAACCTCTACCATCTTCATATAGGCTGTTTTAGGGTCTTTTTCTTGTGCTTCAGCTGTACTGGAATATTCAAGGCCTGCTGTGATAGAATTACTGGTCTCTGTTGGTCTCTCTTATTGATTGTGACTTATGTTGGCATCTAGGCATATGGTATTGGGATGATTATAATCTCTGTTTTCTCTTTTTTGGGTGGGAGATTTGTTCCTTGGATTCTGTTTCCTGTCTGAATTTTAGGAAAGTGTGAAGGTTGTGTATTGCTCTGTCAGAAATTTTCTATGGACCTGGTAGGTGTGGCCACTGAGAGCTCAAGGTAAAATGTGTTTCTGGGAACTGTAAGCTGACACTTTAAGAACTGGGACAAGATAGAATCTGATGGAGTTGACAGGAGACAGGGGCAGAGTGTTCAATCAGAATCTGCTTATTTAGTCTCCTTGGAATAGACTTAGACAGTGAAGAGAGGTCAACCTAGAGGGTCTGCTTTACAGACTAGAAATTGGAGGAGCAAGAGAGGGGAAGATCTACAGTCAGCCCTCCTGCTTTCTCGGCAGGAGTGGCCTGTGGGTTAGCAGAGGGTGCCTGTCAAGATAGAGCAACAAATTTCATGCCTTTGTTTTTAATAGCTGAATAATTTTCTATTCTGTAAATATGCCACATTTTATTTATCTATTCTTTGGTTGAGGGACATCTAGGTTGTTTCCAGGTTCTGGCTATTATGAATAAAGCTGCTATGAACATAGTTAAGCAAATGTCCTTGCTGTACAGTAGGGCATCTTTTGGGTATATGCCCAGGAACAGTTTAGCTGAGACATGGGGTAAGACTATTCCCAATTATCTGAGAAACTGACAAATTGATTTCCAAAGTGGTTATACCACTCACACCAGCAATGGAAGAGTGCTTCCCTTGTTCCACATCCTCACTTGAGTTTTTGATCTTAGCCATTTTCACAGGTGTTAAGATAGAATCTCAGAGTAGTTTTGATTTGCATTTCACTGATGACTAAGGACATCAGCATTTCTTTAAATACTTCTCGGCCTTTGGGGATTCCTTTGATGATAATTCTATGCTTAGTTAGTTATGTACCCCGTTTTTTTTCTATTCATCTTTATTTTTCTATATTTTCTTTATTTACATTTCAAATGTTATCCCCTTTCCTGGTTTCCCTTCCAAAAAAACCCTATCCCCTCCTCCTTCTCCCTGCTCACCAACCCACCTACTGCCTCTTCCCTGTCCTGGCATTCCCCTACACTAGGGCATAGAGCCTTTACAGGGCCTTACCTCCCACTGATGTCCTACAAGGCCATCCTCTATTACATATGCAGCTGGAGCCATGGGTCCCTCCATGTGTACTCTTTGGTTGGTGGTTTAGTCTCTGGGAGCTCAGGGTGGTTCATATTGTTGTTCCTCCTATGGGGCTGCAAACACCTTCAGCTCCTTCAGTCCTTTTTCTAGCTCCTCCATTGGAGACCCTGTGCTCAGGGTCCTCAATGGTTGGCTGTGAGCATCAACCTCTGTATTTGTCAGGCTCTGAGCAGAGCATCTTGGGAGACAACTATATCAGGCTCCTGTCAGCATGCACTTGTTGGCATCCACATTAGTGTCTGGGATTGGTAACTGTATATGGGATGGATCCCCAGGTGGGGCAGGCTCTGAATGGCCTTTCCTTCAGTCTCTGATCCACACTTTGTCTCTGTATCTCCTCCCATGGGTATTTTGTTCCCCTTTCTAAGAAGGACCAAAATATCCACACTTTGTTCTTCCTTCCTCTTCAGTTTCATATGAATTGTAACGTGGGTATTTGGAGCTTCTGGGCTAATATCCACTTATTCCCTTATATCCACTTATAAATATCCACTTATCACTTATCAGTGAGTGCATATCATATGTGTTATTTTGTGATTGGGTTGCCTCACTCAGGGTGATATTTTCTAGTTCCATCCATTTGCCTAAGAATTTCATGAATTCATTGTTTTTAATAGCTGCGTAGTACCCCACTGTGTAAATGTACCACGTTTTCTGTATCCATTCCTCTGTTGAGGGGCATCTGGGTTCTTTCCAGCTTCTGGCTATTATAAATAAGCCTGCTATGAACATAATGGAGCATGTGTCCTTATTACATGTTGGAGCATCTTCTGATGCTCTGAGTATATGCCCAGGAGTGGTATAGCTGTGACCTCAGGTAGTACTGTGTTCAATTTTCTAAGGAACTACCAAACTGATTTCCAGAGTGGTTTTACCAGCTTGCAATCCCACCAGCCATGAAGGAGTGTTCCTCTTTCTACACATCATTGTCACCTTGCCAGCACCTGCTGCCACCTGAGTTTTTGATCTTAGCCATTCTGACTGGTGTGAGGTGAAAACTCAGGATTGGTTTGATTTGCATTTCCCTGATGACTAAGGATATTGAACATTTCTTTAGGTGCTTCTCAGCCATTCGTTATTCCTCAGTTGAGAATTCTTTGTTTAGTTTTGTACCCCATTTTTAATAGGGTTATTTGGTTCTCTGGAGTCTAACTTCTTGAGTTCTTTGTATATACTGGATATTAGCCCTCTATCAGATGTAGGGTTGGTAAAGATATTTTCTCAATCTGTTGGTTGCTGTTTTGTCCTATTGACAGTGTCCTTTGCTTTACAGAAGCTTTGCAATTTTATGAGGTCCCATTGTCAATTCTTGATCTTAGAGCATAAGCTATTGATGATCTGTTCAGGAAAGTTTCCCCTGTGCTCATGTGTTCAAGGTTCTTCCCTAGTTTCCTTTCTATTAGTTTCAGTATATCTAGTTTTATGTGTAGGTCCTTGATCCACTTGGACTTGAGCTTTGTAGAAGGAGATAAGAATGGGTCAATTTGCATTCTTCTACATGCTGACCTCCAGTTGAACTTCTGTACCCCATTTTTAAATTGGGTTATTTGGTTTGTTTGTGTCTAATTACTTGAGTTCTTTATATATTTTAGATATTAGCCCTCTGTTGTATGTAGGGTTGATGAAGATCTTAGGCAAATAGATGTAACTTGAGAAAATCATCCTGAGTAACGTAACCCAGACCCAGAGAGACACAATGATATGTACTCACTTATATGTGGACATTAGCCATAAAGTACAGGACAACCATTCTGAAGATCCAAAGAAACTAAGTAATAAGGACGCCCCAAGGGAGGGTGTTTGAATGTCACTGAGAAGGTGAAATAAAGTAGATATCAGAGGTTGATAGAGGAAGGGAGCTGGGTGGGAGAGGAGGTGGGGAGGGGAACTGTGATGAGGATCAGGTATAAGGAGGGAGGTGGGAGAGGGATGGGAGAAAGAACAGAAATTGGTTGAGGGGTATCTCTGGGACAAGGGAGAGACCTGGGCCAGTGGAGGCTGCCAGGCTCCCAGGAACTATGAGGGTGACCCTAGCTGAGACTCCTACCAGCTAGGGCTATGGAGACTGAAGTGGCTATCTCCTGTAGCCAAGCAGACTTTCAGTAGAGGGAGGGGGACACTAACCTACCCACAAAACCTTCGACTGAAAATTGTTCTTGCCTACAAGATGGAGCAGAAATTGAGGGAACAGCCAACCAATGAGTCAGCCAAATTGGTAACCCATCTCCAGATCTAACCTGTAACACTGTTAATGGTACTCCACTATCCTGCCTAGCATAACTGTCTCCTGAACCAAAGAGCATGCAGTGGCTGAAATTAGGCCCCGCTACATATTTGTAGCAGATATGCAGCTTGGACTTCATGTGATTCCCCTGACAATTGGAATGAGAACTGTCTCTAACTCTGTTGCTTGCATTTGGATACTTTTCCCTAGCTGGACTTTCTTGTCTGGCTTCAGTGGAAAAGTATATGCTTAGTCCTGATACGACTTGATATGCCATGGCAGGTTGGTACACATGGTGGGGAGGGGCTTCCCCTTCTCTGAGGACAAGGGGAGGAGATTATGTCTTTTTCTCCTTGAACCACCTCAAGCTAATAGTTTATCCCAAGGCTACTTGTTTTAAATAATGGACCTTTCATTTTGTTAATGGTCCAATATGGCAGTCATTGTTTCCAAGACAAAGTACAAACCCCATATTTATATGAAGGATTATATAATTTAGAAAAACCTACTCCAAAAATTTTGTTGAATCCCTAAAGAAATATATTCACATCCTTTATCCAATTATTAACAGTTAATAGTAAGCAATAATGTTTTAAAAATGAAACAAAACAAATATTTTTAAAACATATATTTTACCTACACAAGAACTCTCAAGATAAACTTTATTTTATAGTCACCCAAAATATAAACTACTTTCTAAATGATTAACATTTATAGAGTTTATTCACTATATTGGATATATTTGCTAGATATATTGCCAGACAGTTATAAGACTCATATTAGTCTGTAAATCGTGGAACACTTATTGATACTATTAAGGCTACTGAGTAGATAAAGTCAGGCTTTCATTGAAAAAAATATAAGAGGTCTGTGAGACTGAATCCTAAAACCTTAACCATTCTGGCTTTGTAGTGCCCTTAGCTTCTTTATAGAAACATCTGAGAACTTATATTCATCAATAAGTTCTCATGTTATCAGGAGAATGTGGCATTGATCTTGGCCTTGTATGTATGGCTCAATCATTCCTAATACTATCTTTGGGGCTCACACTGTTTTCAATGTGATTTTTCCAAAGCAATTGCTCTTTTGGTAATAAATGGAAAGTACTGTCATTGCTTTGCTGAATAAACTGCCTGAAAGTCATGTTTATATTATTTGTTTCTTTGTTTGGAGCAGAAAAGCAAGTGACAGCAACATGTTGGTTCTCTCCTTCTACCATGTGCGCACTGGGAATTGAATCTGGATGTTAGACTTAGTGCAGAGTGCCTCACCCACAGTGCCCTCTCCTTAGTCACCTTCTTCCCATTTTGTTTTCATTATATCTCACAATTAGTTTCCTCCACGGAATTTTCATCAAAGTGGGAGGTATGAAATTGGCTACTCAAATAGAATACAAAGATAAGGGACACTGTAACGCCTAGATCAAAGTGCTATCCCAGCCAGAGGACAGGGACATGGGAAAATCTGTGTGTGCTGTTTGTGATGCTCACATACATTTTTCCTTTGTTTATGGTAAGTCTAGTAGGGTTTGTTCAGCTTTCCAGAATTCTGGGGGAAAATCAAATGAATGAGATTGTATTTACTGTTCCCTGTTGTTTTCTCACTTCCTCCCTGGCTTGTGTCAATGTGTTCTATAATCCTGGTGTTGTTAAATGACCTGCAAAGGAAAACTTCAATTAACCCAATTCAGTTATTTTCAGATCTGTCCAAACAAGAGAAGCTTAACTGTATTTATTTTTCCTTTTATTGAAAATAGATATTTTTTCTCACAGGATATATTGCAATTATTATTTCTCCTACCTCTGCTCCTCCCAGTTCCTCTCCACCCCCTCTCCCATACAAATTCACTCCCCTTATGTCTCACATTGGAAAAGAGACTTCAAAGGGATAATAATAATATATATCAATGTAAAGCATACTAAAAAAAACAAATACTATTCCATCAGAACTGGACAAAATAAACAAACAAAACAAACAAAAAACAAGAAGAAAAATATGCCAAAACAAAGCACAAGGAACAGAGACCCCAACTAGTTTGCACACCCAAGAATTCCATAAAAACACTATACTGGAAGTCATAACATATATATGTAAAGGACCTGGTGTAGACCTATGGAGGCCCTGGGCATGTTGCCTCAGCTTCTGTGAGTTCACATGTACATCCATAATGCTGATTGAGAGGGCCTTCTTCTCTGGTGCCATGCATCATCTCTGTCTCTTACACTTTCTGCCTTCTCTCCCACCAGGTTCTCTGACCCCTGAGGGGAAAGATTTGATGGAAACATACTGTTTAGGACTAAGTGTTCCAAAATATCCCTCTCCCTCTCCCTCTCTCTCTCCCTCTCCACCTCCCCCTCTCCCTCCCCCTCCCCGTCCTTCCCTCCCCCCTCTCTCTCTCTGCTTAATGTCTGGTTGTGTGTCTCTGCATTTGTTCCCATCTGCTGCAGAAGGAAGCTTTTCTGATGATGGCTCAACAAGGCACTGATCTATGAGTATGACAGAATGTCATTAGGAGTCAATTTATGGCTGAGGATTTTTGTTTGTTTGCTTTTAGAATAGTGTTTAGTTTTACCACAGGTCACTGAACTGGCTATCTAGTCTCAGATTCTTGGTCATCCAAGCAGTGTAGGGCATAGAAGGGTTCCATCTCATGGAGTAGGCCTTAAATCAAATCTTATAGTGACTGGTTACACCCACAAGCTTTATGCCACCATTGCCCTAGTATATCTTACAGGTACTATATCATTGCATACCAAAGGGTTTACAGTTGAGTTGGTATTTGTTTCTCCAGGTAGCATACAGAATACCTTCCTGTATCCAAGACACTATAACATTGGGGAAAAGGGTCTACAGCTTGACTTTTCTATGGTCAGTGATTTGTGTGGGTGCTGTCTTCAATGATTAGCTTTTGCCTTAAGTTTGTAGAGAACAACCTATGTCTTGGCAACAGCCTGGGGATGCCCATAATGTCCCTTTGGCCAAAAACTCAATTAGATTTAACTCAGTACTAAGAAATGGAAGCTTCATATGGTGGCAAGGGATAAGTAGTTGGGGTTCCATCAACCCTAGTATTTGGATATGTCATGTAGATCACTGTTATATGTGTATATATTTAGGAAGCTTCTATTGTATTTCTATACTCTCTCTCAAATGCTCCTTAATTTTAGCCATCTCCTCACATATTCCCTTCAAATCCCTCCTCTTCTCCCTCTCCACTTGGTCCTCCTATTGCAGCACCCTCATCCATCTCTCCATTTAATATGATGTTGGCTAGAAGTTTCCTGTAAACTATATTTATTTGGTTGAGGAATGCCCCTTGTAATCCTAATCTCTCCAGGACTTTTATCATGAAGTAATACTGGATTTTGTCAAAGGCCTCTTCTGCATCTATTGAGATGAATCTTTGCATTTCTAGGATGAAACCTAAATGATCATGGTAGATGTTCTTTTTTTTTACATGTTTTCAGATTTGGTACTCAAGTATTTTATTGAGAATTTTTACATCTATTTTCACAAGGAAAATTGGTCTGTAATTCTCTTTTCTTTGCTGGGTCTTTATGTGGTTTGGGTGAATCTTTGTGAGCAAAAGATGGCAGAGAAGGAACTGGTTCACCAAGAATCAATGCAATCTCTTTATGAAGCAAGCTCCAGAGATTATTTCTCCAAGTCCAGTAGCAGCAATGGATTTAGAAATCATCTTTAAAGACCCCTAAACTCTAAACTTACACAAATTTAAATATTTCCAGTTTTCTTGTTAAATGGAAATCATCATAAATAGTAATTTGCAAACATAAGTCATATATTCTAAGACATGCAATAGCTTCCATTTCAATAGAAAGGGAGTCACTAACTGAGCAGCTACAGAAGACAGAAAGGTCTTTAGACTTGATAAGTAATAGCTTACTCAGGTAAGACCCAGTGAAGAGGATAACTAGTTTTTCCCAAAGAATAGTTTAATGATTGGTCAGGAAAAACAAAGATTCTGCCAGTACTAGACTTTGTTTTTATGTCTGATTTTCTATCTGTTTGTATATGTAACCATTCAATTTTATAATTATATATCTCATTAATGTGATATAAAAATTATAGAAAGAAACAAAACAGGATGTGACCAAGTCCCTATGTGCCAGACACTATATCAATGACATCTCACTTGATTTTCATAACAAGAAAGTAATGTCCATCTTTTGTCCACCATGGTAAAATGTATTCTAAGACGATATGGATTCATCACTCATCTTCTGTCCACTGGAACATTTTGCTCTCTATCATTTCCTTTTTCATAAAGAATGGTGAAGGGTTATCCCTTCATCTTGTAGAGATATACACCATGGGTTTTCTTTCTAAGTGGGTGAGAAATACATCTCAGTGATTCAGGAATATTAGGAAGTACTTTAAAGGAAGTAAGAAAGGGCCCAATCCACTGTAAAACTTTCTTGATGTTCTAAATATTTCCAGAATACTGGGGATTCCACAACCAGTCATCTGAGCCCAGATACCAAAGAATTTATATATGACAGAGGATTCCCTGGCTATCACCTTTATTTCCCCCAACTCAGCACCAGGAAACACAAGGCCATTGTGGAAGGACAGCCAATATATATTTCTCCAACAGGCGCGCACACGCGCGCGCGCGCGCACACACACTGTCATAGTTAGCTTCAGGTGTCAATCTAACACAAATCTAGAGTCACGTAGGAAGAGAGAACTTCAACTGAACAATTATCCAGAGCAGGTTAGCCTGTGCTCATGTCTGTGAGGAATTTTCTTAACTGATAAGTTAGATAGAAAGGCCAAGCCCATTGTGAGCAGTGCTATCCCTGGACAGGTAGGCTCAGAATGTAAATGGTGTTCCTTCTTGAATTCTGCTTCAAGCTCCTGCTTTAAGTTCCTACCTTGGCTTCTCTCAATAATGGACTATATAACCTTTCAGCCAAATAAACCCTTTTCTTCTCTAAATTATCTTTGGTCACAGTATAAGCACAGCAAAAGAGAAATGAACTAGAGCATCCACCATGAAGAATGAAGATATTTTACCTCTTATTGGGGATAAATTTAGCAGTGATGTGTGCAGTTTTAAAAGATGATTCTACCTCCTTTGCCCGGAACCTTGGGTGAGCTACCAGCTCTTCCCAGCTCCCTTTCGTTCCATCGGGCTCAGCTCTGAGATCAGCCCACAGCCCTAACCCAAGACCCTTGAATTCGTAGATAAAAGGCACATACACAGCTTGTTACTGTACAGTAACTAGCCCTCCATGACACAATTGTTGGGCACAGATAACTCCTGCCTGGAAAGACATGCCCTTGCCAATTTATTATCTCCATTTCTCTTCCTGCTCTAAACTTAGTGGCTTGTTCCACCAGCCTCTGCCACACGTCTTTGGACACCTATCTGAAGCAGAGGTCGTGGGCCCTAGCAGCCCCTGAGGCCTTACATGATAGCTGTGTCCTTCTTCTTCCAAAACATGGCAGAAAAAATTCTCTCTCCTTCCTTGTATCTCCCCTTTTTTCTCCTGGGACCCAGAAGTCCCACCTGTACCCTCCACCCAGTAATTGGCCCCTGGTCTTCTTTATTGACAAATCAAGGACCAATTGGGGAAACAGAGTTTTAACTTCAGGACCTCCCTCTACATACCAGTATCTACCAGTCACCCACAAAATGCCTAGCTTTGATCAAAGGTATTTTTTAAGGTCTTACTTTGAGAATTAGTCAGAGAGGAATGAAGAGATGGTACAACTCAACCATTAAAGAGTACTGGCTGTTTTTCTAAAAGACCTGGGTTCAATTCCCAGTAACCACATGGTACATAAGTAATGCATAGATATACATCTGCATATACATAAAATGAAAATAAATAGATCTTTTAAAAAATACTCAGAGAAATACAAGATATTAATTAAGATATTTGATGGTGTTGATGCTACGTATACTGCCCATTTCAATGTTATTCATACAAATAGCCAAAATGTCCATGAGGTGAGAACTAATTTAGTAAATGGCTACATATTTACAAAATAAACACTAAGCAGAAACAAAAGACTAAGAAGGATAAAAGTAAGCTGATATTATTGCTTTAGATATTGATTGTCATATAAATAACAAACCACTTTAGGTTAAGGCCATTCTTTATCATGCCTCCAGACTCTCCGGACTGATACTTGGGGTGTTGGTTCAGCATATAATTTAACTGGCAGCTGGCTTGCAACAGGAGCACTCAAGATCTGACTCACTTTATCAGGTGGCTGTGAGGCAATGCAACCTTAATTGTCTTCTGTGCAAATTCCCCTCATTAGAAGTCTAGACCAGCTTAACTATGTCATAGTTGCACATCCATATCAAACCTATGCTTGTATCAAGCAAGCTAGTGTTCACTGGCCAATTTAAGATGCTTGGTCATGCTCAGGCAGCATGGACAAGGACTTCAGAGTTAATTCTAGTAGGCATAATTCATTGGAGGACATTGATGAACCTAGCTACAGCAGAAGATGAAAAGCATAACAGGATAGCCTTTGCTTTTAAAAGCTCATATAGAAGGTGAGGAATACAGTACATTCTTGGTTGAAACAATGAAAAGAAATTTTTTGGCAAATGGTAGCAAGAGTGAAAGACAATTTGGGGGAGACAGTATTGGAAGGTGAACCCTCACAAATGCTAGATAAATTCTTTACCATCACGGTACCACAAACCTCTAGAATAGGTGAATTTTTAACATGTATATATGCCTGTTACCTAAAATTTTTAATTATAATGATATATTTTATAGCTTAAAATTATGAAATAAAATGAAGTTATAGATGAACTGTGCAGGGGAATGTCCTCAACATATCAATTGAAAGTGATAATAGCTATAATGAACAATTTTTCTCTTCATGGTGTTCTCTGTCTTCCTTATTCTTCATAGGAAATACATACAACTTTGAAATTGGAAAAAAAACAATAAAGTAGCAGAATCAATTCAAACTAATAGTTGTGTCTTTCTTCTTCTCCATACAGATACTCTCAAATCATTGCAGCATCACTTCATCTGCATTTTATGTTATCAAAATGTTTATAGTAATAAAATGTCTCTAGTAGCCAAGTTAGTACTTTTGTGTTAACAACCTATCCAGACCAGGAAGCAAACTTAAAACAGCTACATGATAATGGGTATTCTAAATGTGCCCTTTGGAGTTTCCAAACTCAAACCCATGTTTGCTAATTTAGGAACCTGCTTCCACAATGCTCATGGCTATCTTCCTGTTTTAACAATGTGTTTTCATAGCAAGCAAAAACTGTATTTTTTATACTGTTTCTTGTGTGTTTATCTCTATTATTTTTAAACTATGTGACTGTGTGACAGTAGTATGTTCATGTGAGTGCTAGTACCTGCAGAAACCAGAGGTATCAGATAGCCCTGCCTGAAGTTAGAGTTACTAGCAGTTGTAATCAGCCAGATGAGCTTGCTAAGAGCCAAACCCAAGTCTTCTGCAAAAACAGTATGCACGCCTGACACTGAGTCATCTCCCCAAACATCTTGGTATTTCTTGAAGATACATTGATTTTTTTTTCACATTCAAGTTTTTAAAATTTGAAAATAAATGCATCATGTCTGTTTTCATTTATTTTCCAAAACAGGCAGTACCAACATGGTCTGGTCTCATTAGCTGGATGTATTGTTTGCTATGCAATGATAAAAAGAACAAGATTGAATTTTTTCCTACTTCTTTCAATTAAGAAAGATTTTTATTTTTAACTGAATATTATAATTTACATATAATCATATATTTTAATTGAATATTATGAATATATATCTGTCATGGTTTATGAAGAGATGATTAAATTTAACATTTGTTCAATAAGAACAAATATATAAACATTGAGACAAAATCCCTGGTGCTAATGGATACATAGGACATGTAATAGTAATAATAAACATACATACCCAACATATCTGAAATAGTGGTCATTGCTGAGCTGGAAGAAAATGAAAGATTATGGATGGGGATTTCTTGACCCTGTCTATAACTTGTCATTTGAAAAGTACAAACTGAAAAAAATGGTGGGGAACAACCATCTATTATAGTAAACCTGTCTTGCAATATTTTGTTATTAAATCATTTTAATTAGAAAATTGCAAAAATAACCAGCTGGTACTAACGTTGGGATGGCCAAGATAGCACTGAGCAAAGCTAATGAGGTGACTTCTGAAATAAGCCAGGCCCAGAAAGGAATCAGATGTGCTACAGCCAAATCCTGTCAGAGTTATTTTTAGGCCTGGAGTTCTATCCAAGGCATGTATACAAAAGGACTGCACTTTCTTAATATGTTGTCTCTGGGGGGAAAAACACAGCCCTGGTTTTTGGCAATGAGGAGTAAGATTTTTAAATTCTTATTAGGGATTCAATAGGAGGTTGAATTCAACTATCCCTTCTGCTTTGTGGACTGGAGGCTGAGCAAAGGCAAGTTTAATTACAATCCAGACAAGCCCCAAATCCCAGGAATTTTCTTGACAAAGAGAAAATATCCAGGGATAGTACTTTTTATTTGAATATCCTTTCCTAAAGATGGTGGAAAATATCTGCTAGGGACTAGAAGGTTCTATGGGAGCCTACCATCCAGTAGATGTAGGCATGGCAGCTCATGTGGAAATGGGCTTCCAGAATTCCAAAAATGCACTATATGTAAAGTATTCTTGGAGTTCTGAGCAAGGATTCTATCTTGCTCATGATCCTTGCTATAAGGTCTGAGGAAGACAAGCAAGCATAGTAATTATGTCTGATCAAGATGGGATAGAAATACAACTTGAGAAAAGGGGACCCCCAAGGAATCATTGGTCACTGAGTATTGTAAGCTCTCATGAAGACAATGGTCACCAGTTCTATACCCTGGAACTCCAGATTCTCAATCATACAATCTTTTTCTTGCATTATTCCAAATCAGACAAATAATCAGAATTTCTTATCATATATGGCAAATGGTAAATTCTTTGCTCTATTTATCTTACACCTAACATTGCCTCAGGATCTTTGGCTATATGGTGTGTGTGTGTGTGTGTGTGTGTGTGTGTGTGTGTGTGTGCGTGATTGTGCATTTGTGGTTACATAGCAATTGTGTGTATGAGACTGAGTATGTTTCTATTTGTGCATGATATTGTGTGTGTTCAAGCTTCTAAGTAATTACTATACGGTCTGTCCTATGCCCTTATGTTGGAAAAAATCATTCAATTAGACATAATTATTTGTTAATCACAGAAATTAATCCCAAACAAGTCTTCACTAATATAAGGAAATACTTTCTGTCACCAAAGATTAATAACTTGGTCCAAAGAGTAGAGCTGAGAAATAGTGATTGAGAGTAAATCATCATTACAAGGTATAAAGAAATCAAGTTGTAATTAAGTTGAAGCTTCCTTCTTGCTGGCTTTCATAGTACTGGAATGTGTTATACAGGCTGTGGGGCTGGAAAGTCATGTGACTGAGGGAGCTAGTCCTGATCAAGAGTGAGGTGAAGATATGTCCACATCCTGAAATCTTGTCCTGAGACCAGCAGGAGTAGGACCTGCTTCCTCTTTGCTCTGTGTCTGCATGTTCCCGCCCACAGAAGCCTTATGACCCCACCTCTGCCACCCTTGAGGTGGTCATGTAGCCTAGTGGCCGAGTTTCAGGATAAACTTCCTCTCTGCTTATACAGACATATCCAGAAAGCACCTGGAATTCCTCTTCATGCAAATGAAGCATTCCCATCACCTCAACCCAGCCAATGATGTTCACTCACCCCAAAAACCCCTACCCATTCCCCAAGGTTTATATAGCCCTTGTTCCTCCCCAATAAGGAGAGCTATTTCACTGAAAACTACCTCCATCGAAGGCTGTTTCTCCCTCACTCATGTCTACCGAGATCCTGACTAATCTGCCTGCCCAGACCAACTTCACTCCCTCTAGTCCAGTCCTGATGTGGCTGTGATACAGTGAGCAATGTACCTAGATACCCTGAGGTGAAAAGGAGACCTGGAGCAACAACAGGCAACTAGAGGAGGAAAGCTATGAACTACAATATTAACTTGGAAGGCAAGATGTATTCTCTGGAGCAGTAATAGCACGACTATGGTGGAGGTCACTAAGTAATCTATGATTGGACTATGAGGAAATTTATACCTGGTACTGTAAATCTAGTAAAAAACAAAAACAAAACAAAACAAAACAAAAAAAAAAAACACATGGCTAAAGAGGTCTTAGGTCCTAAGGGATAACTTATTGTTCTACTAAACTGACAAGGTGCTAACCAACATTCTAAATATTTATATTTATATACATAGGCAAATGCTACCCTCAGTCTTTATCACAGAAGCTAGACTTGGCAATGAATGGTAGCTAATGGAGTGAATTATGGTTGATCTAGGTGCTAAGAATAAGACCATTGAGTGTTTAGTTCTAAGCAGGATATTTATGCCACTCCTCCTCCCTTTGTGACTCAGAGAACATAGGTAAAGAGAAAATGTAAGAGGCAAAAGATTGGGAAAAGGACCGCCAAATACTATCTTGTAAGAATGACACAGTCATTGCAACCATGATAACACCTCAGGGGCAGCTGTTTGCACTGGGCTTATACCACAAAAATAGGCCTATCAACAGTTGATCATGTATCAGGAAGGCATGGAGCCCCACCTGTCTTTGAATTATTTGCTACTAATATATTCTGGGAGAGAGACAGTCATTATCTTCAGTTGCATATCCAGTAATAAATAAACTTACCAGGCTTTAATGGATCATTCCAAACCCATGATCTCCCAAAGGGCCTTAGTTAAGCATAGTGGATCATAAAATAAAACAAAAAGACAGGAATGTGGAAAAGGGACCTGTACGGAGGGGCGAGGGTTTGGTAAGGGTGATAAGAGAGATTTAAGCCATGGTAGTAAAAAGAACCATTACATACATGAAATTGTCAATGTTTTAATTTAATAAGCTTTTTGTCTTAAAGTGTTCATTTGAGTCCTAAAAGGGCACAATAATTAGGCAGAATGCAGAAAAGTTTGGAGTCCTGCAAAACAAGCATGAAGAAAAACAAGAAGTTATCTGAGACATTCCTCTAGCTTTGCATTCTGGCAATGAGTAAGACCATAAATCATGGCCAACAGGGGATATTCTCTGCAGAAGCCTGCCCCAGAGCAGTGATCTACTGAAAGGTAAGTTTGTACATTTGAATCTGTGACACAGTTCCTGATTATCATAGGCCTCAAGAAAGCTATGATGAAATCACAACCACTGTCTGTTTGATTTCAAAATTAAAAACTGGACACAAGAAGGTGCAGCAGGATGCAGAGAGCCAAAGGGATAAGAGCTGTTATCAGAAATGGCCCTGGAAAGCACAAGTAATTTGTGGAAAAAACAAGAACTTCCTGCAGTCCTCAGTAAACAATGATAGGAAAAGTAACAAGGATTTAAGAAAAAACTTGGAAAGGGGTCTTGTCATAAATTTTAGATGTTATAGAGAAGAGTGTCTTGTTGTCCTTTTATATTAAGACTAGATAACTCAGATTTCATTCAGAAGAATAAAATTATAAACACATACTTCCCAATTCTACTAATATGATTTAAATGTGTAGAAAGGTCTTACATTATGACTTTGTGTATAAACAAACATCTGTATGTCACTTTTCTTTCCTAAAGCTTTTTTCTAGTCCTAAAAATAATGTATATTCAGTTTTAAAATCAAACCAAACATGAAAATAAAAAATACAACTCAGGTATTATCACAAGTTTCATTTTATAAACCATCTCTTAAACATTTTAAGTACATCCAGGCGGTGGTGGCGCACGCCTTTAATCCCAGCACTTGGGAGGCAGAGGCAGGAGGATTTCTGAGTTCGAGGCCAGCCTGGTCTACAAACTGAGTTCCAGGACAGCCAGGGCTACACAGAGAAACCCTGTCTCGAAAAACCAAAAAAAAAAAAAAAACAAAAAAAAACCAAAACCATTTTAAATACATATGAAATATTTTAGAGTTGCTGAATATATAAATAAATATATATTCATAAAAACACATAAATGCATATATTAGATCATGATAAACACAGCTTGAATATATCATTAACCACAGCTGTTTATGATATTAAATTATGGCATATCACTGTCTTGATGTAGATATGTAATGAGAGATGCCTCTCCCTTTATATTTGAGTGTAAGGGTGTACTCCAGCTCATTCCCTGAGTATCATAGTTTCCTCCATCTGATGGATTTAAAGACAGCTCTGTCCCTAGATAGCTATTGTAAGCCCCAGACCAACTTGACCTCACAGATCAGTAGGTTTCGTTATCTAGTTGGAATGTTTGCTCTAGATATAAGTCTGTGAAGGTCAGAAGCAGTATAGACACCATTGCATCTACAGCAAATTTCCAGACTGTGGAATATTTCTCAGTATGGTGACAGAATCTGGCAACTAGCCCTTCTTCTCTCTTGCCAAGTTTGATGAGAATGATGGAGCTGCTGGCATTGGTTCACTGGCTAGACTACTTGAGGGCCAATGTTTCTGCTATTTTCTTGGATTTTCTCCTGAATCATTACTATGGTCACAAGATGTCTGCTATTTGAAATCTTGATTTGTCAGTTTTTAAAGTTAGATAGACAATGTGTGAATCTTACAGTGTAGTCTAGCTACAGGTCCTGCAAAGGTAAAAGATGAAGCAGGTTTGCTCTACATCTCACTGAAATAACTTGTCAGACTGCCTGTAGCTTGTACATGGCCTAAGTAATCATGTCCCCAACTCTTGAGGGAGGGAAGTTTTCCTCACTTTATAAACCACTTTTTTTTCCAGTTAGTATCTAGGATGAAAATCCCACTTGACATTACTTCTTCCCAAACGGTCACTTCTCCACCTTATTCAGAGGCCCTTCCTAGTCTTCCCAGCTTCTATACAGGAGAGAATACATGTCACAAAACTGTCCTTCTCTTGTAAAGAGATACCATCCATTTCTGTGCCTTGTTTCATTGGTAAATAAAATCTATATAATGTTAAGCTCATCCACCTGCCTCTTTCCTTCAACTTGAAGCATGGAATAAGCATTTCATACTGAATATATCTAATCACAAACTTATGCCTTCTTTTTCCCTGAAGCACTCCTCAGGGTTTCTTCTTTCCAGTCAGTGTTGGTTGGTCTCTTTTACTGAATTCCTCGAGGCAGTAGTTTTGTACTGAGTCCTCATTTTTCTTTTACTTCCATACTTAATGTAATGGGAATCTTATTATTCTTTCTCTCCCAAGTAAATACAGATTTTGTTACTACTCAGATGCTAGTGCCCTGATCCAGAGACACATAACTGTACATCAGATTATTATGAATGTCCTAACTACACTGACAATAGCATCTTTTGATTACTGCCTGCTAAAACATGTCAGATCATGCTACCCTTCTTCTCAAACCATTCTGTGATTCTCCATCTCACAGAAAAGCAAATCTTCAAAATATTCCAAAGATGCCACATGACTACGTCTTCCATCCCTAACATTCTCCTTTCCAGTCTACTTGCTGGTCCTTCTAAAGTAGGGTATTTAAAGAACTGGGAACTATCTGAAAATAATATTTAGTAGCTCCTCTTATCCTGGCATGTGTAGCATGGTATAATATTTTGCTATGTCCAATTATTTTGTCTCTTAAATTCAGCTTCTTCTCCCTGCTTTGTCCTCTTCATTCTAGAATTTTAAGACACAAGACTTTGTAAAATTTCAGAAAGTTTCTCCCATTTGGGAAATAGATGATCATTATTGCCACTGATATCCAATGAATTCATGCTGCCAATTAGCTTGTTTAGTGAAATTTGCTTTACCCTGTTTATATGTTACAGTTATGTATTACCATGTGTCATGTTAATAAATTAAATTTTAGTATAAATACTAATATGGTATATATTATATATGCAATAATAGATATTATAATATAAATGATGACATTAAATGTGTATGCAGATGATGAGGAATTCAAATGTATGTTTTGAATCCAAATATAGAGTAGACATGACAGCTTTGTCTTCTAATTCACTTATAGCCCATAAACTTATTCCTTCTAAGTAGCTCATATAGAAATGTTTTTTTTTCTCACTCCCTATGCCACACAGCATGGCAAAATCAGACTTAAAAACTACACTGGTCTCAGCTTGTTATCACTTTTGATCTTATTACATTGCTAGAAGTCAGGACTCTGGTCTGGAGGCTGCAAATACTTCATTATATTTAGTCAGAATTATTTTGAAGATGTCTTTTAAAAGAAAAAATAAAAACAGAAGAGTTATAAGTACCACTGAGTCTTGAGTATCAATTTTCTATGAATCTTTAAGTACCATCTTATATATTAGAAAATTTGAAGAATAACTTGTTGGTCTATTAATCTTCCCATTCACAAGGGAAAAAATTGAGGTTCACAAAATGAAAAAACTGACCTAGTATCAGAACAAGAGGAAGGAAGGTCTGACTATTTCCAAAACTAGTCCAATTAGGCCATCTCCTAGTTCCTTCTGACCCAAGTTACATTCCACAGTAGCACATCCTAGTATCTCCAGGAGATTTTGTCATGAAATTAAGCATTTAAATTCCACCTTAGTTCTTTCTCCTACGAATTCCACATGGTTCTACTTTCCTTAGTAATTTATTTTATCCCCAACAAAGAATATCTTCACACCTGAATTCCTATTTTACACATGGGTAGTACATTGCTTTCCTTTCTAACTGACCAAATATATTGATTCAAGTATTTATCAACTGTTTGTAACATTTTAAACCATATGTTAAAGTTCTCTTTTGATGTCTGTTTATGAAATAGGATCTTGTTATGGTACCCATGCTAGCCTCAAACTCAGTTTTCTCCTGCCTCAGCTTCTTGAGTACTTGGAATATAAGTAAGGCCAACACGCTCGGTATTGGTGACTGATTCTAGCCATGCCCCTATAACCTTTAAATCATGAGTTCATTATTAATTGTATAGTACTAATAATTTTCTTAATATAAAATTCTGAATTTTTCTATATTGTTGCTTTTTTCTAATTATGTAATTTCCCAAAATACATTGCTAGCCAGTGCATTTCAGTATTCAGGATGCTGCCATGTAGAATTCAACTCAATCATTTTTTTTCATATGCTCAATATTAAAAATTCCATGTATCGGGAAGTAATTCCATTCTCAGTACTCAAAAGATAGCACAACAATAAAGAAGTTTTCCCAATTCCTTATAACAAGACCCTCTGGATACAAAAGAATAGGTCCTCTCAGATGGACAGTGAAAGGGCACCAGATAGGCACCAGAAGTCCCCTATATCACAAATCCACTTCACTTCTCCTTTAGATGACCATCACCCAGCCTTAGACATGTATTTGAGTGCTAGTATCATATCTTTCATTCACTGTGGCCTTAATCATGAGTGAAGAACAATCCACATCTTGACAAGAAAACCCTGTGTGCAAACAAAGTTGCCCAATGGTGTATGATTGTGAATCATTTTCCATCTGTGTCACTAAAGTGATCTGGCATTATTGCTTTTTCCCAAAACTTTGCAGTCAAAAGACACTTAACCACAGAGGGTTTACGACAACCATAACCAAACCTCACATCCAACAGTTTTGAGGGGAGCTTGGGGATTCCCATGAAGGGGACTGCAGGGTGCCTAGACAGCATAATGTGGCAGAAAGTGGGTTGACTCTTAAAAAAAAAAAGCAACAAACCAAAACCAAATTTTTGAGTCATGGTTCTGTCATTTCCAGGTTCCTTGCCTTCTTAGGATAAGCCACTTACCATCACTTCTGTAAATATGATCCACTCACTTGATTTTTCCAGGAATAATATCTGAGAACACTTATACAATGCACACTTAAAAAAAGGAAGGTCTTCCCTATGTGTATTTTAAAATTAGATGGAGCTCTCTTTTTTTCTGTTAATTCACTTAGTAAAGAGTCTTGAAAACCTCAGAGCAGTCCTTTCCTCCTAACCATCGCCCAGGATTCTAGGGCCTGAAGACAAAAAAAATATATCTACACAAATGAATGGATGGGTAGAGTAGTCAGAACTCAAATCCTTAGTTTCAAGAGAACAAAAATAATTTTTACTACTATAACTGCTTTTAATATCAACTTAGAAAACAGTTCAAATTTCAATTATATGCTATTATTTTGCTGGTACCTGTCTACAGTGTAAGCATCCCTAGTGGGAGAAATACTTCAAGCTTATCAGTCATGGATAGCTTCAAAATTACTTATGATTTGGTCATAAGACCAAAGAAAGCCAGAAAGGAAAAATGGGAGCCACAGAAGAGGATGGAATGTGGGATCAGTTCCTACTCCACATTCCACAGTTTACCTCTACAGTTAATAGAACTCAGAGCAGCCAACTAAGCAGGACAGAACCATGAACTTGGAGATGATTTCTTCAGGACATAGTCTTCCTAGCATAGTACAGGAAATGACTTTAACTACAGCTGCCAGATTTAGCAAATGTAAATTGAGGAAGTGAAATAAAATTTAATTCCAAATAAATCTAAATCATTACTTCTATTTATCCATATACAGGTTTGGTGTTACCTGAAATTCAAATTTAACTGAATGACTTATACTGTGCTGGGTAATACCTGACACTATCAAAAGGCCCATGGATGTAGTAGAAGTCTCAGCTCTTTGTTGGAAATCTGGTATTGAATCATAATTAGAATAATATGATCATCAACAACTGTCCCTGTGAAAGAAGGGTTGAAGGATCAGACAACATCCACAGAGAAAGACTTCTACCTCCATCCTTTCCTGCATTCATACCCTGCAGTCATTGTTCATCCCTATGTTCAATCATGCTGGAAATGCTAGGCAATGCCATGCTTAGGCACTCCACTTTTCCCTGAGGATAAACCTGTGACCTAAAGAAGCACTCCACAGTGGAAGAAAGATCTCCCTCCTTTGATGGAGGGGCAGTTCCTTCATATTTAGTATAACCATTGCCATTCATATAGATGGTCTGAATTAAGCCCTGAGAAACAAAATATGTATTGGTCTTATTCTTGCACATGGCTCTGAACTTGGTAGCATCATACATGTAAACATGAGAAAATGCTGTACTCCAGGCATTTGAAGGGCTTATAGTTAAAGACCATAAACAAATAAGAGCTAGGGTCTGTCATGATCAGGCATTGAACTTCATAGGTGACTAAGGATGACCTTGAACTTTGATCCTTCTGCCTCCACTTCTAGGGTACTCAGAATGAAGATTTAAACCACCATGTACAATTTTATGTGTTTCTAGGCAAGCACTCTACCACATCCATAGATCTTGTTTTCTCAGCTTAAAGCTAAAATCTTCTATTCATGATAAAAGTGTATTATTCATAATCACATGAAGATTGATAGGATATGAATAAAAGGAGCAACCATATTCAGACTTGTGGAAGCTGGTAAGAATGGTCTACTATCACTCTGAGTGCATTTCTTCAACTTCTGATACTAAAATATGAAATATTTTTATTACCTAAAGAAAATAGCCACAGTCATGTTGCAATTATAATTAACTTACTGGATTACAATTTCTAGGGGGAGAAGAACTTAAACTTTAATCAAGGCTTTTTTCATTCATCTATCACTAAACATTTTACATTGTAGCCTATAAAAACAAGAATTTTTCTTCACTTTTCAAAATGATTGAGAGGCTCTTCCTTTTCTTTGAATCCTAGACCCTCAAGCATGCTGGGTAAGTGTTCTTCTAGTGAGTTAAACACACAGGTCTCTTTTCTTCTTAGCTAATTAGAAGCCTGGGGTTCTCTTTGAAAATGGTCTGTTTTTTCATCCATAAAACTCCAGAAAAAGTATTCAAGTTAAGAGATACTGATCTTCAAGTTCACTTCAGAAACATTCATGAAGTTATGCAGGCCTTAAGGTGTATGCATATGTAGCAAGTCAATAATTTCTTGACAGAAACCATCTTGAAGAATATGATGTGCCATTTCACTTTTACTTAGGTGGAGTCTACTGGAAGGGCCAGGCATAACCATGGTAGTGGGAGTGTGGGACATAGGATTAGGGTCCTGAAATGAGTACTCATATTTAAAATCCAAGAGATTACCACTAAACTACAGCTTAAGATGTAAACTTTCTGTCCACGGGTGCATCCAGGTGAACAGTGCAGCCTGCATGTACAACTGTACAACTGAAGCTTATGCTCTGAACCCAATGCCACGTAAACCAGAAAAGGAAACTGTACAGGAGGAAAAGAAATTCCAGAAGAAACCAAAGTGGAGAATATTAGGGCACAGAATAAACCCACATAAAACAAATACAAATAAAAGTTCTTTTAAAATGTTAGGTGTGTTGGTGGACAGAGCTGTGATCTCTTTCCTCATATGGTAGAACAGGAAAATTGTGAGTTGAGCTACATAATGAGATTCTGTCACCAGAACACCATGACTGCACTGTCTGAAGTACAGCAAGCAGGAAAAGATTTTTTTTTTTACCATTCTATAGTTTGTATTTTTGCTTTTTTGGTAGTTTTTGTTTTACTGTGTAGAAGTATTGAATAGCATGCCATCCTCTTTGTCAACTATTAGGGCTAGTTCCTTTGCATTTTTAATTGGAGAAGATTCTATGAAACTGATGTTACTGAATTAAGTAATAAATCAAGAGACTAAAACAAGAAAGAAAAGAAAAATAAGGGCTGGGATATAGTTCTGTTGAACAAGGCTATCATGTTCAAGGCTATCTACCCATTGATCCCCAGACCACAAAGAAAGAAAAATGTTCACACACACTAAAAGAAAGAAATATAGTAACTGAAGAATTAAGAGGTCCTAAAAATAAAAGCTTTTTATGATAATTCATCCTTTAAAAGGAATCACTCAGAATGTGATTCCACAGTAAGATGAATCTAAACAAATACATAAACACTACCAAATGAAAAGTCTGTTCTCTTTGGACAGTTCTGTACTTTCCTTTCCTTTACCTCTTTGTACCTTATTTATTTCTGGTGTCTCCTTGTTCTTATTCCTCTTGCCTTTCTGTCACACAAATGACAAAACATTAACTAGTATAGCTACATACTGATTAGTCATGTTGTTGTTTTAAAGCAGACTCTTGAATAGTCTAGGCTACCCTAAAATTTATTGTATATCCCACGCTGTCCCTAAACTCGTGATCCTTTTATTTCCACTTCCCAACATCTGAACTTACAGGTTATATTACTGGTTATTCTTTACATAAAATATATCAAAATTAATGAGTTATCTCATTGAGATCTATACTTTCCAAGTTATTTTTAAATATTCTATGTGTGTTTCTATACATGATCCTGTCATGTATGTACATGTGTATGAACATGTATGTGGAGGCTAGAAATATTCCTCTACCTTTTTATCACTTTCTATCTTATTTTTAAGATGTATTTATTTTTATTTTATATTTGAGTGCTTTCCTACATGTATGTACATGCATCACATAACTGGAGTTATAAGCAATTGCAAGCTACCATGTGAGTGCTGGGAACAAATCCTGGGTCCTCTGCAAGAGGACAAATGCTCTTTATAACTGAGTCATCTCTCCAGACCCTCCTCTACCTTATATTTTGAGACAGGGTCTGTTACTGAACTTGAAACTTTCCATCTAGACTGGCTGTCCAGTAAACCACAGTAATTTTCTGTCTTCATCAATCATAGGCACATGCTTCCAGGCCTCGTGTTTGCTTGGTTGCTCTAATCTGAACTCAGGTCTTCATGCTTATGCAGCAAAAATTTTGCTTACTGGGTCATCTTCCCAGTCCTCAAATATTAAAGGACAGATTTATAGTCTCTTAAACTTGACCTTTCAGGATTAATACACCAAAATAATGATAAAAATTTGCTCCAGTCTGGAGTGACCTTAAACTTTCAAATCTGGAGCCTTTCTAAGTGTTTTCTCTCCCTTGAGTTCTGTCTCTTAGTTGACTTAACCAACTTGTATCAAGTGCTAACGACCCCAAAATTATTCTTGAGTGACAGCTCTCTCCTATTCATGTTTTCTGTTTATAAGTTTCTCAAACACTGTGGCCACTAGCAATGAGATCTGTGATTTCTCATGGTGTTGAGTTGGTTAGGCTGGTTGCCTGCCTGTCTCCCTGGACTCACTCACATGGCTGCTTTCAGCAGAAGGTTTAATTTAGATGCCCCCAACTCCGTCCCAGCAGACTGTACTGAATATTGGCTGGGGACCCATTTCCTATTCCTCTGATCCTCCCATCTTATTAGACTGGCTTTCTTCCATGGCCAAAAGAGCAGGGTTCCATGGGCCGAAAGCCAAAGTTTCAAGGTCTAAAGTCACAAGTTTTATTTTTTTTTCAGACCACTTAATGTCACATAATCTGTTATAAATGTGCATATTGGTGGACTTTAGTCTTATTTCTCTCACTAGAATGCAAACTTCATGGAAACAGGAACTTTACTTTTAACTTTCATGTCCCCAACATCTAAAATGCCTCCTGTACTGAACAGGAGTTCTACAAACTTCTGAATGAAAGAATGGATGTTCCACTTCCTTAGTCACCAGGTTCTGACAATTCTACATGCTTATCAGTCACTTCTCAGATGTGTACCAGATCTTGTAGCAATCCTGTAATGGATTCTGGTCTCTAACCCTTGCCAGGATTTCCTCTAAACTCCATTGTATACTCACATAAGTCAAAACAGGGCTGATCACTGCATGTCTCAGCTTTACAATTCAGTAACCTCTTTTTCATCAATAGAATAAAATCTTAAGCCTTCACCATGGAAATCAGAGCTTTTATGACAGACTCCTTTTGGTCAATTCTTCCTTTTACCTACCCTACTCTAGAACAATAGGTCTTGTTTTCAGTAAGGATTGGGGGCTGTCCCACCTTCTCTTTCCTCACAGAATGTCCTAGGTCCTTGATGGAATTCAAATCTGTGTGATTGCTGGACTGTTCAGTGTTCTTTAGCCCAGTGATTTTCAAGCTTCCAGTGCTGTGATCTTTTAATACAACTCCTCATGATGTGATGACTCTACAACCATAAAATTATTTTCATTGCTACTTCATAACTGTAATTTTTCTACTGTCATGAATTATCTGTATTTTCTGATGGTCTTAGGCAACCGCTGCAAAAGGGTCCTTCAACCCTAAAAGGGCTCATGACCCATAGATCTCAATCACTGGTCTATCCTTTTCTATCTATAAACCTATAACCGTCTTTCAGAGCCAGCATTTTTACCACCTAGCTAAAGCTGTTTTCTTATGCAGCTATGCTTTTCTCTCCCACCCTCATAATACTCTTTTTACAATACTTTCACAATATTCTTATCCTCCTATATTTTTCCTTTATTTTTTAATTTCCATATTATTATATATTCTAGCAAAGGCTTGACATGAAGTAGATGCTAGAGCAATGCTAGTTGAAAAAAAATACAATATATTTCAGATACCTAAATGTCAAAGTATAATAGATGGCAATGAAGTTTTCTGAACCATGAGATAATTGCCAACTAAAGAAGACATGGGAAACTGATATTATGATCAAAGTGAAGGGGAAAGATTAGTTACCCAGAGGTTTTGATCATGCTTATTAAGACTTCGGGCTGCTTCTCCTTAGTCTCATCAGAAGTCTAAGCAGGTAAATTCTCTAAATCTAACTACTGAATCTGTGATTTTCAGATGAGTATCCACACAAGTGAGTAACTGCAGGAAAATCCTGTGGGCAGCTTTTACCATTGGTCTCATGGGATCACAGAGCACAGAGGGAAATGAACTTGAAATGCCTGAAGGTGGGGCATTTGGCCAATAATGGATATGGCCCTGTATCTGCTCAACTTCACATTAAGTCTGCTCATGAGTCAGTGGAAACCAGAGACTCTTAGAGAAAATAAACAATCCTTCTCCAAAACTCCCCCTCCCCACCAGTCTGATGGCTCACTAAATAAATATGTATTATTTTGCTCAATGAAATATAGAAGCCTTTTCATGTGCACTGATAAGTGAGAGTGTTTTTGGAAACATTTGAGCTCATGTTGGCAGTCGTAGCTCTCACCACATAGTGACTTTCCTTGCAACTCCCCTATCATATGTTTAGCACAGTCTGAGAGAAATAGCTACCTACCTATCCCATGACATTTCCAGCCCAGATTGACAGGCTTGCCCTCTATCATCTGCCCCAGCTGGTGGTCCTCAAATACAGCATTCCTCTTAGCAGTCCTCTGTGGTATCCTGAATCTCAAGATGTGATGTTGGCAGGAAAGCTAAGTTCAGATCCTTCCACCATGGAATCATTCTCCCTGGTCAAGGACTCTCAGATCCCAAGAGAGCACTTTGTATATTTTTGCTCAATGAAATATTGAAATTTCTTTTCTTGTACAGTTTTTTGGAAACATATCAACTAGTATTGACCTTGTAAGTACCAAGTTCCTTGTTGGCTCTGATTCTGCCTCTGTAATTATCAAAGAAAAAAACATTCTCTTTCAACAAGCATATGAGCAAATGTGGTGAATTAAATATCTTTACTTTTCTAAAGAAACTTGCTTTAATTAGCATATTTGAGATTTTACTGATCACAGTCATAAGCATAAAAATATTCAAAATAACACTGAGTTTCTAATATGGCCCTCACAGCTCTATAATTCTGCGACATTCCCTCTTCCTAGAATAGCAGTTTTGAGCATAGTGTTAATCGTTTCCTTCAAGCAGATGCAATATTACATGAATGCCACTATTATCTGGAGATGTGATCTGTGTATGTGGTTAATTTGTCCCTGTTATTGCTTTATACATGACAGGGCAATATGTGGATCATGCCACAGTCATCACCATCTCCTGACACCACGGCCCCATCACTAATTCTTGGCCTTTCCCCACTTCCTGCCTTGAACTGATCAGAACCTAAATCAGAACCAAGAATCAACGCTTCTCCTGGGGCCCATAACCAGTGAGCAAATTGACCATGTGACGTAAAATTTATTATTTCTGTTTCCTTCCCTGTAAGTCACTTTCCAACTCTGAATAAAAGTAGTAAGGTCACAAGACCCAACACATTCCAAAAGTCTCCTTTGATATAAAATATACCCGGCTCAACACATAACAATTGAAAACATAGAAGCATTAGAATTTGAACTGAAATTACACAAAAAAGAGATATTCATAGACTTCAGAGAAACTTGTCTAAAAGGAGGAAGCAAACTAAAGCACATGAAATAAGTCATAAACGTAAAATTTGTCACTATTCACCCTGGTCTGTAAAGGAAACACACTGAATCTAGGATCTCTCTAATTGCTTTGTGCTATGGGCTAAGACCGGTAAACTGTGCCTTACCAAAATATGAACTAGCCACTGAATTGCCCAGCCCTGTCTTATCTGACACTGTGTCCAAAAACTGACTTTCTAATCAGCTTCTCAGATCTGGTACTGGTCAGAAAGCCATCCCAAGTAACAGTTGGTTGCCACTTCAAGCAAAAAGATGGTGAATAGGAAGAAGTTTGCTGTCAGAATGGAAGGTTAGTATGTAATGTGATTTATTCTGATTCTTCTCTTTATAAATAAATATTCTGCCAGCTAAGTTTAGACATCTACATATGGCTCTTTTGAATTTAGGTACTTAGCTATGTTTCAAGTATTTCCAATTACCCATCTATTCAGCCTACCTTAGGATGAGAACCCCCTGGACCTTTATGTTTGAATATAGCCCTACAACTAGCTATGAATGAAACTTGCAGCTAATCTCTGGGAGATTTAAATAATAATCACTTGGCCTGACTTATTGAATATGTTAGACACAGCTTTAGTTCTTTAGAGTGACCCAGAATCTGTCACAGTTTGGTGAAATTGTTTGGGAAGGGTTAAGAGTTAGGCCTTATTAGAAAAGGTGTATTACTTGGAATAGGTCTTGAGGTTTCAATGACCTCTGAGATCCCTAGTTCTCTCTCTTTCTGCCTTATAGTCATGGATCAACATGGGAGCTCTCACAGTTCCTTCCCTCCACCATGATAGACTCAAAACCTCTGAAACCATAAGTCAGGTTGTTCTCAATCTTCCTAATGCTATGACCATTTAATATGGTTCCTCATGTTGTGGTGACCCCAGTCATTGCTACTTCATAGCAATAATTATTCTACTGTTATGAATCATAATGTATACATGAAATGTAGATGGTCTTAGGCAACCCCTGTAAAACTGTCATTCAACCCCAAAGGTGTGACAACCCACAAGTTAAAAACTGCTGCCATAAGTCAAATTAAATGTTTTCTTTTATAAGTTACCTTGGTTATGATATTTTGTCACAGCAATAGAGAAGTAACTAAGACAGATCTAGTGTACTTGTTTGAGGAGTACATTAATGTGAGCAGGTAGACTCTGTTAAGTCTCTTTTTGAAGCATATGGTTTGTTTTTGCAAACTTCTTATTTTTTGGACAGGTTCTAGAGAATAGATTTCATCAGAGAAGTAAATTTTGATAGCTAAAATACTTCTACCATATTTAAATCTTTCTTCATCTTCTTGAAATTTTTATAAATCTGTGTTTCTGTTTATTATAACAGGCTTAAATATGATGTAATGGTTAAAGAAATAACACTGTGAAAAACATGCTATATAAATATGCTGTATTTAAATAGGCTACCTAATGATCCAGTAGAATTGTTTTTAGGTTATTTGAATTTTTTTCATTTCATGCTTCATTGGTTAAATTAAAATTGCTTTCTGATTGCTTTGCTATTCCTATTTTACTCAGTAATTTTCATGATACTTCTATTGAGCAAGTTAAAAGACAATGTTATTACCTTTTAGTAGACATAAAAAAGTAAGAACCTAAAATAGACAGTAAATAAATTAACCAAATAGTTCAAGAAATCCATTCACTATGTTGTTCCATATAAAAGTTTATGCTTTTCTATAAGAACGTGACTAACTAGTCAATGCTATAAATTATTACTTTTATCAGAATGAAGTGGGTAATCTGTAATTTGTTTTATAATTTTTCTTCCCTCATAGTTTAAGTAATAATAAACATTTTTTAATTTTAAAATGTTTTATTATAGGAAGCAAAAAGGAGTTTCATTTCTATTCAAGCAATAAACATTTCAGGATCTAAAACAGAAAAATAAATAAGATCTAATCTTTCTTCCAGACAAAAAATAAAGACAGGACAGATGTAAACATGTCATGACTAGTGACTATGAGCCACACACATGTGGCTGGAGATTTTAGCTCTGCCATGGGAGGAAACAATATCAGACATTACACTCCAGGATCTCAAGATTCTGTACCTGTGCAATGAGAATAAAACAGATCCACAGCATTTTCTCACAAGAATAGGGCTTTCACCAAGTCTCAAGAGAGAAGACAAGGGAGAGATAAACATTGGCACAGTTGCTTATGGATGTTGGACCTTACTATAGCAGTTCCCACTCCTTAGCTCTTAACACATATCTAAACCTAATATCCCTGACTGGCAATGGGTAATAAAGGTATGTGTTCTGTTGGTTATTGTAGAGACAAAGGAAATAATGAACAAAGAGCATTCACCATGGTGTCTGGTTTGGTTTGGTCTGGTTTGACGGCCAGCCATTAATAGAGTCTGCTATTGGACTCTTAACTCTAACAGCAGACGTTGGGTGGCTTAACAACATGTATTTATTTTGTTACCATTCTGCAATTTTGAAGCTCCATATCAGAGGATCAGCATGGTCAGCTCTTTCTGGAGCCTTACTAGTAGATGATCAACTTCCCCATGTCTTCATGCTAATATCCCTCTGCACATGCATGTACGTATCCCTATCTCTTCTTCTCAGAACACTAGTCATTTTTAGTTGAAGTCCACCCTAATGACGTCTTTAATTCTTCCTATTTGAAAACTTTCCAAATAGAGCCACATTCTCAGGTAATAAGCATTCAAGGATAAAATATGTGAATTGGAGAAGGAGACACAATTTATGCGATGAAACTAATCTGTAGAAATAATACTAGCTGTCATGATTTTTCTGATATTACTATTGAATTATCATTATTAGAATGATTAATTAAATAATGTCTCAATTCTCAGAGGCATTAAAATACCAACACTGAATTAAAAGTATATTGTATTCATATATTTTCTCTCAGAAACAGCATGTTTTATCATAATGGCAATGACATAGTGCTGTTGGCCACATGGAATGATTCAAGACAATTCTAAGTGCAAGTTTCTGGTAGTTTCCCACATTAGTAAAATGGTAATGAGGTCAGGGTCAGAGTTCAGTCCATGTTTAAGCCAATGGCTTCATTTTGTTCTGTGGTTGCAGAGTTTACCCCATTTCAGGAAGGTCACATCACAAATGGAAGCCATTGTTTCCTAATAAGAATAGGGCAAGAGGGTGAACCCTGATCAGCAGGAGTCTGTGAGCATGACCTGAGAAGCAACCCCTAGGGTGTGCCCTTCTCTAAATGAGTTAACAGTTTATTATCCCATCTTTTTTGTTTTTCACAGATTTTTTTTAAAAGGTGGGGGGGGGGGGATAAGAAACAAGGACTTCCCAAAGGAGCAGTGACTAGAAAAGGAGACTTGACTGATTTCCCTTTAAAATCACTGACACTGAACACAGTATTTCTCAACCTGTGGGTCACGACCCTTTCAAGGGTCAAATAACCACTTCATATGAGTTGCATATCATATATTTCCCAGAGCAGATATTTCCATGATTCATAACTGTAGCAAAATTATACTTATGAAGTAGCAATGATATAACTTTATGGGGCACAAGATCAGGAAAGTAGAGAACCACTCCACAACAGTCAAATGAACCTATCGTCATCTATGAAAAATCCAGAGCCATTGGTCGCTTTACCCTTCAGTCTTGTAACTTTCTTAGTAACACTGTGGTCTGAGGGTACAATGAGGTAAAAATGCTTGATTCCTTTTTAAGTATGTATGTACATATTTTGTATTTCTACTGTGACAGTCATTTGCTAGATACAGATGAAAGGTTTATGTACATTCAACACCTCAACCTCAATATTCCTAAATTACAATACATCAGAATCACAAACATTTAGATGGAACTCTTCTTAACATAAAAGAATAGAGAAATAAAAGGAATGAACATCTCCCCGTTCACTGACAATCAGCTATATATCATGAAACTACATTAAATAAAAATAGAAGTGCTGCGTGTGGAGGACGTCTTTTTTTTCCTTAAAGGATTAGATTTTTTTAATTAGATATTTGCTTTATTTATATTTCAAATGTTATCCTCTTTCCTCCTTTAGCCTCCAAAACCCCCCTATCCCATCCCACCTCCCCTGCTCACTAACTCACTCACTCCTGCTTCCCTCTCCTGGCATTCCCCTACACTGGGGTATAGAGCCTTCATAGGACCAATGACTTCTCTTCTCATTGATGTCCTACAAGGCCATCCTCTGATATATACGTAGCTAGAGCCATGGGTCCCTCCATGTGTAATCTTTGGTTGGTGGTTTAGTCCCTGGGAGCTCTGGGGGTACTGGTTGATTCATATTGTTTCTCCTATGGGGCTGCAAACACCTTCAGCACCTTGGGTCCTTTCTCTAGCTCCTCCAGTAGGGACCCTGTGCTCAGTCCATTTGTTGACTATGAGCATCAACTTCTGTATTTGTCAGGCTCTGGAAGAGTCTCTCAGGAGACAGCTATATCAGGCTCCTGTCAGCTAGCACTTGTTGGCATCCACAATAGTGTCTGGGATTGGTAACTGTATATGGGATGAATCCCCAGGTAGGTAGTCTCTAAATGGCCTTTCCTTCAGAATCTGCTCCACATTTTGTCTCTGAATCCCTTCCCATGGGTATTTTGATCCCTCTTCTAAAAAGGACCAAAGTATCCACACTTTGGTCTTCCTTCTTCTTGAGATTCATGTAGTCTGTGAATTGTACCTTGAGTATTCTGAGCTTTTGGGCTAATATCCACATATCAGTGAGTACATACCATGTGTGTTCTTTTGTGATTGAGTTACCTCACTCAGGATGGTATTTTCTAGTTCCATCCATTTGCCTAAGAATTTCATGAATTCATTATTTTTAATAATTGAGTAGTACTCCATTGTGTAAATATACCATATTTTCTGTATCCATTCATCTGTTGAGGGACATCTGGGTTCTTTCCAGCTTCTGGCTATTATAAATAAGGCTGCTATGAACACAGTGGAGCATGTGTCCTTATTACCTGTTGGAGCATCCTCTGGGTATATCAGGAGTGGTATAGCTGCATCCTCAGGTAGTACTATTTCCAGGAACTGCCAAACTGATTTCCAGAGTGGTTTTACCAACTTGCAATTCCACCAGTAATGGAGGAGTATTCCTCTTTCTCCACATCCTTGCCAGCATCTGCTGTCCCCTGAGTTCTGGTGTGAGGTAGAATCTCAGGGTTGGTTTGATTTGCATTTCCCTGATGATTAAGAATGTTGAACATTTTTTAGGTGCTTCTCAGCCATTCAGTATTCCTCAGTTGAGAATTCTTTGTTTAGTTCTGTACCCCATTTTTAATAGGGTTATTGGTTCTCCGGAGTCTAACTCCTTGAGTTCTTTGTATATATTGGATATTAGCACTCTGTTGGATGTAGGGTTGGTAAAGATCTTTTCCCAAAATGTTGGCTGCCATTTTGTCCTTTTGACAGTATCCTTTGCCTTACAGAAGCTTTGCATTTTATGAGGTCCCATTTGTCAATTCTTGATCTTATAGCATAAGCTATTGGTGTTCTGTTCAGGAAAATTTTCCCTGTGCCCATGTGATCCAGGCTCTTCCCCACTTTTTCTTCTATTAGATTCAGTGTATCTGGTTTTATGTGGAGGTCATTGATCCACTTGGACTTGAGCTTTGTACAGGGAGATAAATACAGATCAATTTGCACTCTTCCACATGGTGACTTCCAGTTGAACCAGCATCATTTGTTGAAAATTCTGTCTTTTTCCACTGCATGTTTTTAGCTCCTTTGTCAAAGATCAAGTGACATAGGTGCGCTAAACAGAGAGAAACTTGAAGCAATCCCACTAAAATCAGGGACTAGACAAGGCTGCCCTCTCTCTCCATATCTTTTCAATATAGTACTTGAAGTTCTAGCTAGAGCAATTAGACAACAAAAGGAAGTCAAAGGGATACAAATTGGAAAGGAAGAAGTCAAACTATCACTATTTGCAGACGATATGATAGTATACTGAAGTGACCCAAAGAACTCCACCAGAGAACTCCTACAGCTGATAAACAACTTCAGCAAAGTGGCCAGATATAAAATTAACTCAAACAAATCAGTAGCCTTCCTATACTCAAAGGATAAACAGGCTAAGAAAGAAATTAGGGAAATGATACCCTTCACAATAGTCACAAGTTATATAAAATACCTTGGTGTAACTCTAACCAAGCAAGTGAAAGATCTGTATGAAAAGAACTTCAAGTCTCTGAAGAAAGAAATTGACTATCTCAGAAGATGGAAAGATCTTCCATGCTCATGGATTGGCAGGATTAATATAGTAAAAATGGCCATCTTGCCAAAAGCAATCTACAGATTCAGTGCAATCCCCATCAAAATTCCAACTCAATTCTTCATAGACTTAGAAAGAAAAATTTCCAAATTTGTCTGGAATAATGAAAAACCCAGGATAGCAAAAATTATTTTCAACAATAAAAAAACTTCTGGCAGAATCACTATCCTTGACCTCAAGCTGTACTTCAGAGCAATCATGATAAAAACTGCATAGTATTGGTACAGTGACAGACAGGTAAATCAGTGGGTTATATCTTAATGAGAATCTCCCACCCTGGTTCTGACACTAACAGGGAACAAACAATGAAATTTGTAGAAACTACAGATTTTTTATTTTGTTGTATAATATTATTTTTATATTTAATGCTTTGAGTTATAAACAATAATTCTTCAAAAAGATTTTTGCATCTCTCTGTCTCTTGTGTTGTGTTGTGTGTGTGTGTGTGTGTGTATGTGTGTGTGTACATGTCATAATGGCCATAATGGCACATGTGTGGAGATCAAGGACAATGTCAGGAGTCACTTCTCTCCTACTACAATATGGATTCCAGAAAGTACTTTCTTTACCCCGTGAGTCATTTCACCAGCCCCATCATCCAACACTTATAAATTCCTATGATTTAGATCACTATACAGAATTTCCTGTTATTAAGATGATATTGTATCATTATAACCTCCTACTAAGCCTTCTTTGCTAATGTCACTGATGAGGTTTGAGTCTAGGTAATATGCCCCAAAACTTAATGACAAAGTCTCTGTGTAGCATGACTAGGAGATGGTAGGAACCTCTGGGTGGTGACACCTGGTAGGAGTCCCCAGGTACTGAGAGACAAGCCCTAGAAACCTCACTCCTTGTTTTTACTATGCTGGCTCAATATAGAATAGTTTGGTAGTTAGGAGACATATAAGCTATATCCACCAGGATATTATACTGCAGGAACTGAGTGCCGGAAGACAACATGCTTATGACCTTGCAAATTTGACTAGAGATCAGAGAGCAACTTGCCACCATGTGGGCCTTAGGGATCAAACTCAGGTCCTCAGGAAAATTCCCAAAGGTTCTCTTGAATTCAGAGTCTAAATGAGTCAAAAACAGTTACCAGATCTTATTACCAGTGCAAACATCAATCCTCATGATTGGCCGTGAACTTCTGCAGCTCTGTAACACAGCCAGACTCTAATGACCCTCAGATTTTCCTATTTGGACAAACACTTTGAAGTCTATGCAACAATTAAAATAAATTTCACTTCATTTTAAAGGATGATGGTTAGCAATAGATCAGACCTGAAAGGCAAATTGTATTTGCCTGAATATAGTGAATATAGTTAAAGCTGCTTTTAAGAAAATATAATTTACTATAAGCAAAGATATAAAGAAAATGAATTTTTCAGAGGAACTGAACTGTAAAACTAGGGTATAAAGTCAACTTTGCATCTGCCAGGTGATATTGCCCTTCTGTGTATACAAATCAACTCTTGATGTTTTTTAAAGATAGTAAGAATTTGTTTTTCTTTCTCACCATTTGATAAGTGCTTTTAAAAAGCCATTTGTTACACAGTTGTGAAATAACCAAGGAGAGGGGGCTCAGAAAGCCTAAGGGACTTGTCTAAGTACCACACATAATAAACAGGACAAGGGGAGAGGATCCCAATCTGTATTTCTACTGTGCCCAGTCAGAGGAATCCAACTCATGGAGTGAATAGGAATGAAGATAGATATAGAAAACCAAGCAATTATGTTAAGGTATATTTTCTTTATCATTCATTGGCTTGATAAATTCAGGTACAGCTATAAGGACAAAAAATATGTTTAAAAAACATTTTGTTTTTATGATGAAAAAGCAATTTAATAGTTCTACTTAATAATATCAATTTATTGCATCTAAATTTTTCTCTTTATAAGAACTTCAAAGAAAACATAGCTTGTACATCCTCAATGTATTCCATAGTTTTTACAACCAGGAATTCTTTTAGAGAGGCTCCTTTTATCACACTTCTTTCATCTACAAAATTATTCTACTTTTCTCTTTTTTAATTTTTTTTGTATATTTTATTCATTTACATTTCAACTGTTATCCCCTTTTCCAGTTTACCCTCTGCTAATTCCTATTCCATCCCCCCTCCCCCCTGCTTCTATGAGGGTGCTCCTCCATGCACTCATGCACTCCCACCTCACCACCCTAGCATTCCCCACTTGGGCATAGAGCTTTCACAGGACCAAGGGCCTCGCCTCCCATTGATGTCAGATAAGGTCACCCTCTGCTACATATGCAGCTAGAGCCATAGGTTCTCTTTGGTTCTACTTTTTCTATTTCTGTATTTCTGTAATTACACAAAGCTAGAAGACAAGGGGAACATTGCTGTCTCACACCCAGCTACTTGCAACTGCTTGGTCTGTTTCTAGCTTGAGTGTATATAATACTACTCTAGTTGTTTGGTGAAAACAAAGCTAGACATAAACTAGAATTTATGCTTTGAAAATCATGAAAATAACATTTAAAGAAAAATCTTAAAATGTAGACAGATCTAAATACAGATTTTAAAAGCTATAATGCATTCTCAGTAATACATAGGAACAAAATCAGCCTAAAAATTACAAAATAAACATTGTTGTATAGCTATAAAGTTTGGATAAATTAAATCTAAGACTGTATTTAATAAAATGAAGCAGAAATTATATCTAGCATTTGGTTTATCCAAAATTCATACCTTCTTATTACCAAGAAATTCACTTCAAAATTGAGCAAAATATCATAAAATTTCTGAATTAAATACTTATTTAATTTTGGTACTTTTTAAGTTTCCAAATAAATTTCTCCCTACTGCCTTTTGTTGCTGCTGGTTTGGTTTTTTTTTTCAGAAATAAAATATAGGGAGTCAATGAAATTTAGACTATAAAAAAATGGAAGATAATAGACATATAAATCAGTGTCTTAGAATGGAGTCCAGAGACAATCCTCATGTAAGAGTCATATGCTTTTTGATAAGAGTACCATAATGATTGATTTTATGGGTATTGTTATAAAACATAATTCTGGGTATGGTGCTCACTCTTTCTAAGAATTAACATTTGGTGCCTAGGCTGAGTACTATAGACTATCCTGCTTAACTAGTGTGCTTCATTCAACCAGATGTCAACTGAACAAAGGCAGAGTTCAAGGGAACTTCTTTGAGACTGCTTGAACTGGGATGGTAATCTTTTCCTACCTCGGGACTCAAGAGAAACACAGGATAGAGTACTAGATCTTGGACTGAAACTTATACCAGCTCTCTTACTCACTGTGTTAACTAAAAGTATACACTGACATGCCTCGGTTTACAGTTTGCTGACAGATTAACAATTTAAGATAGTTAGAAATTCTATTGGCTCAGTTTCTAAGACAAGTACTGTCTAATGTGGATTTTGGTACCAGGAGTGGAATACTAACTATATTTATAAATCCTTCCATATGAAGGAGAGGCTTTAGACCTTAATAATAGAAAACAGGAGAGTCCTGAGTCCTAAGGTACCTGCTAGAAGTGGATATATAAAGGTTGCTTCTGGTTAAATCACAAAATACAATGGTAAACACATTATTCAAAACAGGAGGAAAGACCATCCTTATCACAAATGGCCAAGAATTCAGAGGGTCTTAGTAATGAATTAGGATATTTAGCTGAAACAGATTGTAAGTAGGGCTCAGAAACTACCTTAGCTCATTCTGACGACTTATAATAAAACAGGACCCCTGAGAAGAGGATTGAAGGAATTCTTGAGTTCAGGGTCCAGAACATGAGGATTTGATGACCTCTCAGCTTATACAATATTGTAAACAGTGAGAAAGTTTATTCAGAAGGGAACATTTAGAATGAAGCTAAACATTTCACAAAGGCACCAAGAAGAAGTCCAATGAATTTTAACAGCCACAGAAACTAAGAATTGTCATAAAATTACACTACCAAGTTTAATTAAGAAGGCAAAAAGCATGAAGGAAAACTGTCCAGTTGCTTTGATTAACAAACTGCTACAATTGGAACCATTTGGCTGAAAGTATACCTTTTTCAAAAAAGGGGAAATGTAGAAATATAGGAAATATAGGGGAAATTACTAGGGTGCCATGCCACCTGGCAGGAATTTGACATTGACCAATGTGAAGTTCCTCTCTCAGTCTTTGAGCAGGAACTCCTGTGTTAGCCATAATCCCCTCAACCTGGGGTGGAGTGCTCAGACCAAGGTGAAGCCTGTGGTTTTTCAAACACCTGCAGTTTCCTGAAAAACACTAGCTACCTGTGGAGAAGCTTCCAGCCTTTGGAGGAAGGGTTTTCCCCTGCCTATATATTTGGAGTCCTCCATTAAACTTTGAGACCTTGAATAGCAGGTGTTGTCTTGGTCTTCATCTCTTTTTGTCACCTTCCCATACATCCCCAGCTTCCCTTCCAGGTAACCTGTTCGATATAACTGCAGGCAGTTACAGGGGGAAAAAAACAGGAAAAATATATATCTCAATTGATTCAGAGGTTATAGAGGCCACTAGGTTGGATTCAACAGACTAAACAGCCTAGACAGATCTTTGAGATGCACAAAGCCTACAGATCCACAGAGTTTGTGCTTACAAGAACTGCCCCCTGCTATCTAAGAGAGGTAAAGGATATAGTTCCTTCCCTATGATGAGGGTTCTTTGAGAACTTTGGAGCCTTTCTCAGCTCTTAATGAGTTTAACTCTGGGAGCTAAGGTGCTACCCCAAGCCAAGGGCTTATGAATTCAGTGCCTCATACCCAAGAAAAAAAGGGAAACAGACAAGGAAGAAATCAGAGTAACAGACTAATTAAGGGAAGTAAGAAAAAACTCAATTTTAAAGAGTGGAGGAGCTTCCAGGAGGAATACTACCATGCTGCCCTACCCAATAGTCTTATGGCAAGAACTGGATGGAGAACAACATTGTCTTTATTAGGACTGGTCATTTTTTTTCTATATTTTTTTAATTTACATTCCGAATGATTTCCCCTTTCCCGATTCCTCGCTCTCCAAAAGTCCCATAAGCCCTCTTCCCTCCCCCTGTTCCCCATTCAACCCCCTCTCATTTCTCTGTCCTGGTATTCCCCTACATCCAGTCTTTCCAGGACCAAGGGTCTCTCCTTCCATCTTCTTGGAAATCTATTGATATGTGAATTGTATCTTGGGTATTCCGACATTCTGGGTTAATATCCCCTTATCAGTGACTGCATACCATGTGTGTTCTTTTGTGATTGGATTACCTCACTAAGGATGATATATTTTCCAGTTCTGATCATTTGCCTAAGAATTTCGTGAATTCATTGTTTTTAATTGCAGAGTAGTATTCCATTGTGTAAATATACCACATCTTCTGAATCCATTCCTCTGTTGAGGTACATCTGGGTTCTTTCCAGCTTCTGACTATTATAAATAAGGCTACTATGAACATAGTGGAGCATGTGTCCTTATTGCATGCCGGGGAAGCCTCTGGGTATATGCCCAGGAGTGGTATAACAGGATCCTCTGGGAGTGTCATGCCCAGTTTTCTGAGGAACCGCCAGACTGCTTTCCAGAGTGGTTGTACCAGCTTGCAATTCCACCAGCAGTGGAGGAGTGTTCCTCTTTCTCCACATCCTAGCCAACACCTGCTGTCTCCTGTGTTTTTGATTTTAGCCATTCTGACTGGTGTGAGGTGGAATCTCAGGGTTGTTTTGATTTGCAGTTCCCTAATGAATCCACACTCCTCTGGTCACTTGATCTTTGACAAAGGAGCTAAAACCACTCAGTGGAAAAAAGCCTTTTCAACAAATGGTGCTGGTTCAACTGGAGGTCAGCATGCAGAAGAATGCAAATCGATCCATGCTTATCTCCTTGTACTAAGCTCAATTCCAAGTGGATCAAGGACCTCCACATAAAACCAGACACACTGAAACTAATAGAAGAGAAACTAGGGAAGAACCTTGAACATATGGGCACAGGGGAGAATTTCCTGAACAGAACACCAATAGCTTATGCTCTAAGATCAAGAATTGACAAATGGGACCTCATAAAATTGCAAAGTTTCTGTAAGGCAAAGGACACTGTCAAAAGGACAAAGCGGTAGCCAACAAACTGGGAAAAGATCTTTACCAACCCTACATCCGACAGAGGGCTAATATCCAATATATACAAAGAACTCAAGAAGTTAGACTCCAGAGAGCCAAATAACCCTATTAAAAAATGAGGTACAGAGCTAAACAAAGAGTTCTCACCTGAAGACTATCTAATGGCTGAGAAGCACCTAAAGAAATGTTCAACATCCTTAGGACTGGTCATTTTTTATTACATTGAAGGCCAAGCCAGCAAGTAGGGCACCTGTTTTGTGTGTTGCTTCTCTGCTCAGACAGGCAGGTGATCCAGGTAGCTCCTGATCTATCACAGGTCTGCCCTATCTAGTGGGGACTCCTGTCTCATCCAGTGGATCATGGACCCACATCTGCTCCCTCAGTCAGTCCATAAAGCAGGCATCTAGCCAACAAGAATTATTCTATAACCGTAGGATTTCATGCAACATTTTAGATTTGCTTGTGACCAATTTTTCTTTCTTTTCATCTCTTATGCTTGTCCTTATGCTGTATTCTGGAAGCACATAACTTCTCTGGTTATACACATTCAGAACCACAGAATCACCCTGTGTCAAGATAAAATATACCCCAAATCACACCCTTGTCTGATTTAGATGTTTAAATGAACTTCAGACTATGATGCTGAAAGGAGATAAGACTTTAGTGACTGAGAAAAAGTTATGCATTTTGAAAAATTAAGAAGAATATTATAGACTTGGGTGAATTCTAGAAAAAGCAAATGAAGCAGAGGAAAATCTGTGAGAAAAAAAGCATGTTAGAAAGGGCAAACTTGAGTTAATCAGACTCACTTTTATGTAACCTAAATTCAACATGCTAAGAAATGCTTGGTTGGGGGAGAGGGTACTTAGAAGGAAACAAAGGCTCATTCAGTACTTAGAGGCAAGTGTGGCCTTTTCCCTCTTTACCCTAATATACTTAACAAAAGTGTGATGTCACACAGAGCTCACTGAGCTGAATAATTGTAGGATGCCATGGTGCCCTCAGCATTTGAATTCACACTCCTACTCAATGGGTGGCTTTTTTCAGAACAAAGGTTTACTTTACATAGTTGCTACAAAGCACAGTGGGATTTGAGAAAAAAAATATATGTGACAGTTGAAGAGAGTGCCTACGCACAAAAATTAATAATATCATGGCTTATGGGTGAAATGCACACAGTGGCTATGCTGGTTATAATATAAGCCATATTTAATCCTCAAGAAACAGCGACCTACTTATGGACTTTCTGTTTTCCAAAACACAAACCTAATGTGTGACAATGGGAACATGGGCTGATCTGGTTAGTGCCTGTAGATCGGTGGAAAGAATGAACAGAAGAGATGAGACTGAGGACAGGAGGAATGCTAGTTTGTTACTTTTTGGTATTGGTTTACTGTTGTTTGTTTGTTTGTCTTGAATCATTTTGTTCAATTTCTTTCTGATTAGAAAAAATTAAGTCAGATCAGCTGTGAGAGGGTTTTTTTTTTGCAAGTTCATTATATGCTGTGCCATAGCAGGACTGACATATGCCAACTGCAAACTGTCTTCCAGCTCTCAAAGTTCATGGTAAGTAGAAATTGTTGTGTGACAAAACTTTTCCTGGAAAGACACAATACATACATCTACTCAGTTCAGATAGGAAGTCTATAACAGAACAAAGTATGAATAGCATCGAAGTCCAGCTTGGTGAACGAATGAGTTTTATTGGGATTACTTATAGGAATATGGGTGAGGGGTTACTTTTACATTAGCAGCAATGACTAAGACAGCAGCAACATCAAAGTTATTCCCAGTTGTGAACCTTAGAGTATGCTGCACATCCTGGTGGCAGTTCTACAGCTTGGATAGTGCCCTTTCCAAGTAACTCTGGTCCAAACCTCTTCCAGCTGATCTACTGGCTTGTCTTAGTTAGGGTTTTATTGCTGTGAACAGACACCCTGGCCAAGGCAAGTCTTATAAATGACAACATTTAATTGGGGCTGGCTTACAGGTCCATTGTCATCAAGGCAGAAGCATGGCAGCATTCAGACAGGCATGGTGCAGGAGGAGCTGAGAGTTCTACATCTTCATCTGAAGGAAGCCAGGAACAAACTGGGCATCCTCAGGCAGCTAGGAGGAAGATCTCCAAGACCACCCCCACAGTGACACACTTCCTCTAACAAGGTCACACCTTCTAATAGTGCCATTCCTTGGGATGAGCATATACAAACCATCACATGGCTTTTGCTTCTTCTAGGCAGTTGGTTTGGTCTCAAAGTCATTTTTGAAGCTAGGCTTGTTTGTGCATCTTGGCAGCTCAGTTTCACTTCACTGAGAAAGACTTTTAGCTTTTTATTTTCTCTAGCAGAGAGAGATCTAGTGATTCTGGTTGGTTTCAGGGACTTCTTAGAGCTATTTTGAGTGGCTTACCTTCCTGTTTAAGGAGCTTCCCTGAAGGATGAAATGTTTCACTCTCAGAGGAAACTGTTACACAATAGGGAAGCAGACAAGAATTCACACAAATACAAAACCAAGGTTCTGAGCTGTCAAGGTGGCTGTTTGACAAATGTCAATTTAGTGAGTACTGGAAACTTCCAGTAGTGAGAGGTAGAAAGCAGGCTATAGTACTCGGCCTTGTGTCTTGCTTCCAAGGAGACTGTGGCGAACCTCAAGTCAACCATAACAAATGCTACGAATTTATTCAGAAGTGTGAAACCTTTCTGGAGCGGCAGAATCATTCCCTTTGACTAGGATACAAACAGCATCTCCTTCTTGTTGTCTACTGCAAAGGAAACTCAGAATACTTTCCTAGAGTCTGATATCAACCTGACCTTCTAGAGCAAGAGGATCTACAGAGTCTTCATCCATGTTTGGTTAAAAGCCCTGCTCGCCCCCGGAATTAGCTGAGAAACCCTGTCTTTTCTCAATCTCGCCTGCATAGAACAAATTCCTGGTTGACATGTCATCACCTCTCACCTTTGTGTTTCCAGAGTGTTTCCACCTAAGAGTGCTTGCCTAGGGGCTCAGTTCTGACCATATGTGGGCACAATCCTAGCCTCTAGCTGATACAAAATCCCCCCTTACCTAAGAAGTATAAAATCCCCTTGCCTTAGGCAGGGCATTCAACTTCCCTGGTCCTGTTCCTTGGAGGATCAGCTAATAAACCTGCATTTATCTGCTTTTAATTTTGTCTGATCTGGCCTATATTTGTGTCACTGAGAGAGAAAAAACCTATTACTATGCTCCCTGGAGTTCTGCTCCATGGATACACCATCTGATAGTAGGTACTGGTACCTTCTCTGTATTCCTCTACACAATTGTCTAGGCTAGTGATACCATCTTAACCAATCTTATAACTGAAATGACATCACTTCAAATTCACAAATCATTACTTTGTTGTAATTATATTACAGAATCTCAAGGCATACCAGTTTAAAGAAGGAACTCCCAGACTAATTATCTTCACAGTCCTACTGCCAAGGTGTTGATTACAGGTACAGAGTATAATATTTAAGATAAGTGTTCTGATAGATAATATAACCAGAATAGGAAATAGTTGAGCTGAAACCTATATCCAAAGGATATTTGGTCATTTTGTTATCAAGCCAAGAGGCTCACAACCTATGTCCCAAACTAGGTCCGCCTACTCATCTTCAATAAATTAAAAGAACCAAATTAGATATAGAAAGCAGAAAAGACAGATTTATTCAATGCAGCCACATCAATAAGAGGAACAATGAGATCCTGATGTGAGATTAAAGTTTAACTAGAGAGCCAAGGAGTGGCACCTGTATTCAGTCCCATCCAAGTGTGGTCCCAATCACCATGGACCCATCAGTGTTTGGGCTTCACTCTAACCCTGCAAGGTGATCTGACAAGTTGTTAGGACTGTGTACAAAACTAAACAACAAATTTCACCTCTGGCTTGAGTCTTTTCTTTCTCCCAGCATGAGATATCTGGGAGAATTCTCATTTCTTGGGGGGGTCTATTGCTTCACTAGAATGATAGTAAGATTAGAGACTCAGTGTCTCTTTAGAACATACCCATTTTCTGCCAAGCCAGTTATAGGCTTTTTGTTTCGTTTTGTTTTGTTTTTAATTGCTGTCTATTTATTTCAGTCTTGGGTCTAGGATAGAATTTAAATCCCCATACATGTTAAGCAATCACTTGACAACTGAAATGCATGCCCAGCCCGGTTTTACTTTCTGTTTTGAAGCAGGATCTCACTAAATTGTCTGTGCTGGCCTCTAATTCATTCTGTAACCTGTCAAGTCTTGAACTTGTAATCTGCCTACCCTAACCTCTCAAGCAGAACTACAAGTTCGCACCACTAGACCCAGCTCAGACAAAATCCGAATTGTTGTCCTTCTACGTGATAGGTTCTGCAATGTTAAGTCTCTACAGAGAAGGGAAAAGGGAAGATAGGGAAGGTAAGGACAGAGATAGGTATCTTTCGTTTCATGACTCCACCATGTATTCATAAATGGTCATGAAGATACCTGTTTGGGATGAACATTTGGAGTGCATGCAACTGAGAAAATATTTCAAGCTAAGGGTAATTTACTTGTACAAAGCCTTTGCGACTGCATTAAGTACTATATTCTAAGATAAATCACTATCTAAATTAGGATTTCAATTTCTATGACAAAATGCCATGACCAAAAGCAGCTTGAGGATGAGGAAGTTTATTTGGCTGACATATCTCTGGGGTCACAAGCCATCAGGAGAAGCCAATGTAGGAACTCAAGTCAGGAACCTGAAGGCAGGAACTGAAGCAGAAGCTATGGAGGAGTACTGCTTACATGACATTCTGACAGCAGCATTGCTCAGTGGAGATCCCTTCTTCTCAGATGTTTATAGGTTTGTATCAAGTTGGCATAACCAGCATAACCATCATGGCCATTAACACAAAAGCACAAAGTAGAAGTTAATCAAAAAAACTATTCAAGCACTGTGAGTAGGAATGTAAGTTGTCACCACGTAGCTGGGGTAGTTTGCTGAGACTCTCTGTCTTCCCCCACAGAACCCAAATCGGTGTCTCTTCCATGAAACTTGGTCTCCTGTGTTCAGAACTGTTCCTTCAGTAGACTAACTACAAAAAACATAACTTAGACAAAGACACTGATACAAACAAAAGTTTGTACTTGAGCTTCATGTTACCAACACACAAGATCCTTAAGTCCAGAGGGATCCTTCATCCTCACATCCTACACAGCGTTTCTAGGACACCAATATATTCAGGCCTGGGGATCACAGAACTGTAAAATCTCAAGTAATCTTTTGTACTCTGGGTGAGATCATGAAAATACCTACATAGGATAGCTTAATTCTGTTACCATTCAACCAAAACCTCCTAAGTGTGACCCACACTCCAGGCAAACCAAGTTGCTAATTTTGCCTCAGAAATGTTAACTCAATCAAATTTGATAAAAGTCAGCACTAAAACAGAGGGTAATAATTAACCTAAGAAACTCCTAACCTTTGTTGGAGGCAAAGCTAGGGACACTGTGAAGCATTTAGGCTTGCTACCACTTGTTAAATGCTTGTGTTGACTCAGTGGCCCCAGTGACAAGGGGAATCTTGAGAATTGGCTTGTCAGATAAGGGAGGTCTGATAAACTCCCCAGACAAATGTTGACAATGTTCTAAAAATATAAACGATAAACAGAAATAAAAATCAAATATTGAAATTGGTATAATATCATGGCATAAACATAACAAAAATGAAAATTTAAACAGTTTTTTTTTAAAAAAAGAAATAAAATCCTACCACAGCTAATGGCTCTGCTTGTAAAATTTATAAATAGATTTTTTTTGTTCTAGTCAAGAGATGAAATTATTTCTTTTAAAAGCTAAGCTGAAAGCAGAAGGAAGATAATTCTCTCTTTAACCTCTGACTAGCTGAGTCATTGTGGGGAGGGTGTAATGACGTCAGTTTTCAACAGAGCCACCCACCAAGGAAACACAAATCAGTAAGGAGTAATGACTTGCACAGGAAGTAGCATATTAAACTGGGACATGAGTTCCAAACTTTTCTATCAGCACCAGATAGCCAGATTTGCTCTACAGTCAAAACTGGGATGTGAAACAAATCACAATGTATGACAATACTTTTTTAAGGTTGAATTTTAAAAACAAGAGAAATAAAAACTGGACTTTGTGGAACCTGTACCTGGTTGGACCACATTATGGTACATAAGACAAGTGCTAGAGGTGTATTTGATATAGGAGAGTGATAGGGGTCACTTTCTGGGGCTCTTACTCTTATTATTAAAAGTATTTAAGAATGAACTCAAACAAAAACTCAACGACAATTTCATTACAGTTTACTAGAAACCCTCTCAGGGTAGGCAAGCTATAAAACCGAGCAACTGCACAAAGGAAAATGGAAGAGAGACCAAAAAAAGAGCTGCAATTTAACCTGGCACTGAGGTAGACACATAACAGACAAATGGCCATGTGGCAGGGAGGGAAGCCCTGGAGAAAGAGTAAGGAATCCTGAAATGTTGGGGTATCCAGATGCTGAAGGAGAAGCATGCTTACACGAGAGAGAAAGAAGAAAAGGAGAAGTTATGCTTTTCTGAATAATTCAGGAAATTATGGTGAATTATGAAGCTGTGTGGCTGCGGTCTGCAAACTACAACATTAGGGGTGAGAATCTGGAAGAAAAAGTACAGTATCTCATTAAAGGAAAAACTATTCTCCCTATCTCCTGAGCATGCTTAAAGTGAAACTGCCATTCTAGAGTGGTTTTGTGGCTAGGAATTGGTCCCTTGGCTAAGAAGTTAACCTTGTCCAGCTGGATAGAACATCTTCATTAAGGTAAAGATTCTATTCTCTTGACCAGGAGGAGTTTTGTTTTCTGTTATTTGTGTTTCTACTCTTAATGTATTGTTTCTGTCCAGTCCAGGACACCTAATCTTCCTCTAACAACAGTAAGCAGAGATAGATAGGTGATGACGCTCAGTGATTGGTCAAAGTCATAAACGTCATAGAATTCTTTACCAATCACCGAAAAATAAAGAAGTAATGATATCTGAGGCCTACAGTGAGAAGGCAAGGAATCTTGCCTATGTCCAGCCTGGCCAACAAGAGGATAGGAAGACCTAGGTTTGCAGTGAGACAACAAACTGTCTGTCCTGACATAACTGCCATATCAACCTCATGTGCAGTTTGAAAAATCCTTATAAGAATTCTTACCACACTATCTGAATTTCCTGACCTGTTTCCTGAAAAATCACTAGTAGAGAATACAATTAACAGAGTTTAATACCCAGGTAACTGAAAGAGGAAAATTAAAATCTGTGAAAAAAAATTACTAAATAGAGGATAAACTTGAAGAATTATCCTCAATACATTTCATAAAAAGAATCCTATGAAAAATAAGAGATAGATGAGATCAGCACATGAGCAACAAGAATAGGAACTAGTATAAAGTACATATATAAGAAATAAAGGCTAAAACTTTTCCAGAAATTTTGAAATGCATAATTATGACAATGAAGAAGAGCAACTATGATTTCAAAACTCGAATTGTAATTCCAAAAAAACAGTAAAATTACCCAAAAGGCTTTAAAACTTGTTTCTTTTTTTTAATTTATTATCTTGTTATATTTACTATTAGGAGATATGGGGATTTTTGTTCCACAGTGCACATGTAGAAGTTGAGGATGACATTGTGGAGCTGATTCTCTTCTTCCACAGTTAGCTCCGAATCAAACTTAGATTGATCGTCACGCTTATGGGAGGAAAGTGCCCACATGCACTGGTCCATTTTGCCAGCCCAAGTTTTAAATTTTCTGATGGGAAAACAATCATTAGTGTTAAAAACAATAATAGCAGGAAGAAATATACCCAGGCACCTGCCCTACACACCACTACAATGAACAATGGACAAATGTGTGATGGAGAGATAGGAAAATGGAATAACCAGGCTGCGAGATGGAACAGAAAGTAAAGCTGTAGTTATCACCAAAGGCCAAGTGATATCCGTGGTCTTGGCTGCCACCAGAGACTGTATGGATATCTGAGGGCTGTGCTGCCTTGAGGCAATATGCATCTGAATGGAATGCACCTGAGACATCTAGGCCCATGCTGCTGTTGGGGGTCATGGCTGGGTTCATGGTCCTATGGCAGTCAGGATCCGTGTTGATGTCCCTGGTCCTTGTTACCACCAAAGGCCATAAAGGTATCCCTAGTATGGTCTGCCATCTGAGGCATTGTGCTGAGCCATCCCTGCCCTTCACTGGCCACCATACTCAGGAGAGTGGACCCTGCGCTTTGCCTGGGCAACACAGTAGAACTGACCCTGGTGGCAGGGATGTGGTGAGCTAGCCAGAGGACATGAGAGCAGGTGAAGTGATCCTGCTCCTTGCCAGCTGTGGTAGCTGGAGCAGTCCTGGAGTGCTTGTCCTGGTGGTATGGGTAAAGGAGAGCTGGTGGACTGACCAACTCAGCTACCTCCCAGGCCCAGATCCAGGGCTTTGAACAGCCCATCCCAATATCTACCCAATCTATAGTCTGCTGGAATGCAAGAAAGGGACTGTCCTAAAGACCCAAAGCTGTAGGATCTCCATGACAGGGAAACAGCAGGGTATCAGAGAGGAGTTCCAATCAGGATCCAGTATAGATAGTGTAGGAGAAGACAGAAACCTCAAAACAGACCAATGATTCATTGCTATAACATTTGCAAGTAAAGATGTGACACTATACAGCTTCCACGACAAGATATTTTTATTCTATCTTATTTTACTTTCTCTGGGGGTGAGGCATTTACAAGGGCAGATACAAAGGGACAGGGAGATGAGTGGGACTGGGGTACATGGTGTGAAATTTACAAAGAATCAATAAAAAGGGATTTTTAAAAAAAATAATAATAGTAAGAAAAAGTTAAAGAGAAACAGAAAAAGCAAGATGTGGAGAGCACATAAAAAATGATGAGATAACCAAAAGGTATTTCTGCATACTACAAACACAAATTAATCCTCAACAAAAGCAACACTGTCGTGTCATACTATATTAGTTTAAGTATGCTTAAACTTTTCATGTAAGATATCATTATTATTTATTATTATTATTATCATTGTTATTATTATTATAAAGTGAAAAATCTAGAATCCAAAAGTAGGAGAAAACACACTCTTAAGTACTGAGCAAAGAAGTGTAGTAGCTCTACAATGTTACTACAAAATTAAATACAAAATACAAAATGTTACTACAAAATTAAACTTAAAATTTGAAAAGAAAATATAACAATTGTCATATATGAGTAGTAAAACTAGCAAAAGTACAAGGAAAACATTGACAAATTCACCATTACTATTATTATGTGATTTTTAAAAATAGATTCTATAAACAGTCAATCAAAAAGCAGACAAGAAAATAGGGATTACATGGAGATGTTCAATGTACATGGAAACAAAATAAAGGAAGGTGGCCCAATGAGTCTTATCAACTCCTAAACTCAGCAAGTAAATAAAGCACATCTTCTCCAAATACACATTACCCTTACAGACTATTTCCTATGCCTTTACTATGGTTTGAATGTAGCTTATATGTCCCCAAATCTTCAAATATTGAAATTTAATCCCATTATGAGCACTAAACTATAGAAACTTTATTCTGACTGGTATTTAAATGAGAGGCTTTACACATGGAGGGACCCATGACTCCAGCTGCTTATATAACAGAGGATTGCCTTATCTGTCATCAATGGGAAGAGAAGCCCTTGGTCCTGTGGAGGCTCAATGCCTCAACGTAGGGGAATGCTAGGGCAATGAGGCAAAAGTGGGTGAATGGGTAGGGGGAGCTCCCTCAGAAAAGCAGGGGGTGGAGGAATGGGATGGGGGAACAGAAAAAAGAAATAAAATTTAAAAAAAAAAATGAAAGGCCTTTGAGACTAGAAATAGTTATTAGAGCAAAAAGCCCAATGACTGAGCCCTGATAGCTTTATTGGGAGAGAAAAAACAGCCAGACATACACCATGCACATCCTTGATTCTTGCTATGAAATACCATGTATATCTTTGAATTCTGCCAGCAAGGACATTCCCACACATTATTCCTTGCCTTTTAATCCCAACTGTGAACCAAAATAAGTTACCTCACAATTTATTAATTTGTGGTTGTGTCACTATCATCAGGAAACAGATGAATATGACTTCTAATAGACTTCAAGATGGACACCGTACTCTATTCTCTAATTAATTGCAATGGAGTCTTAAATCAACTGTATAATTGCAACAAGAAAAAAAATGTTTCATCTAATGTACTTATTGCTGTGTTTTAGGAAAAGAATAAATGGAAGGAGAGAGAAAGGGAGAAGGGGAGTATTCAGGCAATGGATTTATTGGAGACAGACAGAGCAACAGAGTCTGGAACTTTAAAAGGCTACAGTTCACCTAGTGAGAGCAGAGTTTGCTTTTTTAAGGTCCCTTGTGAGGTAGTTGAGAGGGTAGGAAGTGTTGGATCATGAGGAAATACTTACAAAGACACCTGATATCATGAAACCAAACTAAGAGATTATATTTACTATATGTCTGGTTGAGGTAGATTGCTGAACCAGATAAGGTGTGTCTGGAAGACAGTGAACTAACTTTGTGTGTGATGTGGCCATGGTCTTTTGCAGCCCTGTAGTCCTTCTCCATGTGGGCCTTTGCTGTCTGAAAGGGCCCAGGGAGGGCTAATTTTAATGGTCAGCTTGACACAATCTAAAAATCATTTGGGAAGAGTATGGTTAGAGAGAATATCTAGGTCTGATTGACCTGGACAGGTCTTTAGAGGATTATCTTGACTAGGTTAATGGAGGTGGGAAGACCCTTCCACTGTGGGTGCCACCATTCCTTAGGCAATGGGTCCTGAACTGTGTAAGTACAGAGAAAATGAGCTAAGCACGACCATACACACATTAACGTGTTCTTCTCTACCACTTGGTTATAGATGAAGTATAACCAGTTGTTTCAAACTCCTGCTACTATTGCTTACCCACAATGATGGATTATATATAACTTGGAACTGTAAGCTAAAATAAACAGACTCTTTCCTAAGTTGCTTTTGTTGATATTTCATCAGAGCAATAGAATTAAAATGAGAACAGTCTCATTCCCAGGGCTGGGAAGATGGGCTTTCTATCTATTTAATATCATACTTGTACCTTAGTCATTATCTGCTTTCATTTCTGTCTCCCAGCCATGTCAGTTAGCTCCTTTAGGGAAAAGACCTCCCATTCAGTGTTGCCTCTTAATTGCAGAACACAGACTCAGAATAGAATGAGTTCTCAATAGAGATTTTTCCAAATAAATATAAAGAAATCTGTTCTTCTTGGCTGTGACCATCTTCATAGTCTCTTTGGCAGTGTAAACCGGGGAGAGACAAAAAGAATTCTGGAAGAAAATAAGTTCCGCAAGAAAAGGCTAAAGAAGTTTGGGAGTTTTTCTCTTTTTTTATTCTTGCATGGAAGATCTGAGTGCTTTCAAGCTGAGGACAAATAGTGACCTACAAAGTAAATGCAGGTCAAAAACTGAAAAGGTGTTACTGGGCTTAAGGGACAAGAAGGGAAACAAAATGGGTTAAACTCCTAAGAAAGAAGAGCATATTCACTGTAAGAATAACTAAGCATTGCTCAGCAGGGCTGTGACCCTTCTGACTGCAAGATCTGAACCTCAGGGTCAATTTAGTAAGTCAGGTTTATGCATGTCTGGGGTAGTAGGCTAGCCAAATGCCCCTACAAGGTCTCTTCCGGCTCTTTGGTTTGTGACTTACATTTAGCGAGTAAAACTGAAGCTATAAACTAAATACTGAAAAATTATAAGCAACTTTAAACTAACTAGAAAGCGTAATTAGATTTTCATTGGACTTTATTTGAAATCAGGGCTCTGACTAACAGGAGAATCTTGAAACACTCATTTAGGAAAAGACTCAGGAAAAAATTTGGGGCATGTTCAGCACAATGCAGCAGATCTAAGTTTGCAATGCTATAAGATTTAGTCTGTGGTGTGAAAGGAAAATGATTATAGAAAGACAGTTAATGTATTTTTAGGCACACACTTCAAGAGAGATAATTAAGTTCTTAAGCAACATGAGCCAAGTAGTTATTTCTATAAACATTCTAGGACATCTTGTCAATTCACACTTGTGTGTATAGTTAATTCTATACGTTTTTTGTAAGCATATCTCTGTACTAAAATAAAGGATTGATTTTTTTTTTCAAACATGTCTCAGGGAAGTAATTCATTGCCTATCTTGTGCTTCAGTCAATATTTTCATTGTTTGGTAGCACCTAAGCCAATGAATACTTAGAAAAAAAATAAATTCTATAAAATGTCTATTCATTATGTCTTACTTGTGATTTCTAAACTGATTTGAAACATTAACAAACTATTTGTGAACCCAATATGTGAAATTTAAACGAAATGTTGACATATAAGGGCCCAGACCAAAGAAACATTCTTTATAAGTGTGAGCCTCTAACTGTCTCTGCAGTCAACCCCTGCCCCCCAGAAAAGAACCACTTGAAATAGTCTTTTCTTCAATTAACAATAACAAATTGGTTGGGCAACTGTAAGTGGCCTACATATTTTTCTTATAAAAATCTTGTCATTTTTCAGACAATTGTGAACATAAAAGTGGCTTATATTTAAAGTCAAATTCCATCCATCCCTATACTTGGAGGAGAGACAGAGTGAGTATTCACTTGACAATATTCCTTAGAAAAGACTATATCTTTGTAGCTAATACCTATCACACAAAAGATGGTCAATAAAAGCTTATTGAGTAGTTGAATATCCAGGTAAACATGTTATTGTTTGTCTGAATGTCATGCACTGGCTGTAATGCTAAAAACCACAGGAAGTATGACTTAGTTGGAACAGTTCTATCACTAGTTTGTCCTATGTTCTGTTAGTACTGAGGGTGTATTTTTTTGTGGGAGGTGGAGAGTTGCTCTGCTTCCGTTTTTTTTTTTTGTTTTGTTCTGATTTGTTTTGTTTTGCTTTGCTTTAGAAATAGCATCTCAGATTGTAGCCTAGACATCCCTGGACCTCATTAAGGAGCCCAGGCTGTCCTTCTTCCTGCCTTAGGCTTCAAGTGTTGAGATGACAAACATGAGCATACAACCAACTAGCATTTGAAGAATATATTTTGTTTCTAGATCCTGGTTCACTGGTTACCCCCCCCTTCCTCTTTACCTCTCTCCCTTTTCTTCTATTCATAAAACACTACAGAAATATATACAAGGAAAGAAAATCAATTAAAGATTATTCTTTCCCATACTGCTATCTGTGTAAGTTAAGTAGTCATATAAAATAGTTTTGCATGCTTAGATAAAACACAAAAATATACTTATTCACTCATTAACTCATTCTTTGATCCACCAATGTCTATTGGGTTTTGGTATTTATATGCAAAGAAAGAGGATATTGATGACAGATAAGATAGACAAAAATCTTCATGTTCAGAACCAATACAATATTCTATGAATAAATAAGCAAATAGCTGGGGATTTAATTCAATGATAGGTTCTTGCTAGCAAGTACAAGGTCCTGGGTCTGAACTTTACAACTAGGAAAGGAAAAAGGTAAATATTAAATTACAGCAGCATATGTTATAGTGGAGAACATTCCACAGGGATCTAATCTATCCAGGAAGTCTAGTAACACTTCCTTCAGGAACTACTTTTCCTTTTAATATTTATTAGGTGTGTCTCTCTGTGTGTGTGTGCTGTGTGTATTGTGTGTGTGTCTGTGTGTCTGTGTGTCTCTGTGTGAGTCTCTGTGTGTGTGCATGTATGTGTGTGTGTGTGTGTGTGTGTGTGTACATGTGTGGAGGCCAAAAGATGACCTCAGTCTCCCTGAAGCTGGAAGAATTTGAGTTACTGAACTTGGGTGCTGAAAACAGAACTCTACCCCTCTGAAGGAATAGCAAGTGCTCTTAACCACTGAGTCATCTCTCCAGCTTCAAACAAATGTCTTTTAAGCCATGTGTTAGGGAATTATTATGATACAAGGAGATAAAGATCCAAGAATGAACTCATCACACAAAGGAAAAGGTATGTGTGAAGGCACTGAGACAAGAGTAAACATAATTCTTTCCATAAAATGGAAGCTCTAAATGAGGCTGAAACTTAGTGAATTATAAAGAGGGATACACAGGAGGCTATAGGAAGTGGAGAAGCCATATCCTGCAGGGTGCTGCTGGCAGGATCAGCGATTGAGTCCCATTAGGCATATGGACTGCATTCAAGCTGTCTGCTATATGTTATTCTCCTGCAGACTTGACCCAGGAAGACTGGATTCTCAGGCTCTGTTCCCTTCAGACAAAAGTAGGATTGAAAATAAGAGGCACTAATAGGAGACCTTCAACTCAAGGTTAAGGTGAAGTGACAATCACTATTTCACCACTGTTTATCAACTTACTCCTGTGGTAACTGATCCAGTCAGTGAAAGTGAACAAGAGAACTAAATGATTACCAAGAAAGTTACCTAATGACCCTTAAAGGTCAAACCACTTTTCATTACTGTTCATTGGAATTAAGGTTTTACCATATGAACTTGGGGTATGTATTATAGCCATAACATGTTGATACATTTTTAGATACTGTTAAAATGAGAAGAAACATTTTGAATTTTGAAAGCTATGACACACTCTAAAATGATTCTCTAATGGCTCAAATTAGCTAACTTATTGAGCTCTATAAAGCGCTATGCTAAAAGCTTTGCAGATATGAATATTAATTATTTCATTTTGCTTCCATCAACTCTATTTCCTTTCCCACACATTCTACATATACCAAGGGGATTGAAATGTTTACAGCTTAGTCCAACTAAAAACAGAAGCAGGATCTACCACAACTGGAGTTGCTCAAGACATAGAAAGTTTCTTTTTCACTTCATGCTTTCTGTCTTCTAAGCCATTTGAGAGGTAAATGCACTTCTCAGATTAGTTCATTCTAGTTCTCATCCCTGCATATTTCACATAAATAAAAACTGAGTCCCAGAATGCAGACTGACCTACTCAAGATGGCACCTCTAATGTCTAAGATGGCATCTTTCTCTTCATTCAGTGATGTGCTCAACACTCCACATAAGGACTGAGTTACATTCCTTTATTATTTATGATCACGTTTTAAACTTTGATGATATTCAAATTTCAATCCAATTTCATTTGTTACATGATTTTTTACTCCCATCAACATTTCTTTGGTAAGATTCCTATCTGACTATTATGTTCGAACATATTCAAGGTAAGACTGTTAAGGAAATGCAGTGGACGATTATCCTTGGGCATATATTATGCGCTTTTTCAAGAGTCAAGGGAATGGGACTAGAGAGACAGCTCAGCAGTTAAATACATATTCTTTTCTTGCAGAGGACCTAAGTTTGGTTCCCAGCACCCACATGAGGCACCTAAAAATCCTCCAATAATCTACCTTAAGGAATCCAAGCTTTCTTCCTAGTTCTGAAGCACTCAATTCTACATACCCACACTCAGATACTCATTAACACATGTAACTAAAAAAATAATAATATTTTTCAAATGAGTCAGGGGAAGATAATATTCCACCTGGAAATGTAAATAGTACTATCACTGAAAATAGGCTTCTGAGAAATCCAATGCATTTATCTTTCCCATTGACATCCCCAAACTATACTAATGCAAAGTTATTTGGAAGATTTTCATTTGAAAAAAAAATGTCCCTAAGAAAACTCTGAATAAATAGAGAAAAACTCTGGAGTTTCTTTCTTAAACAAGGACACCAAAGAAAATATTTTCCCTGGTTCAGCAGTGTAGCCATGGTCCAAAGGAACCCAGTTAGAAGTGGCAGCAGAACTTGATGTTTTTGCCTGATATTTCCTTGCTATGTTCAAATTCTTCCCTTTTAGAATGGAAAAGTTTATTCGAATGTATAGTAGAAGGATATAACTTTCTTTTCCATTTTACAGGAACTCACTGTTGAGGGTTTGCCTAGGGTCTTGGAGGAGACTTTGGGCTTTTGAACAATGATGAGACTGTTAAGATTAAGGAGAATCTTGAAGTTGGACTGCATAAATTATGAGATGCCCATTAATCTACAAAGGCAAGGAGCAAAATGGTATGGATTGAAATTTAAATGCCCCCTCCAAAGGAGCTTAACACATGATCCCCAAATGGTAGTAGAGTTTAGAGTTTTGGTAGGTCATGGAATAATTGGAATATAGGACCTGGCTTCAGGAATTACCTCAGTATAGGTAGGTTTTTAATGGTTGTACTCATTTCTGCTTCTTGGTATAACTACTATGTAAAGAGGTATAACATTTTATTGCTATCATGAATGCTATTAACCAAGCCCTCTGAAACTATGAGCCAAAATAAATATTCCTCCTTTAAGATGCTTCTGTTAGGTATTTTGTCAGAGCAACAAGGAAAGTAGTTAATACATTGTTTTTATTAAAAATTTCCAGGTATACCAATACTAGTGGATTTAATAACCTCACTTACTTTGGAGACAAATCAAAATGTAGCTTGATATTCATGGAAACCTGGGATAAAAAAAATGGTAATGAAACTCCAAGTGAAAAGGAGGAATGATCAAAAACTAGTACAAATTTCAATAGGAAATGAGAAAATTCAGCCTTGAAAAGACTGTTTTACATCTAAGGAAAGTAAGAAGGAGTTAGAGTGTGATACATAATGTTAGCAAAGACGGACTGACATCCCCCATCCCTCTTTCACAATATGACTTAACAGATCTCACAAAAATGGGATCTGTTTTCCTTCCCTTATTGTACCTAGACTATGTAGAGAATATATTTGACCAACAAGGTGAACTAAAATTGAAGTTCTGAAAATTCCAAAGCTAAACTTTGGGGAAATAATGTTTACCATTCACCATTATCTCTTACCTAGAAAAAAAGCAAGCAATAACTGCTAACCATGTAGGTATGTGATGCTAGCTTCAATCATCCAGCCAACCAGCACAAGGTACGGAAGATTTGCCTCCCTTCACAGAATCATAGCAAAGAATTGGTTGTTCTTTTGAGTTACCAGACAGGAGTAGGGGAGTTTATAGTCACAGATTAGCATGACAAGGGGCTCCCAGACCCCTTGTTCAATACTCTCTATATTTCACTATTCAGTTTAGCAATATTTTTGACATTTACGATATTTCAGATATTAAGTCATAGACAAATAAATTTCTTACCATTTGTATCAATCTCATTATCAAGAATGGAAGAGAGACTGAACAAATCAATGTCATGTATTTAACCAAAGAATTAATATAAAGATGTACAGATGTATTGAATAGGGACTGTGCATGTGCCTGTAACATGCATCTTTTTTTATTAGATATTTTCTTTAATTACATTTCAAATGTTATCCCCTTTCCTAATTTCCCCTCCAAAACTCCCTATCCTCTTCCCCCTACCCCTGCTCATTAACCCACCGCTTCCCTGTCCTGGCATTCCCCTACACTGGGGCAACTAGCCTCCACAGGACCAAGGGCCTCACCTTCCATTGATGTCAGACAAGGCCATCCTCTGCTACATATGCAGCTGGAGCCACAGGTCCCTCCATGTGTACTCTTTTGTTGGTGGTTTAGACCCTAGGAGTTCTGGGGGTTTTGCTGGTGGTTTAGACCCTAGGAGTTCTGGGGGTATTATTGTTCCTCCTATGGGTCTACAAACCCCTTCAGCTCCTTGGAACCTTTCTCTAGCTTCTCCATTGGGGGCCCTGTGTTCAGTCCAGTGGTTGGCTGAGAGCATCCTCCTCTGTATTTGTCAGGCACTGGCAAAGCCTCTCAGGAGTCAGCTATATCAGGCTCCTGTCAAGCCTGTGTTTTAATTACCTTTCTGTTATCATAACAATATACAACAACCAAGGCAACTTACAGAAGAAAGCACTTAATGGGGGATTATAGTTTTAGAGGGTAAGTGCATGATCATAATGCTCGAGGAGAATAGCAGCAAACAGGCATAGCACTGGAGCAGTAGCTAAGAGCTCATATCTTGAGGCAACAACCACAAGGCAGAGAGAAAGCTAACTGGAAATGGTGATTGTTGCTTCAAGATGGGGGCTTGTTTCAGCAACAGGTACCTTGATCCTCACGGCACTGTCACTGATTCTATGTCTAGTCACAATGATAAAATGCTAACATGCTACATTCAATAAAATGTACCACAGCAATATTGATTACATACATGTATACCACCTCTTCTTTTTTTTTTTTTTAATTTAATTTTATTTTATTTTTTTAATTTACATTCCAAATCACTTCCCCTTTCCCGTTTCCTCCCTCCCCGAAAGTCCCATAAGCCCCCTTCCCTCCCTCTTTTCTCCGTTCAACCCCCTCTCATTACTCTGTCCTGGCGTTCCCCTACATCCAGTCTTTCCAGGACCAGGGGTCTCTCCTTCCATCTTTTTAGAAATCTATTGATATGCTGATTGTGTCTAGGGTATTCTGAGATTCTGGGTCAATATCCCCTTATCAGTGACTTCATACCATGTGTGATCTTTTGTGATTGGGTTACCTCACTAAGGATGATATTTTCAAGTTCTGACCATTTGCCTAGGAATTTCGTGAATTCATTGTTTTTAATTGCAGAGTAGTATTCCATTGTGTAAATATACCACATCTTCTGAATCCATTCCTCCGTTGAGGGACATCTGGGTTCTTTCCAGCTTCTGGCTATTATAAATAAGGCTGCTATGAATATAGTGGAGCATGTGTCCTTATTGCATGCAGGTAAAGTCTCTTATACCACCTCTTCTTATCAGAAGCAAATATCTTAGTTACTTTAATTGCTGTGACAAGACACCATGATCAAGGAAATTTATAATAGAAAGCATTTAATTAGGGGCTTATGGCTCCAGAGGATTAAAGTCTATGATCATCAAAGTGGAGAAGGTAGCTTTAGTTATGGCACTTGAGCATTAGCTTCAGTAACTAAGAGTATACACCTGATCAAAAAGCATGAGGCAAAAAGAGAATTAACTGAAAATGGCACTGGTCTTTTATAACCTCAAAGCCCACTCCCAGTGATTTCCTCCAAAAAGGTCACACCTCCTAATCCTTCCACCAAAGTTCCACCAAGCACTCAAATATATGAACCTATGGAGGTCATTCTCATTCAAACCACCAGAGTGTGTGTGTGTGTGTGAGAGAGAGAGAGAGAGAGAGAGAATGTGTGTATGTGTGTATGTATGTATGCATGTATGTGTACATGTGCATACAAGCATACATGCATATATTGTGAAATTGGGTGTGTGCCTATGCATTTGTGTGTGTGTGTGTGTTTAGGGGTTTCAGAATCAATCATGGAAAAGATAGATAAGGTTTTATAAAGGGATTGTTGCCTAAATATAAGAGAATGACAGTGGTAGAACTATACCTTATTCTAATGTATTGTTGCTAAATTACTAGTATCAATAACTCCTCTCATTAGCTCTTCTAATGTGTGGTTATTAAAATATATAATAAAATTTTAATGCTTATTTTCTATGTAAAAATATTAGAATATAAACATATTTTCCTTTTTTTCCCAATATTTATGTCTCCAAAAAGTCCTTTCAGAAATCTTTTTAATTTGCTACTAATGTTTGAATAAAAATTGTGAGTCTAATGACAAATCAAAACATTATGAAATGTCAATAGTTTCCTTCATCATGAGTAGGTAATCAACATACTTTTCAACAGAATTTTCATGGATTAAAATTCTATTGCAGACCAAAGTACTTGTGTACCACTGGCTGTTCTATGGCTTAAACATTAATGGATGTTCTGGAGATCAAGGTAGATTAAACTCTAGGTAAAACAGCCAATGTCCAGCCCCAGAATTTCTACACTGCTACTATAGGTGAGGATGCTACACCTGCCATTGGAGAAAGGTACTTAATCAGCAGCCAGGGGCTTAGATCCATGCTGTCTGTCTACGTCACCAACAAAAAAACAGAAGTCAGATTTTTACTCTGTTGACTTAGTTTGGAGTCCAAGTCTTTCAGAAGGCTATCAGTTTTGGGGAGTTCAAATTACACCTGAAACAACATCTGAAAAATGTTTTGTGGCTTAACCTAGGCCCTGAAGTACTGAAAGCCACAGGAGAAAGAAATAAAACAGATATTTAAGAGACTCATCACACAGCATGCCCCATCAAAGCTAACAATGATACTAATACATACAGACATCTGACTGCAGCCAGAAGATGGTATACTCTCCCTACCATACAGTAAGTGTTGAAATGCAGGTCAAGTTCACTTGTGCATTATAGCAGAGAAGACCATGCATAGGAAATGCATCCAAAACCAGAAGAACCAATGGAAAGGCATTTTCAAACTTTCTTCTAAGTCTAATCACCTATCAAAAGTTATGAATGAGGTCTTTGAAGCCATTAATATAAGCTCATGTTTTATTTCTTTAAGAAAATTAAACACTTCCATCTCTTCCATTTCTATGTTCAACCAGGTTTTGTTGTTGTTATTGTTATAAAATTTGAGACTGTTTTAGCAAAATGTTTATACCAAAGACATATTAAACATTTGTTCAAAGATACATGTAATCCCATAATATGAATCAAGGTGGCTTTGAAACTTTAATTTTGAACACAGACACCAATAAGAGTCTGTAATTTTGCTTCCTTGCTTCTTGATTTGAACCAATTGTCATTTCCTCTACAACAAATTCTATGGTACAATTTCATTTGGACAAATGAAAAACAACTGTATTAATAATTATTCATAAGATCATTGAAGTCCACTCAATTATTTAAGCCATAATTAAGAAGTTGTAATTCCAGACCAAAACAATCCCTGAAAACTTAGAAAATTATAATTTTTTGGATGTGAATCTCAGTAAGACATTTAAAGCAGTATTTTTATTTCCCTAACAACCCAGTCTACTTTGAATAATGGTTTCTTAAAGGCTAAGATTCACTAATGTTCACATACTCATCCTGAAAACTGGAAAGTTGACATTTTCTCAAAAGATAAGCTGCGAGGGAAGGAAGCTGTGTGGCTGTGTGGAAAGTCAGATGTTATTAACGAGTGTGGGCCGCAGCTGTTACACATGAATCATTGTGAGGAGCTCAAAGTCTCACTGTTCAGTGCACAAAACTATTAGTATAATTCAGCCTCCATTAAGTTGTGGAAAGCTGGCAATGAACCAGCTGGATGGTGGGACATAGTTATCATAATAAATGGGATTTCTCTTTGGTAAGACAGACAGCTATGCACCTTCCCACAAGGGCAGACTGGAAGTTATTAAATATATGGACTGATGAGATAGCTTTGTTCGTGTTCAAAATAAAATTTTGTGAACAATTTTCATTCTTTGCAAAAGGAGAAGATCTAAAAGTAGCTTAATGAAATAAAAAAGCCTTTGTCCTGTCTACATTGGTAGCACCATGAAAATTATTGATTTCATAACCCCCTCAAAATTATCATAAAGTTAATAATCGTTATTTTGAGATAAGGGATCATATACATCAATCTGGCCTCAAGCTCTATATGTCAAGAATATACAGGTCCTGCTCTTCCTGCTACCACCACCCTAGTCTGGGACTCTATGTGTGTATTGAACCCAGGGCCTTTGTATCATAGGCAAGCAAGCATTCTACCAGCTAAGCTACATTCCAAGCTCCTAGGAGTAACCTTTAACAGAATTTCTGCTTATCTCTCTTTTCTATCTCTTTAATGTCTCTTTCCTATGTGTATGTGTATTTATGTGTATGAATGTGGGTGTGCATGTATGTGTGTTTGTTTATATGTTTGTGCATATTTATATGTATGCTCATCGATCTTTTCTCCCTCACTCTCCACTTAATTTTTTTGGAGACAGGATGTCTCACTGAGCCTGGAGCATGATACCTCCACCAGCCTCACTGGCCAGGAAGGTCAAGAGATCTTCTTGTCTTTGCTTTCCCAGTGCTGGTTTTAAAGACATATACCACTATGCTCATCTTTTTACATGTGTGTTGGGGATCTAAACTCAGATTCTCATGGTTGGACACCAAACTCTTCACCAACTGAGTCACTTAGCGTACACCTTTTAGAGAAACTGATAAAGTAAAAATGATTTTGCAACTACCTTCGAAACAGCAAAATTTTAAGCAGTCATAAATAATAGGGGGAGAGTCTTCTAAAATTATATTTTTGTTAATTTAAATCATAGCACTAGAGACACCTAATATTACAGAATATTTTTACTAATATGTTATTTGATCCCAACAAAAATTCTATCAAGTAGATAGGATGAGTGATACTTTTTCCATTTACAAAAGAGCTTATGAAAAAAAAAATCTAAAAACAAACATGTTATCAAAGGGTAAACAGCAAAGACAAGTTTCTAAAGACTGAACTCTGGGCCATCTATGCTTATTCTAAACAATAACAACAAAAATAAACAAAAAGCCACCTCGACTATCTTCCTCAGAGCACAAACAAGCAAAAGCATTTCATTTTAAAAGCATATACTACCATGGAAAAATGCTTTGCTTGTAACCTGAAACAATGTAGTTGGTTAGAGAAGAGAATCTTTGGAGAGTTTTAGGCAACACTAAGGGGAGGAGGAGAGGAGGTTGCCTTAGCATTCTCCTCCATGGAACCAAAGCTTTTGTCTTATCAGGGCACTGCAGAAATTGTCAGCCTAGATAAAGCATTGAGTTTCAAGGAAGTCAAGTAAAAAGAGCATGGGACAGGCTGGTTGGCTTCTTCATGCCTCCTTAGAGTTCTGACAAGCCCTGATTAGCGTGGAAGAACAAAGGATATTTGCATCACCTAAATACAGTGTTACGAATTGCCTGAACCTTACTAAAAGAAATAAAAGCTCCAAATCCTAACGCCAACAGAAAATATTTGGAATGAAAGACCATGATTTACAAGTTTTCTAGCTCATTCTGTAACTATCCCCAAGGGGATTAATTAAAGAAAAAAAAACATATAATAGATGAAGCATTTCCATTTTAGAAATTCTTAGGGCCCATATACATCTCCAAGTAGAATAGAGGGTGGAGTTATGTTAATTTTCCTCTTATGCAACACAACCCTAAACTGTGCTAAAACCAGCAGCAGTGGCTTCCTGCCATCCCAGGGAATAATCAGTTTCTAATGAGCTCTTTTGCAGCCATAGCTGCTCCTAACCTTAGGATGATGTTAAATGATATTTTTTAAATCCATTTATTTTGAGTGGCCAAAGGGCTTCATATAAACAAAATATATTTTCTGTTGACAGTTGAGCAGTAACCAGCAAACAGCATTTGTTTCAAGAAGGCAAATTAACATTTGTTTCAGGAAGAAGCATATTTTATATTATTTTGCTTTGGGACTGTAACTAATCACAAATTCCAAATATTAATGTCTTATATAAGAAGGTTGTTCTTTTAAGAAATTGAGAATGAACAAAACCTCCTACAATAATAAAAATGGAAATAAAATGTAATATAGAAGAGAGATTCTACCGTTTATTGCTTTCCCTTTTACAAAGAAGTTAGACATTCTGTTCCTTGAACTTAGCAGGCGTCCTGTGCTTCCTGTTAGACCCCTAGGGAAGTTTGTAATTATGTCTATCGTTATGACAACAGAAAGTAACAAGTGAGTCCACTGGTGAGCAACATAGATCAGGACTGAGAAAGAAAACTAGAGAACAGAGGCAGCATTATATTTTAGCAATAGAAGTGCATTATGCAAATCAACAGTTTTTAAAGTCCTTTCAAGACATCACTCATTATTCTGATACAGATAAGTGGGAGAACATTTATCCTCTCAGATTACCAACAATAGAATAAGGTAATTTTCAGTGCTGCTGAGATGATATGATGATGGTGGTATAGTACTGAGCACAGCTGCCTTTCAATGGTAGTGAGAACTTGAAGACATAGTTTACATCATGTGATCAGGAAAGAATCTGGTGTGGTCCAGTCCTCATATGAAACACAGTTGACAATATTTATCAAAATGCTTCTGCCTTTAATTCTCTAGATGATATATAAAAATTGAGACATAGTATATAAAAAGATTCATAATGATACTAAATTCAAGTGACTTCTTGTATTTTTCACTCCAAACATTATATTGAATAGTACTGAGTACTTGATACACTAGAAGAAATTTTAGTCAACTGAAAAAATCCAAATGAGGATGAAAAGAGTTCAAATATAAAATATTTAATAGGAATTCTTTGTGCATGTCTATCTGTCTGTGTGTATTGGTATATGAGTTTGAAGGGGTGGTGTACAACTTGTGGTGGTTTGAATAGAAATGGTCCCTGTAAACTCATTCATTTGAATGTTTGGCACCATTAGGAGGTGTGGTCTTGTTGGAGGAAGTATGTATCTGTGGGGGCAGGTTTTGAGGTCTCAGATGCTTAAATTAAGCCTGGGCTTGGTTGCATACAGTTCTTTGCTTGTTGCCTTCAGATCCAGATGTAGAACTCTCAGCTCTTTCTCCAGTACCACATCTGCCTGCAGGCTACCATGCTTTCTACCATAACAATAATGGACTAAACTTCCGAATCTGTCAGTTAGCCCCAATTAAATGTTTTCTAAGAGTTGCCATGGTAATGGTGTCTCTTCACAGCAATAAAACCCAAACTAAGACACAAATGCACAGGTATGCATGCATGTAGAGGATGGAGGTCTGTGCCAGATGTCTTCTTCTATTGCTCTGTATGTTATGTTTTAAGATGATACCTCTCACTGAATCTGGAGCTCACTTCTTGGCTAGACCAGTCAGTCAGCAAATCCTTGGGACTTTCCTTGTCTCTGCCTCCCCAGTGCTGGGATCATAGATGAACACTGCCATGCTTAGCTTTTTAAAATAGTGCTGGGATCTGAACTCTTGTTCTCATATTAGTGAGACAGGCACTTGACCCACAGAGCTCTCCAGCTTCAGGAATTTTTATTCTTAATTCTTCAAATAATTATTCTTAATTCTCCAAGCCCTCTTCCTTTTAAATTACAAAATTTGTTGACACTTCCTGTACTGGCTGATTTTGACACAAGCTAGAGTTATCACAGAGAAAGAAGCTTCAGGCGAGGAAATGCCTCCATGAGATCCAACTGTAAGGCATTTTCTCAATTAGTGATCAAGTGGGAAGGGCCCCTTGTGGGTAGTATCATCTTTGGGCTGGTAGTCTTAGGTTCCATAAAAAAAGCAAGCTGAGCAAGTCAGGGGAAGCAAGCCAGTAAGAAACAACCATCTAAGTCCTCTGCATCAGCTCCTGCTTCCTGACCTGCTTGAGTTCCAGTCCTGACTTCTTTCAGTGATGAACAGCAATGTGAAAATGTAAGCTGAATAAACCCTTTCCTTCCCAACTTGCTTCTTGGTCAAGATGTTTGTGCAGGAATAGAAACCTTGACTAAGACACTGCTTGAGGAAACAATCTAAATGTATATATAAAACTCAAGAAAATTATTTAGCTCATTTCAGGGACAAAATTAATGTAATTTATATATTGCATATATGTAATATACTTAAGTTTTTATTGTGGTTTAAATAACAAATGTTCCCCATAGGACCGTGTGTTTGTGCACTTTCTCCCCAGCTAGTAGTGGTGTTTACAGAGAATATGGAACCTTTAGGAGACAAAGCCTTGCTAGAAAGAGTATGTCATTGAGGATGGCTCTGAAGTTTGATAGCCTGGCTCCACTTGCATGTGAAGTTTACTCAAAGAAAGTCTAACAATTTCCAAGATGAGCCAATTGTGGCAACCAGGCTGGTAAAATGATTTTGTCGAAGAGCAAGTCATTGGGCACTGAAGCCTAAAGGAATGAGGAAAATGGAGCTCAGAATCAGAGAGGGATCCCTAAGGCAAACATCTTCAAGTAGTTGTAGGTAGGGAGAGGTGTGAATAGTAGCAGGAGAAAAGCCACTGTGCACAGTAAGGGATGTGTCAGTGCTGTCCTGAGAGAACACACTGACTTATAAAGCACATGGTGCTCTGCTATGGTCAGGAAGACAATGCACAATCCATTCTCTGTGCTCATTGTTTGTGCACATCATCTGTGAGTCCCATGAGGGAGCACTGCAGTCCATACCTTTGATTCACAGGAACCTAGCAAGGCAGTTGCAGCCCTACTGGTCTTTGAAAATATCATTGAATGAGTTGATTCCACTTCAATCTGAATATTCCATTACCATATTTGCTTTAAACCAAATTGTTTACATTGGCTCATACTTATCGTGTCCCCACTCCCAGGATGTCTATATCTAGCAATCACCTACAAATGGTACTGGAAACAAACACACCCATATCATCACAACCCTTTCCTCCTTAAAATAGCCCTCTCCAACAGTCAGCCAAAGAATACAAAAATTTAAAGCCATTTTTAAATCTTGATAATAAAAAAGAGAAAATACTTTGTTTTTAGTGATACTCAACCCTTTGCATTATGCAGATGTGGATTATAAAATTGAGTTTTACTTTTTCTTTGTTCTAGTGATTTTTGAAATGGTCTAGATCCATAATCAAGGGCAAGTCTTATCTATTCCAAAGTACCAATCACTAAAAATTTACTCTGAATTACAAGGATGAGAATTCACTCAAAAGTAGGAACCTAGGGTTTCTAAACAGAGTGTAGGCAAGAGTAATTGCAACTTGCAACCCCTACCCTATGTAACTACTCTTGCCTTTGTTCCATCTAAGTGACAGCTGTAAATGTAAATGTTTACATAAGACATTTATTGTAAATGCAAAAGACCTCAAAGACTAAGTACCTATAAGGTAGACTGCTGAAAATACAATTCTAGTAGACTTACAGAAAACACTAAATTTAAAAAAAAAAAAACTATTAGAGGCTAAATAAAAAAATGTGTTTCTACAAAGCCTCAGGGATTTATTTCTTGTATGTGTCACATTCCTTTGAGTCATTCAGAGATCTGGATTTCTTCTACTGGCTTTGTCATCCCCAAAGCCTCCAAGTCTTGTATATTACACTGAAGAATGATTGGAGAGAATGAGTGCAAAATAGTATATATGATTTTAGAAGTCAAGAGCTGTTTCCAACATATTCTAATTCAAAATAATTTTGTATAAATACATGCTTACACCTAGGTTTTCAAAAGTAGGTCAGTATAAAGATACTAGATAATTAAAAAATACCAAGAATAAATTTCATTGTTAAGAAAAAACAACAACAACAATTATAACAAGGTTGAAAAATGACTGAAAAGTTATAGTAAAGGTCCTTTTCAGGTCAAGACACTATGACCTGCATCTGATTCCCTCAAGTTCCTCAGTGCCAAGTAAATCTTTTTTTTTTTTTAATTTTATTTTATTTTATTTTTTTAATTTACATTCCAAATCACTTCCCCTTTCCCGTTTCCTCCCTCCCCGAAAGTCCCATAAGCCCCCTTCCCTCCCTCTTTTCTCCGTTCAACCCCCTCTCATTACTCTGTCCTGGCGTTCCCCTACATCCAGTCTTTCCAGGACCAGGGGTCTCTCCTTCCATCTTTTTAGAAATCTATTGATATGCTGATTGTGTCTAGGGTATTCTGAGATTCTGGGTCAATATCCCCTTATCAGTGACTTCATACCATGTGTGATCTTTTGTGATTGGGTTACCTCACTAAGGATGATATTTTCAAGTTCTGACCATTTGCCTAGGAATTTCGTGAATTCATTGTTTTTAATTGCAGAGTAGTATTCCATTGTGTAAATATACCACATCTTCTGAATCCATTCCTCCGTTGAGGGACATCTGGGTTCTTTCCAGCTTCTGGCTATTATAAATAAGGCTGCTATGAATATAGTGGAGCATGTGTCCTTATTGCATGCAGGTAAAGTCTCTGGGTATATGCCCAGGAGTGGTATAGCCGGATCCTCCGGAAGTGTCATGCCCAGTTTTCTGAGGAGCCGCCAGACTGCTTTCCAGAGTGGTTGTACCAGCCTGCAATTCCACCAGCAGTGGAGGAGTGTTCCTCTTTCTCCACATCCTCGCCAACAACTGCTGTCTCCTGTGTTTTTGATCTTAGCCATCCTGACTGGTGTGAGATGGAATCTCAGGGTTGTTTTGATTTGCATTTCCCTAATGACTAAGGATGATGAACATCTCTTTAGGTGCTTCTCAGCCATTAGATATTCTTCAGGTGAGAACTCTTTGTGGAGCTCTGTACCCCATTTTTTAATAGGGTTACTTGCCTCTCTGGAGTTTAACTTCTTGAGTTCTTTGTATATCTTGGATATTAGCCCTCTGTCGGATGTAAGGTTGGTAAAGATCATTTCCCAGTTAGTTGGTTGCCGCTTTGTCTTTTTGACGGTGTCTTTTGCCTTGCAAAAACTTTGTAATTTAATGAGGTCCCATTTGTCTATTCTTGATCTTAGAGTATAAGCTATTGGAGTTCTGTTCAGGAAATTCTCCCCTGTGCCCATATGTTCAAGGTTCTTCCCTAGTTTCCCTTCTATTAGTTTCAGTGTGTCTGGTTTTATGTGGAGATCTTTGATCCACTTAGAATTGAGCTTAGTGCAAGGAGATAAGGATGGGTCAATTTGCATTCTTCTGCATGTTGACCTCCAGCTGAGCCAGCACCATTTGTTGAAAAGGCTATCTTTTTTCCACTGGATGGTTTTAGCTCCTTTGTCAAAGATCAAGTGACCATAGGAGTGTGGATTCATTTCTGGGTCTTCAATTCTGTTCCATTGATCTACATGTCTGTTACTGTACCAATACCATGCAGTTTTTAACACTATTGCTCTGTAGTACAGCTTGAGGTCCGGGATACTGATTCCCCCAGAGGTTCTTTTACTCTTGAGAATAGTTTTAGCTATTCTGGGTTTTCTGTTATTCCAGATGAATTTTTGAATTGCTCTTTCTAACTCTATGAAGAATTGAGTTGGGATTTTGATGGGGATTGCATTGAATCTGTGTATTACTTTTGGTAAGATGCTCATTTTTACTATATTAATCCTGCCAATCCATGAGCATGGCAGATTTTTCCATCTTCTGAGGTCTTCTTCAATTTCTTTCTTCAGAGACTTGAAGTTCTTGTCATACAGATCTTTCACTTCTTTGGTTAGCGCCACGCCAAGATACTTAATATGGTTTGTGGCTATCGTGAAGGGTATTATTATTTTGTGACCAATTATATGGTCGATTTTGGAGAAGGTACCATGAGGAGCTGAGAAGGTGTATTCTTTAGCTCTAGGACAAAATGTTCTATATATATCTATTAGTTCCATTTGGTTCAAGGCTTCAATTAGATTCACTGTGTTCCTTTTTAGTTTCTGCTTTCCTGAATGATCCATTTCAGAGAGCAGGGTGTTGAAGTCACCCACTATTATTGTGTGAGGTGCGATGTGTGATTTGAGCTTTAGTAAAGTTTCTTTTATGAATGAGGGTGCCCTTGCATTTGGAGCATAGATATTGTCCATAGTCTGTGACCAACAGTGTCAGTGTTCATAAAGAAAACATTGTAGGAGTATTGAAATGTGATTTACTCAAATTTCATCACAGCCAAGGGTGGCCATGCAACTGTTACCATTGGTCTTAGTGCAAAGAGACAGATTATTGACTACTATACATGTTCCTACTTGGAAACAGTTAAGAATCTCTAAGCCATGGATATAAACAATCTCTTACCTTGATTGTGTATTAAATATAACACAATCAAAAGCTAACCGTTGTACAAATCCTCAAGTCTGTTAAAATCTAGAGAAATTGATGGAAAAGAAAGGTGAACATAATCTTGGAATGTGAAATTTTTGCAATATTTCCTTGTTTTTGAAATGTCCCTAGTATGTTTTTACTCAAGAAGTATAAATACCTGAACACTGGTTACATCAAATATAGGTGATAAATCCTAATCTCTAGCAACTCAGATATGGATAAACTTGAAAACATGTTTTAAAGAAGTGATTAATATTAACTGAGGTCATTAGGATGGGGCATAATTATATGGATCTGTCATGACAATTAGGACACAGACAGAAAGAATAAGTCATGGAAAGATATAGTAATAAGACACTTATCAAAAACCTAAGAAGACTCTTAGAAAAAATGGACACTGCAAATAGTTTGATTTCCAACTTCTATCCTCCATAATGGAGATGGGAATTTCTATGGTTAAAAGCCTGTCAATGTGTGGTACTATGTTATGTAAGCCTTAGCAAACTAGTACATCTGTGTTTACTAAAATTCTACACTTCAGCATTTTCATACATATGTTCTCCCAAATCCTGGAACTTTGGGTTTTTTTTCTCTAGAATGGTTTAGGTGTATGTAGTGTGGACCAAGACCAGTCATCCTGTCCAAGGCACTAAGGAATGTAAGTTGCTAACAGTGAGCATAGTACATCCTAGTATGCCTTACAGACATCATAGCAGAATCAAAGTGAACTAAAGTATAAAGCCATGTTCCCACTGAGAATCACCTGTACTGCCTTATCTGGTGATAAAAACATCAGAGGGATCATTCATCCTAGCACAGTACACTCGGCAGCTTTGTCTTAGTGGTAAGAGCACAATCTGTAGGTCACCTTTGAGTTTGGATCTCCTCAGAGAGATCTTGTCTCTAGGGCAAATGTCTCTAAGTCAAAACTTTGTAAGTCATGGTTCAGTACAAAGAACCAAAACAGAGACTGGGGAAGAGAGAGGAGCTGAGGATTTTGAACCTGTGTTACTTGAGGAAAGTATTATTATTTGGTCTTCTTGCTGCCCAATAAACCAAAAGAAAAGTCCCCCAAATAAAACATTGCTTCCCAACATGGCCACATAGAATACGGACTTCAGCAGATCCTCCTATTTATAGGGTTTCCTGTTCAAATGGATTTGGAAACTACTGTACTCTATCACAGCCTTTAGGAGCTCCAACCATGAAACCCTTATTAGAATTACTCATAAGCATTCTGTGATGCACATTTCAGGACAATAACTTTGAAGAGAAAGTCATGAAAAGTTCTCACTAGAAAATGATGATACATACAACATAGTAGAAGAACAGACTAAGAGCGCTGATATCCTCTGCCTCTGCCCTAAATAACATTTAGATGGTTTGAGCAAAACTCTGTATTTTGCATAGCCAAATATATCACCTCTCCTTTCTCAAAAACGATATTTGATCAAGATTTTCTCAACTAAACATAGCACACAAAATACTAAAGCACAAATTCAGCAGTCAGCCATGTTACTTATTTTCCAAAGATTTTCAGTACCAACCCTTCTGAGCTGGGTTAAGAGGCATGAAGATCAAAGAGGGAACCTTCTGGAAGCATGATTTGACTCCTTATTCCTAAAAGAGTTATGCAAGTAAGTATTAGTTCTGTGAAAAGAATGACAGGCTGGGAGCAAGTTGGCTGTACTTGTTGACAAACACTTAGTTTTGTAATTGTTTATATGAGAAACAATCAACCAGACCATGCACATTTCACACAGAAAGGGCCTGATCCAAGTTGGTATGAAGGCAGGTGGGGCGTTAGCCTTTTCAAATAAATTGTTAGTTCAATTGTTTTATAATTTCATTTGGAGAATTTGCCTACCAATAGTAAACACACAGCAATGCAGATATGTTTCGGATGTGACAGTAATGTTAAATTAATTTTATTAATTTAAAAATAATTAATTTTAATTTTTAAAAAAAGATCTTGACTTTAAGTGTTTATTCATTGTTATCTGAAAAACAGGTATCATCAAAAGATGAAAAATAGTTTCCAGGTGACTACCACAGAGGAATAGGCAGAATACTAACAATTTCTAAATGAAAGAGATTCAGTAGCCTCATTATTCTCAATTAACTAAAAAGCTCAAGAAGCAAATTACCCACCTGCCATAGCTGTTTACTTGAGATTTAAGGGAGCTTAGAGGTAAGGTGGACCTGCCCCATTTCTTGATAAACATGCCAGTTCACACAAAACATATCAAATACAATCTGGTCAAAGGAAATTCTCAAGCATTTACTATTGCTGAGGTATGAGCATTCTGGTTAACTCCTAGACATCAAACTGCAGTTACTTACTTCCTGGAAATATATCTTATACTCGCTACTAGCTGGATTTTCCATTTCGGCATTTCAAGCCTTCATTTGGAGGCTGTCATTTGTTTGGAAAAATAAAATGGAAATTCAACACTTAACAAACTAATTTATCAGGTGCCCTATTCCAAGCAGCAAGAATCCACCTGAGCTATGTTGTGGATAACTATCCATTCTCTGCCTCCTTGAAATGGGGTTGCCAGGAAGCTTAATCCATGTTGGCTCAATCAGCCTCTGCTTTGGCTTCAAACACAAGTAAAACGCTGGCTATTACTGGACAAGCTTTAGGAGACAGTAAGTGCTTGGCAGCTTCTGAAAAGGCATGTTCTCTTCCCTGAGTAATAGCAGTTCTGTGGAACAGGATGGGAAGAAACAATAATGTTGGGTAGCTTATGTGCTAATCTTTTAAAATACAGATGCTTAGTGAAATGTAAAAGAATATCCTCTGATTTATTAACTTCTTACAGTCCCTGAACTCTTCATGTTAAAAGGGCTCTTGATCTAAAAAGAATTTCTACTGAAAAGGAAATGGCAGTCATCTTTCCAGAAGAGAGAATGTTGGATTCATCAAAACAGAATTGAATGGAAACACTATTTGAAATGACTGCTGCCTTCACCAGAGAGGATCATTAACCTTTACATAAATTTATGGTCTTGGGTTTTTTTCCCCAAATTTAGATTTCATCAGGACCAACAGAACACATATGAAATGGCAGTCTCTGTACAGCATTAGTATCTGCTTTTAATTTACTTTGCCATCTTTTACTTACAGACAAAAAACATGGAAGCAGAAATTGTATAAATCGACGTTTCCCAGTGTCTCCTTTATGTTTATTTCTCTCAAGCAGTAGGTCTGCTCCCAGGGATATAGATAATAGTGATTATTTCCCCCAGTCCAAAGTGTCAACCAACCTCTTCTAGTTCCATGAATGGAGTATGACAGAGGTTACTTTGCTCAACATCACTTTTTTGGTTATGATACTGAAATGCTGATGGTTCCCTCACAGAGCTACCGTGGGGATTAAATTAAATAAGCCTCTAAATCCAATGTTAGAAGGCAACAACACTGTGTTAACACATTGAACATTCTTAAAATCAAATAACAATAAAAACAAAATTGACCTACAAAAGTGCATTGAGATGTTTGACGCATAAACAATAAAAAAAATAACTGCCTTAAGGATTACACATGGCTCCAGCGGCATATGTAGCAGAGGATTGCCTTGTCAGGCATCAATGGGAGGAGAGGTCTTTGGCCCTATAAAGGCTCGAGAGATTCCCCAGTGTAGGGGAATCGAGGGTGGGGAGGTAGGAGTGGGTTGGGTGGAGGAACACCCTCATAGAAGCATGGGGAGGAAGGATGGGATAGGGGGTTTCCAGGAGGGGGAAACCGGGAAAGGAGATAACATTTGAAATGTAAATAAAGAAAATACCCAATTTATTAAAAAAAATAAAAGGAATCTTAAGAAGTGAGACCACATCCAAGATGCCCCTGCCTGGTGCCACATGGCCCAGAAGGGTAGACCACTCCTGAGATGACTCCCAGCCTACCTGTCACCACTGGGTTCAGATAGGGAGCAAAGATTAAGATGACTCTTACCCAGTGCCACATGACATGGGTAGGATACAGCACTCCTGAGACAATCCCAGACACTCAGAGGCACCAGGCACCACAGAGATGAGCAAGTAAGTAGTGGGGAGATGGAACAGAAAGAGAAGCAGGATGTGTGCACAATGAAGAGAAGCAGAATTGGAGATTCAAGGGTAATAAGGAACAATCTGATGTGAGTAGCCAGCAAAGCCTAAGACCATGGTGAAATCCTGGCATGTGCTGCCACCAAGGGTCATGTCTGGGTCCCAAAGGCCAGGCAAATATGCCTGGTCTGGGCTGATGCCTGGGGCCAAGTCGATGTCTGAGGGCTGTATAGAACTGGCCTCACCCCCTTGACTGGGCATCATGGGAGAGCTGGCCCAGCCCCTTGCCTGCTGAAGTACTCCCTCCCATAGAAAGCACAGTAGAGCTGTTCTTGGTTGCAGGAGTTGTGAGTGAGCTCACCCCAATAGCACGAGCCTGCTAGAGCTGGCCCAGTCACTTATCTGCTATGTGGTGGTGTAGGCATCCTTGTTCCTCAACAGCTATGACAAGTGGGAGCTCTGGCCCCAGGGTGATGAGAGAGGGAGAGCTAGCTGGTCCAGTCTCTTACCTGCTGCAATATTTGGGAGAATGGGCCGTGCATCTCGACTGGGCAGCACAGTAGAGTTGGCCTTGGTTGCATGGGTTGCAGGTAAAGACAGTCCCAAAGGTATGAGAGCAGGACAGCTGGTCTAGCCACCTTTAGCACTCGGGAGAACAGGCTCTGCCTCTTGCCTAGGTAGCAAAATAGAGTTGTTCCTGCTGGCATGGGTGCAGGTGAAGGGGCCCCAAAGGCATTAGAGCAGAGGAGTTGTTGTCTCTGCCCCTTGCCATTTTCAGCATTGGATGAGCTAGCTGGGGCAGTTCTAGAGAGCTCACCTGGTGGTGTGGGTGCAGGAGAGATGGCAGGCTGAACAGCCCAGATACCACCCAGGCCCAGAACTAGGACTTTAAGTGGCTCACCCCAACATCTACCCCATCAATGAACTTCTGAAGCATAAGAAGGAACCAGTCCTACAGAAAAGCTGAAGTATCTCTTTGACACAGAGCAACAACAGGATATCCCAGGATATCTGAGACCTCTGAGGATCCATCTATAGATAGTGTAACAGAAACCAGAGGCCTAGTACCAGACCAATGGCTCATTGCAATGAACATTTGCAAGCAAAGAAATGTGGACAAAAAGGTATACTGAGGACACATTGTAACACACTACAGCTTCTACACTGATATCTTTTTCTTTTGTGGGAGAGGTTGCAGGAGCAAAGGGCAGGTATGAAGAGACAGGGAGATGTATGGGATTTGGATGTATGTTGTGAAATTCACAAGGAAGCAATAAAAAGTTTTTTTAAAAAGAATCTTACAAAATCAGAGATTGGAGAGATGATTCTATGACTAAAGGTGCTTGTTAGCAAGCCTGATTTCTTGAGTTGGTTACCTTGGACCCACATGGTCCACTCAACTCAAAAGGATGTCTGTGTATTTGAACACAGCCCACTACACTGTAGTATGATCTGAAAGCACAATTCCATATGAACATCATATTATAAAAAAGCTGTTATTTCCATGCTTGTCGATGGTGTGTAAATAAAGTCTCTGAGACCTCAGGTATTCAGTTTAAATGCAACTGAAAGACTCTCATTTGGAAACTATATGTAAATGGAAATATACATGAACTACACAGGGAAATGGCCAGTACATTTATTGTGGGGTGATTCCTTAACTGCCAGACTGATTCACATACTTGGTTCATACCTGATATCCAGATGAAGGAACTGGACAAGTCTATATGCTCATTCAGCTCTTAGAGGTTGTGTTCAGTTTCAGATGCATAAGAGAAGCTCTTTAACTTCCCTGTGGGGAACAAGCTAAACAAAACAACTGACAATTCCTACATAAATGTCATGATATTCACGTCTTCTATTATTTTATATATCATTTACTTTGTACCATATTTTGGCAAAGGACAAGATCCCATTTCTGTAATTTTGGGGTTTTGAATGACAAACAAATGACACCAAAATAAACAAAGGAAAAATAAAAAAATAGGAAAAAAAAGTTCAAAATAGTAAAATTTTAATATTACTTATTACTGTTACTTAATATTAAATCTAGGAGCCCCTACACAAACTTTTGAGCTCATTTTTGTTTTAATCAGTTTGTTAATAGAGAGGCCTTTTTAAAAATTCAAAATCACAGTTTCCTCTTCACTATACTCAAAAATATTGTGAAGATATATATCCACCTGTGAATATATGCTCAAAACAGTATAATTGGATTTTAAGAAAATGAATTTAGGAAATATCATAGAATTCCCTAAGAAGAGAATCTCAATACCACCTTGTCTAGATCAAGTTGGCCACTGGGCATGTCTTTGGAGATTACCTGGTTAACTGAAATGGTAAGACATACCCACTGTGGGTGGCATTATTCCTCAGAGAGGGGAGTCTGGACTATATGATAATGAAGAAAAGGAGCTGAATAAAGCATGTACAAATTCTTTGTTCTCTATACCTTATTTTGGATGAAATATGACTAGCCCTTCAAGCTTCTGCTTTTGCTACTTACCTGAGGTGATTGACTAGAACTGTGAACCAAATAAACCCTATCCACCCAAGTTGCTTTTATCACAGTATTTTATTACCTTAACAAGAAACAGCACTATGGCATAGGGTCCCTGTGAATCTGAACCTGTTGCTTCAGCTAGCCTGGCTGGCCAACAAGGTCTCCAGGATCATCCTGTCCCTGCTTCACAGTGCTGGGATGATAGCCATGTATCTGAGCCCAGCTTTTATGTACATACAGCTGAGTCAAGTGGCCATGCTTGTATAGCAAACACTACCCACTGAATTGTTTCCCATCCCCCTAATCTGTTTTAAATTGTCTGACATAAAAACCAATCTCAGTTAATTTTCTTTGCAGGGTGAATTTTTTAAATTCACTTTGCATTTGTTTAATTTTCCTAAAAAAGAGTATATTCAAAATTGAGCCTATCATTAATATATACAATATGTTGATACCAAGCATACTGCTGCTATATGGATTTCTGTTAGTACTTTTCTAACAATCTCAAACTATAAATGGCCAAAAACTTTAAAATGACTTGTGCTATAGTAGTGAAGATAAAACAGACCATGAAAATCAGGTTGTATTTTAACTAATAATTTTTATAACTTATTAAGTTGGTGATAGAAAACTCATGGTTTCTAATTCATTACACTTTCAATGATTGATATATGACTCAGGTGCTGACTCCTTAAAAGTCCCCACTGACTTTTCAGAAAGTCATATGAACCCATAGTGGTCACACCCAGTGATCAATGATTTCTTCAAGATGCTAACCCTGATCCTAAGGCTTTTCCTTGCCCTTATCAGGAGCACCTTCATGTTCATCAAGACAGACACAACCAAAACAGTAATAAGGGTACAGAATCTCATCGGGGTGTATTGGCACACATACCCTTAATTCCAGCACTCTGGAGATAGAGACAGGAGGATCTCTGTGAGCTCAAGGCCAGCCTGATCTATGAGTTCCAAGTCAAGCTGGACTCTGTTACACAGAGAACCTAAGCCTAGCACTTGGTGGGGCTGAACAGAATTCTAAGATCAAGGCCAGACTGTTCTGCAAAGCAACAGCTCATTTCAAAAACAAATATAACTGCAAAAGCATTTGTTTTTCTGCAAAAGACTTAAAGGACAAAACTTACTCCCTTTAAGTTCAGACTGGCTGCCCAGTTTACCTTAGCACACATCAGTTTATCAATTCAGATCAACAAGACAACTCAAATCCTACTTCCATGGCATTTGAACACTATCTATACTAGTGGTTAACAACAATCCTGTATTAGTTAGGGTTTTATTGCTGTGAACAGACACCATGACCAATGCAAGTTTTATAAAAGACAACATTTACTTGGGGCTGGCTTACTGGTTCAGAGGTTCAGTCCATTGTCATCAAGGCAGAAGCATGGCAGCAGCTAGGCAGGCGTGGTGCAGGAGGGTTCTATGACTTTATCCAAAGGAAGCCAGGAACAGGCTGGGAATCCCCAGGCATCTAGGAGGACGATCTCTAAACTCAATGCCACAGTGACACACTTCCTCCAACAAGGCCACACTTTCTAGTAATGCCGCTCACTGGGACAAGCGTATACAAACCATCACAAACCCTAATGTAGTGGCTATTCCTGGTTGTCAAGTTGACTATATCTGGAATGAACTACAATCAAGAATTGGAAGGCTCACCTATGATCCTAATCTGGAGACTCAGAGACCTGGATCTTGGCATGGAGATCTTGAAGCATAGTGGCTATGAATTCCAGAAGATTTTCAGAAGGAAATCTCTGAGTTCAAGTCATCTGGGATTAAAGGTGAGGTGGCACATGCCTTTAATCTGGGTCACACCCTCTGCTGGAGACCTACATAAGGACATTGGAAGAAGACTCTCTCACTCTTCTTTGCCTGCTTGCCTCGTGGGACTGAGCAATGGCTTGATCCTTGGACTTCCATCCATGGCTGCTGCTGACTATTGTTGGGGAGTTGGACTACAGACTGTAAGTCATCAATAAATTCCCTAACTATATAGAGACTACCCATACATTCTGTGACTCTAGAGAATCCTGACTAATGCACCTAATGAACCAATCTAAGTAATATCAAGTAATCCACAAGGGGACAGGGATGTTTACAAGGAAGTGAAGACAATTCCCAAGACTTTCTCAATATCTCAGCAAGCAAAAAAATACAAGAAAGTATGATTGGAGAAATTTATGCCATTTCTAAATTATATTATAAGTATGTATTAAACTGTGAAACACATATATATTTCAGTTTTTAAAATTATGTAAACTCCATCACAAATAACAACAGCCACATGGCTAAGCAAACACAGCTCATTTTATTTTTTCAGTTCTTAGAAAAGTATGAACTTTGAAGGAAATCCTGGATTACTGGTGTTACTCTGGCACAGTCATTTATTTCCTGTCTGTGCACTTACAAGCACATAGTTGTTTCCTGTTATCTGCCATTTGTTTCATGTCAAAACTTGTTTAATCAGAGTTAACACATCCTTTTGAGCCATACAACTAAAGTCCATATGTCATGAGGTCACAAGACGCAGGGAAGTGGCCTTTGCTCTCTATCTTAAGATTTCATTGTTAAGAAGAGACAATATGACCAAGACAACTCTTATAAAGGACAACATTTAATTGGGGCTGGCTTACATTTTCAGAAGTTCAGTCCATTATCATCATGGTGGGAATCATGGTATCATCCAGGCAGATGTGGAGCTGGAGAAAGAATTGAGAGTTCTGCACCTTGATCTGAAGTCAGTCAAAAGGAGACCTCAAAGCCCATATCCACAGTGACACAATTCAACCAACAAGGCCACACCTCCTAACAGTGCTAGTTTCCATAGGCCAAGCATATACAAACACCACATTTTCTTTCTGTGCCTTCCTGTTGACTATGATAGAAATCATCCTCTTGGCTTGACAATAGCATCAATTTCAGACTCAACATGTTAAAAATTTATAACTGGCTGGATATATATTTCATTAGAGTATTTACTGTATAATCATGAGGGTCTGACCTGAGTTCAGATATGAGCACCTACATAATAAACCAACCATCAGCCAACTGTCTTGCATAAGCCTCGAACACAAGCTCCCAGTGGGCAGAGACAAGAGAATCTGAAGTCTGATGGCTTTAAGATTTTTTTAGAATTCAATGAAAATGAAGGCACATCATACCTAAATTTCTGGGACACAAGCAGGGCTAAGAGGAAAACTCATATCTCTAAGTGGCTACAAAAAGAAAATGGAGAAAGCTTACACTAGCAGCTTGTCAGGTGTCTTAGTCAAGGTTTCTATTCCTGCACAAACATCATGACCAAGAAGCAAGTTGGGGAGGAAAGGGTTTATTCAGCTTACACCTTCCACATTGCTGTTGATCACCAAAGGAAGTCACGACTGGAACTCAAGCAGGTCAGGAAACAGGAGCTGATGCAGACACCACAGAGGGATGTTTCTTACTAGCTTGCTTCCCCTGGCTTGCTCAGCCTGCTCTCTTATAGAACCCAAGAATACCAGCCCAGAAATGGTACCACCCACAATGGGCTCTCCCCTCTTGATCACTAACTGAGAAAATGCCCCACAGCTGGATCTCATGGAGGCACTTCCCCAACTGAAGCTCCTTTCTCTGTGATAACACCAGCCTGTGTCAAGTTAACACACAAAAACAGCCAGTACAACAGCACACCTGAAAACTCTAGAACAAAAAGAAGCAAATACACCAAAGAGGGTTAGACAGCAGGAAATTGTCAAACTCAGGGCTGAAATCAACCAAGGAGAAACAAAAAGAACTATAAAAAGAATCAACAAAATCAGGAGCTGGTTCTTTGAAAAAATCAATAAGATAGATAAACCCTTAGCCAGACTAACCAGAGGGCACAGAGATAGTAACCAAATTAATAAAAGCAGAACTAAAAAGGGAGACGTAACAAGAGAAACTGAAGGAATTCAAAAAATCATCAGATCCTACTACAAAAGTCTATACCTAAGGAAACTGGAAAATCTGGATGAAATGGAAAATTTTCTAGACAGACACCAGGTACCAAAGTTAAATCAGGATTAGATAAACCATTTAAAGAGTCCCATAACCCCTAAAGAAATAGAAGTAGTCATTAAAAGACTCCCAACCAAAAAAAGCCCAGAACCAGACGGTTTTAGTGCTGAATTTTATCAGATCTTCAAAGAAGACCTAATACCAATTCTCTTCAAACTATTCCACAAAATAGAAACAGAAGGAACACTACCCAATTCGTTCTATGAAGGCACAATTACGCTTATACCTAAACCACACAAAGACCCAACAAAGAAAGAGAACTTTAGACCAATTTCCTTTATGAATATCAATGCAAAAATATTCAAAAAATTCTTGCAAACTGAATCCAAGAACACATCAAAACAATCATCCATCATGATCTAGTAGGCTTTATCCCAGGAATGCAGGGATGGTCTAAGGGAAGGAAATCCATCAACATACCACTACATAAACAAACTCAAATTAAAAAACAACATGATCATTTTATTAGATGATGAGAAGCACCTAAAGAAATGTTCAGCATAAGTCATAGGAAAATGCAAATCAAAACAACCCTAAGATTCCACTTCACACCAGTCAGAATGGCTAAGATCAAAAACTCAGGAGACAGCAGGTGCTGGGGACGATGTGGAGAAAGAGGAACACTGTCAGGAGGTGGTCTGTGCACAGGCAGCCTGGTTCTCAGGTAGAGCAAGGACTTTGAACCCCGGGACCTGGTAGGGGGTGGCTTCTACCTACAATCTTGTCGGGCGGAGCTTCCACCTGCATGGGACCGGAGTTTAGTCACCGCCCCCTGGAACCTGGCGCAGTGGCAGCCCCCCCAGGAGAGATGTGTGGCAGTCATGTAGTTGCAGCCCCAAACCCTCCCCACATGTAAATAAGGTTTCCCCAAACTCTCAATCCAAGCCAATGAGAAGTACCTGCTGCCAAACCCCGGAGCATCCCCAAGTCATATATAAATCCCAACCTGTATCCTATAGAAGAATAAAGGGTGTTTGAAGATTACTCTGTAACACACGGGAAGAGGTTCTCACTCCCGGAACACTGTTGACCGCTCCTTCGCTACCTTTCCCGGCTAGGCGGCCTTCGCCAGCCTCAGACCGGATCGGCACAGAGCGGCACAGAGCAGCGTGGGCAAACCCCCGCACCCGCTTTCAGCGGGGCCTCTGCACGGAGGCCCACAGAACACTCCTCCACTGCTGGTGGGATTGCAAGCTGGTACAACCACTCTGGAAAGCAGTCTGGCCTGGCGGTTCCTCAGAAAACTGGGCATGATACTACTGGAGGACCCTGTTATACCACTCCTGGGTATATACCCACAAGATGCTCCAACATATAACAAGGACACATGTTCCACTATGTTCATAACAGCCTAATTTATAATAGCCAGAAGCTAGAAATAATCCAATGTCCCTCAACAGAGGAATGGATACAGAACATGTGGTACAATGGAATACTACACAGCTATTTAAAACAATGAATTCATTAAATTCTTAGGCAAATGAATAGTACTAGAAAATATCATTCTGAGTGAGGTAACCCAATCACAAAAGAACACACTTGGTATGCACTCACTGATAAGTGGATATTAGCCCAAAAGCTCAGAATACCATGAAGCTCAAGAAGGAAGACCAGAGTGTGGGTGTTTTGGTTCTTCTTAGAAGGGGTAACAAAATACTCATGGGAGCAAATAGGGAGACAAAGTGTGGAGTAGATACTGAAGGAAAGGCCATCCAGAGACTGCCCCACCTGGGGAGCCATCCCATATACAGTCACCCAAAGCAAACTCTATTATGGATACCAAGAAGGGCACTCTAACAGGAGCCTGATATAGCTCTCTCCTGAGCGGCTCTTCCAGAGCCTGACATATACAGAGGAGGATCCATGCAGCCAACCATTGAATTGATCATGGGGTCCCCAATGGAGGAGTTAGAGTAAGGACTGAGGGAGCTGAAGGGGTTTGCAACCCCATAGGAAGGACAACAATATCAACCAAGCCGAGTTCCCAGGGTCTAATCCACCATCCAAGGAGTACACATGGAGGAACCCATTGCTCCAGCCATATATGCAGCAGAGGATGGCTTTGTGGGGCCTCAATGAGCGCAGAGGCCTTTGGTCCCATGAAGGCTAGATATTCCAGTGTAGGGGATTGTGAAGGAGGGGGCACACCCTCATAGAAGCAGGAGGAGGGAGGTTGGGATAGGGGATTCCTGGGAAGGGGGAGCAAATCAGGAAAGGGGATAACATTTGAAATGTAAATAAATAAAATATCCAATAAAAAAAAATACAAAAAAAAGAAAAAAAAAAGAGTCCAAGACTCTGGCTTGGAGAAAAAAAAACTCCCACCTTAAAGGAATAAGAAGAAAATGATGGAAGATACCCAACCCCTTCTTCTTGCTACACTGACAGAAACGCACATATATATGTACAAATTTAAAAATAATAAAAACATTTTTTAAGTTTTTAAAAGAAATATGACCTGTTAGAAACTAAAACATTTTTTTTCAAAGATCTAGCTTTAGGTGCTAATGCTTTTGTTTATTACCTATCTGACATTGGAAAAGTTTCCCAGCATTTCCAAGACTTCATTTATTTTTTTGTTTTTTTATTGAATATATTCTTCATTTACATTTCAAATGTTATACCCTTTCCCTGTTTCCCCCTCCCAGAAAACCCCCAACCCATCCTCCCACCCCCTGCCTCCAAGAAGACGCCCCTCCACCCAACCCACTCCCACCTAACCCCCCTCGATTTCCCCACACTGGGGTATCTATTGAGCTTTCATAGGACCAAGGACCTCTCCTCCCACTGATGCCTGACAAGGCATTCCTCTGCACACTTTTGACTGGAACCATGTGTACTCCTTGGTTGATGGCTTAGTCCCTGGGAGCCCTGGGGCATCTGGTTGGCCGATATTGTCGTTCTTCCCATGGGGCTGCAAACCCCTTCAACTCCTCTAGTCCTCCCTCGAACTCCTCCATTGGGGACCCCACACTCAGTCCAATAGTTGGCTGCTAGCATCTGCCTCTGTATCTGTACAGCTCTGGCAGGGCCCCTCTGGAGACAACCATATCAGGCTCCTTTCAGCACACACTTCTTGCAAGACTTCATTTCTCCATTAACCAAATAAAAAGTAAGTTAAGTGCACAGGATCATTTTCAAGATGGAATGAAAATATATGGAAACTCATTTTGAAGAATTAAGCAGAAGTAATTTATTAAATGAATATCAAAATATTAACTATATGAACATATTCGTATTATCATTTAATATTAAGACATAAAATCCTAAAGAAACCTGGGACTCGAACAGGATCAACATACACCTAGAAAGAGCATAAGCTCAAGGTCTATAAAGTTCAACTTGAGAAGGTATAGAAGGCAAACCCTGGTATCAGCAGGCCCTGGTGGAGGGATCCCTCACTGAAGGGTTTTATGAACCTTGGCACTACATGAGCAAGCAGACTGCTCAAAAGCTCCTCTATGGGATTCACAATTACTTATTAATAAAATGTGTGCTGTGACAGCTTCTCTCCACACAAATTCAAAGTCATATTCTCTGGAGCTTCAGATCTAATTGCTGTGTTTTGAATTCTTGTCATTTAATTGAATCCTGGAAAGTACATACTCACCTGGCTGGTTCTGAGCTGTGGATGTTGCTCCATGATAGAGGATTTTCACAGAAAAGGTTGCTTCTCCATGACTTTGTCCATCTGCATTTATAGCACTCGGGGTAGAATAGAAATTATTTTCTTTTGTTTTTCATTTTTATGTAAAGTATTTTTATAAATCATGCATTTTCTTTTTAGACTTATTAATTCTATTAAATATGCATGAGTGGTTTGCTTGCATGTATATATGTACCATGTACATGTCTGGTACACTGAGAGATGAAAGAGAACATCAGATCTCCTGGAACTGGTGTGATGGATGCATGCTGGGAACCAAACCCGGGTCCTCTACAAGAGCAACAAGAGCTGTTAACCACTAAGCCATCTTTCCATTTCTCTAAAATATGCATTTTCTATGAAAAACAGATTACGCTCCCTAAAGCCTTACTACTTAGCTCAGCTGATAGTTCACAAGCATCAGAAGTACCTTCAAGTATGTTAGAGATGCAAAATCTCAGGTTCACTGTAAACTTTGCTCATGAAAAAGGAGATGGTAACTCATGGCTGGCAAGACATCTAGGTAGACAGAGGCACTTGTATGGAGACCTTAGATCAATACCTGGTTGTCATAAGCTAACAGGAGAAAATCAGCTCCTTAGCGTTGTCATCTACTATACATGGGCTCATGGTAGTACTCACACACAGACTCATACAAACATAAAAGATATTAAGAATTTTAAAAGATGGTACCTCAATTCTGAAAGAGGTATAAGAAGTAATGAGAAAGAGATCCCCTGCAGTAGAGTGGAGCTTGCCTAGAGGACAGGAGAGGACACAGACCAGAAACCCTGGGATTCAATACCCAAACCAAGATTTGTGATGGCCAAAAGGCAAGACAGTAATCATGGGTTGGCCAACTTTGAACTTGAAGATGGACATTCAGAGCTGTGATAGTTCAGACTCTTTCCTTAGCTTACAAAGGAGGTCTTTCAAGGTCTGCAAGGTGTGATGAGAGGGAACCTCACTGATAGGTACTCATGCTAGCTTTAGAAATTAATCAATATTCAAAGTGGTGATTTCTCAAGCATTTTAAGTAGAATATGCTAAAAATATAACTGTAAAGATAAACATCGACAAAACATTATATTCTTAAAGCCACCCCAACTTCATCACAAAATTTTGTGATTGATAATTAGAAGCACTCTTGATCCTGAAGCTTTCAACTGTTACATATGCCTATGTATGTGTGTGGTATAAATACATGTCTATAGAAGACCCTTTAAATTTCAGTTTAGTATATACAAATAAAAAGATAGCAAAAACAACTGCATATACCTAATTAAATATAATTATGTTTATATAGCATATTCTACATGTTGCATACTATAATTAAGAAAAAGTTAAACCATAAAGAACTCTCTTGCTTAAAGTCACTGATTACAGTACAAAATCAAATACAATAGATGCCTTTGACTTTGAAGAAATCATTTCAGTCTTCCCTAACTTATTGTTCCTAATTTTCTGAAATTGATCATGGTTCTTATCTTGTCTGGATTAATGAACATAAGTTACTTTCACAATGAATTCATTTTATGACCAACAGACTAATATGGAATTCTTTGTTCTGATTCACAAAAAAAGGTATTGGGCCAGACAGGGCTCAGTGGTCAAGAGCATTGACAGCCCTTCTGAGGATCAGTGTTTGCTCTCCAGAACCCAGACTGGGGAACTAACAACTATAACTAGCTTGTAACTCCAGCTTCAGAGGATCTAACACCATCTTCTGGCTTCCATGGACACATATGCAATATGGTACATACTCACACAGAAATACATACATATACATAAATAAAAACAAATTCTAAAACTTTGTAGGGACAATCACTGTGCATTCAAGATCAACCTGGTCTATAGGGTAAGTCCAGGGAAGGCAGGACTACACTGTGATTCTTAGTCTTAAAAAAAAAAATTGTTTTAAGTCTTACAAAGACATAAAACTGAAACAGTTAATCGCATTTAATTCTGTTTTTTGAAGTCAAATAACTGATGTACAAACTGACCAAAAACTTCTTTTCTATAGCATTAGATGTTAAAATTAAAAGTAAATGCAACCTTTTATATTATTTGAGGAAACCCTAGACAAGAATGAAAGGCAACTAATGAATAAGAGCAAAAGAAATAGCCTCATGAGTGAGTTCCAAGTACAAGGGGAGACACTGCATCAAAAATAAGGTAGAGAATAATCAAAGGAGATGCTGGACATGTATTTCTGCCCTCCATGTGCAGGCACACACACACACACATGCAACTCATATGCACTCTCAAATGTATATACATACACACATACTCAGAGTTAAACAAAGTATTTGTGTACACTTCACTCAAATCTGTTCCCTCTGTGTGTGTAACTATGTATGTATGCATGTATGTATGTATAAGTTAGGTATGTATATGTGAAAAGGTATCTTTGGACTGTTCTTTGAAAATATTACAAGCATTTCAATACTGTTATTACATGACTCTTGAGAGATATTCTTGTCCATATTCCCAATACTAATTTTAAAAAGCTTGACATCTATGCTCTTATTTAATATACTCTGGGTGTTTACCATCTATATATCCACATCAAGCTTAATAAACAAGGGGTTGAGTTTTTGGTTTTGTGGGTTGTGGGGTGGCTTGCTTTGTTTTAAGACAGGGTCTTATATATAGCTATTAGCCCAGATTGGTCTTGAATTAACTCCTGGAAAGTCCTGGCAATCCTGCCTCAGGGTCCCAAGTATTGGGATTACAGGTGTAAACCACTGTTGTTTGTGATCCTGACCAGGACCCTCAGGGGACGGGGGCGGGCGGGCGGGGGGGCGGGGGCAGGGGGCGGGGCTCAGAATCAACAACACAGACTCCAGAAGCTAGGCAAGTAGCAAAAGCAAACCTTTATACCCTCCACCTGGACCCCACTGGCCCATGACCGATGGCTCCCATGTAGTTTGCACCATCTGATTGACTGTTCGGGTCACATGTTCTGCTCTCTCCAGGGGTCAGGCAGGCTTTAAGAAATCTTAACAAGTCAACTGGACGTTCAGTTTTCTTTAAGAAACAATAGACAATCCAAAGTTATATTTCCCCCAGAGTGGTCTAGGAAAGAACAGAGATAAATAAGTCACTGAAAAAGAAGCACAATAAAAAACATCCATTGTTTATAGAAGAAAATAAAAATTCTAAACCACAGTGGCATGGCTTAGCAACCTGCTAGGCATAAGCTAACTAATGGAATATGCCAATGACAAAATCAACATCTAATTAACTCTTTACTCTAAACATTTAACAAACTATTTAATACTATATAACATACTACCTTTACTGAATTAAATAATAAAGGCAATTTAGGACTTGAAAACTAAATTTAGTAAAAAGACAGAAATACTAAAGAAAGCTCAATCTGAAATGAAGATGAAATTGAAAAATTCAATAACCCAATTAGAAAACTCAGGTGAAAGCCTTACCAGTAGAATGGATGATACAGAAGATAAAACATCAAGAATTCAAGACAAAATGGAAAAATTGGACTGCTTGATCAAAGAATATGACAAAATTTTAAAACCACAAGAAAAGAATATGAAGGAAATTTTGTACACTATGGAAAGGTCAAATCAGCAAAACACAGGCATAGAAGAAAGAGAATAACCCTAGCTCAGTGGTGTTGTGATCACAAAAAGAGAAAGAAGTATGAGGAAGGTATGGGGGAAAGGGGTGCCTCAGCCAGCCCATGCAGAGGCATCCCTTCCTCCTGAGGAACCAGACACACAATGGTATAGCATAGAATAGAGTTTATTTAGGGCATGGAGAGGGGAGTTAAGAGGGTAGTAGAGGCAGAGAAAGGCAGAGAGAAGGAAAGAGTAGAGAAGTAGAGGCAGGCCATGATCATGTGGAGAGAGGAGGAAAGGGAAGGGGGAAGGAAGAGCCCAAGAGGGTAAAAGAGAACAAGAGAGCAAGAGGACAAGGGACAAGAGAGAGGGAAGGGGCCAAGCATCCCCTCTTATAGTGGGCCAGACTTACCTGACTGTTGCCAGGTAACTGTGGAGTAGAGTCCAGACAGAGTACCAACATTCCTCCCATTTTGGTTTAATTAAAAAAGAACAATTAGAAAAAGGTGATGGCGAAGCAGGAATAGGGTCATCTTGATATCTGGCTGCTTCATGCTGACATTGGGACAGCAGAGTACCAACAAGTGGCATAAACCAGATCTTCAACAGGATCTTAGAAACTACATCCCCAATAATGAAGACATATCCATAAAGATACAAGAAATACAGAGAACACCAAATAGACAGGACAAGCAAACTCACTGGGACGTATTACAGCTAAAATCCTGAATATGCAGGGCAAAGAGAGAGTATTGAAGGATATAAGAGAAAAACCATAAATAACATATAAAAGAAAGACCATTAAAATAACAGCTAGTTTTCTGTGGAAAATTAAAAAGCCTGAAGCACCTAGAGCAAATGTATTCAAGTTCTAAAAAACTCCATATGCCAGCCCAACTACTTTTCCCCAAAAAACTATCTGCTATAGTTGAAAGAGAAAGAAAAACTTTCCATCATATAAATAGACTGTAAGAATTTATGTCTACCAAACCAAACCAGTCCTACAGAGAATACTGGAAGCAATATTTTAGACTGAAGAGAGGAATAAGAACATCCACAATGGTACAGAAAGAAAACAAATGATAACATAATCACAGAATCACACAATAGGCCTGAGAACACAAATGCCAATCAACATACACCTTTCAATAATAACTTTAAATATCAATGGCCTCAGTTACTCACTGAGAAGAAACAGGTTAGTTGAATGGATTAAGAAACAAAATTCAAGGAGCTCATCTTACAGTCAGGGATAGGCATCTTTAACTGAGAAAGAATGGAAAAATAATTCTAATCAAATGGAGCCAGGAAACAAGTAGTTGATGCTGTCCTAATAGCTGACAAAAAGACTGAACTAAAATTAATCAAAAGAGAAAGAGAGGAATTCTCCACTGGGAAGAATAATCCTTTAAACCAAAGCCACACCAAAGTACTTAAGTATAGATGGGTGTGGTGTCCTGCTGTGTCCCTGAAAATCACCCTTTATTTCTATGCTTTCCCAAAGGTAAATATAACAGCTGGATAACCATCAGAACCAGAATCGCTAAGGGGAGGACAAGATTCAAATGCAAATGCAGACATCATGACTTGTACAGCAGCCTTGGAAAGTTTGGGACTCTTGTAAGTAACCACACCCAGGAATTAGATTCCCACCCTTCGGGATATCAGTCTCACAAGATAAGCACATTTACAAGTCTAATGATGACAACCAAGACAGCCAGGATGAGAGGTTAAGATGGTTAGGTTTTTTTCAACTTGACACAAGCTAAAATTAGCTGAGAAAATTCTCATTCAGTTTACCTGTAGGCAAGTCTTTAGGATTTTCGTTGGTTAGTTAGTTTGTTTATTTGTTTGTTTTTATTAATGCTTGATGAGGCAGGGCCCAGTCCACTGTGGATCCTGGAAAAGTGGTTCTGAAGTATACATATTCTTAAAAAAGCAAACTGAGCAAGCCATAGGGAAAATGCCAAAAAGCAGCATTCCTCAATGGCTTCTACTTAAGTTTCTATATCCAGGGCCTGCCTTGGCTTCCCTTGGTTACCTGAAAGTATAAGGTGAAATAAACCCTTTCCTCCCAAGTTGCTTTCAGTCATAGTCTTTATCAAAGCAATAAAAACCCTGGACAGAGGTTGACAGGGAAAGTATGAACTAGCCTCCAAGAAGTCCATCAAGGTCACCACGCTTTTCACTGTCCTCCGGTCCTCGCTTGCAGTCTCTCCGCCGTCATGCCTATGTCCGTCGTGAACACTAGTGTTCCCCACGCCTCCATGCCACAGGGGTTTCTCTCCGAGATCACCCAGCACCTGGCGCAGGCCACTGGCAAGCCCTCACAGTACATCACAGTGCAGTGCACGTGGTCCCAGACCAGCTCGTGACTTTTAGCAGCACGAACAACCCCTGAGCCCTCTGCAGCCTGCACTGCATTGGCAAGAGAACTGCAACTACAGCAAGCTGCTGTGAGACCAGCTGTCTGGTTAGCCCAGACCGGACCGGGTCTACCAACTATTATAACATGAACGCAGCCCATGTGGGCTGGAATGGTTCCACCTTCGCGTGAGTCCTGGCCTCACTTACCTGCACTGCTGTTCTTCCAGCCTCGCTGCACGCAGTGTTCTGTGTTTATCCACCCGTAGTGATCGATGCCTACCTTCCGGTTGGGAGAAATAAATTGTTTAAGAGAGGAGGAGGAGGAGAAAGAAGAAGAAGAAGAAGAAGAAGAAGAAGAAGAAGAAGAAGAAGAAGAAGAAGAAGAAGAAGAAGAAGAAGAAGAAGAAGAAGAAGAAGAAGAAGAAAAGTCCATCAAGAAAGACCAAAACTCTGCACATAGCCTTTAGGGCTATAGTGGAGCTGGATCTTGAGAATACATTATAGTGGAAGAGACCTAACACAAGACTAAAACTTCCTTTAATTGTAGCTCTCAAAGATGATGGTGATGTTGGAATTTGTAAAAGATATCTCCAAGTAGACAAGACTCTTGTAATCTCTGTTCCTCTATAATATGGATTTGCTCTTGGAATGTGCTGTTGTGCCCCTCCCAAGTATAGTAAGCAGGAATAAGTTTGCTTCAAATTGCATATTGTTGTTTACTTTTGTTAGATGATGTTTCCAAGCATGGATTGTCCTTGTGACTATATATAACTTGAACTCAAGAGAACTTTAAATGACTCAGAATATAAATTGTCTAATACCCTAAATAAGGCTGTCTATTTCATGAGAATTTAGTGAACTTCACTTTGGGGCTCCACTCTCCCAGGTTCATACCACCAACTAGGCCAGTACCATGGTGAGAGAGAGTGGATGAAGCTGGTTATGAGGCGGTTCTAACAGGTCCACACAACATAACATGATAGGAAACATGACTAGAGATGAAGTAATTCTGGTGTTCTAAATGGGTGTTGAAGTTTGACCTTGCTGTCTATCATAATGCTAAGTGTGGTGCTCCAAGACCTGGAGTCAGTTTGTAGACCGAAGTGACACCATGCCCCCAAGTTATTTTCTGATTGACAAATAAAGATGCCAATAACCAACTGCTAGACAGAAGAAACATGGGAGGGGTTTAGGATTCCCAGGTTTGGGGGTCAAAGGAGAACCATGATGGGGAGAAGTAGGTGAATGAAGGAGAAACCACCATGGGTTAGGTGAGTTTTCAAGAGAAAATGGCCCCTGAGGGCTGCTCAATTGGAGTTAAGAGAAGCCCAATGAAACATAGTAATAACTCAGGGTTAGGGATATGAAAGTACATTCTAATAGCATAGAGGGTAGATATCTGCCCAGCTCTTATGCTGTTTAAGGCTTATTGTAAATGTAAAGGTTGGGTGTATCTTTTATCTGGGAACTGAATGGTCAAAGGCAGAGTAGAAACCCCAGGTCAGGAGTAAAAATGTCTACAACAAATGGGCCCAAAAGTAGAGCCACAAGAAGGAAGTCAAGTGGCCTAAAATGTATACTCAGCCAGCTAGTGACAAACCTAGAGTTGTGCTTGAACTCTGAGTAAAGACTGTAAAAAATAATAATCCATTTTTCTTCCCAGTCTCTGGTCCTGGAATGAGACTATTTATTAATAAATGTGTAGGTCATAAGCTTTGGTTCATTCCCTGACTAGCTCGTAACTTATTTAACCCTTTCAAACTACTCTATTTCTATCACTTGGTTAGTTGCTTCTCCTTCAGTTCTGCCCTGTTCATTCTTCCCACCTCCCTCAGTTTCTCTCTTAGCATCTTTCTCAGCATCTTGCTTGAATCTCTCCTTGTCTATCTCTGCATCTTCTTTTATTCTCTCACTATTTCTTCTTTCTTTCTGCCAGAGTCCCACCTCCTATTTCCTGCCTCAGCTCATCAGTCATCAACCTTTTTATTGTCAGGTATTGCTTTTAAGAGATTCTCTCTACACTTTCCCCTTTTCATCCAATAAGAGGCTCTTTCTCGTACATTAATAAATTATACACAATATTAACAATTATGAAAAATATCATGTAAGAATTACATTCCCTAGATTCAGTCCTTTTGTATTTGAAAAAAAGAGCCTTTTATTGGATTAAAAAGGGGAATTGTAGAGAGAATATCTCATGTCTGTATGGATGTATCACCAGTCAATAATAAGTCTAATGTCCTTTGTCTTAGGCAGGAAATAAGAGGTGTAACATCTGGGAGGCAGAAAGGATTCTGAGATAGAGCCAGGTGCGGGGAGATTTGCCCAGGAAAATGTGACAAGACAGAGGCATGGTACCTGAGCATAGATAACCAGCCACATGGCAAAATATAGATAAGAATAAATTGGTTATATTAAGTTATGATCTAGCCAGAGAAGAGCCTCACTATATGGCCAAATTATTTGTAAATATATTTTGGGTCTGAATCCTATTTCTGGAAACATTGGCCTGGGAGATAGAACCAGACCTAACTTCTCCAAAAAGGCAGGTGGTCTTTGTCACATGAAGAAGACTTTAGAGGATACTGAGATGGAAAACACCGGGGGTTCAGGATGGGGAGAAAACAAACTTGTTTTGACACTAAGCATGTGTTAAATCTGCCCAAACCCAATGACTGCAGTGATGCTTACAAATGTAGCAATATTGTCAATCACTCACAGAAAACACTGAATCTGTGCCTTATGAAGAGCAATGTGATCAGCACTATGGACATGCCTGTCACCAGAGGAGGGTCTCAGTATCGCAAGACATGAGGTACAGGATTTAAATATCAGTGACTTAGACGAGGCAGGCAATACAAGTGGAAGTTCAGATGTATTAAAATTAAAAGTAGACTCAGATTACGTCTTACAAAATGGAACAACCAAGCAACCACATGACTTGTGCACTTTCACTGAGTTTAGGCAAATGGAAGAAGCTGTATCTTGGTGCGTAGGGGTGGGCGTTGAGGTGGATTCTTTACCTGATTGACAGACAAGCTGTTACATGTTTGTCAATACATCTCATACTTTTAAGCATATACATGCCCCCATCATGCATGTACAGGAGATGCTAAATAGGGATTTCTCCTCACAGGTCTACTAGGACAAATTCATCTTCGCTCCACCCAATTATACTTTAAGCAGCCTTTGTTTATTTCTCTTTCTCCCAGGAAGTGGCTGACTCCACATGGGGAGGAACTGGGTGTGGTTGACCCTAGACAATAGGCACATTTTTCTAAGGGCAGTTGTCTCAGCTCTCTGGGCTCCCTTAAACTGGTCTATCTCACACAGACACAGTCTGTAGCCTATGAGCTTGAGTTGCTCGAGTAAGCTCGTGACTAGATAATAAGTCTTTCCTTACACATCATTGAAACTATTATAATGGAAGAGAGAAGATATTAAAAACCTTGAGTTAGAAGATTTAAAAATGATATTTCTGAAGAAATTGTATTAATCTAAGAAGTAATAGAAAAACATTAGTAATTCTTTTTTAATATTTTAAGTACAAATTAAAACTTCATTTCATATTCTATTTATATGTTACATATGTACATTATGAAGTAATTACAGTAATTATATTGATATATTACTAGAGGCATTACTGTACAATGGCTAATATGAATAACAAAGGCCTCCTTTTTTAAAAGTTTATTTTTATGAAATATGAAATTTTTCTGAAATACAAAAATCCTTTTGGTAGAAGGGGGAATAAACAAGGCCTACTTAAAATAGAATTGGGTGCAAGGGCAGTAAAGGTGACTTCATCCTTTCACACCTCACTGCAGGGTTCTTAATTGTGATTGTCCTCATATGACAGCAGTTAGTTAATATTTCACAAAAACATTAGCAACCTAAGAGGAAAGGAGGAAGGAGAAGCTTCCAGAATCTGTTTCTCCATGAATATACTTCTATCCATATGTAGTGCTAATAATACACATTTCTAAAACAGGAACTTGGATCTGTATTACTTATGCCATCGGGTTTTTGAGAATGTACCCTTCCTATGAAGCTCTGGATAAGAACTGTACTCAAATTTACCTTCTAATAGTATATGAGCCTGTCTCGGGAGCTTTGCGAATAGTAACCTAGGACACAAATTACACAGATTAACAACAGCCACTTGTTTGTGAAAAAAAAAGGGGGGGGTGGATGAGTAATTTGTGTATTTTGCTGTATTATGGGAAATTACAGTTTTCAACATCTATTATTTTCTTCATGAATGGAGCTTCAAATGCATCAGAGGGGAATCCCTGAGTGCTTGCTAATGCTGTGGGCAATGACCACAGTTGCTTCAGGTCAGTTCACACAATCCTTCATTTTGTGAAACCAATCACTCATGGTCACTCAATGTCTTTCACATTGGTTCCAAACAAAGGCATTGACCAGGCTTATTGTTCTCAAAGGTTAAAATGCCCGCAAAAGCATTTACATCATTGCCCAAGTATGCCTAGATCATAGGAAGAAGCCCAACAACATGACCAAAAAGAGACTCCTAATTCAACTAACCAAATGAGGAAAAATTCAGACAGTAGTCCTGTCCTGGGTCTCTGCCCCAGATATATACTTTTACGAAAATATATACTTTTACCAGAAATGATTGTTTAGTATAGTCTTTCCTATGATATGATCTAAAACAGCAAGTTGCTTCAGAAAAGCTTTGGGAGTTCTGAGACCTGCATTCCCGAATAGTTCTAAAGGAACATGAACACTCTAAAGCTTCCAAGAATTCTTGCAGCTCTGTTTAACATTTCCCAACCCACCCAAACATTTTACACGTTTTGTAACCCAACACCTCTTACCATCTGTGGAGTCTGCTCAGAGAAGCAAGACACCACGGGTGATTTTCAAGACATACTTTGCAGAATCCTCTCAGGGATTTCCAGGAAAGCAAAGAAAAGAGTACAGAGACACTGAAGGGGCAGGAGGGGTCAGCAACCCACAGCTCCACTTCAAATCCTACTTTCCAGAGTTGATATATAGCATCGTTTTGAATTAAGAAATCTATGACTCAAAATTATCTTGTGTTTATAAAATTCTTTCACTAGAAATGAGATATTTGTAGTCTGACATTTATAGGTCGACACGCTGTATGTGTTACAGGATTGTACGGAAGGGTTCAGCTGTATTCATAGGGTAGTTTCTTGTTAGAGACTGTGAATGTGAACGAGTATTGGCACCTGCCAATTCTTGCTAGGCTTTCCTAGAGACAGAATTAATTGTGCTATTAGTTCAGGCTTGGCTTGGTGACTTGCTTTGATTAAAGGAATGTGATATAAATTTGTAGTTTATTTATGATCCTCAGGGCTTCTCCACCATGAGAACAGTAGGCCTCACACAATGGGTGTTCATCAGGCAAAACCCAGGGATTAGAAGCACATGAAGCCCAAAGGGAACCAATAAAACTACAACCGATGGCTGAGGTTCAAAGGTTGGTTGTGAGCATAGTAAAGGTTGACAGAAGCAATTTTAAATCAAGTGCCTTTAATATTACTCTCATATAAAAATAATAAGATCTAACATAGAGGATGCTGAATTTTCTGCTCCCTTTGCAATTAGCTTGAATTCAAAAAGTGCAATAATGTTTATTCCTCTATATACCCAGGTACGATTCTTCTTTGTCTAATGGTAAATCTTTGCCCCTCCCCCACCCATGAGTCACAGAATAAGAATAATGCCAGTAATGCACTGAATATAAATTTTCACCAAGGGAGGAATTATCCTTTGTTCATGAACCCAAATGCTGCTTTGGAAGTTAGAATTTAATATAAAAAAAATAGTATTTGTTATTTGTGTCTATAATTGTTTTCAGAGTCCTTAACTGGGTCAAAATTAAAAGTTAGCTATGTCTAATCAAGCTGTAATTCAAACAAGAGACTTTCCAACAAACACATATGAGAAGTCAAACGAAAAAGAAAGGTATCCCTTCTTCAAAAATGATGAAACTACATCCTGCAAAGGCAGATACACAGGTAATGAATCAACTCTCATTCTATTGAAGCTTTTTAGGTTTATGAGACAGTTACACAAAAGGAGGTTTCATGCTAAGTGGAAAGACTGGAATTTTTATAGTAAAAAGAAAGATTTTATTTTTATTTTATTTTTAATTTTTTTTAATTTTTTTATTTTTATTTATTTTTATTTTTTTAATCAGCTTAGAAAAAAATACTCTATCAAGTTATCATCACTAGTATAAGAAAAGAGTTCCCAGTGGTTTGGGAGAGGACTTGGCAGTTAAGTCCTTGATTGCTCTTGCACATGGGATTTGGTTCCTGTAACATGGCAGCTCAAAAACTTCCATAACACTAGTTCCAGGGAGTCTGGTGCCATCTTCTGGCTTCTGCAGACACTGCCTGCACATGATGCACATGCATGCATGCAGGCAAAATGTCATATGCATAAAAGAAAGGAAATCTTTTAAATACTTTAATTTTTTAAAAATAGGGTTAACAACAGAAGGCTTGTGAAAGTAGTCTGTCTTTTCCTTTTTAATTTTCATTTTGTCTTTATGTTTATCAGATGTTTTGTCACTGTGTACTGATGCTCTCAGAGGCCAGAAGAGGACATCAGATCCCCTGAAACTGAAATTATAGATGTTATGAGGCATCATGTAGGTGCTGAGAATCAATCCCTGAATCCCCTTGGAAGAGCAGCAAGGATTCTTAATGGATGAACCTTCTCTCCAATTCCAAGTAATTTATCTTTATTGAATTAAACATGCAGGGGTTGGAGAGATGACTCAGTGGTTAAGAGCACTGACTGTTCTTCCAAAGGACCTGAGTTGAATACTCAGCCCCCTTATGGTAGTTCACAATTGTTTGTAACTCCATGATCAAATACCCTACACAGATGTACATATAAACAAAACACCAATGCACATAAAATAATAATATTATTTTTCAAAAGAATTAAACATGCACAACAAAGGGCCATATCAACAAGAGGAAAATAACACAAAAACAAAACAAACAAACAACAACAACACACACACACACACACAGCAAAGGCAAGAGTCACACTTCCTAAGAAGGGGATGTGGATAGTTGTGAGGATTAAAGGCTTTATTTTTTGGTAATGGATGAAAAGTAGAGGCAGGATTTATTATAGAATTTCCCTGACTCAATGCTATTTATTAATCACCAAGTAAAAGGCTGTAAAGAAGTGATATGCTATCTCTGGGATTCCTGCACAGAACGTGCTTGGCCCATTTTACAGACAAACAAACACTCCAAGAGTGTTCTCTCAACTATTAGCTGTGTACAAAATAAGTAGATACTTATTCTGATTGAGAGAGATAAAGAATAAATTAAAATCAGAAATGAGAAGGAACTGTGTAGCTGATGTCAAAGAATTAAGAAGGCTATAAGCAGAATACTTTGAAAACACTTCATATTGAGTTAGGTAAACTAAATGAAATGCCTATAAATGGTGCCTAAATTTCTAGAAACATACTACCCACCACAACTTGTACCTGATAAAACAGAAAGTCTAAGCTGTCCTGTGACATATTTAAAAAACAAAACTAAAAAACTTCCCAACAAAGAAAAGCCTAGAATAAAACAACTTCACCAGGAAATTCCACAAAATATTTAAAGAATAATTAAATCCAAGTCTTCTCAAAATCTTCAAAAAATTAAAAATCACAGACACTTCTGGGATGGATTTGATAGTGCCTCCTAAAGGTTTGTGTGCTGGAAACTTGGGGGTTACTGAGAAGTGATCAGACTTTTAAGAAATGGAGGCTAGTGAGAAGTGGCTGGTCATGATCACACTGAGCCAGCATTAATGGTGGTTGCACAGAGTGTGTTGTATCTAGGTAAATACTGTAAATGATGGCATCTATGAAAGGCCCCTCTGAGCTCCTTGATTTCCACCTTTGCTGCAGGATATCTTCTGCTGTGTTGTATCGTAACCATGTAATACTCAGTAAATTTGACTACCCAACCTTGGATATTCCAACTATTATTTATCAAAAAATCTCTTCTAACACAGAGCTTCTGTCTAGTATCCTGTTACTATAACACAAAATAAGCTAAGACAACTCCCAAAACTCATTTTATGAGACAGTATAATCCAGTTATACATGACAGGCAAACACACTGCAAGAAAACAAAACCATAAACCTGTATCTCTGATGAACATAATCAACAAAATTCCAACAAACTTAATTGAGCATGACATTAAAAGGGTTATAACTCATGAAAAAGTATAATTTATTCCCATAGTGCAAATATGGTTCAACACAGAAATATTAATGATGTAATATTAACCAAATGAAAGACCAGGAAACCACATTATAATCTGAACTGAGGCAGAATTTTTTTTTTTCCAAATTCAACATCTAGTCATAATGAAAACACTCAACAAACTAAAAACAGGATACTACATCAGCATAATAAAGACTATATATAGGGATGGGGAACCAGAGCCAATACCATAGTCAATGGGAAAAGGCTCATGTGTTTTCAAGTAAGAACAAGAAAAGAACAGGAAAACCTGCTCTTCCTACTCCTATGTGACTAGCATGGAATTCCAAGCCAGAATGTTAAGCAAGAAAAAGAGGGGGAGGCAGGCCAAAAACAGATTCCAAATAAGAAAGAAGTAAAATTACCACTGTACTTGGATGATATTACATGACATTATCCTTAGAAACTCCTAAACATTCTATATACACCAAAAAGAAAAACTCTATTATAACTAATAAAAGAACTTATCGAAGATCAAAACAAAACAAAACAAAACATTCTAACTGTATGACTGACAAGGACAAGCAAACTAAACATGAAATTAAGAAAAGCAGTACCACTTACAGTAGTGCCCAAACAGTTAGATACTTAGGAGTGAACTTAAGGAGGTGAAAGATCTGAACTCTGAAAACCATGGACACAGATGAGAGAAAGAAGCAGCAAGCAAGCCAATTGAAAACTGTATTAGTTTATTATTATTTCCATACTTCTGAAGAAGTAAGCAAATTAAATGTAATACCTATCAAAATCACAGTTATTTTTACAGAAACAGAAAAAAAATCTAAAATTCATAAGGACCCCAAGTATATAAATTGACACTGAAAAAGAATGGAATTCTCACACTACCTAATTTCAAATAGTTTTAGAACAGTAATCTAAACTGTGGTACTGGCATAGAGTGTGTGTACAGAAAAATGAAACAGACCACATAAATTAATCCTGGAGCCTAGCTCAGATAATCTTCAATGAGGATTCCAAAACCATGAAATGTGGACAGCATGGCAACTCAAAAGGGAGTGCACATGTGAAGGAATAGAGTTACACTGCCTTGAACCATACATGAAGCTTAGCACAAAATGGATTAAAGACCTTACCAAGGGCAGAAATTATAAAATTCCTGGGCAAAACATAGCCAGAAAGTTTATGAGATTGAATTTTACAGGATCGCATGCACACACACACACACACACACACACACACACACACACATTAAGAAAAAAGTAAAAAATAGAGAAATGGGACTATACAGAACAAGTTTATAGATGAAAAGACACAAACGCAGAAGGAATTGAAGTCATCAATCCAATAAGGGGTTAAAACTCAGAATATATAGAAACAACTAAACATCTATATCCAAGGTGATTAAAATCTGAATCTTTTTTCTTCTAGACAAATTATAAATTGGATATTAATTAATTTTTATTATTGGTATGTGTGTGTGTGAGAGAGAGAGAGAGAGAGAGAGAGAGAGAGAGAGAGAGGATATGTATGAGTATAGATAGGCATGTACCACATGGCACATGTGGAGGCCAAAGAACAACTTTTGGGAGTCTGTTCTCTCTTTTCATCATGGGTTCTGGGGATATAACTTAGGTCAATAGGCTTGTACGACAAGCATCTTTACCTACTTAGCCATTTCATTGGCCCAAATATCAGAATCCTATGGAGATATATGCACATCCAGATTCTGAGCAGCATCATTCACAGTAACCAGGAGGTGGGAGAAAAACATAAAGTTCATCAACATGTGAAGAGTTAAATAAAACATAAAATGTGTGTAGTTTACAACACTACTCAGCCTATAATAAGATAAGATTTGTTCCCATTTCAGCACAGAGCCACTGTGTGAAGTGAAATAAGCCAGTCACAGAAAAAGAAATCCTGGGTGTTGTGGTTTAAATGACAAAGTCCCCCATGGTCTCCAACATTTGAATGTTTGTTCCCCATAGGTGGAGTTGTTTGGGAAGGCTAAGGAGGTGTGGCCTTGCTACAGGAAATGCCTGACTCGGGAAGAGGTTGAGGTTTTAAAACCTACTACCAGTCCCAGTTCCTCTCTCTGCTTCTTCCTGCTTGCAGTTTGGAGCTCACAGTTTGCTATAATGTTGCAATCACTATGCCTGCCTATTGTGATGCACTCTTACCACAAAGCCATGAACTCCAAACAAACCTTTCTTCTGTAAGTTGCCTTGGTTATGGTGTTTTATCTCAACAAAAGAAAGTAGCTAACACACTGCAAATGAGTGAGATATCTAAATTAGCCAAATTCCTAAGATCAGAAACTCAAATTGTATCTGCCAAGAATTTATGGGAAAGGATGAAAACTAAGGCATTGTCTAATGAGCAGAGTTATAGTTTTGCAAGTCAGAGAATTGCTGGAGATCATTATAATACAATGTATGTTTAACACTAACAGCTCATGTGTTAAAGTGGCAAAAACAATGCTTTTATGCTATGTGGTTTTATGTACATGTTTTTTAGCAGAGCTAACAGTTCAAAGTCAATGCTTCTGTCATGTTTTCCTGGAACACTCACCAAGAGGTGGATAGAGGAACAGCTAGTCATTCAAGTAGAAGAAAGTACATAATCAGAGAAGCATGAGAGTCCTGACTATGACATGAGATTAAACTCGAAGAGGAAACTGGAGAGATTAAGCAGCTCTCCATGTATACAGAACATGTCCCAATAGGCCTCCCAGAATCCTCAGAGAAGGCTGAAGCAAGACTTCTCCTCCAAACATTACAGTGTTCTGGCCTCCACACATACTACACTGGGAGCCCACAGTGTTTTCAAACAAAGGGAGAGAAAGCTTCAAATATTTCAGTTTGTAAAAATAGCCTGGTCTACAGAGTGGGTTCCAGGAAAGTCAGAATTATACAGAGAAACCCTGTCTCGAAATAAAATAAAATAAAATAAAATAAATAGCTGTAAATGAAAATTGGATTAAACTTTGATACTAAGAGCAACATATATTTTCCTTTTAGCTGGTGAGTCCATCAAAGCTTTTGGTCACAATCAATTTCTCTTTCTGAATTCCTACTCTTAAGGAATCAGGTTTTGTCCACAGAGACTGTTTCAAGGTTTCTCTCAGTATTGTAACAGAATTGTTGGGTAAAGTGTATTAATGAACACTCAAATGTGCTTCCTGACAACCATAACTCATAAGCCATCTTTAATTAAGGAGTCTTGTCGGTGGGTTTAGATGCATATTGGTGTGAGGACTTACGGGTTTAGCTTCTGTACATGGAAATTCATGGTATTAAGGAAGAAACTACACAACATCCAGAGGAAACCCCAATTCCAGGCACTCTAACAAGCCCAGGATCATAGGATCAGAGGTGAGGAGGACACAACATCTGTCCCAACACCAGGAGTAACTGGGACCAGCAGGACCCAGGCATGTGGGAACTCTGCCTGATCACGGGTTCCTTCTGCACTGGGCCAATGCCCTGAGCAAACCGTGTGTGTGAACTCCGCAGTCAGTCCCACAACATCCAGAGGAAGCTCCACTCCCAGGTACTCTAACATGTCTAGGATCACAGGATCACCGGATCACAGAATCACAGGAGTTTGGTCACACCAGGATATCAAGGTCCCAGAGGCAGCTTGACTCCCAGGGCTCTGACACACCCAGGATGTCAGAATCACAGGATCACAAAGACAGATGGACTCTGAGGAGTTCTGACACAACCAGGATCACAGGAAGGGCAGGCTCCTGTCAGATATAGTGAGGGAAGGTAGCACTAGAGAAAACTAGATGGCAGGTGACAAGCATAAGAACATAAGCGGCAGAAACCAAGGTTAACTGGCATCATTAGAAACCAATTCTGCCACCATAGCAAGTCCTAGATATACCATTACACTGGAAAAACAAGATTCAGACTTAAAATCACTTCTCATGATGATGAAAGAGAACTTTAAGAAAGACATACATAACTCCTTTAAAGAAATACAGGAGAAAACAGGTAAACAGGTAGAAGTCCTTAAACAGGAAACACAAAAATCCCTTAAAGAATTATAGGAAAACACAATCAAACAGGCAAAGGAAATGAACAAAACCACCCAGGATCTAAAAATGGAAATAGAAAAAAATAAAGAAATCACAAAGGGACACAACCCTGGAATTAGAAAATACTAGGAAAGAGAACAGGAGTCATAAATGCAAACATCAACAACAGAATATAAGAGATAGAAGAGAGAATCTCAGGTGCAGAAGATACCATAGAAAACATTGACACAACAGTCAAAGAAAAGGCAAAAGGCAAAAAGCTCCTAACCCAAAATCTCCATGAAATACAGGACACAATGAGAAGACCAAACCTAAGGATAATAGGTATAGAAGAGAGTGAAGATTCCCAACTTAAAGGGCCAGTAAATATCTTCAACAAAATTTTTAGAGATCCATTGTAATGCCATTTAGCCTCTAGGCAGAATTCAGCTGCCTGCATTTCACCTACACAGAGTTGAAGAATTCCAGCCACACCTCCTCCCACCTGACAGATGTCAGAGTCCCTCTGACACTACAGTTTCCTGCGAAAGTCAAGTCGCCATCTCCTGCTGAGTAGCAGACCCTGTGATCTTTCTGAGATCTGTTATGGCAACATCTCTCAGCCTGCCGGAGACCTGCTGAGAAGACTCTGCAGCTTTGGGAGGGAGGGTCATGCCCACAGCACATATATTGTCGCTCTTGTCCCCAAAGAAATATAGGAAGATTTTGTACAGCCATGCACTAATGTCTCTGTGTGTTCTTTTCTCTCGACCCCCGAAGTTTCACTCTTCAGCTCTCCCTCCACATAGAACCCGCTCGTGAGCAATTCCCGGGAAGTTCCAGATGGCGCCCCACGTGGGGCGTAGAAAAGGAGAGAACTACTGAAGAACACTGTCTGTTGGTGGAGCTCCACAAAAAAAGAAATAAAGGTTAAGTATCCAGGGCCCGGTAAGCAACATAGAGTAAAGGCTATGGTTGCAAGGGGCAGAAAGAAGGGATATGACAATACTAGGTAAATCAGCATAGCCTGACGCTGAGATCAACTAGGGGTGACAGTGATGTGAAACCGGGAATTTTGTCAGGCTAGTTGGCCGCGGTTTAGAACCGAACTCCAGGCGAGAGAAAATTAGGACATAAAATAAAATAAAATAAAAAGTATAAAAAAAAAAGAGAAAAGCAGGTTTTAGAAACACGAGAAAGACAGAAAGAAAATGGATTTTAAAAGTCTCCTAGGCACAAGGAGAAATAGAAAGTGCGCTTCCCTCAATTTACATGTCCTTGGTGTATGTCCTTGGTTCGTCCTTGGTGCACCAATATGTCCATGTGTCAATTTGTTTCTTGTTGTTTGAATGGCTGTTCTATGTTTCTATGTTTCATGTTGAAAAGAAAAAATGGTAAAAACTTCATCTGCTGGTGGTCCATCTCTTAATGCAGTCTCAGTTTATGGTTATTTATCCTAGAAAAAGCTATATAATTGTAGTTATTAGGTCCAAAGTGCTTTTTCTCTTAAAATTACAGCTAGAGAAAAGAAAAAATGTGTTTGATTTAAATTTATAAGACTTTCTTAGTTGCTTTATCTTTGTTTCTAATTAATGTTAAAGATATAAGTATCTTTAAATGTTTTGACTATAGAATATTGGCTCATAAGTCTTTTAAAGGATGTAATGTCGGTAACAAAAAATTAGTTTAAAACTGGTAATTCAGGGTTGGAGCCATCTTAAGCAACACTTGGCATGACCCAACCCAGGAAATACAGGCCTCTAAGATACGTCAAGATTGGCGTAATGTTTATGTGGATCTGATCCTAAGAGATTAGTCTTATAAGAGATAAGAGAAAACAAAAAGATAGATAAACCCTTATCCAGAATAACCAAAGGGCACAGAGACAGTGTCCAAATTAATAACATCAGAAATGAAAAGGGAGATATAACAACAGAAACTGAGGAAATTCAAAAAATCATCAGATCCTACTACAATAGCCTATACCCACCAAAATTGGAAAATCTGGATTAAATGGACAATTTCCTAGACAGATACCATGTGCCAAAATTAAAACAGGATCAGATAAACCACATAAACAGTTATAACCCCTAAAGAAATAGAAGCAGTCATTAAAGTCTTGTAACCACAAAAAGCTCAGGACCAGATGAGTTTAGTGGAGAATTCTATTCAAAGAAGACCTAATGCCAATTCTCTTCAAACTAATCCACAAAATAGAAATAGAACGAAAACTATCCAATTTATTCTATGATGCCACAATTGCACTTATATATAAACCACAAAAGACCCAACAAAGAAAGACAACTTCAAACCAATTTCTCTTATGAATATCAATGCAAAAGTACTCAATAAAATTCTTGCAAATGGAATCCAAGAATACATCAAAACAATCATCCATCATGCTCAAGTAGGCTTCATCCCAGCACTGTAGGGATGGTTCAATTTATGGAAATCCATCAATGTGATCCACTACATAAACAAACTCAAAGAAAAAAAACCACATGATCATTTCATTACATGCTGAAAAAAAGCAATTGACAAAATTCATCATTCCTTCATGTTAAAAGTCTTGGAAAGATCAGGAATTCAAGGCCCATACCTAAACATAATAAAAAGCAATATACAACAAACTGGTAGCCAACATCAAACTAAGGAGAGAAACTTAAAGTAATCCCATTAAAATCAGGAACTAAAAAAGGCTGCCCACTCTCTCCCTACCTATGCAATATAGTACTCGAAGCCCTAGCTAGAGCAATGAGACAACAAAAGGAGGTCAAAGGGACACAAGCTAGAAAGGAAGAAGTCAAAATATTACTATTTGCAGATGATATGATAGTATACTTATATGACCCCAAAAATTCCCCCAGAGACCTCCTAAAGCTGATGAACAACTTCAGCAAAGTAGCTAGATATAAAATTAACTCAAACAAATCAGTAGCCTTCCACTACTAAACGATAAACAGGCTGAGAGAGAAATTAGGGAAACAATATCCTTCACAATAGATACAAATAATATAAGATACCTTGGTGTGCATCTAACCAAGCAAGTGAAAGATCTGTATGACAAGAACTTCAAGTCTCTGAAAAAAGAAATCAAAGATCTCAGAAGATGGAAAGATCTCCCATGCTCATGGATTGGCAAGATTAATATAGTAAAAATGGCCATCTTGCCAAAAGCAATATACAAATTCAATGCAATCCCCATCAAAATTCCAACTCAATTCTTTATAGAGTTAGAAAGAAAAATTTGAAAATTCATTTGGAATAACAAAAACCCAGGATAGGGAAAACCATCCCTGATCTCAATCTGTACTACAGAGCAATAGTGATTAAAAAAAATAATAAACCTGCATGATATTGGTACAGATACAGGCAGGAAGATCAATAAAATAGAATTGACGACCCAGAAATGAAGCCACACACCTATGGTCACTTGATCTTTGACAAAGGAGCTAAAACCATTCAGTGGAAAAAAGCATTTTCAACAAATAGTACAGGTTCAACTGGTGGTCAGCATCAATTTGTAGAAGAATACAAATTGATCCATTCTTATCTCATTGTACAAAGGTCAAGTCCAAGTGGATCAAGAACCTCCACAAAAAAAAAAAAAAAAAAAAAAAACCAGAAACACTGAAACTAAAAGAAGAGAAAGTGAAGAAGAGCCTCGAACACATGGGCACATGGAAAAAGTTTCTGAACAGAACATCAATGGCTTATGCTCTGAGATCAAGAATCAACAAATGGGACCTCATAAAATTGTAAAGCTCCTGTAAAGCAAAGGACACTGTCAATTGGAAAAATGGCAACCAACAAATTGAGAAAAGATCTTTACCAATCCTGTATCTGATAGAGGGCTAATATCCAGTATATACAAAGAACTCAAGAAGTTAGACTCCAGAGAATCAAATTACCCTATTAAAAGTGGGATGCAAAGAGGGAGGGAAGGGGACTTATGGGACTTTCAGGGAGGGAGGAAATGGGAAAGGGGAAATGATTTGGAATTTAAATAAAAAAACTTAGAAAATTTTAAAAAATGTAAAAAAAAAGTGGGGTGCAGAGCTAAACAAAGAATTCTCAACTGAGGAAACTTGAATGGTTGAGAAGCACCCAAAGAAATGTTCAACATCCTTAGTCATCAGGGAAATTCAAATCAAACCAACCCTGAGATTCCACCTCACACCAGTCAGATTGGCTAAGATAAAAAACTCATGTGACTGCAGAACTCGCTAGGATATGGAGGAGTGACCCTCCTCCATTGCTGGTAGAATTGCAAGTTGGTACAACCACTCTGGACATAGTACTACGTGAGAACCCAGGTATACCACTCCTGGGTATAAACCCAGAAGATACTCCAACATGTAATAAGGACATATGCTCCACTATGTTCATAACAGCATTATTTATAATAGCCAGAAGCTGGAAAGAACCCAGATGTCCTTCAACAGAGGAATGGATACAGAAAATGTGGTATATTTATACAATGGAGTACTACTCAGTTATTAAAAATGATGAATTCATGAAATTCTTAGGCAAATGGATGGAACTAGAAAATATCATCCTGAGTGAGATAACCCAATCACAAAAGAACACACATGGTATGCACTCACTGATAAGTGGATATTATCTGAAAAGCTCAAAATAAACAAGTTACACCGGAAACTCAAGAAGAAGGAAGACCAAAGTGTGGGTGCTTTGGTTCTTCTGAGAAGAGGAAAATAAATACAGGAGTAAATATGGAGATAAAGTGTAGAACAAAGACTGAAGGAAAGGTCATCCAGAGACTGTCCCACCTGAGGATTCATCTCATATACAGTCACCAAACCCAGGCACTATTGTGGATGCCAAGAAATACTTCTGAAAGGAACCTGATATGGCTGTCTCCTGAGAGGCCCTGCCAGAGCCTTGCAAATACAGAGATGGATTCTTGAAGCAAACCATTGGACTGAGTGTGGGGGAGGAGGAGGGAATTGAGGGTTTCTGGAGAGAAGGAAACAGGGAAAAGGGATAACATTTGAAATATAAATAAAGAAAATATCCAATATAAATATATATATACATATATATATGTATATATATATGTATATATATACTTTTAAAAAACTAAAAAAAGAAAGAGCATCCAATGCATATCTTTCTATAATTCTATAATTTATGAAAAGCTTTGTATTATATACATTTCTGTTTCAGTAATATAATATTGTTTGTCTTTTAATCGTAATACAAAAAAGTACATAATAATTTAGAACAAAATTTGAAATGTATAAGAAGTGACTGTTCAAATAAATATTTGAAGAACTAGCCTGTTAAAATAAAAATAGTTGAGTGGAGCAGCGGGGACAGGAGTCTTCCCTTCCAGCTGCCATCTGCAGCAGGGAACCAGGCACTCCACAGCCTTCTGTGCTTAGCCCACCAGGAAAGAATGATCTCCCAGCAACGATTTCACTTCTGAGTGCAGAGGTGAGATCTCCACCTTCTCTCTGAATGGGTACAGCTAGGAGGGCACAGGGCATATGATCAGTGGAGCAGCTGGGGCAGGAGTCTTCCCTTCCAGCCACCATCTACAGCAGGGAACCAGACAGCTCCACAACCTTCTGTGCACAGACCCTGCCAGAAGAGAGTTGGTCTCCCAGGAGTACAGACTCAGGTTTACAGGCCCATAGGAGGGGCAAGCTCCACCCAGAGACAACAAGACCAACTAACACCAGAAATATCCAGATGGTGAAAGGCAAGCACAAGAACCCTACCAACAGAAACCAAGGCTACTTGGCAACATCAGAGCCCAGTTCTCCCACCACAGCAAATCCCAGATACCCCAACACACCGGAAAAGCAAGAGTTGGATTTAAAGTCTCTTCTCACGATGCTGTTAGAGGACATCAAGAAGGACATAAATAACTCCCTTAAACAAATACAGGAGATATGATCAGTGGAGCAGCAGGGACAGGAGTCTTCCCTTCAAGCTGCCATCTACAGCAGGGAATCAGGTAGCTCCACAGCCTTCTGTGCTTAGCCCACCAGGAGAGAATGATTTCCCAGCAGCAATTTCACTTCTGAGTGCAGAGGTGAGATCTCCACTTTTTCTGAAGGGATACAGCTAGGAGCGCACAAGGCATACAATCAGTGGAGCAGCTGGGACAGGAGTCTTCCCTTACAGCTGCCATTTGCAGCAGGGAACCAGGCGCTCCATAGCCTTCTGTGTTTAGCCCGCCAGGAGAGAGTGATCTCCCAGCAACGATTTCACCTCTGAGCACAGAGGTGAGATCTCCACCTACTCTCTGAAGGGGTACAGCTAGGAGCACACTGGGCATAAGATCAGAGGAGCACCTGAGACAGGAGTCTCCCCTTCCCACCACCATTTGCAGCAGGGAACCAGACAGCTCCATAGTCTTCTGTGCACAGACCTGCCAGAAGAGAGTTGGTTTACCAGGAGTACAGACAGGTTTACAGGCCCATAGGAAGGGCAAGCTCCACCCAGAGACAACAAGACCAACTAACAACACCAGAGATAACCAGATGGCTAAAGGCAAGCACAAGAACCCTACCAACAGAAACCAAGGCTACTTGTCAACATCAGAGCCCAGTTTTCCCACCACAGCAAGTCCCGGATGCCCCAGCACACCGGAAAAGCAAGAGTTGGATTTAAAGTCTCTTCTCACGATGCTGTTAGAGGACATCAAGAAGGACATAAATAACTCCCTTAAACAAATACAGGAGAACATGGGTCAAATGATAAAGGTCCTTAAAGAGGAAACACAAAAATCCCTGAAAGAAATACAGGAGAGCATGGGTGAACAGGTAGAGACCCTTAAAGAGGAAACACAAAAATCCCTGAAAGAATTACAGAACACAAACAAACAAGTGAAGGAACTGAACAAAACCATCCAGGATCTAAAAATGGAAGTAGAAACAATAAAGAAATCACAAAGTGAGACATTTCTGGAGATAGAAAATCTTGGAAAGAATTCAGGAGTCATAGATGCAAGCATCAACAACAGAATACAAGAGATAGAAGAAACAATCTCAGGGGCTGAAGATACCATAGAAAACATTGACTCAACAGTCAAAGAAAATGCAAAATGCAAAACGTTTGTGACACAAATCATCCAGGAAATCCAGGACACAATGAGAAGACCAAACCTAAGGATTATATGTATAGAAGAGAGCGAAGATTTCCAACTTAAAGGGCCAGTAATTATCTTCAATAAAATTATAGAAGAAAACTTCCCTAACCTAAAGAAAGAGATGTCCATGAACATACAACAAGCCTACAGAACTCCAAACAGACTGGACCAGACCAGAAAGTCCTCCCGTCACATAATAATCAAAACACCAAATGCACTAAACAAAGAAAGAATATTAAAAGCAGTAAGGGAAAAAGGTCAAGTAACTTATAAAGGCAGGCCTATCAGAAGAATTACACCAGACTTCTTACCTGAGATGATGAAAGCTAGAAGATCCTGGACAGATCTCACACAGACCCTAAGAGAACACAAATGCCAGCCCAAACTACTATACCCAGCAAAACTCTCATTTACCATAGATGGAGAAAACAAGATATTCCATGATAAAACCAAATTACACACTATCTTTCCACAAATCCAGCACTACAAAGGATAATAGATGGAAAACGCCAACTTGAGAAGGAAAACTACACCCTAGAAAAAGCAAGAAAGTAATCTTTTTCCAACAAACCCAAAAGAAAGTAACCACACAAACATAAAAAGAACATCAAAAATAACAGGAAGCAACAATCACTATTCCTTAATATCTTATAATGTCAATAGACTCAATTCCCCAACTAAAAACATAGTCTAACAGAGATGTTTTTCATGTGGATCTTCGGTTTTATCAGAAAATGTTTGTGACTCCTCTTTTAATTCAGTAATGCTTTTTGTGTCTACCATTTTGACTGTATTATATTCCATGATATTCTTTAATTTTAACATTTTTTCTGTGTATTTCTTCGATTTTGTCGGAGGTGTTTTTCACGTAGATCTTCGGTTTCATTGGGGGGGAGGGTGTTTGTAGTTCCACTTTCAATCAATTTAGAAATGTATTTGTGCCTACCATTTTGTAGGTATAATTGTCCATGATAATCTTCAATTTTAACGTTTTTCTGTATTTTTCTTCAATTTTGTCAGAAGTATTTTCCATGTGTATCTTCAGTTTTATCAGACAATGTCTATAATTTTACTTTCATCCAACTTAGGAACATTTTTATACCTTCCATTTTATCTGTATAATTTTCCATGTAATAGTCAGTTTTAACATGTTTCTCTATATATTTCTTGAATTTTTTCAGGAATATTTTCCTTGTAGATCTTCAATTTTATCAGAAAGTGTTTATTCCACTTTCAAAAAACATAGGAATATCTTTATGCCTACCATTTTATCTGTATAATTTTTCCATGAAATAATCTTAATGTGTTTTTTATATATTTCTTCAATTTTGTCAGAGATATTTTCCATGTAAATCTTCAATTTTATCAGAAAATGTTTATAATTTCACTTTCAATCAGCTTAGAAATATTTTTATGCCTACCATTTTATCTGTATAATTTTCCATGATAATCTTCAATTTTAATGTTTTTCCATATTTTTTTCAATTTTATCAGAAATATTTTCCATGTAAATCTTCAGTTTTATCAGAAAATGGTTTTAATTCTACTTTCAATCAACTTAGGAATATTTTAATTCCTACCAATTTATCTGTATAAATTTCTTCAATTTATCAGAGATATTTTCCATGTAAATCTTCAATTTTATCAGAAAATGTTTTTACTTCTACTTTCAATCAATTTAGGAATATTTTTATGCCTACCATCTTATCTTTATAATTGTTCATGAAATAGTCAGTTTTAACATGTTTTTCTATGTATTTCTTGAGTTTCATCAGAAATATTTTCCTTGTAGATTTTCAATTTTATCAGAAAATGTTTATAATTCCACTTTCAATCAACTTAGGAATATTTTTATGCCTACCATTTTAACTGTATAATTTTTCCATGAAATAGTCAATCTTAACGTGTTTTTCTATATATTTCTTCAATTTTATCAGAGATATTTTCCATGTATATTTACACAATGGAATACTACTCAGCAATTAAAAACAATAAATTCATGAAATTCTTAGGTAAATGGGGAACAGGGGGAGGGAAAAGGGCTTATGGAACTTTCGGGAGGGGGGAACCGGGAATGGGGAAATCATTTGGAATGTAAATAAAGAATACAGAAAATAAAAATAAAATAAATAAATAAATATAGTTTTTTCAGATATATTTGATCACTAAAATTATATTTTTAAAAGAACATTCCAATCCATCTTGAATGATATTTAAGAAGTTCCAAATTTTTCTCTTTGATTTTGTCTTACAGATATTAATTTACACTGAACATTCATTAATAACTTACACATTTCTATTTGTAAAGTGTTAATACTTTTATGACCTTATTAAGTCCTCTTCAGATAGAGTAACCAGAGGGACCCATTATGTTTTTAACTATAAATCAAATTCCCAGCTCTATTTTTCAGGATTTAATTTCAACTAATTTCTTCTCAAAATTATGCTAAAATTTGTCATAGATTACAAACTTAAAGTATAGGTTCTAGACATATTTATTTGGGAGTAGATCTACAGTGAGGGAACTTGAACCAGCACTGTGAGAATGTGTCACATAAAGATACTGAGCTTCTCTCTTCCTATTTCTACAGCAGTATTATTTCATCACCAAGATTCTTTAGAGTTGGAACATATGAAAGCATCACAGTACAAGGTGATGTTACACGGAAGCGTGCACTCAATGCAACTGTCTCTGTAAAAAGTTATTATGATGAAAATGACATTTGTAACTCTTTAGGCTCTGTTAATTTGTCACCAGAAAATAAATTTAAAAACTCTTCAATATTAACATTAAAAATAATAAATAAATAAATAAATAAATAAATAAATAAATAAATAAATAAAAATAGAACAACAGTGTCTAAGCTAGAGATAAAGTTATCTAATAATCAATTTCTATGTAACTGTGGAACACATGCCCTCCTGACTGCTGAGGTGACCATAACGAGGTGAGTCTGATAGCAGACTAATAAATATCTCTACTGGATTCTAAAGTATGAAGTGACACTCTCAGGACAGATATGAGGGCAAGTCCTCATTCTCCATGCAAGGAAAATGTGTTTATCTCCATACTGCCTTCTGCCAACCAATACAACTTTCATTTGTTTTTCCTTATCATTGATTTCATAGACTTAGGAAATAGAAATTAATTTTAGTATCAAATTAAGAAAAGCAGTGCAAATGGAAAGCAAAGCTACCTACAGCATATGAGAGGGTCCAATAAGAATATTCTCCATTGGGTTTTGCCCCATTTTTTTCTACAATTGATTTCCGTGTTTCCATTTCCCCAGTCAAATGTTAGTAAGCCATCAGTGATCCTACTTTTGGTCAGAATGCCTCTCTCATCAGCACTCCTATCTAATCTCATAATGAAAACATTGTTTGTTTACTTAGAAAACTTAGCTCTCTGACTACATTCCATGGTTGGCAGGATCTGAAAAGGAACTGAGCTATACAACACCAGCATTTCTAAGAATGCAGGCTACTTTTGCAAGATCTGTTCTTAAGCCTTTGGCAGCTAAAGAGCAAACTGAGGGTTGCTTGCTATATCCACTGTGTTCTGCTCGCCTCTCTCCACGGGCTTTCTTGCTATCCCATGAACTCCTTGAGACTCAGTCATCATATTTATATATCCAACTCTAGCTTGCTTCTGCCCACCCTCCCAACCAGTACTACATCCTTATGCTTGATGTTTCCACTCTGATGCTCAGTCAACACAGCCAACATATCTTCAAAATGGAGCTGTTTGCTCAGCCCTCTGCAGCCCTTTCTTTCTCCTACTCCAGAAACCTTCCTTTTACTTTTGAATGACCTGCCTTTTATTTTCAGTCATTTTCTGTCCTCCATCTTTGAAGTCATATACAGAATTAACTTAGACTATCTCCCTTCTTCAGACTCTTTCCCAAGATATGCTTCTGTTTTTATGTCAACTATCATCCAAATCCCCAGCCAACCTATTTTATGCTTTAAGATGTATACTTTATGTGTGTGTTCATATACAAGTCAGAAAAAGGATTTCATCTTCTAGACACGTATCTTCTAAATGCCAAGAAACCTGTTATTCTCTTATATACTCACAGAGTGACTGAAGCATAATCGTAATAATTATGTGATGCTGAGGTGTACCACTTGCTTTATCCTCTGAGCAGTGCTCTCTACATGCTTCCATTCTAAACTCTTTGGCCATTGCTCAATTCCACATTTTAACCACCATTCATTTGCTTAGGAAAATCAAGTCTGCACTCACTGGCCTGTGGGTGGCTTGATGAAAGAGGTATCAGCCTGTGCCTTTGCACTGCCACCAACTTCTCAGTGTTCCAGCCCAGCTGGCATGCTGCCTCAGGACTGGCTCGAGTTTCCCATCATCTTGTTTCAGTCACTTTCCTGCCTTCTCTTTCTTTTTGTTGTTGTCATTATTGTTGCTGTTTTGGTTTTGGGTTTTTTTGTCCTTTAAATATTTTTCTATTCCTCCCACGTGTCATTTCTTTTACAAAGCCTTATTTATTTCCCCACCCCAAATAGGAAGTGAGCATTCTACCCTCTGAACTTAACTTTTGTTAGTTTATATAGCATCTATAGTATGGATAACATGTGTCCTTCTGCTAGTTACTGCACCCTTTGGCAGATCTTGTATTAGGTGGAAAACCCTTTGAGATGAAGAGTGTGTCTCATTTTGATGTCTTCTTCAAGGTTGCACCCAAGATATTACAAAAAAAATCACCATTCACTTAACATAATTAAATTAAGCCTTACTCCCAGGGGAAAAATGAAATGAACTTATGTGATTTATGTATTCATACTTCTGAGGAACTCTATCAAAAGTGAATTTCTTATTGCCTATTTAATTACCAAAAAAGCAAATGGATTATTGTCTTTGTCCTTGCACTGTACTGTGTTTGCTTTATTTCTTCCATGGCTGATGAACCTCCAGAAAATTGTCACATAACTCAGAAGGCATGTGTTCACCATTTTTCTCAGCCAAACAAAATCAACAGTATTTCATCTAGTCACATTCTTTTTTTTCTTTTTTTTTTGCAAAGCCAAAGCAGACTGAGCATTTACTGTAGGTAAGAGATTCTGCTAAGCACTGTTAACTTAGGTGATCAATACAGCCAACACAGGAAGCATATTCCTGCTAGACCTTCTCTTCTATTTTACATAAGAAAATTGTAGCTCAGAGGAGCAGTGCTGGGGAGGGGCAGAGCTCATTTCAGGGGTTTGATTCTGGGTTCTGTGTGCTGGCTCATCAGGCTGGACCAGGCAGTAAAAAATATTTTAGAGAAACAGTAATCTTTCTCTAGTCCCTTATGCATCTAAAGCAAATTTAGAATGAGAGATTTGCTTATCTTTCCATTCTTTCCTTTGTCCTTCATTTCCTCTTCCCCTTCCTCCTTTTTTCTTTCTTCCTCTCTTTCTCTCTTCCCCTTCTCTTTCTCTTCTTCTTTCTTTCTCTCTCTCTCTTTCTTTCTTTCTTTCTCTCTCTCTTTTCCTTTCTTTCTTTCTTTCTTTCTTTCTTTTTCTTTTGAGGACCTCACTCTATAGCTTAGGCCACCCTGGAACTCACTATTTTGTTCAGGTTGACCTTGAACTTGCAGGAATCCTTCTGTCTCAGTGTCTTTTTTTTTATATATATATTTTTTTATTTACATTCTGAATGATTTCCCCTTTCCCGGTTCCTCCCTCCCCTAGTCACATTCTTATAAAGTTATTAGTTCATCCCTTACTTTACATGTCATTTTTTCTGACATCTTCAATGTAAACAGATATTTCCATCATAAGTGAATAAGAAAAAGTGCAGGAAAGACTTACTGGAAGAAAAAAGAGCATATTCAGCTCACAAAATTATAGCACAGTAATTGGTTTTTCATCTTATGCCACTGTTCATTTCAAAGAAACCAATAAGTCAACCAATTGGGAATTGGTTTTACACGTTTGCATTTTATTGTTAGCACTATACGTGAAACTCTATATTGGAAAGAGGAGGAGAACACAAGTAAGGAAATAAAAGAGATCCGTGTAAAAAGTGCATATGATCAAACTAGATTATGTGCATGTGTAAAAACGCCACAATGAAACATTATTGGGACTGGGGTGGGAGCTTATTCAGTAAAGTGTCTGCTGCACAAGCATGAAGTCATAAGTTATATACATACATACATGCATGTATGTAAAACCCTGGGGTGGTAATACATTTCTGTAACTGTAGCAATGGAGGTACAGAGATAGGTGAATCACTGAAGGGTAATGGCCAGTCAGCCTAGCCAAATCAATCATCTCCAGATTTGGTGAGAGACCGTGTCTAAAACACAAGGAAAGGACAATGAAGGAAAACAAAAATATCAAACATATGCATCTACACCTGTACATGTACATACAAAAAATATGCCACACGTAAACAGCGCTCACAGAAATCCACTGTTTATTTTATATTTTATTTGTTCTTTTAATTTTTATTAAACATTGATTCTTCTCCCCTAGCATCAGCATCAAATGCAACCCAGTTCCACCACCGGAAGCCTTGCCTGGCTACAAAAGATGGTGTGTTCTCGCTAGGGTCACCCTTATAGATTCCAGGAAGTGTCCACTGTGATAGATTTCCACACTGCCCTTCAAATGCCCCCCTCCAACTTCAGCTCCCCACATTCTTTCCCTTCATTCATCCTTCCCTAACCTGATCCCTACTGTTCTTTTCCCCACTCACCTCCAGTCCATGCACAAAATCTATTCTAGTTCCCCTTCCCAGGGAGATCCATGTGTTCCCCACTAGAGCCTTCCTTTTCACCTAATCTTCTGGGTCTGTGGATTGTAGTTTGAGTATCATTTACTTAACAGCCAATATCCACTTATAACTGAGTACATACTGTATTTGTCTTTGTTGGTCTGGGTTACCTCACTCAGGATGATTTAACAGCTGAGTAATACTCATTGTGTAAATATACCACATTTTCTTTATCCATTCTTTGGTTGAGGGACAACTAGTTTCTGGCTATTATGGAAAAGGCCACAAGGAACATAGTTCAGCAGATGTCCTTATGGAGGGATGGAGCACCCTTTGGGTATATGCCCAAGAGCAATATAGCTGGATCTTAAGGTAGATCAATTCCCAGTTTTCTGAGAAACCTTGATACTGACTTACATAGTTGCTGTACAAGTCAGTAATCCTACCAGCAATGGAAGAGTGTTCCCCTTGCTCCACATTCTCACCAACATGAGCTTATTGTGTTATTGATCTTAACTATTCTGACAGGTGTAAAATGGAATTTCAAAGTTGTTTTGATTTGCATTTCCCTGATAACCAAGAGTGTTGAACATTTCTTCAAATGAGAACCCCATTATATTATTTGATTACTAATATATACTAGTAATAAAGGTTAAATAATAGTAAAAATTGATGGTTAGAAATCATCACCATATTTTATTCAATTTGAATTGGTATGTGAATATGTGATTGGTAATGGTCTCTTTGACATTGTCTATTCCCATATCCTGAGCATGTGCTCTATGTGATAACCCAATACCATGCTCCATACTAAAACAACTTTTAGATAAATACATGAGATTTTTTTAAAGTTATCTTTGTGTTTTCTCAGGTCCATAGAATCCTAGATATGTGCTAAGCACTAGACCTTGGATAGCAAAGTTGAGATAATGACAGAAAGACATAGATGCAAGTGAGGATGCCAATGTTAACTTTGAAAATCACTTTAAAGTTCTTCTCTCTCACTCCCTGCATCTAACTAAATCCTAACCATAAATTCAAAGCTCTGTATCTACCCATCCTCCAAAATGTGATCAAGCACGAAAATGTTTAGCACCACTGGCAAATTGTTTCTGCCACTTGATGAAACTGAGAATACATTATCCTTGTGGTTCCCAGGAAGACCAGAGCAACCCAAGAATGAGCTTTTACCTTTCATATCCCCAACCAGACTATTAGGACATGATGTGAAACTGCAGGAATTTAATGTTGTGTTCCCACTCCAAGCTAAGATCCCCCACAGCATTTCTGATATGCAGCCATCTACTCATCACCTAAGTGTGTCCAGGATACACATTTCGCTTTCACAAACTGCCCTTTTCCCCCTTGGGGTTATTTCCAAATGTAGAAAGACTGTTCCTTATGGGGTCTGGAAATCTAACTTTTAAATCTAATGTATTAATTATTCTTTCTCCTACCCTCAAAAGGTATAAAAGATGAGAAGATGCCCCCTTGCCTCTTCCCTTTATTTTCTCCATTGAATGTGCAATTAAAACTGCCCCATCCCTCCTTAAGTGAACTCTTTTCTAATCTTGCCAGTTATGAGTCCCTGGGACAGGTGCTCAGTGTCCTTAAGCCCGGGTGCTTCCTTCTTTAAGGCAGAAATAGCAGGTTCATTGCAAGATTGTCTGAAGGATTTCATGACAGAGGAGTTTGTCTTACAGTTAGCACACTGTCAGGACCACTGGGCCATCCTAAAGATCTTCTTTCTCCAGTGTGTTCTCTCCAGATCTTATCTGACCCCCCAGCTTTCAGAGCATCTCCAACCTTCCCTTGTGATATTTTTCAAAAACCTTTTGTAATGTCTTTCCTTTCTGCAGAATTCAAACTGATAGTGGTACTAGCTAACACAACCAAGATACATTTGTCTCCTTGTTGATATTTACCTTCTGTGGATGTTGGGGATCAGTTCAGTGGAAAAAAAATCTTCCTTGGACTTGCAGGTCCCTCAACTGGCCTTTACCCTATATCCAGAGTTGTAAATCCTAGACAGTCAAGAGGACCATTTTCTATCCCAACTTGCCTTGGGTGGGCCTCACCAAATTGGATAAATAAGCACATACCCTGTTCTTTCCTATCATTGCCCTGATCTGACCTAGTATTGGACATGTAGTCTGTCAAAGTGATTTTACTATTGATTTAGTGTTCTAATTTCTCAACAAATAACACAAAGCAGTGTTAACTTTAGGTTATTTTTAGAACCTTGACATTGCCCTATAATCATTCTAAACCTTTGGTAATATTTGATGATTTGCTACAGGTATCATTAACAACTAAGTTTAGAAATTTCACTTTGATTTTTTTTACATTACTGTTAGGTTGATGGGATATGCAGAAGATACCACAGCTCACAAGATCTATTAGAAAAGAATATCTTCTACCAGATGTTTTTATTTATATGTAGACTCTTTTTAAAAAAATTAATGAACACATAGAACCAAGACCCCAAATTGTGACTGCCAGGTCTGGTAAATCTGGGCACCCAGGAGAAATTGGTTAAAGATACAACTTTTCTGTTACACTAGAGGAATGAATAATAAATCTGAGGCAATATTATTTGTAATATTCTAATTTATATGATTTAATCATTCCACATATATGCACACATTATCCTGTGCCCCATAATATAAACAATTATAATTTATCAATATCCAAGCTTTACAAAATGAAATAATGCCTGCTTTAGGAAGGCAATAGTGCCAATCTTAGGCACAGAAACACAGTAGCATGAAATAGGTTCTCAACAACAAGTCTTGTCACCTACCTTTAGTATACATCCCTCCCAAAATGCTTGCACCACATATGACTTAGACTAACTCTAAATACAAATTTAATCATGATCTCATACCATTAACATAATAATACCTAAAGGAGTTTTCCCAAAGACTGCTTGCCACTTAGAATAAATAATTACTATCAACAGATAGGTCTCTAAATAATAATTATAATAATAAGTAATGAACATGGAAAGACAGAGGAGGACATCAAGTGTGTCAGGGGTGGGTAAAGTGAGCCTCACCTCTCCTCAGCAGTCCCCAAATGCTTTCTCTTACTTTTTCCTGAAATGTTTGCTTAAATAAAACTTCAAAATTAACTGTCCAAAATCACTGAAAAGACCCTTATAATCAAGTAGATTTTTCAACCAAAGTCAACAAAGTATAAATTTTCTGCATAGTTCATATGTCTCAAAACAGGAAATGACTACAGTTCCTCTCAAAGTTAGAACATTCTCTACTATAGCTCTTCAACCTTTTCCATTTGGACACTGTTCACGGAAAACACAAATATACTCTTAGTTCAGACTTACAGTAAAACAGGTCAAGTTGATTTTGCTCAGTTTAATGACAATGAAAACTGTTTTTTGATGGCTTATTTTCTATTTGGAGATGACTGGCAAATTTCAGGAAGGCTACATTATAAACATTTAAATAGTAATAAAACAAGAAAACTGATGAGTGTCTCAGGGGATTGCTACTGAACCAGACACCTTAGATCTCCCTGGCCGCTCACAATCCTAGGTTGATCAAGTCAAGTACAACATTGACAAAGACTGAGTTAGGAAGCACCATCCTCTCCTTTCAAAAGTTTTCAATGGTTTTATTCATAAAAAAAAAAAGTATTCAGAGGTCCCACTCATAAACAAAAGTAACATGGTTATTACTTTACATAAAAACTATAGAAAGAAAATATAGACATGCCATGAAGGAAAGATCTCTTTTGTAGAAATAGCCAGCTACAAGGATGTATATGGAGAGGCATGAGTCAGTGAGAATATTAAACAGAGGTCAGCCAGAGTTAGTGGTGCAGATGAGGCCGGAGGATCACAAGTTCAAAGACTGTATAAGATACAGAGTAAGTTCAAGGCCAGTTTGGGCCACTTAATGAGACTCATTCTCAAAAGTAAAAAGAGGTTTGATACAGCTCTGAAGTGGCGTACTTGCCTTGCATTTTTGAAGCCCTAGATTCAGTCTTGAATAACGAAAACAGCAAAATGCAACAGGATCCACCAGTTAACCACTTAACTGATGTGCTGGAAAAGCCAGAGGTCTTTCTTAAAGCAGTAAACGAAGGAAATGTTTTGCTCAAAGAGTTATGCATGACCTTGATTTTTAAGGAACTTTTTTCAGTAAATATTCTCCATATCTGAATTTGGACACTGTTTTTGAAGAGTTCAACGGGGTTTTCCTACAATATTTATTTCCTCCTCCTATCTGAAGGCTCCCTTTCTTTCCAAAAGCCTTTGAGGCTCACATCATGGGGCTTTACATGGCTATTTTTATCCCTGCAGTCACCCCCCAACCTATCAAGATTCTCTCTCCAGTAAGATTTTGACAGTGACTTGTACTTTCATTCATGACAGGTGCATAATTCAAAAATATGGGGCTTCCTAAAGCTAGACATAGTCTTTGAGACTGAAGATAACCACTCGAAACCAGATACTGACTCTACCTTTGAGAAGTCTATGGTTTCCAAAGGTATACGAGTGTTTGAATTAGAAACCATAACATGGAGTGTAAGGATAAAGTAGAGAGAGGCCTCATGACCTTCTTAGCATGTAAACATATCCATGGTACTTAAATTGGAGCATGACAGATACTGTGAACCAGCTAATATAAAGACATGCAAAGCCAAAGAGTGAGTTGAAAAATTCTTTGTTTATAGCTTCTTGAAGGATATTCTATACATACAGGATATTGTTTCTAGATATCAAGAAAATAAATAAAAATTTTGTGAGAGTGTTAAATTACTTTTCACCAAACTATCAGCATGATGCATGACAACCAGAATTGGCTACATGTACATATACACATGCATTCTTATATCATCCCCTGGTGCTAAATATGGGCTCCAAATACTGCTAGCATTGCTGTGCTTAGTCTGATGAGACTCAGTAGATAGGGTAAATGCCTAGTCTCCACATACAGTCATTGACATGTGCTTTGAGATTTACAAGTAAGCTAACATGTAGCTTCTTCTGAAAACAATTAAAACTTAGCTTAAGTGATCACTATTTCAATAAAGAAGAAAAATAGATTGTCCCAATCTTAAGTTAATAGATTTTATGTTATTAAGACCCAGAGGTATAAGCTTTTATCATACATGGAGTATATGCAACAAAAAAGAGAGTCAAGAGGGAAAAACTTGTGAATAAAATTATAGTTATACAAATTCTGTGTTCTTTTCTGGGGAGTGTGGAAATGTGCAGAAATTTAAATAGTATGATATCTGTGCTTTGTTTTAAAATAGTTTTGCAATGAAAACTATGGGCAAAGAATAGCAGAGAATGGTTGGGAAGAAAGAGAGAAAAAAGTAGTCAGAATGCAGATATTATAAAAACTGTAAGGGGGAAATGAAAAAAAGTTCTTATCAATGTCATCATTGCTGAACTCACAGATTTGGGTGAGTTTACAGTAAGATAGCCTATAAACCACTGAAAAATGTGAGAAGGGGCTTCTGGGAAAAGACTCCTTGCAGTGTCCCTGGATCTCAGGTAAACCAAAAGTGAATGACTCATATAGACATGGCAGTTCCTCCATGCATATTGGAAACCAGTTAGCACTTTCTGAACAACAGTGCAAAAAATTAAAAAAAATACACCTTAACACGCCTATTAACATAATATTTAACCCTAGGGAAGGCAAAAATAAAAACATCCCTTTCTATTTTATTTCAGATCTTTTATTGAAAACTAGTATATAATTTGACTTAGATTATTGATGATGATGATGATAGAAGAAGAGGAGGAGGAGCTTCCTCTGGCTCAATCACATCAGGTTATATGTCAGAAACCTGATATAAGGATAACATGAGAATGTTTGGGCTCCAGTCCCAAGTTTATCATCTATGTACAGTGCTTCCTCTCTTCCTGTTTTCAACAGGTCATTAGCTATTCCACAATCCATATTTAACCAGCAAAGAAATACAGTGCCTTTCATAACATGCTCACCCTGGCATAGCCATGTTAATTTGATTCCTGTAGCTCTAGAATTAAAGAAATAATAGAGATGGTATGGCAGGCTGTCAATATGTGGCAAAAGAATGCCCTGACCCAAGTAAACAGACACTGCAGTATGCTGTCTGTGTTGAGTACTGATACTCTGTCCAGTAAGCTAGGTGACTTGGGGAAACTGTTGCTATCTTTTATTCCATCTTCTTTCCTATAAAATTAGATACCTGGATGTGTTTAGCACACACTTGCAATCTCAGCTACTCAGAAGGCTGAGATGGGGTTCGGTCATTGTTTTACCTAAGAATTTTAATTACCCTTCCATGACAAACAGAATAAGAGACACAGGCACATAAGTTGCTGAGGCCAACAAATCATAGATTATCCTAGACAAACCATCACTCTCCAATCTGAGTCTACCTAAGTTCATATGCAGTAGCCAGGCATACCCTGCTCCATTCTCCCTTCAGGCACCCAATCACATCACCATGGAGCTTCTCCAGTTCCCACCCAGGCACAGTTATCTTCTCTAATCTGCTTTTCTTTTCTACAGGCACTTACTGTCACTTAAAAAATAATTGATGTTTGGCTGCTTTTGTCTGTGTTCCTCCATTAAGAAGGAAGTTCTATGAGGCCAGGACTTTGTCCTTTGTGCCCCACAGTACCCTGTGCCCAGAAGGTGGTGGGCACACACTTGCCATCTTCTGGGTGACTGACTACAGGTTGCATAAATAACAGGTCTCATGGAGAGCAGATGAGCACTTCTGTAAAAGAAAAAGATTATGACAGGACTTTTTCTTCTGCTTTGTTGTCCCTGTTTACCACTATAGAAGCAGTGGAGTCTGGGAGAATGGAACCTAAAAATGAGGTGGGCCAAGTCTCACAAAATAGCCAACTTTTTTCGGAGCACCAGACAGTTTATACTCTGAAAGGTATGCTTCACATGAGTAAATTGTCAAATCACGAGGATAAACTCTACTTGGTACACAGACCTCTGTCTTGTTTTGTTTTGGCCATAGATGCATATAAACAAATCACAATAACCAGTTGTAATGAATAATCTAAAGCAAATTCACTTCTGTCCACTGTATCTGGGAAGAGACAAAGGCACATTCCAAGAACAATTTTGTGATTTTGAAGTAACTGAGGTCATAAGATTCTTGTCTTGCTTTCTTGGCATTTTCTCACAAGCATGCGGAGTCATGTTCTGACAGTCCCCGCTGATACTTAAATTCACATTTGACCTGCTATTTTCATTTTGTTTTAACACAACTCATAATACAAAGTAATTCTAAGTATAAAGAAAATTAGATTATAATGTCACACACCATAGTAGATATAGAATAATCTGAAAAAAAAACTAAAGAGAATTATTTTGTCATTTTCTCATGATTTTTGTATAACTTGAAGATAATACTTTATAATTGATGTGACTATTAGTATCACAAATATTCTACTCACAGCGAAGACTTTTAAAACTGAGTAAACTTGCATCTTGTCAAAATCTAACAACTACAAAATCAGAACGAGTGCTAATTATAGTTTGTACAAGAAGCCAGTAAAAAATAATACTGTCAGTAGCTAAACCTGTCACTTCATTTACTTGGAAATACTTAAAGGGGTTGAAGAGAAGGCTTGGTAGTTAAAAGCACTTGCTGTGAATCCAGAGAACCTGAGTCCAGAACCCACACGGAAGCTCACAACCGCCTGTAACTCCAGTTTCTGCGGATCCAACTTCATCTTCCCTACCTCTGTTGGTACTTGTACTTACCTCACATAACCTACGCACAGACCCACACACACAATTAAAAAGAAAATAACTCTTTTGAAAAATAGTTATATCACTTTTCGAGTTCCAAGCACTGTTCTGAGAGCTTAGGGAAAATAAGTCCCATTAACTCTGGTGTAAAATAAATATTTGATCTAAACCTTAATAATATCTCTTTTTATGGATGCAAGCAGTGAAGCACAAATCAGTTAAGTCAGCCATTCTAAGTATACAACAGGCAGTGGAGAGTAAGGCTTTGGCCGTATCGGTTCTTTCTCAAAGTTCATCTTCAATAATCTTTATTATTCTTTAAAAGGTCACAGCTAATCTTTTAATCAAATACTTGATGTGTAATAATTTTATATATTAAGTATGGTAAAAAAAAATAACCTCCAAAAAAGAAAAACCCCATGGCAAAAGATAAAAGAATACAGTTTGGCATGAACAGTAAGTCAGACCTTTTCAAGAAAGCTTGGAGTTATTGCTCATCAGTAAGTACGTGGCTTGCACACATAAGGCCCTGAGTTCAATCCCCAGCATCAAAAAGTAATAACAACAACCATAATCTCCAGAATTTGCAACAAAATACCACATGACTATGGTTAACATAACTTCTGAAAATGTTCCTTAGCACAAGGACACTACAGAAAATGGTAATGGAAGAATGAACCAGCCCTCCTGAACTTCATCTGCCTGTGTTTGCAAGAGATTCTGCACATACTGTCCTCTCAAGACTTCTACACTCTAGCTTGCCAGTCTGGAGACAGCAAGCTGCTTCCCTCATGGTTTGCAGTTAAAGATGGACATTTTCACCTGTGGGCATCATGAAAAGTAGCATTCCCTTATGCTTAAACCAAATGACTGCAATTGCCAAGTCATGTAAATTCAGTGCTCTGGTTACAAAGAATACAGAGCACTGTATTAGTAAATGCCCGTATGGGTCCAATTAGGCCTCACAATATTCCTGTCATTGTGAATATTAACATTAACAATAAACATGGTTATTCATAGCAGCCTTATTTATAATAGCCAGAAGCTGGAAAGAACCCAGATGTCCCTCAACGGAGGAATGGATTCAGAAGATGTGGTATATCTACACAATGGAATACTACTCTGCAATTAAAAACAACGAATTCACGAAATTCCTAGGCAAATGGTCAGAACTTGAAAATATCATCCTTAGTGAGGTAACCCAATCACAAAAGAACACACATAGTATGCAGTCACTGATAAGGGGATATTAACCCAGAATCTCAGAATACCCTAGACACAATTCGCATATCAATAGATTTCTAAGAAGATGGAAGGAGAGACCCCTGGTCCTGGAAAGACTGGATGTAGGGGAACGCCAGGACAGAGAAAGGAGAGGGGGTTGAATGGAGAAAAGACAGAGGGAAGGGGGCTTATGGGACTTTCGGGGAGGGAGGAAACGGGAAAGGGGAAATGATTTGGAATGTAAATTAAAAAAAACAGAAAATAAAAAAAAAAGAAAAAAGAAAAAACACGGTTAACAAGACCAACATTCACTGGAACCCCCAATGTGCTAGGCATTGTGCTAATGTAAACCTCTTTTCTCATTTAGCCCAAGGCAAGCACTTCTTGCTCACTTTAGAGCAAAGAAAGCTGAAGAAAGGAGACTACAGCTCCTTTGCAAAAGTGAAATCAGGAGCAAGAAAGCAACCAGGGTGATCAGTGCCTCTTAGATCTGCTCTTGCTGTGCTTCCCTTCTGTGGGTGCTTCTTTCTCTGGATGACACAGTTTCTGCAGCAGTGTTCACCCATGAATTGTGAGTACAAAGTAGAATTTGACCCTCGTGGTTTAGCTATAACTGGAAAGACAACTTGCATAAAATTTTCTCATAAAGCCTGTTGCCAAGATCCTGGAGAACAGCATGTGCTCTTCCAGATGAAAGTGATAAGATGGGTGATGTTGCTGAGAGCTGCAATTCCTGTTAACCAGGCAGCTGTAGGAGAAGCCACTTCCTCTGGCCTCCATGGAAGCCTGTGCATTGGCTTCTTGGAGGGAGCCGGCTCAGACTACCAGAAAACCACATGCAAGAGGTTCTCACTGATGAAGGGCTATTAACAGGAAATGGTCACTAGATGGCCATAAACCCACTAAGCTGGCAGAGGAGCCTTGATGTCATTCTCTGGATATAGCCAGGCTGACAACTCACTTGAAGTTATGAAGGGGAGTAGTTGAAGACAAAAGGAGTTTCTGACCAATAAGTTATACTGAAGTCATTCACCTGCATCTGGAAATTTAACATCATACCAAATACTGTAAGACCTGGTGTCCAAAGAGCTGTAAATTTTTTCAAAGAGTATTTGTTCTCATGGCTGGCAGATACTGATAATACTCTCTAGCCATTGCTCTGAAAACACACACACACACACACACACACACACACACACACACACACACACACACACCACATCTTCTGCTTTGCCCCAGGATCCTTCAAGTTCAGTCCCTCAGTTCTCTGTACCTCTGTCAGATCCTTTCTTTCACAAGCTATAGGAATACCCTAAGGGGTCTTATTTCAGGTTTTGATCATTCCATCATGAGTCTGCTCTTTCAACCACACTATGATCAAAGGGCTTCTAAGAGGTTGTATTTCCCTTAGCCAAACCTTGGAATTCTAAGCTACAAGTCAGTTATTTCCTGTGTGTTAGATGGGGAAAAGATGGTGACTGAGGGAATCTTTGAATCCCATTATCACAATAGTTTCTACAGATCTAGGAAAAAATCCCCATTTCACTTTCAAGACTTTATATTACCATACCACAAACAAGCTTTTGAACGTAAAAACACATTATCTGCCTCAAGCACCTGGCCCTTAAGATTTATATGTTTGGTATGAGTTTAAACTAATCATAAATCCAACTGACCTCCCTTTTCTAAGGTATATCAGCCCTCCCACAGAAAGCAATGCATGAAGAAAATTACATGGTAGGGGCAGGAGTAAGGGTGATGAGTTCTAAGCTCCTAAGGAACAGGAACATGAAGCGTAGAATTCTGAAGAAAGGATCTTAAGGTAGCATCAGTTCAGCCTCCTTCCTGCAATATAGAAAGTTTCCTCCTATTTTTAGGTAACTCTAATAAGGATCACAGCAGAACTGATGTAACATTTGCCTTGTACCAGCACCATGGATAAGTTTATTCTTTAATTCCCACACCCGAAGCCTTCTTATCTTCTCTCACAGATAAGGAAAGGGAGTCTTAGAGATATTCATTAGCTTATGGAACTCACAAAAGTGGTAAAACCAGGCACTGTTTTAATATCTGGATCTACAAAGGTTCATGGCACAAAAATATATAATGAAAAGCTAAGTGTACAGACTGAAGCAAACATCAGACATGTAAATACACCCTGGCAACCATTTGACTGGGTCTGTAATAAATATTCACACACAGAGAGGCATGTGATGAAAGATTATGGAAGAATGTCTCCTAAGATTCATGCCTGAATTGGTTCACAAAGGCTAAGCTTGATGCTTAAATGGTAGAATAAAGTAAGTGGAAAGATTATTTCAGATCCATAAAACAACAACTGAAAGGGGCAAGGCAAACTTGAATGTAGTTTTTATCAGTTTTTACTATTTCTCCAGTTACTGACAAGTGAGTCAGAAACCCGGTGCCTTATAGTAACAGTCACATTGCTCATAAAGCTGCAATTTGGATGAGGTCAGCGTAACTGTGCTTAGCACAGTATCATCTGAGGCAGAATGAAGATGGGAGCAAGGATTGAACATGCACTTACATATGAGTCAGCATGAACAGGCTGAAACCTATGCTGGGAAGATGGGCTGCTAGACCTCTCCCTACTCTGCCTTTGGTGTATATCCAAGGGTGAGAATTGTTCAGAGACCCACACACATGAAGCCATAATCCATTTTGGATCTAATATGTAAGTCAAACAGAGTCAAACATTTCCCATTGTCTACTTGCTAAGATAGTGACACAATACCATCTGAATTCAACACAAAGAGGGGAAACTTCAGCATGTGGGAGGTAGCATGGCATGAAGGTATTTGGGGAGCATATGAGGAACACACAGAATGAAAAAGAATGAATAACTTGGAATACATTTTAAATGCAGTACATGGCAAAACTCTAAGAATATAAAAATAAAATAAAATGTAAATAATGTAATTTCCTATAACTGAATCTGCCCTTGTCCAGATCTAATCTCACTATTAGCTATAAAGAGAGGCTAACAGCATACAGTTTAGAAAAGAAATTATCATTCACATGAAATCAGCATGAGTTCCCATACCACAAGCTAGGTGTGAGAAAGCCGTGTTATCACACAAAACATTGTGTCTCAGCCACATGGCAAACATACACTCACGTGTTGACTACAGTGCAGACATAGTTAGTTACCAACTTTATCCAAAGGCATAAGTTTGATTCTTGATTGAAAGAGAATTGCAAGCTATTTGTCCCAGGCAGTCATACAGATCTCTTTTATAAAAGGTCATGTTGATGACTTGACCAAGAATTCCTAATGGTTTTTTTCTGAGCAATTTTAGGGAAGGCCCTTATTATTCTTGACAACTACTTAGAATGGCTTGAACTCACTCAATTTTATCACATTTGATCAAGTCAGCAATTATAACATTTTATTATAACAGACTATCAAAGACGAATGTGTCTATATCCTACAAGGATCAAAACAAGAGTGGTTTAGTATTGCTTGCCATGCCAAGGCCTCTTGCAGATGGTTCTCTCTGGCAACTCAGAGTGACACTGAAGCATTAGGCTCTTCTCAGCCAGTGTCATTTGACTTTGAACTTTCAGCTTATTAACCACCCCCTTCCCCCTTCACAAGATCACAAGAAACACAGAACAGGAAAATACTGAGTCTTTTTTGTCTTTCATAATGATGCAAACAAAAGTAATGATAAGCAAAAGCATATACTTATCCTGTTCCCATGGAATTTATGAGTGATCTGAAGTTAATCAATCACATAGATATGGGGTGGAAAGGAGATTCCTTCAATGAAGGAAGAGTTTCTGATTCTATGAGAGTGTTGTGGTTACTCTTAGTTTAAGGATACCTGAAAGACTTGTGGAAGTCAAAGCTTCAAGATACTAGGCAAGGATATGGAGTCATTAAGGGGATATTAACCCAGAAACTCGGAATACCCAAGACACAATTCATATATCAATAGATTTCCAAGAAGAGGGAAGGAGAGACCCCTGGTCCTGGAAAGACGGGATATAGGGGAACGCCAGGACAGAGAAGCGAGAGGGGGTTGAATGGGGAACAGAGGGAGGGAAGGGGGCTTATGGGATTTTCTGGGAGGGAGGAACCGGTAAAGGGGAAATCATTGGGAATGTAAATAAATATAGAAAATAAAAACAAACAAACAAACAAAAGAAGTGAAGCCAAGAGTTAGTACCCAGGTCCTTAGATTAACTGGGAGTGTTGCTTTCTCTGGAGTGAGGGCTGTTATAAAAGCCTAAGCCATGCCTCACTTGTTCTTCCCACTTACAGTCTGAAGTATGCTCACTTCCTCATACATGTGTCCTTATCATTTTTGCCCTTTGTGATGTGATATAGTTGAAGGTCCCAATGCCAGCACCTTGTCCTTGAACCTCCAAAGCTGTAAGAACTAAATAAACCTCTTTTCTCTGTAAATAATCTACTCAGGTATTACATTATAGTGAAAAAAAGCTTAACATTGCATATTATAAACTGAACATTATATCAGAACAGACTTTATGATACACTCTGTATATGTTGTATTACAAAGAGGCCAACAGGTACAAAGGGAAGGCTTTTGTGGGGCAGTAGCTGAACTGAAGCTAAAGGATGAACATGAGAAGAAGAGATGGAAAAAGACAGGAAAGTCAAGGGACTTAAAGAAGGACCAAGCTCACAGGCTGGTGTGTGGTTCACGTGACCTGGAGGGACCTTATCCTAAAAAGCATAAAGAGCCATTGTCAAGTTTTCAGCATGTGCAGTTTTAAACTCCATCCATTGCAGAATGTGTAATCGAAAGTGAGTGGTCATGGAACAGTAGTTGTTTGGTTTGTCCTTCCACACCTCCTGTCACACCACAGTTCTTTGAGATTATAGTTGATGTTCTCTTACCTCCTTAGCAATGCTTGAGCTCCTTAGAGCCCCTCCTTAGATTCTCCCACTTTACCACTTAGAGTCAATTCTCTTAAAATGCAACCTCAATCACATCACTTCATTTCAGAGACAGGATCAGTAGAAAATGCGTTCAAGGCTTCTGTTTTTTGTAATGTCATTACACCCCCATAGTGGACTCCCACTCTTTCTCATATCAATCTCCCTTGCCCAAACTTTATCTTTAGTCTAGGACTCATACCCTGCCACCTCCCTAGGATGACCTACTTTGAGCTTTTCCTGCCTTATTCCTACTCCTCCATTAGAACACCACCTATGTCCCACTCTGTGGACTTCCATAGAGTTTCCATGCAGTTTCCCGGCATCTCTCCCTGTGGCCTCAGAACTCTTGTTTCCTATGCCTTAAGTATCTTCAGCCAGTTGTATAAATGTACAATTCTGTGATGCTCTGTAATTGTTTACATCAGTTCAGCTTGTTTCTCTAGGGCCAAACACAGTCCCCTGTGGGCAAGAAACATGTGTTTTAGATCTTGATGCCATTTACAACTCTTAGCTAGAGGATAAACATCAGACACAATGTCAAGACTACACTAACACATGGTTTGTCCAGAGATAGCACAGCTCTATTTTGTAAGCAACAGTGATATCTAGTGGTCAGAATGCTGTATAACTTCAGATGAAGGCAATGAGACATGAACAAAAAAAAAAGTATTACAGATACTTAATGGAGCCAAATTATCCCCATTAATCATGAATGTTTATGAAAGGATTTCAAACACAGACTTATGTGCTCTGCCTGCCTGGTTCTTTCTCCCTCTCCTGTAGACCAATGGCCCACAAACATGCTGAAGTTTCCCTGCCAGCTACTTACAAACCACAACTTCCCTTTCCCGTGGAAGATCACCAGAAGTTTTTGTGACAATTATGTGATTTTAACTTTCTACTTCCTGTACAGATAGAGGTTAATATGAAAAAATATTTATTTTGGATATAAAATATGTAATTGAGGAAGAAACTTGAGACAGGAACTATGATAGGCAAAGGACAAACTCGGTTCAAAACTCAATGTGAGAATGGCCATGAGCACAAAGCAAAGCTGGTAGACTGTGGCATCTGGGGGACATAGGATCAAATGTCAACTTTTCCCACTGAAGCCATGTGGTTGTTGTGACAGCCTGACATCTCTGGGGTTCAATTTCCTCATCCCAAACAAGCATGACAGACATCTTCCCAAGCCACTGGGGGGTGGGAAGTGGGTGTAATAGAATCCTATATAATAAAATTCTGACCTGGAGCAGACAGTCAATAAACGATAGACAACTATTGTTACTGCTCTATTCTCTACTAGGGATAATAAGCCTTCTTCTTTCCAGTCTGACATTTTAAAAACAAAAATTCCTGCTTTTTAAAGTTGGAATTGGCACTAGATAATTCTAATACTAATTAAATTACCTCATGTCTCCTGGTTTTACTTACTGTTGCAAAATAATGAATTTGCAAAAACTCCTTAAAATGTCTGAAAATGAAACAGGAATTCTAATCTCTAGAACCCAAAATGTAGAACAAGGAGGAGGAGGAGAGGAAGAAGAGTAACAGACAATAATTATCTCTGTAAGTAGCACTTGGAAAAATAATATATTTAAATCATGTCCTAATTAGGTTTACTATTGCTATGATAGAACATAATAACCAAAAGTGAGTAGGGAGGGGGCTATTTTGGCTTACTTACATTTCCATATTGTACTGTATCATTGAAGTAAGTCAGGGCAGGAATCTGGAGACAGAAACTGATACAGAGGCAGTAGAGGAGTGCTGTGTACTGGCTTGCTCTAAATGGCTTGCTCGGCCTTCTTTCTTTATAGAATCCAGGACCACCAACCCAAAAATAGCACCATCCCCATTGAGCTGGATCCTCTAATATCAATCACTAAGAAAATGCCCTACAGGCTTGCCTCCAGCCTAGCAGCATTTTCTCAGTTGAGGTTCCCTCCTCTCTGATAATTCTAACTTGTGTCAAGTAGACATAAAATTATCCAGCATACTTAAGGAATCTGGATCTGGAAATTAAAACCGGGGATATGCAAAGAAATGCAAACAAGCATATCACAAACAACCTGCAAGCACTGTGCAGATTTTTCTTGCTCCCTGTAGGAAAAGTGTGAATAACAATTGCCCCTTAAAAATGTGTTTGGCTTAGAAAACATCACCAGTCAACCTTTCTTACATAAAGAATATTGTATATATGGTTTCCTTTCCCATTGTTCCCACAAATGAGGCTATAAATAATCTCAGTTTTATGACTCCACAGATTGTCTACAGTAAGGAGCATCTTAGTTACGTTTAACTGTCAACTTGACACGGCCTAGACTAACCTGTAAAGGTAGTCTAAATTGAGGGACTGCTCAGATTAGACTGGCCTGTGGGCATCTCTTTTAGGGGATTATCTTGATTGTTAATTGATGTAGGAGGGCTCAGCCCACTGTGGATGGCACCACTCCCTAGGCATGTAGGTCTCTGCTGTGTAAGAAAGCTTTCTGAGCAGGAGTCTTGAGTGAACCACCAAGGAGTGTTCCTCTACATTTTCAGTTTCTGGTTCCTAATTGAGATTGTGATCAATTTTATTAAATGATGAACTTTTACCTAGATGTGTAAGTCAGATAAATCCTTTCCTCCCCTAAGGTACTTTTAGAGAAGAACAAGCAAAGCCTGTGATACATCTTTAAGAATATCAAAGAACATCTGAATTGCTAGGCTGAAGGCTTTTGAATTCTCTGTGTTAAGTGTTGATGATTATGAACACATGCCCTCTCTGAATGGCAGCCCTGACAAAGTTAGCAAATGATCTCCTCTGCTCCTCAGACTAGTTCAGCAGAGTGCTTGTAAAAATCTGGACTTCTCACTTTCATTATTTGTTACCTTAGGCTTAAGCAACCATGAATTTCAGGGTGTTAAAGCAACAGAGGTTTATTTCCTACCTGTATGATGGGTATTGCAGGTTGACTGCAGGTTCTGTCTCATGTTATTTTCTTCCTAGGATCCTGTTGAAGAGGCAACCACTAGGAGGGAGACAAAGACCTAACTAGACATCTCTTGCCACCAAATGAAACCTTCAGTACCAGGAATGGATTGCATCCAATATGTTGTTAGACAAAGGAGCCTCATGGAAACCCCAGAACAACCCAGGCTGTTGCCAAAGTTATTGGTGACTCTCCACAAACTGACAGTTAAGGCCATGTTGCCAAAGACAACACCTTCATAACTCAGGAAATACAGTGAAGTTGAGCTGGTACCTACCTCAAGACTTCATCCCTACTGATTAATGTTCATGGTACTGCATAATACCAGAGGATAAAGATAAACACCGGCCCTCCGCCATCTCTGCTCCAGTGACCAGGTAGTTGGGACCACCAGGCTCAGAGACAGACAGGCATAATATCGCTTCGGTTTCAGGCAGCTTGTGTGTAACCTGCTCCCAGGTGCTGGGCTGATCTGCAGTAACCAGCGCGCCAGTTCCGCGGTGGGACCTTCTGCCTGGTGGAGGGACCCCGCGCAGGGAGGGAGCCTGCCAGCTTCCCTTCCGCGACCTCTGTTCCCGCGGACTGCGCTGGAGAGACCGGTACCCAGGCTCTCCCCCCATATAACATCACTTGGGACACGGCCTGTTGGGGCTTCCGTCTGTGCCCGAGGGCGGGTTGGCGCTGTGGTCGTCTGGGTGCCAGATCGGCGGGCCATCGTGACCACAGGGTGAGCGGCGCCACGGAGACTGCCCTCCGCCATCTTTGCTCCAGTGACCAGGTAGTTGGGACCGCCAGGCTCAGAGACAGACAGGCATAATATCGCTTCGGTTTCAGGCAGCTTGTGTGTAACCTGCTCCCAGGTGCTGGGCTGATCTGCAGTAACCAGCGCGCTAGTTCCGCGGTGGGACCTTCTGCCTGGTGGAGGGACCCCGCGCAGGGAGGGAGCCTGCCAGCTTCCCTTCCGCGACCTCTGTTCCCGCGGACTGCAGCTGGAGAGACCGGTACCCAGGCTCTCCCCCCGATATAACATCACTTGGGACACGGCCTGTTGGGGCTTCCGTCTGTGCCCGAGGGCGGGTTGGCGCTGTGGTCGTCTGGGTGCCAGATCGGCGGGCCATCGTGACCACAGGGAGAGCGGCGTGAGCGGCGCCACGGAGACTGCCCTCCGCCATCTTTGCTCCAGTGACCAGGTAGTTGGGACCTCCAGGCTCAGAGACAGACAGGCATAATATCGCTTCGGTCTCAGGCAGCTTGTGTGTAACCTGCTCCCAGGTGCTGGGCTGATCTGCAGTGACCAGCGCGCCAGATCTGCTGTGGGACTTCTGCCTGGCAGAGGGACGCCCCCTCCCCCCCCCAGGAGAGATCACACACCCCTGCACAGGGCAGGAGCCTGCCAGCCTCCCTTTGGCGACCTCTGCTCCAGGAATCCACTAGGCTGAGCCTTTAGATGTGCAAGGCCTCCCCAATATAAGATCACTTGGGGCAAAGCACATTAGGGCTCCAAAGTCACTCAGGAGCAGGCAGGCCCCAGAAATCGGTGCCAGGGGAATCCTGGTAATCCAGGGGGGGCAGAAATAGCTTTGCAGGCTCACAGGAGGTCCAACCAACAGCCAGTGGCAGCAGGACCAACTAACACCAGAGGTATCCAGATGGCAAAAGGCAAACGTAGGAATGTTACTAACAGTAATCAAAGTAATGTGGAACCATCCGAACCCAACTCTCCAACAGCAGCAAGCCCTGGATACCCCACCACACCCGAAAGACAAGATCTGGATTTAAAATCACTTCTCATGATGCTATTAGAGGATCACAAGAAGGACACAAATAAATCTCATAAAGAGTTACAGGAGACCATGAATCAACGGTTAGAAGCCCTTACAAAGGAAACACAAAAATCGCTTAGAGAAATGCGGGAGAACATGGATCAAAAGATGGAGGCGCACAAGGAGACAACACAAAAATCGCTTAACGAGATGAATCAACGGGTAGATGCACTCACAAAGGAATCACAAAATTTGCATAAAGAAATGCAGAAGAATATGGGTCAACAGACGGATGCCCATAAGGAGGCAACACAAAAATTGCTTAAAGAAATGAATCAACGGTTAGATGCCCTTACAAAGGAAACACGAGAACTGCTTAAAGAAATGCAGGAGACGATGGATCAACAGATGGAATCCCATGAGGAGGAAACACAAAAATCGCTCAGAGAAATGCAGGAGAACGTGGGTCATCAGGAAGAAATCCTGAAAGAGGTAATGCAAAAATACCTTAAAGAAATACAGGAAAATACAAACAAACAAGTGAAGGATCTCAGCAAATCCATCCAGGAACTAAAAAAGGAAGTAGAAACAACTAAGAAATCACAAAGGGAGACAACTTTGGAGATAGAAAACCTTGGGAAGAAATCAGGAGTCATAGATGCAAACATCAACAATAGAATACAAGAGATGGAAGAAAGAATCTCAGGTGCTGAAGATTCCATAGAAAGCATCGACTCAACAGTCAAAGAAAATGCAAAATGCAAAAAACGCGTAACCCAAAACATCCAGGAAATCCAGGACACAATGAGAAGACCAAACCTAAGGATTATAGGTATAGATGAGAGTGAAGATTTGCAACTTAAAGGGCCAGTAAACATCTTCAACAAAATTATGGAGGAAAACTTCCCTAACTTAAAGAGAGAGATGCCGATGAACATACAAGAAGCCTACAGAACTCCAAACAGACTGGACCAGAACAGAAATACCTCCCGTCACATAATAATCAAAACACCGAATGTTCTAAACAAAGAAAGAATACTAAATGCAGTAAGAGAAAAGGGCCAAGTAACATACAAAGGAAGACCTATCCGAATCACATCAGACTTCTCACCAGAGACTATGAAAGCCAGAAGATCCTGGGCAGATCTCATGCAGACACTAAGACAGCACAAATGCCAGCCTAGACTACTATACCCAGCAAAACTCTCAATCACCATAGATGGAGAGACCAAGATATTCCATGATAAAACCAAATTTTCACAATATCTTTCCACAAATCCAGCCCTGCAACGGATAATAGGTGGAAACCTCCAATACAGGGAGAGAAACAACACCCTGGAAAAAATGAGATAATAACCTTCTTGAATCAAACCCAAAAGTAGATAACCACTCAAACATAAAGATAGCGTCAAGAATGGCAGATGGCAATAATCACTATGCCTTAATCTCTCTTAATATCAATGGTCTCAATTCCCCAATTAAAAGACATAGACTAGCAGACTGGATACGTAAACAGGACCCAGCATTTTGCTGCATGCAGGAAACGCACCTCAGTGTCAAAGACAAACACTACCTCAGAGTAAAAGGCTGGAAAACAATTTTACAAGCAAATGGCCCCAAGAAACGAGGTGGAGTAGCCATCCTAATATCGGATAAAATTGATTTTCAACCCAAAGTCATCAAAAAAGACACAGAAGGACACTACATACTGATCAAGGGAAAAATCCACCATCAAGAACTCTCAATCCTGAATATCTATGCTCCAAATGCAAGGGCACCCTCATTCGTAAAAGAAACTTTACTAAAACTCAAAGCACACATCGCACCGCACACAATAATAGTGGGTGACTTCAACACCCCGCTCTCTGAAATGGATCGTTCAGGAAAGCAGAAACTAAACAGGGACACAGTGAATCTAATTGAAGCCTTGGACCAAATGGAACTAACTGATATATATAGAACATTTCATCCTAGAGCTAAAGAATACACCTTCTTCTCAGCTCCTCATGGTACCTTCTCCAAAATTGACCATATAATTGGTCACAAATCAGACCTCAACAGATACAAGAAGATAGAAATAATCCCATGCCTCCTATCAGATCACTATGGAATAAGGGTGGTCTTCAATGGCAACAAAAACAAAAGAAAACCCACGTACACATGGAGGCTGAACAATGCTCTACTCAATGATAACTTGGTCAAGGTGGAAATAAAGAAAGAAATCAAAGACTTTTTGAAAGTTAATGAAAATGAAGGCACAACATACCCTAACTTATGGGACACAATGAAAGCAGTGCTAAGAGGAAAATTCATAGCCCTGAGTGCCGCCAAAAAGAAACGGGAGACAGCATACACCAACAGCTTAATGGCACACCTGAAAGCCCTGGAACAAAAAGAAGCAAATACACCAAAGAGGAGTAGAAGGCAGGAAATCATCAAACTCAGGGCTGAAATCAATCAAGTAGAAACAAATAAAACCATACAAAGAATCAACAAAACGAGGAGTTGGTTCTTTGAGAAAATCAACAAGATAGATAAGCCCTTAGCCAGACTAACCAGAGGGCACAGAGATAGTATCCAAATTAATAAAATCAGAAACGAAAAGGGAGAGATAACAACAGAAACTGAGGAAATTCAAAAAATCATCAGATCCTACTACAAAAACCTGTATTCAACACAACTAGAAAATCTTGAGGAAATGGACAATTTTCTTGACAGATACCAAGTACCAAAATTAAATCAGGATCAAATAGACCATCTAAACCGTCCTATAACCCCTGAAGAAATAGAAGTTGTCATTGGAAGTCTTCCAACCAAAAAAAGCACAGGTCCAGATGGTTTTAGTGCAGAATTCTATCAGACCTTCAAAGAAGACCTAACACCAATACTCTTCAAACTGTTCCACAAAATAGAAACAGAAGGAACACTACCCAACTCGTTCTATGAAGCCACAATTACACTAATACCAAAAGCACACAAAGATCCGACAAAGAAAGAGAATCTCAGGCCAATCTCTCTTATGAATATCGATGCAAAAATACTCAATAAAATTCTTGCCAACCGAATCCAAGAACACATCAAAACGATCATTCACCACGATCAAGTAGGCTTCATCCCAGGGATGCAGGGATGGTTCAATATAAGGAAATCCATCAATGTAATCCACTACATAAACAATCTCAAAGAAAAAAACCACATGGTCATCTCATTAGATGCTGAGAAAGCATTTGACAAAATTCAGCATCCTTTCATGCTAAAGGTCTTGGAAAGATCAGGAATTCAAGGCCCATATCTAAACATAGTAAAAGCAATTTACAGCAAACCAGTAGCCAGCATCAATCTAAACGGAGAGAAACTTGAAGCAATCCCACTAAAATCAGGGACTAGACAAGGCTGCCCTCTCTCTCCATATCTTTTCAATATAGTACTTGAAGTTCTAGCTAGAGCAATTAGACAAGAAAAAGAGGTCAAAGGGATACAAATTGGAAAGGAAGAAGTCAAACTATCACTATTTGCAGACGATATGATAGTATACATAAGCGACCCAAAGAACTCCACCAGAGAACTCCTACAGCTGATAAACGACTTCAGCAAAGTGGCCGGATATAAAATCAACTCAAGCAAGTCAGAAGCCTTCCTATACTCAAAGGATAAGCAGGCTGAGAAAGAAGTAAGAGAAATAATACCCTTTACGATAGCCACAAACCATATTAAGTATCTTGGCGTGACGCTAACCAAACAAGTGAAAGATCTGTATGACAAGAACTTCAAGTCTCTGAAGAAAGAAATTGAAGAAGACCTCGGAAGATGGAAAAATCTGCCATGCTCATGGATTGGCAGGATTAATATAGTAAAAATGAGCATCTTACCAAAAGTAATACACAGATTCAATGCAATCCCCATCAAAATCCCAACTCAATTCTTCATAGAGTTAGAAAGAGCAATTCAAAAATTCATCTGGAATAACAGAAAACCCAGAATAGCTAAAACTATTCTCAAGAGTAAAAGAACCTCTGGGGGAATCAGTATCCCGGACCTCAAGCTGTACTACAGAGCAATAGTGTTAAAAACTGCATGGTATTGGTACAGTAACAGACATGTAGATCAATGGAACAGAATTGAAGACCCAGAAATGAATCCACACTCCTATGGTCACTTGATCTTTGACAAAGGAGCTAAAACCATCCAGTGGAAAAAAGATAGCCTTTTCAACAAATGGTGCTGGCTCAGCTGGAGGTCAACATGCAGAAGAATGCAAATTGACCCATCCTTATCTCCTTGCACTAAGCTCAATTCTAAGTGGATCAAAGATCTCCACATAAAACCAGACACACTGAAACTAATAGAAGGGAAACTAGGGAAGAACCTTGAACATATGGGCACAGGGGAGAATTTCCTGAACAGAACTCCAATAGCTTATACTCTAAGATCAAGAATAGACAAATGGGACCTCATTAAATTACAAAGTTTTTGCAAGGCAAAAGACACCGTCAAAAAGACAAAGCGGCAACCAACTAACTGGGAAATGATCTTTACCAACCTTACATCCGACAGAGGGCTAATATCCAAGATATACAAAGAACTCAAGAAGTTAAACTCCAGAGAGGCAAGTAACCCTATTAAAAAATGGGGTACAGAGCTCCACAAAGAGTTCTCACCTGAAGAATATCTAATGGCTGAGAAGCACCTAAAGAGATGTTCATCATCCTTAGTCATTAGGGAAATGCAAATCAAAACAACCCTGAGATTCCATCTCACACCAGTCAGGATGGCTAAGATCAAAAACACAGGAGACAGCAGTTGTTGGCGAGGATGTGGAGAAAGAGGAACACTCCTCCACTGCTGGTGGAATTGCAGGCTGGTACAACCACTCTGGAAAGCAGTCTGGCGGCTCCTCAGAAAACTGGGCATGACACTTCCGGAGGATCCGGCTATACCACTCCTGGGCATATACCCAGAGACTTTACCTGCATGCAATAAGGACACATGCTCCGCTACGTTCATAGCAGCCTTATTTATAATAGCCAGAAGCTGGAAAGAACCCAGATGTCCCTCAACGGAGGAATGGATTCAGAAGATGTGGTATATTTACACAATGGAATACTACTCTGCAATTAAAAACAATGAATTCACGAAATTCCTAGGCAAATGGTCAGAACTTGAAAATATCATCCTTAGTGAGGTAACCCAATCACAAAAGATCACACATGGTATGAAGTCACTGATAAGGGGATATTGACCCAGAATCTCAGAATACCCTAGACACAATCAGCATATCAATAGATTTCTAAAAAGATGGAAGGAGAGACCCCTGGTCCTGGAAAGACTGGATGTAGGGGAACGCCAGGACAGAGTAATGAGAGGGGGTTGAACGGAGAAAAGAGGGAGGGAAGGGGGCTTATGGGACTTTCGGGGAGGGAGGAAACGGGAAAGGGGAAGTGATTTGGAATGTAAATTAAAAAAATAAAATAAAATTAAATTAAAAAAAAAAAAAAAAAAGATAAACACCAACCCAACTACAAACCCTGTGACCTACAATGATGACCTGCCTGCATGATATGCTGGTACAATGTGGCACAAAAAAGCTATGGGAATAACCAACCAATGTCTGATTTGACTTAAGGCCCACTACACTAGATGGAACCCATATACATACTACCTGGGTGACCAAGAACCAGAGACTAGATAGCCCAGAGACTTACGGTAAAACTAAAAGCACTGGTCTGAAAAAGAGGGAAAGGGCAATAAAAAGAGACCCACAACTGGGTAATGTATAGAGAGTAAGAGACCTTAGAATACTTATTCCTAACTGGATATCATCATCAAATCTCTACCCTCAGGACTTAGGTGCAGTATGGCAAAGGAGGTGGAAAAAAATGTAAGAGTCAATAGGGGTGGAGGACACCAAGGAAACAAGCCCTTCTAGACATGACAGGGATAACACATATGAACTCACAGAGACTGTAGCAACATGCACAGGGCCTGCACAAATCTAAGCCAAACGGGTCCCAGTGCTGAAAGGGAAAGTTGACACAGCCTGCATCTCTAACATATAATCGATAACCAATTGACTACTGCTCTCAAGGAAAAAAAAATTAAAAAATTAGTCTTCTTCAATGAACTCTTACTGAGTAAAAACAAAAAAACAAAAACATACTTAAGGGCAGGCCCCATGCCCAGTAGTAGCTGGCCAACACAAAATGAACTCAAATGTTATTTTTGAAGGTGTTATTGTTGTCTTTTTGTTATGTTTGTTTTTGTTTGATTTGGGTTTTTTTGGTTTTTTTTTTTTTTTGTCTCATAATGCTTTGTCTAAGGCATTTTTTTTAACCTTAGAAGGTTCTACCTATATATTACGGTTTTAGATTTTGTGTTTTTATGGGATTTCTGTGTGTGTGAATGAGTGTTTCTGCATCTGTATCTGTTTCTAGTGCTTTTATCTTTGATTCTTTTTCTGTTCCTTTTGTCATATTTTGGGTGTTTTATTTTGTTTGTTGATTTTGTGTTTTGTAGAGAAAGATAGGGTAAGGAGTTGGGTGGATGGGGAGGTAGTGGAGGATCTGGGAGGAGTTAGGGGAGAGGAAACCATGATCAGAATATATCATATGAAAAAAATCTGTTTTCAATTTAAAAAAGGATTCCTGTGAAAAGTTGTCACTGATACAAATCACATGATATGGGCTCACCACATCTGTGGTCACATCTTTTGCCATCATGTCCAAAATCATAGTCCAAAAACTGATTTTGAATCGAGTCATTTTTACCTACCCCATTCGTCAATCTGGCCTTAGCTTCCCATAGAGTCTATAGTATCCTTGCCTGTTGTTAAATTAAAATAATGACTTAATGCCACATATCTTATGAATGAATCTTCTTAAACTAAGTTGTTTTTAATCATTTGCTAAACAGACCATTTCATAGCAAAGAAAACAAAACGTCAAGAAAACCTACCAAAATAATCTTCCTTTATACAATATAGGGATTTCTATCAGACCATGAACAAACAAATTCTCACAGTGGAGATGTCAGTATCATTCTGAAGGAAAGCAAGTCTCCCTGGAGAGCTAACACAAGACATTATCATTTTCCCCATTGTCATTGCCAAGCTCCCAGAATATTTCCCATGGGAGTACATCTATCCACTCCATATGCTTGAAATCATTTTTAGCTCTTTGCTAATACTGAAATGAGTTCTATGTTTTTATCATTTTAATAGCTAACATAGCATTGTTATTATCAAATAAAACCCAGAATTTTCTCAGTACTATCTCATCAGTAAATAACAAACTAGGTGGTCAATAAGTATTTATTAACAGCCAAAGCAGGGGATTTAGGGCTTTCTAACTAACTTTGAGGATCCCAGTGTCCTGTGGTCAGCTTTCAAAGTTCTGCTTTTTCTTCACTCAAGAGAACCTGAAGTCCTGAAGAGAGGCCCCCGAAGTGCAGAGAGGCCCTGGGTGGGTAGCAGGGGTGCTTTTTCTTGCTGGTGCCCCACATGTTCTGCTGGGTTGGGTGACACATGGCTAGATTTAACTAGTTTCTCTGTCGGACTTTACCAGAGATCATATTTCATTTTATGCTCATTCACACTGAATTTGATGGTTTACAGCTCAATGATTCTAACCATACCCTGTCTCCAAAATATACAATGCTATTGTTTAAAACATTCAAAGGTTGAAGGGTAAGGCAGGTAAGTGATCTTGGTTAGACCAAAGCATTTCCTTCCATATCACTGCAGTCCTTCACATTGAGGCCCTTCAGTACCCTAAGAAAAATTTTGTGGTTCTTGAAGCCAGGAAAGCACGAAATCTATCACAGGTATTTTAGGAAGATTATATGAAGCCATTTGGAATATGGGATAACTCCTCTTTTTATGCCTCCTGCTGTCTACCTAACACTGCTCTGCCTCCTTTAGTAGATCTATGTTCCAAAGCCTCCTATCTATTAAGAACACAGAGAAATGTTTACCAACTCCCTACCCCAAATCTAGAGTACAATTCTCAAGGTAGAACAATTCAGGTTGACAAGTTTCTGGTTTCGACCATCCTTCACTCATGATTAGCATTCTGAAAAAGAAAATATATTCATTTCTCTTTGGCCATATGTGGAACTCTAAACTAAATAGAGCTAGATGATGAATGCTGCCATAGTTTGTCTCTCTCAATTTTAACTGTCATTGTAATACACAATATATTAAGAACATAAATTTATTTGCTAGAATCCCTGACAGAACATTAACACACTGCATTGGGAAAAAACTCATGTTTAAGAAACCGTTAACCCACAGCACAAGTGCCTTATGTGAACTCAAACATCTATCCTGTTTTGTAGCAATAGCACAAAAATATTCACCTGTAGTAATCATGTTTTAGTGTCCTGTTTTCTGATGCCTTAAGATACCAAAACTTTACTGACTTTAAGAAGATTGCCCTAGTTCATACTTAAGACAGACAGCAACAACATACCCCTGAACACGGGCTCAGAGTCAGAACCTTGTCCTGCTATCTCACACTATCTCTAGGCTTACTCACATAGGACCAAGTACTGGACAACTAGAGGTATTTCCTAATCCCCAGATCTTATTAGGGTTATTCAGGATAGCCAACTGTGAGCAGGCTTACCTAATCCTTCTAATGGAACAGCAATAAAGGTGATTGTCTGGTTTTCCTGAATTCTCACTATCCTGACTAAGCCAAGTGCTATACCATAAGACCCTACTTGGCAGACCTGTTAGGTTAAGCTTCTTCCTTCCTGACAGTTCTTTCCAGGTTTGTGTATCTAACTATACCTAGATCATTTGGAAAAGTTTGACATTGTACTGACTGAGCTATCTGGACCACTTCTGAGCTCATCTTAAAGCAATCCATTTATAACTATTAAATTTTAAAAATATTTCATTAGTACATATATTATTATTCAAGTGTTATTACCAATTTTGGAGGGACCAGAAGATTAAATACATTTTTTTCAGAACAGAATGATAATACAAGTCTTTGAAAGTATTTTGAAATGAACTACAAAATCTCTAAAAGTTTAAATACTACAACTTATCTAAAGGAAAATAATTTTCCCTTCTTAGATTAGAAATTATCTCAGAAACCTTTATAAACTCAAATGGAACATCACTGCTTCTAGAACTTAATTGTTTATTTATATCCAGTAGTTCAAGCTTAATATTGTAGAAAATACTACTAGCACATGTGATCCCTCTCATAATTGGTTATTATTTCCTTGTCCCAAGGAAATTAGTTTTGTGCCTTTTCTTTTCTTTTTTTATTACATGTAGTCCTGGATTCTAAACACTGACTTATTTAAATTGGCTTCATATTAACATGTGAATGGCTATATATACAATCATGTGTAGGCCCATGTACATGGATACACACACACACACACACACACACATGCGCGCGTGCGCGCGCGCACACACACACACACCACCACACATATCTGTATCTATCTAAGAGCTCTCTTTTCAGACTCAAATAGAATTGAATAAAACTCAGGTCAGTCAATGACAAATAACAAAGTAAGCATTAGAATCTTAATTCCTCATCTTTCAGATGAAGCTACAGTGCCATTTTTATGAAATTTTGGTGAGAAGCTAATAAGCAATTGTCTAAATCTACTTAGCACCTACCAAAGACTGAAGGCTCTGTGAAAAGGATGGAGTTGGGGCAGAGAAACTCAGTGATTTGGTGCTACTTTTACATTTCTGCCTGGTTTCCTCCACAACCTCTTTAAAGATGCCTTTGAGGTAAATGACACAGGACATAAGTCCACTTGACCCGAGGTTCAGCCTCAGCCTGACGTCTTCGACATCTGCTCAGAGTCAACGAATAAACCTGAGCAACCACTGATCTGGAAGGATATGGGGGGATTCTCCTGCCTCTAATATAAGCAAGGCATGTCCTTACAAACACCTATAAACTGTGACAGTAATGGTGAATCTTGGATGTGTAGAAAGACAGCAGAACACAGTTCAGAACATAGATTTTGAAGTAGGCAATTTAGCTATTCCACTTGAATAGCTGCATTATGTAGACAATAACATGTCTTCTAAACATCAATAGACTTGTAAAAACAGGGCTAAACTCAGTGATTAATAATATTACTTGCATCATAATATGGAATATTTATTGAAATTCCATTTAATTATTTGCATACTTTAGAGAATAAGTGCTTATCATGGAAGCTATTTCTACCTTTGCAGACTTTCAGAACAAAGCAAATTTTTTCCTAATATAAGCAAATGCAAGAGTAGTCAACACTACACTCACTTAAGGAAACAGGAGGCATGCTGAGGCTGGGCCCAGTTCACAAAGAACTCAATGGAAGTGTTGGATTTATTCCCTAAGACCCAACCCTTCTCTAGAGAAATTTCTGTGTTTCTTTCATTTCACTTAAAAGGGAAAAAAAGGCAAAGAGAAAAATCTTCCTTTTGAGGAATTCCCTTGTAGAATTTCATGGTTTTGTCCCACACTCTCTTGGGTCTAGAAAATGACTTTGTGTTCCTATGTTTAATATTCTGAGCCTCTGATAAGGATGGATTTTTGTTGAGTTTAAGGCCCACACAGGTTCCAATTTAGAACCAACCCTAAATCTTTTGCGGCTTTCAGTTAGTCTTGGCAGAACACTTTCAGGGTGGGAGGATTCTTAATGGGTTTCTTTAAAGAGTTCATTTAGGCTCAAACCAAAGTAAACTAACCATTCTATTCCCATGGATTTTAGAGACAAGGGTTAGGCTTCAGGAGAAATGTGGTAAGCAGAGCCTGCTGAGAATAGAGCTGATACTGGAGGTCATGAAACTGCAAGTCTATGAAGTCATTAAAAAAGGTTTTTTCACAAAAGTTTTTTTAAAGCAACTTTTACTCCTTTCTGGTTCCCACATCTTACAGATGTCAGAATGCATCCATGCATGAACCTGCCTGCTAAAAGATCATTGTGGTCAAATTCAATCCTAGAAACATGAAATCATAAAATGAATGTCTGATAGGACAGAACAGCTTTACATTTTTCTTGAAATGGCAATGCAAATTAAAACTCTAACACAGAATAAGTAATGATACTTTCTAACCATTGCTCCCTGCTAAAAGACCCGCCTGGTCCTACCTAGGATCCTTGCCTTACTAGAGGCAGAGGTTGTGAAAGATAACAATGTTTTTCTCTGATGTTTCTTTCTCTTTTTCATAGTTTTGATGTTTTTGTGTCTGAAAATGTATATAGCCTGGCAGTTTTTCATCCTCTGAATTATAAGATATACTGCTCTTTTTTTTCTTTTCTTTTTTATTGAAAAAGGAAGTAAAAACATTTTATGATAAAATTAAAGATACATGGAAAATGTTTCTGACAAAATTGAAGAAGCATATAGAAAAACACATGAAGATTGACAATTTTCATGGAAAATTAAAGAGTAAAATGGTAGACATAAAAAACATTGCTAAATTAATTGAAAAAGGAAGTAGAAACATTTTATGACAAAATTGAAGATTTACATGGGAAATATTTCTAATAAAATTGTAGAAAAATATTAAAAAAATTAAAATAGAAGATTATCATGGAAAATTACAGATAAAATGGTAGGCATAAAAATATATCTAAGTTGATTGAAAGTGGAATTATAACATTTTCTGATAAAATTGAAGATTTACATGAAAAATATTTCTGTTAGACTATGTTTTTTGTTGGGGAATTGAGTCTATTGACATTATAAGATATTAAGGAATAGTGATTGGTGCTTCCTGTTATATTTGATATTATTTTTATGTTTGTGTGGTTATTTTCTTTTGAGTTTATTGGAAAAAGATTACTTTCTTGCTTTTTCTGGGGTGTAGTTTCCCTCTTCGTGTTGGCGTTTTCCATCTATTATCCTTTGTAGGGCTGTATTTGTAGAAAAATATTGTGTAAATTTGGTTTTATCATGGAATATCTTGTTTTCTCCATCTATGGTAAATGAGAGTTTTGCTGGGAATAGTAGTTTGGGCTGGCATTTGTGTTCTCTTAGGGTCTGTGTGAGATCTGTCCAGGATCTTCTAGCTTTCATCATTTCAGGTGAGAAGTCTGGTGTAATTCTTCTGATAGGCCTGCCTTTATAAGTTACTTGACCTTTTTCCCTTACTGCTTTTAATATTCTTTCTTTGTTTAGTGCATTTGGTGTTTTGATTATTATGTGACAGGAGGACTTTCTGATCTGGTCCAGTCTGTTTGGAGTTCTGTAGGCTTCTTGTATGTTCATGGACATCTCTTTCTTTAGGTTAGGGAAGTTTTCTTCTATAATTTTATTGAAGATAATTACTGGCCCTTTAAGTTGGAAATCTTCGCTCTCTTCTATACATATAATCCTTAGGTTTGGTCTTCTCATTGTGTCCTGGATTTCCTGGATGTTTTGGCTCAGGAGCTTTTTGCATTTTGCATTTTCTTTAACTGTTGAGTCAATGTTTTCTATGGTATCTTCAGCCCCTGAGATTGTTTCTTCTATCTCTTGTATTCTGTTGTTGATGCTTGCATCTATGACTCCTGAATTCTATCCAAGATTTTCTATCTCCAGAGATGTCTCACTTTGTGATTTCTTTATTGTTTCTACTTCCATTTTTAGATCCTGGATGGTGTTGTTCAGTTCCTTCACTTGTTTGTGTTTTCCTGTAATTTTTTAAAGGATTTCTGTGTTTCCTCTTTAAGGGACTCTATCTGTTCACCCATGCTCTCCTGCATTTCTTTAAGGATTTTTGTGTTTCCTCTTTAAGGGCTTTTATCTTTTGACCCATGTTCTCCTGTATTTCATTAAGGGAGTTATTTATATCCTTCTTGATGTCCTCTAACAGCATCGTGAGATGAGACTTTAAATCCAACTCTTGCTTTTCTGGTGTGTTGGGATATCCAGGACTTGCTATGGTGGGAGAACTGGGCTCTGATGCTGCCAAGTAGCTGTGGTTTCTGTTGGTAGTGTTCTTGGGCTTGCCTTTTGCCATCTGGTTATCTCTGGTGTTAGTTGGTCTTGTTGTCTCTGGGTGGAGCTTGCCCCTCCTATGGACCTGTAAGCCTGTGTCTGTACTCCTGGGAGACCAACTCTCTTCTGGCAGGGTCTGTGCACAGAAGGCTTTGGAGCTGCCTGGTTCCCTGCTGCAGATGGCAGTCGGAAGGGAAGCATGTCCCAGCAGCCACACTGATCTTATGCTCTGTGCACTCCTAGCTGTTCCCCTCCAGAGAGAAGGTGAGATCTCACCTCTGCACCCAAGAGAAATCGCTCTATGAAGAACTGAGTTTGGATTTTGATGGGGATTGTATTGAATCTGTATATTGCTTTTGGCAAGATGGTCCTTTTTACTATATTAATCCTGCCAATCCATGAGCGTGGCAGATTTTTCCATCTTCTGAGGTCTTCTTCAATTTCTTTCTTCAGAGACTTGAAGTTCTTGTCATACAGATCTTTCACTTGTTTGGTTAGAGTCACACCAAGATTCTTTATATTGTTTGTGGCTATCGTGAAGGGTATCATATTCCTTATTTCTTTCTCAGCCTGCTTATCCTTTGAGTATAGGAAGGTTACTGACTTGCTTGAGTTGATTTTATATCCGGACACTTTGCAGAAGTAGGAGTTCTCTGGTGGAGTTCTTTGGGTCGCTTACGTATACTATCATATCGTCTGCCAATAGTGATAGTTTGACTTCTTATTTTCCAATTTGTATCTCTTTGACCTCTTTTTGTTGTCTAATTGCTCTAGCTAGAACTTCAAGTACTATACTGAAAATATATGGAGAGAAAGGGCAGCCTTGTCTAGTCCCTGATTTTAGTGGGATTGCTTCAAGTTTCTCTCCATTTAGATTGATGTTGGCTACCGGTTTGCTGTAAATTGCTTTTACTATGTTTAGATATGGGCCTTGAATTCCTGATCTTTCCAAGACCTTTAGCATGAAAGGATGCTGAATTTTGTCAAATGTTTTTTCAGCATCTAATGAAATGACTATGTGCTTTTTTTTCTTTGAGATTGTTTATGTAGTGGATTACATTGATGGACTTCCTTATATTGAACCATTCCTGCATGCCTGGGATGAAGCCTACTTGATCGTGGTGAATAATCATTTTGATGTGTTCTTGGATTCAGTTGGCAAGAATTTTATTATTTTTGCATCGATATTCATAAAAGAAATTGATCTGAGATTCTCTTTCTTTGTCAGATCTTTGTGTGATTTTGGTATCACAGTAATTGTGGCTTCATAGAACGAGTTGGGTAGTGTTCCTTCTGTTTCTATTTTGTGGGATAGTTTGAAGAGTATTGGTGTTAGGTCTTCTTTGAAGGTCTGACAGAATTCTGCACTAAAACCATCTGGTCCTGTGCTCTTTTTGGTTGAAAGACTTCCAATGACCACTTCTATTTCTTCAGGGGTTATAGGATGGTATAGATGGTCTATTTGATCCTGATTTAATTTTGGTATCTGTAAGGAAATTGGCCATTTCCTCCAGATTTTCTAGTTGTGTTGAATACTGGCTTTTGTACTAGGATCTGATGATTTTTTTGAGTTTCCTCAGTTTCTGTTGTTATATCTCCCTTTTCGTTTCTGATTTTGTTAATTTGGATAGTGTCTCTGTGCCCTCTGGCTAGTCTGGCTAAGGGCTTATCTATCTTGTTTATTTTCTCAAAGAACCAATTCTTCATAGAGTTAGAAAGAGCAATTCTCAAATTCATCTGGAATAACAGAAAACCCAGGATAGCAAAAACTATTCTTAACAGGAGAAGAATTTCTTGGGGAATCAGTATCCCGGACCTCAAACTGTACTACAGAGCAATAGTGTTAAAAAACTGCATGGTATTGGTATAATGACAGGCAGGTAGATCAATGGAACAGAATTGAAGACCCAGAAATGAATCCACACTCCTATGGTCACTTGATCTTTGACATAGGAGCTAAAACCATCCAGTGGAAAAAAGATAGCCTTTTTAACAAATGGTGCTGGTTCAACTGGAAGTCATCATGCAGAAGAATGCAAATCGATCCATTCTTATCTCCTTGTACTTAGCTCAATTCCAAGTGGATCAAGGACCTCCACATAAAACCAGACACACTGAAACTAATAGAAAAGAAACTAGGGAAGAGCCTTGAATATATGGGCACAGGGGAAAATTTCCTGAACAGAACACCAATAGTTTATGTTCTAAGATCAAGAATTGACAAATGGGACCTCATAAAATTGCAAAGTTTCTGTAAGGCAAAGGATACTGTCAAAAGGACAAAGTGGCAGCCAACAAATTGGGAAAATATCTTTACCAACCCTACATCAGACAGAGGGCTAATATCCAATATATACAAAGAACTCAAGAAGTTAGACTCCAGAGAGCCAAATAACCCTATTAAAAAATGGGGTACAGAGCTAAACAAAGAGTTCTCACTTGTAGAATATCTAATGGCTGAGAAGCACCTAAAGAAATGTTCATCATCCTTAGTCATTAAGGAAATGCAAATCAAAACAACCCTGAGATTCCATCTCACACCAGTCAGGATGGCTAAGATCAAAAACACAGGAGACAGCAGTTGTTGGCGAAGATGTGGAGAAAGAGCAACACTCCTCCACTGCTGGTGGAATTGCAGGCTGGTACAACCACTCTGGAAAGCAGTCTGGTGGTTCCTCAGAAAACTGGGCATGACACTCCCAGAGGATCCTGTTATACCACTCCTGGGCATATACCCAGAGGCATCCCCAGCATGCAATAAGGACACATGCTCTACTATGTTCATAGCAGCCTAATTTATAATAGCCAGAAGCTGGAAAGAACCCAGATGTCTCTCAACGGAGGAATGGATACAGAAGATGTGGTATATTTACACAATGGAATACTACTCTGCAATTAAAAACAATGAATTCACGAAATTCTTAGACAAATGGTCAGAACTGGAAAATATCATCCTTAGTGAGGTAACCCAATCACAAAAGAACACACATGGTATGCAGTCACTGATAAGGGGATATTAACCCAGAAGCTCAGAATACCCAAGACACAATTCACATATCAATTGATTTACAAGAAGATGGAAGGAGAGACCCCTGGTCCTGGAAAGACTGGATGTAGGGGAATACCAAGACAGAGAAGCAAGAGGGGGTTGAATGAGGAACAGGGGGAGGGAAGGGGGCTTATGGGACTTTTGGGGAGGGAAGAAATGGGAAAGGGGAAATCATTTGGAATGTAAATAGAAAAAATATAGAAAATAAAAAAAATAAAATAAAGTCTCATTGCTTCAGCAAATGCTTTGAGCATTATATTTAAAAAACAGTAGGGATAGTGGGAATACCAGGACAGAGAAGTGAGAGGGGGTTGAATGGGGAACAGGGGGAGGGAAGAGGGCTTATGGGACTTTTGGGGAGGGAGGAACCGGGAAAGGAGAAGTCATTCGGAATGTAAATAAAAAAAATATATAGAAAATAAAAAAAAAAAGAACAGAAAGGAATCTAAAAAAAGAATATAAAATAATGGGTCTTATTCTGATATTTTCATACATGTATAGAAAGTATTTTGATTATGTTCACCCCATTATTCTCTCTTAGTCTACCCCTACTCCCACAAAAACCCTTCCTTTTGTCAAATAGCTCAGTTCTACTTTCATGTCTTTACTTATTTATTACGTATTTACCATGACTCAGTGACTTTCACTGATCTTGTTCACAAGAGTATGAGTGAGAAATTATTTTGGGGAGCATAAGCAACTTGCCAGTGACTACATCAATGAAAAAAAATGTCTCTCCCTGCACTAACAACCTATAAATCCTCGGGGATGTATAGGCTTTATAAACCCCTCCTCCATAGCAACAAATTACCTGATGATAAAACGTTGACAGGTCCAATCTACAGTCTACATAAACTACAGCTTATATAGTCTATAGCTGCTATAAGATCAAAAAGGCCATGGCCAGGAGAAAGCATTCTACAGCACTCTGCCCCTTTCTCCAGATCTTACAATTTTTCAGTCCATCTTCCATGATGTTCCCTTATACTTAATAATATCAATGTCTTATTTACAACTGAGCATTCAACAGTTGCTATGGACAGAAGTTTGGTCAACCATGAGCCTCTGCAATAACTACCATACACTACAGAAAGACTATAACAAAAGCTACCATCAGCTCTAACCTATAGGCATAAACATAAAGATTTAGAAGGCAAATTTGACAAAAACATTGTGTCTGTGTAGCAATATACCAGTTGCAGTTGCACTGGGGACCACTGGTTTTGACTAGGATTGCAGTACCAGACACGAATCCTCTTGTATGGAGTGGATCTCAAATCCAAGGAATAAAGAAATCTTTTACTCCAAAATTAGTGATACCACTATTGCACCAGTAGCAACATCTTGCCTAGCAGGTGGTTATGCAAATATTTTAAAAATAAATAACACTGCTTTTCTATAAACTTTCTAAGGAAGTTTCTAAACACTTATTCTGTAAAACAAGGAATGCCAAATTCTTTTATAAGTCTAGCATACTTTGACAAAAGTAATGAGGAAAATTATAGATAAATATCCTTCATTCATATAGATGCTAAAATTCTAGACAAAATAATCACAGATCAAATTGATCAGTTAAAAATAGAATAACATAAAGAACAAAGGTATAGGTTAACCTTCAAAATCAGTTGCTCTAGATTACTCTTTCCACCAAATCCTGAAAGCAACATTCTTCCTTGTGCTGTATCTCCAGCAACCACCTCTTAAGAGAACATGATGAAACACAGTATGAACCAGTTGAGTCCCGGAGCAGTCGTGAGGCGCTGGACTCATAGAGTTGGTACAAGCTGAAGCCAGGAAAGTAGTGTGAAGACAATCTATTGAGGAGAGTGCTCGAATCCTGGAAAGCTTGTTCTTCTGCACTAAGTCGGGACAATGTCACAATCCCCGACTGCTTACTCTTTCAATGTCCCCACCAACTTTATCAATTTTTCATCTTTGGATACTGAAGAGGATACTGAAAATATAGACTCATGGTTTAATGAGAGGCTAACTTGGAGAACAAGTTTCTTCGGCAGAGTAGAAGAGGAGAATCTTTTCAGGGGAAAGCTTTCTTGAGAAAAGCCAAAATTCCACAAGGCTGTGTCACACTGTTGAAGGCAGTTGACAACACTTAGTACAAAGAGACAGAAAAGGAAAATCTTCAGAAACAATCTATCCCATATGATTGTTCTTCCCTGAATGCTAAAAGAGCTGTATCAGGAAATACTCCTGTCCAACCTCAGAGAAGATCTGTTAGACTCTGCTCAGAAGGATTTGGAGCAGAAAGAGAAAAACCATATTGCTTCTGTTTAAATGAAAGCCAAGAGATGCACTGTTCCCACTGCTGATTGTCCCCCCAACAAAAGAATGAAAATTTCTCATAAAAAGAAACCAGAGGAAGAGTAGGAAGGCAGTGCTCCAGCTACTTCAAGAAAGGATGAAAGAGAAACCCTGGAGAAAGCCAATGGCAACCTGTGAAAAAAAATCCATGAGCCAGGTGACCAAAGCAGTTGATTTTCACTTCCTCACAGATGAGTGAATCAAAAAACATCCCAAGAACCAGGAAGAGTATAAGGAAGTGAACTTCATGTCTGAACTTCAAAAGCATTCTTCCACGCCTGCCCAAGGAATCAGAGGATGTACCATCATTAAGTCTTTCAATCTGACCAAAGGAAAGAAAAGAACATTTGATGAAGCAGCTTCTACATATGTGCCCATAGCACAGCAGGTTGAAGCCTTCCACAAACAAACCCCTAATAGATACAATCTGAGGACATTGGAAGAAAGAAGATTCACTCACTCACTCTTCCTTACTCAGCCTCCTCTCTTATAGTATCCAAGAATACCAGCCCAGAAATGGTGCCACCACAAGGGGCCCTCCCCACTTGATCACTAATTGAGAAAATGCCCCACAGCTGGATCTCATGGAGGCACTTCCCCAACTGAAGCTCCTTTCTCTGTGATAACTCCAGCCTGTGTCAAGTTGACACACAAACACATCACTATTAAGCCTCAACCCTTACTTTCTTTTCATCTCCAAGATCTAAATAACTTTAAAAGTCCCATAGTCTTTACATATTAAAAGTTCAATCCCTTTAAAATGTCCAATATCTTTTAAAATTCAAAGTCTTTTAACTGTGGGCTCCACTAAAATATTTTCTTCCTTCAAGAGGGAAAAATATCAGGGCACAGTCACAATCAAAAGCAAAACTCAAACTCCAGTGGTTGAGTGTCTAGGATCCAACTCACGATCTTCTGGGCTCCTCCAAGGCCTTGGGTCACTTCTCCAGCTCTGCCCTTTGTAGCACACAGCTTGTCTTCTAGGTTCCAGCTGCCTGTACTCCACTGCTGCTGCTTTTCTTTGTGATCATCTCATGCTACTGGCATCTCCAAAACACTGCTGTCTTCCACTGTAACTAGTCTTTACCAATAGCCTCTCATAGGCTCTCTTCATGGTGTCAAGCCTCAACTCCTTTGCATGACCCCTTCAGTCCTGGGTCATCAATTGCAACTGAAGCTACACCTTCACCAATGGCCTACCACGGCTCTCACAGTGCTGATCCTCAGCTGCTCTTCATGACCCTTCATGCCTTCAAAACCAGTAACATTTGGGTGACTCATACATATTACCAAGTCCAGCCACACAGCACAAAGTACAACCTTGGCTATCTCTGGAATACAGCCTCTGTGTGCTCTCAGAAAACACTTCCCAGAAGATTTCACCTCAGTGATACTGGTCTCTTCTTAATCACTGTTAATTTCTTAGCTCTAGCTAACCAGCATCAATAGACCCAGTAACATGAAGGTTCACTTTAGTGGTTCTGGTATCTTGTTAATCACAGCTGATTCTTCAGCCCCAGCTAACCAAAACCACAGATTCTTCACAATCAAAACATGGCCCTGATAAGAATCTTTAATCTTCCCTCTGAAATTTCATAAGCCAGGCCTCTATCTTCTACAGTGTTCTCAGCATTATCTTCCAAGCTCCTACCCAACATGCCACAGAGCTCTTAACATCCAAATGTCTCTCCTAGCAAAAAGTTCCAAAGTCCTTCCACAGTCTTCCCCAAAACATGGTCAGGTTGTCACAGGAATACCCCACTATGTTGGTACCAATTTGTCTTAGTCAGGGTTTCTATTCCTGCACAAACATCATGACCAAGAAGCAAGTTGGGGAGGAAAGGGTTTATTCAGCTTACAGTTTCAAATTGCTCTTTTTCCCCAAAGGAAGTCAGAACTGGAACTCAAGCAGGTCAGGAAACAGGAGCTGATGCAGAGGCCATGGAGGGATGTTTCTTACAGGTTATTATGCATCTTGAAACAACTACAAGTCAGAGGGTTCCCAACACAAAGAAATGCTAATTACCCTAATTTTATCATGACTATCAATATATCTATTCTCTATGCATTGCAGTGTACCCTCTAAATGCATGCATCATGTATTAAATAAAACTAGACACTCGCTCCTTCCCAGCATTCATTGAACATGGTTAACAGACACATATATACAGTGGCTATGATACTGGAGGAAGAAGAAACTGGCACCAGGTTTACAGAAAATCTGTTGCACAAATAGATGCCCCTGGAAATGACACACTTAGTTCTGTTACCTATTCCCCATGATTTTATATAACAGTATCCAAATATAAAGCAAACCCAATTATTCCTTTAATATAAATGACTGTTGGGAGTATATCTCACATCTTCTGATGGCTACATCTCAATCAATCTCAAATAGCTTCATGTGATGCTCATGCTAAGACAACACTGAATATCACCTTCCATGACCAAAAGCCATCTCTCTTCAGACTCTCACAGTCACTTTTATGCCAGTTCATACCATTTGATTATTGACTTTTTACCTTTTACTCTTTCCTTGTCAATTTTTCCTTTATCTGCCTTTCTCTAAAGTATGTCTTGCCACCAGAAACTCAATCATACTGAGTCTACCTGCCTCTGTTTTGTCCAAGTCCCTGTCTACCATAGCATCAGACTAATTCTATGACAGAAGGCTGGTTCTCCCTTGTTCTCATAAAATTATAATAGTTGCCATAAAGATTTGGTTCAATGAGTAGAACAATGTTATCTACTTAACAACTGAACTCATCGCTTTACTGACCAACAGTTAACCTTGCATTCCTGAAACTGCCCCTATTCTTCCCCCAGGCATCTTTCCATGGTAAAATCTTAGTCACCTTCCCAGAAGTTACCTCAGATCATTCTTATCTACAAGTGAAAGAAAGCATTTGGGGCCATGCTGTTCTTTCTCAGAGTTGTCATATGCTAGATTAGTTACTGTTTATAAAATTCATCATGCAATGTCCTCTCCTACCAAATATATTAATAGGACTCTCTAGAGAAAAAGAAAAAGTGTGTGTGTGTGTGTGTGTGTGTGTGTGTGTGTGTGTAGAAGGAAGTTAGGTTGTTGGTTGTCTCAGGAGTTGAAACAGGATCACACTGCAGTCCAAGCTGGCCTAGAACATTGTAGACCAGACTGGACTTGAATTGTTATAAACATTCCTGTTAAATCTTGAACCAGATGGCATTGCTAGTAAATCCCACCAATCTCTTATAGAATAACAGCAATTTTCTTTTAATTCTTCCTAAAAATTGAAGCTGTCATACTTCCTAATTTGTCCCAAATGGCAGGTATCCTCTACTGGCAAAACCAGTAACAACATAAAAAAAGAAGACATGTCCGTGTTCCTTATGAATTGCTGTAGTTTGGATCTGAACTTCCCCAGAAGTCATGTGTCAAACACCTGCTGACCACCAAAGTGTGGGTAAAGAACCATTAGGAGTCAGATGTTAGTGGAAGTAAGTTAGGAGGGCAAATGGTTTATAACTTTGAAGGGATCACTGGGAATCATTCTCTTCATCTGTAACCCTTTCCTGCTGCCCCTCCTTCATTCTTCCTCCCCTTTTCCCATTCCTGCCATCAACCTCCTTGCTGCCTCCTCTTTGCTCTCTCCTTTCCCAAAATCAGGGGAGAACAGGTCTGAAATCAACATAGCCAACTGATCATGGGCTGCAGCTTCTGAAATTTTAAGATAGTATATATCTTCTGTCCTTGTAAATCACTTATGTCAAATCTATTGGAAGCTATTGCAATACTTATTGAAAACATGTCTCCAAATAATAGCAAAATGTAATCAACATATGAAAGTGATTAAACACCATCAGTGAAGTTCATGCCTAGATTATAATCATACTTCAATACAGAAATCAATCAATGTGATACACAGAATTAATAATCAAGAAACACATGATTATATCAATAGAGTACTTAATAAAATTCAACACCATTTTGTACATTTAAAGACATTTGATTATTTCTCCAAAAAAGTTATGCAATGGCTAGTAAGTGTCTAACAGTTCCTCAGAATCACTATTTTGGAAGAAAATAAAAATCACTATGAGACACCTTCACAGCTTTTAGCAAAGCACAGCAGGTTTTGATAAGGATATAAGAAATGGGAACACCCAACAGGAAAGGTGGTGCAATCTCCACAAGAACAAGAATGGTGAGTCTTCAAAAACAGAAACACAGAACATGGTCCAGCTATCCTCTTCCAGATTCATGAAGCAAAGTAAAAGAACACTCGAACAGAAACTTGGATGAAAATGTCCACAGTGATTTTATTCATAAAAGCCCAGAGGTGAAATATTCATACAGAGTAATATTTCAATCACAAAAAGAATTCAATTCTAATAAACAGCTGAACCTTAAAACACGGTAAGTAAAAAAAGCCAGACACAAAAGAAATCATTGATTCCCCATCTTTGAGACAACTTAAAGACAAATTTATAGAGGCAGGGTATTACTAGAACTTATTAAAATTGGACAGTGGCAGAGTTATTATTTATATAATGTAAACACAACTCACTTTGGTGGAATGAGTCTGGTTTGCAGATAACTAGTTATGTTGGTTGTCAACACTACATAGAAGCCTAATGTCACTGACCTTAAACTCTGCACTTTAAAAATGTGATATTATTAAGGTTATATTACCTATATTTTGGCACAACCAAATGAATTTAAAATTCTACATTTCTATTAATGTCTCACATAATATTTAGCTGCTGAGTTGAAGACACTGAGTTATAAGACTTCAGTATGATGGGAAAGGTGATGTTGTAAGCTCCTCAGGAAAAGAAATATCTTTTAGATTCTTGTAACTAATAATTGGTTCATATAAACTCAATATTTTGAAAGTCATCTGTAAATGAATTAGTAAGACATATAATATACCAGGGTAATATATTTGTAAGGTGAGCCAAACATTGACCATAATACAGATATTAACAAACAGCAAACTCAGAAGGACATCCTAGGGAGCAGTATGAAGCAGTACAATCAGAGTCACATGTAGGCTCTTGCATATTCTGTCAGTACACTGCTGATGTACTAAATAATTTCGTTTTATTCAGCTATTTTAAAGGCTGGAACTAAACAACAGAAACTATGTGTGCAATCATTGCAGACTGTTTTCAAAGAGTACTTATTCTACTCAGTGGATTCGCTTTGCTTTCATTATTTCCAACGGCAACATCATATGAGGAACACCGTGTGCTTTACATGGGACTGCATCACTGGTTATATCAGATAGTACAGCTGTCTGAGCATAACACAAGGTTGGCTAAGCACCAATATTAAAGAAAAGTTGTTTGTTGAGGAGAAAAGTCACACATGAGTCTAGTGTTCATGGACAACAGATCATGTTCTTACTGAGGTGAGATTTAATATACCTTCATGTTATGAATGTGTGAGTTTTATTATATAATTGATAGTTTTATAATCTGTTAATGATATTTACAAACTATTTCATGACTTTATTTTATTGCTTTTCTTATGTATATATTAAATTAGAAATGCTATAAAGTCGCTATGGAAAGTGTCAATAATATCTATCATACTCACTAGGGTGAATGACTATTTTTCTCTTTCTTGGTGCTGCATTCCTTTCTGACTCCTTGGGACACTATTTCATTGGGAATATCTTTATCTGAAAGTATATTAGCAATGCCATATGATTTATACTGTTTAATTAATTAGTAATTCCATGCTACAACTTACACCCGTATCTTTAGTATTATCTCAGTACAGAGCTATATGCTATATGCTTTAACAAATGAGACTGATCATGGGCATATTTCATCAGTAGTGAAATAATAACTTATGCACACAATGATAGGACAAGTATAACCCATAAAAAGAATGTGTTGTGCTTAATGCAGCTCTAATGACAAATAGGTTTCCAAAATAAACTAAGTTTTAGCACTACAAATCTACTTATGGTAGATCATCTAACTTGGTATTTAGCAAAACAGAAGACTACCCCCTTAGAATGCTGGATATCAAAAAATAATATTCCACATTTTATAGAGAGTCCTAAGCATCAGGGAGCTTCAAGATTTCCCCTGCCAATATCAAATCAGGGTTAGAGAGGGAATGAAATTAAATATCTGGGCAAACAGTACATTTTCCACTTCATTTTCTTTATTTTATTCCAATTCTAAAATTTCAGTTAGCTCCAACTCTCAACTAAGAATGAGGTGAAGGAGTCACAAACTCAGTAACAAAATATGAACAAGATCAACTGTCTACGCAGAAGCTTCATACGCAAGGGAATGCAGGCTGTGTGCATTCTAAGCAGCTTCTGTGGCAGACTGTTAAAAGATATAGCATGCTGTTGTATGCCAATCAAGTGAAAATTTCACCTACTTGTGCTATATTGTTATTTTTATTTTATTTCAGGAGAATTAAACTATAAATAATATGGCATATTCTGAAAGAGCCAATGGGTTGCAAGAAAATAATCAGAGATATGGGTAAGCTTCTACTAAATTCTACAATTTTTCCTGAGACTTCAAACATACATTATCCTTTTCACAGCTGTAACAAAAAAAAATGTTTTCTTTTTCAAAAGTAACAATGTTAGTATTTAGATGTACTTTTATTGTTATTACCATTAATACAGTTGTTATTACAATTGCTTCCACATTGGTTCCAGGACAGGCAATTGCTACAGAAATTGTTGAGTTAGGAATTCAGATATCACCTCTTTTGAATTTCTTGCAGCAGTATATAAAGCAAAAGAAAGATGGTTGCATGATTTCTTTTCACATTGATAGACCCTCCATTCCACATGGTACATGTATTTTCACTAAATAGATGTCTTTGTGCCTGTGTACTGTATACTGTTTTCTACACCCAGAATGCATTCATGTAAAGATACAAAATAGAAAAAAATCTTAAATCCTATTTTCACTTTTGCTATTAACCACGGGTTATATTTGGATACATATTCTGAATAGATAGAGAACAACTCCCTAGCCTACATGGTATATTAACAGGAAATATCCAGAAAAGACTCTCCCACCATTTTAACAATTTTCAAGCATTCAACATTCAAGCATTACCTGCCCTACTCAACCTACAATACTCAATCACGATCTTGACTGTGAGTCTAACTTTTATTTCAGATAAAAATAAGACCATGTAGTATTTGTCTTTCTGTGTCTTTTTACTTGGGGTAATGCTCTAGATTCTTACATGTTTTCACATATGATATAATTCTTTTCTTTTAAATGCTGAGAAGGATGAGACATATCTATATCCCCCCACCACCACCTTTTTTTTCTGAAACAATGGTAACTCAATCTCTGGGTGCAACAACTAGAATCCTAATCTTGTAAGCCATATTAAATCTAAATCCTCCGGTGGTGAATCCTGGCAGAACTGCTATAGAAACCAGGAGACTTAGTAGCTACATCTTGCCCTCTCGCTCTCTCCATCCAAAAAGCCCCTAACTCTTTCCTGCTTCCTCTCTTCCTCCATCCAACCCGGAAGTCCATCCTACTTGCCCAGTGATTGATTCCTTTATTCATTAGGGGATGGTTCACAAGGAGTCACCTGAATATGTGACTCATTCATTGTTCCAGACAAACTCTCCTGGGAAAGCAGAATTAACATCAAAACACAACAGCACCAGGGCCATCCACAATACTTCCCCCTTTCTGTTCTAATAAAAAACAAAACCTGTCTCTCAAAAATAAATTGAGCACAACTATTACTATTTTGTAATTTATAAGATATAAGATAGATCTGACACCCAGTGCATCATTTTCGTCATTAAAATAGAACATTGTCATCTGTCCTAACTTAAAAGACTTATAACTCTACACTTGACTTATATCCTGGCTTTAGATTGTATGCCATCTGAAAACCATCCTCTCAAATCTGTTCTCTCAAAGTAAATAGCCTGGGTTGGCTATGAGACTATAAGTAGTCTTTCAACCCCATCAGAAATCCAAGAATGACCAACATTAACTGAAAATATATAGGAAGCCTAACACAGCTTCCAGAAATAAGACAAATTGTAGATACAACTGCCTACATGTATAACCCCATTAAGTCAGGAAGTTGGAACATCCATCTTCAGCCATCTGGCCCAGGATCATCTGACAGACCTTTGAAAAGCTGGAGTTATTAAGGACTAGCCTATTCTGTCTCAGCAGAACTAAGCTGTCCTAACCTGTAAATTGTGTCCTTTCAAGAACAGCACAAGTCTGTGGGAGAGATTGGCAATTTCTGCCCAGTGGTGACCTAGTCACAATGTACAGCCTCACCTGGAGGTATAGATGCTCAGCTGCTTCAAGTCCATGAATTGGGAAGCTGTTAGGAACAGATTTGTCTCAACAACAAGTGAATGCATAACATTAAATGTCACATTCTGTGAATTTCTGATGTTGTCTAAAACTATCTACCTAATCTGGACTGTTGTCCGCTAATTACCTCAGCTATTTCTAGTTAAAACATCTGCAAACACCCTAACAATCAACTCAGAGCCATGAATTTGCTATTAGGCCCTTAATTCACAGGTTTAAACATCTCAGATCAGTTTACAATAAAAGTTATAGAAGGACTGGGTCTAAGCCCTGTACTTTTAAAAGTTTTGTGTCAATAGAAGAAATTTATACCAATGAAAACCTTGACTTTACATCAAAATAAATTCTGTACCAAAATAAGAAATTATGACTTCAACTTAGTAACAATTATAAAAAATTTCTACCAAACGAGATCATGGCTATACAATCAATTCTGGCTATTTCCTCCCTGGAAATATTTCATATTTCCAATTATGACCATTTCTAAATTCCCCCTAGAAAGGCAACCTTAGAATAACCACCTCCAGCCCCAAAGCCCAGGGAACTGGGAGGACAACATTTCATAACTTCTTCAAGCTGAATATGGGCATTGAGATATTTTTGAAGGGGGAGGGGAGGGGAAATGGGGGAGTTGGTTAGCCTTAAGAAGGCCACACCATCAATTGTATTAGTCTCTAATGTCTGTGTCCTGATTGGATTCAGCTGAAAGTCCAGGACATCAGGAGTTCAAGTAGGTCAGTTCAGCATGTCTGATGAGGAGACTCACCAAGGCTGTATATTCTGTAATATACAAATCTCTTAACAAAATTTTAGTATCAAGATAACTTTTTTGTTTGATTCTCTGGAATCTAGTTCTCTGGGGGTCTCTCTCTATCAAATCTGACTCATATTACTCTGGAAGGTATACAGACACTAATCACCTTTTCTAAAAATGCAAAGATAAAACCTTTCTCCCAAATCAGCATATCCTTGAGTCAGTAACCAGAAAAACTTTTATATTGACCTCTCTCCCAGAGGAATAATATAACCACAAAACTCAAAAATCACACCCATTTTGAAAATTAAAACAATCCAAAGCAAATGAAGTAAACTAAAATACTGTATGTGCCTATTCTTAGGCCTTTTCTATTTTGCCAAGCAGGATAAAAACCCAAGATTCCTGTGAAGCTCATGTTAGACCAAAGTTGAGTATCCTGTGAGGCGTATTAGAGTAATGTATCTCTATACCTTCTTTCTGTTTGGTTTTATGCCTACAGCAGCCATCTTGTTATACCATCTATCTGTTCAGCTCTCTGCCTGGAGCCACAGACATTAATTTTATTAATACCTGTTATATCTATCTGTTCAGCTCTCTGCCTGGAGCCACAGTCATTAATTTTATTAATACCTGTTATAATATCTACCTGTTGTGCTCTCTGCCTGGACCTACAGATATTTATTAGTTAATACCTGTTACAGCAGGTAATTATCACTGCCCTCTCTACTTGGAGTCAGTGACTAATTTTCCCTATCCTAGTTCTGCAGGTGAAAATTCCCACATGATTCAGAAAAAAAATCTGTATATAAATCTTTCCTAAAAGCAAATAATCCCAATTTTATAAATTCACAGTTCGATCCATCTCTGCCCTAAGAAGTAGGCAGCTTCCATCTTCCCTTTTCCGACTCAGAGCAGCCTGCAGTCCCTGCAGCAGGGGACCTCAGAGCCTGCTTTCTTAGTTTCAATATGGATATGTTTGATGGTGGTGTAGTCAGGTGTGGGGGAAGAGGATGCCTCCAAGGGCCAATGCTGAGGCATCCCTTCATCTTGAGGGACCAACCGGGGCATCGGGAGGGGAGTTGAGAGGGTAGTAGAGACAAAGAAAGGCAGAGAGAGAGTATAAGAGTAGAGAAGTAGAGGCCGGCCATGAGCACGTGGAGAGAGAGGGGGGAGGATAATGGGAGAGAGGATGAAAGAGGAGAGGACAGAGCAAGAGCATGAAGGCAAGAAAGGAAGAGAAGGAGGAGGGGGCAAGCATCCTTTTTTATAGTGAGTCAGGCACACCTGGCTGTTGCCAAGTAACTGTGGGGCAGAGCTTAGACAAAATGCTAACACTGTGTATCTATGCCACATATTTGTTATGTATCCATATTTGTTACCTAGCAATATTTGTTATGCATCCATGCTTGTCATGTATCCATATTTGTTATGTATCAATATTTCTTATGTATTCATAGTTCTTACGTATCCATCTGCTGATGGGCATGTCAGGTTTTGGCAGTATGAATATTTCTGCACTAAACATGGACGTGCAGAGAACAACTCTTCAGCACATTGATTATAATTCCTTTCAAGGCATAATTGTAATGGGATTGATGGAACATTTGGCTATTCTATTTTAGTGGGGTTTATATTCATTTTTATTATTTTCACTTCTGTATATGAGTGTCTGTCTGTATGTGTGCGTATCCTGTGGAGGCTGGAGGGGTCAGATCCCTTGGAGTTGGAGCAGCCCATTATGGGTGCTAGGACCAGGAACAGTGCATGCTTCCAATCACTGATTAATCCCTCCAGTCCAGCTATTTACATTTTTGCTGTTGTTTTGTCTTTTGTTTTAATTTTTGAGTCAGGGTCTCTCTATGTAGCTGTGGGCTGCCCTGAAATTCACTATGTAGACAGGTTGGCCTGGAATTCAAAGATACCTGCTGCCTCTGCCTCCTGAATGTGGGATTAGAGACGTGACAACCATGCCTGACCTTACTTGCAGATTTGAAACATACCTGTACTATTTTTCACATAGCTGAATTTGTGTCTATTATTAAAATTTTAAAAATAAATATTGGGAATACTTTGAAAGCAAAGAGTTGCATCCCAAACCTGTACACTCATATACCTTTAATCTTTTGATGCAGTTATTTTCCCATATTGTTGAGCTGTTTTCTTATAAACTGAATGTTTCTTCTTTGATTTCTATGCCACTGATGGCAGCATGAGGGAGTGATGAGGAGACAAATCTGTTTTAGATTTCATTTGTTCATTTAAGCATCACCTGTGGACCAAATAAACCGTATCTTTGGTTCACATTTGTCAGTATCATAATGACTTTGTAGATGAAAACTCAAGCTTTGAATTACAACCAAGGTCAATTCCTAGCTGTGTAAACTAGGACTGTTCACTTTGGTTCAATTTACTCTTCTTTGAAATGGTCATGGCACTGTAGACTTTGTCGGTCTACTACAGCCGTAGACCACACAAAGCAAGTAAGGAACACCTCAGAAAAACTGAAGTAAGAAGATAGCTAATTTTGCTGATTTCCTGGTGGGACTGAGAAGCTACATAGCTGACTTACATTAGAGGAGACAAGACTAAGGATGATGCTAGAAATCAGCGGGTGGTGAGAACTAAAGGCTAGGTTGAACAGTTTTGAAAAGTCAGATTCCTGGAACATGAGGGTTGGCTCTGTTCTAAAAATCTGGTCAAGATTCTGATGAGGTGGGCAATGCTCAGTTGGTGCTAGGAACAGAAATGTGGCTGCTTTGGTACATATAAATTTAATTACTGAATCACTGACTTACCTCAGCTTGCAGCCAAGCAGAGAACACCCATGGGCCTGTGAACAGAGACTCAGACAATCTCGCTGTACCTGGGCACCCAAACTGTGCACCTGCACATTGACAGCCTGGCCTCTGGAGCCAGCCTGTGGCTCCTCTCCTGCTTCTGATAGAGAGAAGTCTGTTGTAAACTGACTCAAACCTTATAAAGATCAGGGGCAAGGAAATGTTCTTCCTCAAATGAAATTTATCAAATGACAAAAGCTGAGGATGGCCATAGAAAAGGGATTTACAGTTTCAAAGCACTGTGTTTTTTGTTTGTTTGTTTGTGTTTTGTTTGTTTTTTTCCATGCCTCCTCCTAGACACCAGTCAGTATATAAATTAACTATTAACCTGAGACAGACGAACCGACACAGACAAAAATTACACGTTCCAAAGCTGGCGAAAAGACATGGAAGGGCAAGTTTGCCACAAGTTACACCTTTTCCTTCTTGTCTTTAATGTGTTAAGTGTTTCAGAATTGTGCGTTTTTGATATAAACTCAGTGTACAAAAGTCACGCGCTGCACTCGAGTGTCCTTGAAATGTGAGCTAAGGAATTTTAAAAGTATCGACAAAATTCAGAATATCCCCATGCAATGCAGTTGACAGAATTCCGTTCCCGTAGAGATCACAGCTGCTCTTCAGCATTTTGTTAGAGAAGGCTGTTTGTTTGTTTGTTTTTAATTCGACTCTTCATGCTTGGTAGGATGCTGCTGTCCTAAGGACACAAGAACAGGTGCTGGTATAGATGTGAAGCAGCAAACCCCTCATGTACTATGGTAGGAAAGCTCAGGAAAGTGTGCAGCCTTCCTCAAAAAATTAAAAACAGGGCTATTGAGGTGGATCAATGGGTAAAACTGCTTACTGAGCAAGACTGATGCCCTCAGTTCAATCCCTGAATCCCACTTTGGAAGGAAAGAACTCCCTAAAGCAATTTATCCCCTACCCCTCCGTTCATGTGCTATGGGACACAGACTCATACACACATACACACACACACACACACACACACACACACACACAAGATCTTTTAAACATAATTTAAAAACATAATTGGTGTATTGTTTAGAAACTCTGTTTCTGGGTACATATCCAAAAAGATTGAAAGCAGAGTGTACATTCATAATCATAGACGCATTGGTAGCAATTGTCAAAGCATGGAAGAGATCCTAGTGGATGCTGACTGATGTGAGGAGGACGTGCAGTCCAATGAGATTAGCAATCCGCCTTAAATAGTGGAGAGGAGCTCCACTGCAGCACGGAGGAAACTATCCTAAATGAGTGATTGCAAGATGAGTCTTGAAGAGATTATGCCAATCACAAAAGGGGAAGTACTGTATGATTTCACTCAGCTGAGTCTCTACAGTTGTCAGGTTCATAGAGACAAGAAGCAGACTGGTGGCTGGGGACATAGGACAAGGAAAGGTGTTCAGTAGGCAAAGGGAATCAGTATTGTGATAAAAAGAGTTCTGTGGGAGGCGAGAAAGATGCATTCAGTGGCCTGGTTGTCACTTACAGTGGTTGTGAAGGTGGTGTCTGCTATGGATATTTTAACCCAATTTAACCATTATTCTAGACATGTGTATTCACTTCTATACAGGCAGCCATAGGCAACTTCAAAAGTTAGTACTTCCTGTCATTAAATCTGCTTTTCACATATAGTAATTTGTACAAACTTTCCACCAAAGGTAGTATTTCTTTGGCACACTTTGGCAAAATGTTAATTGGGAAATTATACAAATTCTGTTCACATCGTACCCTTTCTGTCTTTGTATTTATTTTTCAGACCTCTGCAAGAGCAACTGCCTAAAGCAGGAAATCAAGCTGTTGGACCTATTGAGATAGTAAGTAACCAAGTGTGTGCATCAGAAAATTGTGGGAATTGGCAGCAGCATATGGAATGTTCCCATTTATTTGGTAGTTTACATCTTCTATGTGAGGAAAAAAAAAGAAATAGAAAAGGATTCATCATAGTGTCTGCCACCATCCATGTTCTATTGCAGTGAAGAGATGCCATGACCAGGGCAATGCTTATAAAAGAAAGCATTTAACTGGAACTTGCTTACAGTTTCAGAGGATCGGTTCATTATCTTGATGGTAGGGAGCATTGACAGCAGGGATTATAGTAGCAGGCAGGTGTGGTGCTGGAGAAGTAGTTCAGAGCTACATCCTGAGCCACAGGAAGAGAGAGGAAGAGATGCTGGACCTTGTGTGGGCTTTTGAAACCTCAAGGCCCACCCCAAGTGATACACTTACTCCAACAAGACCACACCTCCTGATCCTTCAATAATTTCAAGCAGTTCTACTCCCTTGTGACTAAGCATTCAAACATATGAGTCTACGGGTGTCATTATTCAAACCACCACAGTGACTTTCCAAAATAACAAAATAAAAGAATCTCAAAAGTCCATAGTAACAGATAAGAAAAATATGCAGTCTCTAAGCAATGATATCAGCTTTCAGCAGCATAAAGTTCAGGATGTGATGGGCATAAATGCTACCCAAGAGTGCTCAACAGCATGGACAGTTATGCACAACTTTTGCTATGTTTACACTTGGGAAAGTTCCAATATATAACCATTAATTTATGCCATTAGTATAAAATTTATTTTTTCAAGTAACCTCTTTAATGACTTTTTTTTAATCTTTCAGAACTTTATATATGCATATAATAAATTTTGATCAAATCCACCAATACCCTCTCTTTCAGTTTTTTTCCCTATCCCTTCCCATCAACATTACCTCACCTCCCTCATATGTCCTTTTATAAAAATCCACTGATCGGGGGTTGAATGGAGAAAAGAGGGAGGGAAGGGGGCTTATGGGACTTTCGGGGAGGGAGGAAACGGGAAAGGGGAAATGATTTGGAATGTAAATTAAAAAAAAATCCACTGATCACTTGGTGCTGCCAGTATGTGCATGGATATAGGACCATCAATTGAAGCATGTGTCATTCAGCAGCATCATGCTTGAAGAAAACTTACTCTCACATTCCAGGAAGCCATCAGTTGCCAATGGCTCCTGAGCTAAGGATGGGACTTCATGGACCTCTCCTAGCTCTGTGCTGGGATTTTGTTGGCTTATTCTTTGTAGGTCTTGTGTACACAATCATTGAGAGTTCATGTGTGTGATAGCCTTCTCATGTCTATAAGATACTGCTTTAGTGCACTCATCTATGCCCTCTGGATGTTAAATACTACATCCTTTTACAACCTTTCTGCTTCCTCTTCCACCATGATTCCTGAGCCTTGTAAAGAGGGCACCTTATGATATAGGAGTCCCACTTAGAGCCAAACATTTCAGTCTCTTATCCTCAGCATATTTACCTGTGGTGTGTTGCTATCCTAATTACCATGTACTTTAAAAAGAAGTTTCTCTGATGAGAGTTGTGAAATGCACTAATCAATGGATATAAATATAGAACTTTACGAATAGTATTATCCATTTAGCAGAATTATAGAATTATATCTCTACCCTAAAGTCTGCAACCAACCAAGTCATTAGATTTTGTTCCAGTTGACCATACCATGCATGAGTTATGTCTTATAGAACAGGCCTTAAATCCAATCAGAAAGTGATTGGTTATGTCCATGATGTGTGTACCACTATTGTACTATCAGACATATCTTGCCAAGACAGTTACTATGACTCACAATGTTTACAGTTGAGTAAGACTGTTGATTACTTTTCTCCCCCAGTAGCTGAAATAGAACCTTCTAACACTGTGAACACCGGCCAGAAGTGATGAAGCTTTCAATGGAGCGAAAAGCATTGAGTAGGGTTGGGGGTGGTGTGTGATAGGACAGGGTAGGGGAGAAAATATTGGGAAAAATATAAGGAATAATTAGCTCTAAAAAGTTTTTATATCATATGTCACCTAGTATTGTAGGAACTTATTTATATGTATGTATGTATGTATGTTTGTTTGTATATTTGTATGTTTGTATGTATGTATGTATGTTGTATGTATAAAAAAAGAGTTTAAATGAAGTTACTACCCTACAATAAGGGGACAATATCTCCCTGGGGTGACACAGGCTATCAAACAAAAAGTCTAGTACCTGGAATTTGCCTTTTTTTCTATTTTTTTAAGTGCCTTTTTCATGTTGTTAGTCATTTGGGGTCCCATAAACCTCCCCCAAACGTTACAAGATATTGGCACTGTGCTTGGTTCCCCTCCAGAACTTGATACTAAAATCCTATTACTGAAGTCCACATACTAGAGTTATAGGGCATGGAGAAGTCAAGCTGGTATAGTTTTTAAATAATTATTACATAAAGCCTGTATACAGTAGAAAACATACCAACACACACATTTGGAGTTCTGTTCAAAAAACAGTCATGCATATCTTCTTAGACATCTCTCCAATACTAATCTCTTTGCTTAGTTGTCAGTGATATAGCAACTGTTATAGTTTGGTATCTATTGATGTAATAAACATCATGGCAAAAAAGCAACTGGAGAGGAAAGGGTTTATTTTGGTCTACATCATCAATGGAAGCCAGGGCAGGAGCTCAAGGCAGAAGCTTGAAGTAAAAACCAAGGAGGAATATCGCTCACTGGTTTGTTCTCAAACTCATTTCAGCTAACTTACTTAAGAGCCCAGGCCCACTTGCCTAGGTATGATAGTACCCACAGTTGACTGGACCCTCCTACAGTTGTGTCATGAAACGTTCCTGAACCCCAAAAGACCACAAGGAGCTGAGTCTGATGTAATTGCATTAGGGTTTCTTTATTTAAGCTAGAGCTTGGGCCCCTGCTAACCCTGACACAGGAGAAAGGTTTTGCCCTGAGCCTAGTTTTAGGCAACCATTTTTAGAGGCAAAAAGGGGTATCTAATCTGGTACAGATCTGATTGGGGGGTGGGGACATTATGTCCTTTAACATAATTGGCTGGTGCTGGAAGCCAAACCATAAATTTAACTTCTGCTTTCTTCATGGTGGTTTCCTGGTGGTTATTAGGCTCTTAGCAGGTTTGTAACCTCGAGGTGCAGTTTTGTATGGGGATAACTTGGAAACTGGTTCTAGACATTGGATTTGTTGGGGGAATAACCGGGAGATGCAGGTCTTCTTGAGGGGTAGCCTGGGAACTGGTGCTAGGTACCAGCCTGTTAGTTAACTTGAGTTCAACCTTAGGTCAGGTTCTCTAAGATGGAATCTGAACCCAAAAGATTTGGTCTCTCACTACATTAATCACAATTTTTTTAAATGCCCCCATAGACATGCCCACAGGCCAGTCTGATGGAAATAATTCTTCAGTTGATGTTTTCTCTTCTCAGGTGTGTCAAGTTGACAATCAAAATTATCTGTCATAACAAAACATCTGTTTCAAAAGTTAAAAATCTAGGAAGTATCAGAATGTGCATAACTTTATCAACAAGACAATAGACCTCTAAACACATGCACATGTGGACAACACTAATGTATTTAATGGTGTTCGGATTTCTGGGTGTGGTATGTACATGTGTGTGTGCATATGTGAGTGTGTGTGTATGTGTGTGTAACGATAATAATTATAGAATAGATTATGAATTCAAGAGGGACTTGGGGTGACATGAGAGGACTTGAGAAGGGGAGAGGAAGGGCTAATTATGTAAATTAAATGTATCCATATATGAAATTCTCAAATTTTTTAATTTAAAAAACAAGATGGCACACTATGCTGGTGGAAAGCAGAGGAGCAGACACCCATGTATCATATGTAGTACTGAAAAATGCTGTGGACATTACTTCATAAGTGCTGCTGAGCTATTGCAATGGGTGAACAAAAATACAGTTTGCATACACAAAATACATACTGTGTGTGGTTTTATTCAAATCCAATGCATTTCAGCATACATTACATTATAATCCTCCTCTCTCAGTGGAATGAAAACCCATAACACTTGTCATTCATGGTTTGGTTTTATATTGGTATTGTGGGGAGTTGATCTAAGATGGAATATTCAATGTTTGGTTCTCAGACATTCCATCTTACTACAAACATCCCTGTAAATAATTATTGACCCTTGTTTACAAGATAGGCATTATTTGAGGGCAAATTTAATGTAAGGAACTGTAAATAACAATGAAACATATAATTCATAACATTTTACCAGCTTGATGTGTACAATTAGTGATGGTGATGCAACAATGCTCATGGACAAAAATGTGTTGACTGGCTATAAGTGGAAATGGAAGCTTTGGAATCACTCCCACACGGGATCTGAAGTATATTTTCATACAGTTTGAGTTTTTTGGTCTGGTTCATTTTTCAGCATCTCCTCAAACCCTGATGTGAATCTTTCAGAGTTAAGACTGGGTGCTTGTTTGCTTTTTCCTGTAGAGAAAAATACACACCCATGGTTTTATAATTGACTTAATCACATGATCTGTTGGTTAGGTGATATTTGCTATGGGTAGAGCTATAGGGTGGCAGTTTTGTTTGTGATTTACAACAGTAACATTTTCACACTTTGTTTTCTCAGTTCCGCTTTGCTGATAATCTGGACATTGTCCTCATGACCCTGGGAATACTAGCATCTATCATAAATGGAGCCACTGTTCCTTTAATGTCCCTGGTTTTAGGAGAAATAAGTGATCATTTTATTAATGGATGCCTAGTCCAAACTAACAGAAGTAAGTGCAAGATCTTTCTGTATTACTGGAGATTCAAACACATTAAATAAAGTAATCAGACATTGAGGTTATAGATTATTATAAAACAATATTTGTATAATATGTACTTGACTACATTACGTGATACTAAATAACCAAGATCTGTATTAGAGATTTTCAGAAAAATCACCAGTAAGATGTGTGTCTGAATATATAACAGTGGTGGAAAGAAAGAAAACAAGGGAAAAGGAAGAGAGAGAGGGGAGAGGAAATAGAAGCAGAAAAGGAAAAAAGGGAAACAAAGAAGGAAGGGTGACGAAGAGATGAAAAGGAAAGGGGGGAGAGGGAAGGGAAAGAACTGGTTTACAGAACTGTGGGATCTTGCAGGAAACATCCTGCAAGTTCTGTAGCTAAAATCCAAAGGCTGTTTATTGATAGTATATAAGAATCATCTGAGATCCTCTGCAGTTCATCTTGTCTCTAGAAATTTTAATAATGTTCTAAGAATAGTGGTGCATGTATCAGGACTTAATCAAAAGCATGGCCTATTTGCATCATTCCTCTATAATGTCTCCTTATGAAGAAGAGATCAGAGAGTGTGTGGCTACATCTTTTGATTCACTAGCTTCTTGGGGTTTTTACCTAGATGTGGACATATAAGGTATTATCAGTCATAATTCAGTATGAAGGCAGCAAAGAACATGCAGAAATGTATTTTGCTAAAATCAAATACTTTAACAAGAGCAAACAAGAGAAAAGCCCTAGCAAAGAACCTGAAAGCATGTTTTCATGCTCCTCATGTTGATGAGCATCTTTCCTACATCACATCCCTCACACAGCTTCAAGGTGATGTCCTTTAAGGTGGCTTTAACTTAGTATATAATTCCAAGGTCTTTTAAGGCAGCATTTAACTTAGTGTATAGTTCCAATGGTTCTCCTGTGCATGGATGTACTGGATGATCTGGTGTGGTTTAATGGATATTTTAAATATAGTAATTCTTCAACTTTACATATGTACTCCAAATTCAGTATCCTTATAAGCTATTTATTGCTACTGAGCCAAATGTCTTGTTAAAACGTGTACCATCTCTTAGACACTTGCCTACCTTTTACAGTGTGCCTCCCTCTGTGCCCTACTTGACTTTAAATATATCATGTCTTCTCATTTTCCACTCCCTGGCTGATATTTCAAGTGTTTCCCTTTTATCTGAGTGGAACTAACCTATTGCTTCTGTCTCTGTGCCTTCCAGAGTGGAATGATTGTTTCCTCCCTAAACAGTTATGAGATTTTTGTCATTTTAATGATATAAACAAGACAGAACTAAATATGTGAGTAAAATTAAAAGTTTGTTCTTTATAGAGGCTGGAGAGAGAGAGCTCAGCAAGTAAGAACACTCATGATGCTAAGGTGGTGTGTGTGTGTGTGTGTGTGTGTGTGTGTGTGTGTGTGTGTGTGTGCACGCGCACATAACACCTGTAACCCCAATACTGCAGGAGCAAAAACAGGGGATTATTAACAGCCTAGCTCCTTCAGTAAGAAAACATGTCTTAAAGGAAAAGTGTAGAGAGTGATCATGCAGGACACCTGACATGCTCTATGTAGGCAGGCACACACATCTATAAACACATGTATAGATACAACACACATATACACATACAACATAAAATGTGTATGCAAAAAAAAAATGAGGGGAACCCTTCAGTTGCCCAGGCAGGGAAGTGAACCCGCAAAGAGATGGAAATGAAAACTCGGTTCTCATTGACTTTATCAACCTGGATCAGACTTCAGGAGGTCTAATGTCAGGCAGTTTATTGTCAGCAAATTTAAAACACAGTACAGTTTGGGGGAGAGGGGAAGGATTCCAGGCAACAATCATTCCAATTCCAGATGCACAATAAAGCTTAGACTAATTAGAAACTCCTTTACAAAGTCTATGTGACCATGAAGGTGAATTCTATGACTAAAGATAATGGTCTAGGCAGGGAGAGTCTGAAATAAACATTCTGGGGAGTTAAGTGAGGTCTGCCTCTATAGTAAAAGGGTCATGAAGATAGCAAAGTGGTCACTGGGTCCTTAACAATAACTACTCCCAGCTTTCTGGGCAGGAAAACAGGTATTTTATCTCCTCCTTTGAGGAGAGGCCCCTCTATGTTTCACATACCTGGTTTCCCTAGTGATCTGCAGGCAAAAAGACCTCTGTGCCATCCACACAAAAACATTTGTATTTTAGTAATATAAGCTAAATTTAGTGGTATATGCTAAATATTATTGTGCATATTGATTCATAAGTTTACTGAGTAGATATTTACTGATAATCAGCTCTGTCTCAGTGATGCAGTGATCAACCCATCAGCCTAAGGCAGTCTTTTTACGAGCATTCATTTTGTTTGAGGTATTCCATAACTGATTGTCTTACTTGATGTCATGATTTGAATGAGAATTGCCCCCCATAGACTTATGTATTTGAATCCTTGGTTCCCTGTTGGTGGAACTATTTAAGAGAGATTGAGAGTTGTGGTCTTGTTGAAGGAAGTGTGTCACTGGAGATGGGTTTTGAGTTTTCAAAAGCCCATACCACTTTCAGTTCTTTCTTCTCTCTCTCTCTCTCTCTCTCTCTCTCTCTCTCTCTCTCTCTCTCTCTCTCTCTCTCTCTCTCTCTCCTCTTTCTCTTTCTTCTATTTCCCTCCCTGTCTTCCTCTGTCCCTCTCCCCATCCCTCCTTCTCTCCTTCCTCCTTCCCTCCACCATCTCTCTTTCTGCCTCATGCTTGTGGATTAGATCAGCTCCAGCTCTAGCACCATGCCTGCTACCATACTCTCCAACATGAACCAATGGCAGTGAGCCATTGTATCGTGGGCCCAAACCTTCCAAACCAATAGCCAAAATAAAGCTTTCTTTCTGTTAATTTGTTAACATCATGTTTGTTTGCTTGTTTGGTGTGTATGTAGGTAAGAATACAACTCGTAGGAGTTAATTCTTTTCTTCTACTCTGTGGATCTTGGAGATCAAATCTAGGTCATCAGATTCAGCAGCAAGTACCTTGACCCACAGAGCCACTTCACCTGCTCCGTGTCAAGTATTTTGCAACACTGAGAAAATATACCACAGCAATATCTATTACATGTGCACTAACTGTTCCTACCCAAAGCAAGAGTCTTACTTTTGTTGCTATAACATAACATCATTACTATAACAACTTATAAAAAAGAAAGCATTTAGTTTGAGGTTCACGGTTCCATTTTCTGTAAAAGCAAGCAAACAAAAGTTGTGTATTTGGTTAGGAGAGAAAATTATGAAACACTTTGGGTAACAATTAATTTCCTTTATAATTTACAAAACAAATCTCTTTTTACAGCTAAATATCAAAACTGTTCTCAGTCTCAAGAAAAGCTGAATGAAGATATCATTATGTAAGTCCAAATGAATTAAGTTCCTACTTCTTGCATAGTGCTTTATCCAATACTTGTAAGAAAGAACTAAAAACCCTAATCATTTATATTATACGTGATTAAAGTAAACCTGTGCTTTTCTTCCATTCCATATATAGTATAATTAGTACATAATTTTCCCATCTATCTAAAGGGTATGAGTCTGGGGAGATGGCTCATTCAGTAAAGTGCTTGCTGTGCAAGTGTGAGGACCTGAGACCAGATCCCCAGCACCCAGGTAAAGCCAGGCACTCAGCACTGGGGAGAGAGACAGAGGATCCCTGGAGCTCATGAGCAAGACAGGGTAGTCAAATCAGCAAGTTTCTGGTTAGGAAAAGACTGGCCTCAAAAATAAGATGGAGGGCAAGGAAAGAAAAAAACTAATGCTGATCTTTGCACACACATGTGTGAATATAGATGATAGATAGATAGATAGATAGATAGATAGATAGATAGATAGATAGATAGATAGATGATAGATAGATAGATAGATAGATAGATAGATAGATAGATGATAGATAGATGATAGATAGATAGATAGATAGATAGATAGATAGATAGATAGATAGATAGATAGATAGATAGAGATGAGAGAGAGAGAGAGAGAGAGAGATCACATAAAGATGGGAAAATAAAAGGTGTATAGTCATATTCTCTGAGTTGTATTTGACAAAATTGTCACCAACCCAAAAGCTGTGAGGATCTGTGACTTTATGCCAGTTTTGTTCCTAGAACTGAAAGAACATCTCTTAGAGGATTCTTTTTCCTTTTCTCAAAATTGTTTTTCTTTCCAACCATTATAGGAAAATTCTACTTAAATAGATTTTAAATTTGTAAAAGATGTGCTAATGATAGAATTTACTAGAAGAGCTTAGCATGTGTAAGGCCTTGGGTTTGATCATCCTCAGCATCACAAAGAGAAAAAAGGAAGGAGAGAAGGCACACGAATTAAATGAATACAGTGAAGCAAATAATTTTGAAAATAAAATTTAAAAAAGTAATAAAGATTAGTTGTGGCTAAATTGTTACCCAGATTAACAATCTCAAAGTCTCAATAATAAAAAAAATTATAAAGGCATTCTGTTTCGTAAATTATGAGGTAGTAGTAGACTTGACTTCATTATCTATCACATGCTGAGTTAAATGTTCTGTCTTAACTGGTCTTTTCATATTTTTCTCACTAAAAGTTTCAAAGTCTTCAAACAGACCAGAGTGATATCTAGTATTTTCTTCTGTGCCTTAACTCTTTTTACTTGCTTTGGTTAAAATAGAATCTGTATTATTGACACTTAGAATTCTCCATAGTGCTCAAGCTGGCCTTGAACTCATGATCCTCCTTCTCTAACCTCCATCTAAGGGCCAAGTTATGAGAATATGCCACTATGCACTGTCTAGTATGTTAGCCACAGCCACATGTATCTACAGAGACACAAACTAACTGAAGTTAAGTAAATTCTAAATTCACTTCCTTAGTCTTCATCATTTTTCATGGATTCTGTGAGTACACCTGACTGTGGATACAACTGCTGACATTCTTTGAAGTAAACATTTTTAAAACTGTTGCATTGTCTTATGATTGAGCTGAAAGAGCTCTTATAAATTCAGATTTGACAGACAATTGTTTTCTTGACGCATGTGGCTAGTCTTCATTTATTTAAATGGTTCATTTGAAGTAAAAATGTTTTACATTTTTGATGAATTTAAATTTATTGACTTTCTTTTTTTATTAGATATATTCTTTATTTACATTTCAAATGTCCCCTTTCCTGGCCCCACCCCCTGAAAATTCCCTAACTCATCTCCCCCTCCCCCTGCTCACCAATCCACCCACTCCTGCTTCCCTGTCCTGGCATTTCCCCTATACTGGGGCATCTAGCCTTCTCAGGACCAAGGGCCTCTCCTCCCAACAAGGTCATCCTCGGCTGCATATGCATCTGGAGCCATGGGTCTCTCCATGTGTACTCTTTGGTTGATGGATTAATCCCTGAGAGCTCTGGGGGTACTGGGTAGTTCAAATTTTTGTTCCTCCTATGGCGCTGCAGAACCCTTCAGCTCCTTGAGTTCTTCTCTAGTTCCTCCACTGGGGACCCTGTGCTCAGTTCAATGGCTGAGTGAGAGTGTCCTGCTCTGTATTTGTCATGCACTGGCAGAGCCTCCCAGGAGACAGCAATATCAGGCTCCTGTCAGCAAGCACTTATTGACATCCACAACAGTGTCTGGGTTTTGTAAATGTATATGGAATGGACCCCTAGGAGGGGCAGTCTCTGGATGGTATTTCCCTCACTCTCTGCTCCATACATTGTCTCTGTATCTCCTCCTGTGGGTATTTTGTTCCCCCTTCTAAGAAAGACCAGAGTATACATACTTTGTTCTTCCTTCTTCTTGAGCTTCATTTGGTCTGTGAATTGTGTCTTAGGTATTCCAAGCTTCTGGGCTAATATCCAGTTATCAGTGAGTGTATACCATGTGTGTTCTTTTGTGATTGGGTTACCTCACTCAGGATTATATTTTCTAGTTCTATCCATTTGCTTTAGAATTTCATGAATTCATTGTTTTTAATAGCTGAGTAGTATTCCATTGTGTAAATGTACCACATTTTCTGTATCCATTCTGCTGTTGAAGGACATCTGGAAAGAATTCCAGATACCAAAATTTCCACCAGAGAACTCCTACAGCTGATAAACAACTTCAGCAAAGTGACCAGATAGAAAATAGTCACAAACAATATAAAGTATCTTGGTGTGACTCTAATCAAACAAGTGAAAGATCTGTATGACAAGAACTTCAAGTCTCTGAAGAAATCGAAGAAGATCTCAGAACATAGAAAGATTTCCCATGCTCGTGGATTGTCAGGATTAATATAGCAAAAATGACCATCTTGCTAAAAGCAATCAACAGATTCAAGGCAATCCCCATCAAAACTCAATTCTTCGGAGAGTTAGAAAGAGCAATTCTAAAATTCATCTGACAAAAAACCCAGGATAGCTAAAACTATTCTCAACAGTAAAAGAAGTTCTGGGGGAATCAGTATCCCAGACCTCAAGCAGTACTACAGAGCAATAGTGATGAAAATTGCATGGTATTGGTACAGTGACAGGCAGGTAGATCAATGGAATAGAATTGAAGACCCAGAAATGAACCCACACACCTATAGTCACTTGGTCTTTGACAAAGGAGCTACAACCATCCAATGGAAAAAAGATAGCCTTTTCAACAAATGGTGCTGGTTCAACTGGTAGATAGCATGCAGAAGAATGCAAATTGATTCATTCTTATCTCCTTGTACAAAGCTCAAGTCCAAGTGGATCAAGGACCTCCGCATAAAACCAGGTACACTGAAACTAATAGAAAAGAAAGTGGGGAAGAGCTCCAGCCAGAAACAGCAAGACGAACTAACACTAGAGATAACCAGATGATGAAAGGCAAGTCGAAGAACCCTACCAAGAGAAACCAAGGCTACTTGGCAACATCAGAGCCCAGTTCTCCCATTACAGAAAGTCCCGGATACCCCAACACACCAGAAAAGCAAGAGTTAGATTAAAGTCTCATCTCACGATGCTGTTAGAGGACATCAAGAAGGATATAAATAACTCCCTTAACGAAATACAGGAGAACATGGGTCAAAAGGTAAAAGCCCTTAAAGAGGAAACACAAAAATCCCTTAAAGAAATACAGGAGAGCTTGGGTGAACAGGTAGAGGCCATTAAAGAGAAAACACAAAAATCCCTTAAAGAATTATGGGAAACCACAAACAAACAAGTGAAGGAACTGAACAAAACCATCCAGGATCTAAAAATGGAAGTAGAAACAATAAAGAAATCACAAAGTGTGACATCTCTGGAGATAGAAAATCATGGAAAGAATTCAGGAGTCATAGATGCAAGCATTAACAACAGAATACAAGAGATAGAAGAAACAATCTCAGGTGCTGAAGATACCATAGAAAACATTGACTCAACAGTCAAAGAAAATGCAAAATGCAAAACGTTTGTGACACAAATCATCCAGGAAATCCAGGACACAATGAGAAGACCAAACCTAAGGATTATAGGTACAGAAGAGAGCAAAGATTTCCAACTTAAATGACCAGTAAATGTCTTCAACAAAATTATGGAAGAAAACTTCCCTAACCTAAAGAAAGAGATGTCCATGAACATACAAGAAGCCTACAGAACTCCAAACAGACTGGACCAGATCAGAAAGTCCTCCTGTCACATAATAATCAAAACACCAAATGCACTAAACAAAGAAAGAATATTAAAAGCAGTAAGGGAAAAAGGTCAAGTAACCTATAAAGGCAGGCCTATCAGAATTACACCAGACTTCTCACCTGAGATGATGAAAGCTAGAAGATCCTGGACAGATCTCATACAGACCCTAAGAGAACACAAATGTCAGCCCAAACTACTATACCCAGCAAAACTCTCATTTATCATAGATGGAGAAACCAAGGTATTCCATGATAAAAACCAAATTTACACAGTATCTTTCCACAAATACAGCCCTACAAAGGATAATAAATGGAAAACGCCAACACAAGGAGGGAAGCTATACCCCAGAAAAAGCCGGAAAGTAATCTTTTTCCAACAAACCCAAAAGAAAGTAACCACACAAACATAAAAAATAACATCAAAAATAGCAGGAAGCAACAATCACTATTCCTTAATATCTTATAATATCAATGGACTCAATTCCCCAAAAAAACATAGTCAGAAATATGTTTCATGTAAATCTTAAATTTTATCAGAAAATGTTTGTAATTCCTCTTTCAATCAATTTAGTAATGGTTTTTTTATGTCTACCATTGTAACTGTATTAATTCCATGATAATCTTTAATTTTAACATTTTTTCTATATATTTCTTCAATTTTATCACAAATATTTCCATGTAAATCTTCAATTTTGTCAGAAAATGTTTATAATTCTACTTTCAATCAACTTAGGAATATTTTTATGTCTACTGTTTTATCTGTATAATTTTTCCACGAAATAATCAATCTTAATGTGTTTTTCTATATATTTCTTGAATTTTATCAGAAATATTTTCCTTGTAAATCTTCAGCTTTATCAGAAAATGTTTATAATTCTACTTTCAATCAATTTAGGAATATTTTTATTCTAACATTTTATCTGTAATTTTCTATGATAATCTTCAATTTTAATGTTATTTTATATTTTTCTACAATTTTATTAGAAATATTTCCCATGTAAATCATCAATTCTATCATAAAGTGTTTCTACTTCCTTTTTCAATTAATTTAGCAATGCTTTTTATGTCTACCATTTTACTCTTTAATTTTCCATGAAAATTGTCAATCTTAATGTGCTTTTCTATATGCTTCTTCAATTTTGTCAGAAACATTCTCCATGTAAATCTTTAATTTTATCATAAAATGTTTTTACTTCCTTTTTCAATAAATAAATAAATAACAACTCAGGAGACAGCAGGTGCTGGCGAGGATGTGGAGAAAGAGGAACACTCCTCCACTGCTGGTGGGATTGCAAGCTGGTACAACCACTCTGGAAATCAGTTTGGCGGTTCCTCAGAAAACTGGGCATAATGCTACCAGAGGACCCTGCTATACCACTACTGGGAATATACCCAGAGGATTCTCCAGCACATAATAAGGACACATGCTCCACTATGTTCATAAATCTATTTATTTTCTTAAGATTTTGATTTTGAATTTAAAAGTTTTTTTTGAGCAACCAAGAGTTACTATTTTCTTTGATAAGTTTTCATGGTTTAGCCCTTACCTGTAGACCTGTGTCCATTTCAAGTTAATTTAAGACTAAAGAAGGTTCTAACCTCATCTTTCTCACATTTGACTTAGCACTTTGTGAAAGACAAGACTGCTTTCTCAACCACACTGCTTGACACTTTTGTTAAAAGCCAACTCTCTGTAGCTGTAAGGATTAAGCTCTAGCTTCTGAATTAAAGATGCATTTATCTTTTTCATAGCACCAAACCGTTTTAGCTACAGCATCTTTTTAGTTAATAAGCAAATAAAATCAGAAATTAAATCCCAGAACAATTTCCTTTTTTTAAGTTATCCTGGCTGTTCTGAGTTCTACCCTCCTACATACATTTTAGAATTCCCATAGTAGTTTTGCTCAGTCTGTTTGCTGCAATTATTGCCTGGAAGTTATAGCTTTCAAATTTACATCTCCAGCTGAACGACTTTTGTAACCCTTCAGTTTTCAGACTACCATTTCAGCATATTTACTATGTCTAAACCAGAACTTTTCATAATGTTTCAAAATCTGTCCTATTCCCAGCCCCCCATGTCTGTGATGAGCATTCTGCTGACCCCATTGGTCAGCCAAAAGCCAGGTAGTCATCCTTGGTGTCTCTCTTCCTTGTAGTCTGTTCTGTTGGTAACTTTGTTTGGAAGGGAATATTAAGCAAAGATTGGCTTATTATTATAAACATAAAATACAAAGAAATGAAAAGCACTGAGAAATCAAAACACCCATGTCATAGTAAAGAGATCAGCATGATCAATCTGGTTCAGGGAGGGTGCTACAGGTAAGACTCCACATAAAGAAAGCTTCACCATAGGTACCAGAGGCCCATCAGGGGGAGCAGATTCTCCCTCCCTGAAAGGGATCATGAGAGGCACTGAGCCTAAGCATGTGCAGGCTGGCAGTCAAGAGGGAGGGCATATTCTCAAGGTATATGGAATTTAATGGGGGTAGAAACAGAGTGGGGAGGGGGTTGTTTTACTTTATAGGCTTATGGTAATCTTTATAACAAAGAAGACTATTGCCTGAAGATCCCATTTGTCTGACAATTTGTATTTCCAAAATATAGCTAGACCCTTTGCACTTTTTAAAAATTCTTTTTATTTATTTAATGTGTATATGAATTTTTCTGTGTGTACACCTATGTCACTATGAACATGTTTAAGTCAAAGGATATCTTGTGGTAATCAATTCTCTCCTATTATGTGAGCTCCAGGAATCCAACTCAGGTCATCAGGCTCAGTAGCCAGCACCTTTAGCCTTTCTCTATGTCTTTATAGTCTAGGTGCAACAATTCTCATCTAAGTCCTTATCCTTTTTCACAGTACATTGGAGTGACTTCCTGGTTCCATTGCTATCATCAAGTCTACCAGTTCTCCACAAAGAGGCCAGAATGGTCTTTTACACAGTTCACAGTGTAGGACCATCCTATGCATGGCTGTTCTAATGATCCTTCATTTCCTTTGGAATAAAATGGAAAGAGTACACGATCTCTAAAAGCCTGTTCTATGCCACATTCTCCTGCCTTATCAACTAAACATGTTCTTGGACCATCCCAGGAAAGAACTTCTCTCTCCCTAGAATGTTCTTTGTAATATGTATATATGTGTATATATACATATATATATTTGCTATATATACACGCTATACATATTTTTATATATTTACATACATTTATATATATACATTTATATATATTTACATTTATATATTTATATGCAAATGTATTTACATTTATTTGTTTAGCAAGATAGGATCATTTATTTGCCATGCCACTTGTATGGAGGTCAGAGGTCAGTTCATGGGAATCAGTTCTATTCTTGTACCGTATGGATCCAAGGGATCAAACTCAGGTTGCCAGCTAGGCTTTACCCACTAAGTCATCTCACTAGCTCCTCTCCCCAGTTTTTAACAATTAACTCTGTTTCACAATTTAAATCTCAGAAGTAGTATTAATTCCTCAAAGAAACTTTTCTTAAGCACTTTATTATCTGTATCAGTTCTTCCAACTTATGCTTTTCCACCCATTATTCTGAGGCTTATCTCCTGTTAATGCTGTCCAAGTACAATGCAGTTTGAAATTCTTTTTCTTTGTGTCTTGTCTGTCTTTCCATCAGAGTGTTTCTTTAGACCTCATATAGTGTGTTCCCCACATGGGGTTATTAAATGGCCCTGTTTCTTACTTGACCTCCTAGTTAGGTGTTAAAACTACTTTCAATTATTCTTCTATATTATTATGAGTTCTAAAATAACCACCCACAAAGTTTAACTTTTATACATATTAGCTTATTGTAAATTCCTTACATTGGATTTTAGAATATGTGGTATTTCCTCTGTCAGGAACATTTTCTTTCCCCTCCTATTCACTTGTACCTATCTCAATTACCTCAATGTAATTTTCCCACCTGAAGGAATTATAAATACTGAAAGTAGATAGAACAAACATGTTTTAAAGTACTAATTTCTACTTATAATGTCAAAGATATGATCTGGATGTCTTAAGGGAAATTTCAGAATACTACTCAATGTTTGTTCATTCTGTCATGGGTGATTTCTATGGTTCCAGCATAAATTTTTACCAAATATTAGATTTCTTTTCTATTTTGGATAGCATTGTTGATGATGGTTTTTGCTTTGTTTGTCTTACTTGGGAGAAAGCTGTGTTCCTGCCTAATGTTCAGTCATCTTCCCTTAGGTTGACTCTCTATTATGTTGGAATAGGAGCAGCCGCCCTGGTTTTTGGCTACGTGCAGATTTCCTTCTGGGTCATAACTGCAGCCCGACAAACCACAAGAATCCGAAAACAGTTTTTTCATTCAATTTTGGCACAAGACATCAGCTGGTTTGATGGCAGTGACATCGGTGAACTTAACACCCGCATGACTGGGTAAGGGAAGGAGAAGGGTCTGTGTGACCTTGGTGTTAATATACAGTTTGTATGTAACATACTTCTCTGTTGCAGTGACATCAACAAACTCTGTGATGGTATTGGAGATAAGATTCCTCTGATGTTTCAGAACATATCTGGGTTTTCTATTGGCCTGGTGATAAGCTTGATAAAGAGCTGGAAACTCTCTCTGGTGGTTCTGTCTACATCTCCTCTCATAATGGCTTCATCAGCACTGTGCTCTAGGGTAAGCAAGCTAGTCCTGGTCCTGGCAGCAGAGGAAGGAGCACAATGCTTACCAAATTTGCAAAAGAGAGAAAGGTACCTCTCTTTATTCTGCATGTCCCAGAGTATAAGAGAATTTGTCAACCTCTGATCTTTTAACCATAATCATCTTTAAGCCTTTAAATTACATGGTTAACATATGATTTTTCATTAATATCTTACTAATGGAAAAAAATAGCCTAGTACTGCTTCAAATGATAGCACAGATAGAGGATGATGACATTACACATTGGGCATTTAGCTGTTGCAGGAAGAGTCTTGTATATTCTAACCCCGCCCCCCCATGAAGGCATTGTAGTTCATTGTACTGGGTAGAATGGAAGGGAAAGATCCTTAAGTAACACCCTTAAAATGCTGTTTGATAGCAGTCTCCTCAAGTTTACATTGTACATGCCTTTAAATGATTTAGAAAATATGTTAACATCTAAGTAAACATGGTTCAGCTCTTTAATCAAATTTGTATTTACATTCTGGACTGCATTCTGAGCAGTGTTCTAGTGCACATACCAGAAGATAATAATCTTGTTTACAATTTGGTGAAGAGTGTTTGTGTTGTGTGTGTGTGTGTGTGTGTGTGTGTGTGTGTGTGTATTCATCCTCCAGTAGGCCAAGTATCCCTAATATCTCTCAAAATCCTATCTCTACAATGGTCCAGTGCATGTGACCATCCCATCAAATGCACTGTGCTTTTAATTTTGTAATACTAAACTTTCAAAAATTGAATCCATAAAATTTCCTGGCTCACTTGCTATCAGGATAATACAAGTTCAATCAAAGATTTCTAGCAATAAAAACATTCTGTAGTTGACTGTTTTCTTAAAAGGAAGCTTGGGTATTTAGACAAAAAATCTTTTTAAAGTTTTCTATTAGCATTTATTTATTGTACATAACAATGGGATTCATTCATACATGTATGAAATGTATTTTATCACATTCTCCCCATTGCCTTTCTTGATACTCCACCCACTCACTTTCCTTCTCTTCCTCTTCCGGACTAATCACCCTTCTCCTTTCCATGTCTTTTGTGCCTGTGACTCAATATGTTTCAATGAGTTGTTCACAGGCATGTGAGTGAGTGGTTGCTTAGAGGAACATGGACAACCTAGCTAAGGCTATCCCACTGAAGAGCATTAGACAGAAGGTCTGTGACAGTCTGGCTTCTCGTGTTGACCTTGGAATCCTCATCTTTATCTCAAGCTTGCATGAAATGAGGATCACTCAATCAGAAACAGAAAAACCCAGAATGTGTTACTAAGAGCACAACCTTATCCTCTCATGAGAAAAGTGGACAGAAGTTGTAAAGGAACAGAAGAGGGAATCAAGTTCCACTGCTATATTAACTGAAGAGAAAGCAAGTGAGAGTCAACGTTCCCCTCAAATGACTAAAGTCATTAGGGTGTGTGATCTCCTTCAATTCAATTTAATTTGGCAGGCATTTACTAAATATTTGATATGTACAAGGCTTAGCACAACGTGGTGTTGCCCTCCAGTGATCTACTGTGGAGTTACCTTTGTTAAGTAAACTCAGAAAATGATTAGCTGCTCTGGCTAGTTTTATATCAACTTGACACAGAGAGGAAGGAGCCTCAATTGAGAAAATGCTCCATTAGATCCAGTTCTAAGGCATTTTCTTAATTAGTGATCAATGGGGGAGGGCCATCCCATTCTGGATAGTGCCACCACTGTGCTGATTGTCTTGGGTTCTATAAGAAAGCAGACTGGCAAGTCAGTAAGCAGCACCCTTCCATGGGTTCTGCATGAGCTCCTGCCCTCAGGTTCCTGCCCTCAGATTCCTGCCCTGTGTGAGCTCCTGCCCTCACTGCTTTTGATGATAAACTGTTATACAGAACTATGAACAAAATAAACCCTTTCCTCCCCAAGTTGGTTATGGCCATGGTATTCCATCCGAGCAATAGTAACCCAAACTAATATATTAATTAGTATTCAGTTTATGCCATCTCATAACATCACCAGCTACGCAAGCTTCTTCTATACCAAATCAACTCCAGTTGTATAGAATGTGCTTTGGTATTTCGGAAACAAATTGTTTGTTACATGAGTAGGCAAGACAAAACTCCCAGCTTTGATGTGGTCCTGTTGTTTTTCCCTCTCTCTCTGAACTGTTTTACTAATAAAACCAAAGGATTGACAAATGGATTATAAGAAAGGAAGGGGTACCTGCTATTTCAGATTTTTTTAAGAAATCAGATAATCCCATTTACTGTCCCCAATAGTAATGATCTCCTTTTTTCTTTTTAAGTCTCGCCTCCTAGTATTGAAAGATAAAACATTTACTGACCATATTCCAGCATATATGAATAGTAATGGTTTCAGGACCATTCTCCATTCATAAAAGAAGTGAAGTGATGTTTCTGTTCCTTCCATAGTCCTGTAACTTAACCCCCCTGAATGCTTCCTTTTGTGCATAAATCAATTCAAGTCAGGCTCACGAATTTTCAAAGTCCATGAGACAAATAATATTTCTAATGTTCTTTGCTAAGTCAAATATTTCCTCATTGTACCAGTAAAACTACCCACATCTGAAAGAAGCTTTTGAAATACAGAGATTTCAGTGAAGCTTCACTTGTAGAAGAAAACTTCAGATAAGAATTTAGATGCTGGGTAATGAGAAGCTTCTTGGGTTTCAAATTGTAGGAGAGTTAAGTGCTCTGTAAAATCTCACTCCCTCTGGTTCTCAATTGGCTAATGCCCTAGCTTCCTTTCCTGCTGCTGTGAAAATCTACTCTGACAAGGGCAACTTGGGAGAGGAAGGGTTTGTTTTAGCTCATAGCTCCAGGATACAGTCCATCACAGCAGAGAAGTCAAGGGCAGAGAGAGAATAACTGTGTGCATGCATGTATTCAGCTCTCTTCTATCCTATTCAACTCAGGATCACCTGCCAAGGGAATCAGTCTACCTGTAATGGGTAGGTCTCCCCACCTCGATTAATATAAACAAGATAATACTCAACAAACATTCTCACAGCAATCTGATTTAATTCTAGATCTGTTGAGCTCACAATTAAAACTAACCATCAGAGTCAGTTTTGTGTTGCTGTAGCACAAATAACAAGAGGGAATAAAGTTTTATTTTGGTCCTGCCCTGACAAGATCAGGTAATGAGGTGCTGAGGTAGGACACAGTGTCAGACGAAGGCCAAAGGCTGATGACCCCTGGCTTTCAACTCCCTCTTACTGTTCTGGGGATCACACACTGATGGCTTCTGGCAATTTGGGGTTCATAATTCGTTTTAATCCACCTTGACAGGAAATGTAGAGAGTGAGCCAGTGGTGGATGAAGGATGTGACTGGACTTCCCACCTCCAAAGACCAGGAAGTAGAGAAAAAGAGTAAAGCCAGAAGTAGAGTATAACCTACCTGTAATAGCCTATGTCCCTCAGCTAGATCCCACTCCTGATCCCATAGACTCCCCAAAAATGATACCACCGACTGATCCAACCTCTAGGAAATATTTCAAATCATAGTAGGTTCATTCTTTGCCTAACAGTGGCTGTGCTTATTACAGATGATCATCTCGTTAACCAGTAAGGAGCTGGATGCCTATTCCAAAGCTGGGGCTGTGGCTGAAGAAGCCTTGTCATCAATCAGAACAGTCACAGCCTTTGGAGGCCAAGAGAAAGAAATCCAAAGGTCTGTCCCTTTAATTATGATAAAAAGACGCTTGGTTCTGTTTTCTCCAAAGGCTACTACTACTTGGTGTTTTGCTTTGTAAGGTATACACAGCATCTAAAGGATGCAAAGGACGCTGGCATAAAGAGGGCTATAGTTTCAAAGCTATCTCTTGGAGCAGTCTACTTCTTTATGAATGGAGCCTATGGACTGGCTTTTTGGTATGGAACCTCCTTGATTTTCGGCAGAGAGCCTGATTACACCATCGGGACTATTCTTGCTGTAAGTCTTATTTGGAAACAAAGTCAGCAGGCTTAGATCATCTTTCCTTACCTAGAGCTTAGTTTTAAAAATTTTACTTTGAATGAGGATGATTAATATCTTCTCACAATTTGCATGTACTTTTAAATTCTAATGTGTGTGTGTGTTTGTGTGTGTGTGTGTGTGTGTGTGTGTGTGTGTGTGTGTAAAACAAGATTTATTCATCTAATATGCTTTGTGTCCTCATTGTGGCAAGCATTGTGCTTTTAGAAGAATCATAGTTGAATTCCCCACTAATAAATACAGTTTTCTTAATCTATGAAATGGCCAATCCATAGTAAAGCATTTCCTCTCAGGTTTCCTGGGATTTGATCACAGTCCACAAAGATACTGCTAACTAAAAAGTCCTACAGCAGTTGGATTCATCTGTAGTACCTCTATCCTTTCCAGCATTTAGATGAGTTTAGGCTGGAGAGGTGACTCAGTGGTGAAGTATGCACTGATTTTGCAGAGGACCTAAGTTCAGTTCCAGCACCCATGTTGGATGGAGACGGTTCACAACTGCCTTTATCTTCAGCTCCAACTCCAGGGAACCCAATGTCCTCTGGCCTCCTCTGACATCTGAATTGGTGTGCCAAAATACCCACACAGAGATACATATACAGAAATATTTGAGAGAGAGAGAGAAGCTTCATGCAACCCTTTCCAACCTTGCAATCCAGAGTCTTTTAAACTGCTACAGTTATGTATGAAATTGTAAATCATTCCATTAACCTCCAGTCTCTACATCAGACACATCAGTTGAGGTGTAAAGACATCTGTCATGGTTAGCAAAGGGACCTTCTCTACTGCTTCTATTTCTGTTTGGTCTTTCCATCTTAGATGTCTCTTCTTTCAATGATCTTTTAAATTTGAAACTTTCATAGATAAGGCCCTAAGCTGTTCATTCATCTCATATGAAGAAGTAGGAAATGACATTTTTACTCTTTAGTTCCCACATCTGAATGACAGAGAAAACTACATGACCTTGTAGAATTTGTTCCTTAATTGACATTTTCCTGCAGAGGCATTTGCCTAAATAAGGACAATGAGTGACAGAGCAGTTTTATAAAGAGGATGGAAGCAATACAATGTCTCTGAATTATCACTTCAATCACTCTCTTGTTACATCTCCCAGTGTTGGCCACAGTAGAGGGAGGAGCCCACAGGAGCACACTCAGCTTGTGGGCAGCTCCCTGTGGGGCAGCACGGTTCAGGCTGCTCAAACTTGCTGCAGCTGGGGAGACACAACTCATGCAGTAGAGAGTCACCCTGAGAATAGGTGAAGACTGCTGGGGCAGCCTGTGTTTTCCTTACAGTCTTCATCCTGTCTTCCATATTCTTATGTAAATCCTCTCATAGTCCATGAGCACAGGCCAAACATGCCTCCCAATCCCATTGTCTTTCTTGCATCACTATAAGGTGACTATTGTTTACTTTGTCCTGTAGGTTTTCTTCAGTGTGATCCATAGTAGTTACTGCCTTGGATCTGTAGCCCCTCACTTGGAAACCTTCATTGTAGCCAGAGGAGCCGCCTTTAATATTTTCCAGGTTATTGATAAGGTAGGAGCTCTCGAGAGGTTATTGGTAAGGTAGGAGCTTTCTCATTGCATTGAAAGATAGCTGTCCTTACTGCAAGAAGGAACCTGAAAGACAGGCACATTCAACTCACTAAAACTACAAGGTGGGTAAAACCTACACATTGGTCATTTGGTTATAGAATGAAAGATTGTGGTTAACTTTTTGTGGGGGAATGTTTTTATTGAAAACTTCATGTCTGCATGATGGTGGTAGCATACACCTTTAAAATCAGCATTCAGAAGGCAGAGGCAAGTGGATCTCTGTGAGTTTGAGGCTACTCTGATCTTCAGAAAAAGTTCCAGCTAGGGGTACACAGAGAAATCCTGTCTCAAAATAAAGAACAAAACAAAAAACAAAAAGAAAGGAAGAAAGAGAAAGAAAAAAAGAAAAAACTTCATGTCTAGCTTCATGTACTTCTAAAACAGGAAGGAAATTTTGAAAGAACTTTAGGGTCCATCTCTAAACTATTCTGAGATAGAGGCTGTGTCAGCTTAACTCTTTAAAGATGTATAACAATCTCTTTGTTTTTCCAAGAAACCCAACATAGATAACTTTTCAACAGCTGGATATAAACCTGAATGTATAGAAGGAAACATAGAATTTAAAAACGTTTCTTTCAGCTATCCATCAAGACCGTCTGCCAAGGTATGTTAAATTCAATTTCATTCTTCCATTTTCTGACATTGCCTTCAGATCAGAAGACAATCTTCTGTTGTGGGAATGTTTATTTTAAGATTCATTTGTTCATGTAAGAGTAGTGTGTGAATATATGCGCATCAACCTGTGGGAGTATGCTTGTACATGTGTGCACGAACCTGTGGAGGCCAGAGACCAACATTTGCTCTCCTCTATGATCAGCCTCCACCTTACATATTACGAAAGTGTCTCTCTCTTGAACTTGAAACTTACCAGTTCAGCCAGTTTGCCCTGTTGCCGCTTCCCACACTGGGATTACAGATGGGCTTCCCCCACCCCTTCCAGAACTGATAGAGTTCTCAGGAGTTGAACTACAGCCCTCGTACTTGCATGCCGAGTACTTGCCCAGTGAGTCATCTCCCCAATCTTTGGGAGGATTTTGACCCAGATTTTGACCCAGTAGATTTTGTCTACTTGCTTAAAGTAAGCCAATATCTAGGCAGACTGACAAGCAATAGGCAAATATCTCTGAATGTTATGGGGCTTTGGGGGGGACCCACTTGTGGTTTAATAATAAAGATGCGGCGACATCTGTATAGTATAAGGTTGTTGGCCTGTTTGCTGGGTAGTCTCACAGCTAGTCCATATAATTTAAGCTGACTTCTCCAGGCATTTGGCTCTCTCTCTGCCCTACCTCAAGAGCCTTGCTACATTTCTCTCACCCAGTTCTCCAGCCAATCCTCCTGCCCCGCCCTTCTGCCCCAGCTCCCGCCGCCAGCTCTTTTTTATGCAAAAAGGCCCCTCTGCCTGCGGGTAGAGGGGGGAAGTGTGTGACCTTCCCCACCGCAGCTTGCTTTTCTCTTGGGTCCGGTAAGGAAGCAACAAATATTTACATATCCTGATAGCCGGGTGCTGCCGACCCATCTATTAACAGTTTACAAGAACATATCTTACAACACTTGTGGACGTGGGTTTTCTCTACGTGGGTTATCTGAAACAATGATTTTTATTTTCCTTCCTCTCTCCTGTACTTGACCGATAGGCATTTTTATCTGTGTTTCCTCCTCTCTCCTTTTCTGAGCACTCTAAAACGTCTTGGATTAATGCTGCCACCTACTGGTGGTGCCGGGATATTATCCAGCTGTATTTAATTCATTTGAATCTGAGAGTTTCCGACTTTCAGACATGTACCTGTTAGTCCTTCCCTCTCCCTCCTTTGGGGCTTCTACTGCATGTACAATTGTAGCTGAAATACCCTTCCTCTCACTTTCCACACTCTCACTCACACACACACAGGCACATGCACACACTTGTGTCCATGCACACACACTTAGGAAAATACCGAGTCTGTCTCATTCAAATCACTCAGTTCTAAGGAGACTCAGTCTAGCTAATGCCTGGCCTACTGCTTTCTTGGAGTGCACTCAACAAACTAATTTTTTAAAAACAAATAATTCTTAGGAAAATATGTCTGCCTCTCCTATTAAATTTCCTTTATATTTAATTAATGCATTTGTTCCCTCTGCTACCCACCCTCAAAAGTAGCATTGTTAAGGATTACAAAAGGCAGCTACTAACAAAATACGTAATTAGGATAAAAGAAGGGGGCGAGACAAAATTTTAAGTAAAACAGATGAGATTGCTATTGCTATCAACTTCTAATGTGCTTTATAGAATTTGCATTAAAAATAATGTTCCCACTCCTTTCTCTGGTTTTTTTTCCTCTGACCAACAGAGAATTTTTGCTTTATTACGTGTTTGTCACCACTGTTGTCTGTTTTTGTCCCCTTTTCTCCTAACAGGGCGTTTTAGACTGCATTTTAAATATATACATTTTAGCTGGCTTCAGGGACCCTGAGCACCACTTATGCCAAGAATGCCCCAGGCCATGCTCTCTGAGTTCTAAACAATTCTTATTTGTTTCTTTATTTTGAAGCTGGGTTTTCACTAGTACCCCAGGCAAACTCCTGACAAGCTTTGCCACCTTATCTGAGTAAACAATTGTCTTTAACTAATTTGTGTTTCTATATGGGACCAGGAAGGGAGGGGACATGCCACTTTGCACGGGTGAAGGTCAAGAACAGCTTAGTTTTCAAGACTTGGTTTTTCACTTCCAACTTGCTATTTGAATGTACCTTGTGGAAATATTAGACCTATTCTAAAGGGGAACTTTCCTAAGTAACTCAATTACTTGTCAAGATCCCACTTCTTACAAACTAAAAGATAAAGCATTAATTTGGTTGTCATAAGATTTGTGTAAGGTATTTCAGTTAAAAATGTGCAGTTTGCAGGCTTGGTAGATGGTTTACTCAGTAGTGAGCAGGTAAGGTACTCACTACTCAAACATGAGAGTCAGGGTCTAGATCTCCAGCACTCATTTAAAACCTGGGTGTGGCAGCCCACTAATAATCCCAGTATATGGGAGGCAGAGATGGAATCCTCCCAAAATGCTAACTAACCCAGACTCACTGAAAATCTAGGTTCAGAGAGAGACCTGGCCTCAATATATAAGGTGGAAAACAATTGAGGAAGACTCCTGATGTGAACGTGGAGTCCCCATGTGTATGCACACATACACATACAAGTATACCTGCACACATGGAAACATGCATCATGTGCACAATGTGCACATGGAAAGAGAAAGGGAGCAAGGAAGAGAGAGGGAAGAGGGAAAGAGAAGGCAATGGAGGACGAATCAAGATATATATACGTATGGAGATGTCATAATGAAACACATAATTTTGTACAATTAAAATATGCTAATAAAAATATGTGAAGAGTTTTCTGCAGCTAGATAACTCTTAAATTAGACCTCTTCTATGTACAAAGAAATTTTTAAATACTATACTCCCAAACTGTATATGTACTATAGGTGTAAATGAGGTATTATACAAATAAATATAAGATCTAAATTGTTTTCATGTGCCACATAAGAATTTTTCTGTTTATAATTACAGATTAATTTTCTGACTGTATATATATATATATATATATATATATATATATATATAATTGTCTATCGTTCCTAACTGTATCATTTCCTGTGCATATAACAGATTCTGAAAGGTCTCAATCTCAAGATTAAGGCTGGAGAGACAGTAGCTTTGGTTGGTCCCAGTGGCAGTGGCAAGAGTACAACAGTCCATCTTCTGCAGAGACTGTATGACCCAGAAGAAGGCTGTGTAAGTGCAGACTTCTAGGAAAAATCATGTGGGAGGGGCTGGGGAGATGGCTCAGTGTCTCAGGGCTTGCTGTGAAACCAAGAGGTGCTATATTCCCAGTTCCTACATAAAACTTGTAGCTTACACATCTGCAGTTCCAGTGCTAGAGAAGTGGATCTCTGAGGCTTGCTGGCCAGCAAGTGTAGATGAATTGGTAAGTTCCAGATTCCCTAAGAGACCCTATCTCAAAAACTAGGGAGGAAACTGATCCAGGAAGAGGCCCAACCATTGGTCCCTGTGCACATATCCAAACACTGGTCCCTATGCACACATGTGCACATACCCAAATACTGGTCCCTATGCACACATGTGTACATACCCAAACACTGGTCCCTATGCACACATGTGCACATACCTAAACACTGCTCCCTATGAATACATGTGCACATACCCAAACACTGGTCCCTATACACACATGTGCACATACCCAAACACTGGTCCCTATACACACATGTGCACATACCCAAACACTGGTCCCTATGCACACATGTGCACATATCCAAACACTGGTCCCTATGCACACATGTGCACATACCCAAATACTGGTCCCTATGCACACATGTGTACATACCCAAACACTGGTCCCTATACACACATGTGCACATACCCAAACACTGGTCCCTATACACACATGTGCACATACCCAAACACTGGTCCCTATACACACATGTGCACATACCCAAACACTGGTCCCTATACACACATGTGCACATACCCAAACACTGGTCCCTATGCACACATGTGCACATACCCAAACACTGGTCCCTATACACACATGTGCACATACCCAAACACTGGTCTTTATGCACACACATGAACATGTCCACGGGTATACCAAAAGGAAAAAAAAACCAACTAATTCTTAATGTTTCTACTTAACACTGACTATATTGTCTTTAAGAGAAAAACTTGTTTAGAACTTTGTAGGCCTGAGTTTAAGCTAATATTGATGACTAAATAAATTACTGGGTCAGTGTAAAGCAGTGACAATTCACACAAATGCCAGGACTGTGAGGAATGGAGTCTCTGATGACCACATCCAACTCTGTCCCTGGAGTGTGTTGACGTGACTGTGCTACCCTAAGAAGACAGAGTTTATTTACTCTTAATTTTAAAAATTACTAGAAGGTACTTTTACCTTTTGTGATTGAATAAGGCCTTGAGAACTAAAAAGGGCTAGAACCTTATAGACACCATCAGTCTTAAAACAACAAAGCTAATGGTATCTGTCTATACAACATTTGTAGCACCTACAGTGTTTGTGTATGTGTGTCTTATTAACAACCTTATTAATACTTAGTTTGTGGTTTCATGGGATTTTAAGTTAATTAAAATTTCTTGAAGATTTGTTAGTTCCAATCTACCAGAAAAAAAAAAACCAAAATCTATTGGTGTTATCTGTACCATAAATATGTTTACTAAAACATAGCCAGTCTTTGCTGAGATACTACTTCTCAGTTTATTCTTTGGATTAAGAAGACCTTGGGCAGCATCATAGCCTGCTTGGTTCTTTGGTATGGCAGATCACGGTAGATGAGAATGACATACGAGCCCAAAACGTGCGACATTACCGAGAGCAAATTGGAGTGGTCAGACAAGAGCCGGTTCTGTTTGGGACCACCATTGGTAACAATATTAAGTTTGGGCGCGAAGGCGTGAATGAAGAGGAGATGGAGCAGGCAGCGAGGGAAGCAAACGCCTACGACTTTATAATGGCCTTTCCTAAGGTGAGCGTTGTGCTGCCTGGGTTCTCAAAATCCACCCAGAGCACCCGAGGGCTCCGCACAGCCTAGGGTAGGCTAATTCACATTACACAGTGGGTTAATGTGGAGAGTATTTTAGATGCAGCATCTGCAGAGAGAGGAACGTGCTAAAGTCCAAAAGAAGGAAGACGTCAGTGAAAGACCAATCACGAGAGGTAAGGTAAGTTTAATTTTTCTGCATGTCACTGTACACGAAAAAGAGAAAATAATATCTATGTTAAAACAGGACAAAGAAATTTGAGAAACTCAGGAGCACATGCTAAGAATAAACGGTGGTTTGTAGCTCCATCTAGTGGCTAGTAGTAGAAATGGCGTGCTCACACACGCTGTCAGGACTGGTGTGCTAAGATGAGGGGACAGGCTTCTTCTAAAAGTGCAAGGAACGAACGCTGTATTAAAAAATGTAGAACTGTAAAAGATGTGACAAATTTGAAATTCTTAGCAGTAAAACGAGTATTAATGAACGTTACGTGATAGTTTTTAAACGATTTACCTATGTTTTCTGAAGTTTAAGTTCATTAGAACCACCTGATAATTGTGGTTGTACCCAATCAGATATAAAAAGCTTACACTTGAAATTAAATTACATCTACAACCCATCATTCCAGAGGGTCACAATAACAAAAGCATTAACTTCTGAGGACATACTTAAAAACCACACTGTGTGCATTGTAACAAAATAACTAACTCTTTTTTAAAATAATGTTTATTATGCCCTGGTTTAACATAGTGATTAGCGTAGCATGCAGGCCAGCAAGATCACTAAGGGCTCAAAGGTTCCTTTCCTTGGTTGAGAAGCAGTACATTGCCTTTTGTTGGTCTTTTATTCCATTCAGTGAATTTCCTCAAATGCACAGTGCTTTCCTGCCTCTCACTTAGAATTCAAGAGCATTTCCATGTATTCTTCAACTTGACTCTGCAAGTTGGTACTTATTTTACTAAAAGAACATGTATAAATAAAGATGCCCAAATTACAATGCTGTGATCCAAAGAATAAAAGAAGAAACTAAAGGTTATTATAATGAAAGCCAATGTTCACAGGCGTATTAACAAGAGAGAGAGAGAGAGACAGAGACAGAGACAGAGATGGAGAGACAGAGAGGGAGAGAGAGGAGGAGAAAGAGAGAATGAGAAAGGGGAGAGGAAGAGGGAGAAAGTAAAGGAGAAAGAGAGAGGGAGGGAGAAGGGGACAGAAACAGAGACAGAGAATCAGTAACAAAAGCCATTCTTGACCACTGATCTCACAGTCAGTGAAAAGTTGGCCTTAAGGGGAAACTATGAACCCCTTGTGCCTGTGGATTTAACAGCTTAGAAGATGGTCAACCCCTTCGAAGAAACAAACTGCCAAACATATTCAAGAAAAGACAAATAATTATTGAGTCCAAACTTTCTTACAAATCAACTAAATTTTTAAATAGTAGCAAAAGTTATAAAAAAAAATGTAAAGCCCTCACAGGTCTTCAAAATAAAAATTTCGTAAGGATACATTTAATAAAAAATGAGCCAAAACAATCAAAGAAGTCCTAAATAATTTGTGCTTTATTTATTAAAGAGCCAGTTGTTTTTAAGGTTATATGTTCTTCCCAAGTTTACCTATAAATGTGATTCTTTGCCAACTAAAGAATTCCATGACTGTTCTATATATGTGTAAAATGTGATGTATAGACTCTAAAATATAAAATCAAAATGTGAATATAGACAAAACAGCTTTAAAAACAGAACAATGCTAGCATACACTCACAACACCTGGTTCAAGACAACAACCAATACAGTAGTGGAGGAACATTTGTGGACATGTAGAACAGGAGGGCAAAGACTCAAAACAGGACCATATATCAATTAATTTTTAGCAAGGCTAATAGAATTGAGCCGGTGAAAGAAAAAAATTTAAGTTAATGGTACTAGAACAAGACATCCAATAAACTGTGGTTTTTGCATCACACCACACATAAAAATTAATTTGACATACATCTTAAAGGAAAATATTAAGCTTGTGTTTCAAAAATAAAAATGTAGAAGATCACTTAGAAAACTGAGGCAGGAGAATCACCATTTGGAGGCCATCCCACACTATGTAACAAGTACAGAACCAGTCTGAACTACTTGGTAAGACATTCTCAAAATAATAATTAATTAATAGATTTAATACCTTAGCAGAAAGAAGAGAATCATGATGTTGAGGTAAGCAAAGAACTCTTAGGAAGCTATGTACTGCTTTCTAAAGTGGTATCATGGGGCTACTGAGATAAATTGAACAGTTAATGGCTTTTGCTGCTCTTACAGAAGACTCAGGTTTGGCTCCTAGCACACATATTGTAACTCTGGTACCAAGAGACCACAACCATCTTCTGGCCTCCCTAGACACATGCAAAAAGTTTAAAAAAGAAATCTTAAAGAGAAAAAAAATACACACACACACACACACACGGGCTGGAGAGATAGCTTGGTGGTTAAAAGCACTGACTGATCTTTCAGAGGTCCAGAGTTCAATTCCCAGCAACCACATGGTGACTCACAACCATCTGAAATGAGATATGATGCTCTCTACTGGTGTGTATGAAGACAGCTACAGTAAAAGAAAGAAAGAAAGAAAGAAAGAAAGAAAGAAAGAAAGAAAGAAAGAAAGAGGGAGGGAGGGAATCTTTTTTTTTAAAGATATTTAAAAAAAAGTGTAAACTGCCCAAGTATGTGTGATTGCACTTATAATCCCAGTATTCAAAAGACAGAGGCAGTGGCAGGAGGATGTCAAGTTTGAAAAGAGCCTGGCTGGGATGATAAGACAATGTCTCCAAAGAGGGGTGGAGAGATGGTCGAGAAACATTATATACATTTCTAAAAAATAATTTTAAAAAACTGAGACTAAAGACTGAAGATGTAACTTGGTAGCATGCACAAGGCCCTGGACTCATCCCCCAAGAAGAGGAAAGACACAGTAGCAACAAGAAAGATACACTTGCTAGAATGGCTAAAATGAAAGAGTTGCTGAAGGAACTTGGGTGCTACTATAAGCATTTGGACCACCCCACCCATCTGAGAAGAGCAGCAGTCGATAAAACAATTTGCCTGCCAGACTGCTGGACATGGGATAGGGACAGCTCACTATTCCTATATATCATCTTCTAATAGAAAAGAAAACACAATCACAAATTATTTTTCCCATGAATATTCATAGAAGTTTTATTCATAATAATCAAAACTTGAAAATAAGCAGCTGAGTGGGTTAACAAATTATTACCAGATGAAAGGTAGGGTTCCCAGTTACATTTAGATGTCAAAGAAACAATGAATTTTTAAGCTTTGATATATCAACCATTTTCTGAAATTTGAATTTGACTGACCTCAGTAGGGCTTGAGGGTGTTTTGTTTAGGGAGGCTGCACCTAAGAACCCAAGGCAGATTGACATTGTGGGGCACACACAAACACACCACTCAACAGCATAAACCACTTGAGCAGATTTCAAAAACACCCCTAACTGAGGAGCTATTGGCAAACGATACTAAGAAAAGGAAGGAAAGGTCAGACTATTTCAGGGATGTGGGTTGTAGTAAGGGACACTTGCTCCAGGAGATGCCCCTACACTCAAGTACACTGAACTCAATACAGGGCAGAGGGGCAGAGCTTGAAGTTGGGAACATAAGCCACAGTGCAGGAGGAGTTGGCATTTAGATAAAATGAGGTCCTAGAGGGTAGACAGAATCTAAATACATTGTATATATGTATGAAATCACCAAAGGAAAAGAAGAAGAAGAAGAAGAAGAAGGAGGAGGGGGGGGGAGGAGGAGGAGGAGGAGGAGGAGGAGGAGGAGGAGGAGGAGGAGGAGGAGGAGGAGGAGGAGGAGGAAAAGAAAGAAAGAAAGAAAAAACCTGAAATCCCAGAACACTACTACATGGACTGAGGATACAACTCAGTAGAGTTTTTCTAGCATGCAAGAAGCCCTGGGTTCAATTTCCAACACCATATAAATCCAGACATGATGACCCATGCTTGTAATTCCAGCACTTGGGAGGTAGAGGCAGGAAACTGACACAAGAACAGTTCAAAGTCATTCTAGGCTGCATAGCAAATCTGAGGTTGTCCTGAGCTGCATGAGAAGCTGTCTTAAAAATAATAAATAAGCTGGGCACATGCCTTTAATCCCAGCACTTGGGAGGCAGAGGCAGGCATATTTCTGAGTTCTAGGCCAGCCTGGTCTACAGAGTGAGTTCCAGAACAGCCAGGGCTATACAGAGAAACCCAGTCTCAAAAGACCAAAAATAAATAAATAAATAAATAAATAAATTTGCGCTGTCAAAATCAAATATAACTATTTTGAAGCAAATCACGTTTGGACTGAAAAGGACCCTGAGAAGATTTTGTAGGTCACAGTAGTGCTAATTTATTTACCAAAAAAATAACAGGGTTATCTCCATAAAGTATGTCCAATTATTGTGAATAATTATTCTACAATAAGACTGATTTCTTTTTGAAAAATTTCATCCTTTTTAAGATTTTTTTTTGATGTGTATGAGTGTTTGCCTACATGTTTGTCTGCACGCTACATGTGTGCAGTGTCCATGGAGGTCAGGAGAGGGCATCAGAGTCTTAAAACCTGGAGTTACAGGTGATTGTGGGCAACAGGTGAATTCTAGGAAACAAATGTGGATCCTGTACAGAAGCAACCAGTGCTCTCAACCGCTGAGGCATCACTCCAGTCCCAAGAGTGACCTTTTTAAAAATAGGGGGAAAAAATAAGTCTCTAGAAATGTTAGGTTTAGAAAGAATATATGAACTTATATCCTTGATGAGATGTGCACCATAACCCAATAGAATATAACTAATACAGGCCACAGGTACAAGAAGTTATCCACTAAAATGTAAAAACATTCAATTTGTTAAAAATGTGTTTATCAAGAAATAAATGAATAGAGAGGGCCTTAAATGTTTCCCAAGACTGAAAAATGTTTTAGAAAAAAAATAAGGCTTTTGAAAAAGAAGTTGTGATGTTTGGTTCGGTGTGTGTGTGTGTGTGTGTGTGTGTGTGTGTGTGTGTGTTGAGACAGTGTCTCTCTATCCTTAAACACTGGAGGTAGACCAGATTGACCTGAACTCACAGAAACTCATCTGCCTCTGCCTCCTGAATGGTGGGATTAAAGTTATGTGCTACCACACCTGGACTTTTGGTTTGGATTTTGAGGCAGAGTCTCCTATAGGCCAGGTTGATTTTGAATTAGATGTGCAGTTGAGTATGGCCTTGAACTCCTAGCCATCCGGCCCATGTCTCCTTTGCACTAGGCTTATAGGTGGGCATCACCACACCCTGCTAAGTGGAATTTATTTTTGTCTTACTATTTTTCAGAGTCTCCAAAGGAAAAGTATAGACAACACATCAAATTGCTAAGAACTACTATTATAGTGAATGCTTCACAGATTTTTTTTTTTAAGTATTCTGAGGTCATCTAAAAGAGATTTGAAAACTCACTCCAGTTAAGAATTTTTCTAAGAATCCTTCTTTCTGTCAATCTGGTTTGGTCCTAAGTCACCTTTCCTCATTCTCTTTGCTAGAACTTTTCCTCAGAGATGTTCGTTTTTATAATGATCAAATCAAAGACTCTGAATGGCCACAATAAAGCGATCATTAAGCTGGTATCAAAGCACAAATGTGCCTGCCATTTCATCCTCCAATCATTTAACCATCATCTATGTCTGTGCTTTTTCCTCTCTTTATCTCATTAGAAATTTAATACACTAGTAGGAGAAAAAGGAGCTCAAATGAGTGGAGGCCAGAAACAGAGAATCGCCATTGCTCGAGCGCTAGTTCGAAACCCCAAAATTCTGATCTTAGACGAGGCTACATCTGCCCTGGACACAGAGAGTGAGTCCCTTGTTCAAACTGCACTGGAGAAGGTAAGTGAGCAAAATCATTTCTGAGTCCCACACTCCTGGTTTACTGTTGTTTTTAAGTAAAAGAAAAAGTACAGATTTGGGATTCTTTGGATACCAGATAGTTTCCAGAGCTCCTCTGGTGTGGATCCAGGATGTTACTTGGAAAAATAAGTCTACAGTTGGCATGCACACACATACATGTGCATGTGCCCCACATATGCAAGCCATCAATCTGTACACCCGTCCATTCCAACAGGTCTTATCTGCCCATAACAACTACACCCTGATCACAGAAATAGCAGCTGGAATCTTTTGCTTAGTCCATTCACACTAATGGAGTTTTTCTCTCCTCTAACTATGTTTCTTCTTTAATGCTTCCCAAGGGTCATTCTAATGTCTCTCACATTCCATGAGAGTGACCAGTACTTTTTGAGGAAGATAACTGGAAATCAAGGCTTTTCTATTTGAAGTGAAATTGTGTTAATGTGTAAACAGCTACTGAAAATTAGCAAAGAAAAGATGGCTCCCATATGAAAATGGGCAAAAGATCTGGGTCATTCACAAAACAGAGTTTCACGTTTTCACTAACCAGTTGAAAAGCTATTCATCTCCATTATTCATTAGGAAAATATAAATAGAAGTTTCAATATAATAACACTCGTCATCAGGCAAAAAGGGATCTACCATTGTTGGAGTAAATGGAATGTTGGCCTCTATAGACTGGGACAGCCTATAGCAGCTCCTTTTGAGGTGTATAAATGATAGATATCTATAAATTTGTTCACTAAATAAACACATGAAAGAATCTATATGCTATAGAAAACAAACTAAAGACAACTCAAACCCAGTTGTTAATAGAATGGATAAATTATATCCATATAGTAAAATACTTTGTAGATATAGGAAGCAAAATGGTTAGTCTCAAAGCCATGAATATATGGACAATCAAGGATATAGACTGCAGAATCCATTTATATAAACACACATACACACGTTACTGGAAATAAAATGGTTTCTTTGGTGGGTGAGCAGTAGCAGTCACAAGACAGGACAAGTATTGGCTTCTAAATGCTGGTAATGATGTGCCCATATGAGCTGAATAAATTCAGTTTGAAATGTATCTATTAAGGCCCTTATGTGTACCCACCTATGTACTAATGATTATTGTAAGTCAGATTAAAACACATTTAACCTTGAGTCTGCACATAACTTGTTAAAGAACATATTCATTTGACAGATGACAATGAGTTTAAATCTTAGATCGATTTTGCTCTTATGGTTAGATAGCTCAAAAACTCTTGTTAGATTTCTTTCTAGAGTTAAGATACTATGGTTATGGTTTTTATTAAAAAAAAGCACCATTTGGAACAAATTACTTTTTTATATTCTAATTTCTAATAGCCCTTCTAATCTGCTAAGTGTTCTGATTTTCTATATCCCAGGGTGAGATTCTTTGTGAAAATGAGTTGCCCTGACTATTGCAAAAGTTATCTCTAACACTCCTGTTTACTTTCCATGTCTTTTGTTCGGTAGGCAAGCAAAGGCCGGACTACAATTGTGGTAGCACACCGGCTCTCCACTATTCGTGGGGCAGACCTGATTGTGATGATGAATGATGGCATGGTGGTGGAGAAAGGGACCCATGCTGAACTAATGGCAAAGCAGGGGCAGTACTACTCCCTCGCCATGGCACAGGTAGACTACGGGTTGTTACCTGTGTACGTTTCTTTGTAAAGTAAGAAGCAGGACAGGGCTGGGCAGGGTTACATTCCCCACAGAAGGTTTCAAAGACTGTGAGATGGGAGATAATGATGAGAAAAAAGCCAGAGGGATAAGACAGCAATGCAGAGGTTAAAAAGACAAACAAACAAACAAAACACCCACTTTGTTGTGCAACTGAGTGGTAAAGGTTAGCCTTTCATGAAGAACAATGAATGCTGGGAGAATAATGCTGGGAGAGACAGTGAGGGAGGAGAGATATTAGTTCTTAGAAGCCTGTCAGAAAAGCAATGGGGGGGGTGGTTAAAATGTGGAATGCAGCAGACAGTGCTCATGGCTTGCAGTGGAACTTTGTTAAGTATCTGTGGAATGAACACACATACACTCAAACTCTGCTCCATACATACGTGTCTCATAGGTGGGATACAGAGCTCATACTGGGTAGTCAAAGGAGCAGGATAAAGTTTCCAGCTCTCATTTTTCAGGGCTCACATGTCTGCTTGTGCTGAGATCCACTCTGCTGGATTTTACACAGCTCTTTCCTTAAGGCACATGAGTAGAAGAAGATGGAAATTATGCCTTGCCATGCCCTTAATTCTACTCCTGCTTCCTTCTCTTATTCTAGAGAACTGATTTCTTCTGTTTATTTTACTTCCACTGACTGGTTCTGTCTCAGATGTCCAGATTATTGTTTTACAAATTAGGAAATAGAGAAAGCTATGAGTCTCCATCTCCTCACCAAATTTATAATAAAACTGTAAATCCTAACTTTGTCTACTACACTAAGTAAAGTGTTATTTAGCATAACCTAAGGGTACTTGCCTTAGACAGGGTTTCTATTTATGCACAAACATCATGACCAAGAAGCAAGTTGGGGAGGAAAGGGTTTATTCAGCTTATACTTCCACATTGCTGTTAATCACCAAAGGAAGTCAGGACTTGAACTCAAGCAGGTCAGGAAGCAGGAGCTGATGCAGAGGCCATGGAGGGATGTTACTTACTGGCTTGCTTCCTCCAGCTTGCTCAGCTTGCTTTCTTATAGAACCCAAGACTACCAGCACAAGGATGGTACCACCCACTATGGGCCCTCCTAATCACTAATTGAGAAAATGCCTTTCAGCAGGATCTCATGGAGGCATTTCCTCACCTGAAGATCCTTTCTCTGTCGTAACTCCAGCCTGTATCAAGTTGACACATAGAACCAGCCGGTACAGTGATGAAAAAAAGCAAACAAACAAACAAACAAAAATTTGAAATATACTCTTAAACAGAGCATGGTGGCTCAGGCCCGTAATCACAGCACTCAGAAGGCAGAAGCACAAGATTCTTGTGAGTTCCAGACACATAGTAAGACTCTGGTTGCTTTTGTTGTTTTGTTTGTTTTTAAAGAGAGGAAGGTTGTCAGAAGATGTGTCAGTCAATAACATGCCTGCCAAGTAAGCATAAGAATTTAAGTTCAGATCCCCAACACAATGTAAAAGTCAGACACTGTGGCCCTGCTTAAAACTCCAGCTCTGAGATGGACAGAGGCAGGTAGATCTCTGAGCTCATCCGCCTGCCAGTATAGCCAAGTTCACGAGTCCGGGTTCAATGAAAGACTCCACCTCAAAGAGTAAGATGGAGTAAATAATGGAGGAAGACACTCATTTTTAACCTCTATCCTACACACACACACACACACACACACACACACACACACTTACATATAAAAACTCATGTACACACTAAAAAAAAGAAAAGGAAGAAAGTACAACCTACTTGATTAACTACTTGATTTTGATTTTATTTCATATTTGTCTCTATTCTGTGTTTCTTTTAAAATTAAAGCTAGACATGATTTGACAACTGAATTTTCTGATTTTTCATTCCTTAGAGCACTGGTTCTCAATCTTTCTAATGCTGTGACCCTTTAATACAGTTCATGTTGTGGTAATTCCCCCCCACAAAAAAAAACTATTTCATGTTACTTCATAACTGAAATTTTACTACTGTTGTGAATTGTAATGTAAATATCTGATATGCAGGATATCTGATATGGAACCCACAAGGGGTTGTGACTCACAAGTTGAGAATCAACCTTAGAGGAATCAGCTTATGAAGTCACCAAATTCAGTATTTCTAAACCAATACAACTAGCAAGAAAAGGACATATTTAAGGCCATATTTGTCACTTTTTACATTTTTGTTGTTGTTGTTTTCTAGCTTTCTTTTCTTTTCTTCTCCTTTCAAGACAGGGTTCCTCTGTGTAACCCTGGCTGTCCTGGAACTCATTCTGAAAACGAGGCTGGCTTTGAACTCAGAGATCCATCTGCCTCTCGCCAAGTGCTAGGATTAAAGGCGTGCACCCCAGCTAGCTCTGCTTCCACCCCCCAGCCACTTTTTGAGATTTTTAAGAACCATTAGACTATCTTTGGAATAACACATCTTTAGGTTTTCATTATAATTAAACTGAAAGTCCATTACTAGGCCTTACGTTAAAGGGTTTCACAATGTAAGAAAATCAGAAATAACACATTTGTATTATAGTCATGTAAAATATTTTAACACCTTCTTTGAAGATTAGTGTTCTCAGATAAGCAAAACTGTGTCAATTCACACAGATCATATTGTATTCTTAACGCTCAATGAGCACACATGAGCAAGTGATTCTTTTTTCAAATTCTGGATGCATTTATTTGCCACTGTTGACTGTAGTGTCAAAATTAGTCATTCTGAAAATCCATGACCATTACAATGGCAAAGCTAAAACTGCTAAGAAAATCTGAGAACAGGTGGCTAGGGGGTGGGGAGAGAGGAACCATTGCTTTGTAAGGATGAGGACCAGATTCTAGATCCCCACCAGTGTGATGACCAGTCTATAATTCCACATTGCCATTAATGTGTCAGATTTCTATAATTTCAGATCCCCTCCAGTGTGGGGGAACCCTATAATTCCAGATTGTCACCAATGGGGGGGGCTATAGTTCCAGATTCCTATGTAGGGAACTCCTATAATTTCAGAAGACACAGAATCTCCAGTAAATACTGCTCAACTAGACTAACCATCAGTGCTCTCTGAGTTCAACTGAGAGACCCTGCCTCAATGAATAAGGTAGAGAATGATCAAAAAAGACTCTCAAAGTTAACCTTGAACCTCCACATTTACAAGCACACAGGTATACACATACCACATACATGCACACATACATACCACATACGTACACATCACACACACATACACACATATATACACACACATGCACCACACACACACACACACACACACATATATATATACCATACACACCACATACACACACAGAGAGAAGAAAGAAAGAAAGAAAGAAAGAAAGAAAGAAAGAAAGAAAGAAAGAAAGAAAGAAAGAAAGAAAGAAAGAAAGAAAGGAGGGAAGGAGGGAGGGAGGGAGAGAGAGAGAGAGAGAGCAAGCAAGCTTGAGAAACAGCACAGCACAGTAGTTGAGGAAGGAGCTTCTGTCGCTAGTGGACTCTGTAAGGTCACACTTTTAGGGCCTGGGATAAGCGTCTTAAATTATCTATGCTTCTATTTCCTAATCCTTAATATTGGGAGAAATGCAGTAGTTGGTTAGTTATTGTAAGTACTAAATGAGCTATTTCTTATAATTATTTAGAGATACTTTTGCATTAGTGGATATGAAATAAAATCAAGTACAGAGGAACTAGAGAGATGGCTTAGTGGGAAGAGCACTAGATGCTCCTCCAAAGGACCCAGGTTCAGCTTCCAGGACTCACGTAATAGTTGATAACTCTAATTTCACTAGGCGGTGGTATCACATACCTTTAATCACAGCACTTCAGCGGCAGAGACATGTGGATTTGTAGGTTGTAGGCCATCCTGTTCTACATAGTGAGTTCCAGGAGAGGCAGGGCTACACAGAGAAACCCCATCTCAAAACAAAACAAAACAAAAAAACAAAAACAAAAATCCTCTCCGGTTCCATGGAATCTGATGCCCTCTCATGACCTTCATGGCACCAGACACACATATACATACATTCAGGTAAAAATTCCATAAATCAATCAAATACAGATGCGTTTTTGAGACTGTCTTATATTTGTACCTTGACAAACTTATACATGTATACAATGTATCTTGACCTCCGACCTACCCCCAACTTCTCCAACATACTCTCTAACATCCCCCTTCCACCTTCACAGACTATCCTTTCTTTTGTCTTTCTTTTTGCTTTTGTAACTCACTGAGTCCAATCAGTGCTGCCTGCTGGGAAATTGATTGATCTTCTTGGCTTGATCTTGCTCAGGTGATCATGGCTGTGGTAAGTCAGCAGGTACAGGGACTATGTCACATCCACAAGACAGTATGTCACAGTGCTCTTCCTCACCCTTGGCCTTTTCCCCACTATGTTCCTTGAGCCTTGAGGTGTCCAGGTTAGCAATAAGTCACTTATTCTTGGCCCTTTAGCCAGCTCTGAGTGTCTGCATTAACTGCTGCTCACTGCAGAAGGTAGCTTCTCTGGACAAGATTGAGAGTAGCACTAATGAATATAAGTGTAATTAGAAGACAACTTGACATGTTCATTTAGCAATATGATATATGTTCCCTCCTAGGACTTATGACCTTCCAAAAATCCATGAGCTTTGCCGGGCAGTGGTGGCACACGCCTTTAATCCCAGCACTTGGGAGGCAGAGGCAGGAGGATTTCTGAGTTCGAGGCCAGCCTGGTCTACAGAGTGAGTTCCAGGACAGCCAGAGCTATACAGAGAAACCCTGTCTCGAAAAATAAAAAAATAAAAAAATAAAAAAATCCATGAGCTTTGACCATGTTTACAGTCATGTAACTTACAGTTAGACATCAATTTCCTCCTGTGTCCAAGTCTCAGATTTAATAAGAAAGCAGTTACCCCAGTAACCTTCATGCCACTATTGCATTGCCTTGCCTGGTAGGTCAGTATTGTCGTACTCAGGATCCAGAGCTGAATAAGACTACTCTGCCTTTACTCCCCAGCTTCCCATATAGTCTTCCAACTCTTGGAAAGCAGGAAGTTCTCAGGTCAGTCTCAGCTTGACTTTTCTATGTCTTACAATCAAAATGTGTTTTCTCTTCAGCAATAGGGTCCTACCATCTCTCTAGCTCTGGTGAGCAGCTAACAGCAATGACAACCACCTGTTTTGTGTTGGAGGCCTCTGGGGCCTCCTAAGTTGTAAGGTATCCGAGGCCTGGCACTAAGGTTTGCATTTACTCATGCGGGGTACCTGTAGTCAAACTCTTTTTTTTTATTATATTTTTTTAGTTAGCTTACTAAGTAAATAGTTTCCCATAAGAACTTTTCATACATCCTCAATTTTGATTGGTTATTGCCCTTCCTTTCCCCTGTCTCTACTTAAAACATTTAATACTCCCCCCCCATTTTCATTATTCTTTTGTCTAGCAAGCTCATTAGAAAAATGGATTGTCTTTGATCAATAATAGAACTCTTCCTTAGAAAACTTTACTATGAGAACTGGTCAAATTCTATTTTAAATTTTCCACAGAGTAACTCCTGAAAAAGAAAGAATAAAAGATTTCTTCCATGGTAGAAAAATAACAGAAAGGAAGATGATAGCATAGGAGTGTCTGATTATGGATGATAATGGCAAGTCAGCCTGGTTAAAATTCACTGTACCTTTGTGACTCATTAGCTGTTCTTCAGATTAGTGAAGAATTCAAGCATCCCTGGAATGTGGTCCTTTTGCACATGCTCCTTGTCCACCTGTCCTTCTCTCTGCTCCTACCCTATCTGGGAGCCCATCATCCTGTGCAAGCTCCCTGCACTAGAAGGGACATCTGGTAAAGGCACAAATCTACTCTCTCACTCCTGAATCGATGGAGAATACTGCTTATGTGTCTCACTAAAATTGCCCTCATCTTTCTGAATTACAAAGAGAGAGAGAGAGAGAGAGAGAGAGAGAGAGAGAGAGAGAGAGAGAGAGAGAGGAGAGAGAGAGAGAAAGAAAAGAAAGAAAGAAAAGAAAAAAAACTAGATACAAAGCAATCTAGCCTAGAATTTAACACTAATCTATATCTTTTAACACTTTATTCTCATGAAATACCAACAAACACCCGTTTTGCTTTGGAATCTCAGTCTGAATTGGGCTATGGCTATGGCTATGGGATATGGAAAGTACTACTGTTTCTTAAGTTCTGCCTCGGGTCCTGGCCACACACACATAAGCTTTAAAGTGACACAACAAAATACCTTTGTAGTCTTTCCCTTTGAGTGTTTTTTTTGGGGGGGGTATGTATGCATGCATGTGTGTGAGTGTATGTGTGTATGTATCTGTGTATGTGTGCACATGAGTGCATGTATGTATATATACATGAATGTATTGTGTGCATGTGTGTCTCTGTATGTGTGAACATGTGTGTATGCGTGTGTATGTGTGCAGGCATGAGTATATGTGTATGCATGCATGTGTGTGAGTGAGTGTATATGTGTATGCTCTGTATATGTGTATGCATGAGTGCATAGATGTGCATGTGTGTGCAAATGTATGTGTGCATGTATGTGTATGTTTGTGTGTGTGCATGTGTGTGTATTCATGTGTGTGTGTGAAAGCACTATCCACCTTGTATGCTTGAGTTTTTTTTAATGTAAGAGTCTATAACCAGCCTATATATCTCACCAAATATGCTAAACTTGGTGGTCAGCAAACAAAAAGGATCAATCTATGTCTATCTGTCCACATCCTCACCCTCCAGCTACTCCCTGACCCCATCTCTCAACCCATACTGTAGCACCCCTTCCTCTCCTCTCCAGCACTAGGATGCTAAGTGCAGTTCACCAGCCCAGTTTTTTAAATACTTGAGTCCTGGGAACCAAACCTAGGTCCTTGTGTTTTCTGGACAAGCACTTTGGCAGCTGAGCTGCCAATCCCTGCCTTTGTGTTTTTAAGGCATCAGCATGTACACTCTTCATTTAAGGCATCATTATGACAGCATGCACATTCTTCATTGAAGGATATTAAAAAGGCTGATGAACCAATGGAGTCAAGGACATGTTCTGCTGCAAGAAACACCAGCTGTGATTCTCTGTGCAATGTGAGTAGTGCCAAGTCACCCTGCACTGACCAGTTGGAGGAAGTCGTACACCATCAAAAGGTAATGGTTCACCTACCAACATGCTTGCATACACGTTCTCCAAGGTCCAATTAATCCTTATAAAATTTAGAACTGACTTACAATAAAAGAGTACAGTGCCACTAAGTTCACAAAGCATTTGCTCTCACTTCCCTGTGACAATAACAGGGGCACCTAATGGACTACAATTATGTCAGAAAGGTCCTTGTTGGGGAGGAAAAAATTTTCATGAAAACATGCTGTTTCTAAGAACACTAGGGGTTAAAACAGAAGCTTGAAGTACCATCCCAGCCACCCCAGGGCTTCTACCACCTTAATTTGGGTTAGGATGTTGTGGATCTGAGTCTGGAGGGCATCCAATGAGACTTAAAGAACTGGATGAACAAGTGACTAGTCATAGAAATTCAAACCAACTATTAAAAAAGGAAAAGGCATTTCTAAGAATGGAGGAGAGCCTGGGATTCTTAAACCCAAGGCCATAGTATCGTGACCCTGTTGGTCATTTACATACTACCTGCTTTCCCTGCATGTGGAGAATGGTTTCTAGTTTATTTCGATGTCTCTTTCACCAGCCACTCCTGCTGCAACAGCCTGGATACAGACAAGCCACCTGCACAGTTCAGGCCTCTGGTACCCTCTACTCCTATGAACAGGGATACTTGTGCCCTAGCTTGCTCTTCTCTGCTCCCAGCACAAAGGTCACCATGGTTTATCCCTCCTTACCCCTGAGACTATTCAGTACTCTCTTCAGTCACACCGTTCTACCCCATCTCACCTCTGTGTCACAATGAAACTTCTTCCTCTAACACACCTTGGGCTCTAGACTCACACCTGAATGCAAGTGACATCCCTCCATGGCCTCTGCAATCAGCTCCTGCTTCTTGACCTACTTGAGTTCCAAGTGATGAACAGCAATGTGGAAGTGTAAGCTGAATAAACCCTTTCCTCCCCAACTTGCTTCTTGGGGAGGATCTTGATCATAATGTTTGTGCACCTTCCCTGGTCAAGTTTCTATTGTCATGATAAGCAGCTTGGGGAGGAAAGGGTTTATTTCAGCAATTGTAGTACATCATGAAGGGAGCAGGAACCTAGATGTAAGAACTGAAGCAGAAGCCGTGGAGGTTGCTTACCAACTTGCTCCCTGCGGTTCACTCAGTTTGGTTTTCTATATAACCTCCTGCCCAGGAGTGGCACTGCTCACAGGATCTGGGACTGCCCTCATGAATCATTAATCAAGAAAATGCCCCCATCAGACTGGCCTACAGGCCATGTTGAGGCATTTCTCAATGGAGGATCCTTCTTCCCTAAAGGCTCTATTTTGTGTCAAGTTGACAAAAAACAAACAAGCCATCAGTGGGTATCATAGGAATTTTTATTTATTTCAAGTAACCAATAGAGTAAAATTTACAACATCTAGCATTTAATAAAAAATTAGTAGTGAAAGAAAAAAAAACACAAAAGGGCTAAGATGATGGCTTGGGGGTAAAGACTTCTGGTAACCTGAGTTCAATTCCCACACCTGCCTGGTAGAATAGAATAGACTCCTACAAGTTGTCCTGTGACCTACACATGTACCCAGTGGCATGTGCATATGTAGATTCACACACACACACGGATGCACACACACACACACACGGATGCACACGCACACACACACACACAATTTTATTAATGTAAAGACATTGAACTTATGTGAGAACACCTGGTAGAAAATCTTTGCGATTTTAAGATTTCCTAGCTATAATACCAAAAACATACTGATAAGAAAAAATAATAACAAATCAGACATTATTAGAGAGAGGAACACTGCCATTTATAAAACAGATTTAAGCAACAGAATAAACCATAAAGTAAAAGTAATTGTAAACCACATATCTGCTGTATCACTTGAATCAGGCTATAGTAAAAACTCCCAAAGCATTGAAAAAAATTAGCAGCACCCCAACTACAAAGTGAGAGGGAAAAAAATGAAGAGACAGAAACATAATGTGAGTTTCAGGGGTGGGCATAGGTTGAAGAAGCTGGCCTGGCAACTGAGAGACTGGAGAGAAAGGGCTTGCAAAAGGCAGGAGGAACCTTCTGGGAAAGCAGTTATATTAACTATGGCACTATGTTAATAGTCTCATGAATAACTAGCTGCTTCCAAACTCCCAAATTATTCACATATGTACAATTGGCTCTGTACAAATCATAACTTAATAAACTTCTAAATAATCAGATGAGATTTAAAATTCTTTAGGAGATTCTTAACTTTGTCAGGTTTGTGCTTCTATACAAAATGCCTATTTCATATTTCTACATCAGATTGTCTTTAAACATTCTTTAATCTGTGCTATATTAGGTCTCATGACATTGCTCATGATTTTACAGATTTTCATTTTTTATTTTGCCTTATTTTATGTTATTCTTTTCTGTCTTGTTTACACTATTTAAACAGTACTTCTTTTTTAAAAATAAAAAAAACTGGGCTTTTTAAATCATAGGGACAAAAAAATAACCACACCTTTTAAAACTGTGACTCATAACTGTATACGAGGGCATCACAACTGAATGCTGGGATCACAAAAGTAGAACTGATAACAGTAAAATGTTTTTGAATGCATGGCAGCTAAACATTAACTCAGTATCAAACACTAGGTGAACATAGCAGTGTTCCTGGTTGTCTCACCTGTATGGCATGGGACACCATCCCTACAGTCTATGAGCATACAGCCTGTGCCCCTTACAGGACGTGTGCCCTCACACCTTGCCGCACAACTGAACTGGAGCACTTCCAAGGCTAAAGTTCTAGTAAAGCATCGACCTCCTGCACTTTCTCTGCTGATTTCCTGCCTAAACTTTTCCCTTGCCTAGAGCATGATATTCAATCTGACAAGAGTAAGAAAAATTAAGCTTATTGTTTCATGTGATCTTAGCTACCTGAACAAATTACCTACTGTGTGCTTTCTTTTTACATTTTTTTATTATTTTATTTTTTAATGTGTATGACTGTTTTTTCTTGTTTGAGCATCACATGTGTACAGTACCTGAGAAGTTAGAGGAGGGTACCAGATGCCCTGGGATTGGAGTTACAGGTTATGAGCTTCCATGTAGGTGCTGGGAATCAAATCCTGGTTCTCAATCACTGAGGCATCTCTCCAACCCCATTTTGTACTTTCTTAGTACAACTAAGTAAAATTCCAAAAACAAATCATCACTTTGATGTAAGATTCTTTTATGTTTGAGACTCATCATTAGTAATAACAGTGGTAAGTTTTTCTAAGAAGAATACCAATTGCGCACTGCTATTTGTAATATTTGATAGGTTCCAGTGCACTTCTGTGTGTCCTGCCTCACTTCTCAGGGTTCCATAATGCCCTCAGACTGATGTTGTTTTATTTGTAGACAACTCTTCCTGAAGTGTCACTATTAAAAATATTTAAATTAAGCAAGTCTGAATGGCCTCTTGTGCTTCTGGGAACATTGGCTTCAGCTTTCAATGGATCTGTTCATCCAGCATTTTCCATAATCTTTGGAAAATTAGTCACTGTAAGTAAAACTCACTTGTTTGTGCCTTTAACAACTTAAATTAAGCATAATCCAAGAGCACAGAGCTGCAGTGTATTGATCAGAAAAACGGGAACCAGAACCTTCAGTGGGTCATCCCCAGGGCAGGGTCCATGGTAGGATAGGTAGCTCCTGTGCCTAGAAGATGAACCATGTCTGTTATATAATGTTCAGCTGGGTCTTGTTGGCTGGGTGATCTGTAAAGAAATTGCTTTGTTTTTTAATTCTGACTCCAATGTTGTATCAGCATTCCTAAGCAATGAAGCAATAAAAGAGACAGATACAGGCTCTCTCTTCCCTACCTGTCCAAACAATGACAGACTTTTATTACCTGCCGGCTCAGGGAGAGGGAGTAGGAGTTTGGGATTGTGCCAGAGCCCTTGAAAAGTTGACTAGTTCGGGATCTTACTAGACCAACACTGACTTCAGCAGTCCTGTGCACAGCTGTGTTCCATGTCAATGTGTGGGTCTAATACCTAGCTTTATGAACAACTTCTAGGGGCACATACAAATGTCTCACTTTAGAAAAATATTAAGAAATGTGAGTTATTAGAAGTTATCAGAAATAATTCAAACTGCTAATCTAATTGGAAAAAAAAAACACTATAAGGTCCGAAAGCTGTCTCACTGGGTAAAAGTGCTTGCCACACAATTTAACAACCTGAGTTTGATCCCCAGAACTCACATTAAAAAAGCAAATGCGGTAATGTACGTCTGTACTTTTTAGCAAGGTGGGAGACAGAGACAGAGCATAGGCAAGAAGGATATGGATGGCAGACTAGAATCTGCTGTACAACAGAAACAAGATGTGCTCTGCCTCAACAAGGGGGAAGGCAAGAAAGAAGCCATTACCAAAGTTGTCCTCTGACCTATACACAAATAGCCCAATTCACACATACACATTCATAGAAGGAAGGGAGAGAAGGAAGAAGGGAGGGGGAGAATTCAAATAATAATTAAAAAAGGGGAAACATACTGTGATACAAGACTCATTTGTCTGATATATTTACCAAGCAAATGCAAGCAATTAAAAGTAAGTTGATTTTATTATATGTATTAAAAGTAGACAAGGGAATAATAATAGTGTATTGTTTTGTTTGTTTTTGCCCAGAAATGCATTGCTTTTTCTTTACATTGTAATTCCTATAGAAAATCCTGATGTATATAGATGTCTTAAGTGAGGTTGGTTTTGTTTTCTGTTTATACTTTCTTCCAAGCTTCTGAAGGAAACTCTGTTCCTTCTCAGATGTTTGAAGATAAAAATAAAGCTACATTAAAGCAGGATGCAGAGCTCTACTCCATGATGTTAGCCGTCTTGGGCGTAGCAGCTCTTGTCACGTACTTGATGCAGGTAAACCTTTTGTTGACTAAACAGCCCTGGGCAGGATTATATGTTTACATTATCTTCTCTGTTCCAATTAAAAGCGTAATAACTGAATGTTACAAAGAGAGTTAAGAATAAATGTAGAACTTTTTGTTTGTTTCCTAGGGGTTGTTTTATGGCAGAGCTGAGGAAAATTTAGCCATGAGATTAAGACACTCTGCATTCAAAGCCATGCTCTACCAGGTCAGTAAATGGAGTGGAATTTTTCTTCTTTCAATTTAGATTTGTTGTCAAACATTCTAACCTTTCATTCTGTCTCATTTCTTGACATAGTCTTTATATCAAATCATTGAAAAGCATACTTTTTGTTATTGCTCTAGGCAGCAAAAATCTACCATTAGAAGATACTTATGAGTATATTCTTCTAATAAAAACATATCCTGGGTCTGGAGAAATGGTTCAATAATTAAGAATGCATACTGCTCTTCTGGTAAACCTGAGTTTAGTTCCCAGAATCCATATCAGGTGGCTCACAACCACCTGTAATTCTGACTCTAAAGAATGTGACCATCTCTAGTTTATGAGAGAATTGCACTCACATGCACATACCCATGTACACACACACACACACACACACACACACACACACACACTTAAAATTTTAAAAATCCAAATTATGAGGCTTCAAAATAAGAGGTTTCAGGTCTACTAGGAATCATTGCATTCATCTTCCCTTTTATGCACAATGTTATTTCAGGGAATGAAAAAGAAAGACCACATATTAAAACTGAAAAAAAGAGATGTGAATTCCAGCACCTCAGAATACCCTTGTAGGACTCACTGGTGTCTTAAGGTCTCATCCATGGGCCAGAGAAGGTTTTTCTCTCCATATTCAAAAATCCTCTAGGCTCTCAGCTGCTGTGGAGAAAGTCGTCAATTCACATAACATTTGTATGCCAGGGGTCACACTGCTGCAGATGGCCAGTCACTCTTGGAAATAGCTGAACGAGGGTGGATCAAGTTCTAATCTCCCACCAGGGAAATCTGGCATCTGAGGTAGATGGGATTCCCTGAGAGCCCATAGTCATTGAGCCTTGCTTCACCTTCTGTCAGCAGAGTTGGTGGGAAAAGTGTCCTTCCTGGCAATTGCTTTTCAGAAATGAAGTTACTATCATTCCAGGGCAGTTGTCAAAATCAGTTTTTATATCTTCTTAGCAGTCTTGAGGTTGCCATGCAATGAATTCCATGGCCCATGTTCTGCAGCACACAGCTTCCAGCAGTGGGTGCCATCATGTTCTCTGTGCAGAAAGGTCCTAGCTCAGAGATTTCCCCACAATAGAAACATCCTTTAATCTAAAAACAATTCAAAAAAAAAATAGATCTAACTCTTGTGTGTAACTCTTGGTAAATTTCTATTTCTTTACTTATTAACACCTATGTCTCCACCTCTAATCTTAATTAATGTGAGACTGTAATTAACTAAAACTATATTTCACACCTACTGACTCACTGTTTCTCTCTTCATGAATTCATGTTTCCCCTAGTTCAGGTCTATTTATGTCATAGAAATTGTAACTGCTTCCTGAATTATCTTAATATTTAACGTTTCTCTGTTACTTTGAACCTCCCCTTTGTTCACAGAATATTTTCTAAAGATTTATTATTTTATTTTTAATTATTAGGATGCATGTATGTCCATGTGGGTATGTGCACATGAATGCAGGTAATAAAGAAAACCAGAGGCTTCAGGTCTCCTAAAACTAGAGTTAGAGGCTGTTGAGAGTCCTGACTTATGCGCTAGGAACCTAACTTGGGTCCTCTGGAAGAACAGCAAGTGTTGAGGAAGAGCTTCAAGATTCTGAGCTGCTTTAATGTCCAGAGAAGCTGTCAAGTGCTCTGGTGGTTGATGCCACGCAGACCCTTCTCTAGCTTTAACTATGTGAAGACCACCAACACAGTAACACTTCTAAACAAGGACTTGCTACTCTCCAGGCCATCCATTCTAGCCTTCAAAACCATAAAAGCTAAACAAAAAATCCCTGTGTTGCTTAACCAGCTTCATTCAGTTCCCCTATAATTTCACTCAGTCCCTTTCAGCAGATTTTGAGGTTTTTTTGGGTTTTTTTTTTTTGGTTTTTTTTTGCTTTTCTTTTTTCCGACTGTTCTTCAGAATTCTTCTTCACCTTATATTTGCTTCAGTTGGATGGAGAGTCTAGAGTAGGTATAGCAGTTTTACCTTCACAATGTTGCTTTGTCTGTGGCAAAGGGAGGCAGCCAATAGGAGATTTTTAGCTAACTTTTATTGCCTGGGTTTCTGTCCTAAGATAAAACTTGGAAGCTTTAGAAAACATGCTGAGGCTTGCAGTGCCTTTTTACGACCATTTTGGAATCTCACTGAAGTAGACATGTTTATAGAATCGGGTGTGGTTTTCTGTAGATAGACAATCTATCTTTTATGTGATTACTGAAGAGCCTGTCAGATAAATAATTATTCTGATTGTTGCTAAGTTCCATGATAGAAACTATTGCTCACCGCATTTTTTTAGTGGTCAATATTGATATACAGAGCTATGGGGGAGTTGAGGTTTGGGGTCCTCCCCCCCCTCCCCAATTTCCCCTCAAAATTGTTTGTTGGGGGAGTCTAGGTGAAAGTGAATCTTTCAGCCATTAGATAATAACACTGACAGCAGCCACTTAGAAGTCTCGGGAAGGCTTGGAACTTCTTCCAAAAGGTTGTGAAGCAACAAATCCCAGAGCTCAAGAAGCAAGAAATAAAACTCAGCCAGAATGCCTCAGTCAGAGGAGAGGCACAACAAGACAGTTTCTTAAGAACCGTGGTCTCTTTATTGAAGCTCAAATCCCGGCCCTAGCACTTGTCAGCTGTGTGTCATTGACTTAATCCCTCCATCTCTCCCTCAATACATCCATTTCCCCAATCTACAAAATGTAGATTCATAATACCTCATGGGGCTGTTGTAATAACTACAGGGAAAAGCACACACCACACTCTTCTTCGAGTGTGATTGTATTAATTGTTGGTAGGAGAAGGATATACCAAAATTCCTGATAGCCTCTATTTATAAATTACTTTACCTCTGGGAGGACAGAAAGCAAGCCAATTTTCACTCAGTACCAGCTAAATTCCAGAAAATCTGCTAAATATTTTGGCGTATATTGAGTATGCAAGAAGACAGTCTCTAGGGTGTACAATTGCTCACTTGTAGAAAGCGGTTTCAGCCATACTGCTGATTGGACGGGTGACTAAGACTGTTTGTTGTGTGGTATAGTGAGTACTACAGAATCTGGACCATAATATTCAGATTTCACTTTTCCATATTTGTCATATCACACCTAAAGTTTCTTCATGTGTACCATGTTATGTTGAAGTCTAGAAACGAATAGAAAGTAGATGGAGTCTCTTAATTTGAGGGCAAGTTCTGTAGAATAACAAGTACTTGACTTCTGGTTCCTGAGCTGTAACCATATTGCAGCTATCACTCGTGAATGTTTCCCTTGCTTCACTCAGAGACTGTCATCACAGCTTTGGGTCACCTAAACCCCTGCATCCTTTGGAAAAACTTCCCATGGCAGTGTCTCACATGGCTCTACATAGCTACACCCATCCTCCTCTTGACATATTCCTGCACAGATCTTCTCACATTCTGCATGACTCATACCCTGCTTCTGTTTAATTTCTGTTTCCTTGACAGCACTGTGCAACCTGGGCCTCAGAGCCCTGGCTGGGTTGTATCAAACCAACAGTTCTATTATTATTATTATTATTATTATTATTATTATTATTGTCGTTGTTGTTGTTGCTTTAGGACCCATGTTCATCAGTGTCTCCACTGGGTTTTAATCCCCAAGTGTGGTCTGAGTGAGGAGGAGGAAACACTCAATAAAAAGAAATCATTTCCTCAGGCTAAGTACTTAGAAGAGCTGTCTCTATCAGCTGCTAAAAATGAACCAATTCTTACCTTGTGTTTTTATTGCTCATGTTTTTTACTTTAGACTCTTTGCTTCTAGGCATCATCTGTCCAACCTTCCACCTCCTAGTGCCAACGAGTTACCAAACTCAGGGAGCAATAAAAAAGTGTCACATAAAATCTTGCCTGTATGAATCCTAAAGGAAAGAGAAATAGGTTTTTTTTTTTTTTGGCTTATTTTTGTTCTGTTTTTGTTTTGACACTGATCTGTTTAGGTAAAAAAGATTTGAAAATGTTCCTAAGTTGTACTGAACATTACTCCACTGTGCAAGTCGAATGTTCTAGTTAAACAGCTCACTGCGAATGGCTGTGTAACATGCTACATTCAATCCCCAGTACCAAAACCCTAAGCAAATGAATAAATAAATAGTCTTATCCTCACAAAATACTTACAGAATAGAACTGCAAATCACTCTTTTGTTGCAATGGCCATTTTAACAATGATCATTCTACAATTGTAGTTCTACACTCTGCATATTATAATACAGTAATGACTCCATGGTCTGTCTTACATTCTTCAGTCTAAAAAAAATACATAGAGCTTTATGAAATAAGATGCAGAAGTCAGTTGATCTGTAGTGCTTACTGGCAAGTGAGAAGGCAACTAAATTCCTTCACAATATAAAACAAAAATCTCAGACCTAAGAAGAATGTCTCTCTAACCATATACCAATTTCCTTCTCTCTAGGATATGGCCTGGTATGATGATAAAGAGAACAACACTGGAGCCCTGACCACAACGTTAGCCATGGATGTAGCACAGATTCAGGGTGTATGTATTATTGTGACTTTAAAATATGTTTTTACATTTATGTGTTCCATGAGTGAGTGAGAATGAGCCACAGCCCACATGTAGAAAACAGAGAACAACTTTCTGAAGTTGGTTCTGTCCACCCACTACATGGGACCTGGCGATTGAACTCAGGCGCTAGACTTGGTGGGATGTGGCTTTTCCCACTGAGCCATCTCACCAGTCCTGTTGTTTTATTTATTAAACAGCACTCTGAGTGGCATGCATGTGTACCTACACATATTCGTCTGGGCCTATCTGTGGCTTATGCTGAGATGGCCCAGCATTAAGTAGTATCATGGCCCTCAGGGAATTCTTAAGGAAAGACTCAAGGATATCTCTGAGATCAGGCTATTTTCCACCTAAAATGAAGAAGTTTTGGCACATGTACTAGAATAAATCTAAAACTAAAAAAGATTCTTAGAATTAGAGACAAGAGTTCACAAAGAAATAGCAGAGAAAAAAAATAGCAAGAAGAAACACACACACACACACACACACACACACACACACACACAGAGCACAGATTTTTCCATTGCCTTGTTTTGAAGCAGAGCTTCATTAAGTAGCCCAGGATGTCTTTGAACCGTGAGGCTCCTTTCTCAGCCTCCAAATGCTAGACTTAAAGACCTGTGCTTCACCCAGCTCCAGAAATGTCAATGAAGGAAAAAGTTTAATTTTCATTTCCTCAGAAACTAAGACCTCACTTAAAGGGATATCTATCAATGTGTACTCAGTGGCGTGTCTCTGCAGATCATGTTAGGCCATGTATAGAACCGTGGCCTGTCATATTACACGTAAATGGGACACTGTTCATCATATTCCGGTTATTGGCACAGCAGCAGCACACTGAACATGATGCTTCAATAAGTGTAGGAAAAGGATTGCGTACAGGAAGGAAAGAACAACTTGCTAGCCAGGTGTGGTAGTTTATGTCTGTAATCTCAGGGCTTGGAAAGCTGGGACCAGAGAATTACTCCAAGTTCCAAGGTAGCTTGTTTCACATAATGAATTCAAAGTCAGCCTGGGCTAGATGGTGAGGATAGATAGATAGATAGATGATAGATAGATAGATAGATAGATAGATAGATAGATAGATAGATAGATAGATAGATAGATAGATAGATGATAGATAGATAGATAGATAGATAGATAGATAGATAGATAGATATAATAGATACATGATAGATTGATGACAGATAGATGATAGGATAAATATCAATTTTCTTCAAATTATTTTATTACAATTAATAAATAGGGCTAGAGAGATGGCTCGCTAACTGCTCTTCCAGAGATCCTGAGTTCAATTCCCAGAAACCGCAAGGTGGCTCACAGCCATCTGTAATGGGATCCGATGCCCTCTTCTGGTGTGTCTGAGGACAACTACAGTATACTCACATAAATTAAAAAGAAATTAACTTTTATAAAACAATTAAGATTTTAATCTAGTTGAGAAAATGAGTATAAAGCAAATTGTCTTATTTTAATTTAGGTGAGTTTTTTTTTTTTTGATGTGGTTGTGGGTGTGTGCTTGCACATGTGTGGATGAGTGAGCCCATACATATTTGGCCAGAGACCAGAGGAGGACTTCAGGCATCTGCTCTGTCTCTCGCTTCCTGATTCCTTTGAGACAAGGATGAGCCTGGAGCTAGGCTGGTTCCAGAACACCCCAGCAATCTGTCTCCAGCTCCTGCAATGCTGTGGTTATAGGTGCATATGGCTGTGCCTAAGTTATGCCATTAAGGACCAGAACTTAGACCTTCAGGCTCTCAAGAGAGTGCTTTTGTCCACTGAGCCACCTTTCCACTCCAGGATAAAATTTTAAAGTTCTGTTAGAATACGAACTCTAGAAGAGTTAAGGAAAATCTCTAAGATTTTATTAGGTAGGATTTCAATTCTAAAATCTTACTAGCATTTATGGACAAAAAAAAAATGTAAAACAAATTGAGCATGGTATTTGTCTAATAGGCAATAGGTTGGATGAACAGTCAGTACATTTGAAATGTTAGTTACAACCTTAAGCAGAAAATGTCCGGTCCTGGTAAATCCATGGAAACCCCCTACTCCCAAAAAGTGGTATATTTTTCCTTTACTGTGCCAATGTGCTAAATTTTTTCATACTGCCTATCTTTCACATATTTTGAATGAAACCCTGTCTCAGGAGAGAGAGAGAGAGAGAGAGAGAGAGAGAGAGAGAGAGAGAGAGAGAGAGAGACAGAGACAGAGAGACAGTGACAGAGACAGACAGAGACAGAGAATGTGATTACAATAGGAGCAGGTTCAAAATGATTTGGGGCTAAGAACTCTAGCTCTGACCATGGAATGATGGAATGTGTGGCATAATTACAACAACTTTAAGATGTGAAGTTCAGACTGTTTTGTGCTACAGCTGCAGAAACATGGAAGTGGCGTCCCCTATGTATCCATTAGGCACATGGAAATGGAAGCCTTTGAGATACATCCCCCGGTGCTCAATTAGGAGGAACAGAGTTCTCAATGGGTAGTCATTGCATGCTGCAAAATGTAGAGTTTTTGCAGAGTCTTGGTTACCAGTTTTTCTTGTTGGAGATAGTCCTTGTAGATGATGAGACGACATTTGTTGCTGAACACTTTCATGGCTATGCATTTGCACAGAGAAAGATATATATTATATATAATTTATTTTCCATACATATTAAACCATTCCAGCTTTGAGTAAAAGTCATATCAATAAATCAGTAAGTTACTAAAGTGGAAAAAAAGGTAATGGTGATGGGTCTGGAAAGATGGCTCAGTAGTTAAGGACACTTATTGCTCTTGTAGAAGACCTGGGTTGAGTTTCCAGCACCCACATGGCAGCTCAGAACTATCTGTAATGTCAATCCCAGAAGATCCAATGTCTTCTTCTGGCTTCCAAGGGCACCAAGCATGCCCATGGTCCACAGACATTACATGTAGTCAAAAGTCCCATACACGTAAAATAAAAATAAATAAGACTTTTTTAAAAAAGGAATATTTATAGAATAAATGGTCAGGTCATATGTACTTTGAGCTCAATGATTTTAAGAAGTAAAATGAGAAAAGACTTCTAAGTGTAAGGGAGTCTGCTACTTTTTTAATACAAGTCCACAAAGATGTTTGCTTGGCCACATAAGGGTGACATCACCCCCAGTGTAATGGGTAATCTTCACGTCAGACAAAGAGTGACTTGATAGTCTTATTTGCCTGCTAACTCCTTTCTCGAGAAGAGAGATTAGAGATGAGTCTAGAAATAATTTAATGTCACATTTCTACCCTATGAATTTAGCTAAATCATATTCCAGTTCCTGTATTATGCAATTTCAGTTATAGTTTGTCAAGTAGAATAGTGTGAATGATAATAAGACAAACCCTTAATAATAATGTCTTATTAGAAACCTTTTACTAATGGCCCCAAATATATAATCTTCTATATTATATGTGTACATACACACAGTCAGCTTTTGTGAATTTGTCCAACAGATTCTTTTTCTTTTTTTTTTTTTTTTTTTTTTTTTTTTAAATTTAATTTTATTTTATTTTTTTAATTTACATTCCAAATCACTTCCCCTTTCCCGTTTCCTCCCTCCCCGAAAGTCCCATAAGCCCCCTTCCCTCCCTCTTTTCTCCGTTCAACCCCCTCTCATTACTCTGTCCTGGCGTTCCCCTACATCCAGTCTTTCCAGGACCAGGGGTCTCTCCTTCCATCTTTTTAGAAATCTATTGATATGCTGATTGTGTCTAGGGTATTCTGAGATTCTGGGTCAATATCCCCTTATCAGTGACTTCATACCATGTGTGATCTTTTGTGATTGGGTTACCTCACTAAGGATGATATTTTCAAGTTCTGACCATTTGCCTAGGAATTTCGTGAATTCATTGTTTTTAATTGCAGAGTAGTATTCCATTGTGTAAATATACCACATCTTCTGAATCCATTCCTCCGTTGAGGGACATCTGGGTTCTTTCCAGCTTCTGGCTATTATAAATAAGGCTGCTATGAATATAGTGGAGCATGTGTCCTTATTGCATGCAGGTAAAGTCTCTGGGTATATGCCCAGGAGTGGTATAGCCGGATCCTCCGGAAGTGTCATGCCCAGTTTTCTGAGGAGCCGCCAGACTGCTTTCCAGAGTGGTTGTACCAGCCTGCAATTCCACCAGCAGTGGAGGAGTGTTCCTCTTTCTCCACATCCTCGCCAACAACTGCTGTCTCCTGTGTTTTTGATCTTAGCCATCCTGACTGGTGTGAGATGGAATCTCAGGGTTGTTTTGATTTGCATTTCCCTAATGACTAAGGATGATGAACATCTCTTTAGGTGCTTCTCAGCCATTAGATATTCTTCAGGTGAGAACTCTTTGTGGAGCTCTGTACCCCATTTTTTAATAGGGTTACTTGCCTCTCTGGAGTTTAACTTCTTGAGTTCTTTGTATATCTTGGATATTAGCCCTCTGTCGGATGTAAGGTTGGTAAAGATCATTTCCCAGTTAGTTGGTTGCCGCTTTGTCTTTTTGACGGTGTCTTTTGCCTTGCAAAAACTTTGTAATTTAATGAGGTCCCATTTGTCTATTCTTGATCTTAGAGTATAAGCTATTGGAGTTCTGTTCAGGAAATTCTCCCCTGTGCCCATATGTTCAAGGTTCTTCCCTAGTTTCCCTTCTATTAGTTTCAGTGTGTCTGGTTTTATGTGGAGATCTTTGATCCACTTAGAATTGAGCTTAGTGCAAGGAGATAAGGATGGGTCAATTTGCATTCTTCTGCATGTTGACCTCCAGCTGAGCCAGCACCATTTGTTGAAAAGGCTATCTTTTTTCCCACTGGATGGTTTTAGCTCCTTTGTCAAAGATCAAGTGACCATAGGAGTGTGGATTCATTTCTGGGTCTTCAATTCTGTTCCATTGATCTACATGTCTGTTACTGTACCAATACCATGCAGTTTTTAACACTATTGCTCTGTAGTACAGCTTGAGGTCCGGGATACTGATTCCCCCAGAGGTTCTTTTACTCTTGAGAATAGTTTTAGCTATTCTGGGTTTTCTGTTATTCCAGATGAATTTTTGAATTGCTCTTTCTAACTCTATGAAGAATTGAGTTGGGATTTTGATGGGGATTGCATTGAATCTGTGTATTACTTTTGGTAAGATGCTCATTTTTACTATATTAATCCTGCCAATCCATGAGCATGGCAGATTTTTATTCTCACTGTCACTTTTAGAAGTTCTGATACTTTGAGAACTATGATCAAAACACATTGGTGAAATGCAGTCACAACACCTTTCCTAAGTTGAATAACACAGCCTCTTTAACTGGTATTGTTTTAACCCAGAGTAATGGCTTATTGCCCGCCTATCTGTCAACAGACTCTCATATAATACGTAGTTTTAATAAAAGTCTAAGTCCATTTCAGATTCTTTTGGAATCTAGACTCCACAAGATTACAAGGTATTGTTATTTCTGTATATTCTAGTAACTCTGTCATCAGCCAGAGTTCTTACTCATTTTCACACAAGAAAAATCCTACCGTCACCATGGGACACATTCCATGCCACCAGCCGACCCAATGCTAATGCCAAGACCTATGCTCCTTGAAGCTATAATTATGTTGCCTGGAGAAATCATAAACGCTTACATCATTTATTAATTTCAGAGCCAATGAGCTGATCACTTTGTGTTAGGATATTAACTTGGGCAATGATGATCTCATTTCTTGATTTCTGACATGGGAAGTATATAAAACAACTTGATAGTCCTTTTGAGCCAAACAACATTAGTAGTTATTGAAATGACTTTATTTAGCACAGTATAAGCTGACATATAATTATAATCCTGCCTTGAGGTTTTAGGCTAAGTTTATTAAGAATGGTTAGCAAGTGTGTGGCAAAATCTGACATCCAAATCTATGATAAACACATGATAAATTCTATGCTTTTCCACAAAATGCACCCTGCTGAACTATAGCTATGAGTAAATATAGTTTGCATGTATTACATTATGGCAAGCTTTTATCTGTTTGTCCAACTAATTCTTATTTCTTCTCATAAATATTTTCACAACCACCACTTATAATACATCTTAGCAGATTCCACTTCGGTTGTTGTCTCTCAGGTTTTTTAAAGTACTCTCATGTGTAATAGTTCTACATAGGAATTATTAACATTATCTAACTTTCAGTCACCTTAAGCTCCACTCTCAAGAAGTGGAAACAAACTGAATAGTAAGTAGCATTAACATATGTGAGTCAGGAAACCAACTAAAAATAACTTTATATTTAAATCTTTATACATGTAATCTTTATACATACATATCTTTATATTAATATAGAAATAATCACCATCACACACTGAGAGAGAGAGAGAGAGAGAGAGAAAGAGAGAGAGAGAGAAACTTGCTATGGAGCTTAGGCTGACCTCAAATTATGTAGCAGCCTAGGATATCTTTAAACTCAAGATCCTCCTGCCTCAGCTTTGCAAGATAACAAATATGTACCACCCAATTGTCTATCAAAATAATCTAGCTATCAAAAATTGAGTATTAATGTTGCTCTCTCAGTATCTTTGGCTCCGAGCAACAGTTATTAAACTGGTAACAACACTATAATAAGGTCTGCATTCTGAATGCAGCTATCCCACAGCTACTATCAAATGAAATTAAGTTAACTATTATCTATCTTTTTTTGTCTGGCTGGTAAATAAGCCACTTGGAAAATCACTTTGGTTTAAGTCTCATGTTCATATATTATGAAGAAATTTTGGTTTTCCATTTCAAAGTTCCTAATTTTTCTGAATGTTGTTTTCCTACAAAATGTGAATATGATAAGTATGCACTCTGGTGGTACTAATTTTTTTATTTTTTAGTAGTATGCAGTGTCATAGCATTCTGGCCAAAAGCTGTGTGATCTAATGAGAGCACACAGTGATTTGTGATGTTATAGTTGTAAGAGTGGCAGTAACAGGGCAGTTTCTATAGCACCACTGTTTTCTCTTTCTATCAACTTGCTGTTTTCAGATTCTACATGTAAATGAGATAAGGCAGTATCTAATCCTTTGTTAGTTCTGGAATGATTTCAGTTGCTTAACCTCTGTCCTTATTATGAGTCTCATTTTGCTACACTTTAGCACAGCTGTTTTGTTTCTTTCTTTTTTTTTTTGTTATATACTACACATTAGGAATTCAGCAATTTAGATGCCGGGTATGTCTATCTTTCTATGTATTCTTGAGTTTTATTCTGCAATGAGTTAAAATCACCAGGGAAGAGTTTATTCCATTCAAGTGTTTATGTGATGAGTGGCGTCTACTCCAAGGCAAGACCATTCTGTACACTTTATCCAAAGCCCTACGAATCACAAACCTCTCAGTCTGGCTAGTATGATTAGGCACAATATATCTCTAGTCCTCATGTACATGCATTTTTTTTTCAGATAAATACTTAAAAAGTACCTTCTGTGGCTGTCCTGTCTTCAGTGGCCCAGGCTAACCACTCCTCCAATATGTAGTTTTCTTACCAGTTATACCTCCAACTGTGTTTTAAAATGATTTATTCATTTTTATCTTATGTTTTGCCTGCATGTATATCTGTGTAAGGGTATCAGATTCCCTGAAGTTACAGACAGTTGTAAGCTGCTATGAGAGTGCTGGGATTTGAACCCAGGTTCTTTGGAAGAGCAGCTAGTGCTTTTACCTGCTGAGTCACCTCTCAAGCCCCATCCCATTGCTTTTCGATAGTTTCCTGAAAACTGTATAATTTTCGAGAGGTGTAGTTTAACAAAACCCATCAAGTATGAGAGAATCTATTTTCTAGCAGTTCAGAATCTGTCCTGAAATTAAGATCTCTGACGCATTTGGAGTTGAGTTTTGTGTAGAGTGAGAAATAAAGATTTATTTTCATTCTTTTACATGTGGTCATCCAGTTTTCCAGGCACCATTTGTTAAAGAAAATGTCTGTCTTAGCTAGGGTTACTATTGCTATGACAAAACATCATGACCAAAAGCAACTTGAGAAGGAAGGAAGGAGTTTGTTTGGCTTACATATCCTGAATCACAATCCATTGAGGGAAGGAAGCCAAGGCAGGAACTCAAATCAGATAAGAACCTGGAGGTTGGCACTGATGCAGACCATGAAGGGGTGCTGCTTACTGGCTTGCTCCCCATGACTTGTTCATCCTGCTTTCTTATAGAACCCTTGAGCACTAGCCTAAGGATGACCCCACCCACAAAGGGCTTGGCCCTCCTCCATCAATCACAAATTATGAAAATACCCTACGGGCCTGCCCAGGGATTAATCTTATGGAGTCATTTTCTCAACTGAGGCTCCCTCCTCTCAGATGCCCTAGCTCCTATCAAGTTGACATAAAAACCAGCCAAAACAGTCTTTCCGTCAATATGTATTTTTGGGCATCTTTGTAAAAATTCAGGTGGCCCAGTGTAGTGGCACATGCCTTTAATCTCAGTCCTTGAGAGACAGAGGCAGGAGGATCTCTATGAGTTCAAGACTACTGATCTATACTGAGAGTTTCATACCAGCCAGGGCTACACACTGAGAACCTCTTCTCATTATTTTTCTTCATAGCACTAAAGACATTTAACATTTTAGTTCATTGCATAAGTACCAAGCTTTCCACCAAAGGAAGATTCCTAAGACATGTAGCTCTTTGTTATGCATTTTATTTGGGGGCACAGGGCTGAGACAAGTCTCACATAGGCTGGCCTTGAACCCACTATGTAGACCAATCTGGCCTTGAACTCACAGAGAACCACTGAGTGCTGTGTCTGAAGGCTTTTACCTTAGGCATGTAGAACTTACATAACAATTGTATAGACACGTCTACTTATTAGAAGATTATCTTGTAATATTTTCTTGCCTTCAACTACAATGTCTACACCTCCCTTTCTGGCTTGTTATTGCCACTTACACTTTCACTTAATGAGACCAATCTGTTAAGTATAAAAAAGAAGATGATAAATATGTTGAAGCACACCCTTGAATGAAAGAGAACCTTTAATCTTTCTATTTAACACTGCTAGAATTCAGTAGCTGAGCTTTGGTCTTCTATCTGTGGGAGATAGAACAGGGCCAGGTGTTAGAGACTATGATGAATTGGGCATGCAGGCATTGTGTCAAAAGTTGAGGGGACAGCCAGAGCAAGGTGAGGAAGGTGCCATGCATGAAAAAGTAGTCACTGTGAGAACAAATGGATTGTACATGGAAAGATATGCCTATTAAGAAAAATTAGGAGTCAAACGTGGTAGCACATGCCAGTAATCTCAGCACTTGGGAGACAGAGGCAGGAGAGTTTCCACAAGTTTTAAGCCAGCCAGAAGAAGTGAGAAACCTCATCTAAAAACACAAATAGGTAAAGGGACAGGAGGGGAGGGGAGGGTAAGGTGGAGAGCCTAGGGAAGGGGAAGGCAGGGGAGGAAAGGAGAGAAGAGGGGAGGAGAGGAAAGGAACATGAGAAAACCAGATTTTTCACTTGTGAAGAGAGAGAACAAATAAGGAGAGGAAAAAACTGAAATCAATCTTGTAGTCTTGAATGGGAATTGGAAAAACTGCAGAGACTCTTGGATTTCAAGAAATTTTAGATAAGTAAATGCAGATGTAAATAATAAATGTACACATTCACATACATATACACATTCACACACAGAGACATTCACATACTCACACACACATGCATACACATACACACATACATATACATTCACACATATGCACATATACACACTCTTATGCACTTAGATGCACACACCCTCATATATACACACTCACACACATACACTCATGCACACTCACACACATGCAAACACCCTCATATATATACACTCACACGCATACATACACTCACACACATATGCACACAACCTCATATATACACACACATACACACACTCACATGTGCACACACATACATGCACACAGACACACACACACACACACACACACACACACACACACACGGCCTCCCAGTTCTGCTCCCTGGCAATCCAATCACAATGAGCACAAGTAGCACAGATCTCTGCAGCAATGCTGCACTTTCCTACAAGTGCTCCTGTCTCTCTGTGCTCTCTCATGTGTAATCCAGGACTCATGGAGGTGCCTAGTGCTCAGCTCTGCTATGAAATGAGCAAGGGTGACTGATGGAAGTCATGTGACAGGTTAACTGTGCCAAAACTATGCAAAAATCTCAGGTTTGCAAATTCCATAAGAAAATATTGCTAAAATAGAAGTTAACAATTCACCTTGGGATCTTTTTAGAGACAAAGAGTTGATTTTAATAAATATGTAAGCTAAAGCCCAGAGTTCTTTTTTATGCAAATATAATACATGAAACCTTTGTGAAAGTTCATATACACAATTTAAAACATGTTTTCCAGGCACTTAAATTTTAAGTACATGACATTTTGCAAGTCTGTAAAAGTGGTGCTTTAGTCGTATTAAACATTAAGATATTATTTTCCCACTGAATATAACAACAATTTCATCACAGCAAACACTAACAAATGCTTCATAAAAGACTAACTCTTACTTTTTTGTTTTGTTGTTCTTGCTTACAGTACTCATTACTCTGCTACTTCTTCAAGCTTCCTGTTTATTTTCACAAGTTTCTGAGTTAGGGGGTGAGTTAGGGGGTTGGTAAGATCACTCTGCATTTGTCATTCAAGCCTGACCAGAACTTGAGTGGTTCTCAGAGCCCACATAAAGGTGAACGGAAAGAAATAACTCATAGAGCTGTTCTCTGACCTCTCTATGTGGGCTGCACACACACACACACACACACACAGTATGTAGTAATAATATTTTATAAGTTAGGATTGAGATAGGGTATGAAATCCATATGAATTACTCTGCACAAACACAGAACATCTTTAAGAGGACAAAGAAATCCTGTTACTTCAACTCTCAATACACTTAATTTTTATCAGAATGTAAAATCATATACAGCTAAAAAGAACTCTTGGAGTGACCTTATAATAGGTTGTATTTGCAGGTCATGGTGGTATACACCTTTAATCCCAGCACTCAACAGGCAGAGGCAGGTGGACCTCTGGGAGTTCAAGGCCAGCCTTGTCTACACAGTGAGCTCTTGGACAGCCAGGACTCTATGAAGAGACACTGTCTCAAAAACCAAAATATAAACAAAGCAAACAAACGAAGCAGATCATATTCAATTTCAAATAATCTAAAACATCTACCATGTTTCTACAAAAACATGCAGTGTTAAAATAGACAACATTCTGTGTGACTGTCTCAATTCTGGATGTAAGGTTGAAAAATGAAAGGATTCCTTAGCCAGGTTTTCAAGAACTATGTGTCCTCATTAATCTTTAAAATTAGTCCTAAAGAACAAGTCCAAATGGAAGTTTAAAAGCACCTTATTTTACAGGAAACTATAAGAATTTTAACTCCCTACTCCAAATATGTCTGGTTCTAGGCAGCGACTTCAAGACTTGGAATCATAATACAAGATGTGACCAACATGAGTCTGTCCATTCTCATCTCCTTCATATACGGATGGGAGATGACACTCCTCCTTCTCAGCTTTGCACCCGTACTTGCAGTGACAGGAATGATTCAAACCGCAGCAATAGCTGGCTTTGCCAACAAGGATAAGCAAGAACTTAAGCGTGCTGGAAAGGTAAGGCACAGGCTCTTGTTTCCACCCTGAGAATGATAATAAGAGTATCACTTACAGATCTTGGCATTAAACAAAACCTCGTTATCATATAAAATATTTAGAACGGCAGCCAGAAGATAGCAAGCACATACAACAGTGTCCTCCATTACTACTGTTACTGTCCAGGGGAGGTTTCTAACGCTGTGGACCCCCATCCTCTATTTACTGAATAATTAAAATCTCTCAAATAATAATTTTGGGCATTTTATTTTTCAAAATGCCAAGAAATCTAACAGTTACCGAGTACAAGAAAGACATTGATATTGACACCTAAATAACTCTATTTTAATAATCAATTTTGAAATGAACAGTTCATGCAACCCTATATTCTTTTGGCACATTTAAGTTTCTCGGGATCAACTACAGTTTAAAAAAAAAAAAAAAACACAGGTTTTGAGATTTAAGGAAACCCTGATATAGAGTTAACCATCTGTGATGAAAGAGAGTCATGTGACTTAAGTACTGACCTCACCCAGGCATCCTCCCTGTGCAGTGATGCCAAGTATTTATCCATCTTCTACCCACCTGTTCCTCTAGTGGCTAACAATACATTACTATCTCAGGGTGCCTACTGTTACATTGTGTTTTAATGCTTGGGGGTTGGGGGTGGGGGTGATATTCTGGGTTTGGTTTAGGTAGCTTTGTATACTACATTCTTTTTTATCATGACAGTACTTTAGAAGATGCAGCATGCAAATACTGGGCCTTTTCTGAGATACATGTTCCAGGCTTTAGGCTTTTTCTCTCATCACCTGGCTTCAAAGCTCCGCCATATTGATAGCCATACTCTGAATATGAAAGAGCAATTCTCAAATTCATCTGGAATAACAAAAAAACCCAGGATAGCTAAAACTATTCTCAACAGTAAAAGAACCACTGGGGGAATCAGTATACCCAACCTCAAACAGTACTACAGAGCAATAGTGTTAAAAATTGCATGGTATTGGTACAGTGACAGACAGGTAGATCAATGGAATAGAATTGAAAACCCAGAAATGAACCCACACATCTATGGTCACTTGATCTTTGACAAAGGAGCTACAACCATCCAGTGGAAAAAAGATAGCTTTTTCAACAAATGGTGCTGGTCCAACTGTCGGCTAGCATGCAGAAGAATGCAAACCGATCCATTCCTATCTCCTTGTACTAAGCTCAAGTCCAAGTGGATCAAGGACCTCCACATAAAACCAGACACACTGAAACTAATAGAAAAGAAACTGGGGAAAAGCCTTGAGCACATGGGCACAGGGGAAATTTTCCTGAACAGAACACCAATAGCTTATGCTCTAAGATCAAGAAATGACAAATGGGACCTCATAAAATTACAAAGTTTCTGTATGCAAAATGACTTTAATGCCATCTAGAGTCCACATTACAGTAACTGGATTACAGCTAGCATAGCATATACATCACAAATACTCTTAAATGCAGACAGTTACTTAGTGATCCGGTTTGCCCTACCCTTGGACCTTTCCAAGTTTCTTATACTAGATAAGGAGCCTTGGAATGTCTACTTGTGCTGGATAAACAACTGCTTAGCAAATATTTGTCTCAGAGATAGTGTTTACCCTCCCTGTATGCTTTTAAAATGGTGATAGTTTGGAAATTTTCTAAATTATTAAGACATTAATTAGATTTTTTATCTCATTTTTTTGTGTCATAAGATTAACCTGACACTGTATGATTAGTAATTGCCTTTAAATTAGGCAATCTGAGTCAGTACCTGCAGCTTTTATCAAGTCAATTTAGCAGCCAGTGAAATGGCTCAGCAGGTAAAGTCACTTGCTACCACACCTAATGACTGGAATTTGATCCTGGAATCCTGTATGGTGAAGGAGAAAACTACCACTCAAAGTTGTCCTCTGCACTCCCCATGGATGTAGAAGCACACCTTACCCTCTCCCATACACAAACACATACACAATCACCCATCGATCAATCCATCAATGTAAATTTAAGGTTTTAATAATAAAAGATGCTGGTCTTAGTCAGGGTTTGTATTCCTGCACAAAACATCATGACCAAGAAGCAAGTTGGGGAGGAAAGGGCTTAGTCAACTTACTTCTACATTGCTGTTCATTACCAAAGGAAGTCATAACAGGAACTCACACAGGGCAGGAACTTGGAGATAGGAACTGATGCAGAGGTCATGAAGGAGCACTACATATTGGATTGCTTCCCCTGGCTTGCTGAGCCTGCTTCCTTACAGAACCCAGCACTATCAGCCCAGGGATGGCACCAACCACAATGGGCCCTCCTACCCTTGATTACTAATTGAGAAAATGCCTTACAGTTGGATCTCAAGGAGGCATTTCCTCAAGGGAAGCTCCTTTCTCCGTGATAACTCCAGCTTGAGTCAAGTTGACACACAAAAACAGCCAGAATACCTTCCTTCTAGTTGCTTATCTAAGCTGGAAGAAATCGTCAAATGCTTGGAGGTTTTTTAAATGTAAAATGGCTTTATTAGTTTTTCTTATAATTATTGTTTTTCTTGAGGTTGCAGAGTTGGCTCCAGTGGTTAAGAGCTCTTGCTGCTCTTCCAAAGCACCTGAGTTTCATACCCAGCACCCACATGGTAGCTAACAACCACCCATAACTCCACTTACAGGGGATCCCGTGTCTTCTTCTGACCTCTGTAGGCAGTGGCATGCACATGGTATGCAGAAATGTGTGCAGGCAAAACACTAGTATGAACAAATATACATTTTTTTTAAAGGCTGGAGTATTTTTCAGATTTCTTTAGTGATGTCCTCCTCTCCACTGTGAAAAAAATATTTTTTTATGAATGAGGCAATTTATCAACCCAGCATCCTTTGTTCTAATGCTTCTTGTTGGTAGCTGCTACCTGTCCAGCGATCCTGTCCAGATCTCTCTGTCCCTGAGGTGTTAGCTTGGTCCTTTTCCACCATTTTCAGCCCCTCCAGGGCTTGAGGACCCGGCAGGCCACACTCTTGGAGCCTCTGCTGAAGTGGCTGGGCCTCACGCCGTTTCTCTGCCGTCCTCCGTAGATCTTGGTCATGGAACCAACCCCTGCACCACCACGGAGGTACAGGTGCCGCGCTGTGGAAGCAGCTCGTGTGTAGAACTAGTTCCCATCATATGGGGCAAGCTCTTTATGGTTGGCCAGCTTGACTGTGTCCGCCCATTTGGGGACTTTCAGCTTCCCGGACTTTTTGAGGAAGACTGCCAGAGCTCTGACGAACTCGTGCAAGTTAATGTCCTTTACAGTAACTCCAGGCATTGTGAGGCCTCCATGTTGCCGGCCAGGGAAAAGTGGTGAAAAATAATTTTTAAAAAGTTTCTTATTGCCCGGCAGTGGTGGCGCACGCCTTTAATCCCCGCACTTGGGAGGCAGAAGCAGGGGGATTTCTGAGTTCGAGGCCAGCGTGGTCTACAGAGTGAGTTCCAGGACAGCCAGGGTTACACAGAGAAACCCTGTCTCGAGGAAAAAAAAAATTTCTTATTTCTCATTTCTTTTTTTTTCCCTAAAACAAGACTCCCAACAGTCTTATCTATTTTCCTTGTAAACAACTGGTGTAAAAAGTGAAGGGTTCTTTGAAATTAATGAAGTTATGAAGTTAAAGAGAACATGAAAACTGAGAGCAGAGTCTAAGGCTCAAAATGTCCTTTAATAAATGTGAGGTGTCCACCTGGGCCCCCAGTATGACAGTCCACGGAGGCAGTCTGAAACAAAATATTGCAACACTTTGTTGTCTTTCAAGCTAAACTGCATTCTTAGACTCAAATGTTATTCTAAGCCAGAAACCTCCCCCGTTCTGAAACTCATTTAAATGTTTTCTTTTTGAACAATATCTAAACATAAAGAAACATTAGTCATATTTTAGTTACATATCTTTTTAAATTACCAGACTTCAAAATGAGAAATGGTTTTGTCTTATAAAGTGTTTTCAGTCAGTTTGCGTGATGCCTTGTCCTGTTTGGCTATGATTTGTAATTCTGTGACAGAATAATTACTTATTTGATTTTTGTCTGCTATCTTTGATAAGAATTGTTTCATAATTTAGAAGTGCTTATTTGCAAGTGAACATGCTCTCCAGTGTTTGATTTCTCTGCTGGGGAAACAATTGAAATTGAAATTCGGTGAAGACTTCAGGGGTCCCAACTAGATGTATTAAATCTTTTCTAAAGAAATTTTCATCTATTGGGATGATTACCAGGAGTAATTGCCAGGAAAAAAAAAAATGATTGACTTAAAATTCTGTAGTCTCTAGACTGGTTCACTACCAGTGAACTAGTGAATATTCACTAATATTATTTCTGTATTTTATTTTCCCACCTTATAAGATAGTAACAGAAGCTGTGGAGAACATACATACGGTAGTGTCATTAACAAGAGAGAAAGCCTTTGAGCAAATGTATGAGGAGACCCTTCAAACCCAACACAGGTGACTATGGCTGAAGCCCACTCTACTTGCTTTTGTCCTGCGGTGCTCAGGGTGACCCTTGTGGTTTGTTTGCTAATCTATTTCCATGTTAATCTTTCCTAAAACCAGCACATCCTAACTTCTCATGTGACTTCACCAAGAGGAAATCAAGTGCTAACCCAACAAAAAAAGTATAGGTCCCCACGTGATCATCTGATCCTCAGTGAAGGCACAGAATCAACTTATTTCTGAAAGAAAGTTGAGTGGAAGAAAGAAAATAGGATGGCTCGCCCTTTTAGGCTAGATCTCTAAGAGAGCTTAAATGTGAAGCAGATGTGTGAGCCGCACTTATTTAACGGCCCTTTTCACACGCCTCTGCCTCCGTCTGTATTTATCAGAGAGATAGTTTTGTTCTCATTTGCACTGATGGCCTGTGGTCCCCACTGTTGTAATCACAAAAAGAGAAAGAGGTTTAGAGAATATGGTATACAGCGGTGTGGGGGAAGGGGGTGCCCCAGCGGGCCCATACTGAGGCATCCCTTCCCGGGAGGGACCGGACACACACGGACATAGTATAGAATAGGGTTTATTCAGGGCATGGGATGGGAGTTAAGGGGGGTAGTGGAGGCAGAGAAAGGCAGAGAGAGGGAGAGAGTAGAGAAGCAGAGGCCGACCATGACCACGTGGAGAGAGGGGGAAGGGGAGGAGAGCCCAAGAGGGGGTGAGAGAGAAGCTGAGAGTGAGAGAATAAGAGATGTAAGAGATGTAAGAGAGAGAAGAGGGGAAAGAAGCCCCTTTTATAGAAGGCCAGGCCTACCTGGCTGTTGCCAGGTAACTGTGGGGTGGGGCATACCTGGCTGTTGCCAGGTAATTGTGGGGTGGAGCTTAGGCAGAATCCTAAAATCCACCATCCACTGATTGCCACTGTGTAGTCTACTAATGTAAGGCCATGATGGAAATTAAAGAATACTTCTAACTGCTGAGTGCCTCTCCTTAACTCTTACATTCATTATTCTTTCCTGACACCTGTCCATACACTTGAAAGTAAAGGCAAATGTGTTACAGTAAATCATCTACAGAAATAGAGATCGCCTGTCTTCTCTGCAATAACGTTGTAATCCTTACAAAAAATGTATATCCACAGAATTATAGTATTTCAAAGGTCTCAACGTTCATCACTCTGAGTTTATTCTATTGACCTTTTATCACCTGTGCCCCATCACTTGGTAATTGTGTATTTCAGAAATGCCTTGAAGAGAGCTCACATCACTGGATGCTGTTATGCGGTCAGCCATGCTTTTGTGCATTTTGCCCATGCAGCAGGGTTCCGATTTGGAGCCTATTTGATTCAAGCTGGACGGATGATGCCAGAAGGCATGTTCATGTAAGTTGTGCAAATACTTAAATGCTGTAAGTGGATTATGCACACATATCTAGTTTATGGAGGATTCTCATCTAGATCCCACATGGTAGAAGGCTTCTTGAAACATTTCAGTGTATCTATAATGTGTGTGCCATTTTGTTTTTAATTGACAAATAACTTTTGTGTCTATTTACAGGACAAACTATCATGTTTTAACAGTTGCTTACGTGTTGTAATGATTAAATCAAAGTTGATGCTTTTGTTGGTGGTACTTGGTAGCTTATAAGAATCACAGCATAACTTAACTTGGTGCAGTAACTCTGAACTATGCAGGGTGTATACATTGATGCAATGCAAATAATCTGTAGTGAACTCCCAAATAAATTGCTCTCAGCCTCCGTTCATCACAATGTGAGTTTTAGTAGCAAATTTCATTTCTTGGGGGACTCAGAGGCCATGGAGTTCCCCATGTAGAGATGGCTTTCAGGAGACAGAGCACAAGTCAGGAATCAGGAATTGACCATTGTTATAGCTTCTTCCCAAAGTGACTTGTAGCAGCTTGTGTTTATACTGCAGGGACTTTCTTCACTTGGTAGGAACAACTAACTATTGTGACTGGAAAAACTTTGAATGCTTCTTTTCAGTTGCCCCTTTTAAAATGCCAGAAATGTTGCTATTTATATTACAATTCTCATTGTTAGCTGTTTACAGCTACAGAAAAGTCATATTTTTATTATTTATTTACATTTCAAAAGTCTCCCCTCCAGGAGTCTGTCTCTAAGAGGGTGCTCACCCACCCACCCTTTCCCACCTCTGGCCGGCACACTAAAGCTAGGTTCAGTCCCTAATGATAATGGCTTTGTTCTGTGCCTGGGGCTATTTGGGAAATACTAGAGCTCCATTTTCGGTCTTGGCCTCCTACAGCTCTTGATAGTTCCTGTTCCTTCTTCCCTGGTACATATTTGTAGTTTGAGGATATGTTCAACTAAAAGAAATAACCAAAACTCATTTGAAGCCCTGTAATTTTAAGGTAGTTTAAAAAAAATTATTTCCCACTCACACAAAAATATCTTTATTTATAAATGTCCTAGGGCATTTCTTTTCTCAGCACTGGTAAGAAACAATCTACAAGTCAATCTACAAATCAGCATTCCTGACTCTTACCAGCTAACAGTAAACAGCAGGCCCATGGGAATTGTGCTTCACAGTTGTCCTAAAGAAGAGGTTCCTTTCAAACAAATATCTGCATTTAAAACTACAACAGAGTGGGGCCTACTGGCGCATGACTTTAATCCCAGCAGGCACATCACTGTGAGGCTGAAGCCAATGCTGTTTGTGTGAATCTGTAAAAACACAATTAGGGCATATAGCCTTGGGCTTCATTCTGATTGCTTAGACCAGTTTGTCAAATTAACAAGAAACAAAACCCAGAATCACCTGGATTAATTTATGTGGTTCACAGGCCTGGTTAAATCAACCCTTTGCTTTGGTTCCGGAAGTCATGTGGCCACTCCCAGGATTAAAAATTCATTGTCTTCCAAAGTTTGATTTTCAAACAAATACTTGAAACTTAGAACAGCTGCCCTCTCTAACCTCCAGCCCCTGTAACTACCCAGGGCACTGTGCCCGCAGGGTATCTGGCAAGCCTACTGAGTACAGTCTGATGTAGCTTGTCCTGTGATGTTTAATGCTTACAGCAGACATCTCATCCTGATGTCTTTTTTTTTTTTAATCATGATTTTTTTTTTCAATCATTGGTCTTCTTTGCTTTTTTTAATTTGTTTTGTGTTTTTTTAATTGTTTCTTTAATTTTTTTGAGATTAAAATATAATTACGTCACTCCTCTCTACCATTTCTTCTCTCTAAACTTTCCCATATGCTCTTCCTTGCTCTCTTCCAAATTCTCAGCCTCTTTTGTAGACTTGGTTGGCTGGAATTTGCTGTGTGGACCAGACTGGCTTTGAACTTAGAGACATCTGCCTGCCTCTGTCTCTGTCCCTAGAGTACTGGGATCAAAGGTATGCACTGCCATGCCTGGCTTTCTTTGCTTTTTAATCACCTAAGAAAAAGAAAAGAATCTTCCCCTCACCCATGTCAGTGTCTCTACATTCTGTCAACTATCCTGAGGCCAAGCTCATTTCTTTCCACATCACTAAAAAGACATTATCAAGGTCATTGCTGACCTCCGTATCAGCCATGAGCCCTCAATTCTCCTGCCTCTTCGTCCAGGAAGGAGCACTACCAGCTCCTTCCAGAATTTTCTTCTGCTGTTTCTCTAGGCTTTTCTAAGTTATGGACCCTAGTTTCTCTATTGTCTTTATGGCTCTGGGTTTCTATGTGTGGAAGGGCTGTAGAGCTTCCATAACCTTCCGTTGAGGTAGTCACAAGTAAGCTCAACTTTCCTAGTTCTAGTTCACAGAATATAACTAAGATAATTAGCACAAGACTAGTGATTAATGGAGCAGGAGGTCTATGTAGTTCATCTGGTAGAGCGCGTGCTTAGCATGCACAAAGGCCTGGCCAGCTCCATAGAAAACCAGGCACATATATGTAATACCAGCACTCATTCTTGACTATGAGTTTGAGGTTCTCTTGAGTCTCTCTCTCTACCCCCTCTCCCTCTCTCTCCTCCTTTCTCCCCACCCCTCTCCACCTCTCCCTCTCTCTCTCTTCCTCTCCCCCTCTCTCTCCCTTCCCCCTCCCTCTCCCCCTCCATTGCCCCAACCCCCCCCTCACACACACACACACACACACACACACACACACACACACACACACACACATACACGCGCGCGCGCGCACACTTGTAATTCTGAATAGTACCATGATAGTATTTCCCAGGGCCAGGAAAGAACAGCCTGCCCCTAGCTAGAGGCAGAGTAATATAATGCGTGGTATAGACTTGTAGGCTGAGAACTGTCTTAATTATTTTATAGAGGCTAGTGTACTCTCTACTACCATGTGTCTCAAGTGTTCCTTTGGATACTGAGACTATGTGCCTTCCACAGTCTAGAGTAACAGAGGACTTTCTTTTTAATCACCCAACTGAATAGAAAAAGTTTAAAAAGGAAATCTCCTCCTAGAAACCTCTCAGGAGTTAAAGCTAATCCTCTTGTGCTGGTCTCTTAGGAGGTTTTCCAACTCAGAAATCTCAGAGCTGGTTTTAAAAGGTGGTGCTTAGAACTCTCGCCCTAAAGTCTGATTTACAAACCTGATATAGAGCCAGAAATATGGATTTTAATTAAACATCCCAGATTACTCCAAGGCCCAGCGTCACACACACTTTAAAGAAATATGAACACCAGAACTATATTCTACTCTGTTCTCTGTACCAGAATAAATTTCTTATTAATTTATTTAGTCTACTACCAGGAATTTTCCTAGAATTATGGAAAAGTTGGGGAAGTCACGATTTAGTTTATTGTTAAAATAATGATGTATGGGAGGATAAGATGACTTAGCAGGTAGAGGCACTTGCTGCTTGAACCAGATGATCTGATTTTAATCCAACCAATATAGAGAAAGGAGAGAGACAACTCTATACAGTGTTTCTCTGACCTCCATATCCATGCCGTGGCATGTCCCTCTCTTCATTACATCACACATCGTATTTGTCACACACAAGCATAATAAATAAAATAATGACAATAATAATAGTATACTTTGCCCAATAAAATATATTTTCAATGCTCACAAGTATAGGTGTGTAAACTGTCTTCAAAAGAGTCAGTGTGCTGAAAAGTGCGGGTGTACAAACAGTACCACATCACAATCTCCTCATGCAGTCACATGAGTTTGTCATGTTGTTTATGAGGGGAGGGACCTCTTGGTAAAGCATGCATGCCTGTGACAAGAGCTGACCAGTATCATCTACACTATTGTAGAAGTTTCCCTGAAGTGAGCTTTTAAATGGGATAATAAGATTTTTTTATTCTGTTGAATTTGGGCTAGGGATTGGAGATTGCAGAAAACTGCCTGTGTAGGCCCCTAGTACTCAGGGGGTAGTAAAATAGTCCCCTCACTGTTAGCCTGACAAAGCTCAGTTGATTACTTCTCTATGAACGTACAGAGTTTTGAAGATACAAAATAAATTTAATTTTCCTTTTCTCATTCTGCATTAATAAAGTAGGTATCCAATCAAAAGCCTGTAATCCTAGCACCTGAGAGGCTGAGGCAGGAGGATCGAAAGTTAGAGGCCAACCTAGGTACATAGTGAATTCTAGGCCATCATGAATTATATATAACAAGACTGCATCCAAAAGCAAAACTGAAAGGTTTGGTACTGATGTCACCAGGCAAGGTCCTAGCTGATATGCCTTCACAATATAAACCAGAAACTGTTGGTAACTAGCAGAGGCTTCTGGACCTTCCCACCATGACTACTTCAGGTTTTCTTCTATCTGAGTCACCTCCTTCTTTCTGGTACACATAGGCAAAACTCAGCACTGTACCAGGCCAAAAAAAAAAAAAATGAAATCCAGACAGTATGCTACAGTAATAATGGCTTGGAAACTTCCTAGAGTAGACAGTCAACTCACACGTGCCTCTGTGTGTGTGTGTGTGTGTGTGTGTGTGTGTGTGTGTGTGTGTGTGTCTCGAGTGTGCACACACACACACATGCTCATGCTCATGCAGTGAGTTTCCTGTTCTTCAAAATCTAAATACAGTTCTCAGTAGAAAGCTACCCTGAATTTTCAGAATCACATGTAGCTATCAGAACAATAGCAACACGGCTTCATTTTAAATGAATCTTAATGGCAGACTGATACTTTGAAACACTTAAGGGCTAGAAAGAAGCTCCTTAGGCCTTTGTGGCCATCTTTGCTTAGGAGAACTGATCTTGTAATTGAGACAGCCACCTTAGTTAGCAAACAGGAAAGACTTCTTTACTTGGGCCCTGCATGACAACTGTCCACTCCTTCTGGCTCCTCCCCAGGAGTTACATGAAAGAAAGCCACATAAACCAGTCAGATTAACAAAGAAGAGATCTGGAGAGGGAAGTCAAAGTAGAATGTGGCCTACTAAGGCCTGTGTAGATCCCAGGGGAGGAACAAGGGCTAATGAAACAGGGCATGAGGGCAGACACCATGCTTACCACCAGAAAGTGCAGCATGTGAAAGAAGCACAGTCAGCAGAAATTGTTCACTTTGCAGTCTGTGTGATCTTGGGCCAACTGCCTGAGTTTCACGAGCTGGGGTTTTCTAATTTGTGAACTGGGAAGTTCCTGGCCTAATTATCTCCTAGGTGGTCAGATTGTATCATGTGTTTAAAAACATTCACCAGCTCCAGAGAACCAAGTAGATCTCAGTGGTTTGTGGTATCCCTCCATCCATCACGAATAGGATGTGGAGTGGGAGGGGAGGGCCTCTGACTTGCATCTGGATAAAGAAGGAAAGAAAGAGGATAATGAGCCAGTTCTTTGAATGAGCACTTCCAGGATGACAACTACTCTGCCTTTCACCCAAAGAGGACTTTATACTCGGGGGTATTGACTGTTATGATGAGGCCTACTGTGTACTATATGAAAGCTCCCAGTAACTCTCCATTCCATGAAAGGAACTTCACACAAATTCATTTGTTACCACTTATATTCCAGGTGCCATATATCATTTAGTTCTGACAACCACCATGGAACCTGTAGATATTCTTAGCTCTTGTTTACAATTCAAGTCAGACATGCTGGGCAAATTGGCAGGAATTTAGACGTGATCCTGGGAACCAGCTCGAGGAATACTCAACTTCCTCTCAGGATAGATCAATCATTCAGTGTTTACAAAACTAGAACAAGGCTCAGAGGAGACACATGATTGGTGAAGATGCTGCTTACCCCTGTTTGGATCAGCTGTGCTAAAACTGGAATCGCTCATGTCTGCGTTTTAGGGGATTACTTCTATTTAATAGTTATAATAGGTGTTGGCATTTGCACAGTGTTCAGATGTGCTTGGAAGGACCAATGTAACAAGGTGGCAGTGCTGTCCATGTTAGAGAACCCACTTAAGTAAGATACAAGGCTTAAGAGTGCCAGGAGGCTCCTTCCTCACTCCTTGTTCACCCTTCTTACTCACTCTGGCCGAGACCAAGGGTTTCTTGATCAATTCAGTGGCATATGCTGTACTAAAATTTCTTCCCATGGACAACACAGGCATATGAAGTCAGAGAATGTATGAAAACACATGATAAACCCCATTACTTTGTGTGCCAATTCAAAGAATAATTTTAAAAGAGAAAACTGGCTGGGAGGGGAGTCCCATGAGTAGGATGCTTGCCTAGCTACATAGGAATTCAGCTCAAATCATTTCACACAATGAAATCTTGTTTGAGCCTTATTTAATTCCTGCTTTACATATTTGCGTGTCAAGAGTTAGTTCAATAGGAAAATCACTTATGACCTGTGATGTGTTTCATGTTTAATGTAATGAAGATATTTTAGTAACTTTAAATATCTATTAGTATATCTGACTAGTCTCTTAGCTAACCCCTGAATGAGATGTTGTTGTGATCCTCACACGGGGCACCAGTGTTATGGTCATAAAAAGAGAAAGAGGTTTAGAGAATATGGTATACGGTGGTGTGGGGGAAGGGGGTGCCCCAATGGGCCCATACAGAGGCATCCCTTCCCGGGAGGGACTGGACACACACGGACATAGTATAGAATAGGGTTTATTCAGGGCATGGGATGGGAGTTAAGGGGGGTAGTGGAAGCAGAGAAAGGTAGAGAGAGGGAGGGAGTAGAGAAGTAGAGGCCAGCCATGACCATGTGGAGAGAGGGGGGAAGGGAGGAGAGCCCAAGAGGGGCAAGAGAGAGGCTGAGAGATAAGAAGCGAGAGAAGCAAGAGAGAGAGAGGAGGGGCAAGCAGTCCCTTCTATAGTGGGCTAGGCCTACCTGGCTGTTGCCAGGTAATTGTGAGATGGATCTTGGCATGGAGGTTGATGGTGCATTTCTTTGGGTAGACCCTCCATCCAGATGCCCCAGGAATTTGAGCAGAATTTGAAGGATCTGATTTGACTGTATTGTAGAGCTCAGCCCTGAATGCTGTCTGTATATTAAATGCCTGTTGAGTTGTAAAGATTTGCAGTTCAACTCACTGCTAGTTAAGTCAATCTAGGCAAATGAGATCACAAACCAGGTATCCAGGTATCTCCATTTTTTTAGATCATTGCTCTCCCACAGGAACAAGGCTTTAAGGAAAGCCCTTCTGGGTAGCATTCCCATTTTAAAGAGGAAACCGGCAAGGACAGGAAGCTCAGGTTATCTGTGCCTAATGCTTAAAAGGATTCTAAAAAAATTTTAGGATGGATGAATATTTGGGTACATACAAAACTACATCACAGTAGGTTTAGTAAGAATTACCTCATAGGCTTGTATATTTGAATGCTTAGTCACTAGGGAGTGGAAATTTTTGAAAGGGTTAGAAGGATTAGGAAATGTGGCCTTACTGGAGGAGGAAGAGCTTCACTGGGGGAAGGCTTTGAAGTTTCAAAAGCCCAACGCCAGGCCCTGTCTCTCTCACTACTGTCTGTGGATCAGGATGTGAATCTCTCAGCTACTTCTCCTGTACCACTTCTGCCAGTATGCACCATGCTCCCACCTTGATAATAATGAACTAAGCCTCTCAAACTGTAACCAAACCCCCAATTAAATGTGCTCTTTGATAAAAGTCACTATGGTCACAGTGTCTTTTCACAGCAATAGAGCAGTGACTAAGAAAGATACTAGGCTTTCTCAGTTGCTGACTTCAGAGAACCTGTGAAGCTCCACCCTATAATTTAGGACCCAGGTCACCACATCTCACCTGCTGAATCCTGATCCTGAATTCAGTTTGATCCAGCCTGAATTTTCCTTGCATTTAAAACAAACACAGCAGAGCACAGAGACAATCCTGGAATCCCAGTTCTCAAGAGACTGAGGCAAGGGATCTGGAGTTCAAGACCAGCCTGGCCTGTGTAGTAATTTCAAGAATAGTCTAAGTGACATATAGAGATACATTGTATCGAATCACAACAAACAAGCCTATTTAGTATGTTACCTAAATTTGACAGTTCTTCTTGTTATAGCTTTATATCTAGTTTCTGAATGGCATTTTGAGCCATTAAACAATTTCTTTAAAGAGTAATAAGAATTGTTAGTACCAAAAAGAACTATTGACAACAGCAGTTTTAGCAACAAATACCCTGTAAACTGGGTGCTGGTATACTTTCTACTGTGTTTCTTTGTAAAACCAGCAGGACTGGAGGGCAGGAGGTGTCCAAAGTCAAAGTCACTGAAGAGATGACAGCCCCCATCCTTTGAGAGGTCACAAGGTAGCAAAGGATGTAATTCACAAGGAATCCAGACACATTTGGGTTTTGGGTTGGTTTGAGTTTTTGAGACAAGGTCTCTCTACATAGCCCTGGCTTTGACCTTGCTGACATAGAACTCACAAAGATCTGCCTGTCTCTGCCTCCTGACGGCAGGGATTACAGTGGTACACTAGGCTGCCAGACCCCTAGACATGCTTAAGATAGATCAAAGCAAACAAGTACTGGTGGCCAAAAATGCCCTTTCATTTAGTACTTAAATGTTGTGATGAAGTGTGTCCTGCTGTGGCTGAATTATTCTTTATTTGTACATCTAAAATGAAACAGAAAAATAGGAAGAAGATATTTAACCATGTGATAGGTCACAACTCTGTGAATGTCCTGTGTGCTATCAAACACTATTGGCCTGCTTGCCGGGTTATAATAAACATGTCGAAACTGAGATCAGAATCTGCAGCCAACTACAAGAGCACAGCTCCTCCTCTATCCTTGGTTGAAGTGTCCTTTAGTCACTTCAGGAAGGGTAAGAAAGTGTAAGTGCATGTTTTGCTCTCCAAACAGTGCAAGGCTTAAGGCAGAGGATTAATCTAACCCAGTTTCATTCACCTGCTCTAACTACATTGCATTCAAAGAGGGGACCTGCATCAAATCTCACCACTACAGTCACATTCTCCCTATTGTCAGTGGGTTCCGGGCAAAATCTCCAACAATCACACCCTTATCAAAGGTTTCATGCTCACTAGCAGGAATGTTTGATCACTAATCAAAAGAGGCATTTTTAAGATAACCCAAAGGTTGTTTTGCTGTACAGAGCACCTGGCAGAAAGCTACAAGGCGATGCCCTTGTTGAGCCTTTAGCGTCAGTGGTACCATCTGACTTCTGTTCACATGTGTTCTCTACTCTGCAAGTTCTGCTATTACCATAGACCTGAGACACTGATGTCTTATCTTTCAACAGAGTCTTTACAGCCATTGCATACGGGGCTATGGCCATCGGAGAAACACTTGTTTGGGCTCCTGAATATTCCAAAGCCAAAGCTGGAGCTACACATCTGTTTGCTTTGCTGAAACGTAAACCAACTATAGACAGCTGCAGTCAAAGCGGGAAAAAACCAGTAAGCACAACATAGAATAATCTGCTAAGATCAGGTGTCAGAAGTTTGTATAGAAGAATTTTTGCACATCAAGGAGGAGTACCTTATTCCAGTCAGATTCTCATCTCTACTCCTAAAATATGTTTTATGTTTTTTTAAAAAAAAATGTTTAAGTTTACATGCCTAATGCCATAAGAATGTTCAATGAAAGACTGATTACTAAGTTAAAATGTATTTAGATAACAGTGGTTTTAGTCTTGCATGAACGTTGACTAGATTTCATCCATTTTTTTCTAATCACATCTTCAAGGCAAACAATGCCTTTTATGTCAAACACAGTTTTTCATGGAGAACATATTTGCATAAGAGGAAAAGGAGGAACTGAATATATTTATTATTGTACACACTTTTAACTACAGACTTTAATAACCATGAGTATTGAAAAAGAAACAACAGAGAGCTAAATAATTTGAAGATACACTTCTTGATAACAGTCTTATGCATTAAGTACATATTCAGTGTCAAAACCTTTCTAGGAATCTTATACTTAAAAATTAGAACCATCATTAAGTATGTACTTAAAGTTTTCATTTAAAAGTACACTATTTCTCTCTAGAATTTTAATAGTAGATTTACTTATATGACAGTTTAAGGTAATATAGTATCAGTGGAGTGTAAAATTAATAAGTTGCTTGTGTACATATTTGGTAGCAGAAATAAAAATACCTTAAAATTCTCAAGATGGAATACTCAAAGATACATCACAGGAAAATCAAACATATTGGAAAGTAAAGGAAATTTAAAATTTTGGGATTTCTAAGTGTGTAATGCTGCTTTCATTTCTTTCTAAAAGTTCAAAGAGAAATTGAGTATCTCACAGCTATGTGCTCTTTAGAACTATATGCATATAAAAGCTGAGGAGGGAGGAAGGAATAGAATGGAAGGAGAAAGAGAAGAAGGGATAAATTATATGCATGACATAGAACACAAATATTCATATAAAGACTACAAAATTACTCAGTATTTTATTTAATACAAAAAAATTCAGATTAATCACTTCTGCTTTGAAAAATTGAAATCTGGGTAAATAAATTCCACGTATTGATATGGACTAACACTAGCTGAAAGACGCAGAGCAGTCTATTACATTTTCCCCCATTTATATAAGATTGAATTTTTCCATATTATAATTAAAATAATAAGAATAAATTTTGAAGTGTGTTAAGATCTAGGGATTTTCTAGAACATCTCTCTGTGACTTTCCAAAGGCACCAGAGCATGTGCAGAAATAATTGCTCTATTTATTTTCTGCTGTATTTTAACACTGAAGCAAATAGTGTATGTTTGTAGGGGCAAAAGGAAAATGAACAAACCAAAAATAAATGACTTCTATTCCCCTCTTAGATCTGGTGTGCATCACAGTGGATATTTTATTCTGCTCCCTGAACCTTTAACCACATCTTAGCATCTCAAACAAATTTTGTTTGTATTTGGATGCTTATGTTTGAGACAAGATTGAACATCTGTTGTGCAGGCTGGCCTCAAACTCATTATATAGCCAAAAGTGATCTCTGAATGTCTGATCCTCCCACCTCCATCTCCCAAATGCCACAGTCACTCCATCCAGCTTGCACAGTACTGGGGATCTAACCTAGGACTTCTCAAATGCTAAGTACTCCTCCACTGAGCTCCACACCTCCCCCCCCCCGGCAAACGTGCTTTATACTTTTTCTCCTAAGTTTAGAATACTGTACATGATTATTAAACCTGACTATTAAGGACTTTGTCTGAAAGTCTAACCTTAGTCTGCATCTACCTTGATCACAAAAGCCAAAAAATGCTTTAATGTATTAGAGAATGCTATTCAGTGGTAGAGCATGTGCTTAGCATGTATGAAACTCTGGCCTTGACTTCCAGAAATACACATACACATATAGAGGAGAGGAAATGAGAAAAAAGGAGGAGAGGGAGGAAAGGAAGGAGAAAGGCCGACTGTGAATTTTGAAAGAACCCAAATCTTTGAATCAAAGATAAATAAATAAAATTACAATAAGTAACCATCATTTAGTTATAGTTCTGGAAAGGTTTTTAATAATATCATTATTTGGGGTTGGAAAGATGCCTCAGCAGTTAAGAACACTGGCTGCTGGGAATTGAACCCAGGTCCCACATGGCAGCTCACAACTGTCTATAACTCCAGTTCCAAGGAATCTGACACCCTCACACCAAAGCACATAAAATTAAAAATAAATAGGTAAGCAAACAAACAAATAAATAAACTATAAAAAACTTTAAGAAGAATATCATTAGCATAGAAAAGTATTAGCTTACATAAAAATCACCAATGACTAAAGAGATTGGAAAACAGAGAAAAGTAAACTCTCAGCTAAGTCTTATTTCTAAATAATGATTAACTGAAAATGAAGATCATTCATAGTTCAAAGCAATGTATATTACCTGTAAAACAGAGTCCAGTTTTTAAAGTAAAACATGTGCAGAGTTTTATAAGGCATTTCTGAGTTAAGCTGGAAATGGTTTTTAAAGCTCAAACTAAATTAAAAAACAGCAACAATTTTATTTAGAGAATATGGTCAGCTAGTCAGCAGAACAGGCTGTGATGGCAAACAGAAGGAATCTAGAGTTTTGCAGTAACCTAGTCCAGCAACAAAGGCAGTAAGACATACACACATAAAATCACACATACAAATGCTGATGAGGGTCAGACTTGAGTCAGTGGCTCTCTGGAGAGGAACCTGTTTGACATCAGAATGGTATGGGAACGTGAACATTTTACACTGAGAACTTGTCCAGGGCATGGCTATGGGTCCAACCTTCCTAAGTCCACTGTAAACACCTCCTCCTTCCTTTCACAGGACACCTGTGAAGGGAACTTAGAATTTCGAGAAGTCTCCTTCTCCTATCCTTGTCGGCCAGAAGTTCCTGTCCTTCAGGACGTGTCTCTCAGCATTGAGAAAGGGAAGACTATAGCATTTGTTGGGAGCAGTGGCTGTGGGAAAAGCACCTGTATTCAACTGCTGCAAAGATTTTATGACCCTGTGAAAGGACAAGTGGTAAGCCTGACTTAAAACACCTAAGCTGGGTGTTAGTGGCAAACCCTTAAATGTGCAGGTAAGCCTAGCAGAGCAAACACAACGACAAACCAACAAAGCAACTCTCTCCTCCTCTTACCTAAGGAAATGGCAGCCCCACAAAAAAAAAAAAAAAAAACAAAAAACAAACAAACAAAAAAAACTGGTGGGTAGGACTTTGAAACTGACAATGACCCAGAATCAAGCTTTCCTGACAGCCTCAGTTTTTATCTTAAAAGCTGTAGAATTCTTTTGGAATATGAATGGACTTTATCATTGCCTTTTATGATCTGACTCCTGACTCCCTCTCCAAACTCCCTCTCTCTCTCCCTCTCCCTGTGTGCTGAACATTCATCTCAACTGCTTGTGTGCCTTTTTTCTTGTTGCTCCCCCACTTGCTCGTTAGGACTCAAGTTCCGTCTGTGTCCCATCTGGCATAGTCCCAGAGTTCCTTCCCATGGCATCCTAGATGCCCTCTGCCTCAACCCTTTTCTGTTCTATTGCCCTGTCTTCATGTCACCTTCTCTTTCTGAGTTGCTAGGGTGCGTGTATCTGTCAGCTACAGTACACATTCTCAGGGTAAGGAGGAGTTTTGCATTGTATTACTACTTCCCCAGTACCTAGAGCCCCAGGCACATAGCAGGCACGCTCATCAAACAGCAGATAAAGTAGCTGTGTGAATGAATACATATGGCCCAGAGCCAAGCGCCCATCTCTACAGGTAGACTTCTGTATCAATCAGCCAACTCTTTCATTGGGGATCAGTAATGGATTGGGGATCAGTAAGTGTTGTTTGACTTGAAGGGGAGGTCAATCATTTTCTATGTGACTTCAAGACAGAATACTAGGTGTACCCTAGTCTCTGGGCATATCTCTGGAGCCTGTGGCCATTATAGAAGTATATGTGTCAGTACTTTCAGCAAGCTGTTAGCTGGGAGCTCCTGTCCAACAGGTGATTTATGAACCTTCTTTTGGCAACATATACTTCAAAAAATAGCTTGAATTCCTAGGTTTCTTGTTATGATTTGTATATGTGTGAATAGCGTGAAGTGTAACATGACACGGTTGTTAACAAACTAGTCTCCACTCTGCTCGGGCAGCTGCTTGACGGTGCTGATGTAAAAGAATTGAACGTGCAGTGGCTTCGTTCCCAGACAGCCGTCGTCTCCCAAGAGCCTGTGCTCTTCAACTGTAGCATCGCTGAGAACATTGCCTATGGTGATAACAGCCGCATGGTACCCTTAGAGGAGATGAAAGAGGTCGCAGATGCAGCCAACATCCATTCTTTCATTGAAGGGCTCCCCAGGGTAAGGATCCAGCTGAAATCTTGAGCTACCAAGCAAGTGCCGATTTTGATGCAGTCTCACATAAAGCTAGATGCAAAAAACAAACCTGATATTTTTGTTTATTTTTTTCCAAGCCTGCTAGCCATTCATATATAATGCACTGGACTAACTTTGATTTGTTATGTCTTTTTTTTTAAAGATTTATTTATTATTTATTATATGTAAGTACACTGTAGCTGTCTTCAGACATCCCAGAAGAGGGCGTCAGATCTCATTACAGATGGTTGTGAGCCACCATGTGGTTGCTGGGATTTGAACTCAGGAGTTCAAACCCTGTCAGTTTCTGATGAGCAATCAGTGCTCTTAGCCGCTAAGCCATCTCTCCAGCCTGATTTTTTTATGTCTTTATGTGCTTGCAGTATGCCTTGGTGAAGACATGGTGTTAAAAGATATAGTGTCACTCTGAAGTAAATATTTGGGGAAGAAATAAAAATGAACCCTGTAGCTTACTGCATTTTCTTCAGATAGATTTTTCTTTTAAAGACAAGGTCTCCTCTCTACGTGGTTCTAGTTGATCTAGAACTAACCATGTAGATCAGACTATCCTCTAACTCACAAAGAAACACCTGCCTCTGCCTCTGCCTCTCTGCCTCTCTGCCTCTCTGCCTCTCTGCCTCTCTGCCTCTCTCTCTGCCTCTCTGCCTCTGCCTCTGCCTCTGCCTCTGCCACAAGTGCTGGGATTAAAGTTATGTACCACCACACCTGTCCAAGAATAGATATTTTTTTTTCCGTTTTAGTTTTTCAAGACAGGGTTTCCCTGTGTAGCCCTGGTTGTTCTGGAACTCACTCTGTAGACTAGGTTGGCCTCAAACTCAGAGATCTGCCTGCCTCTACTCCCAAGTTCTGGGATTAAAGGTGTACCCACCACCACCCATCAAGAAAAGAATTTCTAATGCAAACAAACTGATTTTGACATCTGTCCCAGTCTGAGAACACAATATCCATGTAAAATTCTGAAAAACGAGGTCAGTTTTGCACGTAATTCTCAATACAGCTGCGCATACAGAAGGCACCGCAGGGTCTTCCCCAACATCTAGATAGTATTAATCTTAATTTCTCCAGGAATAATTTAGCAAATTTAATGGTTGCCACCCTGTCAGTTTCTGATGACTTATTTTACCTTTATTTCAGACTTTATGGATTCACCCATCTGCCATGTCCTGATGGCTCAGATTCTGTACCTCCTATCCTCACCCTCATCCAAACAGTTATGAATTTATTTTATTTACTCAACACAGCTACCACAGCCTTGCTTTTTGTACACCACCGAGCTATTACTTAAGACAAATCAAATGCAATCTCATGCCCACAGAAATAATTGTTACGTACAAAGAACATTCTAAATAGCGAACCCATGGATATTATGTGAGCAAAGACATGGCAACAGAGACTCTCTAAGTGGTGCCCAGTGTGGTAACTCATGCTTATAATCCCAGGACTCTAGAGGATAAAGCAGAAGGACTGTACCTGCAGTACTTAGCAAGACAACATCTCAAGAAAAATGTCTGAAATAAGAATAGATACAGAGTGCCATGTGTTTGGACTAGGGAGAAGAATATATGGAAGTATAGTATTTAATGAGCCTGACAAGGTTTGACTGAGCACTTAAATACCAAGTCTTAGATTCAATTCCTGTAGCTTCCATAAAATGCCCTAAAGAAAGCAACTTAAGATAAAATTTATTTGGCTTTCAATTACAGGCTACAGTCCATCACCTTGGAGAAGTCAGCAGGAATCTGAAGCAGCTAGTCACTTTATATCTATATTCAAGAGCAGAGAACAAAGAATTAATGTGTACATACCTGTGCTCAGCTCCTTTTCTCTACTCCCACATTCCAGGACCTCCTTCCTAGGGAATGCTGCCACCCAGAGTGGGTTTGTCTTCCCACCTCGGTTAAAATAATTCTGAGGTTTCCTTTGGAAGAACTGTAGCTCAGTTGGTAAGGTGCTTTGCTGGTATGCACAATGTCCTGGGTTCAGTCTCTAGCATCACCTAAATGGGGCACACTGTCACATGCTTGTTGTCTCAGTACTCAAGAGGTGAGAAAGAAGGATCATGAATTCAAGGTTACTGTTGGCTACATAAGGAGTTCAAGCCCAGTCCAGGTTCACCCTATCTCAAGAAAGAAAAAATAGGAGAAAAGAAGGGAGGGAGAAAATAGAAAGAAAGTCAGAAGAAATTCCTTCATAGAACAATAATGGCGATGGTGTTCATAGGACTAAGAATAGATTTCAGGTGTGTTGAGACACACCTTTCAAGAGTATTGAAATGTGAACTCTTTAGATGTCTCTCTCCCACAGTTGCTAATGTGCTTTGTTAACCTGTATGTTTCTGAGGCAGAAATACAACACCCAAGTGGGACTAAGGGGCGTGCAGCTTTCTGGCGGCCAAAAACAAAGACTGGCTATTGCAAGGGCTCTTCTCCGGAAGCCAAAAATTTTACTGCTGGATGAGGCCACTTCAGCCCTTGACAATGAGAGCGAGAAGGTAAACAATCTCTTCTTACATGTCAAATGGGAATATGCGGTATCACAAAGACTAAGGTCAGATTGGAGAAGTGAAGGCCCAGTGGTGGTGAGGAGGAAAGGGTTGAAGCTGGGCCACCAAGTTCCGAAAAGGTTTTCTCCTTTGAATTCATTTTAGAGCAAAACGAGTCACTATCTGAAAGTATCTGACCAGTCAGGAAAAGCCCAGGGAAATGTTCTTTTCTAGTTTGTTCTTTTCCTTTGATGCTAAATCATCTAGCAAAGGAAGAGTTTATGTGTGAAAGAAGAAGTTGATGCAGGGAGAACATTCTTGTCGTCTACCTTCCCAAATTTTTCCTGTGGTTAGAGAGAAATGAGATGGTGAGGGGACATGGGTATGGAAATATGGGCTCTTGGTTTCAAGCTTGGGACCATATCCTTACCTGTATAACCATTCCATTCACACACATCTTTGTAAATGTTCTTCCAACCCAGTCCTACCTTATCACTTTTTCCCATTTCTACCTGGAAGAGTGAGTATTTCCCAAAGTCAGGCAGTAAAGTGAAAGAACATTATTAGAGTACCAGAACAACTGAGTTTAGGCATGCTTAGGAAGATCTACCCCAAATTGAAAGTCACTTGGTCCTATTTTTCTTCCAGGTGGTCCAACAGGCCCTTGATAAAGCCCGGAGAGGGAAGACCTGCCTAGTGGTGGCTCACAGACTGTCCACAATACAGAATGCAGATACGATCATCGTTCTGCAAAATGGAAGCATCAAGGAGCAGGGAACTCATCAGGAGCTCCTGAGAAATGGAGACACATACTTTAAATTAGTAGCTGCACATAAGTAGTAGCTTCACTGGGTATACTGATGCTGCCAGCCTTGCCTGAGCTTGGAACTTGGCATAATGAAGAGTACAAAGTCGTTACTTGGCCTGCTCTAGACTCTTACTGAACAGTCAATATCTAGAATCAGACATATTCTGATCAAGTGTCTTCTCTTTAGATTTTTAAAAGCAAACCAAGGGGACTGGAGGGGTGGCTCTGCATTTTAGAGCACTGACTATGATCTTCTGGGGGACCTGAGTTTGAGTCTCAACATCCACATGATGGGTCGTAACCACCTGGGACTCCAGTTCCATTCAATTATTTTGGCCTCTGTGGATACCAGGCACACATGTGTAGCACATCCACACACGCAAGTAAGACATATTTTTTAAATTAGTTAGAAAAAAATCAAACCAAACATTTTCATAATTACCTGGAGAAAGTGCCTATATCTCTTATTTCATAAACATATCCTAATGCATTTTCTTGTAAACAGCTTTAGGCAAAAGAAAGGCATTTCTCTATCAAAGTGCTGTGATAAAATTACAGAACATCATCTAGTTGGAAGGTTTTGGCTGAAAGGGTAAGATGCAGCGAGTTAGGCATGTGGCACTTCAGAGAACATCTTTAATTGGGAAGACAGCTTTGCAGCATATCAGCATACTGTCTGTGCCTTCTTTTTCTCTAGACTGCATAAATATTCAGTTTCTAAGATTCTGTTATATCCCCTCATTGGGCAGGGGTGGGAGAGTTTGAGAGTAGCGCAGGGTAACGTAGCCAGTAAGAGGAGATAGCTCCTGATTCCTCCAGCTAGTACAGAGCCTCACATGACTTGTCCTTCCTGAAGATTCCATTCCAAGCTTTGGGTTTTCAGTATAAAGCATTGGCTTACTGAAGTATGAATACTAACTTAGAATAAAAGATCCTTCTACTGCGAGTGAAAATTGCTTCCCTGTATTGGATCAAACAATTTATTGAAATGCATATGTACTTAATAATATGTAATATGTGATTTACAAATTCTATATAAATAGCAATATTAGTTAACTGAGTCATGGTTTCCACTTACTTAAGTGCATAATGTCATCTTTAGTCCCTCTCTTTCTAAAATTATTTTGCTAAGATATATTAGTTATGTGTAGTAATGTGTGTCATTGTGACATCTTCATACATGACATTTTCATTTCATACATACTTTGATCACATTCATCACATGTCACCCTCGTTTGTCCACCCACTTCTGCTGACCCTCTTCCCAACCAGTTCCCCTTCTGCTTCCATGTCCCTTTGTGTGTTATACAGAGACTTTAATAAGGGGTTGTTTTCAGGAACTCAGGTGAGGGGTTACAAGAACATGGGCAACTTACCTACTAACAAAAAAATGTCTCACACACACACACACACACACACACACACACACACACTCAGCAACCACTTACTGCCTATCAACCCTCAGAGAACAGTAGCAACTTATGAACCCTTCTCCTATATGAGAATGTTGATGGGACAATTTTGTGCAGATCTCAGATGTCAAAGCTTTTGACAATTCAAATGTGCTAGGGCCACAAGAAGGGGTAGAAAAAAAGAAAACCCAAAACTAATATAAGGGATTGGACAGGATTCTCAAAAAGAAGAAATGCAAAGGCTAATAGATATTTTTAAGTTTTCATCATCATTAACTACCAAAGAAACAGCGATTAAAACTACCTCAAGAGTCAGAATGGCTATCATCAAGACAACAAAAAATGGCAAATGCTGGAAGGTGGTGTAACCTGGAACAGCCACTATGGAGATCAGTAAGCCTCAAACTCATGATCTTCCTACTTCAGTACTCTGAAGTACTGTTGGGATAACAGTGTACACCACTGTCCTCTTTGCTGCTCTTAATTATTTTTTTCCTATTTACAATGTCACCTACAACCAACATCTCTGAGTGTTTTCAGTCAATGGTTTGAAATCTTACAGAAAAGAATTTGAACCATTTATGTACTATTCCACCTTTAAAAAGAAAAAACAAAATGAAAATAGGGTTAAGATTGAGAACCAGAAACATTGTTTAGAAATGTTGACAGTGAATGCCTTGTGATTATTCAGCCCCATGTGGGCAGACATCTCTTGGTAGCTTCTCTGCTCAAAGCAGTTTAGGCAGAAAGAAAGAGAAATATGGTATGGACACATTGGAGCCCAGAGCAGGAGCAGATATATATAGAGAGACAGACAGAGAGATGATAGATAGATAGATAGATAGATAGATAGATAGATAGATAGATAGATAGATAGATAGATAGATAGATAGAGATATAGATGTGTGTGTGCGCGCGTGCACGTGTACGTGTACGTGTGTGTGTGTGTGTGTGTGTGTGTGTGTGTGTGTGTGTGAATAACCCTTCTCATTTCCATCAGTGCTTTACTTCCAATGATTGTGAAGGACACTCAGGCAGCATTCTCCTAAGCAAAGCCACTGTTGATTCCAATCTGTGAAGTTTTTAGTTAATGAAGGAAGAAAATAAGTAGAGACCAGATGCTTTATAGGGAAAACTATAGTTGAAATCTCTCTCTCTCTCTCTCTCTCTCTCTCTCTCTCTCTCTCTCTCTCTCTCTCTCTCTCTCTCTCTCTGTGTGTGTGTGTGTGTGTGTGTGTTTGGGAGGGAAGCATGCATGCAGAGTCCAGATGTCAACACTGGGTGTTTTCCTCAGTGGCTCTCCACCTTAATTTTTGAGACAGATTCTCTCACTGAAGCTAGAGCTCACTGATTCAGGTAAACCAGATGACGAGTAAAGTCCCAAAGATCCTCCATATCTACTTACCCTGCACTGGGAGTGTAGGAAAATGCCTCTGTGCCCAGTTTATATGTCTGTTAAGATTTCTGAGTGCAGAGTAAAAAGACAGAAGGTAGGAAAGAGACTATAATCTGACTTCTACATATTGTACCAGGTTTATTAGCATACACAGTGAGGGCAGCCTCTCTCCCTTGAGAAATGAAGAGGTCTGCAAGGGGGAAATTTTGGTTACAACCCTATATAGGGGCAGGGTGAAGGACTTAGGAATAAGAAAATTGTTGCAGATTTACGGGACTATGTGTCTCACCCACAATTTCTCCTTCCTGAAATTGTTTTCCCAAGGCAAGACTGACTATCTTAGGAAAGGCTGTTTCAACAGACATTCCTTTATGTGCTGACCAATAATCCCTCTAGGACTGGATATCATTATAAAACAAGAGACACAAAGACAAGGCACTGGTTCACACAAAAAGACAAGAATGTCCTAAATTCAACACAGAAAGTGTCCAGAGAAGTGAAGATCCACAACACAGACATCTAGAAATGTTAAGTATGTCACAGCAGCTCTCAGCAATGGCCACATCTTCTCTTAGAGACACCCTTCCTTTTCAGGAGAGATAACTATCTAATAAGCCTTAATACAACTGAAACACCAATGGGGATACCAAGGGACAAAAATAAACTGTGTATAGATTTCAGTGAGAACAAAATTTGTAACGATGTTATGTCATCGCAAGTAGACTCACCTGCAGTCTATTCTATAGTCCATAGACAGTGGACATTCTGTCCACTGAATGTGTATATTCACATGGAGCATAGAGATGTCCTATGACCGTGTGAAAGCCTGTACATTAGCATCAACTCATGTATTCCCTTTTTGTTTGAGCTTTTATTCCAAAAAGGATTTGTGAAGTGACACCATAGGCTGACTGGAAATTTTACCTATGAGCAATAGTTAAGGTAGTGTCTTAGTTAAATTTCTATTGCTATGATAAAACACTATGACCAAAAGTGACTTATGGACTTATTTAAAGAAAAACTTTTAACAAACAAATGAAGACATTTAATAGTTCTTTTGGTTCCAGGGTTGGAGTCCATGATAACAGAAGGCAAGTACAGCAGCAAGAACAGCTGGGAGCTCACACCTCATATCATAAGCAGGAGGCTGAGAGAGAGCATACTGCGAATACATGAGTCTTTTAAAAATCTCAAAGCCCACCCCAGTGACTCACCTCCTCCAACAAGGCCACACCTCTTAATCCTTGCCAAACAGTTTCACTGACTGGGAAACAATATTCAAATATGCGAGTCTATAGGGTATTCTCATTAAAAAACCACAGGAAAGAAATAGAAAATTTGAACTGGAGGAATGTGGATAAAAGATATGACAATGCTGTAACTTTTAAACCTTTATCTCCCTATCAATACAAATTATATTCATAATTATTATTAGACTGAGAGGTGATGGTGCATGCATTTAATCCTAGCACTGTGGAGGAAGAGGCAGGGGGATCTCTGAGTTTGAGGCAATCTAGTCTACAGAGTGAGTTTCAGGTCAGCCAGAACTACATAAAGAAGCCCTGTCTTGAACACACACACACACACACGTGTGTGTGTGTATGTAGATATATATATGTATATTATATATATCTATATATAGATATATATATAATTTTTAAAACAACAAATGTACATGACTAAAATTCCTTCTGCCCAGTTGAAAGTCAAGAAGAGAATTTTAGGAAAGGGTTGATGAAAGGAAAGGTAAATTACCAAATGTTGTAGATAAATGTAAAGCAAGTAGTCAAGAGAAAAGAAGAAAGTGAAGAATGGAGTAAAGAAGAAAGGAGAAAAGGATGGAGGGAAGGGAGCTATTGTTCAAATGCTAATTATTGTAAGACACTCTAGCAAGCAGATTAGAACTAGAAGGAAAATATTTTTCACCATTAAATTCTCAGAAAATCCCAAATAAGATAAGCATATAAGCTCCTAGTCCCAAGTTTCAGCAAAATTTGCCTGCCCTGGTTTCATAAATTCTGTTACTCTTCAGTTTCCTAAAGCTGTGTGCCCTAAGAAGATGGAGACCAAAAAGCAAAACAGTCCAAAATAAAAGATTGACTCTCCAGGACAGACCAAATGCCTAGAATAGGAGACATTGAAACTCAACAAGGTCAATGTAATTCTCAAATGTGGGGAAGGACAAAACCTTCAAAGGAACAGAGAAAATGTAAAGGTTTGATTAGTAATTCTAAAGAATCCATGCACATGACACTGAGAAATTCAAGAGGAATTATACATTTGAGTGTTTCTGGCAAGTAGTAGGATTTAAGATCAATAGCATAGAGTCAGCTGGGACCATTGAGAGTATATTCACAGACCTGAAGCTCACACTCATCTATCTAGCTCAGTAGATGACTGAGCCCACATGCTTTGGCTTACTACTCAAACCTTATTGTGCTGGGAGTTTTACATTAACTTGACATAAGCTAGAGTCATTTTGGAATCCCACCATGTAATACACCCATCATGCCTCCTGGATGGAATCCCAACAGCTAACCCACCATCCCTCCTGGATACAACTGTGATGTAGAGATATTTTTTGATGTGACTTCTCCTTAGGCTATACAAATGTCTGAACAAAGGTCTATGCTTTTCAGTTTGTTGCAGAGCTGTCAGTTGTTGTTGTTGTTTTCCATCCCTTCCTTACTGAAGTATTACATCTTTACTACAACACAGAGGAATTGGAATCCAATGACTCCAACGATGATACCCAATAAGGTCTCAGGCTTCCCCAGCCTTTGTTACTAACACTCAGTGCAAGAAGAGATTAGATCTGATGTCTACACAGGCTATTGAATCATCTCTGCTACCTTCACTTTCAGCGTTTTATCCAACTCCTTTGTTCTTTCTGCAACCCAGTTGTGTCATTCTTCTCCTTGGTCTAAATAAGCAAGATCTTGGTAATTATCTTGCAAAACCAAGACAAGCAATGAGGAAGATGATGCTCAAAGGTCCCCACCATGAGTTAGACGCATCATCGTTGTCGTCATCGTCATCATCATCATCAATAAAAAAGAATTTTAAGAGACAGATTTACAACATTGTAACTTTGGTGAGGGTAGGGTCTTTTAGGGAGAATCGTAAGCACTGAGTGAAACAATGGCTAAGATTTGGAAGCAACTGTAACAGTCTAAACTCTACTGAATTTCAACTCTCAGTCCAAACATTACTGAGGTTTGTTGTGAATGGCTTTCTAAGTATTCTAAAATAAATACTGTTTTAATGGTAGAGAATGTACAGCATTTGGCTTTCATGTACAATGTCCTGGATTCCATCTCCAGCATCATACACAGACACAGATGCAGGCACACAGACACACACACACTTTCCTAAATACTGACTCAAGTAATAAAACGGTTTTAAAATTAGGGTGTCCACTAGTAATAGCCCAAAATGACTTGGGCTATCATATACTGGTAGAAGTCTTAGGGCATTAACCTAGACAAATTAAAGCATTTGGCAAATGATATACAAACCCAACATAGCCAGAACTAGCCGGAAAATGTAAACCCCAACGTTCAGTCCTACTCTGGAACTGGAACAATACTCCATGGCTTTTCTCTTTGATGGTTATCATCTTCATTTAAAAACAGAAAGAAAAAAAACCACCATAGTCACACAAGATTTAGCCCTCCTTTGTCTACATTAACTTTTGTTAAAGTAAACTATTGAACCAGAGACCAAATATTCTGAAATGAGTCCCATCTTAGTGCATCATACAAATGTAACTGCTCCCTCCCCATCTGGAGCCCAGTGGTTCACTGACATGTTTTTGGTTTTGTTTTTGTTTTGAGACAGGGTTTCTCTATATAGTCCTGGCTATTCTTTCTTATTAAAGCAGTGTGTGTGTGTGTGTGTGTGTGTGTGTGTGTGTGTGTGTGTGAAATTCAATGATGGTGTGACTTAAGGCTGACTCCACTGTTTGTTGGAGTATAAACTGCTTTGTCCTTCTTGAAAGAGTAATCTGGTCATTTCTACCTAGGAACTTCATCTTAATGTTCTTATCTCACAGTAACCTGTACTTTTCTAGAATCTTAAAAAAAATTAATTAGAAGTTTAAAGTATCTGATAGCCCAGGAATGTATCTGGTAGGGTACCTGCTTAACATGCACAAGTTTCAGAGTCTGATAGCCAAGGACTGCATACAACAGGCATCATGATGCATACCTGTCCTGAAATTTTAGCCCTGGAGAGGCAAAGACAGGTCATCCTTTACTACACAGGGAATGGCAAACCAGCCTGTGCTGTATGAGACCACATCTCAAAAACAAACCAGAACAATAATACAAAGTAGTGATTAGGGATGTCCAATGTCTCACTGTGTATATAGATCATGTGAGAGGAAAACTAAATGTTCAATATTAGGCAAGTACATAACACTTTGAGATATGCAATTTTAGCTGTTTAAGATTAGAATTTTTAACATAAGAGAAAAATTTTTTGATATTAGTAAAGGAAAAGAAAAAAGCAGACAGTAAAAAAGTTTATGAAGACACAATTATGTTCCGGGAAGTGAAATGAAGTCAGTTTCTATCTATAATTTCTTATACATTTCAGTTAGCACCTGATTGTCTCTAAAAAAGATAATAGAGTTTAAAATTTTCATTAGGACTGGAGATAGGATTTAGCAACAGGACACCTGACTAGCAAAAGGAGGCTCTGGAAATTTAAAAAGCAAACAAGCAAAATAGATAGATAGCTTTTATTGAAGTATAAACCTCTGGTTTAAAATAGCAGCAGGGTACTTAAAAAAAATCTGCATTTATACATGAATGCCTTCCTTAGCATTCAAAGAGGTAAATACATTTTTAAATCATTAATCCAAATGTATAGCTAATTGATTTTATAACTAAAGTAGCAGTCGGAGAGAAGTAGGGTCACTTATGGGAGCATACATACAATTTAGCATCCCAGGGAATGCTATCATGGACTCGGTTCACATTAAAAATCCCTAAACTTTCCACCTTCCAGTTCCTTCAGAATTTGGTTATGGCTGAGTCTCCTAGTAAAAGTGGAGTTTAAGGAGTGTCTCTCTTTGAAGCCCAGGTCTAAAAGGTGTCCTCAGTCTATGTGTAAAAGGTTGTGTGTTGCTCTTTCTGATTATCTGGTGGACAAGCATGGTCTGTTAATACGATTCTTGCTTCCTCAGATGTGCTACGTAAGGCAAGATGACCAGCCTATAAGTAGCAAGGTCTTTATCTAACTCTCCCTTATTAATACTGTGTATAAGCCATGTAGAATTTTACTCATTTCTGGAGATACTCAAACAGTAACTATCACAAGAGAGGAAGCTATCAGAAAATGAAATTAGTAGCACAAATAAGCCACAGACAAGTAACTGGTGACAAAAACATAATGAACTGCTTTTAGAGATGGTCTCGTGAATCAACGGTTGGATACGGCATCGATTTCCTACAGCCATACTTTCACAGAAGGAAAAAGAAACTCTTCTGAAATAGAGAACTTTCGTGTGTAATCGTTTGGTTACAACGTATGCAATACCTTGCAAGTGAGAGTTTTGAGACCTCTACGAGTCCACCTTTGAACATTTACAGTGAGAGCGAATCAGCCAGACGTGAGCATAAACATCAAAGGGAGTAGGAATGCACAGGACAAAGCTTCAATCCAGAGTCACAACTGGAAGGACTGAAAACATTGCAGATGCCCCCTGTTTGCAACTTTAATATCAGGAAGTGTGGAGTGGCTGACCAGCAGTCTCCAGCTATTTCTCTTCTAAACTAGGTAGGTGTGGTTTCTTAGTCAGTCAGGCTAATGAGTAACAACAGCACAATGGATTGCAAATGAAGACACAAAACAGTAAAAAGAAAATTCAATTCCACAAGTTCCCCCTCCAGGTAAAGAGCCGTCCTAACATTTCACATTCTGACTCTTTTTAAAACAGCACAGAATATCGTCATTTCTAATTTTTTATTATGTTTTTTCGAGTTATATGAAAGATATTCTAAATAAAATATATTTTCCTGTTTGCTATAATCTTAATTAAACAAGACAAAAATACATAATTTTTTTTCAATGTAAGAGACCTACTGAGAGAAAGAAACAGACAGAGAAAGAGACAGAAAGACAGAGTGAAAGGGACCCAACTTTTAAATATGTTTGTACTCTGACAAACTCAATTTTAAAAACAAGCACAGCCTAAAAACTAATTCAAAAAGTAAGGAGATAAATAAATGAAATCATTCATTTATTTGTATTCAGTCACTATAATAAAGAAAATAAAGTCATTTCACCTTATAAAATTTTTAAAGTACAGATTATAAATAGAATGCTGCTAAAATGCACATTTAATCATTTGAAATAAGAATACTAACCATTAAGATTTTAACCTGGCCATCCACACATAAAATAAAATAGAACTAAACTAGATTATATATATATATTATATATATAATTATATATATAATATATATTATATATATTTATATATAAACTAGATTATATATATATATAAATAAAATCTACCATGGCCTGAATATATATATATATATATTCAGGCCATGGTAGAGAGGAAACCAAAGAAATTCTGTATACCACCTAGGATCCAGAACCAATAGTTCACCTTTAAGTGAATTTTAAAATATCCATGCTTTCAGAGCATAAAATGACAAAAGAAGTCACAGCCCTAAGCATCATTTCTCTCTTCCACCAGGAATCTACCACCACCTTATTGTGAAAGAAGCTCCCTGCAAAGCAAGGAGAAGTTTAAGAATGGAAAAACCTCACTAAATCTAACTTTCAGGGTATTCACACTAAGGCACACAAGTAAACATGTCACTAGCAATACATTTCACTTAATAATTACATACTAAGTAAAGCATGCCATGCCTCCTACAAAGTGTACAGAGCAGAATGTGTATATAGCGTGATGCTCTGTTCCCAAAATATTTATTAAGAGGCTTAATTGTTCTCCCGTCATTAATACAATATTTAACTATGATATTGCCTAAAATACATTAATGCTGAGGACATGGGAATTGTAATGTATATACGTACCTTACCCAAACTTAACTTCCACAGTTTTAAGTAAAATAGTTATTCTTTGGAAGAAATACCCAAACTGACTTTACTTCAAAGTATAAAAGTTAGCAAATTGTAACCCAATACAGCTCATTCTTTTAATTAAAGTTGAGGCGTTTCTAGCGTAATGCTGCAAAGATTATTTTCCAACAGATGAGAAGTTCACGTGTCTAACTCAACAATCTTGTTAAAACAACACTAAATCAATGAATATATCCTTTAAATACATTTCCACCAGTCACAAGATCACTGTTGGTTGGCTAAAGTGAATGGAAAAGAACCAACTTAGGGAAGTGGTGGGGGTGGGGGAACTGAAGTAAGGAGCAAGTATTCAAGAGAAATGAGTACTGATCAACAAAGGTGCAAGAACACAACTTCCTGAAATGATGAGAAATCTGATGACAGAGTCCCTGGGTAATTAGGGTCATTAAACTGGGTGCAAAATTGGGCAGTACAAACCCTTTACTTTCAGCTGAATTAGACAATTACTTGAACTCTGGAAATGGGGAGACCATTTACTTTTTTTTTTCTTATGTTTCAGGGCTTAACATGTAGTGGCCAAAAATTTGAAAGCTGGAAGGATTGGTTGCCCTACAGACCATAAAGGTAACCCAAGGTGAAATATTGAATGTTTCTAACATTTGCACAGAGTTCAGGTTGAAGTGAGCATAATGTAAATCAACTCATTGTTTGGGCCCTTTCAAATGGGTTGCCAAGAGAGGAGAGAAAACTTGATAAGCAGGCTCCAATTTCTATGTGTTGATTTAGAAATCTTGAAGCTGTGGGAGCTCAATTCATCTAAGGGAAGAAACTTAAAGGAAACCAAACAAGGAGAATGGTGTGGAATGCAGCACTGGGACAAATGGAGAACAAGGAATTTTCTTAATAATAATAATAATAATACAAAAAAAGCAAGAAAGCCTCCATTGTGCTTTAAGTGACAAATTTAGAATTCTTTTATTTTTAGGTTCAGGATCTGATTTCCTTTTGATATTAAATAGCCATGACGCATTTACAGAGTCCAAACTGTTGATGATTCTTATCCAGCTTGGCAGAAGATTAAATTAAATCTCAAAGATTTAGTCCTCTTCAGTTAAATAGCATGGAACAGCTAAGGCATTTTTTTTTTCCTTTTAACCTTCTCTAGTGGAGAACCCATTTAAATTGTGTGGGTGCAGAACTGGGTGACTTCAAAACACCAATGATCAGATCACCTCTTAAGAACTCAGTTGCTCCAGGCCTCATTCTTTCGGCCATCAAGAGAAAAGCACTAGTTCAATAAAAGAGAGAGGACTAGACCTAAATCCCAGTGAGGGCAAATCTCAGGTGACTCTTGGTCCCACATATGTGGTGCCTTTTCCCAGAATGCTGCCCCAGTTTTTACCGGTATCATATTTGTCACAGCTTTTAAAAAAATATGATCTTTAAAGTATTGATTGTTTCCATTTTTTAAAAATCATCAATAAAACTTGAATGTGAGAGAAAAAAAAATAACACTGCTTAGCAGAGGCAAGAAAGATAAAAGTAGAAACGTCCTAGATTATCTGCAGGGGGATTTGAAAGACACTTGTGGCTTACTTGAGAAGCTTCATTTAGCATTGAACATTCTGTTCGTGGTGACAGCGCAGTGGGAATTCCCACTCCAACAACCCATGAAATGTTACTGCATAATTATTCACCTTCTGAGGCCCATTAGAACTTATCAGCAGAGAAAGAAATTTAATTTAAACTCACCCCTCTGTGCTACAGAATGGCAGGGACATGAGATCAAAGCACAAAGCTCTGTCCTTCAGTGGTTTGCAACACCTAGGCACAATAGGGTGAGAGAACGCAGCATTCCAGTGCTTCCTGGCTTTCCGGACCGGAGCGGGTGGGGGTGAGCTGGTGAGCATCACCAGCTGGTTTCAGGGAGGAGACTTGTGCTCTGAAGGGGGAGTTGTCAATTATGTTCTAGAGTTGCGGATCGCCACATTACTTGTACCCGCCTCAGCAAGCACTTTGCTTTACTTGTGTTGGGCACTCTACACACTAAATAAAGAACCTTTCCTTCCCCCACTATAAGTAGAGAGTCAATGGAAACAAGGATTTTAAACTACAGAAGTAACTATGAGAGCCCTGTTTTGCACAAGTGTGCATCCCAGAGCGCTTCCCTGTTAGTGCTTAAGAAGAGTTTCCACAAAGTCTCAGTCTGAGGTTGTCTCATACCAATACAGAATGGTGCATAGGCGCCATCAATAATCTTCAAATTTGACCCTTGGCCAATTTCAAGGGTACAAAGTAGATTCCAGTTAACAGAAACACCCATAGGTCTAGGGCCTAGAGGGGTCTACAAAAGTCCACGATGGGAAAAGTTTTGCCAAATGCCGGCACTTTTCCTCAGACAGCCTGCGTGCTGCAGGCACATTCTCCAAATGAGGATACTCTTTCCAAACGGCTGATCTTTCTCCTGGGTCTCTTAAAATATCACCGAGATATGGCCTGGAGAAGATTGCTAGCGTGCCCTGATACCCAGTGAGCCAAAGAATAGAGTGGGAGAGCAGAGAGAATGAAATAATGATAACAACAGCAACAACAACAACAATAATAATAACAGGTGGGCTTTAGGTACAAGGCTTAAGAAAAGTTTATTTCTGTTCAAGGTACCATGAGTCTATACCTTCCTACCAACTCTCTGCTAGGTGGCTAAACTTATTCCTAAATCCAAAAACAAACAGGCAGACAAAAAAAAAACAAAACAAAACAAAAACAAGCAAAAGATAACTAAACCGCTGCAAGCTTACTCTGTGAGCCAGACTCAGTGGCAAAGAGGTTGGGGGGGGGTGGGGAAGATGCTGATGGAGCCCAAGGTCAGGCTGGAGAGCCGCGGTCTCGGGACTCTGCAGCGCGGTCGCGGGGCACAGGGTGGCGCTCGCTGTCCGCGCAGAAGGTGCAGGCGGCCGCCTAGCCTTTGTGTGCGCCGGGATCCCAGAGTCCCAGAACAACCGCTAAGGACACCCCATGCTTCCACTGCTACCCGGGAACAGCCGGCGCCGGTGCAGCTTAGCAGCTGGAAGCCTTCCTGGGTCGGCTGGAGATCTTCCCAAGGGCTGCCTGCATATAAAGAATGCTAAGCCGAACGGGAAGGGTTGGGGGTAAAGAGGGCGGCGGCGGAGAATGGCAAGGTACACTTTCCCGGCTTCCCTGGTTGTTTCGAGAGAACCGTAAGAACTGGGACGGAGAACTCAGCAGAGCACGGTCACTTCCAGTGAGCCTTCAGCAGAACTTAAGGCCGGAGCAGTCAAATTGGGGAGTGGACTGCAAACAAAAACCCAACTATACGAGCTTAAAAAGATGGCTTTAAAGCTAAGAATGAGGGACTGGTTTACAATGTAGCGAATGCATTATGCCTAATGCTAGGTCACCCCAAGCCCACCTCAAGAACAGAGGGCTTCTAAGAGTCCCGACTTTCCTTAGGAATCAAAACCAATATAGAAACCTGTTTCTCTGCTGCCAAGAGACCCCACAGAAATTAAATTAAATTAAATTAAATTAAACACGCGTCCAGGGACTCTTTTCCTCCCACCAGCAGCAGCAAATCAACGTTCAGCTCCCAGGGAGAGACTACAAGGTGGCCTCGCGCTCTTCCCCAGGAACCAGGGTCTGGAGTCCAGGACTCCCAGGGATTACTGGCTTTCCCCTGATCCGAAAGCAGGAAATAGGGGCACAAGCAAGTTCTGCATCTCGGTTTTTTTAAGTAACAGCAACTATTGTACTGAACAAAATGCTATTGAAGACAGCACTCGGAGAGCTGCCGAATGAATCTCAAGAGTACAGCATTACCCTCTTACACATTTCCTCTCCAAAGTCAGTCGAAGAATTTTAAGGCTATTTTGGAAAAGGGTACCCGAACCTGTAGTTATTTTAGTAAGAGGGAGGAATAAATAGAAATGCCTGCTTAGACACAAACATTAAAAAAGAAGGGTAGAAAAAGTTAAAACCATACTTATTCAAAAATACTGGAATCAAATCAGTATCTCATAAGTAAAACAAATGAGTTGAATTTATCTCTATTTTCTTAGGCAGTCTGAGGATATTTAAATCTTTTACCTTATACATGTTTGCTTTAATTTACCAGTCACCCCCCCAATCCTCTGATTTGTGAAGCAATCTTCTATAACAAATAAAACATTTATTCTCAATAAAATTTTTCATTTAGTAACCTGACCAAAAGATCCACCAAGAGACAAAAGTGTTGATGCTAGAACTCTCGATCTACTTAAGAAGCAGAAATCCTGCTCATTACTGCTTCAGTGTTTGGTTGGAGGTTCCCTAGCTAAGGAGCCCAGCTGAGAAGTTATGCAAAGACTAGAATAACAGGGCAGTGGAGAGACAAGCCTACCCAGGAACGTTGTCCAGTGTCTCGCTGTGGGAGAGCAACTATCGCTTGGTTTAAATTAGGTATCCTGCATAGCATATCTTAGCTGATAAATCAGCCTTCTCCAAATCAGTCGCATACCTAAGTGAACAAGCTTTTCTAAAAAGAAAGGTGATAAAGAAGCCAGGAGAAAGCAAGCAGGGTGGGGAAGTGTTGAGGAACTAGGAAGGATGGATAGCACCAACCCTTGGGGAGGGGGTGGGGTGGGCGCAGTGCCTTCCCAGTCTCCGGAGGATGGGCTGACACATGCAGGCCTGACCTCTGGGTCAACAGCTAGTTTGACTCTACCTTGATCTGCAAGCCCGGAAGCTTGTCCTTTGGTTCAAAGTGACAGCTACTCTGGCTTCATGGGAGTGAGTTTCTAGCCATTATCAGACTACACAAAAAAGAATCCCTTTTGTGTTTCATTTTCTTTCCTCCCCAAAGAGGCATGATGTTAGTTAGCCCCCTAAGAGGGATTCTACCCGCTCTGTACCTAAACTAAGGTAGAAATACTACCAACAGAAACAAACAATGAAATACTGCTCCATGCCTAGGAAGACAAACTAAAGCCAAGCTAGACTGTGAGGGAAGCTGAAGGAAGAAAGTGAAAGTTGGAACACCTACAACGCAAAAGTAAGTCCCACTTTCTGCACCCCAAAGAAATAATCTTCCAGACAGTATCCCTCCTTGGCACAACCCATCTCTCTCAAATCAAGTATTCATTCCTATAAATATGCCAAGCAGCTGTCCTCTTACCTGCCTCTACATTAACTGTAGAACTGGCCTCTCCGTATCCCCCAGCTGCTGCAAGTTTCAACAAAAAAGAAACAAACTGTGTTCTGCATTATTCCTAGAAAAAAAGTGACAGAAACTGTTTTATTTTTCTTCATAACTGTTTTGTAGAGCCACAGCATCCCAAAATAGCAACAGTAACTTGTTTATCTATAACCATAAAGGCTTGAGGCCTCCATATGAGTATAGAGTTTGCAACTTGATAAAGGCTACTACTTGGGTACCAACTGTATTATACATCATATTGAACTACAAATATAATTGCATTGCCCAGGATTTATATAGTATTTATAACCGCTTGTATTTTTCATTTGTTTCTATGTATTATGATTTTTTACATAAATTTCAATGCAAATTCTTCAATTCAAGATGGATACCAAGACTGAACTGAGTGAAGAGCATGCAAACAGAAAGAAAGAAGCTAAACTTATTAGAATCTCAACACACTAACTTTTTATTAAGTTTGATTCAAAATAATATTAATCTAATAGTGAAATAGTTTGATATAACATCAATCAACATTTAAAGTATACTATGTTTCAAAGTATGGCTCAAGGAACACCCATTGCTTAAATGCACTTAGACATAACAAGACAATGTTTTTTATTGGCATCATTGACACCTTTGAACAATAGCCTCGTAGATAGATTAAGGTTTAACCTTCCTTTTCTTTGGTGGCTGTTTGGAGACTTTTAAAGAACAGATAACTCATTTCAACAGGAATCTACTGATATTTACCTCTGCAGAATGTTTAGCTAAGACAGAATGCCAAAAAAAAAACCAAGCTTTTGTTAGCTTGACCCCTTCTGTCTCCTAACAGAAGGTATCCCCAAATGATGCTTTTATTTTGGATGTATTGATCTTTCATCTAAGTCTTGGCCTTTCAAACACTAAATGCAATCAAAGGCCAACAACCTGACTCCTTCAGGAGACTGAGAAGGAAGCAGCAACATGGAATTTCTTTGAATTGTTTGTGAATTACTACAAGTTTTAAGAGGTCAATAAATCCTGATGCTGACTAAATCTAATGGTAAATAATTAATAACATATCTTAGATACTATAATCTTTATCTTGGTAAACAAAGAAAACAGCTTTGCCAAATAGATCTTCCATCTACATAATATCTTAAAGGCAAATATTTAAATATTACCACAAAAATCAGGGTCATATTTTGTTTATATTAGACATTAAAACTGAAGATAAAATGCAAATTCCCGTAGTTTTAGAAGGGGAAAAAAATACAAATTAATTGACCTAGTCTTTTTTCTGAGTTTATTAATACCATTTAAAATATTACAAATAAATCAATTACATTTCATGCATTTAAAATGCAAGTCTAATGTTCCAGAGAAAGGCTTTTCATTTCAATGTGAAATATCCAAATTATTTCAACATGACAATGAATAGTTAGTTTGCAGACTCTGCAAACAACACTTAAATGTAGTGTCAGGAGTGTTTGTCAACAGTTAACAATATCACCTTCAGGAAATACACAAAGGCCAAAGTTAGTCGAGTATCACTTGGACAATTTATTTAATACATGGGTTTGGCAGACCCCGTTATTATGAAGTATAGGAGAACTCTCACTTTAACTATACCTGAACTGCCAGCAAATGCAAATAAGTACATGCGCCATTAAATTAAATGTCATCCAACATTTATCAAATAGTGTCTTAGTTACAGCTTGATACCTATCTAAATTCATATTCGAGCAAAACTAGGCCCGGAAAGTGCGTGTGTGGCTCTGCACCTCCAGAATTGAGTTCAGAAAAACAAACAAAACAAAAAACAAAAAACAAACAAAAAAAACCAAACCCTGCAGCTCTTCAGAACCTCAGCAATAACTCTTAATATTTCCTTCTGACGAAAAAGAAAAAAAAAATCAAGTTTACTTCAATATATTTTCAGATATTTACCGGAAGTAATATACAAGAAAAATACTATACAAAATCGTCTCCTGGACAATGTACCTCACACCGGCGGAGTCATGTTTAATGGGAAACTAATCTAGAATGATTTTCCAGTTGTACAAACCATTAGGTTCTGATATATTTTACAAAGAATTAAAAAAAATTGTTTCCCCATTTCCCTCTTTTGGCATTTAAACTACAGCCTTATCTGAAATAAATGATACCTTCTTCACTTGAGTTTAAATCACAAAGAAAAAAGTTTAACCCTAAAAATATTCAATGACTTTAGCAATAATTTACAGAAATCAGTAGATAAATTGACTCCTGGACTAACCCAAAAGTGATGGTGGTGTGGGAGGTTGGGAGAATTTGCTTGGGAATGGTGAAAAAAACCGAGGTAGAAAAGGACAAACACGAAGATGGTTAATCTGGTCTCACCGGAAAGGGGGTATTTTTGCATAAGAAAAGACACCTACCCACACTCCCGCCCCCACCCCATAAGTTACGGTGATCAAAATAACTTTGGGATCAATATTAGCGGTTTGGAGAGAAAGACGTGCTCGCAAGCAGAAGGAAACTAAACGGAAAGCTAAGAGGAAGATTGCTTATTTTTTCCTCTCAGTTTTTCAGTTAAAAAAAAGAAAGTTACAAAGATGAAAGGAGGGGGCCGCACTGATTTCCGTTCGCAGAACTCTCTTCCGTACACCCGCAGGGCACAAAGACCTAGCCAGAGCTGAATGGGGAGATCTAAACTCTGCTAACCCCGTCTAGGTTGCAGCAGTCCTCCCACCAGTGTAATGCTCCACACGGTACAGTCCAAGGGGCGCGCTCGGGGAGCCAGGAGGAGATTCCATGTCAGGACTCCCGCATCCCTCTCCCTACAGCTGAGGCTCAAGCGGGTTGAGCACTGTTCTTTACAAGGCCGCAAAAGCTGCTGGTCTACCAGACAACCCATTCATCCCGTTCTAACTCCAGAGGCCGCAGCCAATTCAAAGTTCCGCCAGCCCAGAGCTGGAGGAGCGGGTTTCCACTGCGCCCCGCATGGCTGTCACCGTGCAGAAGGGAGCCAAGGATTCAGCTACCGATGTGTGCTACTTACTGTCCACATCCTTTTAATAAAGTTAAGAGCGGAAAACCGGTGAGAGGGAGAATGAGAAGTTTGGGGAAAGCGCGAGACAGCTATCCTAGACTGGAGTCCAGTCTAGGCACACAAGCCCGACCCGACTCAGGTGGAGGCATCGCGACAGTCACTCCAGGCCGTTGCGGTGGCCGGGCTCTGGAGGCTGCAGCAGCTCAGGGGAGTGGCAAGGCGGGCTTCCCGCCGCGCTGTGCTCGCTGTCGGTGTCGCTGCCTTTCTTGCCGCCGCCGGAGCCCGCCGAACCGCCGCCACCACTGTGTGTCTTCACGTGCTTGCTCAGGTGGTCGCTGCGCATGAAGCGTTTGTTGCACACCGGGCAGGCGAAGCGCTTCTCTCCCGTGTGGGTCCGCAGGTGCCGCTGCAGCTCGTCGGAACGCGTAAAGCGCTTACCGCAGAACAGCCAATTGCACACGAACGGCCGCTCGCCGGTGTGCCAGCGCAGGTGCGCCTTCAGGTGCGACGTCTTGCCGTACACCTTGCCGCAGCCCGGAATGTGGCAGCTATGCAGCCCTTTGCGACGCAGGCTCGCTCCTGCTGGGCCCAGCCGCTCAGCCTCCTGGCAATTGGGGCAGTCGCAGGTGGCGCGGCCGGAGTAGCGGCGCGCGGACGAGCGTGGAGACCCCCCTAGCGGCGCTGCGGGCCCCGCGCTCAGCATGGAGCTTCCTGCGCCGGCCAGCGGCGACGGGGCGGAATCGGGGTAAGAGCCGGGCAATACCGGCTTGAAACCGTCCATGAGGTGCTGTCCTGCAGGGCTGAGCAGGTGCGACGAGGCACTACTACTGAAAGCCGAGTGGCTCAGACCGGAGTAATCCGAGTTGTAGCCTCCCAACGGTGAGTGCAGCGACGTCTGGAGGCCCCCGGCCGCCGGGTGCAGCGAGCCGGGCAGCGCCGCAGCCCCATTGGGATTCTGCACGTCGATCCAGCCCGCGCCCACATCCCACCAGCTGGAGGCGCCCGCGGAGCCCACGTCGGCCGCGGCGCCAAGGCCTGGGTGCGAGGGCTTGAACCAGGACTCATACGGGTGCGCCATTCCCACGCGCGGGTAGATGCCCTGCAGTCCGTCCACCGACGTGTGCACCTTGGAGATGAACACTGGCTGATGGGAGCTGTCCTGCGAATGCGCTCCGGAACCGCCGCCGCCTCCCCCGCCGCCGCCGCCGCTGCCCCCCGAGACGCCCGGAGCCTGGAACACAGAGTAGTCGTTGGCAAAGGGCGAACTGGAAGCGGCGGCCGCCGCAGCTGCTGCCGCCGCGGCGGCGCTGCTGGAGGTGAGAGAGAAGGCGCTGGAGCCGGGCGAGCCTCCGCAGCTAAACGAGTCGGACACCAGGGCCGCGGCCGCCGCTGCTGCCGCCGCCGCCGCCGCTGCGGCCGAGGAGGAACCGCCGTTCCGGGAGGCCCCCGACACGCCGAAGCTAGAGAGACTGGAACCCACTACGTTGCAGCTGCCGGAGGAGGAAGACGAGGAGCGTTTCCAAGGGTGGAAGCCTTTACCGAAGGAAGAAGAGCTGTCCGACAGGGAGGAGGGAGACGGGCTGGGGCTGCCGATCTTATTACAGGTAGCAGCAAGCATGGCCAGAGGAGTGGATCCCAACCTCGGTTCTTCCTGAGACCAGAGCAGAGGAGAAGGGTGGGGGAGGGGTGGTGGGCAAAGGGCCGGTGGGGGAGGGAGGAAAGAAATGTGCATTAGTCCCCTGGTAGCCTCCAGACGCCCCACTGTTCCCCATCTCTCGCTGCGGCACACTGCCACCAACTTACCCTGCACCCCCAGCTGCCCCGGCGCCCGGCTGCCTCCTACTCTACAGGAGGGGACAAGTTTGGCTGCGGGCGTCTGATTCCGGAGCAAAGCGCCACGCTAAGGAAGAGTTTAACAACAATTCTCACCTAAGACGGCACTCTAGTGTTCACAAAGCCCTAGATGCTTTCGATCAAACGAATAGAAAGTCCAGATCCAGACTAGGGAGGGAGAAGTATCCGTTTTTACCTTACAACCTGGAGAAATCTCTGGATTGCGTTTCAGATCGCTACCCTGCAGTCCTGAGAGAGCTTTGAAAATTCTGTTCCGACGCCCCTCAACCCATCCTTAGTTGTTTCTCCCCGCCTTAAGGCTTACTCGCTCTTCCATTTTTTCTTTTAGTTTTCTCTCTCTCTCTCTCTCTCTCTCTCTCTCTCTCTCTCTCTCTCTCTGTCTGTCTCCCCCCCATCTCTCTCCATTGATAGAAATAAGACGAACTCAACGTACCTGCAATATAAAGCGGGCTAAGGAAAAATATTAAGGGGGGGGGGAGAATCTGCAGTATGCCCAGGAGGGAAAAACTTACTCGCGTTCCCCTTCGAAATCGTCGCGTGTATTAGGGGCTACCCTCAGTTCTCCCGAGCAGGGAGCGGCCGGGCTCTGAGAGGTGGCAGGTCTCAATGCCCTACGAACCTTTCCTGTGCTGAAAAAAAAAAGTGGCTCTGCCTCCTCTTCCCCCCTCCCCACCCTTTCTTTTTTCTAAACTCACTTGTATTTAGGGGGGATGGCTCTCAATAGAGAGACTGATAGCCCGTGGCCTGGCCGGGGCGACTTTAACCCCCTCAGATAGGCAATAAAAGGAAACTAATTAAACCAGCAAGAGAAGATCCTGAGACTCACCCCTAGAAGTGAAGTTGCCATCACACAGAAGCGCCCTCCTCCTCTCAGAGGATCTTTTTTATATTGATAAATCAGAGGCAGTGTTTTTTTTAGAGGTGTGCAATACAATGATCAGTTCCGCCCATTCCGCCACAATTGTAGCTCCCTCTCCGGCTTTGAAGTGCCGCGGAGGCGCGGCCAGCCAATCTGCGGCCTCGCCGGGCCGCGCGGCGCGCGCGCCGTGAGGTCATCGGCGCCGGCGGGAGTGTGGGGGGGTGCGAGTGTCGCAGAGGGTGCGTGTGCGCGCGCGTGTAAAGTGATCGCGAGTGTGACCCACCTCGGAGAGAGCAGTGTAGAAAGCGGAGGGGTGGCTGGGCAGGGTCGCAAAAAACGTGGCCTAGCAAGGGCAGACAGTGGTCAAGCAACCACCGAGAGGGGGGCGGGTAACTACGTGGGTGACAAAAGGGGTCAGGGACTGAGCTGGAAAGTGTGTAAGGTAACTGCGTCTCTCTCCCCTAGGGAGTCAGGAGCGACAGTATGTTCAATCCCGGGTGCCGACAGGCGTGCGCGCGTGTTTGGTGTAGGTGGAGAGTAGGTGCTCGCGATGCGGAGGGAAGACCAATGTGTGCGTGCGCGCGAGCACCAAACTTGGGGTAGGGAATCGAACAATACAATAAAGTGTACGTGCCTAAGAGATTGGCGATCTGGATAGAGAAACTGCGAAGTTGAGTGAGGCCGGTAAATAAATGCCCCAAGCCCTATCTTTAAGTCACTAACTTCCTCTGCCCCATGAACATTAAAAAAAAAAAGAGCGATTTCCCTCCACCCCCACCCCCTTAGCTTCCTGGACTCTTTCAGTACAGTTCTGAAGAAAATCTTGATACTTACCTTCCATTTCCTGATGTTTTGGTCAAATAGAAAGATTGGAAGAGAGGGTAGTGATATGGGGCAAGTGTGCGCCTGCGCCTTTGAGTCGTTACTTTGATCTGGTTGCTTTTACCCTCTACCAGAGGTGGGATTCAGCTTTGGAAGTGCACGTCCTGGAGGAGGTGTCTTTGCCCCGTGGCGTGCAGTAAAATTTCAAAAGGATTAGATGGAAAGAGGAGTTAGAGGGGGTATGTGTTTTTCTCCCATTGGATGAGAAACTGAGGAGCATTTTACCCAATTTATTAGTTTTCTCAGGTAAATCCCACTGTGCCTTTCTGACAGAAAAAAATCAGAATGACCGAAATCTGTTGGTACCATTTATGTAAAAATGGAGGTGAGCTTTTTGGGCTACATTTATAGGAGCATCTGTGGTTTGAGCAGGCCATCTACGAGTGTGTTAGAGTCATCGTATACATTTACTTCAAATTCGCTGCGTTTACTTGCTATTTTTATTATTAGTTGCCTTCAGAAATGTCATTTCAATTCTGTGGTCACCATAACAGAATTTCTTAAGCCACAAAAAGGCCAATACAAGTATAAAGGGAGCAAATCTAGTCCTTGGAGTCTTGTTGAATATTCATGCATTTTAAAGCCACAGTAATTCCTTTTTTACCCTGTTAGGAAGACTCTCAGAAGTCTAATCCTAAAGGGGAATTGATTAAAATGTGAGTAGATGAGAGAACTGCTGTGTTTTGACTTGGGAGACTTTTTTTTTTTAAATTGGTTGTTCTCAAGTGTATTGCAGGTACTGAAGATGTCAAAAATAATTCTCCTGGGTTATGCAGAAATCCAAAGTAGGGCTTCATCCTTTGCGTAAATTTCACCTGCACAGTTAGACTTGATGTTTGTGGTGCAGGAGTTTGTATTTCTGAGCCTTTTTTTTCATGTGTAGGGGTATTGACTGTACATCATATCTATTGATTAAGGGAGTAAGGGACATCCATATACTTAGAAGTAACTGTGAAGTAAATTAATGAACTGCTTTCTTTCTCTGAAGGCTAGCGCTTACCATAAATGTCGTGTTTCTCTCTGCAAGCCCCTCTGAATGATTTTAGCGTGTTGAGAAGGCGTGACAGGCCAGCCCAGAAGGAGGAAGGGGTGGGGGAAGGAGGGAACTCCGTTTAACAAATAAAAGAGAATTAACTTCATTGCTTTGGTCTCCTTCCATAATGATATTCATTTTAAGAACCTAATATACAGTTGTTCAAATTTGGGGTTTAACGTTAATCAATACCATCAACCTCAAAGGTGGAGGGAAGTGCTTTGAAGGAAGACTCCTTCTTATGAATAGTTATTTTATCTTTTTATCCTCCTATCTTCTGGAAGAAAAAGAGGCAGGGCTATTAAAAAGTTAAATGCTGAGCATGAGAGTAAACAGAGGCGTTAACCACTGTTTCCTCAAAAATGCAGGAATTAGAAAAACTCAGCATCATGTGACTGTAATTTTGAGCTACTGCATTTTAAGCTAATGCTAAGATCTTTCATTTGTATAAGTGCATTTAGAATCACATGCCATTCTTCCTATGACAATGAGTCACAATGTTGGTGTGAATTTAGTGAAAATACTAGATTCTTCCATTTGCTTGAGGTTTGCTTTCAGCACTGAGAGCTTTGTAAAGGTTTGTATATATAGCTTACTCTAGAAAATATTTATCAGTGTGTCACTGATGTATAGTATATATATACATTTAAATTTACACATTCGAGTTACTCCCATTATGAACTTGAGGGATTGCCGGAGGGCTTCTGTCTCCTTTGCTTGATTTCCTTTCTTCCCTTCCTCCATGAAATGGTTAGTGTTTGTGTAATGAGGTTATCAAACAGCAGAATTAAAACACTCATAGTCTTGCTTCTACTTTAAATGAAACTATTCTTAGTGACCCCCCAAACACACACATACACACACACACACACACATACACACACACACACACACACACACACACACACACACACACACTTTGAGAAGTAACTCAAGCACACTTGAATCCTGTTCTGTGAAAGAGAAGATGACAGCTGCCTGGTTAAGCTATTGAGGGCAGAGTTCAGTTCACCTGTTTTGATATTAAGCATTGTTTTGCAGTATTGTACTTAATAACTGAGATGTTTAGAGAAAAGGAGGAAGAAATACAGGAAGTTCAGCTTTCCAAACATCAGTTAAAAGTTTCCCCTCCCCAACAAGAACTTTAACATGCAGGAAAGGAACATGCTTATACAGTGTGCTGTTTTCTTGCAAACCTGTGGGATCCACTATCAATAAAGCTAAAATCTATTAGCATTCTGTATGCATCTGCAGCATAAATTTCATTTGAATTTCAAATTTAATAAACCAGGAGGTTTTTAATCATCCCTGGTTTTATTTGTTTGATATTAACATGCTTATTGACCGGGTCTGGTGACCAGTTTGATCATTACAGGACAGCAAAAAGTTAATTAAAACGACCACAGCCCCTTAATCATATCATCTGTCTCATCCATGTCGCTCTCTTTATTACCGGTGATGATGGATAGTCTCCCAGATTAATTTCTCTGTTTCTTCGATTTGGACAACAGCTTTTGGGACCTAATTTACATCCTGGGAACTACTTGCTGAAGTAGATCTAACACCTTGCAGCTACAATGTATACATCACCTTCTCTTTAGCTGGAGCAGAGAAACGGAGTGCATGTTGGTGTTCTTGTTTTAGGTGGAGGTGGTCATCGTGTTTTTGTTATTTAGGGGTGTGTGTGTGTGTGTGTGTGTGTGTGTGTGTGTGTGTGTTTCTTTTTGCAGGCAGTTTTGATGCTGGGAATCTCTCACAACCAGAGAAAGGAGGCTATAAAAGCAAACCAGAGATTTGGATCTCTGCTTTCTCTTTCCGGAGAGTGGGGAGTGAGATACACTGCTTCTGCTTCTTGATTAATAGATTAAAATGTGTAGATTCCAAGACAAGTAAATAAAGCCATTTGTTACCACTAAATACAAATGGGGATTTATCATTGAAAACATCAAAATTACCCAGGCTTTCTACTATCCCGCAACACACTTAATGCAAATACAGTTTTGAGTGCAAGTATAGTCTGACATATACACGGGTAAAAAAAAAAAAAAAAAAAAGGAAGGAAGGAAGCTACGGGAAAGCCTGGTGGGAGAAGACACGAGAGCGGAGCTCGTCGTACCTCTGCAGGGTACGGATAAGCCAGCTGCTGGCGTCTGGGTTGCCCAAGGCTTGACTGCAACTCCCTAGCTTTGCTAAGCGACCGGGGTGTCCTCCGCGACTGAGCGCGCTGCCAGCGGCGCGCGACCCTGGCAGGAAATGTGGAAAGGGGAGCTTCACTCTCTCCTCAGTGTTGGGTACCTAGTGCGGAAGCACGCAGGCTACTAAATAAAGCAAGTGGGGCCGAGCACCTTCGGTGCCCGCGGGAGAAGAGGGTTGAGCCAGGTGGGGGTTGGTGGGGGCTGTTGGGAATTCCGTGGTCAAAGTTTCTTTCCTGTTGAAAAGAAAGCCTGGCCAGGCGTGGACCTGTGGATTCCTGAGGGCCCCTCCACGGCCTATCCCTGCTCTCGGGTGGTTCTACTTAAGAACTTGCCTGACATTTCCTGGGAAGGGATGTAATAAAAGCCCCTCGCTGGTGGCAGATTGTTGAGCCGTAGGTGGGAAGGGATCAGTCGGCTAGAGCTGAGAGAGGGCTGTATTTTCCTGATTGGAAAATGGGAACTTCCACGCTGAACAATAGCCCCTATTAGCGAGGTTATTCGGTTTCAACTGTCCGGCCACATTTACAGCCGGGTCCTTACTTTCCTGGCATTGCTTAATTGGATGTATTTGTTGGCCACAGCGAGGCCGCCATGACTCTTGAGCTACTTGCCCTGGAGACTATTGCGGATGCAAAGCATTATTTCTTGATTAAATGGAGCAGAGTATTTCCTTTTCCCTTTACCTCTTTCGGAGTCTACTCAATATTTTCTTACATTTCTCCTTAGTATTTATCGCTTTTCTTCTCTGCCGTTTTAAAGCATTCAAAGTTAGGAACACCATTTAATGAAAGAATGTATACCGGTTTAACCTAGGGTATTATGATCTTTTATTTGTTTTAGCTAGGTAATTCAAATTATATATAGTCAGAAGACAAGGACTTCCCACCATGGATCAAACAGCCTTAACAAGTAGTTAGGTTCAGAAGGGGAGAGAGAGATTGCTTTACTACTACACAGCCCAAACCTCCACTATATGTGTATAGCCGATTTAAATGAAGAAAACAAAACAGATTTTTTCCTATTTATTATCTCCATGCACACTCATATCTTCATTCCGTATTGATGTGGCCTTATTCTACCTCTGCAGGCATACAGCCAGTGGTTTATTTCCAATTCATCTTTCCTAGCTCATAGGCGAAATTGATAATCAGTTCCACAGTTTTTCCGTACTTCTTCACTATGTAAATGAAGAAAGCACTTGTAAGGAAAAGGGTTTGCTTGTTTTCAGAGGATGGTGTTGCTGTTCTTGTGCAAGACTGTTGTGTAAAAAAAAAAAAAAAAAGAAAGAAAGAGAGAAAAAAAGCAGCTTAGACATTCAGATGAGTGTCTGATTTTTTTTTTTCTGGAATAGATTTGTTTAGGCTGTTTTTTCCTTTTGGTATTATATATTACTTTCTCACATGCAGAGTTAAAAACTACTAAATTCTTATCCTCAACAGTATTGATTTCTTTTCATTCTGTTCTGTTCCTGGGAGAAGCAATGCTCCCAGCTCAGTTGCCTGCTCCTCCAGACGGTTGACAATTGCAATCGCAGTTTCGGGAAGATAAATGTTACTTTGGGAATTGTGTCTAATTACAAATAATCTAGGAGCTGCTCTGAGTCTCTGTGCTCTGCCACACATGTATTCAAATCAGTGTAAAGGGTTCTCGAATGGGGATGTTTGTGACCAGGGTTTTATAGTTCACTTTCTAAATCCATGGTACAAACTAGGGTGCTTCTCCTTGAGCTTCATCACCAGGGCCAAAGAGATCACACAGATTAAAACACAGTCAAAAAAAAGTGTGTGTGTGGGGGGGGGGTCTCAAAACTACATAAAAGCCAGAGGAAGAAAATATTCACTGGAGATTACTTTCAGATTAGTTTTCTTCATATGAGTTCATGGGATCCTTTACACAAATCCCTTTTTATAGGGAGCTTTTTTGACCTCACATATGTGGATTTTTCTTCATGGGTTATTTTTCTTCAGGAAATTCTGTGCGTTTCTGCTGAAATCACTCAATGGTTATGCTTTACTGTTCCTCTTGTAACTACTGCTACCTGTGTGTGTGTGTGTGTGTGTGTGTGTGTGTGTGTGTGTGTATGATTCTTTGCTTATATGGCAATTAGTGCTGGTGTGTGTGTGTGTGTGTGTGTGTGTGTGTGTGTGTGTGTGTATGCTTGCTTTTTTTCTAATAGTCTTATTAACAAGAAAAAGAAGTGACGAACAGGTTATTCTCTTAACCTGACCTGGCTGTAAGAGCAAGATGAGCAGCACTGAGCAGATGTCCCCATTTAAGCCGTTCTTTTCCCACATGCCTGCTGGATATTGCAGGCGTGCAGGAAGCTCGCTTCAAACCTGGCCCATTTCAGGCCATAATGGCCACGTTATTTCGGCCCAGTGAACACGAACAAAATCGCGAGCTTTAGAATCATTCGATTCTGAGTCCAGGAAAAGCAGGGGGTGTGGTGGTAGTGGGGGTGGCTAGGGAGGGGTGTGTGTGTGTTGGGGGGGGTGATTTCATCTCGGATCGCAGGAAGAGAACTTGCTCAAAAGAATTTTCCCCGGCAAATATAGTATAATTTACAGCGCAACTTAATAATCCGAAGGGCAATGCAAAAGCCCTTTGCGTTGTAAACCGCTTCTAATTACCTGCCAGAGCAATTAGCTGACTATCACGAAGAAATTAGATCGCTCAATGTAGCATAAATAATGCGAATAATTTTGTAAGAAGAATGGAAAGCGAGACCTGGTGTTTCTTTATAAGGAAATAACACCTCGTACTGTACGAGCCCTCCATGAACACATATTAATGTCTAGGCATGCATGGCAATGAGTCCAGGCAGGAGCCCTCTGGCTGTGGTTCAGCACTTTTTCCGTTTACGTATGCGGGGTGAAAGTCGGCTTCCAGGCGTTCGATCTCCAGCCTTCCAGCTCACAGTAATTAACACATAGCGACTTCAATGGGAAAACCTGTTTTCCAGATGATTTTTACAATGCAGCTTTATGTCTCATTTGGCAGTTTAAATAGCTGGAGTTGTTTTCTGGCTTCATCTCCACTATCATCTGTTGAGCATATTTTGCTTAGAATATTGAATCCTAACCAAAACTCGGGCACAGGCTTGTATTGACTTTTATTCTCTCAAGTGAGGACATCAGAAGCCACTTAAAAAAAAAAAAACACCCCCCCCCAAAAAAAAACAAGAGAGGTAGGGATTCTTATGAGGGGTTGCAGATGTTCAGCCGCCTGTGTATGAAGGATATTAATATGTTTACTTGTGGCTTCTCTTGAACTTTTTACTAAAGTCTACCTTCATCAGGTCTCAAATCTAATTCATTTCTCTTAGTGTTTCCTACATAAGGGTCCCATGTTTCTCAGTTAAGTAAATCAAAAAGAAAATGAAAACCTAATTTTGGAGTAAAGTTGACAGTGCAATAAGGAGTCTGAAAACACCATTAAGCTCTTTGAAATTTACTGATTTATAAATTACAAATAAGAACTAAAAAACAATTTAGGTAGAGTTTGTCTGCCAGCACCTTCACAACACCCCTTCCCAGAGAGGAGGAGGGAGAGGGAAGAGAGATGCTTCCAACTGAAAGGCTTTCAGAATCCATAAGTGAATAGAATCAGGAGCCCACCCACCCTTTTCTTGGTTGACTAGGTAAGTCTCACATTTGAGTCAAATTAGATCACCTAGTAGAACTGGGCATTTGTGTTGGTTTTGCTGGGTACCTCACGGTGATCTCTTTCCTGAGTCTTATTCCAAGAGTTCTGCTCCAGCTAGGATGGGCATTCCCTTCCCCCACCTCAGCTTACCTATTTAGGGAACTGTTGGCACAAGTCACTCTCTAAGAATCTTTTAAGTCTTCATTTAGTAAGTTCTGCATCACTTAGAAATATTCTCCTCCTAAGTAAACAACAGTTTTATTTGTCAAAGAGATCTAGAGGGAAACTGGAGAAATCCAAGTGTTTTTTTTCCATCAGTCTTGTCCTGTCTACAAAGAAAGTTACTTGTGTTTGATGTCAGGTCTATATGCAGTCACTGTCTTAAGAGAGGCATTAATCACCTTACATTCTTTCCCACCTAAATTTTGAATTAGTGGGCGGGGGGGGGCGGGGACCAGGCAGCAGGGTTTATACATTTTGTATCAACCTCTTTCACTTTAAAAGATATTAGGATTTCCCCTTTAATCCATATATAAAGTAAAACGCCTAACCCTGGGTTCAAGTGCATTAGATTCCACATCACTGGGGTCAAGTTCCCTAGAAGAAAACCCTCCCATCTAGAAAGAGTGGGTTTATTTTGTTTTGTTTTGTTTTGCCTTGACAAACACCATGCCTGTATTTAGCAGTCATTACTTTTAAAGAAGAAATTCAGTCTTCATTCTTGCTTATCAATTAGAAAAGTAATAAATGTTGGCACCCTTAAAAAGGTCTCCAACCTACCATTCCAATTTGAATTATGCTACGAAGCTGTGTTTCTTTCAAACACTTCAAATCATGTACTACCTCAATATTAGCGAAGAAGGTTCAGTCTTCAGTAAGAAGAACCCCGCTGGCCACCAAAGGAGTCTGCCCCATTTTAATTCAAAATAAGGCCCAGAAGTGCAGAGGGAGGCAGGATCAAACTTTTTTTCTAGCAACGCCTGCACTTAACCGGCCACAGCCAATGTCATTCCTCCTTCTGTCTCCTTTGTCCTTATTGAAATGAATCATTCTGTTCACAACTCCTCCCTGGCTTTTTGGAGGGGGAGAAGATTCCATAAGGTAAAAGAAGCTGAATTGATTATTGTCATGTCTGTAATTGCTCTAAAAACACAATCCAATGCACCCTCATAAGGCAAACACATTGGTCTTTGATCAACACTGAAGAAAGCAAACATTTGTAAAACAGACCCACAACTATGCTGTCCACACTTGGTATTTACAACCCTCAAATGGAGTATCCATTACTTTCAAAGGGGCGGCTATTAAGGACAGAGTTTTTCTGTAGATGGTGCTTCTGTGGTATTCCAACCTGGATATATCCCCCGCCCCCACCCCTTGGTGCTGTAGGGAAAATCAGTTATCATCAACCACAATGAGGTTACCAGTGTGATCCTTTCTTTGCCTGTATGGACAGTAACTGATCCACATTCTTTGGTTTGGTTTTAAAAAAAGTGAAGTGATTGCTAAAACTAACACCATGACCAGGTGGAGCCTTAAGAACAAGGGTGCAGAGAGCCAAGAGCCCACACCTAACCAAAATTTGCAAAACCGCACTAGTGTTATTTTATTGATTGACACTGGGATATCGAGCATGCCAATCCATTTGGTGTTTTAATCAACATTATAAAACATAACAAATTGTTTATTAGCATATAGTGTTTAAAACTTCACTGTATACTTTTGATATTCATAAATTTTTTATTAGGTAGATTGCCAAACGAGTCAAAAGTACACTTTTTCTTAAGCGACGATGAGCAGAATTTCCTTCCCCTTAGCTTCCTCAGCCAAGATTTAGGAAGAGAAACTCCAAAATGGTTAATCATGGGTGGGGGGAAATTGTAGGGTGAGAAGTCTGCAGAGAAATTACAACCCAATGCTGACTTTGAAGGTGCCTGTTACGCCCCAGTTCAGAGTTCAGCCTTCAGAGGGACTTGAACATTGTTCTCGCCCCTCTCAGGGCAGGACCCACTGAGGATGTCCGTACGCAGAGAATCACCCGGAGCTGCGTTTTCTGTAGTTAATTGTCCTAGTGCCTCAGACTGGCCCTTGCTTTCATGTAAACCCAGCCATTTTTGATATACCGATTCACCTGGCTGGCCGTTTCCGGGTTATGTCTAAGATACTGGAAGATTCTAGGAAGGAGAGCAAATGAAGATGGCACAGGAGGAAGAGGCCAGGCTCCCGGTCTCCTCCACTGTTGGAGGCACCGGCCCAGCATCACAGGGAGGCAGTCAGTTTGAGCAGTACTGCTGGTATTAGGGATGGAGTGAAAGTGAATGGAGGGCCACTTTTCCCACCAGTCGCTAGAGAAAGCCACTGCCAATGGTGAAGCATCAAAGGAAAGTGTGACAGCTCCAGACTGAGGGGGAAAGAAGGGGCGTCGGGGGTTCCCAGCTTTAGGGCTGCTCCCCGAATACTCAGGTCCCCCGCAGTGCTCTCTTTCCTGCCGACCTGACTTCCACTATTCCTGTGCCGAGCTCCCCAGCCTGAGAGCGCACGCGCCCCAGACCGTGGTCCGACTTCTCCGTAGAAGAAGGAGCACGCCCCGGGTTGCTTGTTGCGGGCCGGGCCCCGCCCCGGCCCTCCCTCGGCCCTCCCATCCGCTTAGCCGCGCTCCCCCGCCGTGCTGTACGGACACGGTAGCCAGAGGCTCCAGATCTGCGGGCGGTGCCGGCTCTCGCCAAAGGGGAGGCACCAGCGCGTCCCGGGGCGGCGGCTGCGCACGGGTTGCAGCGCGGGTCACCGAGCGGCTCCTCCGCGGGTGCGCTGCGACTCCCACCCCTAAGCTTAGCTGCCGGTCCTGATCCTCCCAGCTCCTCCCAGACCCTCCTCCGCGCCTTCCCCCGGAGAGCTAGCACACCCTGCGGGCGGGAAGGGGCCGCCCTCGGGGCGGACAAAGGGGTTGGAGGGGCGGGAGGGGGCTGAGGCTGGCACGCGCGGCCGCGGGAGGGGCCCGTCGCTCCCCGGGCCGCCCACCTGACACCTGCTCTGCGCGAAGTCCCGGAGGCCGGTGCGAGCGCCGGGTCGCCGCCGGGTCAGATTGCGGCGGACTTTCCCTGCCTGGGCAATAGTTGAATCCACTGTGGCCAAACCTCCCCCTCGGGTCTTGATGGGACTTAGAGGTTCCTTTTGAAAAGAGAGGTGCTGGTTTTTACATCCGGAATTATGTATCAACATCACCCGCCGAGCTATTCCAATTACCAGGCAGGTTGCTGGGCCAAATCCAGAGGGTCAGTTTAAATTTTGTGACTATACCCTTGTAATGTGTATTTCTGTCAAGTGCCCACGCCCAAGGCTGCTGATCCAGGCTCCGCACTGATAAGCACAGTATACTGTTCATTCTCACTACCCTTCACCATAGAGGACGGTCGAGGACCCCAAGACACTGGAGGTTAAAGCTCCTGTAGGTGAACTTCAGGGGACTGCATTTTCCCTGCAGAAACTCTGAGACTGACAAAGCCTGGAGGAAATCCTCATGCTCCTTCGGTAAAGACCGAGGCCTCAGTCCAGCGTGCCACTACCCATTTAAAGATCAGAATCAGAGTTTTGAGTCTCAGTACCTGCCGCACAGTCAGATTCAGAGAAAAGTAACTTTCATTGTCCTTTGGTCTCCTTAGTCTAGTCTGGCCTGGAACTTGCCACAACTCTCCTGCTTCAGCCTCCATAGTGGTTGAGATTGCAGGCATGACCCATAAGGCCCAGATTTCCCTTTTTATTTAATGACTATCTCCGGCCTTTTTCTCCATTCTTTTTCCCCTCTCGATCCTATGCCTAGTACATTTACAGTGTATTATGTTGTATTGTACAGTATTGTATTGAGGATCTAAAAGATTTTAAAGCAGCAAAGATAGTAAATGGCAGTGAAAAAGCACAATTTTAGATTCGAAATGTTCTTTTTGTAGAGAAATTATGTATGTAAAGTGAATGTAATTAATTTTATATTAAGCGTACCTCTATCCTCTCAAATCTTGCTCCTTTAAAAATGTATTTGAAAATCCAACTTGAAATATATTTTGACATCCCAACCCAGTGAGATTTAGTTAAGGAAAACTCCCCAAAAAGACTTGCTAAACTTTTCTTATCCACAGTGGGTGGTATTAATTATCTAGTTTGAGCCTTGTAGTTTTCATTGTCAAATACTTGGGTTCTCTGAAAGGGAAGAAAGTTGGGGACTTCCATTCACTGTTTTTCAAGAGGAGATTAAACACAAAATCGATTTAATGGAGCATCTGTAATCTTAAATACAAGAAGTCAAGAGCTAAAGCTGTAATAGGAAGGTTAGCTTTCCCCCATTGTTCCCGCAATCTAACTCATATTTTTGGAACTTAATTATCAACGAAAGCTACTACATCAATGCAATACAGTATAGGCAAATTACAAGACCTTTTACTTCTCCCAACTGGGTTTAAATTGCAAATCTTAACACTGAACACTGTGCTTTTGGCATTGAATATTCAATACAGTGAAATGTGTTTTAAGTGAACCACCCAAGGGCCCAGGAACATTTGCTTAATAATGATACTCTGCAATTCTATAGGGCCTTTCAAGCCAGGATCTCAAGTGGAATGCTCTTTAACTATACCCTGCATGGGAAACCTTGGGGATATTTTAAAGTGCTCACTTAAGGCCTATTGGAAAGAATCTTTTAGTATAGATTTCACAGTATGGTTTTAAGAAATGAGGGACTACAGAATTTTCAGTCTCAGGCATATCATATTCATGGAGGTTTGATGGGTATTGAATGTTTATTACTTATTTTATGTGGCACTTAAAAATGCACTTTTGAGGTAACTTTTTTTGATAATTTCAAACCAACAAAAAAGCTGAAAATAATGGTCCAATGAAACATTTCATTTCAAAGAACATAATTTTATTGCTATTGTTTAGGTTTTCTCTAGGTTAAGAGAAGATGGATGGATAAATGCATAGATGAAAGGATGGATTTCATTGTTATTTACTCTATCTCTAGATATAAGAATCAGATTACTTATAACTGGAGCTACTCGTAAGTCCTGCCCAGAGAGTATTTTTCTGTATACCCTTAATGCTACTATAGAAAATTCTCTTTTACATTCTACTCGTTGGGGTTCACAAGTATTAGCATTTTAGGGACTTTATTTTTGTGTTCAGAACGTTTATAAGTTTTGTCAGTGTTGTCTATGATATACATAACTCTAAAATACTATCCTATAGTGTAGGCTTTTTAGGAGTTTTCAGAAATTTAGAAATTCTGACTAAAAGTTGCCATATAATCAGTTTTCAAAAACAATTGAAAAAGACACTTTTGGGCATGCTTATGGAATACAAGTATAATATTTAGATTTCAATTCAAATTCAAAAGAATGTATCTGCTTTTACCTTAATTAATGTTTGATCTAAAGTATCAGAGTAATTGTCCTAATTATCCACTTCATTTTGCTATGTAGCATAGCCTTGACCAAAGTGAAAATAGCATTGGCAGTTATGTACTTTGAGAAGTGTATGTAGACAATTTACATAATTTAGCCAAAATGGCCAATTAATTGGTGTAATTATGAATGTCTAGACTTAGTCTTTAATGGGGAAATGGAAGTAAGATCTCTCATCTTCCCAATGGTGTGTTGCCTCGAGCTGTGCAGATCCATATTCTTCTTGCATTGAATATTTTTACATTTTTAATTTTAAAATGTTCTCATATGTTTTTATAATATAGACATGTTAATTAAAAGTAATTAGTTGAAGAATATCAAGTACATCTTCTTGTCTCTTACAAGTCCTTAAATTATTATATGACTTAATGTGTGATTTATCCCACTTTGGGAAATGGAGGTAATTAGATATTTACCTCTATAGAATTACTGTGTTGTATTTAGCATTCACTCATTAGTGTTATTTTTTCTCTTCTGATAAAAAATCAACTTCAAACTGCATGATATTCCTGGAGTTTAAGCCCATTTTTGAAATAAATGTAGATGAAGTTTTGCAATTTGTTAGGTTTGAAATTCATACAACCTTATATAAAAATTAATGGGAACATCCAAATTTTTATACACATAATTACCTCCTTGGATCTAATTCACTCTTATTTTGATCATTTCAATTTAATTTAGGCAGGCATGGTGGTGCATACCTTTAATCCCAGCACTTGGGAGGCAGAGGCAGGTGGATCTCTGTGAGTTCGAGGCCAATCTAGTCTATGAAACTAGTTCCAGGACAAGTAGGGCTGTTACACAGAAAAACTCTGTCTCGTAAAACAAAACAAAACAAATCAGCTTAATTTAATGTTTTCATTTATTCTTATGTAGTTCACATTTTTAAATATCTCCTTTAGTAGAAAGGATCTTTCAAAACTATATTTTAAGGCAGAGCAAGAAAATGTTGAAGATTGTGTTAAGCTTTTTAAAAAAATACTGATTGGTTAATCAGAATTTCAGCTATAAAATCTACAATCTTAACTGTACAGTTAAATTATAATACATGTTTATATATAATAATGTACTATAATATTAATACATTACAATTTATATATATATATTTTTTGAGACTAGGTCTTGATATACAGCTCTGGCTGGCCAGGATCTTACTAAGTAGCTCAGGCTGACCATGAATTCACAGCAATCCTCTTACCTTAGCCTCTGAGTGGTTATAGACCTATTCCATAAAGTCTATCTTGTTTTTTTCTTTCTTTTTCCTATTAATTTTTTTTACATTTATGTATGAGTGTATATGTGTACACGTATGTGTGGTGGTGGTGGCATTGGTGGTGGGGGTGGTATATACGTACAACAACACACTTGTGAGGTCTCAGGACAACTTCTCTGAGTCAATTCTCTCCTCCCACCATGTGGTCTGGGAAACCACTTTGATCGTCCCGCTTGCTAGCAGGTGCCTTTACCTTCTTGAGGTATATCACTACCCCTTGTTTACTTCTTGAGATAGGGTCGTTATGGTGGTTTGTAAGAGATATTCCCCCATAGTCTCGGGTATTTGACTATGGTCCCCGGTTGGTGGAAATGTTTGGGTAGGTTTAGGACGTGTGGCTTTACTGGGTGAAGTTTGTCACTGGGATAGGCTTTGAGATTTTAAAACCTTGTCAGCCCCTTGCCTGCTCTTTACTTCCGGTTTGGAGTTCAAGATATGAACCCCCAGTTTCTGTTCGTGCTGCTGTACCTGCTACCATCGTGGATCCTTAAACCCTCTGGAACAATTAGTGCAAATGCACCATTTCTTCTGGAACTTGTCTCGATCGAGTGTTTTAACACAGAAATAGAGAAATAACTAATCAAGTCTTGCTATCAGGCCAAGGCTGACCTAGAACTGGCTATTTTCCTGCCTAAGCAACCCCTCCCAAAACTGAATTCATGCTTCTTCCTCCTCCTCTTCTGTAGAACGTTTGCTTGTTTTATTCAATAAAATGCTACAAGTGTGATGGTTTGTATATGCTGGGCCCAGTGAGTGACACTATTAGAAGGTGTGGCCCTGTTGGAGTAAGTGTGTCACTGTGGGTATGGGATTTAAGGCCTCATCCTAGCTGCCTGGAAGCCAGTATTCTGCTAGCAACCTTCAGATGAATATATAGAACTCTCAGCTCCTCCTGCACCATGCCTGCCTGGATGCTGTCATGTTCCTGCCTTGGTGATAATGGACTGAACCCCTGAACCTGTAAGTAAGCCTCAAATATTGTCCTTGTAAGAGTTACCTTGGTCATGGTGTCTGTCCACAGCAGTAAAACCCTAAGACAACAAGCCTAAATTTTAAAATTTTCATTATATATATTTGTTGTACGTGATATATGTTATATATTTTCCCAGGGTCCTACCTCCTGATAGTCCTTTGTTCCCTAGATATCTTCACACTTACTTTCTTGGTGAATATACTTACATGTTTGTGTATGTCCTTGTAAAATCTAGGAACCACATATGAGGCAAAACCATCATGCCTTCTGACCACTGCTAATGGTTACTGTCTCTATCCCTGAGAAATTTGGTCTTACTGATCAGAGTAAAGAAATTGACATATTTCTATATAAAACTGATTAAATTTCCCATCAGTTTGGAGAAACTATATGTCTTAATAAAATGGACACCAACTAATAAACTAGCAAAACTGGTCCCCGTTTCTAATTTCACTGCTTTTTCCTGCTGGTTCATTGATATATCAATGATTCTTCCTAAGCCTTTGGTCCCTTATTTACTGAATAAAGATATTGCTGCCCTGCCAACTGCATACATTTCTGAGGAACCACTGAGGTGATACGTATCTACTGAGCATCAACTCTGGACACACAAGCAATAGTCATGTTCAGTTTTAAGATATGTATAGTATCTGGTGAGAAAAGCAAAAACCACAGGAAGTTGCCTTTGCAGCCTAATTCACATTCAATGAGTTTATTAAGGTCATTACTTTGGAGAATAGAGACCTGCTAGAAGAGAAAGACAGGATGTTTGGAGGTTGTTTTGATTTGCTTATTTTCTTTCATTTTTCTGAGACACAGTTTTAGTATGCTTCTCTGGCTTAAGTCAGGAATGGCCTCAAACTCAGAGACCTGCATGCTTCTGCCTCCCCAGTTCTGGGAGTAAGCCACACCTGGTCAAACCAGGAATGTTTTCATTTGTTTGTTTTTTATGTAGATGAAATATTTAGATGGGCATGAATTCCATACCTGTTTGGGCTACCAAGGGAGACCCTGTGCCAAGAATTGGAGGGCTGGGGTGTAGCTGGTGGATGGAGGGCTTACTGAGCCAGCACGGGGCCGTGGATCCATTCTCCTATAAATAATAACAAAAACAGACAAAGGCCTTGTAATACTCAAGGCATTTTTAAGACACAGAATTTTACTTCTAATGCTTTTTTTTTCTCTTTGTAGTCATGGGGATTGAACTCAGGACTTCACAGATTCGGGATAAGTGCTCTACCCCAGCCCTACTTTTCAGGATGTTGACGGGTCATCTTAAGATAAACTACAGAAGCTCTCACTTGAGACATGAGCTGAAGTAAGGGGCAGAATAATAGTATACAGTACATACTTAGCAAAGGATAATAGAATATAAAGTTAATAGTCATGAAGGGGGAGAAAATGTTTTACTTGGCTTATCAGATAAGATGGTGTTTGAGAACAGGCAGGTAAATACTGCCTGATACCAGTGTCTTATATATAAAAAAGACAGCTGGCTCTTAAAAAATGTTACTGAAATAAATGGGGCTCTGAAACTGTCACCCTCTTTTGTTTGTTGGGGACAAGTGCCTGCCCACTTTGGGGCACGAGCTCTACATCTGTCACTCTATTCACCATTGAATCTCAGTCGAGACACTACAGCTGTCCTGTTCTTTTCAATCTTTTCTTGGGTGGACAGGATGGGAAGACCGGTTCGCCAGGCAAGGCTTCCTCACACATTCAGCAAGGCTGTAAGAGCACTATCATGTAATTGTATTACTCTCCCCTTTGTCTGTGGAACAGAACTTTCCAGTTTAAAAGGTCAATGAAATGTTGATTTTTACTGTGTGTCCCTATTTAGTTATTCTACTCTGGATCACATTTGTTAATAAAACAATCATGTCAAATTGTAGCCATAACTTATGCCTGATAGCCACATGGGTACATTTGCATAGCCAGAAGGAGTTAGGAAGAGGAAGAGTATAGGATAGTCCAGAAAGTCCACTTAGGTTTCCTTCTAAATAGGAATTAATCTGTTGACTGACCAAATGAGATTTGTAGACATAAGCAGAGTCCTTTGCATTTAAAATAGCCAGTTCTACTAATTCACCACTAATGTCTCAGCTTTGGCCTAGGAACTCAAAATTAGAAAAGTCTAATAGGTTTTCTATTTAGGTGAATTCTGGCCAAACTAGTTTTCAGTTGGAAACGGTATCATCAAGATCAAAGTTGATTTGTTGATTTGAGTGTGTGTGTGTGTGTGTGTGTGTGTGTGTGTGTGTGTGTGTGTGTATGTGTGTGTGTGTGTTTGAATTTGTCTGTGACCATTCAGTAATCCTAATTCCAGCAATTTCTGACATGCCACAGGTGGGTTTGGGAGTTTTATAAAGTATGTTTTAGAGTCAGTTGATAGTGAGCCAGATTCCTAGGAAGACACAGAAAGCACACATTATGAGACAAACAAGAATTCAGATTAACAAATTCTATTTGCTTTGTTTTTTGCTTGTTTATTTAGATTTACATATATCTTGCCAAAGAAAGCTATCATGCACACCTGCTTACCCCAAGAATCTTACTGATACAAGTAATGAAGAATATAAGATTTCTGCGTATACATTCTCCCTCACACACAGGTGATTGAACAGATATAACTGGAATTAATTCCAAATGATATACTCAATAAGAAAAAGGAGATATAGAACTGGAGATTGGAAATGAAACTCAGTGGTAAAATGCTCATCTACTGTGTGTGAAGCTCCTTGGTGTCAGTTCCCTCCCCCTTGAAAGAAAAGAAGGAGAAAAGGAAGAGAGAGAAGAGGAGGAGGAAGGAGGAAAGGCCAGAAGGTAAGCAAGACAAAATAAGACCTTAAGATTACACGTTAGTGGTTGAGGGAAAATTAGTAGTCCTTGATTATTTAGAAGCTCAATTTGTCAATGTGAGGAAGATCAGAATCATTAAATTCACACCAGGCTAGGTCTCCATTAGAACAAGTTTGGTTTTTTTGTTAGGCTCTGGTCCTTGGTGTTTTACCCCAATTAAACTGTCTCTTGCGTGCTATCTGGTCATTGACACACAGCTGCTATGGACTTCAATGTGTAACTTGCCTACCATCACATCCTTTGGCTTTTTCCTTCAGTCTTAGTAGTTCTTAACCTTGGCTGCAACTTCATTTTTCCTTAGGGTTTGAGCAGTCTTGAATTGACTCTCAGATATTGATTAAAGTGATCTGGCATGTGCCTAAGCAGTTGGAATTCTGATATCCCCTCATTCCATCCCACCTCCACTGCACATGCACATCATAGCCTTGATTATTCTTAGATAAACTGGAGTTCCATAGGCCAAGAATGAGCTCTGTGGAGTATGCTTCGAGAGGTTACAAGAGAGGCCCTTCTTTAGATCTTTCCTGCAGGTCTTTAGTAAGAGGCAAGCATCTCAAATATCAACAGCAAGTTAGAACAATGAATAAAGGTCATGTCTGCATAAATCAAACAACCCTCACTGGACTCCTGTCAAATCATCTAGGTCCATTGAGTCCTGCTCTTGCAATTCCTTAATAATAAGTCATTTGGACCCCCTTTGGTGGGTAAAGTCTTGGTGGTTTAAAGCATTGTCAATGAACTTTTCAGTCTGGTTGGCCAGAAAAATTACTAGTAGTTCAGCAGTTAGTAGGGTCCACTTTCTTCACCAAATTGCCATGCTGCATGTCTCCTCTCAGCCACTAACTACACTTACCGCAAGTGGTTTCCTTTTCCTTTCCCCTTAAGTTCCTTTAATAAAGTCTATATATACCAACTACAGAGGACCCTTTGTAATTTTTTGGTTTATTTATTTGGGTATGTGAGGGTGCGAGCGCCTGTGAACACACATGCAGAGGCTAGAGGAGGATGTTAAATAATTAATCAATTAATTAATGGGAAATAAAAAGATAGCTAGAACCCTCTGTCACCAGATTACACTGTGCCAGTGATGATTCATGCCCAGAATAAAGGCCCAGACTGTGCCTCAGCTCATAGCTCCACAAATCACCGTTGCTTCAGAGCTGACACTGGAGGTCAGGTGGAGTTTTGTGACAGCTCTGCATCAGTTCATGTCTCCCTTCAGGTGTCGCTTCTGAATCTGTTTCTGAGGAGCTCAGCCTGTAGTGATGATCAAAATAAGGATCCGTATGGTGGTGAAAGTTACCATGAACCCTCAGTCACAAAAATCTCTGAAGTTATAGCTAGATGTGGGCTCTGTAGCTCAAAGCGGATGTGTGACATTAGGCATTCCAAGTATCAATTTGTGTCTCAGTTTTGTCATGTGTAGAGTGAGTTTGGGTGTAACACAGCGAGTGCATTGTAATTATCAAGACTGCACAAACAAGGTCAAAGGGCATCATAAACAGGGTCCTGGAAACACTGAGCTTGTTGTATGGGTATCTTTGCAAATATTTTTAATGTCCCTTCTCCATACTAAGGTCTTCTCTGCTCTCAAAGTCCATTGCTCACCAATGCAGAAGTCAGGGTCAGGTTCTCCCACCAAGAATGGAGGCCACCACTTGATCTTGTCTCTCTCTGGAACTTTATTCATCAAGGCCTTAGAGGTTTTACAGCCCTGTACTTGTCCAATAAAAATATTTTATTTCACATTTCCATTTCTTATATTTTTTTTGTTCACTAGAAGAATAAAGATATATTTGCATTCTATTACTATTTAATAAATTACCACAAGCTTACAAGTGAAAGAGCCAACTTTTTGTTTGTTTGTTTGTTTTTCAAGACAGGGTTTATCCATATAACCAACCCAGACTGTCCTGGAACTTGCAACTTGCTGTGTAGACAAGGCTGGCCTTGAATTCAGAGATTCCTCAGCTCCTGCCTCCCGAATACTGGGATTTAAAGATGTGAGCTGTAGTGGGTTAGCCTGATGCTGCTTGTATTCTGATGTTAGTTAATTCTGTTTCCTCAAGAGAGGTTGCCCCCCCCCAACTCCCCAACAAGCAGTCCATCATGTACTCAGATGATGTTATCAGAACCTTTTCCCCAAGTTAACTGGTCAGTAAAGGCAGCGATGAACTGCTTGTCAGTGAGGGGAATGGGGGGGGGAGGCAACCCCTCTTGAGGAAACAGAATTAATTAGCATCAGAATACAAACAACATTAGGCCAACCCATTACAGTGAGCTATCACTGTCCAGTGAAACAGTCTACTCTTAACTACCTCAGTTTCTGTGACATAGCTGGGGTTTAGTAGGTTGAAATCAGAACATTGACTGACCTGTAATTATGTCTTAAGGCTTGACAGAGAAGAATCTGTCTAAGACCATCACTGAGAATGCTAGTCAAACTCATCTCCTTGCAAGTATACGATTAATGACCCTGTACATTTGCTGCCCTGCAGCTAGAGATTACAATAGTGCGATGTCATGCTTCTACTACCTTCATCCAGCCAGTAAAGACAGTATTTAGAGAACAACTATTATTAATACACGTATGAAATGTAACTCTAGGAGAGAATCCCAATGCCTTTGGTAATAGTAATTCACAGATGATGTCCCTTTTCATATTCAAGGGGTGAAAGTCACACAAGGACATGTAGAACCAGAGGCAGGGATGTAGGTGCTTCCCTAGGGTATGTCAACCACCATGGATCTTTTGTGTCTTAATCTATCCTCACTGGATGGGAAGTCTATAGTAGAATTATTAAAAGCTCAACGTCCTTATGTGGTAGACCTATATTGATTTAACCAAATAAAAAACCCTGCACCATAGTAAAAGTTTTCATCAGCACTCCACAACAAACTCAATACAGCATCAAATGGTTAGAGCTGAACACTGTCTATAATTGGATAGAAGTACAGTCAAGGCATAACACTAAGCAAAGCTGGCAGAAAAACTTGGAGATCTCCTTGCCTTAGTCTCCTGGGATTAAATGTCTGAACCATCTTGCCTGGCCTAAGTTTTTCATAGCCATTATGCCTCACGATCTCCTCAAACAAAAAGCAGACTATACATCTTGATTTAAGTTATACATTTTGGCAATTAAATAAAATTCTTCAATGTCGGTCTTGCAGTTATTTCATGCAAGACAAGAAAATAAAGGAAAGACAACTCCTAGATATTGTGGGTGCTGTCATTTCAAACCACAGGAAGCGGGCAGTAGATACATTGATGAGGAAGACAATAAACATAGTCACATTCTAATCCCATGGACAACTGTGATTAACAACTTCTGTATTAGGTTTCTCTAGAGTCATAGAACTTATGGAATGTTTGTTGTGATGACTTACAGTCTGTAGTCTAACTACCCCAACAATGGTCAGCTGTGAATGGGAAGTGCAAGGATCTAGCAGTTGCTCAGTCCCACAAGGCTAGTTGTTCCAGCTGGTGTTCTGTAAGAAATAGATTCCAAGCAGTAGAAGAGCAAATCTCCCTTCTTCCAATGTCCTTATGTAGGTCTCCAGCAGGAGGTGTGGCCCAGATTAAAGGTGTGTACCACCATGTCTGGATCTGGGACTTGTTTTGTTCCAGGATGACCTTGAACTTGGAGATCTCCTTGCCTTAGTCTCCTGGGATTAAAGGTCTGAACCATCTTACCTGGCCTAAGTTTTTCATAGCCATTATGCTTCACGATCTCCATGCCAAGATACAGGTCACAAACTTGAGTCTTCCAGCCTCAAGATCTGAATCACAGGTAAGCCCTCCAATTCTGGATTGTAGTTCAGTCCAGATATAGTCAACTTGACAACCAGGAATGGCCATCACAGCATCATTTGATTCAGTGGTTGTAATTATATAGTTAACTGTGAGTTCTAAACACACTAGCAGCAGGTCTGTTGTCTCTTACCTTTGGATCCAAGTGAAGAAATATTCTACCACTACAAGGTCTCAAAGAAGATTTAGTGGTTTCTTATATTTGGATCATAAAGAAAGAAAGCCAAAAAAATATAAGATCAGGAGCCGCCGTGGCTTAGCAGGTGCATGCCACCAAGCCTGATGACCTGAGTTCAATCCCTGTGACCCATGTGGTGAAAGGAGAGAACCTATATCTGTATTTTCATTTGTATATAACAAAATAGCATTTTATATATCAAAACTGTTTATTTTTATTATCTGTGTTATCAGTTTTGTATTAGATAAGTAAGTCAACTCTTAAAGACAAATTTCACATTTTTTTTTTGTGTGTGTGTGTATGAAGCCATGTACTTTAATAAGCCAGACAAAAACCTGTGTAGCAAGCAGCCTTAGGGGCAAATTATATACACAATCCAGTCACTCAGGGGTCAGCTGCTGGTGGTGGTAATATAAGTTGCATTTATAGTTGTCTTTCCTTTTATGAAGTTCATAAAGGCAAGAAGTCTAATCACATTATCAAAGGCTACCTCAGTGTAAACAGGATCAGAAGAAAATGTAGCTTGGGGACTTCCCATTAAAAACAGCAGACTGAACATAAACACACATTTCTGTCCCCTCCCTAGAAACTTATCAGATCATATAGAATACAAAAGAGAGGGACCAGCAAGTAAACCAAGAAATGGGCAATTATGAGACCCAGCAAACAGAGTCCAAGCAAAGCACATTGAAGGAAAAAAGAACAAATGGGGTTAGCTTTAGGAAGAGTAGCCAGACCACACCCCAAGGGAGAAGCATTAAAATAAAGAATTTTGATGAAAATGCAAAGTAACAGATTTTTTTTGATGTTCATGAAGTTTTGGAAAACTTCATGGACATCTTATAACTTTATTATGACTCTGAGGGGAAGGAATACCTGTAAGTTACAGAAAAATAAACCAGCCTAATGTAAGAGTATAAGTAGCTATGGGAGAAAAGGAAAGGAAACATCAGAGATGTCACTCAGCTCAATAGCAAACAATATAAGTGTAGTCATACTAGAGTAATTCCAGTTACTGACTTAGGTAAATTTTTTGATGTAGCTGTGTGGGATGAATGGGGAGAGAAATGTGCATTTTTGGAAGGTGTCTTTGTTTGTAAAAACTCAACCTGAACATAGTTGTCCACACACTTAATTTCAGTGTTCTCAAAACACCAGGGTAGGAAGAGCCTTAGTTTAGAGTCAGTCTGGACTGTACACTGAGAGTCTATTTTTTCTATCTTCTTTTTCTCTCTATCTCTTAAAAAAAACAAACCTCAATCATTATCCATGTTATCATAGGATATTAATGTGTTATGTTACAATTTTACATATATGCAATATGGATGATATTATGGGGATAGGATGAAGATGAGAGAAGTTGGTTTTGCTATGACTAAGAGTATTCAAAACCAGATACATATATAGGGGCTGTTAGGGTTCTCTAGAAGAACATAACAGGTAGGGTGAATATATATTGTAAAAGGGATTTATTACATTGGCTTATAGAGCATGGATGGGGTAGTCCAACAATCACTGGCTGATCCTCTTTTATTAACCATCCCCTATTTTATTTTTCTAAGGCAAGGTCTCACTATGTAGCTCTGGATGTCCTGGAATTTACTATATAGACTAAGCTGGCCTCAAACTCACAAAGATCCACCTGCCTCTGCCTCCCATTGCTGGGATTAAAGGCATGCACTACTTCATCCAGCTCAGTTTTTATAAACATGGGGCTTATGAATCATGTGGCTAATTTTAATAAGTTTTTCAATTATTACTATGCAAGAACAGGTGACTAGTTTCAGATGACCCAAACGAGTAAATTTAACTTGACAACACTTTTATTTGTCAGGCTTAAATTAGATATAGATATACAGAGAGATAGATTATAGGTATCCTAATGGGAACTTTGATAAAGATGACAAATTATCTTCTTGTTTAGTTTCTTGTAGTTGGTACAGTTCAGGTCTTTGAAAGGCATTCCATTTTGTTCTAGAGTTCAATGTTATTTGTCTTAGTTTATTTTAACTTGATCATCATAAATTTAAGAGCATCATAAATGTGGCTGATAAAGAGCTGAGCATGTTTCAGATGGATGACTCTCGTTTCTTCCTTCCTTCCTTCTTTCCTTCCTTCCTACATTCCATATTTCTTTCCTTCCTTCCTTTTATATCTCTTCTCTCTCTCTCTCTCTCTCTCTCTCTCTCTCTCTCTCTCTCTCTCTCTCTCTCTCTCTCTCTCTCCCTCTCTCTTGATAAAGGGTCCCACTGTGTGATTCAGGCTGACCTCCAACTCTCAATCCTCCTGTCTCATTTTCCCCAAAGCTGCACTGACAGGTGTGCACACCACTGCAGCTCCTTTATTGGCTCTAGGTTCACCATCACCACATGGACAATACAAGTGCTTCCTTACTTACTGCAAGATTTTGGGCCCAATAACTAAATTATACCAAAAGTCAAAAAGACACTTAATACACTTGAGCTTCCAAACAAGTTCTGTAGTGTGGTGGTTCATTCTCATGGTGGGGGCTGTAAATTGCTGTCCCCAGATCCACAATAAAATGTCACAATGCATATAGTAGGTAAGAACAGACCAAACAGACCCAAATACAAAGCATGATTTGCAGTGAATGCCCGTGGCTGTGATGTTACGTTACCATACAGAAAGAAACCACTGTCAATTTACTGTAAGTTGGGAAACTTATGTATTATCATCACTCTTAGGGTTTCCATTGCTGTGAAGCGACAGCATGACCACAGCAACTCTTATAAAGGAAGACATTTAATTGGGGATAGTTTATAGTTTCAGAGGTTTAGTTCAATATCATTGTGGCTGGAAACATAGGAGTATGCAGGCAGACATGGTGATGAGAAGAAGCTGAGAGTTCCACATCTTGATCTGAAGGCAGTAGAAGGAGACTGTGTGCCATACTGGACATAGGTCAGTTTTGGTACCTTTGAAAACAGGAGTAGTATGAGATTTACTTAAGGATCCCATATTAACTCTTCATTAGTTAGGCTGTGCTGCTCTGGCCTGACTGCTTCAATTGTGAATTAATTCCTTTATGCTGGAATGTTAAGAAGGTGTATGGGTGAGTGACTGAATTTCTAACACATCTCTGATGTAAAAACTTTAAGGTGGGATATTCTGGCCAAGTGTGCAGTAGTATGACTATTAACTACAGTTCATCGCCATCTTGAGCTTGGCACGTATACTTCTAGTGTCAATTTCCCTCTTCTACAAAGGGACAATATAGTTGTATCAGTGACTTTCACATAGTAGTGAAGATTAAATAACATAAACTACTATAAATACCTGAGGCAGAATCTCGAGTCCTGCCAAGTGTCTTAGGCCTGTTACTCATCGTGATGGCTACTATTAATTGTTAACTTGACAGTCTAGGATTATCTGGGAAATGGGCCCCTGGGTATGCTTGTGGAAAATTATCTTGAATATATTGAGATGGAAGACTCTGCTGTGGGGTACTGTCATTCTCCATCTGAGATCCTGGACTGTAGAAGTTGAAAAAAGGGAATTGAGCAACAGCTTATATTCATCATTCACTGTGTTCTAAGAATACATGTATACATATATACCTATACATGTATATATACACAGCCAGCCTCCTGCTTCTGCTGCTATGCCCTTTCCTTCTTGCTGTTGGCTCTTTCCTTCATGGTGGACTATATGCCACAGAATAAGCTAAAATAAACCTGTTCTCCCTCATAAATAGTTTATTGCATTTATTTATGTGGGACGGGATGGGGAATGCCACAAAATGCGTGTGGAGGTCAGAGAACTACTTGTAGGGGTCAGTTTTTACTTCAGCCCTGTGTGTCCCAGGGACTGAGCTCAGGGTTTCACACTTTATGGCAAGGGTATGTTTGCTTGTGTGTTTTGCTATTTGTTTTGTTTGTTTGTTTGTTTTAACCTACTAAACCATCTCGCCAGACCCCAAAGGCAACTCTACTTAAAAAAAGATTTATTTTTATACGTTTTAATTATGTGACTATCTAAATATTAATGTGCATGTGAGTGCAGGTGTTCGGGGAAGCCAGAAGCATCAACTCCTCTGGAGCTAGTTACAGGCAGTTGTAAGCATGGATGTCAAGAACCCAACTCAGGGTCCTGGGTAGTTGGAGAATATGGTCTTAACTGCTGAATCATCTTTCTACCCCCTCTCTGGGGCATTTTTTAAAAGAAGAATATTCAATGAAAATTTGAAACATTTACTCTCCATGTAAATAGATATGAAATAAACCTGAGGTCTAAATGATGAATGAGTCAAAGATAGTGCTGTAAGACCACTTAGAGGCCCAAATTAATCATTTCTCAGGACTCGTCTGTCTTTTCTGTTTGTCTGAAAGTTTTTCGAGGCAGTGCCAGCATTTCATGCGTTTTCACTTTCCTTCTAACTTGTATCACCTTCTTTCACAAAGACAGGAGTTAGTGAATGAATTCATGAAGATGGTGGATTCTGGATCTACACCTTCAGTTAAACTTCTGACCTGACTCTAACAGTCTTTGATATTCAGAAGGACTTTTATCTTCTATTCTCTGAGTCTGTTCTTAGAAAATCAGTCTCTAGATTAACTTGTAATGTTAGATCGGGCATAAGATTTCAGAAAACAAAACTAATCAAACACTGGGACTGTAGGCAATTATTGTAGTGAAATATTTTGGTTAAGATATTTTTCTTCAAATAATCTTGATCAAATATGGTTTGGGTGAACACAGAGTTATTTATGTTAGACAAAATGCTTCATATTCTTCTCTTGTTCCATTTTGAGCATTAATCTAAAATAGGAAGAACATTAATATTCAAAATACATAGTGTCTTTGGTTCTTTAAAAAAAATTCTTTTTAGAATATAGTGTAGCAGTCAGAAAGTCATATGTACTTCAGTCCCAGCAGTAGTGGTATTGTCAATGCAAAACATCCTTTATTTCCATATAAATATCTCCTTCAGCATGACTAAAAACCTTTCTCATTTATAATGAAGTGACAAGAACCACTGCAATCAAATCCAAAAACACTAGATTAAAGTGACTGAGTCTATCTCAGAACCAAGAAGGAGGAGGAGGAGGAGGAGGAGGGGGAGGGGGAGGAGGAGGAGGAGGACAGAAGAAGAAGAAGACGAAGAAGAAGAAGAAGAAGAAGAAGAAGAAGAAGAAGAAGAAGAAGGAGGAGGAGGAGGAGGAGGAGGAGGAGGAGGAGGAGGAGGAGGAGGAGGAGGAGGAGGAGGAGGCGGAGGAGGAGGCGGAGGAGGAGGAGGAGGCGGAGGAGGAAGGAAGGAGGAAGGAAGGAGGAAGGAGGAGGAATAAGAATCCAATGTGATACCAATGTGTAATCCTATTTTTTGCTGGAAGATTTCTGGCTGTGGTTTTATGATCTTGGCCAAATGCTTTGTGTTTCTTGTGAGAGAGGCTCAGATGTTCCTGCCTCACTAGTGAGTTTTGATCAGTTTCACTAAACCATCTATCCTGGGCTTTAAAACCAGCAGTTTGTATTTATAAAGTGACACAAGAAGTCAATGAACTCTGTGGTTTTGCATTAACCACAATATTGTCATGTCAAATGGAATGTGCCAACTCATCCCAATCTGTATTCATGTCTTCAAAGCCACAGGAAGTCTATGCACTCAGTCAATAAAGAGACTGTTAACTTTGACTGGGGATTTTGCATACTTCTTATCACTGAATTTGAAATAGATTGGAAAGAACACAAATAATTTATTTTGTAACCAGTCATTAAAATTAAGATAATATACTCATTTACTATTTAATCTCTGAATAAATCAATTTAAATATTAATCTATCCTTAATTTCTCTCTTATTTTTTTTTTTCCAGACAGGGTTTCACTATGGAGCTTAGGATAGCCCCCAGATTGGTATCCTTCTAACTCCACATCCTCAGTACTGAGATTACAGGCATGCCCCACCTGGATGAATATTATTCTTAAGACTAAGACAGGAGTGAGCTCTCCATAGCAGCTAGGTTGATGACCCTGGGTAAATCATAAGCTAGCCACATAGTTCCCAAACCAAAAATGGTCTTGACTGGATGAAAAGCCTACAGAATGAGAAAAATTAATTGAGGGAGACAGTGGACAAAGAACACCATGACTCATGAACATTCTCATTATTGGGTGAGCAAAACGGAGTCACCTTTCTGTCAGGGCTGAATAGCTATGCAAAGGGTATGTAGACAGCTCACTGGTTTGACATACAATCCACTCCAAGAATGACCAGTTTTGATAAAGATTATCTTGATGTCCATCCTATTCTTGCTCAACCTCCGAAGGCCACTGAACTAGGCTGTCTTTGTTTCTTTCTGTATTTCCATTTGAGAGTTTCTCTCCCTTTTTCTTAATATATCTACCTCATTTGCTTTGTTTACTCTTTGTCGCATCTGCTTATCTATTCTACTTTGGCATGGACATGAACCTAGAATTCTCTGATTTGGACAGCTTTGGTGATCCCAGCATCCTAGCTCCCTTGGTTAAGCTCACCACGACAAAGGCTTTGCTGCACTGAAGAACCATATCACCACTGGTTGTAACAATCTTATTGTGGTATTTTTCTCCTCATAAATGCATTTTTTAAATTACCATGGCAAGCCTTACAGTATTGTCTCAAACTCTGGTGTGGCTAACATTGTAAGGGTTGTCATAACACTTAGCTGCATTAAAATTTCTACTGTATGCCAGAGGAAAATATTCTTTGGTAATGGTAAATTTGTGTGCATATATGTATGTACTTATATATGTATGCATGTATGTATGCATATAATGTATATATGTGTCTGAAGAACATAAAAATTAATTTTCTCACACTGGAGAATAGCACTGGGTGGCTTGTCTCCCTGAAATCATATGTCTTCCATCAGCTAATACAAGCCACTGCCAGGGTGCTGTTGACATCTGCATGGGTAAGGCAGAACTAACTGCCTCTCCTCTACTTTGCTAGGTCACAAGGAAACATGCCCAGTTCAGGACAAGGAACTGGTCCTTTCTCCTCATGGTCCATGGCTACTCTAACCTACAAGGGTGCTAGGAAACATGGTCTCTCATGGGAGTCACGTGCTCTGGAATGGAGGGAAATAGATTTGGTAGACTGCTAGTTATTTTTATCAAACCATCATTTTGTTGATTTGCAGAATTATCTCCAAGATAAACAATTTGTTATTTCAATAAACCTTCTTTTCAAATGATTCACAGCAATTTAAACCTGATTTCATATTCCATGAGAATGCTGTTTTATCATGCTACATGAAAAGCAAAACTCCTATTTGTGAGCAAAGTACTTACCAACTAGGGCTCTTCTCTTATACAAAACCATATAGCTAAGCAGCCTTTGAATGAAGACTGCATTTTCCTCAGGGCCCAAAGATAAATGCTTACTATTTGGGAGAATATCAAAGAGACTATAATAAATGGGAAAGCACTTTAGGGAGTGAAAAGCTTTCAATAAATGCAAGATTGTTATTATTACAGTATTGTTATCGTGGAAGTGTTAGTGGTCTGTTCATATAGAGTGTTATGTGTATTGGTTCAACAAGGGGTTAGGCTCTATAGAAAGGTGTTTTATTCTTATCTTTGTAGCTTGTTTTCTACTCTGTCCTGCAGAGTTCCAATCGTGATCTGCTAAACAAATATGTCATGGTAAATATAACAGATTTTGGCACAAAAATGAGTTATATAGTAAAATTTTATGTTCTCTGTATCACAATCAACTAGGTCTACAATTTTAGCTTCTATTTATAATTCATAAAATTTTCTCTGATCTTAATATGTTAATTTCTCACAAATTACTTCTTAAAAATATTTTGATTTTGAGACAGGGTTCAACTATATTGTTCAGTCTGGCCTTGAACTCACAATCCTTCTGCTTCTATCTGCCAAATGCTCGGATTACTGACAGGTGCTATAATGCTTGCTCACAAATTATATTTATTTTTTACCTCTTATTTTTATCATTACCATTTAACTTTGTTTGGTGTGATACTGTTTGTTTTTTTTTTAATCCAGCATTCTTACAAATGTCTGGAATATTCTTCAGAGAAGTAACCTCCATTCTTCCTCAGTATTCTCTTGAAGGGTACTCAGGACAAAAGGAACTTGTTTGTCCTGAGGCTGTGTCCAGTCTAATAGGTATGATGACACATGAAAGTTTTTACCCATGTATTTTTTTTTTCTCTGCAGTATGCGCTATAGTTATTGAAACCAGTGTGATTATTGCCAAACAGTAAATCTTCGCTACAACTGCCTATGAGTTTTGTTTGTGCAATATTTGTGTGGACTTTTCTCCCAGTCCCCAGGGAAACTAAATGAACGGAAAAGAGTCTTTACAGAAATAATTATACCACAAGAATGCCTAAGAAAATAAGACAGTCTTAGAAGAGTGGGTTATTTACTTTTTTGAATGAGTTTATCCTTACATATAAGAAACCACGAAGCATGAAGAAACACTTACCCTCAACAACTTCAATTTCCAGTCTTAGAATAATTCGACCAAGCCAACCAGATGCAGAGGAAAGGCTGGTTTACCTGTCCATGGACAAAGTTTCTCTCAGTATTTCCTCAGCCTATCAGGTGTTTCTCAGGCTAATTTGGCACACCGTTCCTATTGTTTTTTCAGACATTTGTCCTCTACAAATATCTCATCTTTACAAAGGAAGTCCATTGAGAGGATTACGGTAATCTTTGTTCCTGATTAAAATTTCTCTGCTCCGTCGCTTTGTGTGTGTGTGATTTTTTTTTCTTTCCATGGTGGTTTAATCCACATTCTACGGTTCTGTGATTAACCTTGAGTGCGGACCCTCAGTGTAGGTTCCTACGAGCCATAACTGAACATGCAGACTGCCGCTTTGTTTCATTAGCAATTTTTTGCAGTACATTGAATGCCCCCCCCCTCCTCGATTTTGTTCTCTGAGCAAAGAATTTTTTTTTGTCAGTTCTTTCTTATTTGAGTTGGTCTTTTTCTGAGGGGTGATTTTTGTGAACTTCGGAAATCATAGAATTGATCAGTGATACATAAGACTGATTTCCTCTGTCCTCACAATTAAAATACGCGGTGACATTTCGTCGTCCACAAACGCAGGACAGCGGTGGTGTTAAGATTACTGATTAGTTCCGCAGCCCTGCTCAGCATCTCCCGCCTGCACCTCGAATGGGCCTTAAACTTGAAAGCCTCTCTGGGCCGCCGGGTGAGGCTCCCCTCTAGGCACAGGGAACCCAGCGAGCCACCCCGGAATGAGAAAAAGAACTTAAGAGGATTAAAACAAGAAAGGACGCATTCGGAGTCCTGGGAGGTGATGCCAGTCAGGGGCTCTGAATGCCTAAGAAAAATTTCCTTGGTCCGCGCTGCTGCTCGCGGGCGGGGCTCCCTTCTCCTGGAGTGGCATCCCTGGAGGGAGGGCAAGCCCCGCCACCTCTCCCCTCTTGACAAGGGTAGCTTTGGCTAGGAAAGAGCCACGGGAGGGGCAGGAATTTGTCCCATAAGCCAATGGCTGCTCAGCTGTGCCTGCTCACTGTACAGTTTCCAGAAAAGACTGAAGGAAGACCCAATGGGTCATTTGAACAAAGATTTTAGTCTTGAAATGTTTGAGTTGTTCTGATCATACTCGATTTCTGTTTGCTTTTATTTTTGAAATAGGGTCTCATTCTGCAGTCCAGCCTGGTCTCTGTGTTTCCCGTGGATCACCTGGGGTTACTAGAGTGTTCCATAAAACCTGTCTTGCTCACACTGGATTTATAGTCCACCTCATGAATAAGTCGCCATTAGTATTAATTTCATTTTTATTTTCTGTGACTCTGGGAATGAAGTCTAGAGCTCACGTGTGCTAGGTAAGCACTCTACCAACAAACTACAATACTAGGCCCTACAGAATTCTAATTTTGAGAGAGAGAGAGAGAGAGAGAGAGAGAGAGAGAGAGAGAGAGAGAGAGAGCAAAGTATGGCTTTAATGTTTATATATCTGATAACAGATAGGTATAAAACATTCCAAATTTTAAGTAGGACTAACTGTTCATCAAGGAGGTAAGAAGTTTATTCTTTTTTTTTCTTAAAAAAACAAAGGAGAGATTTGCTTAGCTTCATGGCACAGGTCTGTAATATGAGCTGCTTGGGAGACTGAGGCAGGAAGATTGCAAGCTCATGATAGCTTGGGCAACTTAGTGATAACTTGTCTAAAAATGCAAGATTAAAAAAAAAATCAGATAATTGCTCAGTGGTAGAATGCCTGCCTAGCATGCACAAAACCCCAGGTTCAACCCCTAATACTACCCAAACAAGAGTAGAAATTTGCCTGTAATTTGCTTAACAATGGTCTCAAATACTGTAATGGAGGCTGATGCACAAAAAAAAAAAAAAAAAAACCACACACACACACACACAAAACCGCACAGCATTTTAATGTACTACAAAACCATTTTTTGAAGAGGTGAGGCGTAAGTGAAGAGGTAATTACTAAACACGGTCCTTCAATAATAGGAGAGCATTAGGGTAGGGACCAAGCAATTTCATAGTAGCCCATAACTGAAGAGATTCACAGAGGGAACAAATATAACCTGCTACTGTAACACAGCACACATGTTTGAGCAGTGCCACCAGATTTTCAGCCAATAGAGAGCACACATTTGAGAAAATGCCCTGTGCTTGGGAAAGTCCTGAGGCTTTGTTAAACGGTGAAAGACTTTTTCTGTTGTCTATTCTGCTGCTCAAGAATTCAAGGAGATGAACAGGTACATTGTCCTTCATGGTAGTATCCAAAAATGGATGCTTTGAGAAGCCATTTACCTGGCAACTCAATGTCATCAAAACTACCCACCATAGCAATTGAGTCTCATAGTTTTCAATCAAGGTGAAAGGAAGCATGGGACAAGTCTTTTTTTTTTTTTAATTACATTATTTAGTTTAGTGTGTGCATATAAGCACCTATCCCACAATTTTCTTTCATGTGGATGTCTAAAGACAATCTTTAGGAGTTGGTTCTCTTCCTCTACACGTGGGTCCTGAGGGTTAAACTCAGGACATCAAGCTTGGAAGCAAGTGCCTTTTATCTACTGAGCCATACTACCAGCCCAAAAGACAAATCTTAACGTAAAAAAAGTAATTGTTGGGGGAGGATTGTTGCTGCCCTATGCAACTACCTTACCTTTAAACCCCACCTTAGGTAAAAATTTCTTAAGAGTTGCATTTGGAATGATAGTTTCTGGGTCCTGATTCTGGTGGGGATGCTTAAGAGGGAGGAGAACCTTGAGGCAAACAAAGCTCCTGAGGACACCAAAATAGACAGGTTCTGAGGCTACTGAAATGGTTTGTCATCAAGTCTGAGGAACCGAGATGGATCTCTGGAATCCGCCTTATGGAAGGACAGCAGATTCCCACAAGTTGTTCTCTGGTTTCCAATCCTAGTGTTTAGGACTAACTCCAGCACTGATGGGAAGGCATGCCATTGACAAGGACTCTGTTCTACAAACACAAATACATAAACAAATATAAATTACAATTATAAAGAATAAAAGGACAGGTTCTTTTGGGGGATTCAGAAGTCTATGACCCCCATGGGGCTGGCAAGCCTTATTGATCAGTGATGTAGAAAACTGCCTTGGATTATTTTTAATGCCCTGTTTACTCCAGCCTATGATGCTGATTTATTTGGCAGTCATAGGGCATGGTGGTGTTGTCCAGGTAGATGTCAAGGTACCTTGACATTCCTCAGCTTGGTATAGATAACTGACAGGAAAAGTAGGTGTTATCAGTGAGTGGTGGTAAGTGGGCTCCTGGGGCTGAGTGCTACTGGTTGGGTTTCCAGTCAAACCTGGAACATCTCAAATTCACTGCCAACTACATCTGCTGCTGACTTCCTGCCATTCCCATTTTGTAGGGTTTCCTCCCAGCTCATTCTGCTTCAGCCTCAGCACCCTCTCCAGGACCATTCTTGCCCCAGCTGTCTCCATCTATCAGTAAGTCTCAGCTACAATGTCATCTTCCCAGAGAGCTTTTCTAGAGCTAAGGCAGCAATCTTCCCATCTCTCATCCTCCAGATATGGTTGAACCAGTATCTTTCATTCTCTGTATGACATTTGCCATCCTTTAGAAAGTGAATTATCTTTTTTCCCCTCTTTTTCTTCAGTGACATTCTCCCTAAGAGAATGTAAGTAAGCTCTGTGCTAACCCTGGAACACAGTATACCTAGTTGCTGGACTCTACTTGACACCTTAGTCAGGGTCTATTCCTGAACAAAACATCATGACCAAGAAGCAAGTTGGGGAGGAAAGGGTTTATTCAGCTTACACTTCCATGCTGCTGTTCATCACTAAAGGAAGTCAGGACTGGAAACTCAAGCAGGTTAGGAAGCAGGAGCTGATGCAGAGGCCATGGAGAGATGTTACTTACTGGCTTATTTGCCCTGGCTTGCTCAGCCTGCTTTCTTATAGAACCCAAGACTACCAGCCTAGGGATGGCACCACCCACAATGAACCCTCCCACCCTTGATCGCTAATTGAGAAAATGAGTTATAGCTGGATTTCATGGAGGCATTTCCTCAAGAGAGGTTCCTTTCTCTGTGATAACTCTAGCTGTGTCAAATTGACTCAAAAATACAGTCAGTATATCCCAAGTACACCCAAAACAGTGCTAGACCCTGTGTAACATTGTAACTCCAGAAACGAACAGTGCTTGATGCTTAGTAGAAGCCTAGTAAATGTTTGATCAATGAAGGAATGAAAAAATTAGTGCACAGGCTGAAGCTTTCTTTGAGTTAACATCTCCTCTTTGCTTTTCTCAGACTATTACGTGTTCAGGCCATTCATTTTCTAGACAATTCTAAACTAAATTAATGACCTCAGATCCACCTTCTTAAATGGAGGTTACCACATCGGTTCTGGGTTCTGTTGGTCCCCAAGTTGATGAAGAGTCTTAGAGACCATGTTGAGTCCTGAACCCTGGAATCTTGTGCCCCTGTGAAGGATCTTAAGCCTACAGTGTCCTGAGGTCTGAACTCTGCTCTATTCTATCATTTCAACATTTAGGACTTTGCTTGTCCCGTGTCTCAATACCTTCCGACTGCATACCCAGACAAGGACTGTCCCACATGCAGAAGGCTCAATGACAACTATCTTCCATCCACTGGCTCTCTCTCCTCAGCTTTTCTGCTTCCAACCCAAGTTAATTTCTGTGTGACAGTCTAGAAATTTCTGACAGTTTGGAAAATGCAATGATTTGCACTTCACTAAGTAGGAAGGCCTCCTTGAGGGAGGGAAACAGTAGATAGTGAATCATTTTTTGAATGGCTAAAAGTTTTTGGTGTTACTGCTAGCATTTCTTGTTCTGTACAGCTCTTATTTTCTTAAAGAAATATTGATTAACTGATTATTATTCAATACACAGTCTTTCCGTGCAGCCCTGACTGGTCTGGAATTCACTGTGTAGCCCAAGTTAGCATTGAACTCATAACCTTCCTGCCTCAGCCTACCAAGTTTGGTCAGGAATGTAAAATCAGAAATTTCAGTATATTGAGGCCAACCTGGTCTACAGGGTGAGTTTCAAGACAGCCAGGACTACACAGAGAAACCCTGTCTTGAAAAAAAACAAAACAAAAACAAAACAAAACAAAAAAGAAATTTCAGTATCGGCAAGTTCTAGGGTTACAGGTAGACACACCCAAACTAAACCTTTATAGTTTGGTTTTATATTTTTAAGTTTGTGTGTGTGTGTGTGTGTGTGTGTGTGTGTGTGTGTGTAGGGGTGTGTTTTCATATATGGGGGTGTGCTATACACACATGTGAAGGTATTGAAATGTATTATTATCTTACTCATTTAATGAATATTATACTAGGATTTTGAGCATACTAAGCAATTGCTTTACCAGTGAGCCACATGCCCAGTTTTAAATCTCCCTTTTTTTTTTGCATTTTGAAAAGTACGTGAATATAATAATACATGTGTATAAAGAATCTCAAAAGAGAATGCAATTATCACTATTTGTGGTTTATGCTTTTTTATTGATACGGTGTTATAAAATATTTCAAGTCTACAGTGTAGAGGGCAAGAGTCATGTGGAAGCCTTACTTGAGTGAGCAATAATGACTTTTTTTCCGATTGTCTGTAGACAAAAAAACTGTCAACAGGAGCACATGCTTTTCAGACTTTAATCGGTAAAAGAGTCAGGGCTGGTTTAGATTCATCTTCCGACAGGTCATTGGCACTAGATATGGTGAGCGTCTGCACAAAGGAATTTGAGTGTAGACGTGGCACTCTGCCAGCAATTTGTTTAGCATGGTTACACACTTGTTTTGAAATGTAACCTAGGTTAGCATCGAACTTACAATTCTGTAACTTACCACAAAGTTGAAGATAACCTTGAGTTCTGAGTTTTCTGCCTCCCCCTTCTGAGAACTGAGATTACATGCATATCCCACCATGCTTACATAGCATTCGTTCCTGAAGCCAGACACTGACTATGGAAAACCTAACAAACTGACTGTTTTCATCTTGATGCTGTCTGTGGGAATCATTATGGGAGGAGCTAAACTTCACACAGCAGTGTCCTGTCACTTCAGCCTGTAAGAAGGGAATCCATTTGGCTTCCTTCTTCCTGAGCTCTGGGCAAACAGTGTTGGCTACAGGCACTTTGCTCCAGCCGAGTACTAAGTGCATCATTAGGAGCTGCACATGCTTGTGGGGAAAGGCATACTTCAATAAGTGCAGTGAAATCTCACTGAATTGTGCCAAAGCAATTTAAGCCTTTTATTGCACTTCACTATTGGAGAATTTCACTATAAGCAACTCCTCTAAGGAGGAGTACTACAGCGAGCTCACTCCATGGAAAGCACTTTACGTGGTTCTGGACTCTCAAAAGCGTTAACCTTCTCTTTCACAGTATCAGGAATTCTTCATTGGTGTTAAAATTCTATAAGATCAGAAATCAGAAATGCTAAACTAATACATGAAATATGTTCTTCTTACAGGAGGTATGATGTAAATTAAAAGAAAGCCCAGGAGAACGCTTTCCCTCTCTGCTTTAATACTTTTGAATTTCTATAATTTCTATAGTGGGTGCTGTAATAAATACCCTATGTGTATTTTACTATGTGGTGTCCACACCATTAGTCCTGGGGTCACTGGGTAGGTCAATTCATTGTTACTTATATGTTTATACTCACCTCTGACTTTTTAGGTTCCTAAAGGGGGTCAGATAATCTCAGGAACATTTTTATTACTCTGGCTTATGGAGAAAGCAACAGGTAAGGCTAGAAACCAAAGATGTTTCTCTACAGAAAGGAGCAGAAGGACTAATGGTGGAATCAGAGTCTGTGATGAAAAAGTAAGGTTCAGATGATGAAAAGTGGGGGAAAAGATCGAGGATTTCAGAGCAAGAGAGAAGAGGTCTGGACTGGAGGGAGTGATTGGAAAACTATGTGGCTTTCTCTGCACAGCCTCCAGTAAAGTCAGTTGCTACTCAGTGCTTCCCATGTGTCTCTATTTCTTTTTGTTCCTAGTGTTTTCATGAGGTTGGCTTTAAAGCATCCTTGGGAATGGACAAGACAGGTACACCTTGTAGAGTCTGGGCAAAAATAAGTCTGAAGTACCTGGAGACAGAATGAGGTTGACCGGGTGGTTTGCTGAGGATGCAAAGAATATTTTGATCATGGCTGTCATTTAGAATTTTCTGTATATGTTGATAATAAAAAGTGTGTGTGTGTGTGTGTGTTTGTGTGTGTGTGTGTGTGTGTGTGTGTGTGTGTGTGTGTGAGAGAGAGAGAGAGAGAGAGAGAGAGAGAGAGAGAGAGAGAGAGAGAGAGAAGCATGTGGATGTGCATGTGCATGGGAAGAAGCCAGAGGGGATGGCATGAATCCTGTTCTAGACTTTCAGCCTCTCTGCTTTATCCTATTGAGGCAAAATCTCTCACTGACCCCAAGGTCCTGTTGTGTGGCTAAGCTGGTTAGCCAGCAAGCTCCAGGGATCCACGGGTCTCTGCTGTCCTCAGAGTTGGAGTTCCAGGTATACAGGGTTATGCCTTACTTTTACATAGATGCTGGAGATCCAAACTCAAGTCCTCATGCTTGTGCAGAAAGCACTCTTACCCCTGGAACCATCTCCTCATCCCTTAAAATGGACTGATTTTTTTTTTCTCCATCTCAACACTAAAGATCAAATCTAGAACCTCTCATGTGTTAGGCATCCTCAACCCAGTAGATTGATTCTTATTTATTTTTAAGTTTTTATTTCATTTATTATTGTGTGTAAGTAGAGCATATGAATGGGCCTCGGCATGTGTGTGGAAGTCAGGGGACAACCTTACAGAATCACTTCTCTCCTTCTGCCTTTAGGTGGGTTCTAGGGATCTGTATTAGTCAGGGTTCTCTAGAGTCACAGAATGTATGGGTAGTCTCTATACAGTAAGAGAATTTGTTGATGACTTACAGTCTGTAGTCCAACAGTGGTCAGCAGAAGCTGTGAATGGAAGTCCAGGGATCTAGCAGTTGCTCAGTCCCACAAGGCAAGCAGGTGAAGAAGAGAGAGTGAGTCTTCTTCCTTCTTCCAATGTCCTTATGTAGGTCTCCAGCAGAGGGTGTGGCCCAGATTAAAGAGGTCTGTTACCACGCCTGGATCTGGGACTTGCTTTATTCCAGATGACCTTGAACTCAGAGATCTTCCTGTCTTAATCTTCTGGGATTTATTGCCACTATGCCTCAAGATCTCCATGCCGAGATCCGGGCCAGAAACTTGTATCTCCCAGCCTCCAGATTAGGATCACAGGGGAGCCTTCCAATTCTGGATTGTAGTTCATTCCAGATAGAGTCAAGTTGACAACCAGGAATAGCCACTAAAAGGATCAAACGCAAGTTGTCAGATTTGTGTAGCAAATATTTTATCTCACGACTCCTCTTTATTTTTTATTGTAGTAATAAATTTGTTCTTCATCTGCCCCCTGACTGAAGGGGAGCTGCCTCTGATACTCCTGTTTTTGATCTGCCATTAAAAAATTATCAAAGAGCTTTAATATAAAATAAAGTGACTGGAGAAGAGTTATGCAGTAAAACTAGCATAACACACACAAAATGTTGTAGCTGCTTAAATCAGAGGCTTGCCATTTTCCCAGATTAGAAGACATAGCAGGTACCGAAATGACCAAGGTCCTTCCAAATTCCTTGTGACCACAGGCCTCATCTGTAGCAGTTCCGATTATATCAACAAATTTGGACTTCAGACCTTATATATGCCAAGCAAACTCCCTATTGTTGAGCTTCTTCCTCAGACTTCTTTATACTTTGCACTTTGAGACGTGTTATGAATAATTTGCTGAGGGAGGCCTTGAACTCACCTTACAGCTCAGGCAGATCTTGAGTAGCTCCTCTTCCCTCAGCCTCTTTTGTAGCTATATGATTACAGGTTCAGTGGGAACTGATTTTCTGCAATCCTCTGGTAGCTGCAAGTCTTCAGTACTACAGCTGATTAAGTGTAAAGATGTTAGAATAATAGGGTTGGTTTGGGGGTTTTGTCCTTTCTTCCTCCTCTTCTTCCTCTTTGCCTCATTTCACAGCTGCTTGCCCTGTCTTCCTGGCTTTTCTCTCCACACCTACAACAGTCACAAAGAGTCTGGGTTTGGTATCGTGGGCCTTCAGCTGGTGGCAACATCCTGGCTCTTGCTTCACTACCAGTCAGATTCAAATTTAACCAGAAAAGAGGTAAGGAAAGAATGAAAGTAAGGCCATAAAAGTGACATTAGTCACTTGTTTCCAGGCCTCTGTCACCCTCCCTTTCACAGTGTCTGTGCCTAGGTAGTATTAATAGGAAGATTGCTTTGATGAAAACTTAAATTCCCTTAATGCAGTAGGGAACTGCTGGATTATGGAAGCCATAGTTCTGTTGCTATGTCGTGTTTGTGCCTTTGTTGCTATGGCTTTGACTTGCAGAAGGGAGGTAGAGAGCTACTGTAAACCCAGATTCCATCCTCAGACTCTTAGGCAGCTTTGTTTCAATACCACACATTTTTTCTCTGTGGGGCAGTCATTGGCCATGAGTTGTACCCTCTCACCTTCTGATGGATTTCCCCAAGCTCTATTCTAGTATCAGCTGGATACGGCTGATGGCCTGAAGCTCACAGGTAGGTGCCAAGGCATGGCAAGTCTATTTTCCTTCCTCATGTCAGGCTTAGGCTCCCTTTGACCACATGTAAATAATTGTGAGTCACAACTGGAGCAGAGCTCCTCAGATTCTCTGCAAAGAACCAGACAGCACATATTTCACTTTTTGCAAGTGACACAGACTCTGCCACAGATATCCAACTTGGTCTCTGAAGGGTGAAACCAACATGTTCAAATAAAGTTTATTTATTTCTAAACTGAAATTTGAATTTGTATTGTTTGACATCATAAAATATTTTCATCTTTTAATTTTCCTTTATGTTTTTTCTTTCTTTTTTTACTGTTTTCTGATTTTTCTCTTTGATGGTGACAAGGGCTTGCTCTGTAGCCCAGGGTAACCTGAAACTCAGTAAGGAGCCCAGGTTGGCCTCAAACTCGAGATCTTCTTGCCCACCCCAGTCCTTCGAAAGCTAGAATTACAGGCATACACATCTGTACCCACCTTTTCCAATCATTTTCAGATCTTTGCAGGTTGTACAAAATAGCACAGTAGACTAGATTTAATCTTTGGGTTGTAGTTTGCTGGTCATGACCTAGAATGATTTTTTTTTTTTTGCTATGAATTCTGTGCATCTTAAATTCAGCAGTTTACAACTACCATTTAAAAATAGCAAGAATGCTCCATGGGTAAAGACACTTGGTGCCAAGCCTAATGATCTGCATTCAATCCCTGGGAACCACATGGTGGTTTTCCTGATGTTCACACATGCATCATGGCACATGAACATGCTCACTCACTCATAGAGATTCTAAAATCCGTGCAGGCTTACTTACATTTGGATACTCGAACCCCAATGTGAGGGAATTCTACTTGATAGGGCAAAGACTGCTCCCTGGCAGCCTTTTCTACTGACCTTTTACTGTTCTATGGGTTTGGTAGTCAGCATACTATTCTTTACAACCCTTAATTCAAATTTGTGAATATCATTTCCTTTCAAGAAAATTGAGAAATGTCCTCTGTATTCAGCTGAATGTCTCCTCTAGCCTCAGTCTCCATTCTTATAGAAGTTTGGATCCCAGGATTCTCTTTTCTGTCTTGTGCCAATGTGAATATTTTAGTCTAAGGTGGTGGCACTTCTCTTTGTACAAGTGACTTTAGCCTTCCGAGAGCCTCCTAGAAAGCCAATGAAGGTTCCTTTGGTGCCACAGAAGCATATCCACAATGAGCCTGTGAAAGGCTCCTTTTTGCCATGGTGTGCAGACCGTTGATGAACATAACCTTCCAAGCCTTAAAAGCCACTTTTGTCTGAAAGCATTAACCACAACCTTAGAGATTTCAGAGTTCTTAACAAAGGAACTTACAGTCACACTATGATTTGATCTTTACCCTGAAGCCATTTCTTATGTTGACAATTTTTTCTTTTTATTGACTGGGGAGATGGAAGATAAGGAACAATGTACTTTCTTTTCAGCATGTTCTGGCCCCTCACTACTTCCTTAAGTGCATCTGTCCTTACTAGTACCTTATTATGGACCGCTAAAAGAAGCCAATTAACATGTCTGACTTTCAGTGAGGCCATCACATTCACCCAATCCAGAAGTTTATTAGTTACTATCAGTGATGTTTTCCTAAACTGTCCTGGAACTAACTCACTCGGAATGATGTGTTCTCTAGCCTGCTGCAGTTTTGACAGCAGTGTGCCCGCTGTTTTGTATAGCCTTCATCAGCCACCTGATTCTAAAGCCATAAGACTGGTTTTTTTTTTTAAAGAAGTATGCCATCATAAAGTACTAGTTTTTGCACTAATTGTCTATTTCTGAAAAATAAAACCTTAAGACCAGAAGCTTAGGTAGGTAGGTAGGTAGGTAGGTAGATAGATAGATAGATAGATAGATAGATAGATAGATAGATAGATAGATAGATAGATAGATAGATATGGTTCATAAAATTTGGGTGGGTTCTGCAGGGAGGAACTCCCATTGGTCCTAGTCAGGTTTGATCATGCCACTTTGGCTTTTAGGTGAAAAGCTAGGCTTCAGGTGTTAAAAGTGTGAGTAAGTAAAGGTGTCACATGTTTTTTATTACCAGACTTAATAGCCTGAAGCTAGGGCTTGCTTCCACAGTAGTAGTAACAACAGAGGTTCCAAGCCAGGGAGCGTCAGCCCCAATATACAAAAGCTCTTTGACCATCTGCTTGCATAGCATTGACTATTGTTTCATTGGTTAAAACCAGTTACATAGCCAAATTGAGATACATGTGAGTTTAGAAGGGAATCATACATTTGCTTATATTCTGGAAGTTCATGGCTTGGGAGAACTATGAACAAAGTTGGGCCCATGAATACAATGATCTTCTCCTGAGTTTACTTTAAGCAGAGTAGACTTAGATGTGACACACAAGAAGACTGCCAAGTCTTGGAGCACCACCAGAGGGGCTGCCAACTTGGAAAAAGAGCCATCAAGTTTGCCTCATTTGAAAGATTTAGTGTGGGTTTTGCTATTGGCTGATACAAACAGGAAATCTAAATTGTGTCTTGAAACCAGTTGTCATGGCTATTCTTGGTTGTCAAATTGATGACATCTGGACTTAACTAAAACCCCAAAATGGGGCACATCTCTGAGGAATTTTTGCTTCATTTGAAGTAGAAAATCCACTTCTAGTCTAGGTATTTGGGGTAGGAAGACATACCTTTAATCTAGGTCTTTTGAAGTGGCAATACCCGCTTCTAGGCTACACCTTCTGCTGTATAAAGACATGGAAGAAGGAAGCTTTTGCTCTTTATCTGCTTGTTTTCACCTTAATATGAGTCTATTTCTTTACTGACATTAAGCCTACTTCCTCAGGATTCCAGTGTATACTGAAGACAGCTGAGACATCCTTGTGGATTGAAAAACTATGGGATTCTTAGCCTTTCCATTCATGGACAACCATTGTTGGATTAATCTGACCATGGCCTATAACTCATTTTAATATATCCCCTTTCTGTATTTAGAGAGAGATTCATGCTATCAATTCTGTTACTCTAGAGAACCCTGGCTAATATACTGTTAAATAAAAATTATTGCATATAAAATCTATATAGATTTCTGCAGGTGCTTTTGAAAGCTAAGCAATAAAGGGAATAGAAAGAAAGACTTTTGAGATAAATAAATACAGAGAACCAAGCAGAAGAAATAAATACTAATCTAATTATTATGGCATGTTGTATAGGTTAACAGACACCTTGCTAATACCTTGTTACAGAGTATGTTAGTATCTCCTTTAGAAATTGAAAAAAATAGCATTAATGAAAAATCAAAACCATTTCCCTGAGTCAGTAAGATGGCTCACTAGGTACAGGCACCAAATCCTGATGATCTGAGTTCAATCCTTGGGAACCACATGGTGGAATCAGAGAACACACACCTCAAAGTCATCCTTTGTCCTCCACACAAACACTGTAGCATATGTGAATCCCCAAACATGCACATACGAAATAAATGCAAACAATTAAATGCAATTTAAAGTTGGAAAGAGAAAGTCATATTTGAAAAACATCTCAGGCATTTACATTTGTGACTCTTAAGTATATCCCCAAAGTGAGTAGCTATGTCAAAAGTAACTAAGTTTGGCAGACAATTTGGAGCAATAGACATATACACCAGACTAAACAGAGAACAAAACTCATTTTAAAAAATGTTATTAGCCAGCTATGGTGGTACATGTCTGTGCTGTCAACACTGGTGTGTTGGTTTGAATAAGAATGGCCTTATAGGCTCCCATGTTTGAATACTTGGTTCCCAGTTGCCAGAACTGTTTGGGAAGGGTTGGGGGGTGTGGGCTCCATGCAATGGGTGTTTACAGGGACAGACTCTGAAGCTTCCAAAGCCACCTGACATTCTCAGTGTGTTCCCTCTGCCTCTGGCCTGAAATGAGAGATCTCAGAAGTTCCTACTGCCATGCTTCACTCTGAAGTCATGAACTTTAATCTTCTGGAACCATAAGGTCAATTAAATGCTTTCTTTTATAAATTGCCTGGATCATAGTGTTTATTGAAGTAATAGAAAAGTAAATAAGACAACAAGATGAACTGAAAATGGAGAGTTTGAAGCCAGCCTCAAAGACTTGAGGGAGGTTCTGCCTCAAAAGGAAAGAAAAAAAAATCAATATTGATATTGTACTTCAATGTTAAGAAAAAAAGCTAAAAGATTTACTAAATTTGAGAAGCATAATTTCTTCTTAGCATCTATTTTTCTTTTTCCTTCATGATTGTGTCTGTCACATGGTTTGCAATAGTCCTTGATAGGTTATTTCTTTTCTGCTGGTGAAATGAGCTAATATATTCAAGGCAAGATTGTTGGGAAGGTGCTCTCCAGAGGGTGAGTTCACTGGCCACAAGGACTGAGGCCAAGGAAGTTGCCAGTGGGGGTGAGGGGAGAGAGAGAAAGTTCTTACTCACAAGGAAAGGCCAGAAGAAGAAGAGAGAGGGAGGGAGAGAAAGGTGGCAGGAGTAGGAGAAAAGGAGGAGGAGGAGGAAGGAAGGAAGGAAGGAAGGAAGGAAGGAAGGAAGGAAGGAAAGATAGAACAAAATGTCTGAATTATACAGAGAGGAGCCTCTGGGGGACGGGCAGCCCAGCCCCTGGGCTGAAAATTTCAAGACTGGGGGCTGGGTATGCCAGGTAGGGACTGAGGGATGCTGGGAGGTCAGGTCTATTTTGATATGTAAAATATGCACCTCAATCCCTTGCCCCAGGTAGAAACCAAACAGTCCTCCATTTTACTTTTTGCTTTGAAAGTGTCAAGCATCAAACTAAGAAATGTCTAGAACAATGAACACCTGTATACATGTCATGTAGGGTCTCCAAATGGAAGAATATTTTCTGGTGTTTGCTTTAGCTTTTTGTGCATATGATTCATCTGTCACCTATCAGTCTATCCAGCTATCTTTATGTCCATCCATCTGTCTAGCTGTCTTCAACCAGTCTCCAGATATCCTGACTCTTCATCTCTAAATACTTATAATTTACATATTTACATTGTCCTATGTACTAACAGATTAAGGAAACCCAAGAATCTCAATTTCAGAAAATTTAAACTCAATTCAACAGTAATCACCTAAAATAGTTTATATTCAATTTTACCATTTGCCTCAATAATGTTCTTTAGAGAAAAATAAACACAAACAAATAAAGCCAAAGCTCCTTTTCTCCCTCTCCAACATTAAACTGACTTACATCTTGTGCTTAACGGTTGTCTTTTTAGTATCTTCTGTGTGGGTAAGAGAGAGTTTTTATGCTTGTATGGAGGTCAGAACTTGACACTGCGCATCTTTTTCTATTGATCTCCATGTAATTTTCAGAGGCAAGATCTCTTGCTGAACCTGGAGCTCACCAAGGGGCCAGGCTGGCTGGTTAGCAAGTCCCTGGGATCTGGCTGTCTCCATCTGTCTCCACCCTCCCCAGTACTATGGGTACAGACATTTACCCATAGCATTTGTGTGGGTGATATGGATGTGAATATAGGTTCTCACACCAGTAAGGTAGCATTTTACACACTGGGTCATCTCCCTAGCCCCTCTTGTCTATATAAGTTGCAACAGCTCACCAGTAGTGGTCACAGTTTTGTAGAAGACAGGCAAATCGTTCTGTATAAGTTTCTCAGTCTGTGCTCACTTTCAAATGGTGGAGAAATTCAGGTGACAGCCTAAATGGACACATTTGTTTCATTGTATCTTCATGATGGTGTGTCCTTTTCAGTGTCACCTGGCATTTTATCATTCTCTTGGTAAAACTAACCTCACAACTCTTTTAAGGGGGTGCCTGCTATTGTTTCTAAAGACATTGCTCTCTTCAGTAATTTATTTTGCTACAAAGTAAATTATTTCTTCCATGTATTTCTGTCAGAGAGAAGGGAGGCTGGCCAGCATAGCTGCCAAGCATTGAATTTTCAAAATTTGGATCAAGCATAAGTAATTATTAGAGATTATTTTTTTAAAGTATGAAATAGGCTACTATGGGAATGGATCCATCCTTAGACAAAAGGGCAAACTGTTATTATAGGTAATTAATTTGGAGAGGCAAAAAGACTATACTCATTGGACAAACAAGCTGTTTTAAAAGTCTGAATTTTCATCAAGCAGCAGGAAGGTCATAAGTTAGGTCCATGTAGTAAAATGTGCATGCCAGCCATTTCCCCTGCATAATGTCAAGCTGCTTTGCATTTATATACAATTATGCTTCCTAATAATCAGGAAAGTGTTTGGACTGTACATGCACACACAAAAAGAGCTGGTAGTGAGTATAATAGAGAAAAATGAAAACAAGGGAGCCGGGAAAGGCATTTAAGATTAGAAAATGTTTATGTAACATCTCTGAAGCATTTGATAAATTACACTACTTAGATTACCAGTTTTTCTTCCTCTATCCCTGGCTAATCTTATTAATATATTATAGCTTTAGATTGTTCTCAGTTGCATCTAGTGAATTTAAAAAAGAACAGCCCCGCAATAAAGTATCTATCATGTCTTGCTGAATAAAATGTATATTTGTGCAATCTGAGATTGAAGGCTCTCTGAGCCTCTTGGAGTTTTAAATCAGACAACCCCCCGCTTCTTGTCGACACTTCCTTACTTGTCACTTTGAGTTTGATTTATCTCAAGCAGGAGCTAAAACTGTATTAAAATCTTCTGTTAAGCATGTAAAACTCTGCATACAGAGAGCTGGCAAGTTAAACATGTCTAATGAAGGACAGCTGTGCTCTCATTGGAAACAAAAATAGGTTGGAAGAGATGTGCCTCTGTGAAGAATTATGTGAGTCTGAGAACATGGTGCTTGCTCTTTAAAGAATGGTGCAGATGTGGAAGGCAATGGAAATGTTTTTCAGGTTTTTTTTATATAAAGACCATATAAAATAGCTAGAAGACCTGTGTGTTCTGCTGTTGATCAGTTTAGTAGGAAGTTGAATAGTTGGTAAATTAACTAGTACCCTTTGCTTTGTGCGCTGTTCCGTGAAGTCACATTTCATGCACTTAAGAACATCTTAGAATGGAAAGTGGTGTGATTTCAGTGTCTTCTACAATAATTGTTTACGTACATTTTAAAATGTTGCATGGCATCCTGACAGTTTTGAATTTTTCTCTGCAAGTAAATGATATTCTTTTGAGAATTTGAAGATATAGCAGTAATATGGTTCAGTTGGTAACAGCTCTTGCCACCAAGCCCAGTGACCTGAATTTGATCTCTAGAAGCCACAAGGTGAAAAGACAGAACAACTGACTCCCATAAGATGTTCTCTGGCCTACACACACATACATATACACACATGAACACACATACACACATGTACATATGCACACTCATACATACATGTGCACAAACACTCACATACACATACAAAAACTACACGCATGTATACATATACATACATACAAAAACACATACACATAAGCACACATACTTGTGCAATACACACACATAACCATGCACACACTTGCGCAATGCACACATACACATATGCACACATGCACACACATCAAACACAATACACACATGCACACATATATAAACATATTTACATGCATGTGTTCACACATATAGCCACACTTCTTATGCACACACACATATACATGCAAACATATATATACACATACACACATGCACAAATACACACAGATATGCATACCCACAAATAAAGGAATGTAATTTTAAAAACACTTTAAGAATTTGAAATGACTATAGACTTTTAACATTAAAAATTAATGATAAATGACAATGGTCCATTTACACCATTACAATGCAAAATATCTAATCACATGTCTTGTCAGCTTCTGATCATATTTAAACCATAGTGTATATGAAAAGAAATAAAGGCAGTACCTAATGATGTCATCTTAAAAAACTTAAAGCCCAAATTAAGGCAATATTATTTGATTTCAGTCTAATCTTTAAAAGTCTGTTGGGTTCTTCTAATCATGGAGGTACACTGGAATTCCAGGATTGATTCATTAATTCACTTATTCATAACCTGGAGTGTCTGACAGGCAGAAAAGTCTTCAATAAATGCTCATTACAATGTCATAGTCACACATGCCTGTCTACACAGGAATGCTGACATGGGCTCCTCTTAGACTACAAGATTTAAACTGTTTGAATAACATGTTCAGTTTATAATAAAGTTTTGTTTTGAGTTTGTGTACTGGCTGGTTTTGTGTGTCAACTCTAGCAACAAGCTAGAGTTATCACAGTGAAGGGAGCTTCCCTTGAGGAACTCCATGAGATTCAGCTATAAGGCATTTTCTCAATTAGTGATCAAGGGTGGGAGGGCCCATTGTGGGTGGTGCCTTCCCTAGGTAGTCTTGGGTTTTATAAGAAAGCAGGCTGAGCAAGCCAGGACAAACAAGCCAGTAAGTAGCATCCTTCCATGGCCTCTGCATCAGCTCCTGCTTCCTAACCTGCTTGAGTTTCCAGTTCTGACTTCCTTTGGTGATGATCAGAAATATAAAAGTGTAAGCTGAATAAACCCTTTCCTCCCCAACTTGCTTCTTGGTCATGATGTTTTGTGCAGAAATAGAAACCCTGGCTAACACAGTTTGTCTTGTCAACTTAATAAATACTTGTGTCTTCTGTGAGCCCCGCACTATACAAGCCCTGGCAACATCTCTGTATAAGGTAGGTGGATTATTACCCTTGTGAAACTTGGATCATTTTTTATGTGTGTCTGTGTAAAAAAGATAGGAAACAGGTAAACAAGACTATATACTTTCATTAGTATAAAGAAAAATGTTCAGTGTGTGTGTGTGTGTGTGTGTGTGTGTGTGTGTGTGTGTGTGTGTGTGTTTGCACAGGTATCTGTGACTATGGATAAGGGAAGGGGATGATGTTGGATATATGATATAATAGATGGGAGAGTCAAAGATGACATCTCTTAAAGACATACAGATATGAGGGATGAAAAACAATTGTGTAAAAAGACATGCAATGTTGCTCAAGTATAATCTTCAGATGTAATATAATTCATATGTTAATTTTAGTCTTTTTCTTTCATTTTACAATTTAGCTTCAGCTAGGCAAGAACTTGCTATGTAGACCAGGCTGGTCTTGAATTCATAAAGATCTTCCTGCCTCTACGTCCAGAGTACTAGGCTAAAGGTGTGTGCCACAATGCTTGACCCTAATTTTAATTTTGAAAGAAAACAATTTATTTAGGTCTCCCAAAGACTCCGAAGCTTACATTAGTTGGCAGTGTTCTTGGCAGTAAGGCCAGAAGCAGGGGTTGCTGCTACTCTTTAAAATAGAGTCATTTAAAAATATGGCAGAGGGTTAGAGGCATTAAGGGATGGGAATTAGAGATGTAGCAAAACACCTGTGCCTTCACATTTTCCATTTCATCTCAACTCAGTGAAGAGTTTAAAATTGAATACAGGTAAGTTGGCTAAAAAACTGTAATTCCAAGTCATCAGCCACATATTCGAAAGGAAATACACAGCCATTGCTGGCAGCTTCTATTTTTCAGATTAGAAATTAACTGCTATCTTGTCAAAAGGAAATGGCATGTTTTATTCTTGAAGAGGCGGCTCCATTAGCTTCTTCAGGCCACAAGGGCCCATTTATTTAATTGGTTCTTCCAAGATGCTAAATGAATCCCCAGTGACCAGGCCAAATCGTTGCACCTTCAAAGGTGGATGATTTGTGCAAATCAACACATAGCAGATTTTCAGTAGTAATCGTAAACTACAGATATTGAATAAAGAACTAGGGAAATCCAGTTTTTTTCATCTCTGCTGAAAGTGACTTAGGTTCAGAGCTCTCATGATTGACTTTATATAAAATAATCGAAAATCCATATTGTCTTCTAGATGAAGAGCCTAAAAGTTGTTTGAGACTCAAATCTTTTAAAAACGTGTGTACGCACACATGCATGTATAACTGTATATGCATATATGTGTATGTTTGCATATGTGTACCTGTACATGTGTGTGACTGTGTGCATACCTTTATGTGTATATGCATGTTTTTGTACCTGTGTATACACATATGTATTTGTATGTGTGTGTGTGTGTGTGCATATGTGTGTGATTACCCGTATGTGGTTTTTTTGTAGATGTGTGCATGAGGTATGTGTGATCCTTCCCTCCAAGCTTCTCTCCCAGCACAGATCACTGTATCTCATTTCCCAACTCCAACAGGCATTCCCTGGAAATGCATAGACTACTCTGGCCAGGGAGGCAGGGAGGCTAACTGTAGCTCTACACCTTTCCCTCCTCTCCTTCAAACCCACTTCCTCAACTTTGTAGGAGACGACCTGATGTGCCCTCCACTCTTTTATCTTTTGTGTCTATATTATGTCTCCAAGTTCAGTGTTTTTATGGGATTGGTGAGTGTGTGAATGTATGTCTCTATTTACTGGGACTTCTCTTCGGTTCTTTCGATTGTGTGTGTGTATGTGTGTTGTTCAATTATTAGGTGTTAGCTTTTGTTTTATCTCATTAGACTTTATTTCATTTTATTATTATCCCCTAGACATCTATTTTCTAATAAGAGACAGAAAGGGGGTGGATCCGGATGGGAGGGGATGTGGGGAGGAACTGGGAGGAGTAGAGGGAGGAGAAACCATAATTAGGATATTATGTGAGAAAAAAATCTATTTTCAATAAAAGGGGAAAATCAAGTGATAATTAAACATGTAAGTAAAAATATAATGATTGTTTTATAAAATTTTTATGCTAAAAAGCTGATAATGCTAAAATGACAACATAATAGTAACAATGTTAAGAGATTTAAAGATGCAAATATAGGTCAGGGTAGCTATCAGAACATCAAAAATCTGTACTTTAAAGATTTAACTGTACCAGCGGATGGCTTATCAAGCAAATCTTTCAGATTCTCATAGGTGTGGTTGATATTTAAGCTTTACTAGTTCACCATTAAAACATTCTTACTGGGGAGATGACTAAGGCAGTGGCTCTGGGAGGTGGGGGCAGGTAGCCTAGAGGAGCTGCTGGGGTTGGCCCAGTGGTCAGGGGATGTGGAGGGCAGGGGGTTGGAGGGAAGTGGAGGTGGTAAGGGAGCAACCATTGGACGTGGATCCACATTACACGCAGCTAGGCACATATGGCATGGTCAATTCTGCTTATGTCCACATGTTCAAGTCCAGAGTGGCCATCAAGAAAATTGGCCGCTTCAAGAATCAAATCTACTGTCAGCAAATGCTGAGGGAAATCCAGATCTTGCTGCCATTCTGCCATGAGAATGTCATAGGCATCTGAGAGATCCTCAGAGCACCCACCCTGGAAGCCAGGAGGGATGTTCAGGACCTCATGGAGACGGATCTATACAAGCTGCTTAAGAGCTAGCAACTGAGCAATGACCACATCGGCTACTTCCTCTTCCAGATCCTCTGAGGCCTCAGCCAATGTGCTGCATAGGGACCTGAAGCCCTCCAATCTGCTCATCAATACCACCTGCGACCTTAAGATCCGTGATTTTGGCCTGGCTGGGATTGCTGACCTTGAACATAACCACATTGGCTTTCTGACCAAGTACGTAGCCAATGTGGTTATGCTGGTACCGAGCCCCAGAGATCATGACTAACTCCCAGGGCTACACCAAATCCATTGTCATCTGGTCTGTAGACTGCATTCTGGCTGAGATGCTCTTCAATTGTCCCATCTTCTCCTGCAAGCACTACCTGAACCAGCTCAACCACATTCTAGGCATTCTGGGTTCTCCATCCCAGAAGGACCTGAATTGTATCATTAATATGAAGTCCCGAAACTACCTACAGTCTCTGCCCTCTAAAACCAAGGTGGCTTGGGCCAAGCTTTTTTCCAAATCTGACTCCAAAAGCTCTTGACTTGCTGGACCAGATGTTAACCTTCAACCTGAACAAGCGCACCACAGTGGCGGAAGCACTGGCTTATACCTATCTGGAACAGTACTATGATCTCACAGATGAGCAAGTGGCTGAGAAGCTGTTCACCTTTGACATGGATGATCTCCCCAAGGAGCAGCTGAAGGAGCTGATCTTCCAAGAGACAGCCTGCTTCTAGCCAGGGGCACCAGAGGCCCCCTAACAAGAACAGACATTCTGTCCCCTTGGACCTGGTCCTGATCCTACCTGCTCTTTTTCTATAGATTGTTAGGAAATGAACTTCGCTCAACTCAGACCCCGGCAGCCCAGGCTGGACCAAGGGTGGACCTGGCCACCTTCTCTCACTTTTCTGGGGTCTTCGCTTCAAGCAGGCTTCTCCCACTCCAATCTCCTGGCCCATCTCCCTGGAACCTGAGTGGTGAGGTGGCCCCAGATCCGATCTCTGCTGCTCTGTCTTTATTTTCCTCTGCTAGCCCCAGCTCTGGTAGACTGTTCGGAATAGAAGGGTTACGACTGCCCTAGAATCTGTGCTACCTAGGGGTGGAGGGCACTGAGTAGAGACTCAGGATAAGCTCTGCTACCCCACCCTATTTTCCCTGTCAGAACATTCCTAAATCTCAAGGGCTAGTTTCCCTGAGGAGGCAGGCCCAGGCCTAACCTTCTCCCTTTAAAGGTTGCCCTTGCTTCTTCTGTGTGTGGGTGATTGGATGTGGAACTGGGGCCGGTTGAGAGCCAGTGCTCCTCCCCGTGCCTGTTTCTAATATATAAATATGTTGATGTGTACATGAAAAAAATTCTTACTGATGAATTATGATCTTTTTTATTTTTTTTGAGAGAGGGTTTTCCTATGTAATCCTGGTACGTGCTATGTAAACCAGGCTGACCTTGAACTCACAGAGATCTGCCTTCTGCCGTTCAAGATTTGGGATTAAAGGTGCGTACCACCGCACCTGGCTTCTGGATTATGAATAAATAAGAATTTCAATTCTTCTTTATTATGCAATAAAACAGTGACAGTTCTAAACTTTTAAAATGAATTTCTCTTGCTAATCACTGTATTTGCTTGGTATAAAAATGTATAGCATTTATACCCTCTTTTTTTGGAGAAACAAAAGGCATTTAAGATCTTCCCCTGAAGGCAGAAAAGAGATATTTATTACTTTCTGTGAAACAAGACCCAGATCTTTCAAGTTCCTGGCAAGAGAAGCCAGGGTTAGAACGAGGGAGACACAGAACAGGTAGTCTGCTCGGGGTCCCCAGGCCTTCCGTGTTCTTCCCTGAACTTTGCCTTCTTGATTTTAATTATGTAGCAATAGATTGACTTTGCAGCTAATTAACTAAGTAGCCTCTAAGTTTTTCTTGGTTTCCTTCCTTCTCTACTCCTCCCAACAGCGAAGGTGACAGGTACTGATTATGATTGAGCCCTGTATTAAAAACTCAGAGAATTTGACCCTAAAACTTATTAAAAGTGCAGGCTTAAGGGTTTTACTGTCTAATTTGTAAGAAAAGCGATATACACCACATCATGGAGACAGAACTTAATATTAACTATGTATGCCTATGGTGCAGAGCATAAGACCTGGGAAGGTTAAGATAAATCCATAGGTATAGTTGCCTTTGCTGTTTTACAGAGCACATGCTCTTCTGAGAGTAAGATTGAACATTTGGTTTAAATTGTTTAAATATTTACATGAAAATTATTTCTGTTAGTCTATGTCTTTTTATTGGGGAATTGAGTCCTTTGATGTTAAGAGATATTAAGGAACAGTGATTGTTGCTTCCTGTTATTTTTGATGCTGTGTGGTTACCTTCTTTTGCATTTGTTGGAAGATTACTTTCTTGCTTTTTCTAGGGTGTAGTTTCCCTGCTTCTGTTGGCATTTTCCATCTATTATCCTTTGTAGGGCTGGATTTGCGAGAAGATATTGTGTAAGTTTGGTTTTATCATGGAATATCTTGTTTTCTCCATCCATGGTGATTGAGAGTTTTGCTGGGTATAGTAGATCTTCAATTTTATCAGAAAATGTTTATAATTCCTCTTTCAATTAATTTAGTAATGGTTTTTGTGTCTGCCATTTTATCTGCATTATTTTCCATGATAATCTTCAATTTTAACATATTTTTCTATATATTTCTTCTATTTTATTAGAAATATTTTCCATGCAAATCTCTAATTTTATCACAAAATGTTTTTAATTCCACTTTTAATTAATTTAGAAATGTTTTTTATGTCTACCATTTTATCTGGCCTTCACATGCACAAACACAAGCATACATTTATAAATATCTTACATGCAAAATAAAAAGAATGTAATATATAACTTCATACCTCAAAAACATTAGTTTTAATGTAGCATTTCAACAAAAAGCAGGGCTAATTCATGAATTTCACTGACTACCATTGAGTACAAACCCAGTATGGATTGTTGGATTGGTTTAATATACCTTTGTAAACAAATGCCTTTATTGTATGGATACTTTTTTCCACTGACAAGGATCTAACCTGGAGCCTCATGGGTGCTAGATAAGCACTCCACTAGATCATGTACCCTCAAGCCTTCTTTTTACTTTTAAATGTTGAGCTAAAGGCTCACTAAGTTGCCCAGGCCGGCCTTGAACTTGTTTCTCCCTGCCCAAGTTTCTGTTCCTGGTCTTACAGGTCTGCCTAGACATACTGGTCTTTAGCTTCCTGTTCAAATCATACTTTGTCCTCAGTATGTCACCAGTTTGGTACTTTAATACAAGTTATTTGTTTTATACCATAACTGAAATGTGATTAGTTGTTCTAGGGGCTGGTAGGGTAGTGATCATTTCCAGTGTACATATTCTCTTTGGGGATTTGACTGACTCTGAGATTTGAAAACTGAGAAAGATTTAATTAGCCAAGAAAGAATAAAAGAGCAATTCTGACAGAAGAGATAGGTGGGCAATGACCCTGAGGTGAAACAGCTAGACATGTTTAAGGATGTGAAGCAGGGACAGGAGTGTTGGAGTGTTTGACCCAGCTGACTCTTGACCTGGCTGGCTCATGATAGATGACTTGTGTGCATTCTGATTGACTTCTGAGAGCGGCCTGTCTGAGCAGGCATTCTTTCACAGCACTGGACTCAGGAGTTCCTGCACTTAGGGATGTTCTTATCAGACTCTCCCCAGCAGAGCAGAAGCACTACAGGTCACCCTCATAAAACCCTACCAGTGCTACACATCCCCCTGGAGGCACAAAACCGAAGGAGACATGGATGTGCTATAGAAGGGCAATTAATCTGGCTCTAGGCTTCCTTTCTTTTGCATAAAGAAGAGCAAACAGTATCTTCAGGACAGCAGCTGAGCATTAGATGTGGTTGATAATTAAACACGGCTCTTTGCCACTTTCTAAAGTATTGCCAAGCAGCCAGCTTCTGCCTTGATCAGAGGTGTAAATGATCTAGATCTGAGCATATTGGAGAAATCCAATACTGAGCAGGGTATATGCTCCCAGTGCAAAGTGGGAACTCCTTCACAATAAAGAAGTACAACTCCAAACTCAAGCCCAAGTAACTCACTGAAGTTAGTCATATATCTGAGAACATGAATCCTAGGGAAAGCTCAAAGACAACATAACAGAATCCCCCTCTGTGGTGGTTTGAATGAAAATGAGGCCTATAGGGAGTGGCTCTATTAGGAGGTGTGGCTTTTTTGGAGTATATGTGGCCTTGTTGGAGAAAATGTTTTACATGTGTGGAGGAGGGAGAGTCTTCAAGGTTTCAAAAGTCCAAGCCAGAGCCAGTGGCACTCTTTTTCCTGCTGCCCGATAGAGAATTCTGTTTCTCCAGCATCATGTGCTACCATGCTTCCCACTGTGTTAATAATGGATTAAACCTCTGAAACTATAAGCCAGCAGCAGTTAAAGAGTTTTCCTTTATAAAGAGTTTCGTGGACATGGTGTCTCTTCATTGTCTCTTCACAGGACTAGAACACTGATTAAGATGCCTACCCATCTCTAAGAGACCTTGACAAATGGCTTGCCCAGCACCCCACGGGTGGTCACGGGTGGGTTGCATCAAGTGCTCTGATCCAGATATACCTTTCCACTCCTTCCAGTGGGACTCCAAATAGCCAAATTATAAAATCAACTTTAAAAATGGGAGATGTTATTAAAAGAAAAACAGTTCACAAGATTATACCCTATCTGGAGGATTTTTTTTATAGCTTCTCAGTGTAAGGGTTGGGGAGATAGCTCAAGGGTGGAGTGCGTGCCTACATGCATGAGACCCTATGTTCAGCCTCCATTTCCACACCGAGAACACAAAACAAAGCACCTTCTCAATATAAATACCTGAAACCATCTACAGGCATTCTGATCTCAACTTCCAAGTCCTACAAGGCAGCCATCATACACTCGCAATCATGAGTTTTGTTCTGTTTTTGTTTGGTTTGGTTTTTAATAGAAGGCTACATGTGTTCTGTGATCATATTCATACCTTTCATTCTCCTCGTTTGCCAGCTCCAGTTTCTTCATGCAATAATAATGTGTCTTTTGGCATATTAATTACATCCTCTAGTGGATTACTTAAATTCCTCCCTTAATAGAAGTCAGAGATGCTATGGACTTTCCAAATAAAGCCATATGGAAACTCCCTGTCTAATTTAAGAGATCAGGTTCCATCTCTAATTTAAGAGGTGGAGGTGTTTTAACTTATGGACTTCCATGTCTACATATAGACACTGAGCCAACTGTATGTTTCACCTAGCGGCCACCTTTAAATTTTAGGAGATCAACCTCATGCCAGTTAAGGTTAGTAAATAAGTAAATCTGAGGTCAAGGAGGGGAACTATATCAGGATGGCACTGTCTTCTGAGCAATCTGTGTTTAGTGAGCTCTGTTCATGTTCTGTGATCATTTCCTGTGCTTTTAAAATGAATGGTAGGCACTTCACTTCCCAATTGGGTGTGGAGGGAAGATCTGCCTCTGGTGTGTCTTGAGCACAGTGGAACAGCAAAGCAGAGCTGTCTCAAGTAAACTTTGACTCTAATTTCTTTATTCTATAGTTTCTTTCCAACAGATAGATTATTTATATTATTTGCAAGAGATAAAACAAACACACTAGTAGAAATGCTTACGAATATGTTATCAATTACTGTCTTACAATACAGCATGGCAGATTTAGACTTTGGATAAATGCAAATCCTTACGCATCTCAGTGTCTTCAGCATATTTTATGCAAATGGATGTTAAGAATAAAAATTCTAATTTCAAATGAAGAAAATTCATGACATGCATCTTGAGTTGTGGTTTAATCACTGTATACCCAGAAAGGTATCGACAGTTGTCCCATGGAAGCTATTAAAGTCGCTGTCCAAGGTTAAATGAAATTGTAGTTTATCAGAGCAGCATTGAGAAAATAAGGGAATCTGTTCGTGGCTTTTGATTAATGCCAAGCGTGATCAACACAAGGGGGTTCATTAAGCTATACATCATGTGGATGATTTAACATGTCATTGCGCCTGCTGCCTGCTATGAATGTGCAGTCCCGAGTTTTAAAGTTGTGTCTCTAGTGCCTGGGAGTTCTGTTCAGAAGGAACCTCTTCTGCTGTGCATTTTCTGTTACCTCCTGGCCACCCCCAGATATATTAAGCATTGCATATAAATTATTTAATGCTTTTGGGTAAAGTGTATCATGACTTTTTATTAAATTTTCCCCATAATGTACATGGTAAAATTTACTAGGAACTATTTATTTCTTTGTTGAATTTCCCATAATCATATCTATGTCTTAAAATCCAGTGTGACATGGGTTATAACTAACTCAGTGCAGGTTAATTTTTAGTATTCTTATTAGTGTATATTTTACAGCTAAACTATAACTCTCACAAAATATTTCTAATAATGCTTTCATGCCTTTTTTGTTGACTTCCTCATTACTCTCTACTTATGTGGGATACATTTTAAAGTTGATCAAATCTGAGGAAACCCTGGCTGCAAAACCGTGGGACTAAGCTATATTATTGCTAATTTCATTATGTATGAAAATACTATTTAAAAATAATGTTTATTGAAAACATTTCCATGTCATTTGGGAAAATAGACTAGACATGAATCACGGTGTCATGTGCTTTGCATTTATATGTTTCAGAGATTAGTCTCCCAATCATCTTAATTTTTCTAGACACAATCAAGCCTCTATGTAGAATGATAGGAAGAGCCACGATTTAGCTCATGGTTTTACGTTGTGTTTTTTTCAGCAGTTTGCTTTACAAAATTAAATTTGCTGATATTATTATTATTGAATAGAGTTTTGACAACTTACTAAGAAAATAAAATATTTCCATGGTAAAGACTGAAGGGCTGTGATTTATCTTCTGTCTTATTTATTTGTTATCTAGTACATGGGATTCAATAGCGTCACACTTTATCTCTCTCACTTAGGACTAACCTCCTCTCACAGTCACGGAAGATTTATGGGAATCAGTGAACGAGAGGCTACAAGCTCAGCTTAGTGGTTGTTATGAGGGAGGACATGACAAGGGAGATGTGACCACATTGCCTGCAATCTTAAAATAACAATGGTGTCTGCAGAAAAACAACAACCTGTCTCTGTAGATGGTGCTCATTTTGAATTTTGTGGGTACACATGTCAACCAAAATTTGGATTGAACCTTAAAACTACTTATGATCTCAGTATGGCAACTGTATAACAAGGGTCACAATTTGGGATGGACCGGTTTTTAAGATTTATGTGCCTAATAGCTTATTAAATTGGAAATTCTTCTTTTTTTCTTTTTGGTTTTTTCAAAACAGGATTTCTCTGTGTAACAGCCCTGGCTGTCCTGGAACTCACTTTGTAGACTCAGCTGACCTCAAACTCACAGAAATCCGCCTGCCTCTGCCTCCTTAGTACTGGGATTAAAGTCATGAGCCACCATGCTCAGCCTAAATTGAAAATTCTAAGGGTTTGTTTATATATTTAAAAAGAATGGATCTCACGTGATGCTGTAATGCTTTTAGGGCTATTCAAAATCCATGCTAGGGAAATTCTGCTTTGCTTCATTTTGGGACAATGTGTCACTCTGTGTCCCAGACTGGCCTGCATTCGCTGTAACTATGACTTGTTTCAAACTGGTGGCAAGTCTCCTGCCTCAGCTTCTGAGTGTCATAGTTACAGATGTGGACCATCACACCTGGCTCCAGGGAACTATTTTACAGGACCTAAATATTCCTATGAGGGAAACTACCATCAGTTATAGACCACATATCTAGCTTTGTTTGCTGGTGGTGATAACCTTGCTAGCATCTGCCATTCTCTGGGGAAGATTGAGTTGCCACTTAGGAGCTGGTAAGACCAGGTGCTAGCTTTCAAAGAACACCTGAATAATTGGATGCTATTTTAATTTCGATCTTCTTTTAAAAAATAGGCTGCGGGTTGCACTATCCACAATACTCTCAAAGTAAACTGTTTGATTATTTAAATTGGGTGTTTGAAAATGTATTTTAATTAGGTCCAAGACCAAATTAGAATGGTGCGCAGTGAATACCAAACATTTTAAAAAGCAATGCAGCACACGGTGCTTTCTTTTGTGGTGTACAAAGTAGGGAGTGCGTGCGTTTCATTTGTCAGTTTTTAGTCACAACCCTGAACTGCTTATTCTAACTATGTGATGGGTCTCCCCTGTAAAACATTGCAGAGGTCATTCACACAGTCAAGGTCTTCTTGAATACTTTTTTAAAAAAGGGTACTATATTGTTTTCTCCTGCCATTAATTGCCAGGGGTTTATGTACAAGACAATAATTAATTATACCTCTGGGAAACTCAAGAGTCAACATGAATCAAAGCAGGCTTGGTGAGGATCATAGAAGCCTCACATAATTAAGCAGGGCACCGGAGACCAATTGTTTATGGAATGATTTTGCTGGGGCTAATTGACACTAATTATTTAACCTGATTTTCTTTTTCCTAGTTATTCTTCTACAGTTACTGCTTCCTGCTTGTGATACCCAGGAAGCCTTTGAGTTCTTGGTGCCTCCATTCAATTTGGCTAGAAATGGATTTGATATTGATAATTGTTACTTCCTAACATGTTACACAGACAGCCTGTATACAAAACACATGAGAAATCCACAAATGATCCATGAGAAAAATACATAGTAGGCAAAAATTCGTATTGACCGTTATTAACTTCCAGGTTTGACTAGGAGTTAATTCATTAAAAATGTACATGCAATGAGCTTATAACTTCTACATTATTTTTATGTGTGTGTTAAGATAAGGGCTGGAATATAAATTAAAAACAGTAAGTCCAAGAAGCTGCCTAACTCAAAAAGAAATCCATTGGAATCTCTGTTAAAACTTAACAGAACATGTGCGTGTGTGCCGCGCAGGGAGGGAGCCCGCCAGCTTCCCTTCCGCGACCTCTGTTCCCGCGGACTGCGCTGGAGAGACCGGTACCCAGGCTCTCCCCCCCCGATATAACATCACTTGGGACACGGCCTGTTGGGGCTTCCGTCTGTGCCCGAGGGCGGGTTGGCGCTGTAGTCGTCTGGGCGCCAGATCGGCGGGCCATCGTGACCACAGGGTGAGCGGCGCCACGGAGAGTGCCCTCCGCCATCTTTGCTCCAGTGACCAGGTAGTTGGGACCGCCAGGCTCAGAGACAGACAGGCATAATATCGCTTCGGTTTCAGGCAGCTTGGGTGTAACCTGCTCCCAGGTGCTGGGCTGATCTGCAGTAACCAGCGCGCCAGTTCCGCGGTGGGACCTTCTGCCTGGTGGAGGGACCCCGCGCAGGGAGGGAGCCCGCCAGCTTCCCTTCCGCGACCTCTGTTCCCGCGGACTGCGCTGGAGAGACCGGTACCCAGGCTCTCCCCCCGATATAACATCACTTGGGACACGGCCTGTTGGGGCTTCCGTCTGTGCCCGAGGGCGGGTTGGCGCTGTAGTCGTCTGGGCGCCAGATCGGCGGGCCATCGTGACCACAGGGTGAGCGGCGCCACGGAGAGTGCCCTCCGCCATCTTTGCTCCAGTGACCAGGTAGTTGGGACCGCCAGGCTCAGAGACAGACAGGCATAATATCGCTTCGGTTTCAGGCAGCTTGGGTGTAACCTGCTCCCAGGTGCTGGGCTGATCTGCAGTGACCAGCGCGCCAGATCTGCTGTGGAACTTCTGCCTGGCAGAGGGACGCCCCCTCCCCCCCCCAGGAGAGATCACACACCCCTGCACAGGGCAGGAGCCTGCCAGCCTCCCTTTGGCGACCTCTGCTCCAGGAATCCACTAGGCTGAGCCTTTAGATGTGCAAGGCCTCCCCAATATAAGATCACTTGGGGCAAAGCACATTAGGGCTCCAAAGTCACTCAGGAGCAGGCAGGCCCCAGAAATCGGTGCCAGGGGAATCCTGGTAATCCAGGGGGGGCAGAAATAGCTTTGCAGGCTCACAGGAGGTCCAACCAACAGCCAGTGGCAGCAGGACCAACTAACACCAGAGGTATCCAGATGGCAAAAGGCAAACGTAGGAATGTTACTAACAGTAATCAAAGTAATGTGGGACCATCCGAACCCAACTCTCCAACAGCAGCAAGTCCTGGATACCCCACCACACCCGAAAGACAAGATCTGGATTTAAAATCACTTCTCACGATGCTATTAGAGGATCACAAGAAGGACACAAATAAATCTCATAAAGAGTTACAGGAGACCATGAATCAACGGTTAGAAGCCCTTACAAAGGAAACACAAAAATCGCTTAGAGAAATGCGGGAGAACATGGATCAAAAGATGGAGGCGCACAAGGAGACAACACAAAAATCGCTTAACGAGATGAATCAACGGGTAGATGCACTCACAAAGGAATCACAAAATTTGCATAAAGAAATGCAGAAGAATATGGGTCAACAGACGGATGCCCATAAGGAGGCAACACAAAAATTGCTTAAAGAAATGAATCAACGGTTAGATGCCCTTACAAAGGAAACACGAGAACTGCTTAAAGAAATGCAGGAGACGATGGATCAACAGATGGAATCCCATGAGGAGGAAACACAAAAATCGCTCAGAGAAATGCAGGAGAACGTGGGTCATCAGGAAGAAATCCTGAAAGAGGTAATGCAAAAATACCTTAAAGAAATACAGGAAAATACAAACAAACAAGTGAAGGATCTCAGCAAATCCATCCAGGAACTAAAAAAGGAAGTAGAAACAACTAAGAAATCACAAAGGGAGACAACTTTGGAGATAGAAAACCTTGGGAAGAAATCAGGAGTCATAGATGCAAACATCAACAATAGAATACAAGAGATGGAAGAAAGAATCTCAGGTGCTGAAGATTCCATAGAAAGCATCGACTCAACAGTCAAAGAAAATGCAAAATGCAAAAAACGCGTAACCCAAAACATCCAGGAAATCCAGGACACAATGAGAAGACCAAACCTAAGGATTATAGGTATAGATGAGAGTGAAGATTTGCAACTTAAAGGGCCAGTAAACATCTTCAACAAAATTATGGAGGAAAACTTCCCTAACTTAAAGAGAGAGATGCCGATGAACATACAAGAAGCCTACAGAACTCCAAACAGACTGGACCAGAACAGAAATACCTCCCGTCACATAATAATCAAAACACTGAATGTTCTAAACAAAGAAAGAATACTAAATGCAGTAAGAGAAAAGGGCCAAGTAACATACAAAGGAAGACCTATCCGAATCACATCAGACTTCTCACCAGAGACTATGAAAGCCAGAAGATCCTGGGCAGATCTCATGCAGACACTAAGACAGCACAAATGCCAGCCTAGACTACTATACCCAGCAAAACTCTCAATCACCATAGATGGAGAGACCAAGATATTCCATGATAAAACCAAATTTTCACAATATCTTTCCACAAATCCAGCCCTGCAACGGATAATAGGTGGAAACCTCCAATACAGGGAGAGAAACAACACCCTGGAAAAAATGAGATAATAACCTTCTTGAATCAAACCCAAAAGTAGATAACCACTCAAACATAAAGATAGCGTCAAGAATGGCAGATGGCAATAATCACTATGCCTTAATCTCTCTTAATATCAATGGTCTCAATTCCCCAATTAAAAGACATAGACTAGCAGACTGGATACGTAAACAGGACCCAGCTTTTTGCTGCATGCAGGAAACGCACCTCAGTGTCAAAGACAAACACTACCTCAGAGTAAAAGGCTGGAAAACAATTTTACAAGCAAATGGCCCCAAGAAACGAGGTGGAGTAGCCATCCTAATATCGGATAAAATTGATTTTCAACCCAAAGTCATCAAAAAAGACACAGAAGGACACTACATACTGATCAAGGGAAAAATCCACCATCAAGAACTCTCAATCCTGAATATCTATGCTCCAAATGCAAGGGCACCCTCATTCGTAAAAGAAACTTTACTAAAACTCAAAGCACACATCGCACCGCACACAATAATAGTGGGTGACTTCAACACCCCGCTCTCTGAAATGGATCGTTCAGGAAAGCAGAAACTAAACAGGGACACAGTGAATCTAATTGAAGCCTTGGACCAAATGGAACTAACTGATATATATAGAACATTTCATCCTAGAGCTAAAGAATACACCTTCTTCTCAGCTCCTCATGGTACCTTCTCCAAAATTGACCATATAATTGGTCACAAATCAGACCTCAACAGATACAAGAAGATAGAAATAATCCCATGCCTCCTATCAGATCACTATGGAATAAGGGTGGTCTTCAATGGCAACAAAAACAAAAGAAAACCCACGTACACATGGAGGCTGAACAATGCTCTACTCAATGATAACTTGGTCAAGGTGGAAATAAAGAAAGAAATCAAAGACTTTTTGAAAGTTAATGAAAATGAAGGCACAACATACCCTAACTTATGGGACACAATGAAAGCAGTGCTAAGAGGAAAATTCATAGCCCTGAGTGCCGCCAAAAAGAAACGGGAGACAGCATACACTAACAGCTTAATGGCACACCTGAAAGCCCTGGAACAAAAAGAAGCAAATACACCAAAGAGGAGTAGAAGGCAGGAAATCATCAAACTCAGGGCTGAAATCAATCAAGTAGAAACAAATAAAACCATACAAAGAATCAACAAAACGAGGAGTTGGTTCTTTGAGAAAATCAACAAGATAGATAAGCCCTTAGCCAGACTAACCAGAGGGCACAGAGATAGTATCCAAATTAATAAAATCAGAAACGAAAAGGGAGAGATAACAACAGAAACTGAGGAAATTCAAAAAATCATCAGATCCTACTACAAAAACCTGTATTCAACACAACTAGAAAATCTTGAGGAAATGGACAATTTCCTTGACAGATACCAAGTACCAAAATTAAATCAGGATCAAATAGACCATCTAAACCGTCCTATAACCCCTGAAGAAATAGAAGTTGTCATTGGAAGTCTTCCAACCAAAAAAAGCACAGGTCCAGATGGTTTTAGTGCAGAATTCTATCAGACCTTCAAAGAAGACCTAACACCAATACTCTTCAAACTGTTCCACAAAATAGAAACAGAAGGAACACTACCCAACTCGTTCTATGAAGCCACAATTACACTAATACCAAAAGCACACAAAGATCCGACAAAGAAAGAGAATCTCAGGCCAATCTCTCTTATGAATATCGATGCAAAAATACTCAATAAAATTCTTGCCAACCGAATCCAAGAACACATCAAAACGATCATTCACCACGATCAAGTAGGCTTCATCCCAGGGATGCAGGGATGGTTCAATATAAGGAAATCCATCAATGTAATCCACTACATAAACAATCTCAAAGAAAAAAACCACATGGTCATCTCATTAGATGCTGAGAAAGCATTTGACAAAATTCAGCATCCTTTCATGCTAAAGGTCTTGGAAAGATCAGGAATTCAAGGCCCATATCTAAACATAGTAAAAGCAATTTACAGCAAACCAGTAGCCAGCATCAATCTAAACGGAGAGAAACTTGAAGCAATCCCACTAAAATCAGGGACTAGACAAGGCTGCCCTCTCTCTCCATATCTTTTCAATATAGTACTTGAAGTTCTAGCTAGAGCAATTAGACAAGAAAAAGAGGTCAAAGGGATACAAATTGGAAAGGAAGAAGTCAAACTATCACTATTTGCAGACGATATGATAGTATACATAAGCGACCCAAAGAACTCCACCAGAGAACTCCTACAGCTGATAAACGACTTCAGCAAAGTGGCCGGATATAAAATCAACTCAAGCAAGTCAGAAGCCTTCCTATACTCAAAGGATAAGCAGGCTGAGAAAGAAGTAAGAGAAATAATACCCTTTACGATAGCCACAAACCATATTAAGTATCTTGGCGTGACGCTAACCAAACAAGTGAAAGATCTGTATGACAAGAACTTCAAGTCTCTGAAGAAAGAAATTGAAGAAGACCTCGGAAGATGGAAAAATCTGCCATGCTCATGGATTGGCAGGATTAATATAGTAAAAATGAGCATCTTACCAAAAGTAATACACAGATTCAATGCAATCCCCATCAAAATCCCAACTCAATTCTTCATAGAGTTAGAAAGAGCAATTCAAAAATTCATCTGGAATAACAGAAAACCCAGAATAGCTAAAACTATTCTCAAGAGTAAAAGAACCTCTGGGGGAATCAGTATCCCGGACCTCAAGCTGTACTACAGAGCAATAGTGTTAAAAACTGCATGGTATTGGTACAGTAATAGACATGTAGATCAATGGAACAGAATTGAAGACCCAGAAATGAATCCACACTCCTATGGTCACTTGATCTTTGACAAAGGAGCTAAAACCATCCAGTGGAAAAAAGATAGCCTTTTCAACAAATGGTGCTGGCTCAGCTGGAGGTCAACATGCAGAAGAATGCAAATTGACCCATCCTTATCTCCTTGCACTAAGCTCAATTCTAAGTGGATCAAAGATCTCCACATAAAACCAGACACACTGAAACTAATAGAAGGGAAACTAGGGAAGAACCTTGAACATATGGGCACAGGGGAGAATTTCCTGAACAGAACTCCAATAGCTTATACTCTAAGATCAAGAATAGACAAATGGGACCTCATTAAATTACAAAGTTTTTGCAAGGCAAAAGACACCGTCAAAAAGACAAAGCGGCAACCAACTAACTGGGAAATGATCTTTACCAACCTTACATCCGACAGAGGGCTAATATCCAAGATATACAAAGAACTCAAGAAGTTAAACTCCAGAGAGGCAAGTAACCCTATTAAAAAATGGGGTACAGAGCTCCACAAAGAGTTCTCACCTGAAGAATATCTAATGGCTGAGAAGCACCTAAAGAGATGTTCATCATCCTTAGTCATTAGGGAAATGCAAATCAAAACAACCCTGAGATTCCATCTCACACCAGTCAGGATGGCTAAGATCAAAAACACAGGAGACAGCAGTTGTTGGCGAGGATGTGGAGAAAGAGGAACACTCCTCCACTGCTGGTGGAATTGCAGGCTGGTACAACCACTCTGGAAAGCAGTCTGGCGGCTCCTCAGAAAACTGGGCATGACACTTCCGGAGGATCCGGCTATACCACTCCTGGGCATATACCCAGAGACTTTACCTGCATGCAATAAGGACACATGCTCCACTATATTCATAGCAGCCTTATTTATAATAGCCAGAAGCTGGAAAGAACCCAGATGTCCCTCAACGGAGGAATGGATTCAGAAGATGTGGTATATTTACACAATGGAATACTACTCTGCAATTAAAAACAATGAATTCACGAAATTCCTAGGCAAATGGTCAGAACTTGAAAATATCATCCTTAGTGAGGTAACCCAATCACAAAAGATCACACATGGTATGAAGTCACTGATAAGGGGATATTGACCCAGAATCTCAGAATACCCTAGACACAATCAGCATATCAATAGATTTCTAAAAAGATGGAAGGAGAGACCCCTGGTCCTGGAAAGACTGGATGTAGGGGAACGCCAGGACAGAGTAATGAGAGGGGGTTGAACGGAGAAAAGAGGGAGGGAAGGGGGCTTATGGGACTTTCGGGGAGGGAGGAAACGGGAAAGGGGAAGTGATTTGGAATGTAAATTAAAAAAATAAAATTAAATTAAATTAAAAAAAAAAAAAGGGGATATTGACCCAGAATCTCAGAATACCCTAGACACAATCAGCATATCAATAGATTTCTAAAAAGATGGAAGGAGAGACCCCTGGTCCTGGAAAGACTGGATGTAGGGGAACGCCAGGACAGAGTAATGAGAGGGGGTTGAACGGAGAAAAGAGGGAGGGAAGGGGGCTTATGGGACTTTCGGGGAGGGAGGAAACGGGAAAGGGGAAGTGATTTGGAATGTAAATTAAAAAAATAAAATAAAATAAAATTAAAAAAAAAAAAAAAAAAAAACTTAACAGAACAAGTACAGGTTAGCATCCCCTATCGCAGGCTATGTGCTGCTGATGTGTACACACAAACTTAGTGTGCCAGTTAATTAAAGGCATGCCTTGAGCTGTACCACAAAACATCTCTATGTCTGTTTATGGATTGCTCCCTCCTCTAAATATCATGATTCTAAAACAACACTCACCATTGAGATAAACAAAGATGGGGAGTAATTTACTTATGTGTGCTTCGATTAATCATGTTCTTCTTAATTTTCCATGGTCCTCAAGCTGCTATCGTATGTTGTATGCAAGATACAGGATCTAAGTATCTTCTGCCTAAGAAATTAGAACCTCTGCCCCATGTATAGCACTGCGAAGCCATGTCCTTCGGCCCCTGAAACCTGTGTTACCACTGTAGATGTCTCGAGCTTGTCTCTACCTGCCACCCTTCAAGATCAGTCTGTCTTCTCACTTCATTTACTTTCCCTGCCATTAAAGGCTACATGGTGACCTCTTATTCCATTTATTATTTGTGTATTTCTGAGCCAGATTTGTTTGTTCTATGTTGAACAGCTTTTATCATAATTGCTAGATTTCTACTTGGTTTATATTGAAATCAGTGACATATTTGATTCTTCTTGCCCATTAATTTTCAACGAAGTATTTTTATTTTCTGCACTTATTGATTCACCTTGTATATGGATGTGTGCACACACACATATGTATGTGGATGGGGAGTGACACATGCAGGTGTGTAGCAGCCAGAGGAAAAGTTACAAGAATCAGTTCTCTCCTTGCACAACATGCGATCCTTTAGCAGAACTCATCTAATCAGGCTTGTCATCAAGTGCCTTCACCAACTTGGTTCATCTTGCTGGCCCTCAATGGAATAACTTTAAAATCCTGGGAACTTCTGGGGCTGGAGAACTTTCTCAGTGGTTAAAAGCACATAACTGTTTTTGCAGAGGACTCAAGGTAGATTCCCAGCATGCACATCAGGCAGCTCCATAACTACCTGGAACTCTGGCTTCAGATAGCTGACACCTCTCTGACCTCTTGGGGCATATACAGAGACACATATACAAACACGCAAATTAATAATAAATGTTTTAAAAATTAAAATCTTAGTAACTTTAAAAATTGTGTTTTTATTAATTCTTCGAAAATTTTGTACAATGTAATTTGGTCACACCCTTCCCTGACTCTTTCCAGATCCACCCTAACTGTTCTTACCCTCTTTTCTACCCAATTATGATTTTTCTTCCTTTCCAAACCCATCAAGTCCAATTTCTACTAGCCAACTCTTCACGCAAGTGTGTTATGCCCTGGAGTGTAGTTGACCTACATGAGGTCACACCCTTAAAGAAAACTGCCTCTCCGCCATCCAACAGCTACTAAATATAAATAGTTCCTCAGCTAGTGGTGAAATTTTGTGCCTTCTCTCTCTTGGGATTCTGTTTGTCTTGAGCTTAGGCAGATCATGTGCATATTGTCATAATCGCTATGAGTTTATATGTGCACCTGTCTTGCTGTGGCCAGATAACATTGTTTCATTGAAATTATCCAACACTTCTCTCTGTCTTTGACAGTCTTTCTGTCCCCTCTTCTGAGGAGTTCCCAGAGCCTCTGAGGCAGGGGAGTGATATGTACATGCTACTTACAGCTGAACATGCCACAGTCTCTATTGTGTGCACACTGACTGGGGACTTCTGTGTTGTCATCTACTGTAAGGAATGTCTAATGAGGGTTAAGAGGAGCCTTATCTAAGGGTTCAGTTTGGTGCCTTTTAAGGTAAAAGGTGCAGTTTTCAGTGCATTTGGTAGCCATTCTTTTCTTTACTGACATCTGATTTTCCAGTGGGGCAGTCACTTCAAGTTGACTGATTTATTCCTTTGACATAACTCTACTAGACTTTGCTAACTTTGCTGTAGGCACACATATACTAGGTATGTTCTGAGTAATTTCTACTCCAGCCCTAAGTTTAGCTCTGGTGCGTTCAGTGCCAATGAACTAAGTCCATGGATGTGTTGATATGCTAGTGAACCAACCCCAAGCTGTGAGCCCTGATAGCACAATGCTAAAAATGATACAAAAATGGAACTTTGGAAATGGTCTCAACTGCTGTGCTCCTGCAAGATGGCTTCTCTACCCTTTGTGTTGATACCCATTGGCAAGAGGACCTGAGAACAATCTCTGTGTGTGACCCTGATTACAGTGACCATTGAATTTTTGGTACCACTGCTAGGCTCACACAGGCCTGCCTGTCAGCACTGGCCTATACTCTCAAAGACCTCCTGAACCTCCACCAGTGCCATTCTTTTGGTATGTCATAGCTGAAGAACTTCACAGCAGACATGTGTCAAATCTACAAGCTTCCAAAGCATCTTCATGGGAGAAAATTCCCCAGTGAAAAACTGCAACAGCGTTTTCTGCCTAGCCAACTAGGGTGAGTGTAACTTTTATGTCAACATGGTATTATAGAGTATGTGAATAAACAGACCATATCCTGTGTGGACGTCATAATGGCTGAGTGCCTCAAGGGCCCATGGGCTTTGTTCTTTGTGCAGTCCATCACAGAAGTAAAGGCAGAAACTAAAGGCAGGAACTAAAACATAAGCCATTGAGGGATATTGCTTATTGGCTTGCTCCCTCTGCCTTGCTCAACTTGTTGTCTTATATTATCAAGGACCAACTGTCCAAGAGTGGCCCTGCCCACAATGGGCTGGGCCTTCTGAAACCAATCAGTAACCAAGAAAATGTCTCAGTGACCTACCTGCAAGCAATCTGATGTAGTCATTTTCTCAATTTTCCCTTTTCTGAGACTAAAAAGACTCTACCTTGTATCAAGCTGACAAAAGTCTAACCAGGACACATATGTATACATGTAGGTACTTTCACTAACAGCTTTTAAAATGCAGGAGGTTAATATTTCATTGTGGTTGTTTTTTGTCTTTTAATTCATTCTACTAAAACTATTCAATGATTTTATTTTAAAATAATCTGAAATGATATGGCAGTACTGTCACATTAATGTATTTAGCTAGATTTAATTTGCTTTGGTGCATTCTCATTTAAAAGGATTCCTTTTGTAAAGATTTATTTTAAATTATGTAAAACATTTGCATAGTTCCCAAGTCAAAGGCACATATAATTGAAGGTTTTAGCACTTAAAAATTTCCATCTTCATTTTCTTTTGCAGCTAATCACTTTTATCAGCTCCTTGGGTTACCCTTCAATGTGTTCTTTGGCAAACACATATACACATATGGGCCTGGGAAAAATGAATCTATAAGTAAAGGCACTTGTTACCAAGCCTGTTAATTTGAGTTCAGTCCTCGAGATTTTTATGGTAAAATAACTCTCAGAGTTGTCCTCTTATCTCCACACATTTATGGTGGCACATAGATTATACACACACACACACACACACACATACACACACACACACGCACACACTAAATCATGCAAAATCATTTTTGAAAACACAAATTAGTACACATAAAGAAAAACAGAAGCATTATTCCACCCTTTCTACATAACACAGCCTATAACTCTCTGTTCTCTTGATTGATTTCACTATTGATATACCATCCATGGGGCTCACTCTGCTGCAGGGTTTAGAGGTTCCATTGCCCCTCATCACAGCTGCACAGTACCCAGTACTGTGAATGAGCACAACTAGCTGCCAGTCTTTGCTCTAGCTCTTTTCAGCATTGATATAGGATCATCTATGCTCATTGTTTTTAACCTCAGAAGAAACTCCACACCTAATTAAGTCCGATAATTCCAGCTTCTCCGGAGGATGAAGCAGGTGGATTGGAATTTCAAAGACATAGTTGTGATGGTTTGTATATGCTTGGCCCAGGGAGTGGTACTATTAGGAGGTATGGCCTTGTTGGAGTGGGTGTGGCCTTGTTGGAGTAGGTGTGGCCTTGTTGGAGTAGGTGTGTCACTGTGGGTGTGGGCTTTAAGACCCTCATCCTAGCTGCTTGGAAGCCAGTCTTCTCCTAACAGCCTTCAGATGAAGATGTAGAACTCTCAGCATCTCCAGCCCCATGTCTGCCTGGACACTGCCATGTTCCCTCCTGAGAATAATGGGCTGAACCTCTGAATCTGTAAGCTACCCCCAATTAAATGTTTCCTTATAAGAGTTGCTTTGGTCATGGTGTCTGTTCAGAGCAATAAAACCCTAACTAAGACAGTAGTAAACAGAAAACTAGCCTAGAAAACTTAATGAGACCTTGTCTTAAAGTTAAAAGTGAAAAGAAGGCTGAGAATATAAGAAATAAGAGAGATGAGAGAGAGGGAGAGAATGAGAATGAATTTTGCTTCTAATTTTCTCATTTTGTGTCTATACTTCCTTTCCCATTTCCACATATGTACGTGTATGCAGCCTTGCCAGGACTAGGTGACTAATGAATTCCAAGTGACTAGGTTTTCTGGAATGATGACATTCCCTTCATTTTGCTCACAAAAATATTTTAAAGTGAAAATATGCTTTTTCCTTCTTTGAATTATCCATTTTTAGTCTTGATAATTTAAACTCATATTTCACTGCTCTGCATTTTGTCTCTTTCAGAGCACACCTTTCTCTGGCCACTTCCCCAGGATAACCTTTTGAATCATAGCTTCTCATATTCATTATTAGTAACTGAATACCAGGAGACATCATTTTTATTGTAACGGGATTGTTATGGAGATTTGTATTCTGAAAATTTCTTTGCTTCTTCAGAATCAGAGCTCTAAAGAATTCATCTTTACTTAGTTATTGCCTGGAGCTGTCTAAAAACACATACATATATTCCAGCAATTGGGAGTCTCAGGTAAGAAGATCATGATTTCAAGGCCAGTCTGAAATATCATTTTGAAATTACCAATAAATAAATAAATAAATAAGATAAAAATACATAATTTTTATTATTTATTTATTTATACATTATTTTATTCCAGAAAATATTTTAAGTTTTAAATGTATTTAATTATAGTTACTTAATTAATTGTAATAAACAATATTGGTCACAATATTGGAGGAGGACTTAAAATACAAACTCACATGTATATACCAGGCAAACCTGTCAAAGAATTTTATTAATGAAATAATTCCTGATGTACTCCATGTGTTACTGCCAAATTAAAAGGCCATCTTCAATAGTATAGATAGTCATAACATGTGACTTTCTAAAAATTTCTGTGTGAATTTCTAAAAATCTCTGTGACCTTGAAAGTTAACATAATTCCCAAGGTTAATCAGAAACTTGCCTAAGCTACCTTCCTCGGGTCATAGCCAATGTGTATTTGGAATTTCAACAAACTCAAAAACCTAAACTTCAACTAAATTTTTTAGTGGGCTTATAAAGGATTTCTTGATAATAATTTAATTTTTTCAAAAGAAGCTGCTTTTGTGGGTGGCAGATAAACATATAGATTAAAATCCATTTGCCTGTAAGGGAATTTAAGGAAACACCAATGAAAGAATAATTGCTAGCATTTTCTCCCCTCCTAAGATTTTTATTCTGGATTTAAATGTAATAAACGCTCATTTTAAAAAACACATATCAGATCTGAAGTGGGAGGAAGACATCAAAGTCATTCTCTTTCTAAAGGACTGTAATGAATACTACTGATATTTTGATGTATTTCTTTCCAGGTTTTGTCTAAATGCATAATGAAAATCTACATAGTTCCAAATACGGTTGAAATTGCATTAAGTGAAGTATTTCCACATCTGGCTTTTCTTTACTTTCCACCATGATTAAGCATTTTCAAGCCATGCCATTCAAAATTCTTCAACATCTTAAATACTTTCACAGTATTCTGTCCTACTGAAGCTGCAAGAGGCACAGAAGTACTCTGTTAGTGCTTGAAAGTCATCCTCTTCGCAATGTTTAAAAGTTTAAATTGTTATTTACATTAGGGATAATTGTTAGGGTTCTGCCTAAGCTCCACCCCACAGTTACCTGGCAACAGCCAGGTAAGCTCCTCCCCACAGTTACCTGGCAACAGCCAGGTATGCTCCTCCCCACAGTTACCTGGCAAAAGCCAGGTAGGCCTGGCCCACTATAAAAGGGGATGCTTGCCCCCTCCTTGCTTTCCACTTGCTTCTCTCTTGCCCTCTTGGGCTCTTCCCTTCCCCCTCTCTCCATGTGCTCATGATCATGGCAGCCTCTACTTCTCTCCTCTCTCCTCTCTGCCTTTCTCTGCCTCTACCACCCTCTTAACTCCTCTCCCCATGACCTGAATAAACTCTGAGGGATTGTGGCTAATCCCTCAGGGAGAAGAGATGCCTTGGCAAGGGCCCCCTGAGACATCCCCTTCCTCCATACCTCACCACACCCCTGTAGAACACATTCTATACCTCTTTATCTTTTTAATAACACATCAATAATTACTTCAGGATTCACTCCAAAAAGAAAAACGAGGAAAGACCAGTTGCCTCACAGTTTAGCTGTTATTACCCAGTGCTTATAAAGATTGTCAGGTCTGCCGGGAATTGCAGGAAACAAGACTTTGCTTTTTTTTTTTTTTTTTTTTTATTCCCCACTCTGACCTGCAGTGTGTCTGTCAGGAATGGTTGACATCGTTAGTTGAGTTCACCTCAGCATGAGCAGATTTGAGTCCTGGCAGGTCTCAGATGGCTCAGCATGAAGCATTGCAAGGACAATGGACAGAAGACAGAATTCTTGCTCTTGGCTCAGCTTGTATGTCATCAGTGTGCATTAATATGCTGCACCTTAGTCTAGATGGCTATAGCTTCCTTTTTTATGAGACAGAGACATCTTCTATTTGCTAAGAATCTTCCTTGTCTCTAAATCCTATGGTTTTATTTTTAGAAGCTTAAGAAGGCCACACAGTGCAGAGGACATTGTTTCATATATGTCTGGTCAGATTCATGTTGCACACATTCCTTCCTAAAAAAATTTCTGTTTTTATCCCTAGTTGTTCTACATTCCACTTCTAGCTTTCAGCTCTATATATGGTTGAAGAAATGGTACCAGAGATGATTACCTGGAAGCTTGAGTTCGCAAGAATACCATCACCTGTGTAATCACAAAGCATCAATTGCCCACTCAACCTCTCAAATCAAACATTTGTCATCATCCTCTGATAAATTATACCCAGGGCCCAAGGCAAATCTTCATTTAAAAGTACAGAATGTCCCTTGGAGTTCAAGGTAGAAGAATAAAGTACTAACTTTCCATTGATCTTAGCCTAAGTTACAGAACAACACAGGTAACCTTTCCTGTGGCTAATGACATTGTAGAATTGTCAACTGGTACATCTCATGGCAGGAACTAAAGTTATAAGGCTACCCACACTCAATCTTGGGTACAAGGATTGCAACCGTGAGGCCTCAGAACAACAATGTTTGCTCTGATGTGTTTTAACTTTTAGCATGTATCAGAACCATTTGCTAAGACAAAGACAATTGAGCCCCATTACTAGAATTTCTGATTCACTTGTACAAAGTCTGGTCATAAGAAATTGTATTTCTATTAAGGTCTCAGGGTGAAGACAATACCAGCCTAGAGATCACACTGAGAAATCAGTGGCTTGCTGGATCAGAAACAATCTCTACAGTAATCCCATTTAGGCCCTCCATTGAAATTGAAAGCCCACCTAGCAACCTGATGAAGGTTGATGGATATAGGTAGGAAGCAATGAAGGTTGATGGATATAGGTAGGAAGCAATTAGATATTCTACAGAGGAATTCAGGGAGTGTCAGTGTAGTGATATGGTATACAAAACTGAGAGCAATAAGCAGGTATCCTTCTTGAATCTGGCCCCTAAGAGGTGAAGTAGCTATTCATAAAGGAAGTCACCAGGAGAAGCTGAACCGCAGTAGCGGTCAGCTCTTTATAGAACATCATCGGCCAGTTTGCTACACATTACACCACTCAGATCCTATCAGTTTGCACCTCTCTCTTCTAGAAACCCATTTGTAGTTTTTTTTTCCCCTTGAAACATGAATAGCAATAGATTTCTAATAGAGTAGGTTATTGTTGAATATTGGCTTACAGGAAACATCTCCTTTTCTTGTATTTTTTTCCCCAGATAACATTCCCCCCCCCTCCACATTTAAATGATCTCCATCTTGAATACCTGCCACTTACAAAGGGTGTTCAATATACCACAGTACCTAAGAATATGGACATGTGGAACTACTTCATAGCTATTGTCACCAAGAGACACTCCCTCTTGTCCAAGTTTCAGCCACAGAATCAATGAGGAGCAAACCAGGATCAATTTTAATTGATTGCCCAGGAGTTTTAATAATTTGCATTCTTCCCTAATGCTTGACAGAATAACCAGCAGAGTTTGATGACCTGTAATTTTAACTCTCCTTCATAACACATTTTACCATGCAGCAATTCTAACTTTAAGCACCGTGCAAGGCTCCTGTATCATGTGAGAGAAGACAGTGGAACAGAATAAATGGGGAATGTGAAAAATTACACACACACACACACACACACATACACACACACATACACACACACATACACACACAAGCTCTAATTGCCATAATTCAGGTCACAATGGCCATTGTTGGTATTAAAATATAAATATATACATATATATATATATATACACAATTTTGCAAGCATCCAATTGATACCTTTTAATTTCCTCCTTTATAGACTTCTCTACTGTTACGTCACAAATATTAGGAAAGAACAGCATTTGAAATAGTCCTAGAGATTGGAATCAAACATAAGAAAGTATTAGAAATCTGGCAAATATGGTTAGCAAATGGGGTTTTGCTCACCTGATGATGATTCCTGCTTTGAACTTACTAAAGAAATCAGGCTTTGTTGCTTCTGTGAACTTCCTTTCTTGAATAATTAAGTAAGTCATGGTAATCCAAATGACCGGGATGTTCCAGAGAGGCTCTACAAATCAGTGCTTCTTCATCTTCATAGAGTGCATGTTAGGTCTCAGAACCAGGACAGAAGACTAACCTAGATGCCTATTAATATATCAAAACTGACACTGGCCACCACATTCTCCCAGAATCCCTCAGTCCCTGTTACAGGGTACTCCCGGCTGTTACACCCTACCCTCTACCCAAATTCTCCAGTCTAGGGACTGGACTGCCCTTCCTCCAGATGTTCTTTCCTATATAATCCAGCCATTTTGGCTCACAGGTCCTTTTTACCCGTTTTGTCTTTTGGCCTCTTGTTCTACTGCTCTACTGGTCTACTGGTCTACTGGCCTCTTGTTCTACTGGTCTACTGGCTCCCCTCTCTCTATTCCCTGTGCTTTCCCGACAATATGGTCTAGCTTAGGGTCATGTTCACTCTGGACTCTTCCAGAGTGATCCAGATGCCTCTCCCTCTATATGTTTTCTCCCTTTTATTTACAACAAACTTTCTCTTCTACCATACAAGGAGCAATCATGACCCTCCCCTCTCTTTTATTCAGTGCATCTGTTCAAAGAACTTCAAAATTGTAAAATTGGGTTTTCCTTCCCACAAATCTTGATATGGTTGGTCTAGGGTGAGATAGGGGTCTGGTATTTGAAAAGCTCAACAGTAACAAGAAAAGAATAATTGGCTTAAGCTTATAAAACCACCACATATCTTTTTTTTTTTACTACATTCAGTCTTCTTTTTATAAGAATATAGTATAGGAACCAAGAGTATAGCTCATTTGACAGAGTGCTTGCCTAGCATATGTCAAGCCTAGGTTTGATTCCAGCACCATATTAAACCAGGCATGGTAGTGCATATGTCCCAGTGGTATTTGGAAGTGAGAACTTTTGAAGATAATTAGGGATGTATTTGGTCATGAGAGTAGATGGAGCCCCTAGGATAAGATTAGTGGCCTTTTAAGAAGACAAAAAATTGAGTATCCAGTTTCTCGAATTCTCATCCATATGTCTTGTGAAACTCCTCAGTGAGGGCCTGTACCTGGTACTCACCTGGGGCTTCTCCAACTCTAGAGTTATAGGAAAGAATTCTCTGCTCTTTGTAAGCTACTCAGATAGTAGCATTCTGTTGTGACAACAATGATAACACATCCCCAAAGTATGTATACACATATGCATACATGCACACAACATCACACAAACCACCACCACACCCAAAGAGACTAAGACAGTAGGAATGTAGTTAGCAGAGTCAGCCCCAGATTTGTTTTGTATGTTAGGGGAAGGAGGGTGTGGCATGTGCATACCACGATGAAGTGAGACCAGAGGACAATTTACAGTTATCAGTTCTTTCCTTTTACACTGTAGGTGGTTCTGATAGTGAATTCAAGTCATCATGGATGTTGGCAAGTGTCTTTACTGAGTCATCTGGTTGGCCCCAAACCCAGGTTTCTTGTGTTACAGAGTTGATAATGTTTCCACTCTACCCATTTCTCATTAGCAGTTTTCCTGCTTACATAGGGCAAAGGTAGACTGTAACATATCATTTCTAGTTCCTCCCTTAAAGTTTCAACTCTTAAATTTTAAACTCAATCTACTCAGGAGCCAGTTTTATTAGACTATTTTGTGGGACCAAGACAGTGTAGATCCAACAAGTGGTTCTAATTCTAGAGGAACAGTGATAATCCCTGTGAATTCCTTCATGTTCAGAAGCTGGTTTCTTTTCTTGAAGTGTTGCTGTGGATCATCAGGAACCCAGATCATCATACTCCATGTCTGAGTTCTCCAGGTGATGTAAATGATTGGTGACCCCACTGAGCAGGCTCACTAGATAAAAACGAGATAATGATTTAGTGGGATATTTCTGCTAAGGAGTGGTAATTCTCAGTAGATCTTGCAAGAAGGCTCATGACACTCTGGGACAATTTTAGGGCAGTTATCTAAGTTTCCTTCACATGGCCTGAGCCATAATTAATAATACTTTCTAAGGTGTAAACCAAATCTTTTCTACTTGTAATTTGTGTATGCTTCTTGCAAAACAAATTATCAATATTAACTGACTTGATTTATTTTGTTTCTGAAAATTCTTTTGCTTTACTCATTTTTCAGTTCATTGCATCTAAGCTGTTGAGCTCTATTAATAAGGCCCATTTTCTAAATGACTAAAGTGCTTGTAAAATATATTACTGTTAACTTCGTGAATAATATAGTACCTCTATTCCTGCTGGTTTCCACTCACTGACATGCTGCCTTTTGTTGTGTAAATATGACAAAGGTGTATTGATCTTTTCTCTTAAGTGCTTAATCAAACTCTATTAATATGGCTAGCCATAAACTACCCATCAGATGGGTATGGCTGTGAAATGTTTGCTTCTATGGACCAAATTTAAATGAAACAATTAATCACAAGATGATTTTCTGGGCCTGCTGGGAGTTCACCCCAGATTTTTTTGTGCTATTATTAATTTGCATGTTGCCCTTGTCTAATTCTATGTAAAGTATGCTGATTTATTAGAATGTCTACTCAACAGTAAGCTGATAATTGGATGCTCTTGAAAGAATGAGTTTTATCGATTTAGTCAATGGCCACAGATATTACTGAAGTAAACCTCTTCACAGTGCTGGGGCGTATTTTGGCTATGATCAATATTTCTGAATCTTCCCTCATATTATTTTGTTTTGTTGTGTTGTGTTTGGTGCCATCTGCATTGATCTAAACCTACAGCAGATTTAATGCGCTAAATTCATCTTGACACAAAGTTTCATTACTTTTTGAGGGATTCAAACTTCTTTGTTTATTATAGATTAAAAATCCTTCCTGACAGTCTTTGAACATAATCTATTTATTTGTTTTTAAGTCAATAGGAATCAGTAGTTGGCAATAAGAAGAGTGAAAAGTCAAAGTCATTGCCTTTAAAATAATTGATTAAGTTTCTCTTCTTCAAGCCATTGCAAGCGTGGACCTGGATACCTTCTGAAAGAATTCTGAATGCTGTGATAACTAAAGGTCAAGTCCAAAATATTCTAGCTTCTCTTAGCGTTGGGCTAAGGAATGAGTCTGACCCTGAGTCAGAGTCCTTGAAAATCATCTGTTCATACTCAGAGTAGCTGCTTTAAGGCAAGTCCATACTCTAAGAAGCACAAAGGAAAATGCCCTGGACTGGTTCTAAACTAAATATAGGCTATTTGTCAGTGTTGTGACTTATAGTTCATGAAGAAACTGTAGAACATACAGACTATTGCCATGTTGTCAGAATGAGAAGACAAAGAAAAACACCGCACAGCCCACAAGCACTAGACATACCTGATTATGTGTGATTTTTATGTAACCCATTCTAATAGCCACAGTAAAGTTCAGTTTCTTCATGGATATATGAGAATAAGGGACATCAGTTATTTTATTGATTAAAAAAACTAATGTGTGCCAGCTGAAGAGATGGCTCAGTGGTTAAGAGCACCAGCTGCTCTTCCAGAGGTCCAGAGATCAAGTCCCAGCAACCACATGGTAGCTCACAACCATCTGTAATGGGATCTGATGCACTCTCTGGCATGCAGGTGTACATGCAGGTAGAGCATTCATATTAAATAAATAAATAAATAACGTTAAAAAGCTAATATGTGTAAGCAATATGTATACATGTATGTACATGAGGCATGATCATAGCAGCAAGTTCAGAAGGCAGCAAAGGGATTCCTCTTTTCTTTAAATGCAGTATATTAGGATACTAATATCCTCCCTGTGGGTAAGTGGTTACCTGCTTCGTATGCACCCTTCTAGACAAGTTCTTAATACATTGACAAATATACATATGGCATATAGCATGTGTATATGTATATATCCATACATATGTGCACATATATATAAATGATGGAATGTTGTGTAATGTTCTTACCTTTTTTTTTCATTTAACAGTGTTTTTGAACACTGAGAAACAGTCTGTTCTATTAATGTGCCATGGGGTTTTAAATCAGCCCTTCCCTGATGGACATTTAGGCTACTTTCAATCCTTCCTATATGGAATAATGTTTTCATGACTCCCTTTCTACATAGATTATATTTTACACATACAAGTATATCTGTAGGATAGCCTCATAAATAGACCTTCCAGGTCAGGGGGCATATTGAATTAAATTTTGACAAGAACTGAAGATTTAACAATGATTAAGGCACAAATTCCTGTTGATAAAGAGTAGAAGCATGTTTTAAACAAAATCTCAATCATTTGATTTTACCAAAGAAGACTTGGGAGTCAGATGCTAGGGTGAAAACCTGCTAGCTCAGAGAGGCAGAGAAAGCACCCAGCTGACCTTTCTCCGTCAACATCTCAAAAGGAAAGGCCGATTCTCCTTTTTCACACTGTCTTAAAAAAACCTTCCAACTGAAAGTCCCTCCTTTCTACTTCCTGTGTGTCTATCTGTCCTCCTGACTTCCTCCCACTCTGTGGCTTTTTCCTATGTTCACTTCCTGTCAACTGGTTGCTTGCTCCATCTCTTGACCCATGGTTGACTTTATAATCTTGTTTACAATAAACAGAAAACTCTTGAATTAAAAGTGTATGTTAGAGCTGAGACGCACCACAATTAGAGACAGGTTTTTCTAATATACAATCTCAGGGTTCACAGTATGGTCAGATACCTTGCAACAGAAACAAGCTGCAGATAAGGGACAGAGGTTGAGAACCAGACAAGAACATTGTCAAATTATCTTCCAAAGATACAGCTGCCTGATCTTTATGGTTTTATAGAATCTTAGTTTTTGCAATGTAATTCCTGGTTAAATAATTCACTCAATCTTGGTGATTTTGAGTGATTCTTATAACTAATACAACATTAACAGGAACTTCTGGGGGTATGGTAATAAAAGCACTATATTTAGATTACATACAATATGCAGTGTATTAGTCCTAATCAAGCCATACATCATCTGCATTAAGGTCATACAGGAGTCTACCTGTGTAGGTAGAAAAGTGACCAGAGAACAGACCTCTTCGGCTTCTCCTGTATTAATATGTTCAATGCCTAGAGATGTGCCCACAGGTAGGGGAAGGATTGTTTCAGTGAACACTGAGCTGAGAACCAGGAGGATATAAAATGTTCTCTCCAGAGACAGGCTGTGAATATTCATATAGTAACATTCAATTTTCTTGTTAATTTCTACTTTCTGTTTCCTAACATGTGGAATTTGGTCACTTATTAAATACGCAACCCAAAGTCAAAATTATCAAAGGAAAGAAATGTAGATTTTTATCACTTGGTCATTTAATTCAGGAACCTGAGGAAAACTGTCTCAGTCTGAATATTCTTAGACCATTATTATTGCTAAAATTTGCACATTTCATAATGTGGTAATTGTATTTAGCTAGCTGTCTTTTGTTTTGGAGGGCTGGGGTGTAGATACTTGCAAATGTAGAATTTAACACCTGAAGTAGTAATTATGTGTACTTAGAAATTACAGGGTAGGAATTGGAAACTGTAATGGAAAAGGCAGGTTATAGAAAATAATATGTAACGTATAGATGTATGTGTTGAGTATTGCAGGGACACAGAGCAAACGATGCTTGTGATGCCCTCAGGCAAAGTTACTTTCTTAATTTTCTCCCACCCCCCCCCTCCACCTCCAATTTATGAGAAATAAGGAAGCAAAATCATAGAATCAGACAATAATTCCTAAGCACCATGATATTAACACTGAATTTGGTGCTGTCTCATATGTTCAAGTTGTTGGGCTAAGTAGGATCTAGGACTCTAATTTTATATACCATATAATGTTTTCACAACACATTAAATTTTCTGGACTTCCACTCTTCTCCTGCATCCATATAATTCTGTGTTATAAACACAGGGACTTGCAGTGACCAAAAAACAGCCTGAAATTTAAGGTGAGAATTGGCTAACCATAGGAGGCAAGTCTATACAGATAAGGTTAGAAGAAAAAAAAAGTATGAACACTATCTAATTTTCTGAATAGAATGAATGCAATAGCTTCTCCATGATAGTTGAGTATCTGACAACTGGTATATTGTAGGTACTAATTGACTACTTGTAGAATGAATTTATGAGTGAATGGGAAGGATGCACTTTGCTGGCAAGGCTGAAATGAGGAATCTCGGAACAGGCAACAAGTGGTCAGCATTTGTTGAAGCTTCGGAAAGAGGTTGTGTGTGAGTTATTAAGTAGTGCCAGTGATATCAAGACTGGATTCCATTAAGCCCCAGGCTAAAGGGTGAACAGTTAATTTCCTAGCTGTACTAAATAGTTATATCACATATCAGTCAAGGTGATATAGGCTTCTAGATTCCTTGGAAATCACCAAAGGGCAGAGGCCAGAAATTATTATAAGCTTGACTAGGAATACTGTTAATAAAGTGGGTCATGAGATTTTTTTTTCCCTCAATGCCAAGAAAATAGTGTTGTGATGTAATTGCTTTGAAAACTTGTTTAGTATTAGGTTCTAGCCAATCAAAGGATTTAGAAATAAGCTAGGAAATGGAAGCTTCTGGGTTTTACTTATTGCCTGCTGAGCTGCATTTTCATTTGAGATTAAAATCTCAATGACACAAAAACAAGAGAAGAGCAAGGAAAGAAGGATCTCTGTGAAGATCTTTACATAAGGAAAACCAACAATTGCTGAAGTCTTTTTTGAGGAGAGTAAATGAGAAATGTTCTGTGCGAAAACTGTCTGTATATACCTTGTCCAAGAGGCAAGATCTGAAAACAATTTTACAATTAACAGCATATTAGTTTATCATTCCCTGGCTCAAGGGTGGTTTCATAATGTAATTGCTAACCCTTCTTCAGTTAGAATGAACTAGAACACATCTTCTTCTCAGGGTCCTGACCTAACATGAAGATGAATGTTCTGGTGCTGTCAAGTTTGCCATCCTTCCAGGTCCTTCAGCAGCCACCGTGCCTTTTACTCTTATTCCTGAGAAAAGTCAATTTCCCTTTGAAGTATTTTGACCTGTGAAATAGACAGAAACTTTGCTGGGAAGTCTGTGTCATCAGGGGCATGAGCACAGACCATCCCTATTCTTTTAGCATTCTTCTCTTCCACATCAAAGCTTCTAAGTGAAGTACTTTTCTAGAATATTCTCAACTCTCTGCCCGCAAAATGTAATGTAGTAGACCAGGCTGTCACCTCCACATGGCAGTTCCTAAGGAAATACTGAGTGTCCCACGTGCCCTTTCAAGTTTTTCTCCATGCTCTCTTGCTTAGTTCTTCAGATTTCCTGTACTTAACAGTGTTGAAGGGCACTCTGGAGCAGGGGAGGAGAAGGTCAAGTTGCAGGTTGTAGTCACAAGAAGATTGTCTTTGTCCATTTTTTTTTTTGATGCTGTAACAGAATGCCATAGACTAAGTAGTTTGAAAATAAGCGTATTACAGTTCTAGAGACCAAGAAGTTTGAGTTCAAATCATGCTTATTTGAACACATTCAAAGGTATATCTAATTGTTGAGAAGCTTAGGAGAGAAAAGACTGCACTTCATTTCTTTCTCATGTGAAAGTCTCAATAAAGCTGGTCCAGTGAACTGTGTGCACACATGCAATCTCAGTTCTCATGAGGTGGGGTTGAAGAAGGATCAATGTTCAAGGCCATTACTTAAAAAAAAACGGGTCAATTGGGAGTATGCTCAGCAGTTAAAAGAACTGTCTGGTATTCCAGAGGACATCAGTTCCCGGCACTCATTTTAGGTTGCTCACAACTGCCAGTAACTCCTGCTCCAAGGCATCTCATATCATCTTCTGGCCTCTGAAGGTACCTGCATACATGTGACATATACTTAGACACACGTGCATATATCTTTATATGTGTGTGTGTGTGTATATATATATATATATATATATTAAAAAACCAGTGGCATGCTAACAGCACCAGTCCTTGTCACTGAAAGGCTGCATCATTGCGCCTTTAATCTTTGCAGTTGTTCACTGTCTTCTTTTTTTTTTTTTACTCCCATAAAATTTATTATTATACCAGTGGGCTCATCTCAGCGTTATTGTAGCATGCAGGGTTTGTAGCTGAGTAAGACCAATAATGCCTTTTTTCCTAGTTGGTGTGTGCATAGTACCTGTAGACACTATGAATGCTAGCTAGCAGGAAAGAGGATTTCAGGTTAGTGTTAGGTTGATTTCTTAATGTCCTGTGACTCAAGTTTGTGGTATCTATAGCAATAGGACCTTATCATCAAGCTCTGGAGAGTGACCCAAAACAATGGATTACCATTACCACAATAGCCTGTACAATTTTGGGGTGGGAGGCCTATTGAACCCCATTGGCTAATAACTTACTGATTGTGAATTTTTGGGTTTTTTTTTTTTTACATTTTCTTTTCTTTTTTTATTTATTTACATTCCAAATCATTTCCCCTTTCCCATTTCCTCCCTCCCCGAAAGTCCCATAAGCCCCCTTTCCTCCCTCTTTTCTCCATTCAACCCCCTCTCGTTTCTCTGTCCTGGCGTTCCCCTACATCCAGTCTTTCAAGGACCAGGGGTCTCTCCTTCCATCTTCTTAGAAATCTATTGATACGCGGATTGTGTCTAGGGTATTCCGAGATTCTGGGTTAATATCCCCTTATCAGTGACTGCATACCATGTGTGTTCTTTTGTGATTGGGTTACCTCACTAAGGATGATATTTTCAAGTTCTGACCGTTTGCCTAGGAATTTCGTGAATTCATTGTTTTTAATTGCAGAGTAGTATTCCATTGTGTAGATATACCACATCTTCTGAATCTATTCCTCTGTTGAGGGACATCTGGGTTCTTTCCAGCTTCTGGCTATTATAAATAAGGCTGCTATGAACGTAGCGGAGCATGTGTCCTTATTGCATGCAGGTAAAGCCTCTGGGTATATGCCCAGGAGTGGTATAGCCGGATCCTCCGGGAGTGTCATGCCCAGTTTTCTGAGGAACCACCAGACTGCTTTCCAGAGTGGTTGTACCAGCTTGCAATTCCACCAGCAGTGGAGGAGTGTTCCTCTTTCTCCACATCCTCGCCAACAACTGCTGTCTCCTGTGTTTTTGATCTTAGCCATTCTGACTGGTGTGAGGTGGAATCTCAGGGTTGTTTTGATTTGCATTTCCCTAATGACTAAGGATGATGAACATCTCTTTAGGTGCTTCTCAGACATTAGATATTCTTCAGGTTCACTGTCTTCTAAGTAAACAAATGGCACAGAAACCTTTGTGCTTTTAACAACTTCTGACTTCCTGAGCTTTTATTTGGGAGGAAGGTTTGGCTCTAAAGAATCTCACAGAAGGATCTGAATTCAAGCAAAAAAGCAAAAAAATCTAACCCAGATTCTTACCTGAGAATGGAAATCTTTTAAGGAAATACATATAAAATCAAATGTGCTTGCACAGTATATACATTGCACAGGAATACATAACAGTCTAAGACCTACAGTGGTCATGTGTGGGCTTCTGCATCTAAACTGAATGATCAGTGAAGAAATTTAATGAGTTTGTCATCAGAACAAAAAATGTTAAATGCTACTACTCTTGCGTACATGCATTCTAATTTAGGAAAAACATGCTTCATCTGAAAATGGAGTAGTTTTCATGACAGTAGTTCCTGCTAGGGAAGGAGAGAAGGAAAGGAGGTTTCAGTATCTGTTTGGGTGAGTTAATGATAAGATATAGGTAGAACAGAAAAAAAATCGAGGTGTTCAGGCTAGAGTGTTCAGGTCATTTCTGTTTTGCTTAGATATATTCTGTTCCATAGACTTCTGTGAGGGTAGGCATGTTTAGCTCATATAATTACCGGGTGCCTGAAAAATTAATTTGATTAAAAAAGAAGCTTAAACTTTTGTTTAAATTATGTGACTAGTGGCTACTATAATGGATCACATGGGTTCAGACCATGAAGAATCCTCTACATGTTCTGTGATTTTTTTCAATTTGGAAGAATCATCTCTTTGCTCTTCTATAATGAGTAAGAGTATGAATACTAATAAATAATAATAACATAAATATGAATAAATACTGACTTTTGGTGCTATTCTTTAGATTGGAGAAGGACAACTGAAAGTTACTGGGCCTAGGGGAATGTGTGGAGGAAAAGAAAATCTTCCTATTGGTGCTGGTACTTTTGAAGTGGACTGTGCAGAAAGGTCAGGGTGTGCTTCCATCTGTGCCTATAGAAAAGAAGGAGTCAAAAGCTCTCCAAGTTCTCATGGGGAGGCACTGGATTTGGCAGCAGATTTGATAACTGAAGACTTAATTTCCCCAGTGACTCAACTGATACAGCAGGTTTTATCTTTTTTTTTTTTTAATTCAGAAAATTAAGAGTAAATTGGCTGGCTCAATAGACTTACTGACTCCAGTTAGATAAGTATTTACTGTGTTTATTAAGTTGTTTATTTAGGATAATAATACAAGTGATTTAATAAAGATAAGACTTCAGATAAATGTCAACACACTTTCCCAATCTGCAGCTGGTCCACTTCAAGCAGTTTAAATAAATTAAAAGATAAAGCACTGCTCTCACACACAAAATGATCATTGTCCAAGGGAAACATTTAAAATGGGAAAAAATCTTCTGCTTTTGGGCACAAAGACTATGCCTATGTGAGACACACCTCTACATAATCTATAGATTATGTAGAAGGAAAGGGACAGAAAGCTGTTCTCTGTAGTGTTTGCCATAACGAGATACAATTAAAAAGTACTTACAGTTCATAGACAAGTATTAATGGCCAGTGTTATTTATAGCACAAATAATGGGGATCTTTGAATGAGACAAAATAAATGCTATTAATTTTGTTATTTATCTATTTTTACATACATCAAGACATACCTACTGAAAGATTACTAAGCTATAAAATGTAGATGCTGTCAGTAGAATTTAAATAACATAAAACAGATCTCTGCCCAGCCTTCTCTGTTTATATTGCAATGTATTTACTTGTAGTTTCTTTAGTAAATGATCTGGCATTTGAAAAATGTTGGAGAAAGGTGCTAACGAAGAAGGAAGCAGTCTTTCCAGTGTTCTCTAATTGCACCATTTCAGACTTGTTATCTCCCCTAAGAGTATCAGAGCCAAATGCTACCATTTCATCATATATATGTAACATATGACTTTCTTCTTCATTTAGCCCTGTAACATAGTGGTTTCCATATAGGTGTTACTGAAAAGAGTATTTGAAACACTGTTCCATTTAGAAATGGTGATCTAATAAACCCTTGGAGAGCTCTTGATGGAATCTGAACTACTGGATTTTCTTAGAAAATACTAAGACTGCTGTCGTACTACAGGAAGTATTGGATGGAAGTATAAAGAATGATAGGAATCAGGTCAAGTTTCTGGTTTGGTTTGGAAAAGATAACTATAGTTACACTGCGTACAGTGTCTTTCAAATGTCTGCCTTACATCTACAGTGGACACTTGCTATTTCACACTCTGGGATGAGATGCCTATCTGTTCTAGGAACTAAGTCGCAGGCATTTGCAATCAATGATGTAACTTAATTACTGACCATGAATCCCTCTAGTTCCAGGTATCCATTCAATACTATCTCATCACTTTCCATACAGAAAACGAATCCCTTCTTGTGGACCTTGACTCTGGCCTTAACTTATGAGTTATTAAAGCCACAGAATTTGCCAGACATAGTATTGTATGACACAGAAAGTAGGACTTAAAAAACTACAGCGTCTGTCTTTCCCAGAAGGTCTCAGTGTTCATCCTGAAAAACCTTTTACTTCCTGGAAGATGAAAAGGGCAAGCTGAGTTTCTGAGCTGACAGCTACACCAGATAGCTGATAGATGGAGGTTTCTTTAGACCTCCCAGGCCCATCTGGCCACCCAGCTGACTGCTTGGGGCCACCTGAGTCAGCCCAGACAGACTGACAAGAGAAATCTTTCCATCCACACTGTTCTGAAGTTTTGTCATGCAGAAAAGGGTGGAGACACAGAGGAAGCAGCTTTTGTTCTGATTCTCTGGTAAGATAGTTGAGCTGCATTGTTGACTTCCAGATCTTTCAGGGTTTGAAAAGGCTGATACTTGGAATAATACAAGTAACTTAATGGTAAATGACACATATTTTAATATTATATATGATGTGCTTAATTGGAACAGTGTTTAAATGTAAAAGGCCAATTCCACGGTGTTACTGTTTATGCTTTTTTTTTTAACCTTCTTGCCCATTGTATTTATCTAAATGTATTTTGTACAGCCTACTTTTCCGGGAAGCAACTAAGGCTATTTGCTTTGAGTCTCAAGTCACCTGATGAAGGTCACCTGTAGAATGATAATACCAGTGATTAGGATCCACAGAGATTCCATCCACAATGAAGACCCAACTCTTACACAAAAAAGGAAGAAATATCTGTGAAATGCTTGCAACAAATATATATCTATACCCACGTTGCTTTACATTGTGGAAGTCAGTGTTTCAGATTGAAATGAGTCTTAAAATTTGCAAAGTTTTTTTCCCAAGCAAAAAAATAAATAAAATAAAGCGAATATGTTAGAGAGATAGGTTATTGGTAAATCTTTCACCTAGAATTTTCAAGAACCTGGTCTCTCCAGCTTTTGGGGGTGGGAAGGGAAAATAGAGGAAAGATAAGAAAGTAGTAATAAAACTTCTTAAATCTTGCTGCAACAAAAAGAAAGTTTAAGAATTGATTGGTGAACCTTAAGCAGTTTTAAAATATGTCCATATTAATCAATATTTCTCCTAACATTGAAGCACTCTAAAGTTCCAACAGCATGACTGAGTATCTTTTCACCAAGTTGTAGCTAACCAAAAATGCTTCTCAATAACATATTTTCCAATTCCAGAGAAATAATAATCATATAAAAAATAACAGTGGTCAGAAGGTTGGAAGAAAGAGCAGAAGATTGCAAGACTAGGCACAGAAAAGGACTGGCTGTTAAAGAGTCCAAAAAGTCAATAAATGGAGCTAAAAGTTTGTCTTCTGAAATCATTTTTCCAGTAAGACAAATAGAGTCTTTTCTACCTTAAATTCTCATTTGACCTTATCTCAGAAGTGCCTTGGCTATTAATGCACTGGGCAGCCTTAGGGAAATGTTCAAAAAGTGGTTCTTAAGATCCTGATGGTCTCTGCTCCGGAATCATGAGTCATCTGAACACAGCATGGAATTTAAGAGATAGTCCCTTCCTCACTTTTGAGGAGTTTCAGTTACTATGCTGAAGGCTCAGTAAGCATTCTTTCATTTTCAAAGTAGTTTCTCAGTGTACAGTTGTCAAACTGTACTCTGCAGTGAGTCTTCTGTGAGAAAGGGGTAACAAGATTTAAATTTGTCCCCCATGTACATCCATACCACTGTGTCAGGGCCCTTCCCAAACTGAAACAGTTTAAAGGAATAAGTATCTGCCACTGTCATGCCATGTTAGGGGAGGGAAAAGGAATATTACTCACTAAGGAACCAGCCCTGTTAGCGTTCTTTTCACATCAAGATAAGTGTGGTGCTAGGATTATTTTAGTGGGGGAATTAATGAACAGATAATTCTGGAATTACTTTTAAACAAAGAGATGTGTGCTGTTTGTATATTTTCAAACTTGCTGAGATGTTTTCAATCTTGAGTTAGTTATAGAAGGTTAGCTGAATAGAAAGTAAATACATGCTGGGGGTTATCTCATGCACTGTGTAAAGGTTGTATTTGTATTATTCAAATGTGGATTTCTTTACCAGCAGAGTACTGAGAACTGTCTAGGACTTTGGTATTGTTATTCCAATTACTCAGCACCTACTTTATATGTTGTAAACATTCTTCTCCATCACCCTGTGATTGGTTTAATAAAGAGCTGCCGACTTATAGCAGGACAGGAGAGGAAAGGTGAGACATCTGGGTGGAGATAGGAACACTCTAGGAAAGAATCAGGTATGTGGGATTCACCAGCCAGACATGGTTACTGTCACAGAGGCTCCAGGTCCAGTTTCCAGCACCTGCATGGCAGTTCATAACCATCTGTAACTCCAGTTCTTGGGGATCCAATGCCCTCTTCTTGCCTCAACACACACCAGGTATGCATGTGCTATAAAGACATACATGCAGGCAAGATGCTGATTCACATAAAATAAAATAAAATAAAATAACAAAATAAAATAAAATATACATGCAAGTGTGTGTTTATTGCTGGACTATCTCAACCAGTCAGCTCCCAATGCTGACACAAAGACTTAATTTATGAATGCCTTATAGCTAGACTTGTTCCCAACTAGCTCATATAACTTAATTAATGAGCACTTCATTATATCCTTCCAACTCCTCTTGTGGCCTTCCCAAATTCATTATCTCATCTTTAATTATTATTGCTACATGTATATACATATGTACATATGTGCAGACATGTACATAAAACCTGCTGGGTCCCCTTAGCTTTGCACATACATACAGGTTTTAAAGTCACTGCCTCAGAAGTGACTTAATCATGTAGAAATTTTGCATCTGTGACCCATTCTTAGAGTGTTGGTCCTGAGCTTCCACTGGCACAGATAGTACGATACAAACAAATATTCAATTACTAAAAAGTGAGACGAAAATGTCTTATTAAAATAGGTCAGCCAGGGACTGGAGAGATGGCTCAGTGGTTAAGAGCACTGACAGCTCTTCAAGAGGTCCTGAGTTCAATTTCCAGCAACCACACGGTGGCTCACAACCATCTGTAATGGGATCAGATGCCCTCTTCTGGTATGTCTGAAGAGAGAGACAGTGTACTCACATACATAATATAAATACATAAATCTTAAAAAAAAAAAAAGGTCAGCCAGATCTTGGTCTGGTGGCTCATGCCTTTAATCCCAGCACTCAGGAGGCAGAGCCAGGTGGATCTCTGTAAGTTTGGGGCCAGCCAGGTCTACATAGTGAGTTCTAGGACAGCCAGTGTGACCTAGAGAAACCCTATCTTGACTAAGAAAGAAAAAAAGAAAGAAAGAAAGAAAGAAAGAAAGAAAGGAAGGAAGAAGGAAAGAAAGAAAGAAGGAAAGAAAGAAAGAAAGAAAGAAGAATGAATGAATGAATTTGCATGTTGTGAATGATTTTTCGTGATGTTTTTTATGTCAAGGTAGGTAAGATAAAAATTATTTAATATGTTTTTTAAAAAGTTATGTTTAGTAGGTCTCTAATGGAAAAAATTTTGCTTTTTTAAGGTACAGAATTGTTGAATTTTAATTAGTTTTACTTCTTATTCTAATGACCTGCTCTGTGTCTATTGAGTTTGTGCTAGGTGGTTAAGTAACTCAATTTTGTGGTAGTATTTGAGTTTTATTTAAACTATAAAATACAAAATGTGTTAGGCAATGTCCGATTTGATGAAATATATTTTATGGGTAGGAAATTCCATGTACTATCCTGAGGTACCTTCATCATCTTTATGAGAGCCAATTTATAAGCAGGCACAATATTGCCCAATTAGCAACCTTGACTTTATGGATCAGATGTGTTATGTGCTTTTAGATTTCAGCATCTCATCTCTTGTGGTCAATCATCTTTCAACACTGCATGCTCAAACACAGCTTCAAGATGAAGAAGCCAGAATCACTGAACGCTGTAGATGCATGACCAGTTGTTTTATGATGCTAATTTGTGAGAAATTCAATAGGTCTCTGTGACAATCGTGTATTTTGAACAATATTATCATCAAATGAAGTACAATAAAGGTTAGTTGATATATTAAAAATGTTATTGGGAATAATTTTCAGGTAAATGTGAGAACTGTAAAATATTATAATTTAACTTTTTATTCTCTGTCTTGTGGAGTATTTTTTGTTTGTATTTGGTAAGAAAACAATTTATTTTATTTGATAGAAGGGCAGAACAGGCTTGTATTTCATCCTGTTAAAAATGGCTGTGCAACTTTATTAAAATAAAAGTAAAGTAAGATAAATGAAGAAGTAGAAGACAGATGCAATGAAGACCTTTCTATAGAAGAAAGCATTATCAATCCACCCATAGCCATATCACCTAAAATGTGAGCTGAGTATTCATTTATCTGTTGGCTAATTTATTTAGAATTGAATCCTTTGCTAAATGGCTTTGTGATTGCTTGAGTCTTTGTTTTGTCTTTGTGTTCCCCCTCATCCCTGTTTTTATAATATTCTTAGAATTAAGGAGAAAAAAAACCCTAAATGTAATTTGCCTAGGTAATTCCTGTTAACATTATGAGCATCATAACTTTACACGCTTGTGGGTGTCTCCTTATAGCAATTCATAGTTACAGCTATATTTATATCTGTTACCTATTCCCATCCTCATATTCAGTCATGCATTGTTTAACAAGGACATCCAAGGAAGGCTTCCTTAGATAGTTTTATTGTGCAAACACAATAGAGTATACTTGCAGACACTAAGGTACTGACCTGACTAGGTGACATAGTTTGATGTGGCCAATGCTGTATGTGAAGCCTGTCAGCCTAGGTGTTTAGAGTCCTGTCTGTTCTAAGGCTGCTTTTGACCTCTGGAATTTAGGCTGTATCTTCAGGAGAGGCAAGGCCAGAACAGCATGGCTAGAGACTGGTAAAAAAGAAATACTACAGATGCTCAGAGAGAGAGAGAGAGACTTGGAGCCACCTCCCCAGATGGGAAGAACTGTACTCTGAGAGTTAACACTGGGAATGTTATTCCTGGGCAGTGGCTTCTAGTTAAGTTAGCTGCCAAAGATTATCAGCAGTGAGAGATGGTCCATAGCAGAAGTCAATTTAAGTCAATTTAAACCTACAGCTCTGTCTTGTAAGGGGTGTATCCCCGCCTATCATAAGACCAAGCAGCATCATTTACTCATAGTGTATTCTAAATTGTTGTGTGCATTAATTTTTAAAAGCCCGAGTGTCTACCAATCTTATGTTGAGACTTTTAGTCATTTGATGATAGGATGTGATAATTGTAAGTATGGAAATACAAATAAAAGGCCAAGCCAGATGTGATGGCCTACAGCTTTAATTCCACCACTTGGGAGACAGAGTTAGGTGGATTTCTGAGTTTGAAGCCAGCCTGGTCTAACGAGTGAGATCCAGAAAAGCTAGAGCTGCACAAAGACACCCTGTCTCAAAATACTACTACTACTACTACTACTACTACTACTACTACTAATAATAATAATAATAATAATAATAATAATAATAATAATATGATTAGGAGGAGGTAAATAAGTGCAAATTTGAAAACAAGCATTTCAAATTCAGATTTTGGGTTTTCCTTCTAGAATCTGTTTCTGATTAATCTTTATATCTTCCCAAGATGCCTAATGCCTCATCTTAAACTTCCTATGCACTCAGTATATGCCAGCTATACATAGGTCAATAGTCATTTGTTTTTAGTTTCTGAGATACCCTTAATATTCATGAGTAATTGACTATATGAGTTGCCAGAATACTTACTCAAGAAGCTTCAGAATGTGAGTTGGAACATAAGTAAGAGGTGAGCAGAATATGCCTTGTGCTTCTGCCTCCTTACATGCAATTGTCCCAAGTTGTGCTGAAGTGGATTAGGAAAGGGCTGTCATGAGCCTTCATGAAAGACAAAACCAGGGTAGGGATACAGCTAAAACTTGAGAATCACAGCCAGCCTTTCTATCTGAATCAAGGCAAAATTCTAAAACAAACAAACAGTAAATAGAATAGCATATTTTAGTTAAAAATTCTTGGGATTCAACCGAGCAGTAATGGTGTGGTCAGAGGACAAGTTCTCTATATCAAAGCATTGCCCACTCTCATCCCAAAAACGGAACCCAGGCTGCAGAACCAGCTTTTTCTTCTATGGTTTCTTAATCCTCAGATGAACAGAATGTTAAAATTGAAAAAGAAGGCAATTCCACGAGACAATGGAAAATGAAATTACCTTAAAATAGGTTTGTTCTTTAATAATAAAAATATTCCTTATGAGAGAATCCAAAGAGAAAAGCTATGGCTAGCATCACATTAGGCCATCTCCTTGCTACACTATTGGCCGGCGTCTTAATATCTATAAATTGTAACATTAAACCACAAGAATATAGTTAACCAGAAAGTGTTATTTTTCTATTATGCAACAATATTACACATGTAATCTCCTTGACCAACAGCAAGTTCATAAGACAAATGAGGATGTAGTTAAAAATCTATGTAGCATGGATACAATTATTGTATGGTTATTGCCATGATCAGGAACCTGTTCAGCTGGCTACAGGCTGTACACTGTATTCCAGGTTCCCAGCATCTGGGAGCTGCCACTCATGCTGAGGGAGGAAGGGATGACTTTGGTGATGCAACTATCTTTGAGTCATTTCTGCTCCTATAAATAACCCCTCATCCATATTTGAGTAAGTAATCATAATATTCTTCAGTTCATGAAGTTGGACATTGGTGTAATCATTACTTTGTTGTTCTGTTATGGGCTCCCTTTCTATGGTGAGGACTCTCTCTCTCTCTCTCTCTCTCTCTCTCTCTCTCTCTCTCTCTCTCTCTCTCTCTCTCTCTCTCTGTGTGTGTGTGTGTGTTTCTGTTTCCATGAAAAGTCTGTCATACAATAAATGGATAGCCACTACATAGACCTAGCCCATCCTGGAATTCACAGACATCCTTCTGCCTCCCATGTGCTGAGTTTCTATTTGATTTCTTTATCATTCTGCTGAAATAATAAAGGATTCTTCATAGTGGAAGTTTCTATGCAGTTTATTTCAGGCTGAAAATTTTTTCCATTTAATTAACATCACAGAGTCACTGTCTAGAATTTCCCTTAAAAAAAAAAACCTCTCAATAGTTAATAATAGTCTTCAAGCCATCCCATCATGGGTCTGATTGTTAAAAGCTATTAATCCTAACAGACTTCCTTTTTTGCAGTGTTGGGGATGGAACCCAAGATCTTCTGCCGACTATATGAGTGCTCCACCACTGAGCTGCATCCCCAGTTACACTGTTTTATTTTAACTGTGTATCCAAGTCAGGATACTTTCTTCCCTCTGACTAATAGGGAGACTAGAAGAAGAATTACACCTCAGCCTTGCCTCTCCATTCCTATTGATTGGTATCGTATTGACTTTTATCACAATAGCACCGAATGGCTGATTCGTATTCAGCTTGTAGCCACCACTAGCTCACTTCCTACTTTATTTGTTCATTTCTGCTTTTCCTATTACATATTTGTAGTATCTGGTAATTTTCCCAAGGTATATTAATCTATACTTGCTCTATTTGGTAATTTTTTGAGCTATCCCAATGGTCAAATGTTAATGGATTCTTATGAAGAAATACAAGAATATTTAATAAAGCCCTGTTATCCATACTAAACTAAATATCATGCTGCTTTTGCAAAGCCTGCCTGTTTTATTTTTTAAAGAAACCGCACAATACTTGTTTACACTTGAGTGTGAATTTTCACCATTCACAACATGTTATATACGTGTAGTGGTTCGTAGTAGATGTTGAATAAATATTTACTAATGGTTAATGGCCACTGACTGTTACACACAGAAGCCATTTCAAAAGCTAGCAGGAATCACTGATTTTTAAAACGCATGCTTTGCCCCGTCTTTCTTTGCCATTTACATTTAAACAATAAGGATGAAAAACTACAAGCCAAAGGGCTTCTGTTCTCACTGAATAACTGAGATGGCATTTTTGGTAGCACACTCACAAGGTTTGTGGAAATTAACTTCACACCAGGAACTCTGTATTGAAATAGATTGTTTGAGAATAATTCCTCCCTTTGAGAAGGGTGAGGGATTAATCTGCAGAAATGTCCGTGCTAGAGCTGTGCATGTGTTGAAATTTGTCAGAGAGAAGATAAATGGGCCCTCCTTGACAAGTAAATCTCACCATGGCTAATCCCTAGGGAAGGCCGGGGGAATTGTTATGGTAGCAAAGCAACCTGGAAAGAGGAGGCACCATCACTGTTTGCAGTGGAAGGAGAAAGCTAAGGAGGTGAGAGTGTATGAGACATCAGACATGTTTTTATTCACACACACACATTAGAGATATGGAACAACTATGGCTATATTGGAGTGTTATCTTTGGAGAATCATTTGCATGATTTAAAATGAGAGGCACGCATGCTTAAGGTTGATACAGAGAAACAGTTACCTGAATCATGTCCAATAGGAAGAGATGTTTGAATGGCTCATTAAGGTGTCCACTCAAGTGCCAGGGCTTAACCTTTTAGCTGCTGACTCAGGAGGAAGTGAGACTTGGGAAGCTGTTTAGGAGGCTAAGAGAAGTACCAAATTTCTAACAAACCTAGCAAACAGTATGGCAGTTCTGATGTGACCTATCTACATTATAAAAAACAAAAACCATTTAGTAACTAATCAAGAAAAGGACATTTCTTCAAAGAGAAAATAAATATTAAATAAATGTTATGAAGTGTCCATGGAATGATGTACTTAGGCTTGCCAGATTTAGGTAAACAAATAAAAGGCAAAACCAACCAATCAAACAACCAAAAAGACCAAAACTGAAAGAGTCTCAGATTTGAATATCACACCAGTACAAATATCTTTAAACTCAAAGTCTATATGGAGAAATACCCAGGGCATATTATAAATAAAGCCTTATTTTTGGTTTAACTGCTACCTAAGTTTGACTAGCAATATTCTATCTTTTCTGACAGCACAAAATTAAATACATAGAACAAGAAATAATCTGTGTTCTCTTGTAAAGGTTATATGAAGGAAAGAAGAAAGGTTTGTTCAGAAAACTCAATCCATGGAGATGACCTGTGCATACTGACTAAGATCACTGGGGAATTCCAACAGCATGGCAGGAGACATTATCTACAGAGTTATAAAACCATAGGACTTGAACTTTGCACTCACTGAAATACTTTGGAAAGAGCACTAAGAAACTGCAAGGTGGCACTCACTCTTAGGAGTTGGGCCACTGCCTGGGCATGTGAATTCAGTCATGATGACGTAGCATCAGAGCATTGCCAGTCTGTGTGGCACATTGCAAGATGTGCTTCCAAATGAGAAAGGAGACTCGGTGAGTAAAAAGGTAGGCTCTAGATGGTGGTGCCTGAAGGAATGGAGATTAAAAACATCATGTTTCTTGCTTCCTCTCAATAAGGGAGAGAGAAATAACTCATTTCTATGTGTGATGGTTTATATATGCTTGGCCCAGGGAGTGGCACTATTAGAAGGTGTGGCCTTGTTGGAGTAGGTACATCACTATTGGTATGGGCTACAATACCTCATCCTAGCTGCCTGGAAGCCAGTATTCTCCTAGCAGCCTTCAGATGAAGATTTAGAACTCTTAGCTCCTTCTGAACCATGTATGCCTGAATGCTGCCATGTTCCTGACTTGGTGATAATGGACTGAACCTCTGAACCTTTAAGTCAGCCCCAATTAAATACCCTTATAAGAGTTTCCTTGGTCATGGTGTCTGTTCACAGCAGTAAAACTCTAAGACAGTATGCAAGGTTTATTTTTTTTTAATAAATCTCTCTCTCTCTCTCTCTCTCTCTCTCTCTCTCTCTCTCTCTCTCTCTCTCTCTCTCTCTAAATGTATGTGAGTACACTGTCGCTGTCTTCAGACACACCAGAAGACAGCATTGGATCCCACTATAGATGGTTGCAATCCTGTGGTTGCTGGGAATTAAACTTAGCATGTCTGGAAGAGCAGTCAGTGCTTTTAACTCCAGCCCCCATGCAAGGGTATTGTAAATCACTTTAAAAATTCAGTTTTATTACATTCACATCTGTGAGCCCATGTATACAGTAGGTTCAAAATCATATGCTGCAGAGGAGAGTGGTGAAGCCACAACATTACTGCCATTTTTAACTGGGTTTTTCTTTGTTACTAGGGCCAGTACTATGCACTATTGGATATTCCCACAAAATGCCAGTAACATGTTGTCTCCTTCTTGTACCAATCAGATGTTCTGTGGAGGACAGATTTTCCCTGAGTTGAGAGGTGCCTGTCCTAGTAACTTCAGGAGAGAGATCCCCAGTAGTATCTGTATATGGCAGGGATTTGGGGAGTTACCTAATGACTCACAAAAATGTCAATGGATAGGTTAATTTCAAACATTTGTTATATCTAGAAAGCCTTCATATCCAATCACCATCATAGATATCAAATCTATTGATAATTGGCTCCACCATAGAGATGATGGCATGATTTGTCTCAAGACCCAGGTACCTTGACATTTCAAAAGGACTCCAAGAGGGAGTGGGCAAGATGACTGAGCAGGTAAAATCACCTGATGTGCAGGCCTGACAACCTGAACTCAATCTCCAGAACCCTTGCAAAGAGCTGGAAATGGTGGCACATATCTGCGATCCCAGTGAGATGGGAGGCAGAGACAAGGAAATCACCTACAAGTTAGAAGGCCAGCTAAATTTCAGCACGGCAGAAATAGGGGATCCCGCCTCAGCACAGTGGAGGAAGAGAAGCGATTCCAAAAAGTTGTCCTTTGACCTCCACACATGTGATAGGGCGAGCATACATCCTCATGTGTGTGCATGCAGACACATACACAACAACAACAGAACAATTTGTTTTCAAGGTTAAAAAAAACTTCAAGAATTTCATTCTTTTGAATCTGGGTACTCAAACTACATGAGAATACCAGGAAAGCTTATGAAATGGACTCTTCCGTTGGTCTGGAGCCCCAGAATTTGCATTTTTCACTAAGGACCAGATGAAGCTGGTCTTCAAACCACCCTTTGGGAGCCACTGTTCAGAGCTGCATTCCTGGCCTATCTCTGATCCTTCAATTCTACTTCCTAGAGGAAGGAAACATACCAACCGGGACACAATGGACTTGTGAGCAGGTCCATGTAACCTTGATTGTTCCTTGTCCCATTGCTGACAGGAGTGTGAGGCAGCTGCTTCCACTGCGTCCTGGTCAGGAAGCAGAGACGGATGCATGTTCTCTCTCTCCATTAACTCAGCATATGTCTTCTGCCCACAGAATGGCGCTGCCCATGGGTAAGCTGAGTCTCCCCTACCTTAACGAAACCAACCTGGGTAATTCCTTCCAATCAATCCCAAGGGCTAACTTTATCTGTCTGCATAATCCCTCATAGGCACGGCCAGAGGTTTGCCTCCTAATTCTGAAAGTACTGTTGAATTGACAGTTGTTGAGCCCGTTTTAAAGTATTCCTTCCTGCAGGAGTTTTGTTTGTTTGTTTGTTTGTTTTAGCGGTTCTCTATAGTGCCATGAATCCATCTCCTGAGCAAGTGTGGTCAAATTCTGGAATGTAACATGGAAACCCAGATGTGCCAATGCATCTAAGTATTGTCCTTTAAAGCCAATCGGTAAAGAAGCCGAAAATTTGATAGGGGAGCTTCTATCTGCTAGATTTCCTTATCTGCCTCCTAATTGGTTCTAACCCTGAATGGAAAACCAGAATTGATGAGATGGCTTTTATCTCTGAGTTCATTCATGTGGACTCCTCTGACTTTTCTAACTTTGTAGCAGAAAGGATATAAGCGAGAAGGCAGGTATAACCCTATAAGGGTATCTCTATATAAAACAAAGTGCTTAACCTGTTGGGTAGCAGAAACTCTCTCTCTCTCTCTCTCTCTCTCTCTCTGTGTGTGTGTGTGTGTGTGTGTGTGTGAGCGTTGTTGTTGATGATGATGTAAAGTCTGTGAATGTTTGCTAAGATAAAAATGAAATAAAAAACGATGTAGAGAATTCTCTAGAATGATTCACAGCTCCAGGCTGAGTCTTCCAGGCTTCTTCCCTTTCACCCAGTGGTGGCTGGCTTCCTCTGGTATTTCTAACTCACTGTCCTAGTAACAGGCTTTATATTTGTGTTTCCCTATAAGAGCTTGCCTGTGATATTGTAAATCAAATTAATCAGGTTAAAAGTTGGCACACAAAGGGGTCATGGGAGCCCAGTGATGTTTGTTCACAGAACACTGGAGAAGTCTTTAAGGAAATTGCCTGCTAAAATGCTATACATATTACAAATACACATAAATATTCATGTATTCATTGGTGATGGATTGCATGAGTTGAATAATGGACAAAGGTGGTTAGAAAAGCTAGTCTATTAGAAAAATTTAAAATAAAGCCCTTCTGTCTTATAAGCAGAACTTGGAAAACGGCTGTGCCAAGGGTATTTCTTATGCCCAGTTCTTCACCTTATGCAAATTACAGAAAACCATGGGACATGCTGCACAGCTAAAGTTTCTTACCCTCTGAAAGATCTCTCTGGCTGTGGAGTATAAGACACTCAGAACAGAGTATGAACAATAATTGTTTTTAAAAATAGATTTTACTAGACAGCTTGTCTGAATGTTCTAGCAGGGGAGCATAGCTTCTCATATACCCTTGATAGAAGACTGGTTCTCCTCTATTCAGGGTAAGTATGCAGCTTCGGGAAGGACACACATAGAACCGTGAGGAAGGAACTTAGGCAGTTTTGTGGAAAAGTAAGGGAGAGGATTAAGAGAGCTGGAAGGGTCAAGGACACTACAAGAAGACCTACAGAGTCAACCTGGGCCCATAGGGTCTTACAGAGAACCATCAACCAAAAAGCATGCAGGAGCTGGACCTAGGCCTCCTACACATTTGGAGCAGATGTGCAGCTTGGTCTTCATGTGGGACCCCTAACAGTAGAGTGGAGGATGTCTCTGACTCTGCTTCCTGCCATTGGATGCCCTTCCCCTACCTGGACTGCCTGGTTGGGCCTCAGTGGGAGAGGAGGTGCTTAGTCCTGCTGGAGCTAGATGTTCCAGGGTAGGCTGGTACCCAACTCAGGACTTCCCCTACTCTGAGGAAATGGAGAGGGAATAATGCGAGAAGGAGGGTAGGACTGGGAGGAGAAGAGGGAGGAGGCTTCGCTCAGGGATGCAAAGTAAACAAATAAAGAAAAAAATAGATTTTTACATTTGTGTGTGTGTGTGTGTTTGCTCAGAAGACAATTCGAGGGAGTTGCTTCTCTCCTCCATGTGTGTTTCAGGAATTGAACTCAGGCCATCAGGCTTGGTGACAAGCATCTTTATTTATTAAGCCATCTTGCTGGTTACAGTTTGAAAAATGATAGACTATTTGGTTAGGCTTTTTTTTTTTTCCTAGATCACAGATCCAGAGAAATAAAACATTTGGCCATTTCCTTCCATGGTTTAAGTGATACATACATACAATAAATAAATACAGAATAATTTATACAATTATAATACAAAATATAATTATCAGCAATAATACAAAAATTGTTGCTGATAAGAATCAATTGCCAAGTTTGGAATTTCTATTTCTATATTCCCTACTTTCAAAGCAAATCTCACTTTTTTTAAAAAAAAAATCTGGATCCTCTGGATTTCTAAATGGCCAAATAAACCCATATTATCATCAGATGGAGACTCGAAGAATGATTCAGCCTAAATTCTGCCACTAGGCAATATCACCATCTTTAGGAAAAAAAAATGGCTTTTTGGTCTATTCAACTTCTTCAGAACTGGGTCCTGTAACTCTGTATATACTTTTATTAGCCCCACACTCTTCTGGACGTTTTCTTCCTCACTAGAAAATCCACTGCTGCTTGCTTGCTGGCATGTATGATTTTAGTAAATGACTGTGTTGGTCTGAGTTCCCCTGAGAAACAGATTCTGCTTCACCCTTTTTCGGGAATCACCTGATATTCTGGGTTCTTTCATTCTAATCCTGACATGGCTTTGGCCAGTCCCTGAATTCTCTCCAACTTGGTTTTCTGGGTAATGAATGAGCAAGAATCAGAGGGAGGGAGGGAAGGAGAGAGAGAGAGAGAGAGAGAGAGAGAGCTTATGTAGGCTGAGACATCCCATATTCCGGGTCCTCTAGCTGGAGAGACAATGATGCCAGTTAAGCATGATTTTGACAGACAAGAGAAGACCAACATTGCAATGGAAAGGTTCAGGCTCTCATACTCTTCAGGCTTTGACTGATTGGAAGAGGCCCACCCACACTGGGGAGGGCAATCTGCTTTACGGAGTCTGTCAACAACAGTGTTAACTCATCTTTTAAAACGCTCAAAAGCATACCCTGAAATCATGCTTAATCAAATATCTGGGTCCTCCACAACCTAGTCAAGGTCACACATTAAAATTAACCCTTGAACCAGAAAGCTCTTTCTTAGACCTTTCAAATATCTGCACAACCCTCTTAAGACACAGAGACAAACACTTGTGACAGCCTGACTGAGCTCAGGGCAGTTCCTTCCCAGCCTGGAGAAAGAAATCTCTATTGATATAGCCAGTCACCAAAGTGTGAAGGGGACATGGAGTGAAAAACTCTGAACATGGAGAGAAAAACAGCTCTTGGTGATTGTCTGTTTACCAAAGAAGCTACCGTCTTCGGTCAAACTTCCGTCCTTCCATTTTTAGCTTCAGATAAATCCAAGAGATCTAAATGTTTCTGATAGGCATCTATGATCTGATTTGGGTGCTACTGGTGACAACAGTGGCTGTACTGCAGTTATTCTTTTTATTGAATAGCTACTTGATGCCAGGCACCCACATACCTGTTTCAGTTACCCCTGCCTTCCCATATGATTGATATCACAACCCTATTCGATACATGAGAATATCAGTGCATACACTTAGCTTCCCTCATGTAAGTGACAGATTATAAGATGTCCAGTGAAAGTCTATCTGTCCTTACTGCCTTCCCAGGCCAACTAGTGGCAAACCCAGAAAGTATGCAGGCTTGGCCTATACTGGATTCCATGGACCACGGTAATGAGTCATATTAGAGAGCTCTGAGCCTGAGTCATGATCAGAGATCTTTGATCGGATCTTGATATCTTTCCCATCTGACCGACCAGCTCACACATAAAAGGTAGTCAAAGACTGAGATTTGAGTTACTGGCTGATGAATTGAGGATAAGCACAGGCTTAGTGTGATGATTCTGTTAGCAGGTCAAATTAAACAAGTTTTCCCTACTTACCTCCTTTCTAGAAATCACCTGATATTCAGGATCCTTACATTCTAGTTCGGGCATGGCTTTGGTCATTCCCTGAAATTTATTGAACTTGGTTTTCTCCTTTTAAAAAGAAAAGATGGAACTAGATGTGTCCCATAGATGCTGTCTAAGTAAATGATGTAGTGAGACATTGACAATTGACATAAGAGTTCCCTCAGGTACATCGTGATTGTCAAGAGGAAGACAGCCAGTCTTTCATTCCAAAAAGGAGCATATATCATTAATATAGTTGGAAGTAGACTGGCATACTGTCAGTAGGAGACTATTTTTATTATTATTTTATTTTAAGATGGAGTCTTACTTATTTCAGGCTGGTCTTAAATTCCCTATGTAGCTGAGGATGCCCCTGAACTTTAGATCCTCCTGTCTCTAGCAGACTTATGATTCATATGGTCCTGGCAATTGAACCTAGGTCTTCACGTATGGTAGGTAAGCATTCAACTAATAGAAGATTTTTTAAAAGAAGTTATTAGATTTGAACCAGAAGCAGAGGTGACAGGCAGAACAGCTTAAGCTTAAGCCAGCACTCTATCAGGTTAGGCAAGAGGGAGTCTTAGCCTGTTAGACTCAAGAATACCAAACTTAGAATGCTTGATTTGGGAAGAGGGAGACATCTTTGGGAATTAGTTTAAGATTTCAGTGTTGGGAACCCATGCTCAAAACAATGAACTTTTATAACACAACTGACTGCTCACCATCAAGAAATATCTTTAGGGGCCTGTAGAGAAGTCTCAGCGGGTAAGAGCACCCGACTACTCTTCCAAAGGTCATGAGTTCAAATCCCAGCACCCACATGGTGGCTCACAACCATCCAAAAAGAGATCTAACGCCCTCCTCTGGTGTCTGAAGACAGCTACAGTGTACTTACATATAATAAATAAATAAATCTTAAAAAAAAGAAATATCTTTAATTTTCCCAGTGCTTGGCACTGTGAGCTTGCTCATTAGTGAGTTACTAGTGTGTGCTTTGGTAAAGATATTAACATAGACACACTGAAACAGACAGAGAAGTGCTCACAGAGGTACATGGGTAGCATTACCTGAGATACAGATAGAGATAGAGATAGATACAGATATGGATATATACACACACACACATATATATATATACAGATATAGATATATACATATAGATATATATATACATATATCTATATCTGTATCTATCTCTATCTCCATCTCTATCCCTATCCCTATCTATCTATATCTATATATCTAGATATAGATATAGATATAGATCTATATATATAGATCTATAGATATAGATATAGAGAGAAAACACAGCCTGTATATGAGAAGTGAAAACTACAGTTCATCTTCTAGCAGTTTAAACCTGTCAGGATACATATTGATAGATGTATGTCTTTTCTTGTGATTTAAGGTCTCCAAAGTACAGTGACCAAACATAGTATGATGACATGCAAGATAAAATCGGAGATGGCACCTGAGAATTCTACACGCATTTGGAGCAAACATAAAATTTCAAAGATCTTAAGAAACTTTAAGATTTTTCCAGTTGCCTGATACTTTACCAAGCCTTGGAGTTTGTGTGGCACCTTGTCACTCAGAACTTCAGAAAGTTGGACTTTCTGGACTCATGCCCACATTGGGTGAATGAGGGAGATCAGAGGCTAGTCTGTCTCTGAAGGCTTCAGTGGATTTGAGCCCTGATTTAACAGGGCACTAAGAGGGGTTGGGTGGATATGCTGTGTAGCATTTTGAGTGTGCAAAGCTTCTATTCAAAAAAATAAGTCAGGTGGGTTGACTGATTACAGCTATAATTTCTGATTTTCTTCACCAGAAACCAGACATGTCTTTGGTTTTGTCCTGGCCGGAGGCTAGAAATACCAGAACTATTTGGGACCTCTGGCTCTTGGTATGATTTCTTATTGTCTGTCTCCTTCTTTTATATAGCTATATATGAAACTGCCACCAAAACTCCAGGCCCAAGTTGGGTGGAGAGGCACATGGACTTCTTATCAGCGGTCCAACTGACCTGGCCAGTATAAAATTTGTCAACGCAGTAAAGCCTTATCAAACCTTTGTCAACAAGCCTCTGTTGCAACCCTTTTCTGGGGCCCTGATGCTCTATGCTGGAGCTCTGTTAGCTGCCTGTCTATTAAGCTGCCAGATTCTTCTGTGGATTCCAGAGTCACAGTATGGTTATAGGACCATAATCATAAGAGTAAAATTCTGCTGGAAGTTTCCACTAGTTATAAACTTTTTTTTCTTCCTCAAATTTTGTATCTCTACCATACATCTTTCTTCTGCTTAAAAACAAGGAATGTAAAGTGTAGCTGATGTGAGTGTAGTAGACTTTGCATAGGCCTGGGGTTAGTAAATATCAAGATGCCTCTTCACACTGACTGGCAAAAGCTGCAAACATAAAATACATAAACAAAAGAGAACTCCATGGATAGTCGGGTGCACACTCTAAAGAGTGTTAATTTGCATAATAAATAGTTCAATATTCAGGAGATTATAAAATAGCAATTACTGCTGAGTTGCTATATTTGGGCATCTAACAAAAAAGGACATTCAAAATGCAAGTTTAGCCTTTACAAAGAACTTCTAAATTTTTTATTTTGAAACAGGATTTTGTTTATTTTTCAAAAGGCCTTTAAGTACTTGGCATACTTCTTTAGAAGAGAAGCAGGAATATCCTTGCCAAACACACACAAAAAAAACAGACTTTGGTTAAAAAAAAAGAAAAGATAATGAGTCATTAATGTCTTTTCATTTTTGTTGTTGTTTATTAAGTACCTTCTGCTGAGAGTGCTTTCCCTGTGTGAGGAGCAGTAGGGAGATGGGAGTCAGCCCGTGGCAGTACAAGGGGTGAACTTAGATAGGGGTAGAAATTGGAGTCATTATATTACAGCCTCCTTATGCTAATGGAAAGGTAGACTCCTCTAAAACACCATTGTTCTCAGAATGAAGTCTGTGCCTCTGCATAGTGTCTGCTCACAAGGATTTAGCATCAGAAATGAAAAATAGCTCTTTTAAGTTCGCAGTGTAGTTTTGCAGTATTAACTGTCTTTATGTAGGACTTCTTGTCTTTTCAGTAAAACTGAATGCATGTGTGTGTCTGTGTGCATGCCAGTGTAGGGAGAAAGAGAATATGTGTGTGTATGGTATGTGTGTGTGCCCATTAAGCCACTTAATTACATGCATATCTACATCAATAATTCAGTTCAAAACTTTTTTTTTAGTTCCTGTTTTGACAACGATGTGATGACGTCAACAAGAAGTTCCTGTTTCCCTAAAAGATCCCTGTTAAAATGAAACTCTTGGACTTGGACTAGAAGTGCCTTGGTTTGTGAGGGATGAGGTTATCTAACAACAGTGAAACCTCAAAGGATGGGAAATAAGACCATGAAAGCTAATGCATTCTGAGTGCCTTTGACATGCTAGGAATGATACTAAAGAGTAAGGTTCTCTGTTATACAATGTTGGGATCATAGACCTATAGGTTGTAGACATCACAATATTCAGTCTACGTAATTGTTAGGCTACCATACAGAAGGGCGATTTGTCTATTAGCATGGGAAATAATTCTGGTGTAATTAAGACTGTGTAATTATTAATCCATTTCATTAGAGGACACATCTGTACACTTAATATAATCTTAACCACATATTTTAAATTTTGATATAATTTTGTTATATTGTGGCCTACTAATTTGTGTTAATTACATTTAATTTATTTTGTAGTATTTGTTTTATTTATGTGTGTGTGCGCTTGTGTGTTGAGAGGATTCCACACGACATGCATATGTGTCCCAAGGATCAAACTCAGATTGCTGGGCTTGGTGGCAGATGTTATTTGCCTAACTATTCCTGTAACACCTACTGACATTTCTATTAAAAATTGTTTGGTACAATGTTTTTTGGTACTCAGGGCATTGTGATGACAGAAAATTTTAAGTTAACATTTTTAATTATATTCTTTTTATTGTATAACAGAGAAATATTATAATCAATAAAAGATGCTAAAATATCAACCATTTATATTAGGATAAAAATGGCATGAGAAAGGGGCGTGGAAGATCACTTCAACCAGGAGAAAATCCAAGTCTTGCAACTGTTTAATAAATGACTGTGAGTAAAATCCCTGTGGCATTTATGTTCCATCGACTTTCAGAGAAAACGATGATATAAAGTTGTACTTTGAAATGTCAATATTACATTCTTTACAGCTATTTTCACTTATGATTAATTTAAGGTGTCACCCTGAAATACATGACATGGCATATAGTTTTTCAGAGTTATGAGCTCTCTGCCCTACTTTCTTTTATGGGTGACTTCAAAGCAAACATTTCTGAGACTTAAAAGTTTGAGTTTAAAGATGGATAGGGTGGTGCACACCTTGATTCCAGCACTCTGGAGGCAGAGGTAGGCAAATCTCTGAGTTCAAGGCTAGCCTAGTCTACATGTAAGATCCAGAGAAGCCAGGGCTATGAAGAGAAACACTGTCTTGGGGTAAAAAAAAGTTTTTAGTTTATTTTATTTGTATTAAACAACAACAACAAAACAAAAAAATAAACGAAAAAAAATACCTTCATATTTTGGTCCAGCACAAGACAGAATAAAGGTCAACACAGAGTCTTAATTCACTGGTTTCTACTTCTGACCTTTGTGGTTTTTCTTTGTTAGCTCATTTCTATCCCATCAGCACTTAAGGTAATAACAGTGTGTGGCCAAGACAGCACTTTCTGAGTATTTGTTAAGTATGTTTGAAAAATTGCCTTAAATATTCATCCCCGTCCTAGCCTGAAAATGTTTTTGTCTATGAAATTGCCTTAAATATTCATCCCCTTCATAGTCTGAAAAATGTTTTTGTCTGTGTTCAACTTAACTGCTTAGGAGCTCAGCTCATTCATGGGGCATTTCTTTTAGATATTTATGAATGATACACAGTTTGTGTACTGGGCAAACTGGCATGTCTAGTCCTGCAACCCTGCCCCTTGACTTCCTCTTGGTGACTGGATGTCTTCTTTTTATTAGTTACTGAGCTGAGAACATTTCCTCCATTGTTACAGGGAAGAAGTTAGAGTTGATACTGGTGTGTGACTGATAGGTTTCTGTAACCATTTCTTTAGCCTTCTGGATGCTTCTGGATGAAGTGACTACAGTTACTCCATAAAGAAGATATTGAACATTTGATTTTTCGAGTCCCTTCCAAGCCTTCATCATTCTATATCTTATTCTATATCCTGTTTATAAATTTTCCCATTTTCCCCCTTAAAATTAACACAATTACTGAATTGATGAAAATAAAATTAAAACACAAAGCTGTTAAAACTGTAAACATTGCTCCCAAGTCTGGCCTAACCTCCTTAGAACGACAGTTTTGTTTTCTTTCCAAAAAGAAAGACTAGGAAGGTGTCACAAACCTCTTTGGAGGTGCCTTCAATTATTAAGACAATCAAACATTAGGTTACTATCGAATGAAATAAGTGTTATTAGAGATGGTAATGATCTTGGGCTTCCCCTTATTCAGAAGCTCCTGGCTTACAAATGCAGGGATGATACAGAAACATAATGTAAAAGGACATGAGATAGGATAAGATGATTAGATATTGAAGTCATATACTCAACTAGCCCAGATAACAAACTATTCTTCCTCTGCCAAACACCATAAAGTAAGGTTTGAGTCAGCGTGGCATTGAAACAGACGTGGTGTGTGCCTGGGGTATATGCAGGTTGATCTTAAAACGCTAAAACAGGATTGAAAGATGGTTCTGTCGGTAAAGTGCCTGCTAATGCCAGCATGAGGACATGCACTTGTTCCCTAGTATCCACATAATTCCAGTACTGCAGAGGCAAAAAAAGGAGGTTTTCCGGGAGCTTGCTGGTCAATCAGTATAATTGAACAGGTGAGTTCCGTGTTCAGTGGAAGACCCTGTCTCAAAATATAATAGCACACCTAGGATGATAGAGGAAGTCAACTAATGTTCACCTCTGGCCTCCATATGCACGCACACACACACACACACACACACACACACACACACACACACACACACACGTGCATGTGTGCACACACACAAATTGGAAACAAGTGTGTGTTGGTTAGTGAACAACCACTAATTCTGCACTATAGCTACCACCCCACTTCTCCTGAAATGCTTCAATGCCTATAGGATCTGGGAGCTAGGCACTGTACCATTGGCAGGGAAGTGGACCACCAGCGTCCTACTCTGATCCTTTGAGCAATGTCTTTTCTAACTGGTCCATACCTAGCCCATAAGCTCCGAAGCATTTTAGCATATGTGATGCTGAAGAGAGCACATGCTAAGCATTTTAAATATATGTTCTTGGACATAAACTTGAACTTAAGTTCGGGCCCTTTGCCTTCTCCTTTCTTTGCAGAACTGTTGGGCCCAATTTTTCACATTTGGAGAAGAGGAATAAAGCCAGGATCGATAGCGTGCATTTTGTTTATGCACATTTCCATGCATTTGCTCCTTGTTGCTTGGTTCTGTTCTATGATGGTGGTGTCACTGCTGTCCTACACCATAATTTCCTGGCGCACTTCACTGCTCCTTCATCTCACAAGAAACTGTAAGGGTCAGTGATCTCCGGCACCACCACTTCCATTTCCTCATTACAAAAATTGACCTTCTTTCTGTTGTTTGAAAGGGCTCAGGCCACTGCCATTCAGATTTCAGGACTGTTGAACAGTAATAACAGTATAGGAGGACCAGGCAAGCACGCCACAGCCTGGCATTGTGCTTCCTCCTGGAATCCATTTTGGATTTCTTAGTCTAGACAGCAGGCGCTGTTATAGCTGAGGCCCAGCATTATATTTTACAGTAATTCCCTCCTTGTCATTAAATCATTTAGCTGCATTAAAGCATTGTGGGCTGTTTTGTGAATGTTTGCCAAGGTTCTTGTGCTTTCTAGGCAATTTCATGTTCATAACTCACATCATTCAACTCAGTATGTGCAGCTAACATCATGAAAAACCCGGACCAGGTCGGAGCTCCTCACCTACCACCCTCTTCATTGTCTGTGAATGGGGTGAGCATGGAACACAAACTCAGTTCAGACATGAGGAACTAAAGGTGCTCACAGAATAAAAATGTGAACATCCTTGCTCTCCTGGGGGCTTCATTTGTTTGTCTTACTTCGCACAAACTAGATTCCCACCAGTTACCAGATGCAGTGTGTCTAGTTATTCCTGGGGTAAAAAAAAAATTATATGCCTAAAGTAGAAGATTTGAATATAAAAAAATCACTATCACATATTAAAATAGCTTCTACATGTGAGGCAAAATGCTTTATCTTTGTACTGCCAATAAAATTTATAACAAAATCTAGAATTATAACTTAAGATGTATTATTCTATTTGATTTGAAGAAGATAATTTATTAACTATTTTAAAAGAAGTTATATTTTTATCCCACCAAATAAATGGCAGAAGTATATGCTTAATGATGTCTTTGTAATATATATATGACTATATATATAGTATGTGTATGTGTATATATATATAAACTGTGTGTGTATATACATATATATGTGTGTGTGTATGTGTGTGTGTGTGTGTGCCAAAGTCATGAACCATGAGCCCAGGTAAGCTTTGCTTTCACTCCTATAAGAGGTATTTATTGCTGTTATATACCATAGTAGGTACAGAGGAGCAGAAAGCAGGCTTCCTGCCCTTAAAGAATTTATAAATGATGTTGTATTTTATTGTATCTTCCTTAAAGTCTCATATTTATAGTTTATTTTGTGGTAATATATAATTATGGGATTTAATTTAGAATAACTGTTTCTGTCATAGAAAACTGCGCATTCAAAAGCTGATGGCTTGGCTATGATACTAAATAAAATATAAGTTGAAGAAACAGTAGTTTTGAAAGAATCTAATTTTCTCTAACTTTTTGAGTCTTCAATTGAAGGCTTAAAAAATGTTTTTCTCATAGGCAATGGCTATTTCTCTGTCATTGTTCTTCCAACTGTGTGGGGTGGGGTGAGGTATGTGTGTATATGTGTATGAAGTGGTGTGTATGTGTGTGTATGTGTGTGTGCATGTGTGTGTGTATGTGTGTATGTGTATGTGTGTATATATGTGTGTGTGCACATATGTGTATGTGTGCATGTGTGTGTGCATGTGTGTATGTGTATGTGTGTATGTGTGTGTGCACATATGTGTATGTGCATGTATGTGTGTGCATGTATATGTGTGCATGTGTATGTGTGCATGTCTGGGTGGGTATGGGGCTGGGTTTGAATGTATGTGTGTGTGTATATGTGTACAAAGTGGTGTGCACGTGTCTGTATGTGCATGTGTGTGTGTGTGCATGTGTATGTGTGCATGTCTGTGTGAGTATGGGGCTGGGTTTGAATGTATGTGTGTGTGTATATGTGTACAAATTGGTGTGCACATGTCTGTATGTGCATGTGTGTGTATGTGTATGTGTGTGTGCACATATGTGTATGTGCATGTATATGTGTGCATGTATGTGTGTGCATGTGTATGTGTGCATGTCTGGGTGGGTATGGGGCTGGGTTTGAATGTATGTGTGTGTGTGTATGTGTACAAAGTGGTGTGCACGTGTCTGTATGTGCATGTGTGTGTGTGTGTGTGTGTGTGTGTGTGTGTGTGCATGTGTATGTGTGCATGTCTGGGTGGGTATGGGTGTGGGTTTGAGTGTATGTGTAGGTGTGTATTTTAGACCGGATCCAGCACAGCTCCATAGCCAGATGCTGAGCTTGGCCTCACCTCAGCAAACATTTGAAAATAGCTTGTGCTGAAGTCATAACTACATGAATTTTTACCAGCTGATGTGTTGGAATTTCTTGACCAAAGCTCTCTAGCTGAGGGAATATGAGGCAGTTTCCTTCTCACACATAATCTCATCTTAGTCGAAATGACCAGTATACAAGGCCCATCAGAAGCTACTACCCTCTGGGTATTGGGAGCTGTGAAGGATTCTCCTTGGATCCTGTTCCTCAACAGAGGGATTTTCTTAGGGAGAAGAGAGCTGCCCATTTCCAGATGAAGGCTAGTTTCACTCAATCTGAATATTCCCAGTGTCCCATCCCTTTAAATTAAAGCCTCCCATCACCACATACTTGAATTAGAGTCTTTCAAGTTTGTCTTAAATCTAGCATGATTCTCTATTATGTCCAGAATGACTTGTAGGGAAAGTAAAATTCTCTGAAGAAGAAGAAGAAAAAAAAGCGGGCATAACTGCATTAAAGTCACTTTTAAAGATGAAAAGGCAGGGTTGGCAATACCTCTCAGTGGGTAAATAAAGGCGCTTAACAACCACAGCTGATGATGTGAGTTTCATCTCCAGGACTCAGTTGGTGGGAAGGGAGAGCCAACTTGCCCAAACTGTCCTCTGACCTCCATGTGCATACCCTCGTCCACTTCCTGATAAAAGACCAAATGTAAAAGAAAACTGAAAAGGCAGATTACAGCCTCCCACGCTTACTCACAAGTATATCTAGAGACTCAGAGTATAAGAAAATAATACTGTGGGTTAGATTAATGAATACCTTGCATGACCACTTTTATACAGAACTAGAAGTGCCATAGAAAACACACCTCTCCTTTCAGTTTCTAGTGGGTGACAAACTACCCTGCTCATAGTCAATAGAAGAGAGACCACTGCTTCCTATGCCCCATGAAAAGTTAGCACTTTCCCTTTGCTTTAGGGCCATTAATACCATTAGTGACCTATATTCACACACAATGTGATTTTTTAAATTTTATCAATCATTAATCAATATTATCAATCAACAGTCATATACCATTTAGTAATAATACAATGACCACACAGAACTACAAAGAGTTTAAGCAGGCTTAAAATGCCACCGAACCAAAATACAATTTTCCCATTAAATAGATTAACACACACAAACACACACTGGTGAATGTGACTTACAGTCAAAGGTAAATTAATTTCTCAATATTCCTTCTTCATCCCCCTTAAAGCTGGCTGACAAATAAACAGCAAACATTCTGTGAGTCTTGAATTCTGGATCTTCCTGTCTCTACCTTCTAAACATCAGGATTATAGGCATGTGTCAGCCATTGTCCACACTCTTCCTTGTTGCTTCATTCCTCCCCACCTAAAGGACAGGCTATACACCTGACTGGAAGAGCTGAAAAGTTCAGTTGCATTCAGTGGTCTATAGCTGTTTTCCCTTTGCTTGGCCGGCAGTCTGAGTCCGTTGCCATGTGACTTGCAAAGCTCTTAGAATATTTTTCTTTATCTCCAGTACCACTTTAATGTTGATAAAAATAGGTATGTTCCACCCTGGCTACTCTACACATGGTTCATTAATTGAAGAAACTGAGGAATTATTGACAGTTCAGGAGCCTCAGCTGCCACTTTCCAGTGGACCAAGAGCTACCAGAGACATCAGCAGTGAGAAAATTCCAGCTTGCCTCACATCAAGTTGTATATCTTAAGATCAATCAAAAGTAGTATTTCAGACTAGTGACACAAGTCTGTGATCCCAGCTATTCAAGAGGCCGAGGCAGGAGGATCATAAAGTTTTAGGCCTGCTGTGTTTACAGATGGAGTTCCAGACCAGCTGGGGCATGAGACTGTCTTAACTGAAAAATCGCTAAGGGGAAACACAAGTGACAGTAGAGAGATGCCTATCATGCACATGGGCCTAGGGTCATTTCCAAATACCTCAAAAACTAGGAAGGAAACACTAGTACCTGTCCTATGTATTTGCTACTCACTAAATCCCCAGAACAACTATAGGAAAACACTAGCACCCCAATTCTATGGTTTTTCAGTCCCCATAGCCAAACAAATCTTTCTGTAAAAGTCCAAACTGTAAGTCCTTCTCTCCATCCACCCACTATTTCATTCACACACATCCCTCTTCCTTCTCTTTCCTCACCAGAATTTGCATGTGTACAGTTTGGCTGTGACAGGCCACACTGTGGGTACAGTCGGCAGCACCAGGTTCTCAATCCACCACAAAGAACATACAAACTCTTTGTACCTGACACTTTATACAATATGCTCCCTGGCTTTAAGAAAACATTATTTCATGTTCTTACTCTAATCAGTCTTGTCTGCCAGCCCAGAGAACTGAGAGGTTCATTGTTAGACACTGCTGTCATTTGTCCCATCTCCACCTGCTCTCTGCCTTCAATATCTTTGCGGTATTTAGTGAAAGTAATTTTCAGTTGGAAATCTTCTGCCCTTTCTGTGAGAGCTGTATAGCACTTCATCAATGGTCAAAGAATTCTGAGCTATCTGGGATGTATCAGGACAGTTGATAAAACCTCACGGAGCAACCTATGATAGTACATCCCATCATAAATTTAAAAAAAAGAAGAAGAAGAAAGCAGAAAGGACCTTTGTCAGTGTTTATCTGAAGCGCTTTTATTCTTTGCCCTTGATTTCCTCTTCAGAAAATTGATGCGCCCTTAAATTGAAGCAAGAGGCTTGACAGGTGATGGTTAGTGTGATAACTGCTCGGATTTCATCAGCCAGTGTTTTTCTGGTGGTGCAATTGTCGGAACTTTCAGCTAGATTACCTGTCATCCACTACATCAGATAAAAGAGCTGGGGTTGAAAGATGCAGTTTTGCCGCTGTACCTTAGAGGAAATGAGAGGTGCAGGTGCTATAAGAGCGGCGAGGAGGAAACACACGAGGATTTTCTAATCAGGCCATTTCTTTGAGAAACTTGGAGCCCTGGTTGGTTGGCAACCCTTGCAAAATCTGCATTGTTGCATTTCTGAAGAGGAGATGGGAAGCCAAGATTCATTCTGTGGGCAGAGCTGTGTGCCCCTCCCCATCCTCTGCAATCACCCCAAGTTCTGAAACCCTTACACATGAGTTCTTTCATTTGTCTGATTGGTTGATATGGTTTGATTTTTTGTTTTTGTTTTTGTTTTGTTTTGTTTTTAGTTAGTTTTGAAACAGAGTTTCTCTTTGTAGTCCCTGCAACTCACTTTGTAGACCAGACTGGCCTTGAACTCAGAAATCCACCTGCCTCTGCTTCCTGAGTACTGGGATTAAAGGCCAGTACCACTACAACTAGTCCAGATGAGTTTTGGATACAGGGGATAGTTCTGTACATCTCAGTGTGCTGATATTTTGATCTGCTCTGAGCTGCTCCAAATCATGAAGGGAGATTTTATTCTGTAGCAAGTTTCACAGAATTACTTTCCAGTTAGAAAGATAGGGAACAATGTGTTTAAGTGGAAATTCACTTTCATACGGTGAAATTGTGAAAAACAATTGTTCCTTTTCCAGATTTTAAAAGTAACATGAAGTGATAAATCAAGGTAAGAAAGATCCGGAGTAAATACATAATGACTCAGTGAGGTTTATTCTTAAAAACAACGAACTGAATAAATGTCTTTCAGTGTGTCCAGGCCTCAGAACAGGATCAGGTCTTTGAATACAGTTGTAGCATAATCAATGCTGATTTGTTTCCTCATGGAAAGAAAAGGCATACCATTCTTTTTCTTGTGTGAAAAGGCAATAGGACTGGACCCTAAAAAATACTTGATTTCAGAGCTTTCTAGACTTACCCATGGCCATCATATCTGCCACCCCCCCCCTCAGTGAAACTATACAAGTAACAATTGTTCACTATTAGGACAAAGTAACAATTTTCCATTTAGATGTTTTTATTTTCAGTGTGTGTTTACTCATCAGTTGCTGTGGTAGAACATTCTGACCGGAAATAACTTTGGGAAGAAAGTGCATATTTGACTTACATTTCTCACTACTTCAAGGAAAGGTAGGACAAGAACTGGAGGCAGGAACTGACTAAGAATCTATGGAGGAATTCTGCATATTGGCTTGCTTTCCACGATCAGCTCAGTTTGCTTTCTTATACAACTCATGCCCACCTGCCTACCACACCAACCTTCAAGCTGATGAAGACCAACCAGTACACTTCCTCACAAGAAAGAGAAAAGCCTGCTTGTTCTTATTAACCTACCTCCCTCTTCCTATCCTTAAATCCCAATGACTCTGTTTAAAGATCAATGTATGTTCCATGCTAGGAATCCTCTCCAGGGAATAAGAAAATCCTTCTGCAGAAAATATCAACTCCTCTAATCCTGTCCATGGACTTTTGGGGTCATTGTGGCCAGTGCTTCTTATTAAAGAGGAGAGCCAGAAAATAAACCAGAGACATGACATGGCATTTCACAAAAACAGAAATGGTCAGAGACAACACTACACAGAAGGATACTCGGCACCATTAGTTGGGAAGGAGAAACTAATTAAAACCACAATGAGACATCATTGTGCATAAGTGAGAAAACCTCAGGTTAAAAACAAAACAAAACAAAGCTAACAAACAAAAACCCAAAGGGTTCCTGAAAGAGCCTGGGCAGATAAGAGGAACTCCATCACCTACACACCACTGCCTTGTAAAACAGTAGATCGTGGCAGCTTTTTACAATGTTAGCAAACATTTATTACACCCAGCAATGGGCTTGCTGAGCATTTCCCCTAGAAAAATGAAAACGTTATATTGCCACCAAAACCCATACCAGAATGTATAGCACTTTGATTTGTAGTAGAAACAACCTAACAACTTTAATGAATGGTTAAATAGTCTGTGGTATGCCTATACATAAAATACTGGTGAACAGTGAAAAAGGAATCATTAGACAGTTTCTCAGGGTGATGTGCTATGTTGATGGGGTTGGCCAATAGAATAATAAAACATTCATACCCCTAAAGGGTAGAAAAATGCCTTGTGACCTTCTCTTTGGGTGGAATGTGACAGTAATGGCTGGAGACCCAGCTGACATCACAGATCACATGGTATAGGCCATGTCTAGGTGATAGTATCATTATGGTTACAAACAACGTGGAGCCCCCATATTGTGTATATTCTGTCCTTTGACTATTTAGGCCCGTATTTGTTTTATATGAGAGTAAAATAAACAATGGATATATCTTTACTTGGGGTTTCCTGTCACATGCAGGTGAAGTTAGTCCTAGAAGGTACAAGATACATTTACAGTCAACAACAGGGGAGTAAGGTCAGTGGATATGGAGACATTGAAAGAGGGAAATATCATGAGCAGGAGAAGGCATTACATGGTTTAGATTTTAGATTTTTTTTTGCACTGTTTGTTGCATGTGACAAGAATGAAGCAAGGATTCTAATTACAATGCTGACTTGTTCTAAACAATACAGACTGGGAAAAGGTAGTGGGTTTGGAATATTTGTCGGAGACAAGGGTGCTAAGACTTGCAGCAGGGTTATTCTTGAATCTGTGCTCTATTGATGGAGTGCTCATTTTGTGTTTCCACGCAGAGATGTCAGTGATTAGATCCCCATGGCTGTATTTCAAGGAGTGGTCAGAACAGAGATTTAGAAGCCATTGGCATAGGAGTGGACAAACTCATCCTGAGACCTCACAACCTTGAAGGGTAGAAGCCAAGTGGAGAATATCCTGAGATTACCAGGCATCCTTTCACAGTGAGGCCTGAAGGATGAGTGGGGACAAGTAGGAGAAACAGGAATGGGTATTAATGACAGTGTTCGGTACAAGGTTAGCATGGGTATGAGTGTTAGCACATTCAAAGACCTGGAGCTCATTAATGGTAGAACATTTGGATCAGAGCAAGGAGTGTGGAGCTTGGGTAAGGGTGATGGCTGTTAAGGCCAAAGACACTGAGATATGAGCTTAAGTTAGTAATCTGGTAAGAATAGTAAAGAATCTAAGCATGATCTTGGAGGAATGGGAAACCACTTAGCTTTTAAGCAATGGGATGACGAAATCTTTAGACGTCAAATGAGGTAACAAAGAACAAGGGTATACTTGTTTTGTATACAAAGTGTATACAAAGTATTTGGTAATTTGCTCTGACTCTAAAGTGCATAGGAGGAGATAGGTCTAATGTTTTCTACTAGCCCCAAAGAGTTAACAGAGATAGTTGATGCCTCCATTTCCTCATGTATGAGATGAGAATTTCGCTAACATCTGTTTGTGAGGCTGTTGTAGAGATGTGAGCACTTGAAACAGTGCTGGGAAAGGAAACAGTTTGATTAGGTTGAGCAGCTGGAGAGAAGAACGAGGTAACAGTCACAGTAACATACAAGGATCTCAGCAAAAGTAATTGGTTGAACAATGAAGGTGTTGCCACAGCAATTTGCAACTCCAACTTTTGTGTTCTTTATTAAATGCATTTTTAAAACTGCATCAATTTAAAAGCTATTTTTGTTAGTGTCGCTAACTCCGTTAAAAGAATTTTAAAAGAATCACTAGCTTATGTTTTAGGGCATACAATGTTTAAACACGTAATTTCCAACAACTTCCCAAGGAGGCATGGACAGAGCTATAAGCAAAGCTTTTACATGTTATAAACTTAAATTGGTACCAAGTCAAAATAGACACTGTAACTTTAGAACTGACACATAATCCCATAGTAGCCAAAAACCAACTAACTATAGAGCAACTGAATGAGATGAAAAAAGTCATATTTCTACAAATACAATAATAAGATTAAAGCAGAAGAAACAAACTGTATATAAATGGCTACATAACTAGTAAGAAGATTGAAACAGTAATAATAATAATAATAATAATAATAATAATTTCAACACAAAAAAGCCTTAGACCGAATAGCTCTGTGGAGGATTTCTACCCAACACTTAAAGAACTATTACCAATCCTCAAACTTATTCTAAAAATATTGAGATGAGAAAAGTTGGTAACTGATTCTACGAGGTCAGATGTACTCTGAAGCCAAGCACAGGTAAGGTTAGTCAGTACAAAGAAAAGAGCTACAGCCCAACATCCTTTCTGATCACTGGTGCAGAAATCATTAACCAAATACTACCAAACCCAATTCAATGGCATGTTAGGAAGATTATACACCATAACAAAATGAGATTTATTCTTGGGATGTAAGGATAGTTCAACATTTAAAATAGTGGCACACTTCACCAACAGAGGCGGAACAAAACCGCATGCTTTAATTGATGCGGACAAAGTATTTGATAATCTTTTCATGATAAAGCAAATTTGATTAATTCGTAGTAAAAATAAATGCCTTCCACATAGTGATAACTATGAATGAAAAACAGATGCACAGGAGACATCTGCTCAATGTACGTACCTTCATTTCTTCAGTTTGTGTGTGTGTGTGTGTGTGTGTGTGTGTGTGTAAGAGCATCACAGAGCTATCGTCAGAAAAGGGAACTTTCTAGACAGAATAGTAAGTGGAAATGTCTAGAGTGTTTCCAGCATGTTGGAGGAACAGTAGAGAAGGTAGTATGTGCCTGGGGGTGGGGGAAGTATTCAGCAAGAAGAAAAGCAAGAGTTCATAGACATGACACCTGGCTATATCATGCAGGCCAGAGCAATTGTAAGAGCACTAACATATATTCTGGAATAGGGGAAGGGCTTTGACCAGAGGGGAGGCATGAGCTGACATCCCTTTAATAAGATTACTCTAGCTGCCAAGTATTCACTAGAAATTTGGGTCTGGATTATGTGAGACACAGAAGGTCTTGAGCAGTGCTCTTCCATTCATGTTCCTCGTTTTCCAGTGTCCTCTGATGTCTCTGAATACTTATCTCCCTCTTTTCTCTGCCTTCCTCTTCCACCCACATTTGCTGTTTGCTTACTAAGAGCCAGCAATTCCCATCTATTGTTTGAGCTTCAAAGATGAGCAAGGAGCCGATAGTTCAGTGGAGTGACAGGCAAATGGCAATGCTGTGATTCAGAACAAAATGCTAAATGGAAGTTTGTATGAAGTGCAACAAGGAAAGGACAGAAGAAATCTATAACTGCTGCAGAGGATGGGGCAGTGGTAAGGGATTTTGCATAGCAGAGATGATATACTATTAATCTGAAAAAAAATCCTAATGGTCTTTTATTTATTACATTGTTACATTGTTAACTTCATTGGCCCACAAAGATAATTGTTCTGTTTCTGTTCCTTGAGCCTGAAATTGTTCTTTAAAAAGCATTACTACTGACAAAATTCACTTAAGTATACGTCTTAAAGAAAAAATACTATGTATTTTATTTTGTTTATTTTAATTTTACATGTATGAGTGTGTTGCCCACACGTATGTCTGTGTACAATGTATGTTCCTGGTGCCCACAAAAGTAGAAGAGGTTGTGAATTGCCAAGTGGATGCTGGGAATTAAACTTGGGTCCTCTGTAAGAGCAACAAATACTCTTAACCACAAAACCATATCTCTAGGCCCTTATATATCTTTAAAATTAATACATTCAATAACATTTTCAATCGTTTAGAAGTCATTCTCATCATTGTCTTCACAGACAGTTTTAATAGCATCTACCACATGTGTCATATTGTCTCCCACACATGTAACATCTCCCACAATGTATTTTCTCTTCATATATGCAGCATCATCTCTCCATACATGTATAGAGAGGTATCATCACCCCACGAGTGTCAAATCATCTTCCACACATGTATTATCTCCCTCACACTGCTTTCAGCTAAATAGTAGTGTCCTTGTAGGGATAAATAATTAATAACGAGTACCGCACCAAGTCCCAGCGGGTCTCGCTCAGGCCATCTCTCACTGTCACAGCTGAGCCAATCTCTTTTAGCTAGCTCTCACAGCATCCCAGCCATGTTTTCTCTCCGCCATAGACTCTGTAAAGGCTGGAATCCTGCGCTTCCTCTCAGCTCAGCTCTCTTCTGCTCCTCACTTCTCTTAGCTCCTCCTCCTCTCTCCCCTCCAATCACTGGCCTCTCACTGCCTCAATGTAAATAGATAGGACATTATCTTGCAAAATGTTCTCTGTTCTTTCTTTGGAAGTGTTGTTTCTGTGGGTCTAGTAGACAGATCAAGTTTTACAAAAAAGGAACAAGGCAAAGAAGAATAAAAGTACATATATCACTCTCAGGTTGAATGGAATGTTCTGCAATTTGGATAACTTAGACTCCATAAGCACCACAATCACCAAGGCGCCCACCACCTCCTCTTCCCGCACACCTGACATTCACGCCCCACCTCAGGAGTTGGTACCACCAATTCTGAGAATTCAGATGACCCAAAGGCAGTCTGTATGTAGGGCATAGTCTTCAGTTGGCTCCAGGAATAGGTGGCATACGACAACACTTTTTTGATGACAAATACAGAACAGTTCTGAGTACCCTAACTGACTCTTGTGGTGCCGCAACACACTGATGGGTTTGCTGAAGCTATTTATTCCCCATAGGTTGCTGGTGTTCCTAGATTCCTGTTTGGGCCACCTGAAGACATGCCACAGACAAGTTCCAGTCACTCTGATCTTGGCCATCTTGCTTCTCAAGGAGGTTTGGGAATGTATGAAACACCTCTCTTTCTGGCTCATGGAGAAGAGTCTGGCGGCCACAGCGTTCCCACTACGCCTCTCCAAGTAGCAGCCCCAGTGACTGTTTACTGAGAGAGTACCACCTCAGATGCTTCAGAACATGCCTCCGAGTCTGTTCCGATGGTGACAACGTCTACAGGCACTTTATCCACAACAAATGAAACAGCAGCAGGTGACAGCGGAGATGGAGTATTTGTAGAGGCGGAGTCTGAAGGTATTAGTTCAGAGGCAGGCCTAGAAATTGACAGCCAGCTAGAAGAAGAACCTGTCCAATCATCTGATGAATCAGATCCTCCTTCCACCAGCCAAGAGCCTCCTTCCAGCTCCTCTGTAGATACCAGTAGAGGTCCGCCGAAGACTTTCAGACCAGTAAGACTTCAGATGACCTTAGAGACGAGACGGGGTGTTCATGGTCTTCAGTTTAGCCGACAAAGAGGAAGAGGAGGAATAAATAGAGGGGATATTAAGTGATCTATAAACTATGACACTTGTGAATAAGATTGGCAAATAAGTTTTAATATAATGATTGTCAGTGTTTTGTATTTAAATGGGTATGCTCATTTCAATGTTCTTTATTAATAAAATGTATTTCAATGTCAAAAAAAAAAGTGGAACACGGATGGTTTGAGAAAGGGCAAAAAGTTCTGGTTAAATTCCAAATGTTTACACCAACTGATAAAAGTGAAAGTCTTCCTGGATGCATATGGTCTCAGAACTGATAAAGTGGGATCTCAAGTCAGTGAACAGGTGACCCTTTCAAGTTTTACAAAAAAGGAACAAGGCAAAGAAGAATAAAAGTACATATATCACTCTCAGGTTGAGACCTCAAGTCAGTGTGCAGGCTCAAGTGGGATCTCAAGTTAGTGTGCAAGTGATCAAGTGGGATCTCATCAGTTTACAAGTGATCCAGTGGGATATCAAGTCAGTGTGCAAGTGATCAAGTGGGATCTCAAGTCAGTGTACAAGTGATCCAGTGGGATATCAAGTCAGTGTGCAGGTACAGAGGGCTGTGGGAATGGGAGTCCCAAGGCAGTGGTGACCGAGTTTATTATAGAAAGAGTTTATTTCTTCACATTGTACATTCAAAGATTTAAAAACTAAAGCCACATTTTAGACTGTTGTGTGTAAAGGCCTCTGTAATTAAAATATAGAATCCAAAGACCATTATAGAAAATTGGAATAAATTTATAGAAAGTAATGCTTTAAACCTCAGAATGGAAACAAAACCTGGAAGTAAATCCAGAGAAAAGTAATAAGCTGGAAAAAATGATTGCATGTCAATCAGATGTCCCAACAGGTCAAAACACTCTAAAAATAATTAAAAAACTAAAAGTAATAATGATAACTTGAAAATAGTAAATAGAAAATGGGTGCATCCTAGATTTAAAACAGAATCTTGGCATAAGTAAAGTGTAAAATTCTAACAAAATATCCCAGTTCAAAGTATACCATCAAAATCTCAGATTTTCCCCAAATATAAAAATGCATAATTTTTTTCATAAGCCTGTGGAAAGCAGGTAATTTGCTATGTTATTGGCAGTGGTAAAAATGGATGCACGTATAAAGGAAAATCTAGGAAACTGTTATCACTGAAAGCAATGAATGCCTATGTTCTTTGATCTAGCAACCCTACTTCGGAGTATTTTTCTGACAGATAACTTTGCACACCTGCAAACCACATACCTTCCAGGGACATGCAAATGACAAAAGCTGTTCCACCTGATTTAACTAAGGGTCTCGCTCAGCCTTATCTCAAAGACCCCACACAGAAGTAGGACTAAAGCCCCTGAGTTGCAATGTCATTTCTTATTTGTAACCGCAGAAGCTGAAACTGGGAGCTTTGGAGAGAGTTACTAGGGTCACAGAAACCAGTGGAGACCTTAGCCTAGTGTACTGGCTGGTTTTGGGTCAACTTGACACAAGCTGGAGTTATCAGAGAGAAAGGAGCTTCAGGTGAGGAAATGCCTCCATGAGATCCAGTTGTGAGGCATTTTCTCAACTAGTGATGGGGGGCGGGGGGAAACCTTGTGGGTGGTACCATCTCTGGACTGGTAGCCTTGGGTTCTATAAGAAAGCAAGCTGAGCAAGCCAGGGGAAGCAAGCCAGTAAGTAACATTCCTCCATGGCTTCTGCATCAGCTCCTGATTCCTGACCTGCTTGAGTTCCTGTCCTGACTTCCTTTGGTGATGAACAGCAGTGTGGAAGTGTAAACTGAATAAACCCTTTCCTCCCCAACTTGCTTCTTGGTCATGATGTTTGTGCAGGAATAGAAACCCTGACTTAGACACCTAGTCTTACCTACGGGTTTAGTTTTAGTCATTGTCTCTAGCCAATGTTCTGTCCCATTTAAACAGGGGTACTTATTTTAATCATTGTCGGCTAGTGGAGGAGAGAGAGAGAGAGAGAGAGAGAGAGAGAGAGAGAGAGAAATAGCAATGAAGGGATAACCATAAGTTGCAGACATGTGTGAAAGGTTATTCCTGTGGAAAGCTGGCTTGCAAAGCTTGTTCTGAAGAAAGCAGGGCTTTTTCTAAAAATGATGGAAAAGCATTAATTAAAAAAAAATGTATCATCCTATTTTACTGTCCATAAAGTGTCACAGAGGTTAAGTTTTACTCTTCAGGATCTTTGACCCAATATACTCTTGTGCAGATATCTTACAGAAAACTCTTCAATGGCGTCCCTTAAAATACAATGTGCCTTCCATATCCATGGGCTTTGCAGTCATAAATTCAACCAAATGAAGAAAGAAGGAACATATTGGAAAAATGAAAATCAGTATTGATCAGCAGAGACTTTTTTCTTGGCATTACTTCCCCTTAAACAAACAACATTGTGTTTATTAACACAGCATTTGTGGTGTGTTAGGTATTGTAAGTAAGGCTGAGGTGATTAAAGCATTCAGAAGAACATGGAGACATTTTATCCACAAACAGCTTGAATATGGCCTCCTGGGATCCTGTGTCTATGGTGTTACCATGGCATTAACTTATCAGTTATGTTATAATGGGAGCCTTCACTAAGTGCAGACCTACTCCATGCCCACTGTCCACAAGGCACCTGGTCCTTAGAACAATCCTGTGATGTCTGTCCTCTTCTTCCATCTTGCACAGGAGAGAGATAGGAGCTTTGGAGGTTAAGAGAAAAAGTAAACAGAGTGGGGAATTAATTACTATCAGAATATGGACTTGAATTTTGGAATCTCAGTGCCAGTGATCTACACCCTACACATCCTTTGATCCTTTGATTCTGGAGAGAGCCTTATACTCTTCAGTAATTACATATAAATAGTTGTCTGTACACCCACCCACCCACCCATCTATGCACTGAACAAAGCTGTGCTGGGCAACTTACTAGTCGAGACCCTAGAAGTACAGATATGTCAAGATTTTCTTTTGGTCTCTGTTAGATCATAACTTTCTCTATATAAAAACATTATGTATCTGAGCTAGTGAGAAGAAATTAAAAATGTCATTTGATATTATATTTCATTTAAAATTTACCTAATATAGATTTAAATAGTTACATATGGCTAGTAGTTACTATTTCCAGAAACTAGGTCTAGATATGGTTTGAAGTGGGTAGCCAAAACTGGAGAGCAAAATATGAGTATGTGTGATATGTTAATTATACATTATATGGTTTATAATATAATATATATATTATAACTTTATATATTATAAAGGCAATAAGAAAATAAGTAGAGGTTACAGTGGGAGCTGGGGGAGTGGCAGCATGGGTCAGGGTTTCCAGGGAGATATCAATAAGTAAACTCCAATTAGTCTGACTCAAGCAAAGAGATGTCAGACAGAACTAAAAGAGGGGAATACATTCTAAGTCTAGAAAAGTGAATCAGGAATGATAAGGAGAGAATCCCTATGCTCCTGCTTCAGGGAGCTGAGTACAATAGGTGAGATCACAGGGAGCCAGGGAAGGTAATGGAAGCCCACGGGAAGGTGGGAGCACCAGGCAAGGAACCTTTCCTAGATTATAAGAAATGATACCAATTTTACCTTAAATGGAAATCTAAATCTGCAGATCTTTAAAATTTTCACATTATCCTATAACATACACATATTTCAGCTGAATCATCAAAGAGGAAGCAGGTGGTCCTATGATTCGTATGAGGGTTTTAAATCCTTATTGCAGTCTTAGTCATGTCCTCACTGGTTTTATGTCAACTTGACAGAAGCTAGAGGCATCAGAAAGGAGGGAGCATCAAGTGAGAAAAATGCCTCCATAGGATTCAGTAGGTGGGCCAGTAGGGCATTTTCTTAATTTTGATTGATGGGGAGGGTGATATCACCACTGGATTGGTAGTCCCGAAATCTATTTAAAAAAAAAAAACAAAAAACAAAAAAAACAGACTGAACTAGACGTGGAAAGCAAGCCAGTAAGCAGCACTCCTCCATAACCTCCAGTTCCTGCCCTGCTTGAGTTCCTGATTTATGGAACTGTGAGTGAAATAAGCCCTTTCTTCCACAAGTTGGTTTTTGTTTGTTTGTTTGGTTGGTTGGTTTTTTTTTTTTGGTTTTTTGGTTTTGTTTTGTTTTTTGTTTTGTTTGAGACAGGGTTTCTCTGTGTAGCCCCGGCTGTTTGGAACTCACTCTGTAGACCAGGCTGGCCTTGAACTCAGAAATGCACCTGCCTCTGCCTCCCAAGTGCTGGGATTAATGTGCACCACCACTGCCTGCCCACAAGTTGGTTTTTATTCATGATGTTCCATCACAGCAATTGTAACCCTAACAAAGACAGCTCATAACATACCCCATATTAAAAAACAAAACAAATCAAAACAAAACCAAATTACTGGTGACTAAGAAATTGTCTTGAATACTCAGATATGTATTTTTAAGACATTCGTAAAGATGATGGTTGGAAGCATGTTTGCACAGAATATCTACAGGGAGCGTAGTACAATCAGCACATTGCATTTCCAATTTGTTTTGAACAACTCTGAGGGATGATCTACTTTGGAACACAGATAGGAAATACTTTCTGGATGTGGCAAGGGATCATCCTTTAAAAGTGTGACATTGTATATGGTTGGTCTGCAAATAGTTTTTAGTGAAAAGCTCATTCTATCAGAAAAAATGTAACAGGATGCTCTTGAATCGTAGAAAATCCTGCACTCCCTTATCAACCCTGAGGATAGTTCCTCAATTGAGACTGGAATTTGAAGACCTCACTTTTGAATTTGTCAGATCTGAGCTACTGATCCAATCAGTTCGACATAGCTGCCCTTAGAAGTCACAAGTGCAAGGGGGCCTGTGCATGAAAAAGAGGGTCATAGAAATCCAGTTTCCATAGAAACTACATAAACCATCAATCGCAGCTCTCTTGTCAAATAAAGCATAATTCATGACACTTTTAACATCATTGCTTGAAAATAAAGTGCACAATTATGCTTTATAGGATAGTGAAAAAAACTGATAAATTGTGTTACTAAAATAAGCAAATTACTAAATTATACAGGCAGTGCAGCTCACTACAGCTCCACAACCTATTTTTTGTTGCACAACCTTAAGTTACTGACTCACAGTATATGATGTCTACTTCAAACACAACTCAAAGACTTCCACATTAAGACTTAAAAAAGATAGGAACTTTTTTGACAAGCACTTAATTACTGTTTTGTTTCACTATTTTAAAAGTATAAGTAACAAAAAGCAAGACTAAACTGACTTTAAAAGAGATTATACAAAGACTTTCAAGTTTATATTTATCAGGCGTTTGTAATAATAGAGGGTCAATTAGTAAATGAATTACAAGAGAGTGAAGGAAGACAGAAAGTGAGGAAGAGATTTCCATACATTGCTGCATTAGTGCATGCTTGTAAGGAGCAAACCCTCATTTCCCTCAATAAAACATTTTTGGTGTGGAAATGCTATCTGTCCAGTGAGTTTCTCCAAAAAGTTGAATGATTTTTTAAAAAAACTCCACCTTTACTACCAAATGAGGAATTATGATTATTTTAAGTCACTAAAGCCAAAAGAGAGGCTTGAGCGTGGGTTTTGTCTTAATTTTAGAACACAATGATCGCATACATTGGTGTTCTTTGTTTCAAATACACCCTGGAACCCAGCAGACCACATTCAACCTAGTTAAATTATCTGAATGGATTTTGGGGGAAGAGAAAGGAGTCTGTTCATTTTAATATACCTTCAGAAATATTTTACTCCTTGATGATGACAGCAGCTCTTGCTGACAACTATTAATACATTATAAACACCCCATCAGAGTTATATAAAAACATGTCAGTTTTAAAGAGAACATCTTTGACAGCAAATTTTCTGATTGTGAAACAGCTGTGCCTTCAGCACAATGCATTAAGTAGTTTATTCCTTTTAGATAGTTAAATTGTGCATGAAATGTTGCTGGCGCAAGGGTTCCAAATCTGGCCTGATTAGCGAACATCTGTTACATTGGAAAAATTCATGTCTACCCTAATTAGCTGTCAGGCTGATGTACATCAGGCCTGATGGTGAGGGATCCTGTGCTGTTTAAGTCAAACAGGTTCCTCTCCTCTCCCGTCACCTGCCCTTTCAAATCTCTTCCTTTCATGTGTTGCTGTAATTAGAGATGGTTGGGCATACAATGGGGCAGGCTACGGTCAGTTATAGGCCCATCTGTGCAATATTTTTATTCCCACCAAACTTAGAAGCCAGGAAATAAAGTAGCTCCATGGTAAGGAGGCTGTTAGACAGGCTCAGTCTGTGACATTTGATAATCTTTGCCCCAAGGCCTCCCTTGGAAAAACTCTTCGAAACCTGAAGTCACCATTCTGTGCTGACTATAATGCAGCCAAAGCTTAGGAAGATTTGGCCTTTGTTGCGCTTGCTTCAAATGGCAATAGATCCCAGGTGCAATGAGAGCCACTTTAGGGTACTTGTGGACATGATGATGTATGGTTAGGTATTAAATAGAGCACTGGACAGGTAGAGAAAGGACTGAGTATTCTGTAGGTGGAACATTCACAACAGAAAAGTGACTATAGCCTTCCATACAGAACAACAAGATGTGATGGTATCGGGTTTATTAGCTCAGTGTATACAAAGATTTCTAATACAAACACAAACTTTCACTAATGTACAAACAGACACAGACTAACTTCCTGTTTGAACTCCACCCTTCCAGTGAACTGAAAAGTACAGTTTGAAGCATCCTCTAGCTGGTGACATCCTCACTTGCTCATAACTGCCTTATATTCAAGAGCCGGATAGCCTGGGGCAGTGTTCAAGTTCAGCCTGGAACACTAAGGTCATAAAGATGACATCATTGGGTCTCATTAGAGTGCGATTGGGGCCTCTCGGGAATGAAAATTTAACCATTCTGACTTCAGCTTGTCCTTTCAAGATAACTGGAGTGTAGGGTCATCTTGTCTTAAGCATATCTGAGGGAGAACTATAATGCATGCTAAAATCCAGAAATGAAGGGCATACTGTGAAAGGGTATGTGTAGTTCTAACAGAGGAAACTTTCTTATTCACAGCACCAAGGAATCTAAAACCAGACAGGGTCCCACTTTAAATGCTGAATAGTCTCCAATAACAACTAGACTTGAGTTTGCTGGCCCTGAGGAGGCTGGGTTTCTACCGCCCTTCTTTCATTTTTTTCCTTCCTTTTTTGTTCTTTTACATTGAAATGTTGCTCCCACCCATCTAAAGCAGAACTAGGGAAATGTGTAAGTATGGTCTCAAGTACCAGCTCCCTGTTATCCTTATCAGCCTTGCTTGAAGGAAAGGGCAATGTTTGCTGAAACACTATACTCTGGACTATGAATTCACAGGCATCATCAATATCTCCTCACCAACCTTGACACCTTCATTTTCTTTAAGGCACCTATACTTTCCATGCTTCTATTTACATATTTGCTTACAATAGGGTATCCTGATCTCTTACTCTATCCTGTTTTCTCACTAGAGATGGAGAACACGGATTGTATACATGTCCCACTTGGTAATGTCCATATTTGGGACTCAATATATGTTTGGTGTGTATATATTATGTAAAACTATCTCAGGGATTCACAAGTAGTCACAGACCTCCAGGGAAATGCATTCACTCTAAGTCCCAGTGAGTCATGAGAAACAATAGTCATGTTTCTTAGAGAAGCTATTGTAGGCTACTTGGGGACCACTAGAGTTTGGTTTAAAGAAATGTGTTCATAAAAGTTTACCATTCATAGAAGCATTTCCTTCTTCTTCTCAATGGCATTACCAGATCCATGATCTCTGACAGACACTGTGGTCTCTTGGTCCAGCTTGTTCTAGATCTAGATTTGCACTGAATTCCTACCTGGGCAGCCTGGACCATGAGCTCTGAGCTCTTGCTCCTTTCGTACTTACTATCTTAGGCCTTCTGTATTCGATCCTAGGCTATCATAACTGTCAATACAGGAAACATCACAAGAACTGGAATCAGCTTAATTCTATAGATTTGAGAGAAATTCTAAGCCCCATTTGCCAAGCACGTGCCAAGCCTTTGGAATTCAAATTGTTCCGGCTTCAAAACTGTTTTGTAGCACAGCCATGCATTGCTCAACAATAGGACACATTCTAAGATTGCATTGATAGTTGATTTTTGTCATTGTGTGAACACCAGACTCTGCTTACACAAATTAGGACGACCACAGATAGCATTTTTTAGGCAGAATAGATGTATGGGAACATACAGTTAGTACATGGTAGATGATAAATTGGAAAGGGTCTTGTATGGTGACTATAATCACTAAAAAAGTTAAGTTGTAATGTGAAAAGTACTATCTAGGATACTTTTTTTCTTGTCGATTATGTTAAATGTGTCTTCAATTTTATAGCACAGTTCAATGTTTCAATACAGGTTATCTCGCTCAAATCTAGAAACTATTTCCCATTTTTAGCTCTGGATACACTGCAAACACTTGAAAACCAGAGTGAAAACAAAACCAACCAGCCTGACTTTTGGATGCTTACCAGGGTAGACTTCCCAACCATCATCACTCACAGCTAAAATAGCCAGCACGGCTACAGCCCATGCTCTCTATTTAAACATCTGCTATGTGCCATTTCTAATTCAAGGCTACTGATGCACCCAGATTCCTGTAAGATTTCTGTCTTCACTTTAAAAAAGACAAAATTTAGGCATAGAAATGAGGTGGTTTCCCTACAGCCTCACGGTGAATGAAAAGCAGGGTAAAACTCTATCTGATATTATTTAACCCAAGGGACTTCACAGCTGCCACTCAGGTACATTTTATTTTCATACTTTAAATGTTCACTAAGAAATGCTTGAGAGTCTTTAAAAATTGAAAACACTTATTTGGCTAAATATTAACCTCCAGAGTGGCTACTGGGGGGTGGAGGTGGGCAGTGGAGTGAGTCTAGTTGAATAGCCTTGTATACAACTTTTTACCCACATTCTTATACTGAGTTAGAAAATTACTAGATTGAGCATAGATGTCAACCCAAATTAATAAAGACTCTGAAATTTCCTCTTTGGTAACTTTTTCATTTAACTCCAAGTCTGAGTTTTGGATTCCACTAAATTTTTCTCTTTGGAGTCAACCCTAAGAGCTATAACTGGCATTCAAATCGCTTTGATGGTTCAGACACTCTATGCTTTAGAGTTATGTAGTAGCTGTGGGTGGCTTTGACAAATTTGATTAATAAAATCAAAAGGGTCTTTTCTGCAGTTAATAAAGAGTGATAGAACAAAAATATTTACTATGTACTATGCCAGCAGCGAAATTAACCAGTAATAATTGTTTTCGGTGGTACCAATCAGCAGCTGAGAAAAAAAAATCCCACAGGTCATTATATTTACCAAAATTAATGAGAGGGTTCTGCCTACCCTCTTGTATACCACTCCCTTAAACATCCTAAGTCACCACACACACACACACACACACACACACACACACACACACACACACACACAAAGAGATGGAGGGAGGAAAGGAGGGAGGGAGGGAGGGAGGGAGGGAGGGAGGGAGGGAGAAAGAGAGAATTCCTCTCAATGTTTGCTTCTCTGGAAGCAATTTTATAAACTTTTGAGCACTTTATTGGTGATATGGAAAATTCCTTATTGCTATTCCAAGCCTATAATTTACCTTGAGCCTGCTGATGCCAAACTTCCAAAGAATCACCCTTGTTGTGCTGTAGATAGCAACTGAAGGTCACACCTTTCCTGTGGTGACTTTACTCTCTGAGGCTTCCACTATAGGCAACTGATGTACACATTCCTTCAGAGGGCAGGTGCACATAGGCTATCTAAAAACAAGGAGGAACTCGTTCTTCCCTGGACGCTTCATATTGTAGAAAATGGGAATACTTCAAGACAACTATGCAGTTAGCTCCACAGAGGGTAGGCCCCCTGTTTTCAGATACACAATGAACTTCTTCCCAGAAGGCAAACATGGCTCATATTGGACCCCAGTTTTCTGGTCAGTATCCTCATCGTCTGGGAATGGCTTTCAGTGGGTAGTGTGGATGACCTTCCTAGAGACTTATGTTAATTGGATGTTGCTTGCAGGTATTCATTGAATGAACCAGAGAAACAGGTACTTGATACAACTTTACCTTGGAGTTAATATTATTGAATGATAATAAATATTGATAAAAGTATTGGGGACTGAAACTCCTGACTGGATGACACTCACTGTAGTGATGCCAGGAGAGGTCATCTGAGGAAAGAGCCTGGAATCACATGTCAACACGATCTGTTAGGTCCCATAGTTAAAGACACCCTGAATTCTCAAACACAGTTCTCTGCAGACCTAGAGGAACAAAGACAATTCATGTTGGGTAGTGAACATGGGAAGGAGTTCATCTTCCATAGTGGACTCTTCACCAACATTCTCATAATAAAATTGTTTCATTGTTACTGAGAACATGCTACCTCCCATCACTTCAAACCTGATTCTGTCATTTCTTTATTGGTGTGTGAATTAAAGTGTGTGAACTCAGGAAAAGCAAAACTGGTTGTGAGGGTCAAAATGTTACCCTATCCTTATGTCCAAAGATGAAACAATTCACACAGAATAGGAAGATGACTCTTTGTAGATACAACTGTGAAATAACTCTCTCCGTCAGTCAATATTGATATGAAAATTAAACAGGTTTTTCTGATATTCTGCTCTTGTTCTCTTACCATGAGAGATCCTCCCAGCTCGCTGAGAAATCATCAGGGCTACACTATAAGCCAATTCTCCCCAAAGCCTAACAAATTTATAGCTTCACATGGGCTCCAAAGCAGAAGTTATCAATTATTTTCAAGGTATCTAACTTTTAGCTGGGAAAACATTGCTGTAGACATCTGATGGCATCTGTAATTCCAGCCAGTCCTCCAGGGAATCTCTAGGGAAGCTTTTTGGAGCCCTCTGTAAGATAATAAAGTAGGTTCTGGTCAGACTTGCTGTACCTCACCCTCTGTAATGGCTTTCCACATAAATCTGGGCCATGATTTACATTTGAAAGCCTCAGATCAATATTTGAGGAGGGATTATTTTTTATCAACTTGGCTCTAATTCTCTGAAATATAAAGTTATTTTTTAAATGTCAAGACCAACTACACCCACCACATGGCATGAAACGGCTTTGTCAAAAAAAGTTGGAAAAAAAATTAAACGTAAATTTTGTGTTGACATAATTCAGGTTAAGTCTAAAAAAGAAAAATACTTACTTTTGTAAAATGAGAGGCTATTTTATCACCCAGAGAATGTCACATCAATTGTAAAGCCATCAGCCCAAGGTTTGCTGGTGATTGCTTCATATTTACTGTTAGTCCAGCAATGGGGATGGTACTTTTACAGTCTTTGGACAGACTAGTGAGTGTGACATTTAAAGTGTTGATTTTTGCAGCACTTATGTTAATTGTTGTAATTTTCCTGATGAACCACCATTCTGGTTTCCTGATGCAGCCAAGATAGTTTTACATTTTCTATGCAGGGCCTCTTTGCCATTTGGTCTGTGTAGTGTCAGCTTCGAGTGCTACTGAAAGCAGACAAAATTGCAAGCAAATTGCATCAGATTGCCAACATTGTGAAAAGGTAAATTGCTTGCAAATCTATTTAAACCACTGCCCTATTTTCATCAGCTTCAGTACTTGGTATTCATGATTGCTTAATTGGCGACCTTTCCTATTGTGTAGTGCTTTATGGTGTAATGGAAAGCGATCTTTACCAAACCAATTACCCTTTTTTTCTCAGCACTACATTATTGCTGTGATTGCAACTGCCAGTCCTTTGTAAATGAACTTTCTGATTTCAATGATGTTTTTAAAATGTAAGATAGAAAAAAGTGGCATTCATATTGTGCAATGTTCTATTTTGAAGCCTCTTTGTAGTCACCATTGTCTGGGAAAATGGACTGAAGGGTTACACAGTACCTACAAATATCCATGTAACTATTATTAATATTATTGTAATGTCCTCCTTTGTACTGCGGCTCAATTAGGAAAGGATAGGAGAAATATTTTGTCACCCTGTCAAGAGCACAGGAAGTGCATTTGAGGCTTCTTTTTTGACACATACATTATCTCTAGTAATAAGATTCATTTTAAGGAGTGGTGATGAAGATACGAAATCAATTTAAATAAAATTCACATTGCTAGTATTATGGTCACTCAACATTTTAAAAGCAGCCTTGAATCGATAGACAGACTAGGGATACAAGCTTAATTTTATTAGAGACAGTGGTAAGCATGCTTAGAAATGGTAACTTTTTAAGAGCTTATATTCCAAACACAGATGCCATATGTATGGGTCTCTATACATTCAGAGCTAAAATCTGTGTCAACAGCTAAGTGGCAAGAACTCAAAAGAGAATGAAGACACTTGAAAAAAAAGGCCCTTTAATATTATTCTTTGAAATTCACATTTATGAATTCTCAGGAAACTGGTGCAGTGAGTTTCTTCCTGTTTATGTATTTTTATGTGACTTAGAAAATTATATCATCCCTCATAAGTGCACATAGAGAAAGTAATTTAGCCATTCCCTAATACCATAAGTGGAGATGGATGCATCATCCTACCCCCTACAGCCAGAAACTCTATTGTATGAAGAACAGTTTGCAAAGATTTCTTTTACTCTCTTCTCATTTAATTAGGAAGAAAGAAAAAAAAAAGGAGTTCAAACAAGGCTAGCCAGTGATGATCAGGTGATTGCTGATTTTAGCACCTTTGAGGTAATATAATGATTTATTTACAACACAGCAACTCACTCTTTGAAAAGAGAGAATGCATTTATTATCTGCTGCGTATGTAAGTGTTCATAACAACCAATTTGACTGGGATATTGAGGTCTGATACAGTTACTACTTTGCATCAGCAGCATGGATTCTTCTGAAACAGTCAGACATATGATTCAATTTCCTACTGTAAACATAGTTTAATATTTACAGATGGGAGGGTAACATTTGTTGGGGTGTTTAGGTTTTTTTAAATGTGAGTTTTTTAAAAATGTTAATTGGGGACTAGAGGGATGGGTGGGTGGTTAAGAATACTGCTCTTGCAGAAGACCTGAGTTTGGTACCCAGCACCCACATTGGGCAGTTCACACCTGTCTGCCACTCCAGTTCCATGGAAATTTACATCTTCTTCTGGACTCTTCAGGCACCTGCCAATGCACATACATATGACTGAAAATAATAATGGCGATAATGATAATAATAAATATTAAGAATGTTATTGGAAGCAGGGCTCCCAAAACTTTCTATCTGTGGACTTTATTAAATCACTTCTGTGGAATCACTTTTACTATCTTCCTCTCCCCCGCTTTTCTGGAATATGGGAAGCAAAATGATTCACGATAAGAAAAAGTTAGCATAGACAGGCATCACAGAGCGGGGTCTACACTGTCCATTCATCTTTCTGAACCAGAACCCAGCCTGTTAATGGTGGCCTGAATACTAATGATGATAGCTCACAAAGCCAGGGATTGCAAGGTGCCTGGCACTAAAAGACCTTTAGTGGCTCTTGTCATTTAATCCTCCTGGAACTGTTATGAGGAGGTTGTATGATTCTCCCCAGTTTATAGATGAGGAGATAGAGGCTGAGCTATGGTGATCCAAGGGTGAACACAGTCAGCTATCCAGCTCATAAGAGGTACACTTAGGATATGGTCTCAAGCAGGCTGAAGACCTCACTACTCCACCTATCTTGCTCTGATTGTGTTGAAGCTACGTTTTCTCTATTCATGGCTGGCTTCAAATTCAAAACTGAGGCTAGCCCTGAACTTCTGGTCTTCTTGCCTCTACATCCCAAGCACTGAGAGCACTTCGTGTTGACTAGATTATGTGAACTTGACAGAAAATAAGATTACTCAGAAAGGAGCCTCAGTAGAGAAGATGTCTCCATAAGATCAGGGTGAAGGTAAGTCTGTAGAGTGTTTTCTTAATTAGTGATTGAAGGGGAGGGCCCAGCCAATGTGGGTGATTTCACTGCCTGGTTGTTGACTTTAGGTTCTAAAAGACAACAGACTGAGCAAAACATATTGAGCAAGCCAGTAAACAGCACCCCTTCATGGCCTCTGCATCAGTTCCTGTCTCTAGGTTCATGCCTTGTTTCAGTTCCTGTCCTGACTTCTTCAGTAATGAACAATGTCAAAGTATAAGTCAGATAAACCCTTTCCTGGCCATGGTATTTTATCATAGCAACAGTAACTCTAACTAGGACGAGTACCATGACCAACTTATAATGATTTGGGAATCGTGTTCAGAGCTTTCATATATGCTAAGCAAGTACTCTACCAATTGAGCTACATTCCCAGCTCTTCCATTGCTTTCTAATTGTCATTCTCGAGCTAAGGACTGGATTTAGGAATTTTAATCCGGCAACATGGCTGCTTTGGCTGGTATACAGACATATCCTTAGTATATACCTTTAATCCCAGGAGACAGAGGCAAACAGATTGCTGAGTTCAAGGCCAGCCTGGTACAGAGCAAGTTCCAAGTAAGGAAAAGGTTAGACCCAGGCATTGTGATAAATGCCTTTAATCTCAGCACTCACGAAATTTCTGGGTTCAGAGTCAGTTCTGTTCAGTCAGGGTGTTGGGAGTCAGTGAAATGAATGCAATGTAGGAGAGTTGAATTCATTTGTACATTCATGTAATTCAGTGCAAGTCACCAGAGGCAGTTGAAGTCAGAGAATAAGAAGGAGCCAGAAGATTAGAACAGATTGCTAGAATTAGTTTGAGGCCAAGCTGAGTAGTTCAGTCAGAAGCTGAGAGAAGCCAGTTTGAATCAGTCATCTTGGAAAGGAGTTTGAGCCAGAACAGCTGAGTTGAAGCAGCCAGCCAGAGTTCAGAAAGTATGAGAAAGGGTGAGTTTATTCAGCAGTAAGTCTCTGAAATGACAATTACATCAGGTAAATGAAAGTTACCCTTACAAGTGGAAGATTGCTAGTTAACACAAATCTAAGTACATGATTTCTTTACAAACATAATAGGAACCAAATGGACAGCAGCAGGAAACTTTGAATCTTTCACTCTTCACTTACTTTTATTTGGTAAGTGATGTCCAGAGTCTGCATCCTACAGACGAATCCCCTAGGTGACACTTGAACAAACATGCTGGCAGCTTGGCAGCTATTTCTGCTTTTTCTCCCCTCTTCTCTGAAAGAAGAGACTCTTATTGTAGTTTTTTTGTTTTGTTATTTATTTATCTATATGTTTATTTATATTTATTGAGAGAATTTTTCTATGTAGCCTAGGCTACCCTCAAACTCTCAGCAATCTTCCTGCCTCAGTTTTATCAGTATTGAGGTGATAGATGTGTGTCCACCACCCATCTCCAACTGTAAAATGAGATTCTTGAATAGCAGAGAAATGATAAATATCTAACCCAGTTTACTCTCTTTGTTAAATACTGGTCTCTAGAGTTTGGCAGTTTATTGATGGTTGGAACAATCTCATTTCAGACAAAGGCCCTTTCAAGATAGTTGCAATAAAAATAATGATCAGAGCTGGGTGGGTTGGCACATAGTTTTAATGCCAGTATTCAGGAGGCAAAGGTAGGCAGATCACTGTGAATTGGGTGAAGAACTAGCCTACATAGCAAGTTCCAGGCCAGGTAGGTTACACAAAGAGACCCTTGTCTCAACAAAATAAAGGTCAGATTTTTTTTCTTTCTTATAAAGGAGGAATGAGTGGGATTGATTCTTGCTCCAGGAACCTACATGGAAATCATATTTCAACATACTGTTTGTGTGTTTTCAGGTCTGGAAATAAAACACAGGACCTTGCATGTGCTAAGCATTTGTTCTACTATTCAGGTACATACTCCCTTCCTGAAGTGCACCCCTCATGCCACACCCACAGTTAGGGAGGAAATCCAGGGGCCTTAAGCATTTTAGAGGAAGTGTTCTGCTACTGAGCTACATTACACCTCCAACCTAGAAGTTACAGCACGAATGAACTGTCCTCTAAGACTGTAGAGAAAGACATTTATTCCACTGATTTGAGTAGAAGCCATGGTGAATCCTTGCTTAGCATCCTAGTTCTCATATTGTCTTGTGTGGTTCCAAAGATTTAATTATCAGTCAATAACATGCTCTATCTTAGAGGGTCATATAAGGCCATCAAATATTGGGGAAACTTGGATAAAAGTGAGAAACTAGAGGGCCCTTGCTAATCCCTTTTTTCACTGATTCCAATATCAATGTCAAGATTTACCCTGCAGATTAATCCAAGAGATAAATGAGGTAGGAAGAAAAATCTTACAGCAAAAGGGTCTTTTAGGTAAGAATTTGTCACATCTCCATCTGTCAGATCTCCTTAGTGTGCTTACTATAATATCTCATTTGTGGACAGGAAAATACTGTATGTAGAGGTTTCTGCCTTCTCATAGTTTTAGGAAACTGCTAGTGTTGTGTATCCATTTGTGCTGCAGTTACTATGGTCCCTTATGGACCTATGAGGATGGCTTATTTTCTCAAATCCTCTTCATCTTAATAGCCAACAGCATCATTGACCCCCAACCAGATGGATGTTAACTGTTCCTGTGCTTAGTAATCCCTCAGATATTAAATTATTAAAAACCTTATATAATGCAACACACATTTGCCATTGATAGGGCTGGAGAGTTGGAAACTTCTGAGCATACTTGGGCTTCCATTTCTTTTCCACCAGAAGGTAAACTGTGGAAAAATAGCTATCATCTTCTACTTTATAAACAATTTTTTTTCATGGCAGTGCTGCCTCAGAAAGACTGTATAAAATCAGAGTTAATGAAAATGGTATCCTGACTTAAAGTTTGCCACACTGAGTAAAAAATCCAGAGGTTAAAGAGTTTGGTTTTATGTTTGTTGTTTGTTTGTTTGTATTTTGATTTGTGTATTTTAGGGAGGACACAGCTGTTTGAGACACTGAAAATGATAATAAATCCCACTTACTTAGGGTTTCTTACCAGCTGAGTAGCAAGCCTAGGAGGAAGACACCATTCTTTAACAGATGAGGAATGAAGAGGTTCATAGCTATGAAGCCAAATGTCTGAAGTCAGAAGGTTTGTAAGTTTACAGAGCCTAGAAACTGTTGGTGAGTTCCAACTTAAAAAGGGAAGAGGAAGGCTAAAGAGATGGTTCAGCCGGTTAAGGAACTTATTCCCAGTCCTGACCACCTGAGTTCAATACCTGGGATCTACATGTTGGAAGGAGAGAACTGACATCCCCAAATTGTCCTCTTCCCTCAACACATATGCAACACATATGTGAACTCTTGCACATGGGCACGCACGCACGCACACACACACATACACACACACGCACACACACACACACACACACACACACACACACACACACACCAAAGGGTAAGTGGGATGGGGAAAAAGGAAGTGAGGAAAGGGGGATAAGAATTTTAAAGAAAACCAATAGGGAGGTTGGGAAATGGTTTAATATGGGAAGGCACTGGTCAGATACATTTGTAGTCCCAGAATTCCTACAGGAAGATAGGAGACAGAAATGGGAGAATCTTCTATCAGCCTGAAGGCCATATAGCATGGAGTACATATTGTAGGAGCAGATAAAATAAGAGAGATCCTGACTCAACAAGGTGGAAGGCCAGAACCGACTCCCAAAAGTTGCCCTTTGACCTCCATACACATTCATATTCACATACCTCCACACACTTACTCAGTGAATCAATAAAAATTTAAAAAAAATGAACAGGGTCTCCACTGTTCTCTCTCTCTCTCTCTCTCTCTCTCTCTCTCTCTCTCTCTCTCTCTCTCTCCCTCTCTATTCTGAGACTCCTTCCCATCTTCCCAGTATTTCCATACTAGGCTCTAGATGGTGCAAGTGTAGTGTGGGCTTTTGAGGGCAAACCCTGCTGACCTTCATTTCACAGTATTTGTAGATGTTATTCTGGGGAGGTCAAACATTCCTGAAGAGGCTGGTCATGGAGCTTCCTCTATGGAAACATTTTCTCTCTCAACCTGAAAAATGTTGTTAGGGCTCAAAGCTAGCTAATGCACCTATAGAGAAAGAGCAAGACTTGGGAGAAAACACAGTGCTCAGTTCTAGAAGATTATCTCAATGTATCCCTTAATTTGATGTATTGAAAGCTAATTGCCAATGTGATTGCATTAAGAAATGAGGTGAGGAAATAACTTAGTGGTAAAATTCTTGGCTAGCATGTACATGAGGCTCTGGGTTCAATTTCCAGTACCATAAATGAATGAATTATTGAAATTAAATAAGTAAATGAGTATAAATTTTAGCCTGATGTTACTAAGTAAAGTGCTTGAGTTTTAATTTGTCCCTCAAAATCCATGTTTAAAAAGTCAGGTGAGGTGACACAGACTTTTAGCTCCAGTATTGCAGTCAGAGTCACAGGTGGATCCCTGGAACTCACTAGCCAGTTAGCCTTCCTTAGCAAGCCTGGGTCAGTGAGACCCTAATTTAAGCAACAAGATGGATGGTCCTGAGAAATGACACCTGAGGTTGTCCTCTGGGCTTCATATGCATACATACCAGAAAGTGGGACTTTAGACAGGTAAGAATTCAGGATTAAATCCTGAGAGCTCTGTCTTGATGATTAGAGCAGTGACCATACCTAAGGGTTGGGAGAAGCTAATACTTCAGGCTGCCCTTCTGTCTCCCATCATGTGAGCACACAGTCTCTGTCTCTTCTACATAAGGATGAAGTAGTAAGGTGCCATCTTGAAAACAACCACGTGGCCTTCACTGGACAGGGAGCCTACTGATACCTCCATCTTGGATTTCCTAGCTTCTAGAAGTTTGGGTAAATGCCTGCTAGTTTTAAATTACCCATTCTTAAGATATTTTTATTACAGACGCCAAGGGACTGAGATCCTAAGGAAAATTTAACCTAATTTATATTGAACCCATCCTAAATGACAGACATTATGGTGGTTTAAATGTGCTTGGTTCAGGGAGTGGCACTATTTAGAGGTGTGGCCTTGTTGGAAGAAGTGTGTCACTGTGGATCTGGGCTTTAGACCCTCATCCTAGCTGCCTGGAAGTCAGTCTTCTCCCAGCAGCCTTCAAATAAAGATGTAGAACTCTCATCTCCTTCTGAACCATGCCTACCTGGATGATATCATGCTCCTACCTTGATGATAATGGACTAAACCTGTAAGTCAGCCCCAATTAATTGGTATCCTTATAAGAGTTGTCTTGGTCATGGTGTCTTTTCACAGCAGTAAAACCCAAACTAAGATAGATACCCATTCTAATGAAGCATGTTCTTTTGTAAATGAGTTTTTAGGAAGATAAAGTTTTAGTTGTTTAGAAAGCCATTCAAAACTCAAAATGGACAATTACTTTTCTTGCCACCCGATAGAGGATGATTTCTAGAGCAGGAGAGTCTTCATTCCTAAAAGCCTGGTTGGAGGAATCCAATCAGCAAACACTGGCAGAAACAGATACTGTAAAAATTCACAACAGGGTGCCAAAATCCCTGCAAGAGCCTTCCACCCTACAGTCTACATTGTCACCAGCTATAGAGAAATACTAGGACATGTATAAACTTTTATGTCATAGGCTTTCCTTTTAATTAAGTTTGAGAATAAGCTATATTTAAGTATAGTGAAATCAAGGAAGATCTTACAAGAGCCAATCATAGAATTGTGCATTAAATAGAGACTCTCTTGAACTAGGATATTTATTTCTATTTCTCTTTAAGTAGACACAGGATTTCATAATAATGACATCTCAGCACTCCAGAGGCAGAGGTAGGCAGATCTCTTGAGGTCAAGGCCAGCCTGGTCCACAGAGTGAGTTCCAGGACAGCTAAGGATACACAGAGAAACCCTGTCTCAAAGAAACAAAGCTAACAATAAATAATAACCAAAAAAAAAAAAAAACCAAATCTCATTTACTTAAGTCATTAAATTACATTTTGACATGCAATGGTTACTCAATCTAAACTTCTAACTGGCTCATATTTTAATGTGTTCACAAGGATATGTAGACTTTTTGACTCGTTACATCTTTATAAAATACAAAGCTGTCAAGCTTCATTGGATTAGGAAATGACCATATTTGAATATGTTAGGTTACTTCTCAGAGTACCCTTCCTAAGTAAGAACATGTTTAGTTTTTCAGAAGTGTTAAATTTTTACAGATTTATTGGAGGGGAAATAAATATTTTTAGAACTAGCTTACCAAGTGAGCTGAGCACATGGTGGGTAGGGTAAACAAACTGCTGTCTATGGAACTACATTGTTCCTGTGTCTGGCTACCCATGAAATCTTACAAAGACTTCTGTTTCTGAGGAACAGAGATGCAAAGAAGTGGTGTGGCCAAGATGAAAGAACACATGCACAACGCAGGTGAGATTTTTTGCTTTGCAGTCACTCTTTGATAGGCTATTTCTTTGCCACAAGTGAAATGAGCCAATTTAAACCATACTAGATTATATTAAAGGCAGGTTTATTGGGAAGCTGCTCTCAGGCAGGTGATTATACTGACCCCAAGGACTGAGGCCAGGGGAGTCACCATGGGGAAATGGGGGGAGGGTCCTAGGGGAGGAAGAGAGAGAAAAGAGGCTCATACATGCAGAGAGAAGAGAAGGAGAAGAAGGAAGAGGAAGAAGAGGAGGGAAGAAGGAAGAGGGAGAGGGAAGGTGGATGGAAGAGGAAAAGGGAGACAGAGATGGAGGAGAAGAAGAAAGGAGGAGGAGGTGGAGGAGAGTGAGAAATGTCTAAATTATATAGGGAGGAGCCTCTGGGGAAAGGGCAGTCCAACCCCTGGGCTGGAAAGTTCAAGATGTGGGGCAAGGTATGGAGGCATTTTCTCAGTCAGGATTCCCTTCTCTCATATGACTCCAGTCTATATCAAGTTGACATGAAATTAGTGAGCACGACCCCTTCTTCCCACATAAAGACTGTTAAGAGATGCTCAAACCAAGCTAAGCTGCTTGGAAAAACCACTCTGTAACCTGGTGAGCTACCTATAGCCTCTGTAGTGTGCTCCAGAAATCATAACTTTTGTGAGCACTCACCCATGGTTGGGTAGGCTTTTGTTAATGCATCTGGTTCTGAATCATTTCTGCTCCTGCAACTCATCCCTCATCCATACTCCTGTAAGTGACCCCAATAAACTCATTGGTTCACCAGCTGGACTTTTGTGGTGCCCTCATTGTCTGTTTTCACCTAGGGTGCAAACACATTTGCTGGTGCCTCCTGGTGAGCAGTGTCAAACAACAGCATCTCATGCTAAAGAAACTACTGACAAGTCAGGATGAAGAAGGTCAGTAAATCATCACAGAACTGTTGGTGAAATAAAGGTTATTGGGCAAAAAATAGCTCATGGTCAGGGGGAGCTCTGAAGGATGTCAAGATATAACAAACATAGAAAGGGTTGTAGAGAAAGGAATTTGAGGTCCCTGGGTTTGTTACTGGAGTCTTCATATTATAAAAATGGTAAAGCCCCTATGTATCTTGTATTTGCACTTTTTTGGTTATGATTCCCAATAAAAAATACATTTTTGCATGGGTATGTATACACAACTATGTACATTATATAAATACATCATATACAAGTAATGGCTTTACCCTTACTACACAATTTGTCTCCTGATGCTCTCTATTTTTATCTTCCATTTCTTTCATTCTTTCTTTTGTTTTTGTTACAGGGTTTCTTTATGCAGCCCTGGACATTCTGTGTAGACCAGGCTAGCCTTGAACCCACAGAGAACTGCCTGCTTCTGTCTCCCAAGCGTTGAAATTAAAGGCATACCACCACACCTGGCTCATTTATTTATCTTTAAAGACAGGGTTTCATGCAACACAAGCTGGCCTCCAACTCAACCAGGTAGTAGAAGATCACTTTAGATTTCTGATCCTCCCACTTCAGTCTCCTAAGTGCTGGAATTATAAGCTCTCATCACCATGTACAATTTACCTACATGTAAATTTGTCTTTGTTATATACATGTAAGTTTGTGTACATGTTTTGTGTAAGTTTATACACACTGGGCAAGCACTCTACCAGCTACATCCCTGGCCTAGTACTTTGCCAATTTTACTACCACATTGATTGCTTGGCCAAGTAATGGTTTATAACACACAATTTTAAAAACTGGTATCTAGCATAGGGGTATTAGATGACAACATTTTTCTAGTTGTAAGATTATAATTTTTAAAGGCAATAAATAAATAAATCCAGTCTATGAGTGCCTGAGGAAATGCCTAATGGGAAGAACTGGAAGTAATCCTTAGGGGACCTTCTTACCACCTTTGATGTGCAGCTGTCTTCAATAGCCCTTTCAGAATAATATTTTTTTTAATCCAGAGAGTTTCTTTCATTTTCTAATAAATAACAGAATGTTATTGAGTCCCCAAATAAAAATCTTTGTACTATGCAAAACAATTTAAAGTAGGATCTAAGGTGGGTGGTCCCACTTCTGAACTTGTGATTCAGTCTATCACTTTCCAGTCCTCCCTGGACTCCTCCAAAATCTGTCAGGAGAGAATAGCAGGCAGAATTTACAAGCTATTTGACTTTAAAAGAAAAAATAAATCTTAAGCTTTGACCCAAGGACTACCGATAAGGATGGAACTTGAGGACTAAACCAATGAGCCAGTATCTTACTCAAGTTTTAGGGTCTGGCATTATCATTATAACAAAAGCTTCATGAGAGACAGGGCATGTCTGCTTGATTTTGGATGAGTCTGGGCAGTATCTAACACATAGTAGGTGCTCACTATTTACTGAATTAATCACTTTAAAAATTGTTAAAAAGTAAAACCCTAGGGAGGTGGAGGATAGCTTAGAAAATTCTCAAATTGTTAATGGATACAAAAGTCTTGCCCTGTTGATCATTGAAGCACATATTTTGTACTGAAGTTGGTTGTTTTTATCGCTGTCTTGTAACTAAGACTACCAAGGGTAAATAAAATTATCTATCTTCACAGTGACTTAGCCTAGCAACTTGGAGGCAGATATGATGATGCATTGGTGCTACTTGTGACCTGTTTATTGGCAAACTTTAGACAGAAACTGTAGAAGGACATCCCAGGTCCTTTAAGTGAATAGGGTGTTTTTCAGGTAGTAACTTTATAGAGCCATTTAAAACATTGGTATTTTCTGGATTGAGGTAATTGATAAAAAGAAACCGGAGCTGTGTCAATCTCTTCCATATGTAGGCGTGCCCACCTCCTTCCTGAATATGACAGCCTCACTGTTAGGAGCAATTTGTTTCATAATATTGAGGTGTGATTGAAAGCAGATGGTAAGGAAATAAGGTCTTATGAGTTTCCCCCCCTTAATGGAATTACTACTCAGGAAAAAGCAGTACTTTGGTTGGGAAATCTTTATCATACCAAGTGAGTTCATCAAAACATTATGTCCCGTCTGTATCACCAAACACATTCTAAAGATGACATGTGATGTAGTGCTTATAGTTGCACAGGGCTCTCATCTTCATGCATAGCTTCAGCGATAATGTAACCTTTAAAAGGGTGACAGTTACCGGGCACATGACCTACCTGTCATGCCTTCTCACTTGATGCATGAAAGTTTTCTGTCATTCTCCAGGGCATGTGTCATGCTACCTTTTTGCTGGCCCATGCAGCAAGGCAATGTGGAACCTTTGACATTTCTGAGTCTGGGATGTAGCTGTAGCAATCTGTGTGTTAAGTGGCTTGGATCATCCTGCTTTGGCATTCTTTCAATGAAGTTAGAACATCCTCTCACCTAATGTGCACATCTTCAAATTCATTCTGGCTTATTCCCTTTTTTTCTTGAGGATGGGTAAGAACAGGCCCACAACTTATTTAAATGTCTTTTAACTTGATGCATCTCTTAGGAAAAAGCTCCTTTTCCTTACTAAGAACCTAAAACAAAACAATGTTTCCATGCATCAAATATGCATTAAGTTGAGGAGGGTTGGGCAAAAGAAAAATTTTTCTGACTTACTGGATACAGTTATGTGAATTTGTAATTCTTGAAATTGTCCATTTTCAACCACTTTTGACGTATAAAAGTGATACTTTTATTTTACTTAAAATATTTTTGTTACATTTATTTATTTCTGTGTCTGGGGTCACTGGATAGTTCTGGAATTGATTGTCTCCTTTTATTGTGTAGGTCCAGGGATCGAACTCGGGTTTTCAGGCTTGGAAATAAATAGATGCCTCTACCAGCTGAGCCATCATGCAGCCCTACCTCCCCTCAAAAGCAATTTTATATAGTGTGATCTCAATGAGCACTTGCTTCTTCGGTCCTTCTGATCTCCTGAGACTGTTGAGATTGCTCTAAATAGGAAGAAGGAAGGAAATCAAATAGTTCAAAGGCACTTAAGCTCTCTGCAGGGAAGATACAAAATACAAAAATACAAAATACAAAAAGGATACCAAATAAATTCATATTCTGATTTCACACACACAAACATAAGTGTGTCTAAACACATGTAATCTTAATTCATAAAATGATCCGATCGTGTACATTCTTGGTGGTAATAATTATTTTTGATAGAAGAGTTGGCATTAAGGATGATTCTTTTTAAAGTTCTTAGTTTGCTTTAATATAAATGAAACATTCTACAACAAACACTTATGAACTTCATAACTATGTTTAATATAAAAATAAAATGCTATCAAGAATATTTAAGTAGAGGTTACTTTTTTCCTAAATTTTTAAAAGGTCTGATTCACACGTTAAGGTAATTTCTTAATATGTGCATCGAGGAAGGCCACGAGCATGGGCAAAATCAACCAGAACAGAGGGGTGAAACTTGCCAGGTTGAGTTGCAAGGAAGACACTTCAAGGGCTGAGACATGAGGCAACTCTTGGGGGAGGGGGAGCTACTGCAAATGAGTGAGCTTGAATACTTTTCTACATCAGTGCCTTTCAGACCCAACTTGGGTTGTTTACCTGCACCATGAGTAGTAATTAAGCTGCTGATTAGGCAAACAAACCTATAGGGAACAGGGAGCCTTATGTGGTAAAGGAAATTAAGTGAGGTTGGTAGTGGAACCTAATTTAGAAACCATTTAGGAGCTTTGTTTCTTGTCTCTTACCACAGAAAGAATGCACCGAATGGCTGTTAACAGAGCAAAATCTAGAATTTCATACTGAAATTTGCATTTAGGTCAAATTGGAAAACTACTGATTCCGTAGTACAAACAGACACTATGGGACAAATAAATAGAAATGTTTTCAGAGGAAGACTAAATAAATAGAAAAGCCTCAGGAAGAGACACAGATGGGCTTAAAGTGAAGTGCGCTAGGTGCTTCAAACTGAGTCACGTCTAGTACCCACACACATCTATGGACTGAGTATATTCATATCTTATCTTATGGTTCAGGAAACTGAGTAAAATTCAACTAGATATGGTTACATGCAACACAACAAAGGTTAGAACAGGGATTTTTTTTCCAGTTAACTGTCCACCAAGTTTCACTAGCCATCATTCCTAGAAAAGATGATTCTAAGCCCGAGACAATTGTGTACACACATATACCGTGCACAGTACTCAGAGTCTCTGTTGCAGACCTCCTATGAGCCCACTGACTGATTTTGTTCTCATAGCTCCTGGAATATCTTGCCTCATGCTTTTCTGATTGACAGGATTACTCCCATTCTGTTTAGATCACAGAGATCATTTCTGCTCATCTCTTGAGTTCTATTGCAATGTGATCTTTTCTGTCATTTTTCCAGAAACATTCTCAGGCAGTTTTGACCCTTCTCAGGAGTATTTCTATACCACGTATATATGTATGTATATGTGTGTATGTATGTATGTATGTATGTATGTATGTATGTATGTATGCATGCATGTATGTATGGCATAAGAACATTGGGGTTTTGTTTGTCTGTTTTTGAAACAGGGTCTCACTATGTAGGCTTTACTGTCCTGGAACTCATTATGTTGACCAGACTGGCCTCAAAAACACAGGAATCCTGTTGCTTCTGCTTCCTGAGTACTGGGTCTAAAGGTGTGTACCAGCAACCAGATTTAAGATGATTATTAAGACTCTTTTTCTCAGTAGACTTTACTTAGAAAGTGACCATAACTTCTTCATCTGTACCCCTAGAATCTGAAATTTTTCAGAAAATAGCTTTAAATTGCATGGGATTTCACATAAAACAGTTTTAAATTACATTTTTAAATTGTAATTTAAACTGTTGTATATGATTTGAGGTACAGTATTATCTCCAGGCAAAATAAAGGGCTGGGGATAAGAGCTAAACATCTGTGGAACATGTGCAAGGCTCCAGATTCCATTTCTACCAACACACACACACACACACACACACACACACACACACACACACACCACAAAGTCTATTCCTTAAATATTGGCTTTTGTAATCTGTTTTTTCCTTTAGTGTTATATATAAAAATTGTACATTTTAATAGGGTACCATGAAAATTTCAAATTATTGTACATATCATTGAAAATTTGATGGCATACTTTATATACTATTAACATGAAAAATTAGAAATAATAGTTTTACTTATGACTCTGTGCATAAGTATTATATACATTGATAATATCCATCCTTCTCTTGTCTCTATTCTCACCATCCCCTTCTTCTTTCCAAACAGACCTCCCTCTCAGTCTTCCATGTCTTAGAGAAACTCACTAGATTCTCTCTTTGAGAGAAAACATGCAATATTGTTTTCTTTCCTACCCTGATTTTTTTCAGTTAACGCCAAGATATCCAGTTCCATTTTCCTACAGATGATAATTTCACTTTTTTATGACAGAATAATACTCCACCATGTGTGTCTGCCACATTTCCTTCTCATTCATCTGTTGATGGACATCTGGGCTTACTTCCTACCATGGTTCCTGTGAATTGTGTAGCAATGGACACAGATGTGCAGGTCAGTCTGTGGTAGACTTACATAGTTATACACAGAGGTGGGATAGCTGGATCCTGTGGTAGTTCTAGTTATAGTTTTTCAAGGAACTCTCTGACTAGTTTATGTCCCCACTAGTAGAACAAAAGTGTCCTGCCATATCCTGAGGCACCCTCACCAACACTTACTCTTTGATTTTTAGAAATTATTTTTAGAATATTTATGTGTATGAGTATTTTGCCTGCATGTATGTACAGGTACCATGTATGTGCCTGGTGCCCACAGAAGTCAAATGACGGCATCAGATATCCTGGAACTGGAGTTACAGATGGTTATTAACTACCATATGGGCGCTGGGAACTGAACTCAGTCCTCGGCAAGAGTATCATGTGCCCTTAGCCACTGAGCCATCTGTCCAGCCCTGTCTGATTTTCTTGATGACAGTCTTCCTAACAGGTGTGAGATAAAAATCTCCATATAATCTTGATTTGCATTTTTCTGATAGTTAGATATGTTAAACATTTTCCCCATCAGAACATCAGAAGAAAAGTGGACATCAGAAGAAAAGTTGCAGTAACTGGGTTTCTCCTGCCACTACATGGGTCCCAGGGATCAAACTCAGACTCTCAGGTTTAGTAGCAAGCACTTTTTACAAACTGAGCCATCTCACTGGTCCTAACAGTTTGTAAAAAATTATTTTTCTAAGAAAAATCACACTATAGGAATTACAATATCTTCCACCAAAGAGTAATGTATTGTACTCCACATGTATGTTATAATTATTTGGCACTCTTTTGTGACATGGCCAAATATGTCAATCGGTTATTTAGAGAAGTGTCTCAAATTATTTGCTTTATTCAGATGCAGACTCTGGTATCTGACCACCTTCATTTTCTTTTAGATGACATCATCCGGCAAATTCACATTCTAACAATATCATTAGCCAACTGGGAACTCCGATGTGGTGTCCGCAGGGCTTCTGGGTAGACAGCAAGAACCCTCTCATGAGACCAAAGAGGTTTGCCAAAGGAGGATCCATAGACCAAAGACATTTTCTCCAAGCAACTGACTTTGTGCTTTTCCACCGTTTCCTGTTCCTCACCAGTCTCTCAACCCATGTCATCCAGGGAGCCAGAGTCTTGACTGGCGTGGAAGGGGACGCTGCACCGACATTCCTCCCATCAAGACAGGACACATAGGGCCCGTTACAAGATAAATAGCGGTGTGGAAACAATCGGCTTACCCAACAACTGCCTGAGTGCTATAGTCAGTGTCTTTTCTGTAATTATTGCATTTAATACAGCTAGTTACTTGCACAAAAGAGCTTCCGGATCCAGCCGTTTCCACTGGGGGCTGTTTAGGAATGCACAGGCCCATCATTTAGTCCTGATATTGTTGGCTTGTCAGAATTGATCATAGCTCTTGACGGGAACACCTCTAGCTTTTTTTTTTTTTATGGAGTGCCTCACAGTGACATTTCACATTGTTTAAGTAGGAGTGATCTGTTAGTTTATATTTTATCTAAAACTGCAGATCAGATGACCTCCCCCAGGGCCTAAATACATGAATCCTTTTCGCATGTTATAATTAATAGCGGAGCCAGGAGAGAAATTCGTAACAAGGGGCCGAAGAGCTGGGCAGAGCTGCTTGTCAGAGAGGAGGAAATTCCACTCCAGATTAGCTTATTTTTAAGAACGTCAAGCTCTACACACAAACATGATCTATTGCTTCCTTGTAATGTCTGTTTGGGCCCACATGCTCCGGGCGGTGTCAGACACTGCTGTAAATTTTGTCTGAGTCAGGGCAATTCTGATTGATCTCTGAGTGTAAAATCGATAAGAAGACACTGTCATTTTCTTAAAGGATGAGCTAGAAAAGGGAAATAAATTAAGACTCCACGGAGTGTCTATCTCCAGTGCTCATTAATTCAGTGTGGTCTGTACTTTGTTAATGTTCCGGCCTCGGCTTTAATCTTCCAGGTGCTCTTCCTGTGGCTACTTGCCATTGCCCTTTCTCACGTTATGTATATTTCATCCCAGCACAGGAGGGGGACAAATGGCTGCCCTCCTCTCTCCCTTAGCGCCTGATTAATCCATTTTATTATTTTGGAGGGATACATCACCATGGATGCTGATTAACTTTAAAATGGACAGAGTCAATCCTCTGCATCTCTCCATCTCTCTGTCTCCTGCTTCTTCATCAGGAGTACATTCATTTGTCTTGGGCAGTTTGGGCAAATAAGAATTCTGAGCATGTTTGCCTTATACAATAAATTACATTAAGATTAATTTTTCTCTCCCTCTTTAGTCTCCTTCCTTCTCTCTCACTCCCCCTGTCTCTCTTTCTCTCTATCCTTCTCTCCCACTCTTTCTCTGTTATCCCATCTCTTTCTCATTCACTCTCCATCCTCAAGATATATGTTCATTTGACTTGAACAGTTTGGGCAAAAATGATCGCCACACATTTTGTCTTGTAGAATAAACTGCCCCAATATTCATTCTCATTCTCTCTCTCTCTCTCTCTCTCTCTCTCTCTCTCTCTCTCTCTCTCTCTCTCTCTCTCTCTCTCTCTCTTTCCCCTCCCCATTTGGCTCCCCTTTCTCTCTTTTCTTTGCTTTTCTTTACTCCCCTTTCCTTTCTCCCTTTCTGTTTCTCTTAGGTTTTTGCCTGAGATATTTTAAAAGCTGCTTTTCCAGTTGCACACATAGTCACACACACACACACACACACACACACACACACAAACACGCTTTCACTTGCACGTGCACACACTCACATGGGAATTGGAAGTCTGGGGCTGGGGTATAGCTTAGAGATAGAGCAACTGCCCAGCCCTGAGTTCCATTTCCAGCACTAAAAAAAGGAAAAAAAAAAAGAAGAAAAGATAAGAAAAAAGGAAAAGGAAAGGAAAAAACAAAAAAAGGAGATTTTGTAGCTCAGAAAACATGTCTTTGACTTTCAAGGTTTGCATTTCATTGCTCAGAAAAGGGAGGAAGGACAAGATGAGAAAACACACGTCCCTTTTGTATTTGGCCTTTGCAGGGTCACTGTGATGCTCTGTGTCCTGTGGCTGCAGGAACAGAACGTCTGGTTTTGTTGGTAGCTTTGTCTGTGGCTTCTGTGAATGGAGGAGGTGAATAACATGTTCCCAGCCATTGCTGATTTCTGAAATATTCTGAACACCTTGCCCATGAGTCACCCTGTAGTCACAGTATCAGTTGTTAATGGAAATCCATTAGTAACAATCAAATTCTAGAAACCTTTTACTTTACTTATGAAAATGTGTCTAAATGCTATAAAATTCCTTGTGTTTTGTCAAAAAAAAAAATCCTAGTCTTAAAAGGGGAGGGCGGATTAAAAATATCTAGACCAATTTGCCTCAAACAGCATTAAATTTATATTCATGAAGGGTGTTTACTTACTTTAACAAAGCACACTGTAGGCCAATTAATTATTTCTCAGGGAGAGGTCATTTAGGGGACTCTGTATCTCCATCTTTCTGACTGAGCATACCAAATGAATAGATTTGCAAATTTAATCTAAAAGTGACACATATTTGGCCTTGAAATTATTTGGTTTATTCCTCTTATTTTAAACACTGGTCTTTATTCATTATGGAGGCCATGATACAATCAAATAACACTGAGATTTACAAGTAATGTGTGATTTTTATTCAGAATTAGCTTTAGGAAGGAAACATGCATGAAAGTGATCTGTTTACTGTTCACCCATCCTCTCACCATCAATATTGAACCACTATAATTCTTCGCCAAAGAGATGCCTCAGAAGGGCTGGTGGAGAGAGCAAGGCACTGAGGACTTGCATATTTCTGTTCCCATTGTGTTTCTCATACCTGACAATGAAAGAAAATGTACTTTCCTTGAAGAACACATAAAAAGCTATTTTTAAACAAGACATTTCATAAGATAATTAGTATGCACTTCCCCATAGAGAATTTTATGGGTGGCGGAGAGATACATTTGCCTACACATTTACATACCCTCTCCTACCTCATGCCTGGCTTTCTGCTTAGGTTTTAGAAAACAAATGGAATGATCACAGAACTCTTGAAGGCTGTTTCTTCACCTCTGTATCCCTGCATCACAGGGTTCTACAAACAAGCAGGATGTACTGGGGTTTTACCTTTACCAATGATGGTTTTCTATTTATCATATACAGGTTGGGTGACCTGAGACAACAAATTGTCGGTTAAATAAGTTTAGCTTTTTTATCTCTAAAATGAGGTAATGATTCTTCTCACATGGAGTTGTTGAAAACATGAGTGTTAATGGATCTTGTGGCAGCGCATAATATACACCAGTGTATACATAATAAGCATACCTGTTTGTTACTATTCTAGTTTTTGATGAAGTCCAGAGTCTACAGAACATCTGGGTTCTGCGAAGCTGTTCAACAGAAGATAAAAAAAAGTACTGAAATGTGGCCGCTCACACTTTTTACAACTCTAATTACATCGAGTAAATATTGGACCATAATCCATCCATGTCGATGGTAAGAAAGCTTTAAGATAGGCTAAGACATCTCCTGGGGGTGGTTTCAAGTCTGACATGTCTGCCATTGTATCAAGTCGTGTCATAAGACTACAACAATCACAACCACCCGTTGACAAGCGCAGTATGGAAAGTTAACTTGTGTTTGCATAGTATTCGATCTCCCCGTGGTCATCAGACACCACCACCAGCGTGACTTGATGCTTTGAAATCTGACTGGGCCAGTGAGGAAATGAAGAACAGACACGGAATAAATGTCTAGACGTTCGACTTCTGGACTTTATAATCCCCCAAATTAAAACAGTCCTGGTGTGTGTGTATCTAGACACTCATAAAAGCCAGGGTCAGATGTGCTGAGTGTTCTCTGCAACCACGAGAACCTCAGCATGTTTATAGCTAAGCATAGAGGAGGAAGTGGTAGTCTGGGGAGTTCTCTGCAGTAGAGCAGTCTGAGGATATAAACATTAGGGAGGAGGAAGCTACACTTGCCAGTTGTTCACGCCTGTCATTTGTAAACACTTGTACTTGAACCAGAGGAGAGTTTTCCCATTCTCATGATCTCAGTCACTGGGTCCTTGACATGAGCATGCCCTTGTCAAACTTATTAACTCAAGGCTTTCTCAGATCCCCACAATCAGAGAGCCCTAATAGATAAAAAGGTGAAAACTTTCTTAGTTGAGGCTGAGATTAACTTTTCTTAATACCAATGGGCAGACTATGGAGGGTAGTTTAAATACGATGTAAAATGACAGTGTGCATTCACTTCCACTCCTCAGTTATTCTCTTAGGCAGAGAAAATAACTTTACAAGTGTGTACAGATGTATAAACATGGCTATTAAGGTCAGTTGGCTTAAGGAGAAAATTTTAATTGATTTTCTGCAAACAACTAAAAGCAGATCATGATTCTTAACTGCTGTTGAATTTTATCCATAGGTTTGCAGTGTTGATCTTGCATTCTCATGGCCCCCAGGTTGATCTTGTTGAGATCGTTTGGAATCAATAAGAAGGAAAGAATAGTCGTGTCTTTTGGATGGAGTTTGTGTGGGCAAGCTTTGTGGTTTCTGATATTGTTTGAATTGTCAGGGTGACTGTGGGATTCAGAATGGTTTGGTGATGAGGTAATTGGAAAATGCCATAGGGGTTTACTCTAGGTCAAAAGTGTTGAGAGCTCTGGGCTCCAGGATCCCCTTTAAGTTCCATCTCCACAGTCACTTGCACCATTGCATTATCTCAGCTTTGTCACTGACAGACAGATCTGGGAGTGCAAGTTGTCTTCAATGCTGTAGGTCCTGGACCCCAGGATGGGTCTCTAGAGCTCTGCACCTTGTTTGGCTGAAGCTTCCTTGATTAATAACTGTTTCCCATGCTCCAGCCTCTAAAACTCACCACGCCACTTCATCCCATACATGAACTATCTTAGATATTCTACTTAAGCAGCACCCTTCAGTGTTTGTCTTTTGGTCACTGTCATCTTCTCAGGCTCTCTAAGGTTGTCATACTAGAGACTTTCCTTCCTGCATACCCGCGTTCATCATACGTGCATGGACATCAGGTGGCTTCCACCTTTCAACTGTTGAGAATCACTGTGATGGCATGATGGTTCTTTGAGGAGTGACTTCCGACCCCACTCCACCCCCCCCACACACACACACCAGGACTGTTTTAATTTGGGGGATTATAAAATCCAGGAGTCGAACTTCTAGACCATGTGAGAGTTCTAATTTTTACATTTTAAAGAACATTTCAGGATGTTTTTTTATGTTGATTTTCCATTTTTGAATTCCATCAACAGAGTACAAAGGTCCCAAGTTCATAAGTGCTTGTTGAGAATTGGTTTTGTGATAGTGAGCATCTTAGAGGTTGTACTGATGTCATACTGCAGTGTGCATGTGCCTCACCCTGTGACACTGGTTCTCATTATTAATTGGCTGTGTGTGGTCTAGCTCCTCAAGGCCTTAACTCACTGCTAAACGTGTTGCTTTTGAGTTGTGAAAGTTTTTATGCGCTCTGGAAAGCAAGTCCTCAACAGCCACATGCTTTTCAAATACCTCCTCCTCCTTGATCTTTTTATTCCCTTAAGTGTCTTGGATTTGTTTACTTTTGTATTTTGGTGTAGGCTTAGATTTTTCAAAACCTACTTTAGAGGTCTTAAATGCTTCAACCTCCATTCTAGCTCACTGAGCAGAGGTAGTAGAGAAAGGTTAATAGGAAAAAGGGTTGTGGACCTGTTTAGAAGGCCCCTCTAAATTGGCATGCATCAGCAGAAGTAGCAAGAATTGGTCAGAATGCTACATTCTTTGCTGCATTTCTCTCTACAATGTGAAGACCGGAGAAGACCAGGGAAGCATTTCAGGATGTAGCAATGCAAGAGCATCCACTCACTGTCTGTGGGTTATATTTATATTCTTTCTAAACATCTCATGCCCTATCAAGCCTCCACTCCAGCAAAACATCATATGCCCTCTCACATGTCTGCGTCAGCAAAACATCTTCTCATGTGTCTGCTTCAGCAAAACATCTGCTCATAAAACAACTTCCAGAAAAACATCACAGGACACAACTGAGTTTCCAAAGAAATAAGAAATTTCCACTTCGTTTTGACATAGGCTTCTCTCTTCCATTCATAAAACCATGTTTTTGTTTGTGTGTTTGTTTGTATGTTTTGGTTTTTTTCTCTGATGGATTTTATAGTTTTATAGCTTCAGATTTTACTTCTAAATCTTTAATACATTGTAGTTGATGTTTAAGGTGTTTCACAAAGGCCCAACCTTGTTCTTTTGTCTGTAGTATCCAGTTCCTAATACCCTTGTTGAAGAAATATTTTTCCTCATTGTGGATTTTGGGAAGCCTTGCTGAAATTCAATCAGTGGTGTGAGTATTACTTGTTTCTGGACTCCAGTATGATTCACTGATCTGTATGTCCAACTTTAGGCCAGTGTTTGTGTTATTATCTCTTTATAATATATTTTGAGGCCAGTACATATAATTTCTTCATCTATTTTTCTTTCTCAAGATTGGTTTGGATATTATGGGCTTTTGTGTTTCCATAAAACTTTTGTAATTTTTTTCTCATTTCTAATTTTCTGTAAAAAAAAAATGTCATTGGGATTTTGACAGAGATTGTACTGCTACTATGAGCCTCTGTGGGTGATGATGGGCATTAAATGACACTTCCACTCAATGAGCATGAGTTATGTCTCCATTTGTGTCTTTGATATTTTTATTCCATATCACTTTCTGTAGGGCGGTGAGCTGTGCACAGGAAGCCTGGTCCCAGGTCAAGCTCGGGCTTTGGACCCTGGAGACCTGGTAGGTGACTTTCACCTTCATGGGAGGGCAGGTGTTCAGCCACACCCCCTGGGCCCCTGGCTCCAAAAGCCTCCCACAGCCCTCCCCCACCACCACCCTCCACAGAGAGGCATGTGGCCCTCAGTCATGTAGGAGAAGCAGCAAGCCCTCCTGTGTGCAAATAAGGTTTCCCCAAGTTCTCAGACCAAACCAATGAGAAGTACCTGCTGTCAGACCCTGAACCACCCCAAAACTGTTCACTGTTAATGTACACAAATATGTCTAATTTTGTATGATGATCTTATATTCTAAACTACTGAGTTTATTAAGAATATTAATGTATTTTAATACAAAGATGAAAACAAAACTTTTTTTTAAAATTCTTACATAGAAGACTCGTGAAAGCATCTTTCTCATAGAAAAGTTCTTTGAAAGACAGATGATTGTGTCCTGTGACTATCACTAATAGACTAATAGGTATTATCTCTAGGTAACTGCTCCATTCTTTTTTTTTCCAAAAGGGTAGGTATATTAATATCATCACATATGGTAGCCTGGGTGACATAAACACAATCCAAGGTCAAGATGCCCACAGGGTTGGTTTCTGGCCCTATCTCATCTCTTAGTATGCAGTCATTCCCCTTTTAATGTCTTCCATTCACCTATGATGACCATGTTTATGCTGGCAAAGACACCACTTCTGTCTGGTTAGATCCTATACTTAGGATTCCATTTATCCTGAACAGTCTTCCATGAGAACCAGTCAGTGTCCAGTGTCCAAAGCAGTTACCCTAGGACTCAAAGCTCCCTTCATGAATTTGAAGGGAACACATTCAGTCTGTAATAAAGAACATCTTTACCCTTTGTAAAGGATGATAGAATGGTTCTGAATGTTTAGATATTGTGATTCTGGTTCCCATTATTATAAACAAAACTATATGTGTACATTTTTCCACGTTAAAAAAAATAAAAATAGATTCTGCTATGTACTGCTGGAACTCTTAAAATAGGCTGAAAAATGTTTCTCAAATTATAGTTGTGGATCATACCTTAGAATCACCTAGAGGTATTCTTATAAGATGCAAATTCCTCTATATCATTCAAGAATAGTTCAGAGCAATGTAAAGTCTAAACCCTGGTACACATTCTGTTTATAAAAATTATAGTTTTGCTGAAAATATTAAGAAGTATAAAGAACGAAACTAAAATGACCTGTTCTGCTACTGGTAACAAAATCTGTGCGCTTAGCTCTGTCTACTTACATCTTAGCATTTTCTCATACATTTAAGTAACATACACATATACATGTTTAAAATGAAACTGGAAGCTTACCTTGAGATATTTACATATTTAGTTTAAATAAATAGCTAAACTTCTTACACTGGGCTACTTTTATATATTCAAAAATAATATGACTTGAAAAATTAAATTTTTAAGGGGTTAAATATAAAGTACACTGATCCCTTGTCAATTTGACACAGACACAATCAGTGCTAAGCCATAATCTTTCCTTTCTTGTTGATTTCCAAAATCACACATTAGTATAAACATCAAAATATAAAACATTTCAACTTTTAAGAAAGTTTCATAGTCCTTAAAAATTCAAACTCAAGAGTCCAAAGTCTCTTTACAATCCCTAAAAGACCTGGAGTTTCTCAACTGTAGCCTTCTGTAAAAATTAAAATACAGAGAGAATAGAATTCTGAGGGACAAGATCGCAATAGTCCAATATAGTTTGCTTTATGTAGAGTTCATTCAACAGATGTGTCACTCAGTGTTTTCATGTTGATAGAACTATCAAAAAGTAAATACCATTCTCTAATTACAGTTTTAAGTAATTTACAAGAAAAAAAATTATATAGTGACTAACTTCATGGGACATCTATTGTTTAGAAGCAAGTTAGTCCAAGATGATTCATTATATGGTGATGACTGTGGGCTTATAGCTATTTGGTGATTTCATGAACAATGCCACTCTATGAGTAAGCCAGGATCAGCTTTATCCTGGGACAAAGTGTCAGTTACCTAGAAGAGGCATCACCTCTAAACTACCCCCCAAAAAATAACTCAAATAAAAAATAGTTCCATATTAAAGCTGCCCAGACTTAGATTTCATAACTAGTGACTCATTTTTTGCCTTGATACTTTACATCTTATGAAAATATTTAAATATATGGCATTAGTGGTCATGGGACAATAACCCACTTCATTTTGTTGTCACTAATGATTTGGGGCTGGGAGGTGTTGTTGCTTTAAAGAAACTTTAAGATTTTGACCAAAAAAAAGTAAATAAAAATAAAAATACTACAAAGAATATTATGACTCATTTTCTGAATATCAGAGAGATCTGAAAACTGGCAAACTGGATGCATGGCCAGGGGGCTTACCCCTGGAAGGTGTGGTCAGACACATATCAGCCTTTGATCTGATCACCTGTCAGTGCTGCTTCCAGAATGTGCTGTAGGTTGGGTTTTATTAGTCTTGGCCTTACTGCTGGCCTTTGGCCTAAACAAACCTTTGCTTCAGGCACCTGTCCTATTTCCTGGAAAGTGTTCAGTGGTATCTCTGGTCTCTACCAGAGTAGATGTCAGTAGCTCCATCCCCTTCCTGTTTTCTGGAAACTAAAAATGTGTCCAAGCTTCTTGATATCCTGGATGGGAGTGCTGCCAGCATGAGGAGGCCTGATCTAGAATAATCTGTGGGTTCTCCTCATTGCTGAGGTTGGCTTTTCTCCAAGTTTATATTTAGAAGCTGCAGGGGTAGCATCCTCTTTGCCTCTAGTCTACTCTTTAGATCTTGGTGAATACAAAGACTCTTTAAGTCCCAACAGTTGATAATTACACCTAGCCATGGTGACTAAGCATGACTGTGTACATTAGGCACACAATCACGGATGGTGGAAACAGAGACTCTCTCAACCATGTAGGACACTGAGTATAAACCCTATACTCAGTCCTTTGACCACAATAATCCATTACTTTTCAACCAGTCTCCTAACAATTTGTGTGTGTGTGTGTGTGTGTGTGTGTGTGTGTGTGTGTGTGTGTGTGTGTTATATTGACAAAACAAGTGATTGTATCTCCTTTGGAGATTGACTAGGTATCTGGTTTGAACTAGTGCCAACCCAGGAGTAGTGCTGTGTTTGTTTAGGAGAATGCCAGAGCAGAATTCCATGGTCAACACCTGGCCATGTAAAATTAAAAAAGATTGGAGATTGACTTGTCAGGTGAACCCCAGGCAGAGAAGGTAGCAGAAGTTTGAAGCAGGAAAGGCAAAAGATCAGGACCATGTGAAGGCACAAGGAGAGCTGGGCAGTAAAGAGAGAATTCAGGAGGGATGGCAAAGAGAGGTGGAGGCCAATAATTTTGCAGAGAACTGACTGGATAACAGGCCCTTCTGCTGTGGGTGCTGCCTCCATGGCAGACAGCAGGACCAAAGGGCTGAAAGGCACATGGTAGAATTGAAAGGTTACTCCAAATTCTAGATTATTCCACCAAGAATATGACTCAGAGGTAGAGTGCTTGCTTGGCCAGTGTGTCTGGAACTGTGTGTTCAATTTTCATTACAAAAACAGCAACAACAACACACACACGCACATCTGAAATCTTTACCCACATGGTCGAGGTATAATAGAATTCCCAGCCTTGCCTCAGAATGATAACTATAGTCTGATCAAGGTCTCCTCAAAAAGCACAAAGTGGACTCAAAGCAGATTTAATCATATACTTCTGCTACAGTTCTGGCCTTTAGAAAATAACATGAGAGACACTCTTAACACTAATGCACCTGTTCACATGGAAACTGGGAAATCTCAGAATATTTTTCTTGACAAGATGTCCAGACATTAGTCAATGTGATTGGCAAATATGGCATGAAATGAGGAAGCCCTATAACTTACTTTTCAAAAATAACTTGCTAATTCTGAAATAGATTATTTTAACTGTCTGTGTGTGTGCATTTGAATGTGTGCAAGTGTGTATGTGTGTGTATATATATGTTTATAAGACTGTTCTTATCTGTGCTGGGTATATGAGCTAGTCAAAGTTGGTCCTGGGCATCTTCCTCAATGGTTACCACATTCATTTTTAAGACAGAACTCTTACTGGACCTGGTGCTCACTGTGTATTCTAGGCTGGCTAGCCCAGTGGCCCCCATAACCTGCTTGTCTCCATCTCCCAGTGCTGGGATTACAGACAAATGTCACCATACCCTGATTTTAATGTGGGTTCTGGAGATCTGAACTCAGGTCCTTTCATTTACACAGCAAGCCTTTTATACACTGAGCCTTAGTTCAATTTGTAAAATGTTTGCAACTGTACTTAATATAGAAAAAATGTTTGTAATTTTATCAGCAAACACTGGCATATGGTTGTTTACACAGGGCATCACCATACACTGGATTTTTGTTAACTGTGATATGGAAAATAATAATAAGTAGGTTGAATCTCCCAGCAGAGACCATTTGTGTGAAATGGGTAGCATGCGATTGAAATAATTAGGGGCTCAATGATAGTTTTCTTGGGGAAATAGAGGCAGGGAATGTTGTCTCAAGCAGTGTGACTGAATTAGAGGCAGGGGAAGAACTGAGATTCCTTTACTAAATGTGTTGCCTTCTATTTGAGATGTTAGACTAAGAAATGCAAATTTAACTGGAGTAAGATTTTCTTTATGGAGTCAATCTATGAGATGATTCCAAAATAGAATGTATGATCTGGCCACAGATTTGCTATTAAATGATAGCCATGCTTTAACCATAGCAAAGCCCTGGACTACAAGTTTCAATCTATTCACTTACCATCTCTCAGTTTCCCATCAGAAAAGTAGGTTCACTACCACCTGTCTCATAAATTGTTCCTGGTGTTATATAAAAGAATCTATGGATTGTATCCAGTACAGAACCTGGTCAAGAAAGAGTCTGTGTTTCACAGAGAGAAATACAATTCTTCCTTAAGAAAGTATAAATATTTGGAGGTAATATTTCAGTTTATTCTACTTACCTTCACTTGAGAATGTGGTTCTTATTTTCAGCTTTTCTGATTAGACATTGTTAATGGCTTTGTCCTAAAAACTCATTAAAAGGATTTTTACTCTATTTTCTATAAGCATTCATGTTGTTTGGCAAAGAACATTACTTTACACTGTTTCCTAAATGGATTCAAATAGGAAAAAATATGGCTTCTGAAAGTCTTGGGTATTCTTAACCTTTGAAGTTTTCGACCAATTTTATTTTATTAAGTGCCATATGGAGGTGGTTGTTCACTTGCCACCATTAAGATGAATTGTAGCTCTTCTCTGTTACAGGGATATTATGGACTCAGTCCACCTGTGCCAAAATCATAGCTAGGGCAAAGCTCTACCTCCTTGCAGAATCTGCAGTTTTGCTCTTGGCTTCAAGGAAGAAACCCCCCTTCCAGATTATAAAAAAATGCAATCCCAACACAAGAATCAGATACCAAGTACTAAAATGGATGTTAAAGAGTAAACTTTTCAAAGTGTAGACAGATGTACACAAGTATTTATCATCTTAACCATTTGTAACCACCCACACAATGTTGTGTAACTATCATCTCATCTTTAATCTTACCCTTTCCTTAATCAATATATTACCATTCTCCCCTACCTGAGCTGGGTGTGGTAGTTTGATTAGACTCACATATTTGAATGCTTAATCATTACAGAGAGTAGAACTGTTTGATAGGATTAGAAGGATTAGGAGATGTGGCCTTGTCTTAGAAATTGTTCTATTGCTGTCCAGAGGCACCATGACCAAAGCCACTCTTATGAGAGAAAACATTTAATGAGGGGCTGGTTTACAGATTCAGAGGTTTAGTCTGCTATTGTCATGGTGGAGAGCGTGGTGGCATACAGAAAGATGCTGAAGCAGTAGCTGAGAACAATTTCATGATCTGTAGGCAGAGAGAGACAGACAGACAGACAGACAGACAGACAGACAGACAGACTCTGAGTGTGGCATGAACTTTTAAAACCTCAAATTCCACCCCCAGTGATACACATCCTTATAGTTCTTTTAATTGTTCCCAACAGTATCACTCCCTGGTGTTTAAGCATTCAAATACATGAGCCTATGGAACCATTCTTAGTCAAACCACCACAGTACTTGAGAGAGGAAGTATGTCACTCCACACCCAGTCTCTTGTTCCCTCTGCCTATGGATCAGGATATAGCTCTCAGCTACTGCTCCAGCATCTGTCTACATGGTGCTATGGTCCCTACCCACCACCCCATGATGATAACAGGCTAAGTCTCTGAAAATGTAAGCAAACCTCTAATTAAATGCTGTCTCTTATGAGGGTTACCTTGGCCAGGGTGTCTCTTCACAGCAATAGACCACTAACTAAGACAATACTCTGTTGTCTCTGAATTTATCCACTCTCTGCACCCCACATAAATGAAATCACATAATATTTACTCTTCTGTATCTAGTTCTTTTCACTAAACAAAACGCATTTAGGGCTCACCCACATCATGCTGTCAATATTTTGTTCATTCTTATGGATGAATAGTATTCTACATTTTAGTTCTGCTCATCTGACTATGGACATTTGAATTGTTTTGTTACCCTAAATAATGCTGTTTTGAACAAAGGTGTCACATGATCTGTTTAAGTCCCTAATTTTGGTTATTTTAGGTACTCTTCCAAAAGTGGAATTGCCAGATAAAATGGTGATTCTGTGATTTGTGTTTGATAATCACCATACTGTTTGTTCCAGTGACTTCCCATTTTACATTCTTTACAAAATAAAAAAAAATGGGTTTTTTTTCTTATTTATTTGTTTTATATACTGTAGCTGTCTTCAAACACACCAGAAGAGGGCATCAGATCCCATCACAGATGGTTGTGAGACACCATGTGATTGCTAGGAATTGATCTCAGGACCCCCATTTTACATTCTTACCAGCAACTTAAAAGGGTGGTAATTTGTGCATACCCTTGACACTTCTTGTTTTTTTAATGCATATTACAATAGTTATTGTCATTGTACCGTGAGTAAATCAGTATCTCATTTTGGTTTTGATTTACTTTTTCTGACGAATAACAATACTGAGCATATTTCCATGTGCTCATTAGCCTTTTGTATATCTTTAGAGAAATGTCTGCTTCAGTTCTTTACTCAGTCTTGTGGTTTCATCGGTTTGCTTGTTTGTTTCCTGAGATAGAGTCTTCCATGTAATCCAGACTGGCTTCAACATTTTCATTCTCCTGCCTCTACCCCATCCCTACCTTCAAGTACAGGAATTACAGGTATGTGCCACCATGCTTGGCTTTTATTCAAGTCTTGAATTGGTTTGCTATTTCTGTAGTTGGTGGGTTGAATTGATATTTTAATATATATTCTGAAAGCTAATCCCTTTACAGGCTGTGTTTTTTATCCCGTAAATTGTCTTTTTAAATTTTATTTTATTAATCATTATTGTGTATTGAGAGTGTATGAGGAGGTGCATGCATGTGGAGGCAAGAGGACAATTTAATGGAATTGATTCTCTCCTTCCATCTTTATAGGGGATCTGGGGATTGGACTTTGGTCAGCCGACTTGAGTGACAAACACTTTTACTCACGGAGCCATCTCACTGGTCCCTTTTTGCTTTCTTAACACTTTCCTTTGATGTTCAAAGAGGTCCTTATTTTGATGAAGATGAACCCATCACCTGTGTTTTGGTGTCATTGCAAAGGTCATGTCTGAAAGTTTTAAATGGAAACTTAACTTTCATTTATAATAATTACTGTTGCAACTTGCCTCTGTCTCCTGCTATCTTTCACCATCATCTATGCCTTGCTTTACGGGGTTCCATGACTAATGACTAATCTCTTTTACTGCCAACATGATGCTCAAAGTCACATAAAATGACTGTGCACTGCACATCCTTCCCAGCAACCACATGCCACCTCACCCTTTCTTCTCTGTGAAAGAAAAGACAAGGCAGGGCTTTGCGTTGCAAGAAAACATGTGCCCCTCCTAGTCCTTCTTCATTCAATTTTAGAGATCACCTCTATCGATTATGGTGCAGTTAACAGAAACAACAACCTCAGATTCAGTGCTGAAAATCCCTTTCCCACCACACTAAGTATTCAGGAAATCTTCATTAAAATAAAATTTATCTTAAAATATAAAAATAACATTTCATGACTCCTAACTTATTTTTCTCCTCTGTTCTTTTCTTTGTGTTTTGAAGCTTTACTTGTTGGTGCTAAAGGACTTCATGCATGCCAAGTATACACTCTACCATCAAGTCCTACCTTCTCTGATCCTTGTTCCCCAGGTTTTGTCTTATTTTGTCAAATTTTTAATTTGATGGGATTAAAAGTGGAGAGGGAAAATCAGTAAGAACATGTTCATTTTACGATGTTAGCCTGAGAGGTGCATGGGTGTACTGGCTGGTTTTATGTGTCAGCTTGACACAGGCTGGAGTTATCACAGAGAAAGGAGCTTCAGTTGAGGAAATGCCTCTATGAGATCCAACTGTGGGGCATTTTCTCAATTAGTGATCAAGCGGGGAGGGCCCCTTGTGGACTATCACTGGGCTGGTAGTCTTGAGTTCTGTAAGAGAGCAGGCTGAACAAGCCAGGGGAAGCAAGCCAGTAAGTAACATCCTCTCATGGCCTCTGCATCAGCTCCTGCTTCCTGACCTGCTTGAGTTCCAGTCCTGACTTCCTTTGGTGATGAACAGCTGTGTGGAAGTGCAAGCAGAATAAATTTTCTCCACAACTTACTTCTTGGACATGATGTTTGTGCAGGAATAGAAACCTGACTAAGACAATGAGGATCTAAGAGACAAGAAAAGCCAATGCCAACTTCAGAAACACCAAAATCCAATTCTGCTTCATGATGTTGAAAACCATTCCTATCAGCCACTTGGTCCTGTGTGCAAATCAAACACTCAGTGCAGAATCTAAATATCAATGCCTTGGATCTTTGGCTTAATCCAAAACAAAACCAAAACCAAAGAGATCAGAAGCAGCAGAACCCTCTGTAAACATTAAATCCAGAGAGCCCACTGCACATTCATCCACTGTGAAGACTGGTAAACACCGTCAAGGTCAGGACTCTGCACTTAATCTGAGTGCAGAAATCTGTCCTCAGAGGAACTGGATCATGAAGTCCCTTCCAAGGCTATGATAAAACTACAAAAAGCTTGTTAATTTTTTTCTCAGCAAGATACAGCAAACATACCATCCTTTGAATTTATTATTGGTGGTCTGCAAGAGTTTGCAAAGTCTAAAGATTGGTCTTGCTTCCCTTGTCTTCCATGAGAATTGAGAAGTAGAATATAGCCATCTGGCTGCCATGGTCATGTTGGTGACTGCCAAGCAGCACCAGAGGTTAGAACCATGAATGAGATAATGTCTGTAGAGTGCTTTGAGCTCCTGAGAGGAAATTTTCTTTGTAATTAGAAAGTAATGCTGCATTATTACACTTATTATGACTGTCACCATTATTAAAGGTAGAGCCAGGAGACACAGCCCTTGCAATAAGAAAAACTGTGAATAAAGCCAAGTAACTCATAAAGGAAGTGGTTCATGCACCAATTATGAGCTTCCAGTTTGTAATTACAGTGTTCTGGGTGGCTTTGTATATACCAGTTGTTATTCATCTACAAGAACATCCCTCGACATCTGGAACAGCTCCCAAAAGATGCCCAGTCTATGCCAAACACAAAGGCAGCAGAAGAAAGTCCTGTGTGACCACTGATGTGTAGAGTTGAACCATGCAACTCTTTACCAAGTGTCATGTTTGCATCCGCATGCAGCAAAATTGGTCAGGGATGACCTGTTGTTATAAAATGTGAATCTAATACATACAGAGGCTGGGAGTTAATCACCAGAGAAACCGTCTTTCACTTCATGCTCTCACCATACAAGGAATAGCCAGCTTTTGCTTACAACAAGTTGATGCCAAGATGTGAAAGTTACATTTTGTTCTCTTTGATTTCTGGATGCTCATTCTATTCTGCCACATCTACAGTCCCCACATGTCAAGTATCAAGGAATGGAAAGGAAGACTAAGGAGTAGACAAAAGTGAAAGGGCCTTAGAGTCTGACTTTGGAGTCAGAGATGGCTTTTGAGACCCCAGTGACCAGATATCCCTGCTCATATACACTCTTCAAATCTCACTGTTAGTTCTTTAAGAAAATGAAACAGAAGCAGAGGCCTAACGCAGAGCTGGAAGACCCAAGGCTGAGAGCCAGAATGCATACCTGAGAATGCTTGGAGGTGGTCCTTCCTCTCTTTGATTCCTGGTCTGTCCAGGGTGTCTCCTGGTCTGGGAGGACTATTTGCCACCTCCATGCTCTCTGAGTAGAAAGTCTGAATTACTGTCACTTGTGACCAAACGCTATCCAACATGTGACCTTTCAGTTTCCCTTTTCAGAAATTTTGTATCCACAGGATACCAGTATTCTATTATACAAAGTCATTAAACAGAGGAATAGACATTTTTCAAGTCTGTCATTAACAAGTACTTTTGCAAAAGCTGATCTACAAAATAAAAATGAATGACTTCCCTTTCCCAAATGAAATAAACGCAGCCTTATCAAGTCCTTGGAGAAAAAAAAAAAGCTTACATACATCTTTAAAATTATATTGCCGACCTTATTCAATAAGTGAAAGTCAATGAGAAAATGGGCAGAGCCTTTGGACAATAAGATGTTAAAAAGTCAAGTGTGTTTGAGGAGAATGAGAAATTGCATTTTAATCTTTCAACCCTTTTCTTTGTAAAGTGCCTTAGAGTTCACAGATGAGGTCCATGTGTCCTCTCTGGCTTCATATTTTCAATATCTGAGTCGCATGTGATTATCACTTCCATTTTATGCTTAAAAGAGATAAGGCTCAGAGAGGCCAACTGACCTATGTAAGATGCATAACCATCCAGGAACAGAGCTGTAGATGGAATTAGTCTATTCCATTATGGACTTCATACTAAGAACCACATCAGGTTACAAGGTTGACTACTAGACTGATGTCCAAGTAGCAGGAAACACTGCTATCTAACCCAGTTGTCTGTAAATTAGAAGGATCATGAGGGATCTTGGGCTGCTATGACAGTTCCACCATGTGTATGACCCAGGCTTGATCTTCAGCTCATGGCTTGAGTCTCATGCTCCATGGTTTCAGTTCCCAAATTCACATGTTAATCCAGCTAGTAGGAAAGGGAGGAAGAATCGAACAGGGGTCTGTCTCCATGCATCTGACTAGAAGTACTTTCAGCACTGTACATATCATATCTGTTCTCATCAGCCAAGACCTGAGAACACCTAATGGCAGGCACCTTCTAACCAGCTAACCTGGAGGAGGCTATAACAAAGGACAAAATGTCAGAGGCATTTTGGAAAATGACATTTTTTTTTGTATTTGTATGTTCAGAATTAGCTAAGGCATTGGAATGCAGAAAGGAAGAATAGATAGTTATTCACCCTCAATTTAGACCAGCAAGTACTTTTCTTTCTTCTGTTGTAAGATTCCCTTTTATCTTCAGCTAGACATAACATTTTGAACCCAGCCCCACAGGTATAACTGGCTGATTAATGAGCCCCAAATTTACCATATTCAGGCCCAAGAAGCTGTGAATATTGCCTTATATGCCACAAAGAACTTATCAGCTTTGATTAAATAAGAATTTTGGAAGGTGGAGATAATTCTGCACTATCTGATAAACCTAGGGTTACCATGGTGGCCCTTTTAAGATGGAGAGAGCAAATCAAAATGAACAGAAGTAAAAGACAGTTCACACCTGGAAGAATAGTGATGGGTGAGCCACAATCTGAGGGTACTAGTGTCAGAAGCCAAAAGAATAAAAAATTGATCATCACTTTGCTTCTGTTTAGGAAATGAGCCCTGTCAGAATCTTGATTTCAGCCCCATGGGACTTAGTTTTTAGTTTTGTCTCTAAACACTATGGGATGATACATTTGAGCTGTATCAAGGTAATGCGTGTGTAGTGGCTGTTATACCAGCAATAGGAAGCTAGTACTCGAGATAAATGGAGAGCCCAGATATAGCTAGAGGCCAGGACTCAAGTCTATGTATGCTGGAGACATGGGCCCCACCCAGGTGGAAGACACAAGTCTAGCTATTTTTGTAATTGATATGGGACTCCTGGCAGCCTTTTCACTCTTGATCCTTTGGTTCTGAAATTAGATAGTAAGTCCTACAGAAAAGTGGGCAGGCCAAAGGCTGACCAAGCCAGCTCAGTCAGTCAACAGGGTATCAAGAAACGGAGAGAGGATTGAAAATAAAAGGACAATTAGACAAGACTATAACAGGACTCCAGCCATTGCTGAAGCTGAAGCTGAAGTGGGTTTATTTTTCTCGTCTGCTTTTATAGCATTCTAGGTACATGTAAAGAATAGGGTCAGTTCTAGACCAAAGAAAAAGTAGTCAAGGAACAAACAAGGCATAAACAAAGGTCCCATGATGACTGTATTTAGGGTCTTAACAAGACCCATCAAGATACAAAGAACACATTCCTTAGCTGCATTCATCTTGAGCCTATTTCCTTGTCGTAGCCCAATGTTAAATTCCTGCCAAATTCCTAGAAGGCCCCAAAAGCTCTCCACAAAAGGCTACCTGTCAATCACTGTGCACCATAGACTTCAGTCATCTATGGAAGCTTGTTTATTGTTGTTTATTCCAATCATTTATCGACAAAAAAGAACATGCTGTCTACTTGTACCTTGCTTTCAGAGTGGCTGGGCCAGTAATTGCCTTTTTGGAAAATAGCTCCTGGTATATACAAAGCCCCTCCCCACACCCACCCTCCCAGAAAAGATAATAACCCACCCAGCCCAAGCAAAACAAACAGAAAACCAGAACTTAAAGGAAGATGATGAACCAAAATCTGAGCCCCTGTTGGCTTTATTCCTGAGCAGATATGAATTGCTGTGGTCATTAGCCAATGTTCTACTTGGAACGTTTCTGAGGTAGCTTCCTCCCTCTCACTTGAAGACATTAAATGGCAAAGGTAGAATAGTCACGGGCTGAACACATGCTTAGGTGAATAAGCAGTCAGTTGGCTCCTGTATTTATAGTCTGAATGGCTTGAGGCTGAATGGGCTCTTGCCCTGAACTCTGGAGATTCAGCTGGTAAACCGAGTTGCGCCAGAGCTGAAATCTTACTGTCTGCTCTCTCTTAATGAAGGCAGAATCAGAAACTGCTCAGCTTTCTTGGTTGGTAGCTCATAAAGAAAGATATGTCTTTATATAATATCATGGTTTTGTTTTTATTTTTGTTTTTAACATGTGGTCTTATTATATGCAGTCGTGCCTAGCCTGGACTCCCTATGTAGACCAAGCTGGCCTCTTAACTCACAAAGATATTCCTGCCTCTGCCTCCTGAGTGCTGGAGTTAAAGGTGTTCACCTCCGTGCCAGGCTTTGTCATAGATCTTAAAGAAGACAGTGAGTTAGTTCAGCTTGTGTATTTGGTTCAGGCTAAATAAATTTTGGTGGCAAATGTTAACTTATTTTTCACAATGAACAAAATATCTTATAGAACAAAATAGTTTATAGATAAAAACGTTTACTGCCTGTTTTCATCATTGCTGTACTTTGGTGATATTAGTGTTCTAATATGCAGGGGAGGGACTTGAGACATAGAAGATTGGGTAGATGTCTAAGAGCACTTCATGTCAACTGCTATAGCCAGAGCTCTATTCAGGTCTTGAATTTAGGCATCTTGATGGATCATGAGCCTCCATGGTAATGTTACATGTTCATGCTTTCCTGGCCTCTGAGCACACTGCTGGAGCTGCAGCCATGCAGGACAGGGGAGCTTCCAATGAGTGTTCAGAGTCCCATTCAATGCTGACTTCACACATTTCCACTAAAGGCACTAAAGGATATTTTCTGGATAATGTTGTTCAGGGGTACATGAACAGGATTTGGGCTATCATAGGGAACTGGATAACTCAGACAGAGATGGGAAGTTGACTAGTTCTTACTCCCCAGACCCAAAGCAAATGGTTGAACAGCTAGGAAAGAGAAAAAGTCCAACAAAATTTTGTCTTCAAGAGGGAGAACCAGGAAGTCGGCCATCTTAAATGTCAGAAAAAGTGAAAAGTACATTAAGTACAGTCTTGTTGCTCTTTGCCTACCTCCCAGGGATCTGTCTGACACATAGTCCTTCATAATTGTCTTTCTGCAATATACCCACTAGCACATGTCTCAGTATACAGAACATCCCCACAGAACTTCTATCAGTAGTGACCTAGAATTCAAATTCCCAGTAGCTACTGTAACTGACACATCCAGGTGTGTCTATGTTTGCTGAGGCTATCCTAACTCACTCTGGCCACCTTCATGCCATTTGCATCCACAGACCAGTGTCATGTCCAGTCTAGCATTCCTCATAACAGCATCATTTCCTTCTTTCTTTAGATGCTTTGGTCTTCTCTGTAAGTTCCGATTTGTTTTAATTTTCAAGTTTAAATTCTCTCTCTCCTTGCTCTTCCCATCCTCCCTCTCCATAAACTAGAATCTCTTTAAAAGCAGGCCTGGGACTGGAGAGATGGTTTAGCAGTTAAGAGCACTGACTGCTCTTCCAGAGGTCCTGAGTTCAATTTCCAGCAACCACATGGTGGCTCACACCATCTGTAATGGGATCTGATGCACTCTTCTGGTGAGTGTCTGAAGACAACTACAGTGTACTCATACAAATAAAAATAAATTCTTTAAAAAAAATGAAATAAAACAAAAGCAGGACTATTGTTTGTATTTGCAGCACTCTAATCCTCAGACACTGCAATCCTGCCTTAAAGAGAATAGGTTCTAAATAAACATCTGTTGAATGATACTTTCTTATCATCTGTTGAATGAATTAACAGGATACATTCTTACTAGTACTTCCACATTTTGATGATGAGGGCCTGGATATGTAGATCAGCTGGCAGAGTATCCACTTAGCAGGGTGAAGCCTTAAGTTCAATCCTTAATACTTCTTCATAGAAAGCAAGGGAACTGATGACTTTTCCTATGTTGTGGTCAGCAAAGGGAAGGTGTGCCTACTGTAAAATGACGGAGCTACAACGTGTTTCTGACCCTCTGTTTCATATAAAAGTTACCAGAATATGCTGAGTTCCGGTATCTAGAGCCATTCACATTCCATAGTTTAAGGGAATACAGTACATCCCAGTGCTGAAGGCATGGCAATTGGGACTCCATAAGTGGCCATGGAAGTTTACAAGGAAGCCTGCTACTTTAAAAAACAGAGAGCTCAGCCAGATGTTGTGGCACAGGTCTTTCATCCCAGACAGAGGCAGTTCGATCTCTGAGTTCAAGGTCAGCCTGATCTACAGAGGGAATTCCAATAATACTGCCTGGGCTACACAGAGAAACCTTATCTTAAAAAACCAAGGAGGAGGAAGAGGAAGAAGAGGAGGAAGAAGAGGAGGAGGAAAAGGGAAGGAAGGAAGGAGAGAGAGAGGGAGGGAGGGAGGGAGAGAGAGAGAGAGAGAGAAAATGAGGCTACAATTCTTAATCTCCACCCTTACGTCCTTGGAACTGAAAGTTAGCCTCCATGTCCAAAAGATTCCACAACCACCTCCATACAGCTAAGGATCAAGTATTCAAACACAAGATCCTTTGAGGAACTCTGAATACTCAAATCAAAGCAGTCACCAAGTTAGCCTTCCACTAAGTATAATTATAAAAGTAGTAAGTAATTCCATGGAATGAAAACCCCCATGTTTACTAAGTATTACTATGATGTAAAGATGTGAGCAGCTCTGGTCGTGTTAGGAAACTTCACTGATATCTCCAGATTCTGCAGCCAAGAGCTAGCTTTTTCCTTGTTCAGTTAAAATCCTCTGGTGCATACTTGACATTAGCTAGTCCTAAATAGTAGACACTGGAATAGCATTTTCATACCCACTCAGATTTTGTTTTGTTTTGTTTGTAACTGGGTCTTACTACATAATCTGGTTGTCCTGGAACTTGCTATGTAGACCAGGCTATCCTGGAACTCACTTGCATGAGATTAAAAGCAGGCACCACCATGCTCAACCCCTGTGGGTAGTTTTATATATGGTGGTTTTGCTTCTTTTGAATATACTGATAGCTCTTTTTAATGCAGGTACCACATCATATTATTTTCAAAGATTAATTAATTATTATTACTTTAAATCTCTCTCTCTCTCTCTCTCTCTCTCTCTCTCTCTCTCTCTGTGTGTGTGTGTGTGTGTGTGTGTGTGTGTGTGTGTGTGTATGCTATATACCTGTGGATGCCTGTGTAGACCAGAAAAAGATTTCAGATCCCTTTGCTTAAAGTTACCAGTGTTTGTGGACCACCTATGTGGGTGCTGGGAACTAAACTCAAGTCCTCTGGAAAAGCAATGAACACTTTTAACTGCTAAGCCATTTCTCCAGGCCCACATCTTACTGCTTATGGATCATTTAATATTAAATATCACTGGATGGGTCATTCATAGTAAAAAGTCCTAGCTCCATAAACCTTCATTTGTATGACGTCCTTCAGCTATTCACTTCCATCATTGAAGGATTTTACATTATGTGAAATATTTGAGACATGTACTGAGCTATTCAATTTAATCATGGGGCAGATTAGAGAAGGCAAGAGTGCAGCTGAAAGTGTATTACTCATCAATCCAAGGGAGATGAGAGCCTTGTCTAAAGAGGTTGACTCTCTTCTGCCTTCCTCTTACTACAGGCTCAAGTGTCTTGTTACTCTTACTGTAATTTGATTATCTGTCCGTGTCAGACCACTACCATCCACATCTCCAACCTTTCTCCCCCCAAAACAGTCTTCCTGAATGAGCTGTGTGTTTGGGACTCTCAGAGACTTAATTTATTTTTCTTCCACACCAAGTTCTGTTCTCTGCATGAGCCAGATTAATTTAGGCTTATTGCCAGCTGGATGGGTGCTATGGGGCACTGGGACTCTTGTGTTAGTATAGATTGGGCTATAGACAAGCCTATGGAACAGTGCACAGATCAGCAGACTACCATATTCCACGTATGTACTGAGCTCTCTGCATGCTATTCTCTGCATGATGCGTGTACTCTTGATCTCCAGCGAACAGTCTTGTGCATATCTGCATATGTACTCATTGTGTTGGATTTATAACCATGGGAATAATTACCATTTTAAGATTGTCTTTAAGAAGTCTTGCATACATGACAACGTAAGTTTATTTGCAAAATAGCACAGAAGACTTAGATTTCAAACGACTCAAAAGCAAAACATAAAACATACAAACAGACAAAAGGCAATCAATTCATTTGAAGGAAAAAAGTAAAACAAAACAAAACAAAACAAAAAACCCTTCCAGATTGTGCTGGCTAGTTTTATGTCAACTTGACACAAACTAGGATCATCAGAAAAGTAGGAGCCTCAGTTGAGAAGATGCCTCCATAAGATCAAGCTGTAGATACACCTATAGACGATTTTCTTAGTGATCTGTGGGGGAGGACCCAGGCCACTGTGGGAGGAGCCATCCTAGGGCTGGTGGTCCTGGGTTCTATAAGAAAGCAGGCTGAGCAAGCCAGTAAGCAGCACTCCTCCATAGCCTCTGCATCAACTCCTGTCTCCAGGATCCTGCCTTGTTTGAGATCACGCCCTACTGACTTCCTTTAGTGATGGACTGAGATGTGAAAGCATAAGCCAAATAAATCCTTCCCTCCTCAGCTTTTATGTTTCATCATCGCAACAGTAACCCTAACTAGGACACAGAATTTCAAGGTTGCATTAATTAGTGGGGACACTCATCTGCAAAGGGCAGACCATCATCTGTTACGAATTTGTTTTTGCAGACTAGGTCAGCATTATAGGAAATAGTCAAGGTTTTGCTTCTGTGTTTCAATGTGTCTGTCCTTTTCAGAACATGCTGGTGGGCAGAAGCACCCACCAATTTAATAGAAAGACAAAGGGTTAGTTAAGCTCTTGCACAAATGTGTACATGAAGCTTAGTTGACACTGCCAGGGGGGTTAGAGTGACAAATCAGCTCACACTTCCTCTAGAGGTGTGTGGGTTGGTTATGATTGCTCTACATGTCACCTACACTTGGCATTGCCTGTATTACAAAGGTAGTCATCCTAGGGGCTGCATAGCAGCATTTCACTGAAGCACATTTGTATAGTTCCCAGTTTCCCCATGGCCACAGTTGCCTAGTGTCATTCAGTCTGATCCATTTTTTTCAGTTGGATTGTGCCCTTTCTTCTCCTCCTCCTCCTCCTCTTCTCCTCTTGTTCCTCCCCTGCTGCTCCTTCTCTCACTCCTGCTTCTGCTCCTGCTGCTCCTCCTCCTCCTCCTCCTCCTCTTCCTTCTTCTACTTTAGTCAAAATCTCAGGCTGGCCTCAATTTCATGCCTTTCCTCCAGGTGTGTGCCACCACCCAGGCAGTGGCTTGTTCACTTTCAATTATCATTGCGTACAGTATGATATGTTATGCATATAATTTTTTTGTCTGAAAGTAAGAATTGTGAGTTATTTTTTCTATTCCATGACTACTTGTCTCTTCCTTTCCTATAAATGGTGTCTTTTGATGAATAGAGTTCTTAATTTTAATGTAATCTAATTTATCTCTTATTTCTTTTATGGCTCGTGGTATCTTGTACCCTTTTACAAAATCTTGCCTATTCCAAGGTCATGACACATGCTCCTAAGTTTTCTCCTAAAAGCTTTAATTTTTTTTTACCTTTCACATCTAGATCTACAATTCAACTAGAATTGAATTTTGTAGATGGTGTGAGACAAAAGGTTCACCATTTATTTGTTTCCAAATGGATATCCAATTGACCCTGTACCATTTATTGAAAAAAAAATAATTGTTATCTTTCTCCACTGCACTGCAATGTCAGCTCTGTCAGACGTCAGGTGTCACTGTGTGTTCCGATCCGTTTCTGAATTCTAATTTGTCCCACTGATTCATTGTCTACCCTTGTACCAATACCAATCCATTAGCCATTATTAAATCGGGCAGTTTATGTTCTCAAGTTATGGGCTTCTTCAGAATTGCACTTAATGTTTAACCTTTTATATTTTATATATGTTTTAGAATCAGATTTTTTCAAATGACACATAACACACACACACATGCTGGGATAGTGATCAAAGGGACATTGGTTAGAGAACTGATATATTTATGCTGCTCTCTGTCTTCTAGTTCTTTAGCATGCTGTGTGCTTATTTAGAGTCCTTGTCTAGTGCTATTTTATAGAACTTAAGACAGCTGTGGTGGTCCATGTCTGTAATCCCAGCACTTGGGAAATGTAGGCAGGAAGAACAGGAATTCAAGATCATCCTTGGCTACATAGAAAGTTGGAAGTCAGCCTATGCTACGTGATTCCCTGTCTCACCAATGATGATGATGATAAAACAATTATAATTGCTTTGTTTTGTTTTCCTTTTTGGTAGATAGTAAGTAATCTTTGCTGCTTCAAATAATCAGCCTTGAATGTTCTTATAGTATAGTTTTTGTGTCTATTCTATATTTTCCTCAGTAATTATCACTCTTGTGCAGCTTTTACAAACACTACCGACCTTTTGTTATGTCTCTTATCAAACTCCAAACTCACCTTTTCATGAGTTATTCTAAAGACAGATGGTTAGTCTAATTACAGTAACTTCATAGATTTCTTGGGACTTACACGCAACTCTCTGGTTCAAGCATGTTAAGATATATATATATATATATATATATATATATATATATATAGAGAGAGAGAGAGAGAGAGAGAGATAGATAGATAGATAGATAGATAGATAGATAGATAGATGATATAGATATATAGGTATATATACATATATATTGAATTAATTAATTTTTTTACATCCCAAAGACTGCTCCCCCTCCCAGTCTCTCCCTCACAGAGTCTTCCCCCATACTCCCCCTCCTCTTCTCTTCTAAGAGGGTAGATCCTTCCCTGGGTAGCACCCCCCCCCCCAACCTGGGACATCAAGTCTCTGCCAGATTGGGGACATTATCTCCCACTGAGGCCAGACAAGGCAGTCATGAAGACCGAGCTGCCTGTTGGCTACATATATGCTAGGGACCTTGTTCCAGCCTGTATATGTTATTTGTTTGGTGGTTCAGACTTTGAGAGCCACCAGGGGTCCAGGTTTGTCGACTCTGTTGGTCTTCCTGTGGGGTTCCCATCTCTATCAGGTCCTTCAATCCTTCCCCCAACTCTTCCATAAATGTCCCCAACCTCCATCTAATGTTTGGCTGTAGGTATCTGCATGTTTCAGTCTGCTGCTGGGTAGAGCCTCTCAGAGGACAGTTATGCTAGCCTCCTGTCTGCAAGCATAACAGAGTATCATTAATAATATCAAGAATTGGTGCTTGCCCATGGGATGGGTCTCAAGTTGGACTGGTAATTGGTTGGCCTTTTCTTCGGTTTCTGCTCTATCCCTGCATTTCTTTAAGACAGGAAAAACTTGGGGTCCAAAGTTTTGTGGGTGGGTTGATGTCCTTATCCCTCCACTGGGGATCCTTCCTGGATATAGCAGGTAGCCTCTTCAAGTTAACTCCTGAAAGCATTCCCTATCTAAGGTCCCTGGGACTTTTTAGAGATTCTCCCCTCCCCTCACCCCTGGAAGCTTCAGATTTACATTCATTCTCCTGGCTCTCTGGGTCAGCCTTTTTAGCAATACATTTCTGGAATACATTAGGTATCGTAGAAAATTTCATTCATATGCCTAGTATCATATAATATCTGAATGTTGGCTGAAAATCAGGTGACATTGGATTTGTTTTGATTATAAAGTCTTTGCTCTCAGCATTATGCTGATTCTTTTCACTTAATTCTTGTGATAAGCAGAGCTGAGCTTACTGATTTGGGGGTTGGAGGTGCAGGTCAGTGTTGAACAACTGCCTGGCATATGAACTGATTTTCGCCAAACCATGTAAAGCAATAGCCCCTCAGTACATAATCTAAGCTTTCATTGTAAACATCTTGTCAGCAATCGCTACGCTTCTGACTTCCTCTATGCTTGCCAAGCCACAGACATGAGGAAACTCAATAAATGCTGTTGTCCTCTCCAACTGACCTATTTATCTGGTCACACAGATTCTGCAAGAGTCTGGCAACAGACAACTTAAACGTTGTCCTTGAGTGAATACCTTTATATTTCTTGTGATAGGCCTTTATATTTAAAACTGTAGACCTTTTGCTAAGTCTCTCGGCTCATCTAACTTAATCTGACTTCCTGCCCCGCCCCCCCACCCCAACCCCCCATGTCTAGCTCTTTATCTTCCTCTGCTTCTCTCTGTTCTCTCTTCTGTTCCCTTCCATGTCCTCTTCAATTCTCCCACCTCTGTGTTCATCCTTCCTTTCTCTCTGTCCTGCCTAGAAGTTCTGCCCCCATACTTCCTCCCCCCAGCTGTTGGCTGTCAGATTGGTTATCTTCATCATAACCAATCAGTAGTAAGACAACACCAGAACACCTCTTAGGTAGCCTAAGGCTTTGAGGACTGCCTAACCTTCATGTTTTGGGCAGGTAGTGAAGGATAAACATATACAACTGAGAAGATGATCATGGACCACAGAAATGACGAAATCCCAAAATCCTGCCAGCACTTAGCTCTCTGCTGGTACAGAATTAACAATTGAAAATCTGAGACACACCTTCACACAATGTAAGGAAGGTCACCTCAACATCTTCCACACACACACACACACACACACACACACACACACAAATAAAGATTTTTTGGGGACTTACTTGTATGTTAGGTTATTTAGAGTAAAAACACCACAGATTGCCTTAATGGAAAATCAGTGTACTACATAGGAACACATATCCACCAACAGTTTCTGCTTCATTACAGAATTAAATATTTGCCATTTCCTAATCACAAGGATCCCTTGGTGGGCATTTGTGTTCACATTGACTGATGGGATGAGATACGATGAGGCCATTGCCCAGGAATCTTACCACAGTTTTTCTAGGGTTTCTTTATTTTGTGTTCACATTGTTAGTTCTGTAGAAGTACTGGCTTCCAATAAAGCACATAGAAGTAACTTAATTTATAACAATAACAAAATTATCCCTCGGTCTCTTTCCCTGAATCCACAGGATATTCCTATTTCTATACATAAACCTATCCTCCGTCACCAAAGGCCTTGTAACATTTTGAGACTTAGCATTTGCCTCTAAATAGTCTTGTAAAAATCAGATTGAGAGGTATTATGTGTCTCACATAATGCTTGAAAATGTCGGTCACTGTCTGTTCATTGGTATGCCTATTGTATCATAAACTCTCCCAACACATAAGTATGCTCAGGGCAGTATCAACCCCATCCATTCTTTACCTCTCATGAACATATCTTGTTTCTTTCTTATGTATACTGTTATTTTTAATGCTTGTGTGTTACAAATGTAGCAAAGATTGAATTTTTTTACATCAAGAGCATTCACAGAAGTTGCTAGTTTTTCTCCAGGGGAAAAACAAAATGATACTTTGTTGAAGTGACTGACACAAACCTGTTTTTTCTCCTGCATACTTTTCCAACACAAATTGGGAATTGTGCTCTTCCATTTAACACAGTTCTGAGAAATACAAGTAGACATAATTGCTTATCATTAAGAAGTGATCCTCTAGGCTGAAGAGGTGCCTCACTGGTTAGAAGGCTGTGGGACCTTAATGAGACGTGTGGCCACGCCCCAGGTTCTAGCCTGACTCCGCCTAGGCAGTCACCTGCTTGCAGCCACACTGTCCCCGCCTCCTGGTTACGTGACCGCCCAACTCACTATAAATAACACCCCTCAGCGCGTGCTCTCTCTCTCTCTCTCTCTCTCTCTCTCTCTCTCTCTCTCTCTCTCTCTCTCTCTCTCTCTCTCTCTCTCTCTCTCTCTCTCTCTCTCTCTCTCTCTCTCTCTCTCTCTCTCTCTCTCTCTCTCTCTTCCCCCTCCCCCCCACGCCTGTTCTCTCCCGGCCCTCTCTTTGTCCGTCTCTCTGTCTTCTCCCCTTTCCACGTGGTCAGGACTTTTCTTATCTATTTCCTCTTCTTTCTTTATCTTTCTATCTCTTTTCTCTTTCTATTTTCTTAATAATAAAACATCAAAGCTATGGGCCGCCTCTTATTAAACTCGCCACAAGGAGCTAGCTGAGACTCTGGGATTCAGCCAAGCGGACTGTCTGAGCACAGGTAACAGCAGAGAGATCCGGGATCTCTGCGCCCCCGCGTGCCATGTGCGGGACCTGCTGGCAGTTAGGTCGAGGCATGCGTGCATCTTGCCTGCTTCCCCAACATGGGGGGGCCCCCCCCCCCCCCCCCCCCCCCGCGGAACCGTGTCCGCCTGCGTCCTTTGCATGTGTACGCTGCCTTGGCCCTAGAGCGAGGCCCGCGCGCTGCCGGCCTGGCTTGGCGTGTGCCTCTGTGTCCGTGCACGCCAGGCCCCGCGCTCTTTCTTTTTTTCCCCACAGAAGGCCTCACTGCTCTTCCAGAGGACCCAAGTTTCATCCTCAGCACCCAAGGTAATTGTCTCACAACTGCCTGTAATGCCAGCTCAAGGAACCTCCTGACCTCTGCAGGCACCTATATGTGTCTGTCTTACTTAGGCACATACACACACACACACACACACACACACACACTAAAAATAAGGGCTGGAGAGATATAGCTCAGGAATTAAGAATACATACTGCTTTTCCACAGGACCTGAGTTCAGGTCCCAGTACCCATGTCAATTGTCTCAGAACTTCCTACAATTCAAGCTCCAGGGGATGTGATTTTCTCTTGCCTAACCTCCTTGGGCACTGCACTCACAAGCACCTCCCAGGAAAAATTTAAACAAATTTTTTTTAAATACAAGTAAACTATCATTTTTCAAAGGAATCAAGCAGTTCTGTTTACATTAGAGAGAAAAGCTTCATTAGTTGGGGATAGTTGTTTCCAGATCATTTTGATTAAAGTGTCAGAAATGCAATCTAGTTACACATAAGTACACTGGCATGGAAGCAAAAATACCTGAGAGAAAAACTTACTTTTTTCAATTTTATGTGTAGGTGTGGGGGGGGGTGTCTGAGTACAGGTACCCTTGGAGGCCAGAAGTATCAGATGCACTGGAACTGGTGATTGCTGGGAACCAAAATGAGGACCCCTGGAAGAGTAGAGAGTTCTCTTAGCTGCTAAGCCATATTTCTAGCTCTGAAGCTCTCTGTTTAGCCATCAACTTGGTGTTGTCCTAGGTAAGTTTCTTTACCAGTTCAGCATCTGCATCATTATTTATAGATTAAGAGAGTTAAATGATAGAAAACCTTTTAGCTACAGGAGTCTACATCAGTATTTACTATAAACATGTACTCTCCTTGAAACCTTAGAACTTAAATTTGATCATTTTATAATACCAGAAATGAAGTAATTTGTAGCTGGTATTCTACAAATACTCTGTTTTGCTAGAGCAACACTGCTATGATGTCTCTTTAAAAAAAAAACTACTTAATTCAGCTGAGAATCAGCAAATAATTTACTCAGCAAATGTACGTTTAGCTGTTTATTGAAGCATATCTGTGAAGTCAGTTTGACTTAATTATAAACTAAAATGCAAATCTGTCCATCTATCACCTATCTGTATATCTATCTAAAAATATAGTTGTATTTCTCTAGTGAAAACTGTGGAAGATTTTGCGTTTGATTTACTCATGACAGGGGTAAAATTGACTCTACTCTTACTTTCTTTCTGGGTCATTCTTTCTCCTGAGGTGGTAGAAAGAATGGGCTGTGAGGGAGGGAACCTCTAATTCCAGTTACAGCATTCCTATGCCAAACATTGTTCACTGGCATTTTGGAACTTCAGTTCTCGTGGGGTTTCCTACGTGCCCGGTGGTCCTTGCAGAACTAACAAGCAAGTGATAACGACAAATGATAAAGATAAATGAAGCAAGTGAGTACATCTCATAAGTTGTAAAGTTCAAATTAAGTGTAAGGCAACACAGTATCATATGTGACTCACTGGGTCTAATCATTCATTAATGTGCACTTGGCAAATACTTTTACATACCTAGTATGTGTTAGATATTCTTCTAAACTCTTAGAACCAGTAGACAAGGGGAGGGGGAAGACTGTATTAAAAAGATAGATGGTTTCAGGTAGTAATTTCATTATTATGAAAGAAAGAAAAGAAGGAAGGATGAGTCTGTGGCAACTGAGGAACCACTGAGGGAGGTCTTCCCCGTGTAGAGAGATTTCAGTGTCCAGCATGAATAAAGTGCTGATGTCAGCCAAAACAGCTTGGGAAGAATGTGCTCCTGTAAGGAACAAGCCCAGGGACCTAAAGCAGAGACAATGTCACATGTTTGTGGAACAGAAACAGAATAATTGACTGTTGAGCATCAAGTAATATAGTAAGGTGGGGAAAGACGAATTCGGTAAAACAGGATTTGCATTCCGCCCCCCCCCCAAAAAAACTATAGAATGTTCCAGAATTTTAGAGTTGTGTTAAGAACATTATTCTCATGAACTGGTGCAGCTGCTGTGTCCTAAAATGATTTAGAGTGATTCCTAGGGTTCAATTGGTCTATACAAGTTAATAAAAACTCCATGACACCTACACGCTAATTCCTGAAATCTTGTCTGGGGGAAATTGGACTTCAAAGGAGAAATCATAACCAACATGTTTTCTCCTTGAGATGAAAGCCAGTTTCCCTTGTGAAGTGCCATGGAAACTTAGCTTTTCTGCCAGAGAGTTTCTCAAATGGAGTTTCCATTCATGAGGAGGTAAAGTGGTCACCATTCTGTCTACATTCCCACGGCTTGTTTCTTCCTTCAGCAAGAGGTCTCAGGAAGAGAGTATTGGTGGAACTCTTAAGACCTATAAGCTTCAAAAGAATTTTGGGCTATTCACTCCATCAGCCACATGTTGTCCCACCCCCTCACTTCCTGCCCTTACCCAGTGATGATTTCAGGCAGCAAACAGCCACAAAAACTGTTCATCGTTCTTTGCCTAGCCCAGGAGAAACAGGATCTCAAGCTGAGCTTTGATCCATACAAAGCTATTTCTCATTCCTTCTGTAAGTTGATCATCCAGTTCAATTGTTCAACTGTATGGAGACAGGTATCAAAGACAAGAGGCAATGTAGACAGGAGCAAACACAGAAAGCAGACTCAAGTTTAAACGCCGTACACATTTCTGGGTGCCATCAATGAACATATTTGTCTGCTGTTCTAAAGAGGCTAGAAATTTAAGCTGTGAAAAATTAAGAAACTCTTGAAGGTACTTTGGTAACAGTCTGCAAAAGAAACAGAAGAAGTGCTGATGTGCTGTTTGCCAGTAGGCTAAGAAGTATACTCTGAAGCAGGGCTGTGTGCAGGGGCTACTGTACTGCAAGGGGAATTCCCTTACATTATGGTCTCCGATGCACATATATATACACACACACACATATATACGTGTGTGTGTGTGTGTGTGTGTGTGTGTGTGTGTGTGAATGAACTGGTAGAAATGCTCCTTCAATTTGGGTCTAAGCAGTAAGCAGGGCAGAGGCTAGAGACACTGAAGAAATGTGAATAGAAAGAATGGGACTTGAAGTACTCAGTGGAAGGTGCAAAATAAAAGTATCAAAAGATGTTTAGCAAAACTAAGAATAAAAGCCTGGCTTGGTGGTTAGCGTACATGGTTAATCCAAGCTCTTGGGCAAAAGTGGAAGGAAGATCTGTAAGTCCAAAGCTAGCCTGGGCTACTTAGTTAACTGCCATCTTAAACATACAAACAAACAAAAAGTAAAAAATGGGTGGGATGGTAGCAGCTGGAAAGATGCCCATTGGTTAAAAGCACTTAGCTCCTCCTCCAGAGGGCTGTAGTTATTTCCCAGTGCCCAAGGCAGGACGTGGTTAACTCCATCTCCAGGGGAGCAAATGTACTTGTATTTGTCTACATACAGATACTATATATATATTTGACTGGGAGCCTAGCCTTTAAAAGTGGAGCCATCCTTTCAGCCACCCTCCTCTCTCTCTCTCTCTCTCTCTCTCTCTCTCTCTCTCTCTCTCTCTCTCTCTCTCTCCCGCTCTTTCTCCCTCTCTCTTCTCTCCCTCTCTCTAATTAAGGGCAAAAAAATTATCGTTTGGACATCTTTTCAGATGTAAGAAGAAAAAAATGGTATAACTTGCTTACTTTGTTATTAGACTGTTTTTTAAAAAAGAAAAAAAATATGGAGTTTGGAAATTTAAAAATCAAGATTCTGATACCTGTCTTTTTGTTTACTGTTCCAAACCCCAGGAAAGGAGAATAGAGAGCTTGGCAGCTGGAATCTCTGTGTTCTATTTAATATTTCTGCAGGTTTAATTTGTATTGTTCACTTCTGTTGCTCATTCAGTAAAAAAAAAAAGTCTGTCCATCCAAACTTTAAGGAATGCTCAAATCCAGAGACAGCCTGTAGCTGCTGCTACTGATCTAAAGGACTCGGTGTTCCATACAGCAGCTATTCTGATAATGTTAGCCACTGTGTGTGTGTGTGTGTGTGTGTGTGTGTGTGTGTGTGTGTGTGTGTGCGCGCAAGCGCGCACGCTTACACAGGTGCAAGCATTCGCATTTTTCAAAAATCTTACCAGAATTCTCACATACACACACACACACAAAAACCCAATTTACTCTAACAAAATAAAGTCATTTAAGGCTTGCCTAAACTCAACATTTCATTTATGTATCAGGTTATTTATTTTGAGACAGTATCTCTCTATGTAGCTTTGGTTCTCTTGGTACTTTCTGACATCAAGCTAGTCCTCAGATTCACTGAGATCTTCCTGCCTCCATCTCTCTAGTGAGGGGATTAAAGATATGATGATCAGCATGCCCAGCATCAACATTTCATAATGTGAGAAAACATAATAGCTAGGAGATGATTCTGTTGGTGTTTGCCATGCAAGCATGAGTTTGGATGCCAGGACCCACATACAATTTCAGGCATGGTGGCATCTACATATAATCCCAGGGCTGAAAAAGCAGAGACAGCATCCCCCTGGACTTCCTGGCTAGACATTCTGTGAGCTCTAGATTCAGTGAGAGACCCTGCCTCTGAAAATAAGATGGAAGTTAGGCATGGTGTCATATGCCTTTAATTCCAGTACTAGAGAGACACAGATAGATCTCTGTGAGGTGAGTTCCATGCCAGCCTGGTCTACATAGTGAGTTCCAAGACAGACAAGGATATTTATTGAGACTGTGCCTTAAAACAACAACAAAAACCAGAACAAAATAAAACAAAAACAAACATATAAACAAAATGCCAGGACAGAGAAGTGGGAGTGGGTGGGTTGGTGAGCAGAGGGAGGGGCGATGGGATAGGGTGTTTTGGGAGGGGAAACCAGGAAAGGGGCTAACATTTGAAATGTAAATAAAGAAAATATCTAATAAGAAAGATAGAAAGGAAGAAAGAAAGAAAGGAAGAATATAAGCTGGAACCTGTTAACTTCTGATCTCTAAATACACAATCAGACACATGCACCAAATAAAGATTGAAAACAAAGTTGAATATAATAATATATTTACTTTTAAAAATAAATCTGTAATTCTTTCTTCTAGAGTATTCCTTGGGCTTCAGTAATAACTGAGTTAAGTATTTCTGTTAAACTGCTGCAGTCAAGACAAGTTTTTTTTCTCTAGTCTTTCATGAGAAAGCCTGTGTTTTGTTTTTAATGACCCTAGGTTTGGTTGTTGGAGTTTCTCCTCAGTATGATTTGAAAGTAGCAATGCTGCCACGGATTTTACAGTGACATCTGTTCTTTCTCGTTCTTTGAGCTGGTACACTGGCTGAGTGTCCCCTCTGGTCATCACAGTGTTATCATCCAGAGAAGCAGGGGACACCACAGAGGTGCTGAGGATAGAGATTTGACTATGAGGTCTCCAGGTCTCCATTCTTTCCCTCCTCGGAGTTTTCTGCAAAATCAAAAGCAGAGACTTTATTCAACACCTGCATCTTTAACCACTAGAGTGGTGTAATTGCCTTTCTTAAATATTCTATAGAATTGTCAAATAGCAATTTTCTTCAGAAGACAGGCTTTTCAATAATGTCATTTACATACAGAGTTTAACATCTCTTAAGCTAGAAATTCAATTACATGAATCTGAAATTTACTGCATGTTAATAATTTGATCTTTACAAAATTGCTAATCGGGGTAACTTTAACATATATTATGAAGCAGAAAAGTATATAGTGAGTCAAAATTAAATATTTTGGAGTTTCTTGAATATATGTCAATTTCTATTAATATTAATATTAATGTATTAACATTAGTATTTTAGTGTGTTCCTCTTGTATTCAACCTGTGCATGGAAAGAGGTGGATTACCATGACATGATTTATCAAGATTATCTGATGTCATCGTTTCTTCTTGGTTAATGGAAAGTATCAATGTTTTAGAAAGCTGCCCTCATTCTTGACACGTAGATGACAAGGGATGGAATATTTTAGCAAGCTGAGGTAATTCTCCAATGGTCATATCAGAGAGCAATGCCAATGCTAAACAATATGAGAATTTAGGTAATGTACTGTCCTTTGATGAAGCAACTCCTACCCATACTGTACAAACATTCATTGTCTTTGTTGTTTTGATTTTATAATTTTTAAAGTGCAAATGGAATTGCCAGTGACTTGGGCGGTATGGTTTCACTAGTGGAACACAAGGAAAATGTGAAAGTGGAAGCTTTAATATATCACCACATTATTTTATTCTGATACAAGTGCTAAATTAATGTTATGAAATGTTATGAACACATCTATGAAACTACCACTTAGAAAACATTAGAGAGAACCTTCCGGAATCTTCTGATTGTCACTCTGGCAATTCTTCAGTTGCACCACATTTTCTTAGGTAATTGGGCAAGCTACATTTTCCTCCTGTAATTGTTCAGAATTATGTGTGTGTGTGTGTCCATGGAGTCTATAAATCTTTTGTATACTTTACTAAGCATGTTCTTTCTAGAAAGCCATTCAGCCTGAACTCTAACGTATAACCTTTTCAGATACATCTTCAAAGAAGTCACAGTCCACCATTCTCCACACACACACACACACACACACACACACACACAAAGTTTAGAACAAATTTTAACAATCTTACAAGGAATTGTCTTGGATTTCTATCAAATTGTTCGGATACCTACCTACTGCTTGTTCAGACTGTCCCAGCCTATAAAAATATCTGTCATACAAAATAATTTGTAACACATTTTCATTTTGGTTATACACAACATGAATTTTGAGTCTGATACCTTAAACATGTCAAGAAGGAGGACTCACCAAGTCTGGGGTGGCAGAAATGTATTGTTAGAGCTATGAGACTCAGTTTAAATCTTGACATTTCATGTTTGGAAAATAACACTTGAAAAATGAAATGATACTCAAAATAGTCCACCTATTCATGAACAATTTTCAATAGGTACATTTCACTGCAGAAAACACGTTGAATTCCCTGTTTCCTCCTAGCGCTTCTAGGCCTTCCATTGTATGTGCATATGGTGGTAGATATGCTTGTATACAGGATGAGTGTATTCTTCACAAACACCAGGAAGCGACGAGGATTCTAACTTAGCATCTCTGTGTGTAATGCTACTAGAGTGAGCTCTTTCTCTCTGGCATTGCTTTATATTTTATAGGGTTTCCCTCTAACAACTGGATTAAAGAGCAAAGACAAGTTTTCTCCATTACAAAATTCTCATTTAATCCTTATCCACACTTAATTTATCAAATTAAATCAGACAAGATTGATGCTGTGGCTTTTCACGCTGGACAACGTGTGTAAAATCGGCAGACAAGGGGTTGTAAAGAGTGCCCACCGTGACTTATCATAGCATCTTGCCTCAGCCTCAGTAGCCCTTGCCTCCATCTAAGCGGGGTCAGGATGCCTCTTGGTGTTACACTGTGGGCCCTGCAGAAAAACAGAGTAGGGACACAGCCTCCAGCAGAGTCGCTTATTACACCCTCAGCCCCCTTCACCTGCCCCAGCCATTCAAAATAACATCACACCATCAAATATTCATGACCCATACGATGCTGCAGCCAGGGCTCTCGCTACTGCAGGTGGCTGTTACATCAGTAATTGCCCAATACTTCCCTCCACAGCGTAAAATTGTTTTCATTATGTGTCATGAACACAGAGCTAAGCAAAGCCCTCTTGAGTGGATTCCCAAGAGCTAGAGGGAGGTGGTACTTAAACAGGCGCTTTTTGGCTTAGATTTTTTTTTTTAATATAAATAAATAAAAATAAAGAGTCAGTGAAAGCTTATTAACTCTTCTCCTAAGAGCAGCAAAAGGCAGAAGCTCCTGAAAAACTCCATAAAGATTATCCTAAATGTCTCAGTTACTAGAACAGCTTTAGGGCCTTCAGCGAGTCTTAACGATACTTCAAACTGCAGAGAAGAAAATCACTTTCCACCTGACTGAAGTTCCCATGGAGTGCAGAGCTGGGGGATAAGCAGGTTTCAGCAATAAACTCCGGCATTGTGAGGAAATAATGCCCAGCCAGGTCCCCTCGTTTTGATTCAACGGTGTCTTTTTCTTTCCCCCCTACGGAGGGCTAATCACAGCCCCACTTTGTTTAATTGCAGCAAAGAGAGAAATGTGTTTAAGAAGTCATTCTGGACCCCTTGAAATGAATGCTGGGGTTCTCCAAGGACAACAAACAGGATGCATAATAAATAAGATTTAATTTTCAGATCAAAATAGGCAGAGTTAAAGATTTTTAGCGACTGATCTGGGAGAGATGCGGCTGTAAAGAGACTCCGGAGTGGGGGGTGGGAGGAGAGTGGAGAAAGAAGGGCGGGGAGAGCAACAAGTGGGATTAAAGTCTTGGTTTTATATGGCACAAGCTGTTTTGGCATGGTGGGAGGGTCCTTACAGGACTAAAATCTTCACAGAATGGAGGGCTGTTGGTTCTTCTTTGCAATGTGATTCTGATTTAGGAAGAAGAAAGGAGGGAATCGGCAAGAAAGGAAGTGAGAGATTAAAAGGAGAGAGAGAGAGAAAAAGAAATGCCCTTAATGTAAATGAAGGTAAACCTTTAATTGACAGATCTGCCGACTCTAAGTTTCAAACTCAAGATGGGAAAAATGTTGGGTGCAGTGCCCCTGTAGATGGCCTCAGGTCATGAACTCCTGGGTTGGGAGCAAAAGGATGTATGTATCTGTCCCGTGCTGTCTTTTGGAGCTTGATAAAAACTAAGCCCCGTCCAAGTAATAAGGAAGGCATCCTTTCCTCATCATTAATTTAAAGTCTATTTCTTGCCCTCAGGGCCTCTTCTTAAGGAAAACTGTTTCCTTCTTGCCTTTGGAAAAAATTGACCAGGAACATAATGGCAGTCATTTAATTAAGCAGCTGTCTTAAAAGACTCCTGGGACTTGAAAATGTGTAAAAACAAATTCTCCATTTCAAAGCCATGGCTACACATTTCTAAGAAGTCTTTTTTTTTTTTAATCTTAACAGGATTTTTCATCAGGGTATCTAGACAGAAATTATTTAATCATAAAAAAATTGTTTTATGGTACAATTTGGATGGTATTTTCTTTTGCTGACATACCCTCCATTGATAACAAATTGACCATAGGTAACTGTCAGTCTCATAGATGGCAGAAAGCAATGGGCATGAAACCACTCACGAGCATCTGCGGCAGGGGGTTTTCCTCTGGGTTAAGTGGAAGATTCGAGGTTATTTAGTGTTCTGCAAAAACAATGTAAAGTGTGTGTGTGTGTCCAACCTACACGTATGTATCATGAATGATGGATTTTCTTTGCATCTGGTAACTATAGACGTTTTCCCTCTGAATACAGCAAATGACTGTTTCGAAATGAAACCACTATGTGTTTGAATGTTGTATTATACTTCATTCCATTTGGAGTGAAAGGCGGCTTTAAAAAGTTAGGTATATCATTGCCAAAAGGGGGGTAAATAGTATTGTCAGCATTTTGAGAAGGCATAGGTCCTTTTTTCTCCCTTCCTTCTCAAACTCCTTTCTGGACAGCTGTTCGTGACTTAGCGAACTTTTCATATGGATATGTATGTTAATGACAGGCAATGAACTGGAGATGGAGGGCCCAAACAGGCCCAGCTCTTCAGCGCACATCAAAAGCCTTCACAAAAGGAGCAGTAAAAGAGACAGAGATGGCAAAGCCTTCACTTTTGTACCCTGAATTAGTTCTGCAAGCAATGAAACTGATCTTTTCTCCTTGCCAGAAAAGTCTGCTGATTTTTGTGAGTGCTCATTAGCACAAGAGGCATTTGTGAAGATAATTGACTGACGCTGATACTGCGGCTGTCACAACAGTGCCAGCCAGCAGTGCGTGTGCATTTTAATAGTTGTAGTTCTTTCTCTTCCCCCGACTTTGCGGTTTCTAAAAGATACCAGTCTTCCAAAGGTTTGCACTCCTCTCTGGAGCAAACAGGTTAAGAATCTTCCTGTTTTTTAAAAAAAAAAAAAAGTGTATTTTCTCTACGGTACCCAGCTTGGACCTACAATACAAAAGATCCCATATAATAAGCTTGGCAGAAATCATACAGATGTCGATTCAAACTATTTAATTAGATTAATTAGAAATGAACATCTGGGTGATGGTTTATATACAAGAGCGGTCGACAGCACAGACTGCCCAACTGCCTTAGAGGCAACTGTGGGGATGGCATATATTTTTAGACTCTTTAAAATTTGTCCTTTTCTATGTGGGGGCACAAAGTTAGAAAGAGTAAAAGAAGGTATTGGGAGAGGGGTAGTGTTTTTGGAAGCTCTGCCTTAGCAATAGTCTGACTGAGGTCTCTATAGGAGAGATTCACCCAGAGCAGTCCTCTGAAGAGGGCAACCTAACCAGCATGCACTGTGCCCAAGAATTCTACATTGAGCAATGGAGAAGTTTTCAGTCAAGTTTTTGCTGCCAGTTGATGACATATCATAGAAGCCATTGCCACTTAGTTGACATTTATTTGCCTTCTCTCTTTTGTAAAGGAACTGATAAAACATTTACTTTATTATACATCCATTGGTTCTTTGTACAGAAAAGTACCTCTGGGAGTTTACATGCTATTTTGAGAAAAACACAAACTCCTCCTTATGTGGATGGAGTATTCCCTGGCTATGTGTAACACACTCTGGTAATCCTATTAAGCTATATAAGAGACTCTATACATTGAATATTTTAAGGACTCTGTACATTGAATATCTTAAAACACTTTTTCTGGTACACTTAGGAAGTCTGCCTGGTTGTATCAGGTGACACACAATATTTTCCTTAAGAAATAAATAAGTTCTCCTAATCTAAGGAGAGTAGAGTTGGGTGAGTCACATTTGAACCATCACCCTTAAAAAATGAATATGAGATGTCCAATGTAGCCTTTGGTGCACAGCTTCCTGAATTTAGATTGTCCTAGAAGGACTGCAAAAAAAGGGTAGAAAGGGTTGGTCTCTTCACTTTTGAATTCGTTCTTCAATATGTCTTTCAGAAGGTATTATGTCAACATTTTCTGAAAAGTTGGCAGTTGAATCCTTGTTTTACCTTGGTGGGTTATTTATGTCCCCCATAGAGAAATGCAACTCAGAGCATTTCAAGAAAAGATTTCAAACTCCACCACCTGTTTTTCCATTCTTGGTGTTCTGGAACAAGGGAAACCAGCCAGGCATTTTTCAAATGATAAAGGTGGTTTGGAAAGGATTATCCTGGGATTCACTCTCTCCCACTTCTGAGCTAATAGCTGTAAAAGGAAGGTTGCTGCATTGGAACTGTCCTTAACAAACTGCTGCAGGCTGGGTGTGGTGGCAGATTATCAGTCAACCCCGCCTTAAGTAGAAGGCAGGAGGATGGCAAGTTGAAGTCTCATCTGAGCTATATGAGTCTGCTTCTGAAATTTTGCAATTTCCTTACCATCTGGTCTAGCTTTGACCTATTCTAACTATTCTAGAGAAATAACCATTCTAATTCACTAGTGACAGAGAACCATTACATTTCCCCCACTTGATTTCTGGTCTCTCAGAAGCAGGATGCTCCGTAACCCACAGAATGTGTTTCTTTTTCTATTCAGGACATGTTTCTCTGGTCCCTGTCTTCTTTCTATTCTGCTCTTCATGTCTGATCTTTTACATTGTATTAAGATTACTATTCTCTGAGATACTTCTTCTCAAGTTTATTTGAGACAGAGTGTCACTATGTGGCCTAGTCTGGTCTCAAGTTCATGATCTTTCAGCTCCTGCTCCCTGAGTTTTCATTTTCTGAAAAGTACTTGTTACTATCTACTTCTGTAAAATATTTTGTACATTTAGTAGATTCAAAATGTATCTGCACATGCATATCTTTGTGTGTCTTTAAAGGAAAAAGACTAACCAGCCAGGAGGAGTCAAATATAGAGGAAGCTGCTAATCTGAGAATTAAAGCATATTTGCTGAGAGAAGAAAAACAAGAGACAGTCTGTAAGAAGAGTCAAGGGTCAAGTAGACAATGAATCTTAACATAATTTCGAACAGTGGACATGAGTTTCATGAGATGATATAATCCAATTTATAATGTAAATAAAGAGACCTCTCTACGAGTGTCAGGTTTTTTGTTGTGCCAATCAAATCCCAAGAAAACAACTTAGAAGGAGGAAAGATTTATTTTCGCTCACGGGTTCAGAGGTATGAGTCATGGTTGGCTTGCTCAGTTGATCTTGACCTGTGTCTAGACAGAATGTCATGGTAGATGGCAGGGTAAGGCACAGCTATTTGCTGTATGACAGAAAGAATCAGAAATGGGTGACAGCAGAGGACAGGACAAGATGCACCCTTCAAAATCCCATCCCCCGGGACTGCCTTTCTCCAACCAGGCACACCACCTATCAGTGAAATAGCTTATCAGTAATAGCCTATCAAAGGAATGTATGCCCTCACAATCCCTCAGTCTCTGAAAACAACCACACAGACAGACCCACAGAAAGTGCTACTAATCTCCCAGGCATCTCTCAGTCCCATCAAGTTGACCATCAATATTTACCCTCACACTAAACATTGCAGGGATTCCAAATGCACAGCCTAGGGGAGTAGGGTGTTAACACTGAGGTCATGTTTGAACTCTGCAGCCTCCCATGAATCAGTGAGGGAGTCAGAAGTCAGAGAGATTCAGAGTGTTCTGATGTTTCCAGAAGAGCCAGAAACCTGCATTGATTTTCGGTGTTAAGTCACAGTATTTTCACTAATTTTACAATAGACTTGTAAGGAATCCCAGTGGGCTGAATGCCGGCAACTACCATACAGTATGGAAATTCTAATTTAATTAATTTATTAATTAAAAAATTTGAGACAGAATCTATCCTGAGCATGCAAATATGAAAGTAACTTAGAATAAGGCATAATGTCAGGTGGTGGTAGTACACACCTTCAATTCCAGCATTCCAGAGGCAGAGGCAGAGGCAGATTTCTGAGTTTGAGGCCAACCTGGTTTACAGAGTGAGCTCCAGGAGAAACCCTATTTCAGAGTATTTAAAAAAAAAAAAAAGGCATAGAAACCTCATACTGCCCTCAAACTTCATAGGAATGACCTTGAACTCCTGGGTTCGTCTCTCCAATTCTAGAATACAGATCTGTCCTGTTGTCCCCGAATTGTACATAATCGGGACTAAATCCAAGGTTTCAAAATTCTAGCTCAGCATTCTCCCAACTGAGCTACATCCCAAGGCCATAGAACTTCTAATTTAAAGAAGTTTTAAATATTACATTTAAAAAATTACATTTACTTAAGCTGAAAGTAGTGGTACACCTCTTTAAACCCAGCACTTGGCAGAGACAAGTGGAAATCTGAGAGTTGAAAGCTAACTTGGTCTACATACTAGTCGCATGCCAGACAAATTCTGAACAACCTACAAGAGGAGGGTCTTTTATACCATGTGGGTCCCAGGTATTGAACCCATGTCATCAGCTTTGGCTGCAAGCACCTTTACCCGCCTAGCCATCTTTGCCACCACTAAATACTACTTTTTTTTTCTTTTCTAAATAAGTATTTAATTTGAATTTAATGTTGAAAACAAGTGCTAGTGAGATGACTCAGCTGGTAAGGGTCCTTTGCTGAGCAAACCTAGTAACCTGGGCTTGATTCCTAGAGCTACATAAAGGTAGATGGAGAAAACCAATTTCACAAAGTTGTCCTCTGACCTCCACAACACACACCATGTGTTCTCTGTCTCTGTCTCTCTGTCTCTCTCTCTCTCTCTCTCTCAATACATTTTTAAAAGTTTTATAATGGGAATAAATACTCCTCAAATTTTTGTTCTGTACCATGTTCTAAGAGAAGTATTTCTTATGTGAAGCATTCCTGGCCATTTGTAATGCAGGATTGCCCTGTGCCACTGGTGTTATGTTCCTACTTAATCACCTTTTACAGTCTTCATGGAGACCATCAACTAGTAAAGCAACGATGATTTCAAGTGAAAATGGTGGAGTTAATGACTTTTATTTGTCATTTCTTTGAGGTTCCCCACCACCACCACCACCGGTTTTGTTCGTTTACTTCTTACATTCTTGGAAGGCACGGCTAGCAGAGGTTTCTGATTTGTTTCTTCCTCAAGTCCAACTTGTCAGATCAGCAACACTTCTCAAACAGAATTAACCTCTATTCAGGTGACCCTGTGGGTCGAAATGATTTCTCTTCTAGAAGCCCACTTCAGGATAGCTGAAGACCCTTGGGAAAATTACCACAGGATATGCTGAATGATGGCCACCAATCTTGAACCCAGAGTGCTGAGTGTGAGTTGTTTCTGGATCAAAGAGGCTGTGCTGGTGCCTGGGCCCCCTTCACACCAAAGCTTCTTGGGCTTTATAATGAAGGGATGGGTGGGAAGCAAGAATTCTGGGGGTGGGGAGTGCTAATACTGAGACAAGAGACAGACTAGTTTTAACAATGGCAGATAGAGAGGGACAGTCTCTTGGAGGAATGTCACTATGTACACCCCTGAAGGCTATGATGGACATATTTAAGGGTTATACCCCTTTCTTACCCAGGATTGGTTTTACACAACCTCCTTTTAAAACCAGGACACTGGCCAGATTCCATTATCTTACAGATGATGTGCAAGTCCTTAGCTCATTAACATACATGCTGTGCTAATCTGCTCATCCATGCATTGTTTCTATAGTGTTGGGGATTGAACTTCATACTAGGCAAGTATGTTCTGAACTACATTCACCCCTTAGACTATGTTCTATCACATACATACATACATACCTACATACATGCATGCATGCATACAATAAAGTTTAACACACTGAGATGATAAAATACATTATCTCATAAGTTATTTCTGGAAAATTCCATTTAATACGTTCAAACTTTCCTGGACCATGGATAACGGGAATTGTAGTAAGTAAAAGGATAGCCAAGCAGGGAACTGCTGTTAAACAGCCTATTGATTTGAGGAGCCAGTTAGATGTGTTATATCCTTTTTTTTTTTTAAGATTGATTGATTGATTGATTGATTGATTGATTGATGATTTGATTTTATCTGAGTACACTGTAGCTCTCTTCAGACACACCAGAAGAGGGTATCAGATCCCACTACAGATGGTTGTGAGTCACCATGTGGTTGCTGGGAATAAAACTCAGAACCTCCAGAAGAACAGTTGTTGCTCTTAACCACTGAACTATCTCTCCAGCTCTGTGTTACATTCTTTAAATTTGGTGATTGCTGTCTTGTGTTAGTTTTTAAGACAAATTTAGTGTTTATTTTCATCTTTAATTTTTTTTCACATAACTCCCTTCCTGACCCCTCATTTTTTGACACATAGTCTCATGTATTCAAGAGGCCAGCTTTGACCTTACTATGTGAGGTCTAGGGAGGCAAGTTCGGGAAGATGTTTAGCTCATGAGTCTGCAAGAACATTTCTGAATACTAGAAAACATTGTCTGCTGGAGTCAGCATCATAATATCTGCTATCTAGCCAATACACAAATTGGAAATACTGAGAAGGCTAGGCTGACTCCATGACAGGCTTCAAATTGGCAGTTTGGGAAATTAGGCCTAAGAACTGGGCAAGTCCAGGAAAGCATAAGTCAGTTACTAGAAAAAAAAAAAAAACAGCCTTCAGGACGCTAGTCAGGAACTGCCCAGCCATCAAAAGCTGCCCAGCCTCCTGGCCTAAGACAAGGACAATGGGTCAACAGCAGTTTCTAGATTTCCTCAACTACTTCTTCAGGAACAGTTTCCAGCCCCCATGCCCTGGTAATGGAATGTCCCTAGAGATGGAGTAAGATAAAGGTCACCTACCCAAGAATTCCCTAATGTGCTTTAGGTCAGGCCTTTGAGCTCACTTGATTTTCTCTCTATCTTGGTAATGGGAGACCCCCAACATGCTGGACTTCTGCGGAATAAAACACTCTTTGCATTGCGTTTACATACTATTTGAGGCCGGGGTATGCTGGACCCTTACAGTAGTTTTCTAAATTAGTTATAGATTATAAAACTAATGTACCCTTCAGTATTTGTAAAATTAAAGCAACTTACTTTCTTGTTCTCCAGGTGCTGTGATCACAGATATGTGCTACCAAGCCTGGTTTATTTGGTGTTGGGAGTCAAAGCAAGATCCATTCATGCCAAACCATCACTCTACCAACTCATTGTTTTGTTAATGAGAACTACTAGTGTTATAAGCAGGGTATCCTGGAAGGTCGTTATGAATAAGCTGAGAACTGGAGTAGGAAGTGGCATAAGACTCTTTAGTAAGAACTTAACTGAACACTTGCCAGCAGAAAACATTTTATTGTTCTACTTAATGTTTTATTTATATAACACAGGATTACTTAGATGAGACAGAAAACTTCTTGAGTGCAAGCTATGAGTGGAGTTGTGTTTCCCAAACAGCCTAGCACACTGCCTTCCATTTTAGAGACATTCACTGACCTAATGGATGACCGAGTGACTTAGAGGTCTGGAGGTAAAAACTTCATTATTGTTTTTACCTACTTCATCTACGTTTGCTTCTCTCTTTGAAGATAACTGTCTTTGGGGGAATCTCACAGACCTAAATGGGTAGGAGACAGACAAAGTGAGGGGAGGTTTCTTTCTTGTTGTTTAATTTGATCAGCTCTTATCAAATGAGAACCAGGGTAGTCAGTCCAAAGTTGGAGAATGCCCCTAACACTGCATTACTGCTTCTGATAATCCATCCATGCATGCAAATTCAGAAAAATATGGTTTCATTAGTTAAGTCCACTTTATCACAATCACGAGGTTGAAGTGAAGATCTGACTGAATTTCACGGATGGAACTGGTGAGAGGCATGTTCTGTGGTAGTGGCTGTCAGAAGGACCAGTGATCTCAACAGTCTAGACATGGGACAGCTGCGAAATAGCAGTTTATTGTATCAGACAGTTGCCCTACTATGATACGTTTAATTGTCCATAACAGAGATTTCTACATGAATTAGTCCTAATTTAATTTGAAACAGGCCAACTGTTGTCTCAAATGATAATACAAGGAGTTGATAAGTTTCCATTGTTTTGTTTTGTTATGTTTCAATGATAGTACCTTTGAAAAATCAAATGAAATTCCCCAAAACTGAAAGTAAGTAGGATGCCTGTTGTTTGTAGGATGCCTGTTTGGCTACAGAATTAACATTCTACTTATCACCATCCCTTACCTAGCTTTCTAAATTCAAAAAGTTACCATTTCAGGTCTTCGCCTGAATCTCTTTAATGCTGAAGAGAAAAAAAAAATCAAATTCTTTTATTGAAATATTCTGATTCAATGAAAACAAAATTTGATGAGTTTCTTTCCCTATCTCTTAAAGGTAATTGTTCTCTTTAGAGTCTTTAGAGGTGGTTGGTAAAATTAAACTCTACATTTCAATTCTAAGAGAAAAAAACAAAACAAAACAAAACCCCCAGTTGTCTAAGTATTTAATAAGGAGTTTTCCAGAGCTAAGTGTGGCCCGTATAACCAGTTCCTTTTCTCTAATTTTTTTTTTCAGGTCCATTAAAACTGAGTAATTCTGTACGCCTGTAACTTTATGCCAGTATTTTTACAAATTTCAATTCAAAAAAAAATTTTTTTTGTCTGTTGGCAGCGAGTTTTTAAAGTCTTAAACATGCCTAAACATCTCAAGGGATTTAAAGAAAACTATAATAGTAACTAGTTTCTCCCCTTTCCGTATTTAAAAAAAAATAGAGCACACTACTGAAATTATTTAAATTGACTGAGCCTTTTAAGCAAGTAAACACATTTTAACTAGGTTTTTTTCCCAATCCTTCCATTCATGCCAACTATAGAAATTAGCCTTCACTCTTCCTTCACTTACACATGGATACACACACTTGCATGGACACAAGAAAAATTTCTTTTCTCCTGTCAGCATTCCTCCCTAACAATGCTTAGATTAGTGGCATGAAGGCGGCCGCAGAGAAAGGACATTCAGGCCAGAAGGCTCCCCACAGGCACAGCTGGTAGGGGTTAATGGCAGCTGAACCTCCCAGCCAGGGCCCTTTCTCTATTGTGTGTTCAACTCCTGGGAAGGAGGCCGACTTATGACAGCCTCTGGGGTGCAGAGGATCAGAAGTGTAGCAACTGGGTCACAGAGGCAGTGCTCCCGACGAGGAGGGTTTAGGACAGCCAGAAAGTGTCTGCTCACAGGGGCTACAAGAAGATGGCTCACAGCCCTTTCATTCAGTGTAGCCAGACATGAGCAATGAGTTGATCATATTCAAAAGTGATTCCATTCTTCCTCAACACTGTGCATATATGGCTAGTTTATGTTATTCAAGTCTGAGCGCTGGTGGTTGGGGGCTCTATTCTCCATGTGGAATAGACTCTGGAGCTGTGACACAATAGCTCTGGGGAGATCGAGGGGCCTCCTGATAAATAGAGGTTGAGATGTAAGCAGAGAGTGATTTATATGAATATTTGTCTAAATGAAGTAGGTGGCCTTTCCAGGCACCATGGAATGGGACCAACATGAATGTCAACTTGGGTTTCTAGTTTTATCTTTTGATTTTAAAACAAGAAAAAGCAATGTAACAACAGCTGTGTTGGGTCTATTACAGACATCAGACCTCTTTAATAGATTATTTTTTCCTTTCTCCTAGTGCCCCAGATAAGGTCTCATTATACATCCCTGGATAGCCACAAATGCACTATATAGTTCATGCTGGCCTCAAACTCCCGCCAGTCTATTTCCCTCAGTCTCTTCTTCCTGATCTCTGGGATTATAGGTCTGAGTTACTATGCCCAGTTTAATGGACTTTTACATTGAACTCGGTAAGTGGGGCTTTATAGGCAAAATGTGTTTTGCAGAGAGACAAAGATTCTTGAAGAAAGCAAGCTTGATAACTTTGAAGATCCTGTGCTGTGAAGGTGGGCTTTGTCACAGAACATAATCCTATATTGGAGTAGGGCTTGGCACTATCTAAGGGATTGTGGTAAATATTAATTAAATAAATAAAGACCATAGTCACAGAGCTTGGCTTGGCTGTTCATTTTAAACCTAAAAGGTTTCCTTGTTTAGAAATCACAGTAAGTTCCAAGGAGGATGTTTTTTGTTCTGGAGAAATAAATTTGTTTCCTTTCAAAATAGCTGAGCATCCCCTACCAAAGACTGTTAAGACAATTCATTCCTGTTAAAGTTGGCCTCGTTTCTTCTCTATACACCCAACCTTAAGAGCTAATTGGGGACTGGTTTGGGCCACATGGAGGCAGTGAATGCTAGAGGCACCCTTGTTCTCATGCTTTTGGCTTGGTTTATCTAATTTGAAATTTTAATGCCTCTTGACTAAAATTTGCCCTCTCCTTGAGTTTGTTTTGACTTATCACTCTGGGAAAAGGAAGCAGGGGAAAGAGAACAAATTAGGGCCTTGGTATTTTACCTGCAGCATAAACATTTAATACTTCCTCTTTCAAGTCACAATAGTTTGGGGGGAAACAATACAGCCCAATGAGCTCATTAAAGCTGTTCTCTTTGGGCCTTAATGGGGAGGGCTAGCAAATGAGTCAAAAGGGATGAGGTTGTGGCAATGTTTGAGACCAACTGAAGAAAGCTTTCCTGGCTGTTCCAGATGGCTTCTTTTGGAAGGGACTGACATCCTGTGTGTAGTGCTTCTTAGGGACACCCCCCGCCCCCCACCCCCACCCCGGGAACAAAGAGCAAAACGACCATCTTATCAGGGCACACAGCTTCAGGTCTAGAGACTCTTAGAAGATACAATGGCATTGTGATGAAGTACTAGAATTCAGGTAGCAGGCTAGTGTAACAGTAACATGACCATTGTAATGTACCCGAATCTGCTTCTGCAGGGAAGTGATACGACATGCTTGTGTTATTCATAAAACTCACAGGTTCAAAACTGATGCGTGGTTTTATTATGTTCAGAAATATTCCTTTTATTCTTATGGTTTCATGGTAAGCTTGAAGGATTTTCCCAATATGTGACTTTTTAAATAATTAAAATTTTTGTAAATACACAGAAATGCAGAAGCCTTTCTGGTATGCACAGTCAGAAAGCCCTGGGAAGACAGGAGTGCCTTCCTGAACTTGGCCATGCTGCACGTTGGAAAAGGCTCCTCCCTCCTTAGAAACCATTTCCTTCCCTTTCTTTCAGTCTTGCTTTATTTAGACTGGTGGGTGTGGCAAACAGAAAGGATCAGAGACTGGTCCCCTTCCGTGATCACTGGAATACAATGCAGAATCTGAAGGGCTAGAGGCCATTCTCTTTCTTTACAACCTAAGACTATTTGACCTAAACCTTGGAGACTCTCCCCTCTCTGGATGCTTGCATTCACTCCAGTGCACAAATATTCATACAGTTATTTCTTCTTTTCCTTCAGAAAGGCAAACCACACCTGGACAGGGACTTTTTATTCTCTCCAGGAGTCAACTCACATTGCACTTTTGTTCTATGTTTTAGTGAATATGAGAAAATGAAGAGAAGACTGCACTCCAATAACAGAACTTGCTAGGGTAATAAGATATACACATACATTCCTGGTGTTATTCATTAAAGAAGAAGGTGAGATTATCAGAGTTTGTTGACCTTGTTGCACCGGAAATATGCATTAGGCACACAAAAATACAAAGAAATATTAAATTAAGAACTCATAAAGAATTGATGCAAATGACAGCCTCACACATTGTGGAGATTTTGCATTAACAAACTTCCGATGTCCCTTCGTGCAATTGATTCGAAGCAATTGACTCGATAATTTGTTGTCTTTTAAGAAAAAAAAAAAGGTAATTCTATTTCCACAACCAGATTTAATAGGAAACACTGTTTACAAAATCACAGTGCTGTTTTTAAACCAGTTGCTCCAATATGGCATGATACAACTACCCAGGACATGCTAGGGAAAGGGTTAAGCTTTCCTGACTTTCAGATACAATGAAATTATGACAGGAAGAAAATTGTGCCATTTTAGCATGAAAATGCTTGTACAAATACTGTCGTTCCTTCCTTCTTACTTTCTTTATAGTGCCTCAGCGATAGCTAAGATGACAGACATTTGACAGGTATCTGTAAGCACACGGCCCAGGCAGCTCATTAAAGTTTTTCTTTCTATGCATCAGCTTTCACAATGGCAAAAACCCATTAGCATTGACTATTTCGCAGATTAGAAGAATTAAGGGCTTCAAACGTTGGCTTATACCAAGCAATGTCATTTGTGAAGTGATGTTTGCTTTATTATTTCCCTTTCTCTCCCTCTGAAACCAGACTGACATGACTTTAGCTCTACATAGGGTGCAATGTGCAAACCAAAGGATTGGCTCATCAATGAAAAGAAATGCATTCCCTTTTATACATGACTGGAATGGCAAAGAGGGAGACTTTACATGCACTATTTAGGCTCATTAGAGGACTGATTATGATAGTTCTCTGGTGTAATCTTTAATCGACTTTGACACTAGATTTGCCCCGTTACAAATCCTGTCATGCAAATTAAGTCATTTGTGTTGTTTGATATGGAAAGATCTGCTATGAAATGAAAGATTAGCTCTCAGATGAGGCACGAGAGACCAGTGCCCTTGTGCACCATGCAACTGATTACAGGGATGACAGAGTCCATTTCTACTCTGCTGGTAACATTTAGGGGAGATTAAATTAACGTGGCTCTCGGTCTTCCTGCAAAAGGGTGTTCAAAATAGATGCTCATGTTTTCATAGCTATATTTCTTGGGCTATTCCAAACAAGTGTTCCAAGGCAGGGCACTGATGCACAGACACCTTAACCTGTTCCCTATTGAGTGAGGTTACATCGTGCATGCTCATGGATAAAATTCTTGTCCTATACAGGTGATAAGAGTTGGCTGACTACTGAGGTGCTCCACAAACCAGAAGAAAACACCCCACCAATTTATAATGCAATTGCGGCTCTCTATGCCTATCTGTCACCTATTTTACTTTTACTTTTAAAAATATGTGTTTGTTTGCTTATAGGCTGGGTCTAGTGTAGCCCAGACTGACCTTGAATTTAGTGTTTAGCTGAGATGAATCTTGAACTCCTGATCCTCCTGCCTACCTCCTGAGTGCTGGGATTACATATATGTAATAACGCAGCCTCACCATCTCTTTTTAAATGGAAGAAGGTCATGCTCTCCATGTTTGTTTTGACAAAATATAAACAAGAACTATGAGGATTGAGGAGAATGAAGAAGAATTTTCACCAAAAAAGTTCCTGTGAAGCGCTGTTTCACTTGGTAACTAAATGATTATTGACACCAGAAAGTATGATCTTGACATTTCTATTACATACTTTAGCTTCACTAGAAGGATATCTCTAGCTGTAAAAATAGGAGTCTGAAATATCAGGGGTGGAAAAGAGAAACCTAGGTTTAATTAGTACTACTTCATGTAGCAAGCACTGTGTAGAACATACACATTTGGGTCATGATTTTCTTCAAAGATCTCTTGTGACTTAAAACAATATAAGTTTACCATTTCCAGATCAAATCTGTCAGGACTTTTTTTAAAAATAGAAATAAAAATAAAAAGACATCTATGGTAAAATCAGAAATGAGCATGATAAAATGGCTGACAGAAAACCATTAGCGGGACAGGGAGGCTGTAAAAATAGTGTGATTTGCTGGAGATAATGGTGGCATGCCATGGCTGGCTTCAAGAGCTGGAGGTAATGAGTGGAAGCCTTCCCCCTCCTCTACTACATTAGCCAAAACTGCCTCAGATGCTTACCCTTCTCAGGGACACTTCAGGAAGCTTTTTAAAGTCCCTCTGTCCTGAATCTGCTCACAGTTTTATGATTATCATCTATTTGAAATTACTTTATGTCGAACAAGCTCTCGGAGAATAGGAAAGTGGCTATACAAATGAAAAAAGTTTAAAAGCTAATTTCCAAACACTAGCTATATTGAGCATATAACTTCAGGGTGTTTTTTAAAGCTATACATTTAAAATGCAGATTAAATGTTAATAAACTCAATTCTGCTTCATTTAAAAAAAAAAAGAAGAAAATGAAGAAAAAGAAGAAGAAGAAGACGAAGAAAAAGAAGAATGGTGCTATCAAGAGGCCCAGAATAAACATCTGTCCACACCTCTGTAATTCTTTATATAGAATGTATGACTGATGTCTCACATCTGATTTCTTTTCCCAAATAGTTTGTAAGGAAAAAGAAAGTGACAAAATATGATTATAGACTTGCCATTAAAGAAAGGTCAAATGTAATGCAACAGTGGGCTGGCTGGGAAGCCAGGAGGTGCTCTACGCTTCAGGCGCAGGATAAATATTCTGTCTAATGCAAGGCTGTCAGAGAAGGTGCCTTTGATTGAACAGTGATGTAAATAGTCATTTAAATCCCTTTTAAATGATCATAACAGAAGTTAGAGTGGCCTCCAGCAGCTCCATCCGCGTGTCTTCTCTTGGAACATTTTTAATAGGCATGCTTTGTCCTTTCAATGAGCCACACACCTCTGTTTTGATTAACTTTTATCAGATTTGGGATTTCATTTCCCTCATAGCTAGATAGAGCATTAGCCATTTTAGATAGCACTGAAAGAATTTTTAATGAATGAAATAACATGTAGAGTTCCCTTGACAATCCTCAGGGAGAAAATGAGTCCGTCATAGAGTTTAACTAGGGATCTTAGAAAGTTTTCAGTATTTCCCAAGATGACCTTACTAAAGGGCAGAAAATTGCCCACCAAGGCATTCCACCTAACAGCCATGAAAGATCTAGACATATTTTTACCCTCTACAAGTAATACAAGTAATTGTTGTATAAAACTGTTAAACAATAGCGTAGGGAAACTAAACAATGAAAACATGGTGTTTGCCTAGTAAGAAGTTGAGAAATCAGTAAGAATGGATTAAACACTGTTGCCTTTATTGCTATTACCTGACATTTATGTGACTGAGAGTTCCCGCAGTTCAGCAGCATTTCATTTAGAAGACATAATCCTTGCTGTTAACGTAGTACTTTAAATTTAATTTTATGGCACAGTAAGTTAAATGGTTGCCATTCCTCAGCCATCTCCTCCTTGGCCTGGAGACCTAGACAAGCTTGTATATTGTTTCAGACCACTGATGGGCCAGTTAATGTATCAAAGGGCACACTGCGGCTTACTGACAAGGCAATGGTTCCTGACCTTAAAACTGAATTAGAATCATCTGGAGGGCTGTTAACCACAGATTGCTGGGCCCCACCTGCAGACTTTCTCCTTGGGTTATAGAGGGTGAGCTCTTGGATTGCTGGATAAGCTAACTGATCCTGATGATACTGTCCCAGGATCTACACTTTGCAAACCACTAAGAGGGTAATGTGAAAGTAGCTGGGGTATGAGACAGACAGGGAGATTTCCATGTAGAAAGATCTCTCGGTACTGGGGAGAGAAAAGGAAAATAAATCTCCAACTGGTTTCTTTTAATATTTCTTCTCTTTTCCCTTTTAATGTAAGCAATACCCAACTTCAGTTCCCAGGATATATCTTTCAAGTCTTCATTGAAATTCAGACACATTTTTTTTTAACATGGAAGAGTATGATTTCTAGGCAATAAGGGCACATTAATAAATAGTTGTAAAGTGTGTTTACATCTCAGGATGTATTAAGAAGCATAGATCATAGAAAGTTCCTAGTGTTCAAGACTGTGTTGTTACTGGTGAAGGTTTGCAGCTCATAGTATCATTTCCACTACTCTGTGTATCACACCTTGGGTTCTGATGGGTACCTGTACAACACCTGCAGATTATAGGAACTCTATTAGAGATAAAACGAATTGAAAATGGATTGGGTAGAAAAGCAGAAAGTCCTAGGTATCAGGGATTTTAATTGCCAGTTGCTACCCTTTCAGCAGCGATTAAAAGCCTTATGGTACTGTAGGTAGAGATGAAAAAGAATGGAAAGTGAAGGACAGTGAGTGGGGCTTCGTACTTTTAGAGGAACACAATCTTATTTGCTCTCTGAACCTGCATAGATTAAATGAGAAGTAACCCTAGACAAGAGCCTGGGCACTTAGCACTTGGTAAGTGCTTTTATCAGTCACCAAACCTCACTGAGAATGACTGTTCTCACCTAGAAAGACTATTGTACAGTTTTTCAGAATTTAGATCTTGACCTTTATACCATGACCTATCCTAGCACAATCTTTTTTTTTTTTAAATGAATCTTTTTTTTTTTTTAAGATTTATTTATTTATTATATGTAAGTACACTGTAGCTGTCTATAGACACACCAGAAGAGGGCGTCAGATCTCATTACAGATGGTTGTGAGCCACCATGTGGTTGCTGGGATTTGAACTCAGGACCTTTGGAAGAGCAGGCAGTGCTCTTAACCACTGAGCCATCTCTCCAGCCCCCCCTAGCACAATCTTAAGAATCAAATGTCCAGCAATGTGGTCAGAGTTCCCATTTTACATCTTCAGATGTTCCTTTAAATTAGTTTTGACCAAGCCTGTCCTGTGCCTCAGAGACACCTCTGGCGGAAAAGATAATTTATGGGTACAGGCTTTGCCAACTAAAGCATGTTATTTGAATGTGGCAGATAATTGATTACTGTTTGTACAAGGGTCCTTCTTTAAGTTAGTTCTCTGCTGGTCTTCCTAAGAAAAATAAAACATTTGCTTACAAGCCCAAAGGGTGAGGACTTCCACTTCCCTTCTCTTGTCTTGCTAAATTCAGATGCTTTTCAAATTGAGTGAAACTTTAACAGGATGCTGTGTTCTCTGGATATAGAGCAGTCAGGGTTCTTGCAGAAGATAGCATGGATAGAAGCTGCAACAGATAGAAGTAGAGGAGATGGTAAGCAGGACCTAACTAGCCATTGTTGTTTGGGGGGAGAGGGTAAACAGGAGTTAGGCATTCTTGAATTGGAATGTTGTCTTGATGGCTTCCACTTGTGTGGTGTTTGGAAGGGCACTCTGGCATCCCATTGATAACATGGAAAAAAAAACACTAGTATCTCTTATTATCTTAGTTACTGCTCTCCTGCTGTGAAGAGACAACTGTGATCAAGGCAACTTATCAAAAGAAAGCATTTAATTGGGGTCTTGCTTACAGTATCAGAAGGTAAGTCTATGACCATCATGGAAGGAAGGGAACAAGGCAGCATCAGATGGGCATGGAGCAGTTGAGCCTATATCTGATATACGAGCAAGCGGCAGAAAGAAGGAAAGACTGGGCCTAGAGTGGGCTTTTAAAACCTACTCAAAACCCACTTGCAGTGGCACACCTTCTCCAAGAAAGCTACACCCCTAATCCTTCCTAAACTGCTCACCCAGGAGGAATCAAATATTCAAATATACAAGCCTATTTGGCAGTGGAGAGGCATTCTCATTCAAATTACTACACCTGGCTTAGTAAATGTTGAGTGGGTTAGTGGGAAATTTGTATAAATAGTAGTACTGACGCCTACTCCATAATGATGAAATGTGAACCTAAGAAGAAACTCCTTTAGTCTATGAACCTTACCCTTTCAAACTTAGACTTAAGAAGTGTCCCAAACCCTTTCTCTATAGTGAGTGAATCAGAAGTAAAACTCAAGCTGGACCTGGTGTTTTGGGTCTGTGAGCCTACCTATTTGAAAGGCTGAGGCAGGAGAATAGCCAGTTCAGGGTCAGTTTAGGCAACTTAGTGAGATCTTATGTGAATTTTTAAAAAAGGAAAAGGAGGGTTGGGGACAGAGCTTAGGGGCAGAGTGCTTGTTTACAGTGTTCAGTCCCTAACACCAGAAAGAGAAAATGTAAAACTGCAAATAGGTTGTAGACATCTTATCCCTGTCATGCCTTATAGCATAAGCCAAGATTCTTCTCTGCTCCTTTCCTTAATTTTTGCTTGTTTGTTTTGTTTTTCATCCTCTGATAACATTCGTCTCCAGGGCTGTCAGTTGATGCTGGGTGTCATCTGGAAACTCACCCTGACTGAATCTGGACACATGACCATTGCTCCATAGAGCTTCAGCTAGATTCTGAAAGAGTTTAAGGCTTCCTGAGACCTGGTTCCACAAGCCCATCCTAACATTGTTGTATGCAGGCAGTTCCAGAGAGTGGATTACATCTCAATTTTCAGTGGGAAGATTGTCGAAGAATTTGGGTCGTCTTTCACTTTCCACAGCAGTTATGAAAATGGAAAGTGAACAAATTTGTTCAAGTAACTTGGTCATTAAATGCAGGAGAAGCTTTGCATGGAGAGCTCAGGCCAAGATCACTAAAATATTTTCAACACCATTTAGGGAGAAATGAAGACATGTTCTCCCATTCCTCTTCTTACCTTGACCTGGCACATACTGCCTGTGTGAGAAGTATTGTGGATTCCTCTGCCCACAATCATAGTTTACCCTAAGAGCTAAGGGTAGCAGACAATTGTCCCTTGCTCTCATTAGCATGCAGCTTAGATCCTAGAAAACCATGGGATTTGGTGCATGTATTTAATCCCAGTACTTGTGAGTTCAAGGCCAGCCTGGGCCACAAAGTGAGTTCTAGGACATCCAGAGCTAAATAGTGAGACTCTGTCTCCACAATAAATAAATAAATAAATAAATAAATAAATAAATAAATAAGGAAGAGGAACACAAAAGCATAAATAAGGTAAGAGGAAAGCTGATTTGAAAAGATAATCATTGACATTAGATATACTAGACCTTAAGAGACGAGGCATATTCTAAAATTGTCAACCAGTGTGTGGTGGTTTGAGTGAGATGTCTCTCATAGTCTTATGCATTTGAATGCTTGACTGTCAGTGTGATTTTTGGACGAGGCTTGGGAAATAAAGCCTTGTTGGAGGAAGTGTGTCACTGGGGCAGGCTTTGAGAGTTTAGAGATTTTCGCCATTTCTAGTTCATGCTTTCTGTTTCCTGCCACCAGGCCTTTACTTTATCATCACGGACCCAAGCCTTCTGGAACCATAAGAATAAATACATTGACAATAGACATTTTTAAACACTCAAGAAGAATTGATTAAATGTACATATAATTTTGGTTTTTTGTTTTTTTTTTTTTTCTGTTTTTTGAAACAGGGTCTCACTGTGGAGCCCTGACTATTCTGGTACTTGCTGTGTAGATGAGACTGGCCTGGAATTCAGAGATCCACCTGCCTCTGCCTCACAAGTGCTGGGTTTAAAGGCATGTGCCATCATGCCTGGCTTGATATGTGTATAAAAATGAAATACAGACAAGCCACAAATGTAAAATTCTGCTGGCCTTGCAGTGAATGGCTGTTGTTATAAACTGTATGTATACTAAGGTCTTTATTCTCCGGTATTCTTTTCAATCAGTTCCTATAAAAAGTCTTTAAAGTAAAGCTTATAAAAGCCCATTTTCAGATGAGAAAACTCTGTCTAACAGAATTATCTCTAGCCACACAACTCAAGTCATCGGTTGAAGTCCAGCCAGCCTGCTGTCAAGACACATGATCTTTACCACCATACCCATCAATGAGATTTTCAAAAATACTGTTCTGCAGCTTGGTCTGCAGAGTGAGTTCCAGGACAGCCAGGGCTACACAGAGAAACCCTGTCTCAGAGAAAAAAAAAATACTGTTCTGGTTAGTGTTTGTCCACAAGAGACAAATAAGCACCATTTGGAAAAAGGGAACATCAGTCCAGAAACCCTCCACAAGACTGGCATTTAGGCAAGCCTAGGGGACATTTTCTTTTTTGTTGTTTTTAATTATTTATTTATTTTATGTGAGTACAATGTTGCTATCTTCAGACACACCAGAAGAGGGCATCAGATTCCATTGCAGATGGTTGTGAGTCACCATGTGGTTTCGGGGAACTGAACTCAGGACCTCTGGAAGAGCTGCTAGTGCTGTTAACCACTGAGCCATCTCTCCAGCCTGGGAAATTTTCTTAATTGATAATTGATGTGGAAGGACCCAGCTCCCTGTATGGGGTGCTACCCACCCCCATGGCAGTCCTAAATTATATTAGAAATCAGACTGATCAAGCCATGGAGAGCTTGATGGCTATTCTCAGTTGTTAGCATGACTGTACCTGGACTGAACTACAATTCAGAACTTAAAGATCTTGTTAAAAGGTAAAGAAAAGCTTAGGTCTAAGCATGGTGATACATTCCTTTAATCCCAGAACTCAGGAAAGAGAGGCATGTAGATGTCTGAGTTCAAGATCAGTCTACAAACACCAACACAAATAAATCATGGAGACAGATATTTATATAGCAATATATAATACTTTCTGTGAAGTAGGCAGAGTTAATTGTAAACTTGAATGAAAGAACAACGACTGACCTGTAACTCTTCTGTTCATCAGCAGGTACATTTGTCAGGATTCTTAAACCTTTCCCACTCCCAAACCTCACCTGAGAACATTCACATGACTCTGGTAAACAGGTGTATAAAATTGGTATGTAGATAAAACCTTTACTGATAGTTATAAGGACTTGTATTTTAAAATAATTCTTTGGATACATATATTTTTAATGTTTATTGGAGATTAAAGAAAATTTGCTTACTAATAAGATAGATGTGATTATTTATTTTTACATAAAATCTAAATTCTTAACTGAATAGTTGATATTAAAGGACATAGAGTTTCTACAAAAGTCTGCAGAGTTGGTCAGTACTTTGATTTTATAATTGTCAATGTTGAGCCCAGCACTTAGCAGAAATACATAATAAAAAGTAGCAGACGTATGCTTAGCACCGTATCAGAAATTTCTGGAAATTTTCTCCTAACTGAAAACTGAAGTTCATTTAGCAGATTTTTGAAACTCAAATCAGCAACTCAAACAACAGGTTTTATAATAGAATATTTTAGCACTATACAATCCAAAGATACAACTTGATACTGACATGCTAATAGAGGAATTTAAAATTTCTGTTTTCCACAATTACACCATCATATATCTGCAAGGGTGGGCAGTCTTGTATAAACAGTAAAAACACTGCAACTAACTTCATTCAGTAGACTTATATCTGAGCTGAAGAGTTTCAGATACTCAGTCCCCAATGTTTCCCGGTGTGATGGCCAGTACAGCACAAAGCACACTTACCTTCTTCAGAACCAAGGTTGCAGTGAATTACAACACAGGCCAGCACTGCTAGAACCACGTCAGATTCATTACTTTGATTTCAATTTAACTTTTGGTAGCTTCATATTGAGAAGATTTTTCTCTGTTGCTAGATTTCTTTCCTGGTCCTGACTTCATTCAGTAACATAATCCCATATAGTTTAAGGAGTTCCAGTCTGAAGACATAAGATTTTTGAAGATTCCAGAAGTTATACTGCTCCTTGTCTTCTAAGCATCTAGACCCAGTCTCAAGTTTCTCTCTCCTCTTGAATGCTGGCATCTGTCTCTCCCCTAGGTAATAGGCAATAGGGACCATCAGTAAACATCTTGGATCACGGTCTCCTTCAGATCTTGCCTATAAACCTATATCTTACCTGCCAAGGATGCTATGAAGGGTATGGGTGCAGTGTGTGTGTGTGAGGTGCCATTTCAGTTACCACACCCAGAGCTAGTATTCTGAACACTCAAGCAAAGTCCAGAATCATTAGATGTCCCTTTAAAAAATGACTTGTGCTGTTCTTGTGTCCTTTTCCAGAGTATCCCTCTACCTAATGACTTGGCAGTTGTTTGTCAAAAAACTTCCTGAAGGTGACACATCCATGATGAGCTTGTTGCTCTCTGTCTGCTTAATGCTACAAACCAAGATGCTCATGGCCCTCGCTCTTCCTGCCACATAACCCACAACCCTGAACATTAGGCACCTTCACCCTGCTGAGAGCACGTCTCCTATGCCACATGGTTGACTATGTCTGCACATAACCCATATCCTGAATATTGGGGCACCTCTACCCTGCTGAGAGCATATATCCTACATAGTCCCTTAACAGCAATCACCTAGTGTAGTCATTAGGACTGAGCTCAGCATCTCTCAGTCTAGGAAGCCCAATTCACCTCCAGAGAAAGACTACCCCCACGTTTGGGGAGGCCAGTCCTGCAGGCACAGTGCACAGCTTTGCAGCTGAGTCTCCAAGGAAACCATTGCTATTTGTGACTCTCGAGCTCAGGAAGTAATTCTTACCTGCTTTGCAAGACTGACAGTGTCATGACAGCCTTGGGAGGCTGTCATTTCCATGCACAGAGATTCCATAATGTAAATCGATTATTGATGAAGCTGTATTTTAAGTGACTGTATTCTTCAGAGGGAGCGTGTTTATATTTAATTATCAAAAAGGGAGCTGTGCAGTGGCATAGTAGCACAAAACTCAGCTATTATCCCCCAAAATGGTTGAAAAATCAATCTTCATTCCAAAACCCATAATAAAAAAATAAAAAATAGCAATTTATTGAGAAAAACCAAAGACATCCTATGTCATAAAAGCTATCATTACTTGTGCTAAAACTAATATGTACATATTTTTTAAGAGAGATTCGCATAATTATGCAAAAGAATTTTAAGCAGTTGCTGAATGGAGGCCCCACTGAATTGTCACTATCATTGGTAGTTTGACATTTGCCCTGCTTCTGCCTGTCACACCAACCCAGGAAGCATAGAGATGTATATGAACAGTTTTTTTTTTAATTCATCAGAGCTCCCAATCTCTTTTGAGCATGACAAGCTCCTTGCAGCAAAGTTTTGATCTCTTCTAGAGTTGACAAGTTTGCTGCTTAGCTATTCTGAAATTCTGTGATGATATAGAGGGATTAAGTATAAGATGGAAGGGCAGGGGTCATAGGACACCTGCACTGCAGAGAGAAGTAGACCAAGAATTCCTGTATGAATGGGACAGACACAGCCATCTGAACAGCAAATGGGCAGGGTCAGGAGGACACAAATGTGCAGAAACACTGTTTCTCTTTATTTAGGAAAAGATGGGAAATGTCAAAGTTTGTGGGGACCCTGAAGTCCCCAACCCATCTGCTGCTCTCACTGGCTCTTCAGTACTTGGCTTCCATGATCAGTGCCACTATAGTCCTGTGAATAGTAAGTGATGGGAGCAGATAATACTTTATAAACTTTCTCCCAAGGCTGAATCTGGAGGAGAAATTCAAAGTTGACTAGAGGTAAAGGATAGACGATGTGAAGCATTGATAAAACTGTCCACAGGAATTAGCAGAAGAGAATTCTGTAGAGGACACTGGGAAAATCTAAACATACAAAGAACAAAGTGGGAGGTGTATACCAGACACACTGAAGCAGGAATTCCTTGCAAGATCCAGGTATCAGCAAGATATAAAAGCTTCGTGATGACTCTTATACCATGTACCCTGAATCTATGGTTTGAATATACATGTGAAGGGGTGGGGCTATGAGCTGAGCTGGAGCAAAGCCAGAAGGAGTAGTGCTATATTTTACTTGTGATGGTTCCATATGAATGCATACAGTTCCAAAACTGCATAAGGTTATGGACACACTCAACTGAGCATGTATAAAATAAGTTAGGTTTCAGTATGGTACACCAATGTGTCATGACTGTCTAAAATCATACTATAGATAGTCAACAACTGGTTTAAAGACATTGGCCACCTATCAGCAGTGGTTTGGCAACTCCCTTCAAATCAGTTATTTCAAAACAGAAGCAACAGTATAGGCTCCAAGTTGGAACCATTAATTTGGTGAGTGTGCTTTGTTTGGAGTTTTGTGTGTTGATGTTTAGCACCCAGGAGGGAAAAGCTGAATACCAAGCACATTGTTTTGCCTTGTATCTCCTCACATAAACTGTGTTATGGGTCATTCTGTTGACAAAAGGAAATTTAACAGGAAGAGTCTGGTAGGTACCTCACTCTTGTAATTGCAACATTCTGGAGACAAAGTTTGGAAGAGTTCTAGGCTACTCTAAACAACATAGTGAGTTTCAAGCTTGGCTGGGGCTCTAGAATGAGAGTCTTGGCCTGTAGGCAAGCGTGTGGGAACATTTTCTTGATTAATGATTGACATGGGAGAGACCAGCTTATTGTAAGAAGTACCAGCCCAGGACAGATGGTCCTGGGTACTATAAAAGAGCAGTCTAGCAAGCCATGAGGAAAAAGCCAGTAAGTAGCACTCCTCCATGGCTTCTGCTTTGTTTCCTATGTAGGCTACAGTCTTGCATACCTAAATGATGGGCTACAACTTTTAAGATGAAGTAAGCCCTTTTGTTCCAAAGTTGCTTTTGGTAATTATTTTTTAATCACAGCAATAGAAATTCTAACTAAGACAATTTCATTGAAGAGGTATCTATTTTAAACTACAACTTTAAAAACAGATGAAAATAAATGTTTCAAAGTATTGGATGGATTGAGCAGCTAGTATAAGTATCTTGCTACAGCCATAATGGTGTAGCTCAGGATTAGCATCTCCAGATCCAACATCGGTTACAACTGAAAGGTGTGGTGTCAGACAGAAGCTGTCTAGCCCTTGCTCGATGCAGATAGGCTATACTTTGTGTGTATGTATTAAATATCTATTGTAACACAACTGAGTTTGAGTTCGAGATCAGCAACTCACTGAACTGCTTTGAATAAATCGCTTAATAAATTTTCTGTTCCTCAGCATCTATAAAATATATAAAAGTATGAAACAACTCTCAGATTCCTTGAGATGAGGATGAATTTGGTTGAAATTACTTGGCTGAATTCAGAAATGCTGAGGAGTTTAATAAGAACATCTCTGGCTACGTCTATTTGCAGAGATAGTTATACAACAAGGGCTCTGACTCAATGATTTTAACCTGTTGATGGAGCTAACTGAATAGACTATCAGAAGACAATAGATCTTTGGAAAGCAGGCCTAGTTAGATCAAGTAGCTCACTGAGGCAGGTCCTTGGAGGTTGTCCCTTGCTCTGCTCTGCTTCCTATCTTCACGATTTGAGATGCTCCAAGGCGCTCTTCCTGCCACAGTGGACTGAAATCTCTGAAACAATGACCTAAAATTCATATTCTTTAAGAAGCTTAAGTTGGGGTATTTTGTTACAATGGCACAGAAGCCATTAATATAGTACTCAACAGAGCTGTTTCTCAGATCACAGAATTGCAAGGAACAGAGGGAAAACTTTTAAAGGGATAATTTTGGTTTTGTTTTTCTTTTTTAAATTAAAGCAAGAATAAGAACATACCTCCAGAAATTCTCCTGGCCTTGCCTATTGCATTCATTAAATCTTTTCCTGTTCATTTTTCAGTTAAAGGACATTTAGAAATCTGACCCATGGAGATAAATACAGGCTCACTGGAGCCACAGTTCAATCCTTTTCTCAAGCAGCATCTCACATCCTGTTCATGCACCAGGGATGTGTTTCTCTCACTACCACATTTGCCATGGTTTCAACTCAGTGATCAACAAAACAACAGCAGCATCAACAACACCCAGCTTCCTCAGTTGGTATTGATATAAGTGTAGTTCTGTAATGTTTACCATGTTGGGTTTTGTTTTTGTTTATTGTTTGCTAGGATAAAGTCTTTCTGTGTGGCACAGCCTGGCCTCAAACTCACATTGTCCTGGATCAGCTGCCAAGGGCTGAATTTGTGTGATCACACTTAGATGTTTGGCTTTAAAGCTTCTCATGACCTCTGAAATGTTCATGCAACACTTTCTGAAGTCTAACTAATTGAATCTGGAGGTCTCAGAACCACTAAAAACTTTACTAACAGCAGGAAAATGTAGACATCAAGAAGGATGATAGATTAGGTCTACTTTAGAACGCAACATTTAGTGAGAGTTTGGGCTGTAGAATGATTCACAATCAAACCACAATTTTGTTCAAACTCATTGCATATAGTATTTTCATGAAACTAGAACTTACGTGCCTCTATAATATGTACATAGTATTTTTTATATGCAAGAATGGAGTTACTGCTTGGTCCATATGTTTCCTGGTTTTTGGTATCTTATTCTAAGAATTGAAAGAACAGAGCACATACAGATTACAAAGTTAAAAGTAAACCAAAGAAAAGTTAGAGTATAGATCAGGGACAATGTACAGGAGCAGTGGGTACTGTGAAGTAGAATGCTCAAGGGCTCCAGATTAGTATCTAGGCCTTTCTTTATGAGGTCTAGCTAGAGGAGGCATGGGCTGATATAAGAATTGCCTTGGTTGTGGTATTTCTCCATAGCAATGAAACCCTAAGTAAGAAGAACATCTGAGAGACTAAAGGAGAGACTGTCTTCCAAGCAGCTAGGAGGAAGATCTCACAAAGCTCACCCCAACAGTGACACACTTCCTCCTACAAGGCCACACCTCCTAATAGTGCTATTCCTTGGTCCAAGCAGATTCAAACCACCACATTCTATTCCCTGGTCCCCATAGGCTTATGAAACATATGAATCTATGGGGCCCATACCTAAACATAGCATAATGCAAACTGCATTTAGTTCAACTTCAAAAGTCCCATAGTCTTCAACAATCTCGACAATGTTAAAAGTCCAGAGCTCAAAGTCTCTTCTGAGATTTATCCAGTCACTTAACTGTAATTCCCTATAAAATCAAAATTAAAAACAGATAACTTACCTCTAGCATTACAGGATATACATTTACATTCCAAAATGTCATAATCAGGAAATACTAAACCAAAGCTAGATCAAAAACCAGCTGGGCAAACTCCAAACTCTCCATCTTTATATCTGATGTAAAAGTACTCTTCATGACCCCTTTCATCTTTGTAAATTGCAGCCACTCCTTGATAACAGCTTTCCTCAGCAGGTATCCCATAGCAATGACATCTCTAACATCTTGTGGTATCCAAGGCAACTTCAAGTTTACAGCTTCTTGTCTTGACTGAGTTCTACACATGATCTTTTGGGCTCCTCCAAAGAGCTTAGGTCACTTCTCCAGTTCTTCTTTCAGCAGTTCTCTAGGTTCTGGTTGACTCCATGCCATTGCTTCTGCTGTTCTTGGTGATCATCCCGTGGTATGGCATCTCCAATACGCTGGGGTCTTCCACTGAAACTAGACTTTATCAATAGCCTCTTATAGACTCTCTTCATGGTGCTAAGCCTCAACTTTTTTTCATGACCCCTTCTGTCCTGGCCCTCAATTGCAACTGAGGCTACATTTTCTCTGGCCTCTAATAATGCCAAACTTCAGCTGCCCTTCATGCACCTTTCATACCTTCAAAACCAGTACCACCTGGGTGATTCTTATAGATTACCAAGTCCAGCTGCCGCACGAGGTACAACCTTGACTATCTCTGGAACACAGCTTCCTTGTGCTCCCAGAAAACATTACCCAGAAGATTTCACCTCAGTGATGCTTGCCTTTTCTTAATCACCACTAATGTCCTAGCTCCATTTAACCAGGACCAATTTTTCCAGTAGTCCCTTCTATTATTGACTCTGAGACCAGAGTCACATGGCAAAGTTCTGCTGCTTGCTGGGGCTGGAACATGGCCCCTTGTTCTATTACATCCTTCACTGCCTAAGCTTCACAGTTGTGGAAATTGCTCTGTAAACTGACCTTGAACTCAGAGATCTGCATGGCCCTGTGTCCTGAATGCTAGGACTAAAGGCATGTATCCCCGCACCTGGACCTAAGGTTTTCTCTACTTGAACCTTCCTTTCTATCAGACTGGCCTTGAATCCAGAGATCTGCTTGCCTCTGTCTCCTAGGATTAAAGATGTATACCACTATTCCTGGATCTAAGTTTTTCATTCCTCAAGTTCTGGATCAAAATCCCGTGTCCTCCTTTTCTGGAGTGTAGTTCATTCTAGATAAAAAAATCCAAATGAAAACAATAACCAAGTAATGATAACACCTAACATAATGTAACCATTCCTTGTTCAATGGCAAGTGCACAAACAATATGCTTAGCAGGGTGGAATCTTACACCACTCCCTTAATTTGTTTATCTCCTCAAACACAGGATTTAGCTCTATTGTACTTCCTGGTGCCCTTTTATCATTTGAGCCATACATTTTGTATTCTTCCTTTCTAAGCTTGCTACACTTCTACACTTGATCAAAACGCACTTCATGAGAATAAACTAGAGAATAAAGGTCTATGCTGGGCTTTTCTGAGACTTCCTTTGTCAATGCAATTAATCAAAATCTCTTTACCTTAGCCTCAGGCAGACTCTTCAGAAAAGGGCAAAAAGTAGCAACATTCTTCACCAAAACATCATAGTCCCACTTGAAGCATTCCATGACTTGCCAAATCCAAAGTCCCCAAATCTACATTCCTCCGAACAAAAAACATGGTCATGTTTATCACAGTCATACCCCACTCCTGTTGCCAACTTTTGTCTTAGTTAGGGTTTCCATTGTTATGATGAGATACCATGACCAAGGCAACTCTTACAAAGGACAACATTTAACTGGGGGCAGGTTTATACTTTCAGAGGTTCAGTCTATTATCATCATGGCAGGAAGCATGGCACTGTCCAGGTAGAAAAGATGCTACAAAAGAAGCTGAGAATTTTGAATGTGCAATGACCAAAAATTAATTAATGATTCCAGGTATTATTTTTAGTGATCATTTGTGTCAAAGCACACAACTTCATCATGGTTAGTACTGGACATGCAGCATAAATGTCATCCACTGTGAAAGTCTTTGTGGGATCTAACATCAAAGGACAATGCCTAAAGTACCTCGTCTCAGACTCAATACTAAGGTATGTTACAAATTATAGTATTGTAATGTATATACAAGGTTTTATATTCTTAAAGAAACAGTGATTTAGGTGTGAAAACAAATTTTTGAATGTGTTCCTAATGTAATTCTGTGGAGTGTCTCAAATTAGTTTATCTTAGGATTGTGTTTTGCTAAAATTTTTATTTTAAAAATTATTAGTTGAGTCACTAGCTTGCGCTTAATATTTAAAAATTATTCAATCAATCATTTTGGCTCTGAAATGGACTTAAACATACCTCTACCATTTTGTCTTATGTATTTATGAAAAGCAGCATTCTCAGCATTGATGATCAGATCATAAAAATCAAAATATTAACAAACTCTGAAGCAACATTCAAAATTATGTGCTGCAGTATTGACTGTTCAGTCAAGATTTAAATTTTTACACAAAAATAAAAAACATTAATTTCATTAGTATGCAAATTTACTTTTGCCTTTAATAAATTCTAAAATTACTGAAGAATTGCTATAAATTATATTCTTTATGATTTACTATCAGTAAATGTTTTATTTGATATATATATATTTATGGACCATATATTAAGGGTCACATAAGAATTTCTCAAGCAAAAAGGGGTCCCAAGTAAAAAAAAACTTTTAGAAGTTGTAGCTTAAAACAAGACATATTTGTGGTATTATAGTTTTAGAAATCAAAATACTAGGGTATTCCGAGATTCTGGGTTAATATCCCCTTATCAGTGACTGCATACCATGTGTGTTCCTTTGTGATTGGGTTACCTCACTAAGGATGATATTTTCAAGTTCTGACCATTTGCCTAGGAATTTCATGAATTTTGGTCCTGGAAAGACTGGATGTAGGGGAACGCCAGGACAGAGAAGCGAGAGGGTGTTGAATGGGGAAAAGAGGGAGGGAAGGGGGCTTATGGGACTTTCGGAGAGGGAGGAAACGGGAAAGGGGAAATGATTTTGAATGTAAATAAAAAAAAAACTTAGAAAATAAAAAAAAAAAAGAAATCAAAATACTAAATAGGTCTCTGGACACAACATACAAGGCCAGCAGGGTCCTACCACCACCAAGGGTCTAGTGTAGAACTCATCCTGGCCTCTTCCACTCCTAGAAGTATGTGTTTGTTGAATTCTGCTCCTCTTGCAGAGCTGTAGCCATTTTGTTCCATGCCTGCCAGCTACTCCATATTGTTACTGTAATATGTCTGCCAATCATTGACACAGAAAAATAACTTGAGTCAGAGCTTAAGGTCATGCTGACCAACCACATACCCTGCTCTATTCTGTGTGAGGCTTGTTAATCTTAAGAAATTCCACAAAGCTTTACCCATCAAATTAAAGGTCAATATGAACTGTTATGTCTAAAATGGCTGAGACAGAACTAACCACCAGGCAGCATTTCCTGTACCTGCATATGAGCTTGTTATGGTTTTTGTGGTTTTAGCGTTTATAAGCTAACATGGAAAAACGTTCAGGGTCATAGCCTAAGTCCCAGAATTCTGAGCTACGATGGCCCTTATCGATCAATCTTAGGGTGGGCGTTCAGTAAACCATCCCTGTCTGACTGAGGTCGGTGTTCACGTGGTTTGTGAGGCGACGCCTGAATCCCAACAGTGTTCACAGGCTCAGGCTCAGGCTCTGGCTACCATCTTAAAAGCCAGTAGCACAGTGTTGAGTTTCTTGTGCCCTTTTCATATTTTCTCTTTCAATTCTACTACCAACTTTATTTTCTTTTCCTCATAAAGGTCCTATCTATTACTTTGGACCTGCTCAGATAACCCAAGAGTATCACATCTTACAGAAACCTTTATATCCTTGAATCTATAAGGTCTCCTTTGCTGTGTAAACTAACATAGTCACACAGAATCTATCAATCAGGATGTGGATATTGGTGAGTGGTCATAATTTGGAATGAACACCCCCCCCAACACACACACACACAAACACCTAGCTTATTGCTGCAAGCTATTGTTTCAAAACCTTTCTCCAGCACTTACTGTGGCATGATTTACAGCTTGTAGTCCAACTCCCCAACAATAGTCAGCAGTAGCTGTGGATGGAAGTCCAAGGATCTAGCAATTGCTCAGTCCCACGAGGCAGCTGTGAATGGAAGAGCCTGAGAGTCTTCTTCCAATGTCCTTATATAGGTCTCCAGCAGAGGGTGTGGCCCAGATTAAAGGCTGTAGGTCTCCAGCAGACCTCGCCTTTAATCCCAGATGACCTTGAACTCGGAGATCTCCTTGTCTTAATCTTCTGGAATTCATAGTCACTATGCTTCAAGATCTCCATGCCAAGAGCCAGGTCAGAAATTTGTATCTCTGAGCCTCCAGATTAGGATCATAGGTGAGCCTTCACATTCTTGATTGTAGTTCATTCCAGACATAGTCAAGTCGACAGCCAGGAATAGCCACTACAACTATTAAATAAGGCATTTTCATTTCACTTAGATGTGTACTTTGGTGGAAGATAAGACTGTTAGCAGGACATAGAGAACAGATGTTTTCACTGGGACAGAACCACTTACCGCCAGACTGCTTTGCTATTCCAGGACAAGCTAGTGCCCGACCAAGTTACTTCTTTCACTTGCCATCTGACTAATTACTCTCATATAACCATCTTACCAACTGCCCCCATGCAGCAGGCACAGCATTTTCTTTGCCTTTCACAGCCCTGTACCTCAGTATTTAACTCTTCCCTACTTTCCTGGAAATTGGCTCATTTGGACTTGTTTGACATTCAGTGTTTATCCTGATTTTCCCTTTGATGTCACATTCAGTTCTGGCCACCAAGATCCAAAAGCAGTAAGCTTGCTAAGGGATTAGATTCATTTTCCTCATTTACCACGCTACCATATTTCTAGCTTCCTCCTGGAAACTAGCTCAGTCATGTGGCAGGTTTGGCTGGAGATACCAGGCAGAGAACATTCACATCACCATAAATTACCTTAGCCTTACCCAGAGTATGAGCTGGAAAGTTGACGGAAAACAATATTGCTTCTTTAAAATTTACCCCATTAAATTAAAACGAAGAGATTGGAAGAAAAACCCTCTGTGTCTCTTCGTTCCATACAGACAGACAGGTTAAATTTCTTCAAAAGGCAAGTATTTTCATAGCATCAAAAAAAGTTGTCCTGGTCACTTAAAACATTTTCTATTAGCCTTCAGAGAGTCAGACCAGATTCCCCATGGGGAAAATATGTTCGAAACTAATTTTTCAGTTTTTTCTAAATATTCTTCCTATGTTCAGGTGCTTGTTTCTCTAATTTTTACATAAATTTTTATTTATAATTATTGAGTTTTATATGTTAAGATAAAGAACACTAAGAGTACACATTTTTTTAAAAAGAGCTAATTTATTAGTAGAATAATAATTCAATATTTATGAAGTGCCAACTTCATATTAATATGGTGATTTTGCAGTCATCATTGAACCATCCATTCTTAGAAATTTCAGAAAATGGGGGAGGAAGAAAGCTTGTTAATTTCATAATTAAGCCAGGAGGTAGTGGTGCATACATTTAATTCCAGTACTCAGGAGGAAGAGGCAGGTAGATCTCTGAGTTCAAGGCCAGCCTGCTGTGCACAGAAAGTTCCAGGACAGCCAGAGCTATGCAGAGAAACCCTGACTTGAAAAACAAGAAACAAATAAAACATGATATAATTAAAATCCAATAACAGGAAAATGATTTTGTAGAAATGTTTAAATATGTGTTCCTATGTGTTGACAGAAATCCTAGAATTATGAGCATCTTCTCTTAAACCAAATGTACTCAAATATCAGACTAAGCAATTAGTACTTATGTAATAGACTCCTGTATACATTGTATACTCCTGTATGCATTGTATACACTGTATACTTCTGGATATACTGTATACTCCTGTATATACTGAATACTTCCATACACACTGTATATGCCTATATATACTGTATGCTTCTATATGTACTTTATACACTGTATACTCTTATATACACTATATACTTCTAAGTAGACTTTATACACTGTATACTCCTGTGTACATTGCATACTCCTACATACACTGCATAGTCCTACATATACTGCATACTCCTGTATACACTGCATACTCATTAATACACTGCATACTTCTGTAGACGCTGAATACTCCTGTATACTCTGTATATACTGGGCACTTAGTCATAGATTGAATAAAGGAAGTTGAGTGATCTGTTTGAAAATACAACAAGAAGCAGAATGATTGGTAAGCATCAAGAAAATATTTTACCATCCATGGAAATGGGACATGGGAGTCTACGTAGGAAATGGCATTGACATGCCCTTGCTTATTAAGTGGCTACATAATAATGTGCCTGAATTATAGTAATTAATCACAATATAAATGATTTGTTTTGCTCACAAACCTACCTTTTGGATGAAGAAAACTCCTCTTAGCAACATGTGCTAAAGAACAGATGCTTCTTTTGGGGAACAGGGTAGCAGACATTCTGGGATGTTTCTACAATTTACCAGTTCATTCAAACTGATTCAAACCAATGGTAGTTTGAATATGCTTGACCTAGGGAGTGGCCTTGTTGGAAGAAATTTGACCTTGTTTGAGGAAGTATGTCACTGTCAGTGCTGTCAGAGTGGGCTTTGAGATCCTCCTCCTAGCTACCTGAGGACAGTCTGCTCCTGGCTTCCTTTGAATGAAGATATAGAACTCTCAGCTCCTTCTCCAACACCATGCCTGCCTGGATACTTCCATGCTTCCTGCTTTGATGATATGGACTGAACCTCTGGCCCTGTATGCCAGCCTCAATTAAGTGTTGTCCCTTAGGAGAATTGCCTTGGTCATGGGGTCTCTTAACAACAATAAAACCCTACTAAGACACTTCTGAAAACTGCTGTCTTTTTCCATGTGACTCTCCCAGGGTCTGGTATTTCTGTAAAAGTCAAGGACTTAGTAGTACCCTGCTGGATGAAAGGCCAGTATCTATTGCAACTGCAGGCCATCCCAGTCTTACTCTCTATTTACAGTGGTACAAAGGTAAGGAGTATTCAGTGGAAACTACATTTTTAAAAGGATTATTTTTAATTATACATATGTGTGTGTGCTGGGGCGGGGGGTGGTATAGATATGTGTACACGAGTGCAGGTGTCCAAAGTAGTCAGAGATCTAGGGTCATCCTGGAGCTGGAGTTTCAGATGGTTGTGAATCACCCAACCTGGTGCTAGGAATGGAACTCAGGTCCTCTGAAAGAGCAGTGTGTATTCTTAACCACTGAGCTATCTCTCCAGCTCCCAAAAACACAAAAACAAATAAAACAAAACAAACAAATACTGTTGGGTTGTTTGAGACAGACCCTTATGCTGCCCAGGCTGACCTCAGAGGTGCTATATAACTAAGAGTACCCCAGAACTTCTGATCGTCTTGTCTCCACACCCCTAGTGCTGGGATTACAGGTGGGTGCCATCACATCTAGTTTTCAGTTTTGATCTTTCCCAGGTTCACATACGCAAGAGGACAGTCTCTCATGATACTGGGCAGCAGCGGTTCCTCAAATTCCCCATCATAAAGGTGAGCCACTGATGCACCCCATTGCGTAGCCAGAACCAGCCCTCAGACTAGGTTGCTAACCCCAGCCTACATGACATGTACTTCTAGCGTCTCTGTTCTCCCCATTCTCTTTCTGACTTTTCAAGCTGCAAAAGTATGTCTTCCTCCCAGCCTCCTTTCCTGTGGTGTTGTTAGTCCTTTTTTCTAGGAGCATTTGTCACAGAGATGCTCTCTCTGTCCCGAACTAGGCTAACCTGGCCAGCCAGCCCAGAGTTCTCTGTCTCCAACTTCCAGCACTGGAATTAATCTTGGGAGCTGCTAGACCAGGCTTTTTTTTAATGTGTGTTCTGGTGACTGAACTCACAGCAGGCACTTTACCTACTTAGCTATCTCCCCAGAGCTTATTTCCAAAGTCTATGTAGATGTCATTGTGGCAGATAAAATACATTGTGGCCGTTCCTTCCAAAAGTGTTATTGATTAATAACACCGAATGATTTTCATTTCAAAGATTTTAACACCCCCTTTCTCTTTCTCTCTTTCCCTGGTATTATAAATATATTTTTAAGCTCAAAAATATGGGAGCTCTGATGTAAATCTTCATAAAATTTTTATTACTAAAATATATCTGTTTTCGAGAACTGAGAAGAAAAAAGTGCTGTGAAGGGAGCCATATGATATTTTAAAGTAAATGGTTATTCAAGTTGGATGGACACAGTGGGGAATTTTCCTAGGTCTTGAGACAAGAGCCCTGGCTCTGAGCAAGTCACACCCCCAATTTCTATGTATTTCTGGAATAACATATTATTTTCCTGCTTTGAGCCAATGGATACAGGGGGAAAGGCAACTGCAAAGCATGTTAGTGAGCATAATACACTGTCACTGGAGAAAGTGTTTGTTATAAAACACCGCCTCTCACTTCATTTCACATAATCATAACCCATTAGGCATCTCTGTCTTTGACCTTCAATAAATATCCGAGGACACAAAGAAACTACACATGATATAATGGATTCCTCCACTTTCAATTTGCTAGAGGAAAAAAAAAAGTTACCTTAGGTTTTTTGATTCTCATTTCCGTTTCTTTATTTCCAGGGCGAATACCCTTTTCAAGAACACACTATTTCTGTATCTGTATCCCAATTCTTCAAGGTGGTATTTAACACAAGATTTCTCTCAGGCCAGGCCAGCCATCATGGGTCTTTCCTTTTATTCTGCGAATGACAATTAGGGACATCATTCTGAAAATTCAGCCCTCTTTAAATCCATCTTTCAGTCTCTCAAATTCAGGGTCTTTTGTTTTTCAGCTCATATCTTTCCTGTTTGATTTTTCCTAAAACGGACATACTTTTGTTTCCCTTAGTGTCCTGGATCTTTCTTGACATTTTACTGGAAAATACTAAGGATTGAACTCAAGCCTTCAAAAAAAGCTAAGCATGTACTCTTTCAGTGAGCTACCCAGCCTCTGCTAGCTTGCCTTTTGTTTTAATTGGTTATTGTTGTTGTTGTTGTTATTTTGTTGTGTTTTCCTTTTGAAGCAGGTTCTTGCTTGGCAGCTCAAACTGGCCTAAAATTAAAGATTCTCCCCTGTTTTCACCTTTCCACTGCTGGGGTAACAGGTGTGTTCTACCACACCCTGTCCCCGTCTTCAACCAGGGATGAGACATTTGACAACATTTTCATTTAGCACAGATGGGAACATAGGGAGGAGGCTCTTAGCACCACTGTCTGATACCAAGGATCTGCTAAGAACCCTCCAAGAGAGCAGTTCTTCATCACCAAGATGAACACACTCTGTACCAGATTAAAATCTGGCCTTCGAGATTTTGACTAAATAAATTCATGCCCTAGTTTACGACCTTCTGAAGCTCAGTAATTAAAATTAGCCTTTAAGCTTTACACACAGAGAGAAGCGAATGGGGTCAAAGCAAGACAGAGGCTCTTTTAAGTCCTTTTCTCTCTGGGGGGCAAATACCTGCCTTTGAGTTTATGAGAAGAAGCCTAAATACTAGGGTTCTGCAGGCTTCACACCCCTGTCACTAGTGGGTCATGATAAGATGACTGAGACTCATCACTCCCTTCAGTAGATGATTAATTATAAAACAAGGTCTCTGCACAAACTTATGTTATCAGCTGTCTCCTAACGCAAGCTGTGTTCAGAAAGCATCCCTCGATTCAAGCTATCAGAAACTGATTATGCTTACCTACCTAGGCTCTGCAGAACCAGTCTTCCCAGGCATGAAACGCCATGAAATTTCATAAGCACGCAAAGTGCTAAATATTTGGACGGCAAAAGCACAAACCCTGCCATCAATAGTCCCAGACCTAGAGTTGCTATTAACAGCAGGCATACACACTATGACTTTATTTCCTAAACTACATAGATAGTGCTTAAATGTGTGGATTTATCATCTTATTTGGCATATTTTATTTATAGCATAAGAAAGGTGAAACATTCTGCAGCATTGCATGTTAAGATTAGGATTTATTGTCCAGGAATCCTTGAACAATTTTATCAAAAGCCCATTTCTAGGTGGTGTTTTTCTGCAATAAATCATACAGCAAGAATCTATCAGTGGACACCAGGAAGAGATAAATGAGTGTAGAGGAAAGAGGGTCATCACAGATTTTTTTTTCCCAGTATCATGACCTGTCATTGGCAGAAATCCATTTATTATGGTTCACAGATTATTTTTTTACCTACTCGTTGTGTTTTCTGTTCAGGGCATTGGCTAAGATAAAATGAAAACCTGGCAAAATGTGAGCTATCAAAAGCATGACAATCGGCGTCACATCAAGACCACCAAACACCAACAGTATCCGTTATTTCCTTCTTCCCAGGTAGCTTCAGCTTTTTCTCTTTCTGAAGTGTCATTTTCAAATATAACTGTTTTGATTTTTAAGCCAAATACACTACTCAGGCAGTAAAAAGATGAGAGAAAAGCAGCCCCCAACTCGTATGTGCTAGCAGAAAAAAATAGTGTGTCCAGTGAATGACAGGGCCCCCCTCCTCGAGCCTTCTGTTCCTTTTGACAGACCCTATCACATTTACTCTGTGATGAAGACCCTATCATTTGCAACAAGCTCAGGCACACGAAAAAAATGCACATTAAACGCCAGGCTAAACACAGCACAGGAACAATCTTTATGAAGTTTGTACCACTAACTACAATTGAATTTACAGCTGAGTGAAAGAATTTGATAAGAACTGGGAAGTGGCTCAGTGTCAGATCCAAGGTTCAATCTCCACCTCCGTAAAACCTACTACCGTCACTATCAGCTATAGCCGAAAATAAAATTCAATATACTGTAATGTTCAGATTTTCTTTTGAGCACTTTAATTTCAGATTGTACTACAATTTTTAAAGCTATTGACAAAAAGACATTTTGGGAAATTTTTTGTTTTGTTTTGTTTTTTGCTATATACTGATGGAGAGGCAAGAGATGAAATGTATGAAAATATATGCTACTTTTTAAAAATGCTTTTTGCTATTCATAAGGTTTCTTTTTTATGATATTTGTGTTTGTACTGCCTTTCCCTATAAGCTGTCTAGGCAAAGAAGAAACCTGTAATATAGGGGGTTTTTTAGCTTCTGAAAAAAACACTCTCTCAAACATATATGATCAAGTATTATAGTCACAAAGCAGTGTCCAAATAGAGTGTGTGTGTGTGTGTGTGTGTGTGTGTGTGTGTGTAGACCAGTGTGCAAGTATGCATGTTCCACTCTGGGGTGGAAGCCCACTGGCTTAAGGTAATGCTACAAAGCACCCTAGAGTAAAATATTCTCAGTAGACACTCACTTTAAACATCTGAAAGATGAACAACAATGGAAAAAACTGAAAGATGGTTGCTTTTCACCCTGTGACCCAGGTTGGTCCCAGGTCTATTTCAAGGGATTCACTGCCAGTGAGTTGCCCAAATTCTCTGGACCTTCCTGGGCAGGTGCAGGCATGCCTCCTATGGAAATCTACAAATAGCCTGGACTCACAGAGGGGATGCTGTTCACCCCTCTCCTTTAAGTACAATGTAGGTTCTCCAAAACAGTGATTGGGAGAAACTACAGATGATTTTAGTCACATGCATAGGACAAGGGACAGAAGAATGCAAGAAAGTACTCACCTTGGATACTATAATTTAAAGTGGTTGAATAGCACGCAAAGTGACCCGTCCAGCAGGTCTAGTTATTCAGGGTCCCGAAGAGGCGCTATCTGAGGGTCAAGGGGCAGAGAAAGGAAGGAGACCAAGAAAGGTTCCATTGTCAAGGTCTCATTTATTGTCACACAGGCAGCACGTTTTAAGCAGTGGGGATGAGGAAGTTGGGAAGGGGAGCTAGGGGGAAGTGAGCTATGGGCCAAGCCCTGAATGAGGAAGTTGGGAGGGGGAGCTAGGGGGAAGTGACCTTTGCAAAATGCAAAGGAGGGAGGAGTCAAGGTATTCTAGGCAGCAGGAAGCACAAAGGGCATCTGGTGAAGACATCTGGTATCTGCGCACGTAGGGACATTCCGCGGTTAAGGGTGGAGCGATCTGTAGTTACTCTCGGAATCCTTTTGTATCGGCAGTTCCTGGGCAGGTCTTTGTTCAACAATCTCATGGTCATAAGACAGCCATGGCTGAATGACCTTGTTTGGCTCTCCACAGCAAAGCTTAGCAACTAAAATGGTAAATAATTTTGTTTTGAGATAGGATCTCAAGTAGCCCAGGCTGGCCATGTTCTCATGATGTACAGGAAGGTGAATAAACTTCTGACTTCCCAAGTGCTGAGATTATGGGAGAGTGCTGCCAAGTTGATTCATGTGGTACCCAGAGCTTCCCGCACACTACATAAGCACTCTACCAATTGAGCTTCTTCCCTAGACCAAAGGCCACTTTAAAAAGTATAGTTGCCGCAAAAACTCCATGGTGAACAAATGATCAAAAGCTGAAGAAAGTTAGGCTTCATATTGTTAAATTGTTGTTTTTGGTCCAACCCAGCTCCTCAGCCTGACATTGCCCAAAGACCTCTGAAATAAATAGAAAGGTAGGGGTTTGAAGAGTGTTCATTCAGCATGTGGTGGGGCAGTTCTACCTGCATCGTCCAGAAGTAGGAATGCATCACGTGCTGTGGTACTGGGAGTGGTGTTCAGGAGAACATGGTAAGATTTTCATCCACAAACTCTAGACTCCCCTCATACCCACTTACTGTGAAACTGCTTAATTTTACTCTTGTCATTTCAAGTACCTGATCATTAAAGAGTCATAAATGAAAGTGAAAGTTTTGAGTTAGTTCTGACATCTGCCATATCAATCAAACATGTTTATATGAAAATGGATAGCCTGGCCACCCAAATGAGTTTACTGAAGATTAGCCTAAATTAGATATCTTGTGTCTATACTCCTAATACTATCTTATCAGTTTATAATCCCTTCACCTACAGCCAGAGAAACCTTGAAATCAACTCTGGAGGCTGGTGGTAAATTCCATTCCACTTCTACAAAGATTAAATCTGTTCTGAGGATTCCTGAAGGAATTCAAAGCCTAGAGCTCTTAGACCTTGAACCAACATTGTGTTTCGTCTATTTTCAAAGGTTGTGCTTCTGTGTAAATTATGTTTTCTGCTAAATAGTCTGTTCTAGATCCAGATAAAATATACATTTGGGTTCAGAAACATGATCATTAGAATTTTGAGATTCAAGTTAATTTGGGGATGAAGTCTATGAAAAAGAAGATTCAGCTAAAGAAAAATTCAGCTTTTTATCATGTGAGTTTGCCAAATGGTTATGGTAATCAGATCTTACCCTGGTTTGAGGAACATGAGGGTCTATTGAACTCATTGCTAAGGGGGATTCTTTTCTTCCCTCTATGCTAGCTATTTCCCTCTTAGAATCTTGGATATTCTTTTTTTCCCTCTAAATATAGTCAATATTTTAAAAAAACTTGTGGACTGTTTTGAGGGTGGGTGTTGGTGGAGTATATTTTAAAGGAAATAATATGTAATTATGGAACAAACAGAAGAAAGCAGGAGCGGTTGACTATTTATTAATTAGGCTAAGAAGATGAAAGATTGGACAAAATCACAATTGTGGAGGAAGTCTAATTGTATATGTGGTATATGTGTGTGTTAGGGGAGATCTGGCTTCTCCAGGGACTCTGTCTACCCTCTCTATACCTCATCACCACCCCCACCTCCACCCCCACCCTCACCCTCCAACGCGTACAAAGCAGTCTGAAAACCAACTGGAGCTGGTGAGCCATGCAGTGTTTGATTGTGTGACCAGTAAGGAGAATTTAAATACTTTACCATTTAAAATAACTAAGCTCAATTGTTGTAAGGAGAATGACTGATAGAAACAGAGGCGACTGACTGGACTCTTAACCCATTGCAGGGTGTAAATTAAAGGCTGTCTTTGGGCCTTTTAACTTACTCCAGACATTTTACACAATTATTGTCTCAACAGGGTAGGAGAATAAAAGGAGCTGGCTTCCTTTCCCACATACTTTTTTTTCTTACCATCTCTGACATATGGAGAGAAGAGAGTTGGCCCTTCCAGCTTGGAGAGTTAACCTGAAAAGGAATGTAAGCTACTTGGTTGCTTAAAGCATCTCCCATGTTATTTTATCCAAACCCATTTAGTGGGCAGTGAAACGTCACGAATCTAGCAGATGAAGAAGAAAAGTCTGTCATCCCTAGGATGACAACTTTAACGGAAAGAATACTATTTGGAAATGATGGTTTCATTAATCTGATCTATGGGATGCTTTTAAGATAAACAAAACTACAGGCCAAAGGGATATCAACCTCTCTCAGTTTATTTTCAGCCTCTTGTGCAGCCTTCCTGAGCTGACGTTTAAAAGATGTGAAAGAAGCTTACCTTTTGTGTGTTTTTTAAACTTCCCACTGATCAGCTTCTCAGAAAAATGCACTGTGTATCATGTTTCTAACACTTAAATATCTAATTGGAACATTGTTCTGTACATGCTTTTAGACACCGTAGTGGCAAGAAGAGTCCAAGCCCACACTGGCTGGGAGCCAATACATACCTTCCCCAACAAAGTACTAGATAATTAAAGTGTAACTCCCAGAGAGGAAAGGGTACTGCCGAGCTACAGGCACAAAAATAACCATCAACCAAGTCCAAAGAGCAGACACCGTGGGACACATTCACTTGCCTTTTACACACAGTGCACTAGAGAGCCTTTCTTTCTGTCTTTCTTACTGGATATTCTTTGAGAAGTTATAAATTTAAAAAGTTAAAAAAAAAAAATCTCCCTGTCTATCAGCCATGTGACATCACCTGAGAAACCCCATTAGCGGGTTAAACGCATGTGATTTCATGAAATTTCAGCTTTCAGTCACAAAGGGAGAAAGCTAAGAAGGAAATGAAAGCCAAGGGGTATCTTTACACCAGCCGCAGCTCCTATCAAAGCAGCCTGTTTGAATGAATGTGCACAGGTCTTTCAGTGCAGAGCTGCTCAAATCCTCTTGTATAGCAGGTTCCACAAGTAACTCAGAAAGGCTTTTGGGCTTGTGTAAAACTGCACAGTGACCTGTGTAAGCTCGGTTACCCATCTAGCATAACCATTTATAAAGACCTTTTCCATTGTTTGTTGTTTGTTGTGGTGGTGGTGGTGGTGGTTGTTTCCTCAACCACAATTTTGTGCAGATTATCAGGTTCAGGAAATCTCTGAGTAGCTGGTTTGTACACCCTGAACCTTAAAGGATTTATACCAGAACTTCCCAACTAAAGGAGACAAAACATATAAATCTGTTTCGTGGTGATGGGGAAATGGGATCCTTAGAAAGCTCCTTCCCTATTCAATGATACCTGACAATTTTTTACTCTTAAAATATGATCCCTTCCACAGGGCAAACTTCAAAATGGCTTCTCCAGGTTTCTTCAGATCATGTGTAAATCAGATACTATTCAGCACACACCACGTGTAAATCATCTATAGTTCATCCCCTCTCCTTTTGATAGACTGCATTTGCAAGATCAATTTCTGATTTTACGGGACTCCTGACCAGGTTCAACTAGAACTGGCTTGGCTTTTTTTTTTTAATTTTTTTTTTTTTTTGGTTTGCCTTTCCCTAAGTGTCCCTCAAAAAACACAATGATAGTCTAAGTTCAGCATGCAATCGTCTGGCAAGGTCAAGTGGAGAGCTATAACAGACAGGCATCTATTTATTTATACATGTCACTGTGCTCTGTAGACAGAGCCTTAACACATTCAAGTTTTTAAATCATCGAACTAACTTGCTTGAAAATCTCTTTTTCAGGACAATGGAAGGATTCAGAGGCCCCTGGACATGAGGATATTTTCCTTGTTGTTTTAATGAAATCTCTTTCTAGGGTCACTTAATGGCATTGTTAAGATGCTCAGTGCAGCCCCCAGGGTTGAAGACTGTTGGCAAAGCATAAAGAATGAGCTGCTCTCCCTCTGCCAAAGCCTCTGCTGATTTACAACCACTTTGTGTTTGATGTCGGACAGGATAATTTCATCAGCCTCCAACCCTTGTGATCACATCCCAAAATGACTCGTCAGGTGACGCTCCGGCGGGAGATTGCTTGTCACCTATAGGAAGTAGCTGTCTGCTGTGAGTAGTCTTTCCTCATAAATGTAATCGTCTGTTAGTTATTCATCGAGCTATACTTCATGGGCTCGATGGAGTGGCGAGGGCAAAGCACTTAGAAGTAGCACTAACAACACTAACCACTTTTGCTCTCTCTCTCTCTGTCTCTCTCTGTGTCTCTCTCTCTCTCTCTCTCTCTCTCTCTCTCTCTCTCTCGGATCTTGTATTAAGCAGGAATAGCGCTCTGGGTTCTGTTTGGGAGATTGCTCTGGAAAATATCTATTCATGTTTATGTAAGAGTTTGTCTTGATTTTTCAAAAATTCTGCAAGTGAGGAAATGGACCCAATGGGTTCATTTTGCAAAAGCAACTGTGGGTCTGTTTTATTCTCTCTCATGGCCTGCTTACCCTTCTTTCATAGAAAACCCATGAGGAGGATGCACAGTGTTTCCAAGTATGGGACTAAGCTACAAAATTCTGCAAGGAATTACTAAGCTCTCAAAAATCTGCAAGGAAATATTTATCCTCAAAGGCTGGCTGGACCATTTCTCTTGCTGAAGGTGATGCAAGAGAACACTGGGGGAGTTAAGATGTTATCACACTAGGAGGTGAAAAGGTCCACTTTGGAGTTTTCTTTTCAATTATTAGCAGTGAGATGCTATTGGGTGGTGGAGTGTCTCTGAGACAGCAGCAACTGGAAAGGAAGAGGAAGAAACATTATCGATATAATAAAAGTGTTGCTGGGAAGTACAGAGCTGTTTTAATCATGGCACCTGCTGTTTTCATTTTAAGGTCCTTCAACTTTTGAATGCTGTCATTTTAAATTCTATAAGCTAAATTCTCATGGCTCTCTTCAAATCAAGAGAAAGCAGATAATACCACACAGATAGCTCCTATTATTGAAATATATTTTTTGCATATCAAGCCTAGTAACATTTGCATATGTAGTGAGTTTTAATAAATCTATTGATTTTGAGGGGCTGATCTGTATTTTAAGGTTTTGTCCTTCCTCATGCCTTGTTTTTGTGAAATGATAAATATCAACACCCAGTAATTATCATTTCTAATATAGCCACTTGACCACATAAACCTAATGATTGTATGTATGCCCAAGTTCTCAAATCTCAGAACACTCACTGAAGGTCATTCCACACGGGGGCCCATAGCCATGTTGACTTTGAAGTCATAGCATTAGACATAAGATAAATGCTGCAGCAACTTCCCAACTACAGAGAAAGTTGCTGCAGCAGGAATATACTCCATCCAAGGCAAACAAGAGCAAGGCAGCCATCTGGGAGAGCTGCAGACACACAGTCCAACTCAGAGAGAGTGAACAAGGCCTGCAGCACAGGGTCTGGAAGACTGAGCCTGAAGCCAAATGCCACTGTTGATTTGCCTTTCAGGTTCATGCTGTCCTTTACCTGAGACCAGTTGCTTTTGTTCTTTCTCCCTGCTCAGGTGGGAGTGTTTGTACTACGCCTGTGCTAGCCCTGTGTTTGGGACCAATACACTTGTTTTTGAGAACACATCCAGAGAGAAATTTGCCTTGGCATAAATCACACATTGAATATTACCCAAATATGACTGAAAGAATTTGTAGAAGATACTGCATATTAGACATTTGAACTAGTGCCGGTCACAAGTTGAGACTTTGGGGACCATTGTGATAGAGTAACTGTGTCTTTCATATGAGAGGGCATTAATTTTGTGAAGTCAGAGGGTTTGAAATACTGCAGACTGGGCTGGAGAGATGGCTAAAATTAGCACTGACTTCTCTTTCAGAGATTCAGAGTTCAATTCCCAGCACCACTTGGTGCCCATGTATAACTGTAGTCCCATGGGATCCAAGTCCCTCTTCTGGCATGCAGATGTACATGCAGACAAAACACATAAAGAAATCTTTAAAAAGAAAGAAGAAAGAGGGAGGGGAAGGAAGGAAGGATGGAGGGAAGGAAGGAAGGAAGGAAGGAAGGAAGGAAGGAAGGAAAAGAAATACTACAGACTGAATGCTTGGACCTCCCCAATTCACATGTCGAAGTCCTAAGGTGCAGTGTGCTGGTATTATGAGGTAAGGCCACTGGCAAGGTGGAACAGGAATCTTACTATCTGCCTTCATCAAGACCCCACAATGGCTAAGCCTGAAGAGAAAAGACCTGAATGTGGAAGCTTATGTAACTATCCTTTATTTCTAGGCTTACAATAAACTTTGCTAATGCACATAAGTCGATCCCCCTGCTTCGATGAGCTGTGTCCAGAGTATTCCTTGTCCCCATGTTTCTGTATGGGAACTTGACTTTCTGGAGTGCAGCTTTTCTCTTCAGATCAGCAAATCCAGAAGCCTGTCTCATCCATGAGAAATCCATGCCAAGGCCCCAGTGTTTGCCTAAAACTGCAGAGAGTGTCACACTGTGTAGATGCTAAGGGCTTTACCAAATATGTAACTATGGTAAAGCTTCATTTCTAAATCAGCACACAACAATAACTGATAATAAAATAGGACAGTTGTGGCAATACACAATTATAAAAGGTAAGTGAGTTGGTTTCCATCTCAACTAAATGATCTCTAAGTGTCTGACACACATCACTGAATGGTGGGTATGCTCAGTCAAAAGATGATTCATATGTTGGGTAGGATGCAAAACCAGATTCCATGACATTCCTTAGAATGGTGCACAATTTGAGATTTAAGAATTCTTTATTTTTAAATTTTTTTCATGTGATAGTTGAGGACAAGGGTTAGCTGCTGGTAACTGAAATTGTAATTGTCAGGCTGCCATCCATCTTTGGTGGTAACTGAAATTTCACTGGAAGAACTGCTGTCTGTCTTTGCTGATAACGGAAACTGCACTGGAAGTCCATATTTGCCCACCTTTGTTTACAATACTAGACTTCTGTGGACGGTGTGCTCAGACTCTCATAGACAAAAAGCTTGAGGAGACTATCTTTATGAGGAGGTATTTTGATATTTTCTGGCAGAGGAATATTTTTTTCATAAACCTATATAAAAAATAAATAAAGGAAGTCTGGAGAGATGGTCCAGTGGTTAAGATTGCTTATTGCTTCCCAGGAGGTCTGGAGTTCAGTTCCTAGCATCCATGCCAGGCAACTCATTGTGCCCAGCAACTCTAGCTCCTGGGGATACTCTGACCTTAGAAATCAAGTGGAGGAGAAAAAGGGGAAAGGGTGGAGATACTCACTTGCTCACCAGACGGTGGGGCCTGTAAAACTTGAAGTCTGAATGGCTTCTAGAAGTCCTTGTAAGACACATAGTAATAGTTTTTAGCCTTGTGTTAGCCAAGGATCTCTAGAGGAACAGGACCAACTGAGTGAACAGAGTGAATGCACTTCATAAAAGGGAATGCATTAGGTTGACTTCCATGGTGGGATGATAGTTCAACAATAGACTTCTGTGGGACCATGAAAGGTAGCCTGGTTCCCTGTTCGGCTAAGGCTAGAAGACCCGGTGACTCTGAAGGGACTATAGATTGATTCCCAGGCACCAGGCCCCTGTCAGTGGCTGTAGCCCCCCCACCCCCCGATAGATTATGGTCATCAGTCATGTAAGGACACTGCCCCAAGTCCCTCCACAGGTAGAGGACCTGACTACAGGTCAAGGAGTCTCAAGACAGATCTCCATTTTAATGAGGCACCTAAAAGCCTGGATGCTTAGCCAATAAGCTTTCCTTCCCAGACACTCCTCCCTGCAAAAGGTTTTTAATCTCAGGCCTGTAGTGGGTAATAATTAATAAAGAGTTCCACCCCGCCAGGCCTCTGCATCACTCCTTCCAAGTATACAGTAAAGAATGACTCTTAAACTTGAAAAGTTAACCAGATTATCTTTGTGTATATAAAACTCCCAATTACACAATGCCAATTTACAATGATAAAGTCTTATCCCAATTTTTCTAACCTCTCCAAAACACCAGAAATACATCTGAAGCCATCTGGATATCCAAGTCTCCTTCTCAACTCTGCTTGTCTCATCCACTGAGCCCTTCCCCCCTCTCTCTCCTCCCCTCACTTCCCTTAGCTCCTCCTCCTCTCTCCCCTCCAATCACTGACCTCTTACTGCCTCAATGTGAATGGATAGGAAGTATCTTGCAACACAGGCCCATCCTGAGAAATGGGGTATGGTTTTAAGCATCCACTTTCTGCCATGATAATAAATGCCTTAATACCATAGACTGCCTCTTTTCATCCAGATCCACCATGGGGAGCCATTGAGAAGGCCTTTGCCTGTAGAGCCTCCATCTAATCTGTAGAAGGCCTCTCTGTGCTCTCAGCCACAACCAAGCCAAGCTCAAATCTGCCACTGTCAAGCCAAGAGCTTCCACCGTGGGACCAGTCAGAGCTCCCCCCACACCACCCCCCCCCACAGACTAGATCCAACCCTCAGGCTCCCACTCCGTTCTCAGCTCATCCGTGGCTACCAGTGATGCCTGGGTGTCCAAGAGCCTGAGAACCAGACAGCACTGGCCTCCTCCTCCGGCTGTCCCTGGCCTCAGACTGTGCTTCTCCATCCCCGGAGCAATGTCCTGGGTCTGTCCTATGGCCCGACACCTGCCTGGCAACAGCATGGGCTAAGCTCAGTCTCTTCACCCAGCAGTCAAGCCCCATGGTGGAGTGGACACAGTGAACCTCATTAACCCTACAGACTTCTGTATGCTGAAGATGTCCAGAACCCCATAGTTGCTCAATCGTTGAAGCTGAATGCTTCATGCCCTGGTTCATGATATATGATCACTACAACAAAACACCATAACCAAGCAGGTTGGGGAGGAAAGGGTTTATTTGGCTTACACTTCTATATCAGTCCATCATTGAAGGAAGTCAGGACAGGGACTCAAACAGGGCAAAAAAAACCGGAGGCAGGAGCTTATACAGAGGTCATGGAAGGGTGCTGCTTACTGGCTTGTTCCCCATGGCTCCACAAGCTTGTTTTCTTGTAGAACTCAGAACCACCAGCCCAAGGATGGTTCCACCCACAGTGGGTTGGTTCCTCCCCCAATGGTTCAGTAATTAAGAAAATGTCCTATAAGCTTGTTTACAGCCCAGTCTACAGAGACATTTTTCTCAACTGAGGTTCCCTCCTCTCTGGTAATTCTAGCTTGTGTTAAGTAAACATAAAACCAGCCAGCATACCTCAGTAGTTCCAGTCCAGTCCTGAAGGCAGTGTTGGTGACTCATTGACTTTCAGTCCACATTGGAACTAGAAGAGGCCGATTGTAGCAGCAACAATGGGACACAATAGACACAATCATCAGCAGGCACCCCATTTTTTTTTCATTTCTTTAGAAGTGCTCTATGGTAAAGTGCAGCCCACTCTGAGGGTGGGACTTTCCTGGGGCAGCCGATGACACCCTTCCTGAAAAATGCCCTGACAGACCCAACCAGGGCTATGTGTCTTAGTTGATTCCAGATTAAGCTAACGATCAAGTAACCATCATAAGTCTGAAGCCCTGAGAGCAGGCAGAACACCCATATTGCCGTCCTCTTTAAGGGAATTCAGTCATTTGACACCTTGGATTCAATGAGGCTCACTCAGACTATAAAAGTGAATCTGGGCCACGGAGCCGGACCACACCAAGATAACCCCTGCCCTGTGTCACATGACATAGGCAGGGCATAGCACTCCTTCGAAGACCTCAGACACCCAGAGGCCTCAGGCACCATTAAGATGGGTAAGTAAGCGGCAGAGAGATGGAAGAGTAAGAGAAGCAGAAGGATATGTGCACAATGAAGAGAGGCAAACTGGAGACTCAAGGATAGTGAGGAACAGTCTGATGTGAGTAGTCAGTGATGCCACCTGAGGCCATGGTAAGGTCCTGGCCTGTGCTGTCACCAAGGGTCCATGTCCCTGGAGCAACAGGGTTTGTTACTACCTAATGCCAGTCGGATGTCCCTGGTTTGAGCTGTTGCCTGGGGTCTTGTTGATGTCTGATGGCTATGTAGAGATGGCCCCATCCCCTGCCTGGGCATCCTAGGAGAGCTGGTCCCAAAGGTGTGAGAGCAGGAGAACTGTCCCTGGCCCTCATGAGCTGCAGTACTCAGGAGAGCAAGCCCATACCTTGCTCAAGAAGTACAGAAGAGTTGGCCCTGATTGCAGGGGCTGGAGTGGGGAGTGGGGTTTTGGGTGAGCCAGCCCCAAGAGTGTGAGCATGGAAGAGTTGTCCCTCCCGCTCATCTGCTTCTGCTGTGTGATGGCATGGGCAAGGGAGAGTTCCCTTCCTCTGCCCCTCACCACCTGTGACAATCAGGAGAGCTGGCTCCAGGGGGCATGTCATGAGGCTGGAGAACCATCCCTGCCCCTCTTAACTAGTTGCAGCACTCAGGAGAGTGGGCCCTGCACTTCGCATGGGTGGCACAGTAGAGCTGGCCCTGCTTGCAGGGTTTGCGGGTGAGCTGGCCGCAAGGATAGGAGAGTGGAAGAGCTGACTCTGCCCCCTTGCTGGCTATGATGTTGCATGAGCTGGACAGTGCAGTTCTGGAGAGCTTGCCCTGGTGGTGTGGGTATGGGTGAGGGAGAGCCGGTGGGCAGATCAGTTCAGCTGCCATCTAGGCTCAGATCCACCCCAACATCTACCCCATCTATGAACTGCTGGAGCATGTGAAGGAGCCAGTCCTATAGATATAAAGCTAAAGGATCTCCATTGACACAGGGCAACAACAGGATGTCTGAGAGGAGTCCCAGTGAGAATTCAGTATTGATAGTGTAGCAGAAGCCTGAGGCCTAGAGCCAGACCAATGACTCAACGCAATGAACATTTGCAAATAAAGACAAAAGGGTATACTGTGTACACGCTGTGACACACTACAGCTCCCAAAACAAGATATTTTTTGTTTGTTTGTTTTCTTTTGTGGGGGTGGTTGTAGGTATGCAGGGATAGAGAGATGAGTGGGATTGGGGTGCATGATGTAAAACTCAGAAAGAATCAAGAAAAAGTTAAAAAAAATAAAACAAGAAGTGAGTCTGGTTTACTCAGAGTCTAATGGTTCAAATTTTATTTTAAAAAGTTCCTTCTCTGCACCATCTAGACCTCATAGCCTTGGTAAATGGACACAGGAAATTAGCTGTCACCATAACTGAGTAAGAATTTAGCTTGACAAGGTTTTTATCTTTCAGGCATCAATTTTATGACAATATATTTAATTACTGTTTTCTTAATGCAGGGTAAACAAACAAACAAACAAACCAGCAGGTAAAGCTTATAGCCTATGCTGTCTTCAAAGTCAAGATGTAGCCAAGGTTAACCTTAAATTTCAGATCCTTCTAAATCAACCTTGAAGTGCTAAGATTATAGGCCTGCACATGACACCCAGTTTATGCAGTGCTAGGGATAGAATTTAGGGCCTTGTGCCTACTAGGCAGACATTCTATCAATTGTGGTACACTCTTGTCTGTCCCTACTCAATTTTAATTACTTTCTTATCATCTTGTTCTATGACTATAATCCCAGAATCAAGGACAAGATATACTAAGATCTTCCAAATTCTGAGTAATATAAATTATTATTTGATAACAATAACAACAACAAAACCTGATCAAAATCATACTTCAAAATATAGTAGTGCTGGTGGATGGGAAAGTTGGTTGTTTATGTAGTCATGTGGTTAGAGACAGAGAGCTGAGGGTTTAGGAAGTATTGGTTCTTTGAGCACATTGCACTTGTCTTTCGACAATTGTGTATGATTTACCATATTTCTAGTTAGTACTAGTCTAGTTAGACTGAGGGTCTGATTAGAATCCTCCTTCAGCTGTTCCAGGAACATCTTGTGAGTGGCAGGTGTGAATCATGGACAAAAGCATCTGGGAATGAGAAGCAAGACAGAGTACAAAGAAAAGTGGTGATCCTAAGTGAGGATAACATTTCATTGAAGAAACACATGAATGTGTGAAGGAAACAGCATGCCAGTTCTTTCAAATATGATATAAAGAGTAGAGTAGGAGGCAGGGCTGACAGAGCACTTACATAATGTGTATAAGGCCACAGCCTCATTCCTTAGCACTGAGAACAGCAGTAAACAAAGCAAGGCCAGCCTAAGAGTGGGAGCTGTGATCCCCTTATTCTCCTTGTCTGTACTGCACAGACAGAAAATATAGGAAGTCCCTATGTTACAGAAGCCTCTTGAATGTGAGAATAAACTTCTCTTTCTCATAGAGAAGACAGTGCTGCCATCCAGAATATGGCTTGCTGGCAGTCTATTCAACATCTACATAAGGTTGCCTAAAAGAATAGGAATTAGTTCTTGGAGAACTACAGTGTAGAAACCAGTCTGGCAGGCAGTGAGGCTGCCTGCAGAAGGTTGTGCTTACAGTGGTGGGTGTGGAATGCCTCATACCACACAGCACTCAGGAGGTAGTGATAGCAAATGGTAGAGAAAGGAGAAATGTCAGGAGAAGCAGGATAGACTTTTTTCTTGAATGGGGGTGGGGAGCAATCAACAGGGCAAGGACAAGAAGGCATGGTGTTCCCTTCCCAATTGGCTAGGGTACTTAAACCATTAGTAAACATGTATGAGATATATTTTCTCACGAAAATGAATATAGTTAGGGCCAGGGATGTGGCTTAGCAGGAGAAGGTGCTTTACCCACAGCTCTGTGTCTCTAACCACATGACTACACAAACAACCAACTTCCCCATCCATCAACACTACTACATTTTGAAGTATGAGTTTGATCAGGTTTTGTTGTTGTTATTGTTATCAAATAATAATTTATATTACTCAAAATTTGGAAGATCTTAGTATATCTTGTCCTTGATTCTGGGATTATAGTCACAGGACAAACCTGATGCCCGGAGTTCAACACCATCGAGCCGCATGGTAGGAAAGAGAAAAGTGATTCCTGAAAATTGGCCTCCACACTCATGACACAGAAATGTAGCATGTGAGCACTGCATGCAGACACACACAAAGCAAATAAGAGTTTGAATAAACGAGCAAATACACTTATATGCATTAGTTACTTTAGTATTGCTGGGACAAAATACTGGGGCAAAAACAGCTTAGGAAAGGAAGGACTGGTTTGCTCACATACTGAATTACAGTCTGTCCTAACCAAAAGTCACAATGGCAGAGCCCGAAGCAGCTGGTCACACTGCATATGCAGTCAGCAGGCGGAGTGAATGTTGCTCCTTAGCCTGCTTTCTTCTTAAGCAGTCCTGGACCCAAAGGCAGGGTACTCAGTCCCGAAATGAGGGATTGTCTTCACACCTCAGTTAACCTAACAACAGGCATGCCTGGAGGCTGGTGTAATCTGCATAATCTCTCACAGGTGTGTCTGGAAGCTTACGTTTTATACTATTCTATTAATTTTTATGTTTATTTATTTATTTTTATTTTTTTTTATTTATTTATTTATTTATTTATTTATTTATTTATTTATTTGTGTCTGTCTGTTTGTCTGTCTGTCTCTCTGAGAGTGGACATCAGAGGACAACTTTCAGAAGCCAATTCTCTCTTTCCACACTGTGAAGAACTTTAATGACTGCATTAACTGGAGTTGGTAACTCAGGAGACTTAATACATCAGATACAAATGAGCCACTAATATAAGAGGAGTTTGTCTTACTTTTCCAAGTCAACAGAAATAAGGAGTTGGAATTAATTTAGGGTTAGAAAATGGGCTAAATATCAATGTTTAAAATTTAAATGACTTATTTTGCTTTTATTTTAAGGAAAGAGTCTCCTGTAGCTTAGGCTAGACTCAAATTTACTGTGTAATGAGGAAAGGTGACCTTGAACTCCTGAGCTTCTGGCCTCCACTTCCTAAGCATTGAGACTACAGGCATGCTCTACCATGTCTGGGTTAAACATCCACATTAAAAAAAATTAATAACTACAGAGTAAATAAATAGTATCAACCTTTGAAATACTGTTCTGGACTGAGTGTGGAGAAATAGAGAATTTTTCCTTAAGTAGAGGAGTTCTGACATAATTGCATAGTTCTTCACGGGAAAAAGAATGTTTTCAACTTCCCCACCTATGTCTCCAGGACCTAGAGCAATGCCGGGTACGTAGTACTTACTCGATAAATACTTGGTATGTAAATAATAAGTGGAACATGTTGAGATTAGCAATCAAAGAGTTGAAATACTGTGGCCTTTCAGGAATATGAAGGTTTGTTTCTCCATATAATTGTTTCAATAAAAGTACGAAGTAGGCAGTTATTTGGTGTGATTACTTTAAATTATTTTTTAAAATACTCAACCTAACTTGACTCCCTGCACCTGATTGTTAGCATTATAAAATTAAAGGCAAGAAGTGCCTATTTCAGTGATAGGGCCTCACAGTAAAGAACAAAAAAAAAAAAAGGCATAGATTTAGCAAATCTTCTCCAGAATGGAATATTAGCTTAATAGGCAAAAGTTATCATTTCAGTTTTTATTCAAATAGTAATAAGGTTGAGCATGTGGCATTATATGTACCAACTCTTTCATTCATTTTGAGTTTTAGTAGGTTGGGAATTGTTTTTATTAGTTTGTATGAGCTCTTATATGAGATTTCTGTGTATTATCAGCGACACTTGCCTTTAATCCCAGCACTAGGGAGGCAGAGGGAGTTTGAAGTCAGTCTGGTGGTCTACAGAACGATTTCTAGGACAGCTAAGGTTTCACAGAGAAATCAATCATCAATCTTCGAAATGACAATATAAACTATAAAAAGAGCCATTGACTGTCATGAAGAATGTGTTGGGCATTAATGTTCTAAGACAAGATACTCTGAAAAGAAAATTCACTTAGCCAAAAGGTCTTCTGCTCAAGTATACTGTCAGTTATAAGAGGAAAATATAACATGAGTAGGTATTCAGATACAATAAAAAAAAAGTAATGACATCTTAATACAAATAAGTGTGTGGAGTTTTTCATTTTTCTTTTATGGATGTCAGTGTTTTGCCTGCATGTATGTCTGAATGAGAGTGTTATACCCCTTGGAACAGGAGTTACAGCAGTTGTGAGCTGCCCTGTGGGTCCTCTGGAAGAGTAGCCAGTACTCTTAATCACTGAGCCATCTCTCCAGCCCAGGAGTGTCTGTTTTAGAACCAATATAGTCCCTGGCATAAGAATATTAGGATCTCTCTAACGCCCAGAACAAAGGAAATCCGTTTGGTTGTATTACATGGTAATATTCTCTTGAGTCAAGGTAGAGCTGGTTTGGTAATATGCATTAGAAATCTGTCTGCAGAGTTGTAAAGCAAATTCATTAGCATGCCATCCCCATAGACTGAATGACTTCCATTTAAATGAGGCAGTAGCTTCCTCCCAAGAGAGCTATAGTCACTCTCACCAGTTCGTTAATCTCACAGGATTTGGTGGGCAGCTTCCAATTTACAACCATGTCCTTTCCAAACAATGAATATAAACTTTACAGAAACTTAACAGTGTGGATTTTACTTCTGAGTTTTTTAACTGCAGTGGATCTGAAGTTATTAGAGGATAAAAACAAATTTCTGTATCCTGCTCTGTTTGTCTTCATGAAAGTAGATCGAAAAAGTACAGCTGGCAAAGACATCATCTCTGCCAGTCACCATCAGCTTCATCTGCCTGCTTCCCTGCTGAAACAAAGTGTCTTGGAGGTTGAGTCTCTGTATCATGCTAGCCAAGGCCGTCATTACAGAGATAGAGATACATACTCCTCACCAAGGTGAATGTCCACATCAGTAAATGACTCTTAATACCTAGTGCATGCAAGATTCTGTTCATGAAAGGCTATCACTGGAGTCTTGAGATAGGATTTCCTTGGGGGTGATTCAGAGTAAAGATCGATCTGGAACTTTTTTCTTCTCTTTGAACTTAAATATGCCTCCATGTAATTTGATGCTGTAGTCTTTATAGTATGAGAAGTGTAAAAGACAGCAAGGAGAATCAAGAAGGATGCTATGAAAGTAAGCAATTTCTGTTTATTCATATTCATTAGAAACTGCCAAGTGGGTTAATTTTTACATTCAAAATGAAATGTAGCCAAGCTTGAAAGCTTCCTTGCAGGCATAAATTTTTTGCAACTTACTTTTAATAAGGGTTCAACCTCTCCTCTAACCTACTACCCAGCAGAGGTAGTAGAAGAGAAAAGATATTAGGATATGGGAGAAATGGACCTGCTCTTTGGAGGCAAGCTTGATCTTCTTTGGCAGCAGTTCAGTCCCATAGCAAACACCAAATACAATTCAGAAGATGTAGACCACTCTCTAGGCAGGCAGACACCAGGCATGAACCAGTAGCTACAGTCCAGTCCTTTCAGCAAGCAGACACCAGGCATGAACCAGCAACTCTAGTTCAATCCTGAAGAAACCTCCAGGCTTGCCAACCAACCTGAGGTGAGGCTACAGAAGCAGCAAGGTGCCACAGGAACCTAGAAATCAGTTCTTGGGTGAATTTCTCTCAATGACTGGGTTATCATAAATTGAGCTCAACAACATGATGTAAGGCAAATCAATACATGCCTGTCTTTAGCAAATAGCAAGGCAGAGCAAGCCAAACCAAGGCTTAGTGTTCATCTTCCACTGTCGGTGGGGACATATTTATACTCCTTTATCAAGTGTCCTTTCATGTTTGCTATATCTAAACATCCTTTCACCTGTGTCTGCTTCAGGAAAGCAATCTTTTATTTGTTTGCTTTACTGAGACATTCTTTCACCCGTGTGCCCCAACAAACCATCATTTGACATTACTAACTTTCCAAAGAACTAGAAGTTTCCACTTGACTTCCTATTAGGAAGAAAAAAACTCACTTAGGTTGAGGCACATCTCTGAGTATATCTTTGAGAGCATTTCCAGAGGGGAATCACCTGAGTGTGGGTGGTACCATCCCACATATCGAACGCCAGACAGAGTAATCAGGAAGAAAGGAGCATACTGTGTGCCAGTTCCTCACTTTTCTCTACTTCCTGCCCATCACAATAACTCAGATCTCTGCCTCTGTGAGGGTCTACCCAAGAGCAGGAGCCAAGCAAGCACAGACCAAGGCTTGAAATCAGAAGCCAAATAAACCATTCCTCACTTCAGTCGTTTACATCAGACTTTTGTCACAACTATACAAAAAGTAGTAATACATAGGTTGTGTATCCTCCCTATTCAGTTGAACAAGGACTGGTTGGCTCTCTAAAGTATGGTCTTCTGAAGAACAAACCCTGATGACTGCTATTGGAAAAGTGGCCATGATGCAACAAAGGAAATAATCTTTGTAAAACCAACCACACATTCAGAGTTCCCAGGAAACAATGTTTAATCCCTTTTAAAGCAACTATAACTTAACTGCAGAGAGGAAATAATTTGGATACTCCTTCCCAACCACCACAAAAGGAGAAGGTAGGGTTTTCTTTCCTCTTTGACAAAGCTCTATTGTTTTATTCTGATTTACTTTTATGGGATTTAAATTAAAGGGAAGCTACTCCATGGTGAGGCAAATTTTTGTTTTAAGGTATTTAAATAGCACCTCTCTGGTGAACTCCCCTGTAGGCTAGTGCTTGTTCCGTGATGAGTTTCTTTAATTGGAAATATTTAAAATCATTAGCATGAAAAAGTAGAAGGTAACTACCAAAATGTCTTATGACTCCACCCAAGAGGTGTCCCAAATCTCTTAATGCAACCTATAATATATAGTAAGTTTGTGTCATTTTGAAAAGAACAGAGTCACTCCAGTTTCTCTATAATGGAAGGAATTGTTACATTCCCAATCCTTAGAGGCCTGACTGTCCCTTTTCAGCTGTCTCTGGAAGGGGTTGTAACCCACTCCTTTCAAAGTTATTTCATTAAGCTCACTACATAATTATAATTGAAGAAAATACAGGGTATACTTTTTAACCCATTATTATACAATCTTTCACTTCTAAAGCTATTATTTTAAAAGAGAATGTAGTCTTTCAGCAAAAACTAAGTTTGGAATGTATACAACAGAAAGAACTTTTAACTTTGTCGTCAGAAGGACAAATGAGATTTTTAGTTCAGTACAAAATGCCTCAGAAAATTCTTGTGTCTGTTTCTGAAGAACTTCATGAGGACATCAGTAGTTACATCATGGTGGCTCTGAGCCACATCTCTGCAATGTGTGGGCTCTTTTTCTTTCCTTTTTGCATGTTTTGTGAAGAAAAGTATTCAAATATAAACAAATTGTGTGTAACATTAAGTAAGCATAGTTTTATGCCAAATTGACATAGCTAGAGTCATTAGGAGGCTAGAACAAACCTTAATTAAGAAAATGCCTCCAAGGACTAGAGAGATGGTTCAGTGGTTAAGAGCACTGACTGTTCTTCCAGAGGAAACAGGTTCAATACCCAGTATCCATATGGCTGCTTACAACTGTCTGTAATTTAGTGATTTGTGATCATTCAAATGATCAGCCTCACATGGATCTACATGCATTCAAAAAAAAAAAAAACCAATGCACATAAAATAAAAAGAAGTTATTTTAAAAAGGAAGAAAGAAAGAAACACCAAAAGAAAGGAAGAAAAGAAAATGCCTCCATAAAATCAGGTTGTAGGCAGGTACTAAAGGCATTTTCTTGATTAGTGATCTGTGGGGAAGGGCCCAGCCCATTGTGGGTGGTACCATCCTTGGTCTGGTTGTCTTAGGTTCTATAAGAAAGCAGGCTGAACAAGTCAGGGGGAACAAGCAAGTAAGCAAGTATTCAACACCCTCTGTGGCCTCCAATCCTGCATTCAGGTTCCTGCCCTTTCCTGATTTTTTCCAATGACAGACAGTGACATTCGAGTATGAGTCAAATAAATCCTTTCCTCTCCCTCCCCAGCTTGCTTTTTGGTTGTGGTGATTCACTGCAGTAATAGAAACCCTAACTAAGACACAAATGATTTCATCCATTACTATTTAGATATCTGAAAAACACAAGGTCAGTGAGTAAAGATACCAAGTTCTGTCCCCAGAAACCACATGATAGAAGGGAAGAATAAACGTGATGTATTATGTATGTGTTTGCACACATGCACACGCAAGTAAATGGTAAAAAATTATTAATAAAAAACATAATGCTACTAGTGTTAAGAGGCAGCTGACTCCATTTTTTCTTTTCCTTAAACATAATTACTTTTGATTTTCCTATTTTGTTTCTTCTGGTGTTTTTCTTCTCTCTAATCATGTCCTCAAATAAAGGTCAATTTGTTTGTTTGTTTGTTTTGACTTGTTCTTCCTCCTTAATCTTGTGATTTACATGCCATAAATTGTTTCTCTTGTTTCATGCTATGAAATGGGAACTGTCTGACCTTAAGCCCATGTACCTTTCGCATGATCATAAAAATAACTGACAAATTCCACTTTAGTAATCACTTGCTAAAAAGGGGTTCCTCTCCTTCTGGTCTAGGCCACTTCATTCTCCTACCAAACTGCAAGTTTGGCCCAGCTGTAATTTTTTTTTTAACCTTTCGATGTCTTGGAATTAGTACCTAATTTTCGACACCATAACACTAGAATTAGTTTAATTCAAAATTATAGCACTCTTTTTGAGTAAAAGCCCAAATGAGGATGATAAATTCTAAGGATGATAAATTCTAAGATAGGAGATAGCTCCCTTAGACCATAAGGCTCATAGTCAGACATGAACTAGTCAGATAGCACACATGACTCCTTCTCTGGTTAGGTAAGTAACTCTCGGTTTGGGCTTAGAGAATATGTATAGAGCATGAGAATATGTATAGAGCATGTGGACCCCTTACCAGCTTGGCCAGGAATGTACTCAGAAATGACCAATCCCAATTCAAATTACCTCAGTCTCTGTTGACATGACAAGATCACGTCAGTCCATGGTGATGTTATTCCTTTAAAGACATTGTAGGATATGTGTATACTAAATTAAAGTCTGTTTCACAAAGCCCACCAATCTATTACTTGGGTTCCCTGAAAGGCCACTGGGCTATAGTATCAGTGTGCTTAAGAATACTAGAAAACCATTATTTGATAAAAGAAGTGTTGAAGGCATATTGCTAATACGATAACAAACTCTTTAACCAGACCAAAGTGTCAACTCTGATCTTCCTTAAAATTTCTACAATCTTACCCATACCATCACCTTTACCTCCAAGGCACCCATAATTCAGTTTTAGCCCCAAAGCTACTTCTTACTTAGACAATTTCTTGCTGTCTCAACAGATAATCCCAAAACCAAGGTATCTTCTGTCCTCTGCCCTAAAATGTAGCAAATCTTTCTGTACTTCATTTTAGTACAGAGAGTTAAGGCCAGTAGAATCTAGCTACACCATGCTGGAAAACACCTCTGGCCATGTCCATGAAAACATTAAATTTTTTTTTCTGGTTTTCATGTAATTGCAGGTAAAAGGTTTGCAAACCTTCCTGGCACGATGTAACAGAAGTCCATTTTCTTCAAACTCCCATAGTTTCCTGGCTGTCTACCAGGTCTTCACTAATTTTGTTTTCCTTCCCTTCTCTTTTCCTCTCCTTTTCTCCCCTCCTCCTCCTCTTTCTCCTCCTCTCCCCCTCCTCCTCCCCTTCCTCTTCCTTCCTTTTTTCTTCTCTTCCTCCTTCCTTTCTCCTCTTCCTCCCCTTCCTTGTCCTTCCTCTTTCCTCCTCCTCCCCCTCCTCCTCCTTTCTTTTTCCTCCTCCCCTTCCTCCTTCTTCCTTTCTCCTCCTCCCTTTCTCCTCCTTCTCCACCTCTTCCTCCTCTTCCTCCCCTTCCTCCCCTTGTACCCCTCCTCCTTCCTTTTTCCTCCATACTCTCTCATTTTGGCCTTCGACTTTTATAATGTACTAGTCTCGGTGGTGACCTACTCTGGCTATCTACCTTTGCACCAAGCTGAAAAACTATATTTCCCAGCTTCCCTTGCAGATTATGAAAGGCATTTGAGTCCCTATAAGGGACTACATCACACCTTCCTCTGTTGGCATTTTGGCCATCTACATACGAGTGACAAAATCAGACTGAATCTCCCTTTTCACCTTCTTCTCCCTACAGCTGCCTTTCACATAATCTAACATATGATGCTGAACCCAGAAAGCTGAGCTTACCAGGGGCTCAAGATCTCCCATAGACAAATCTCCCTGGCTCTCATAGGCACCCTGGCCCAGAAAGCTATTTCTCTCACGCAGTGTTTTCTTTTCACTCTCTGTCTCCTTCCTTCCTTCCTGTCTCATCTACTGTTTCCCCCGACACCATCTGGCCTAGGTGAGAGGCCATGCTTGTATTTGTGTTTGTATTTGAACAAACCACACACATAAAAGAACAAAAACAACAACAAAAACCAAAACCAAAAACAAAAAACCAAAACAAACAAGCAAAAACAAAAAACAAAAAAACACTGGGACAAGGCTATCATGGGCCTAAATCTGAGGGGCCCTAGTTAGGTTGTGGGTTCTCTGGAGCTTGGTGCACTGGAACTCTAAGGCTCATTCAGTTGAAGCAACCAGAGACTTTTCATTGATTGGAGAATTCAGAATTCTCCAATGGCCCTGCACTCCTTAACCCTAGAACTGTAGGTTATGGACACCCCCTTACGTTCCAGGGACATTTGGTCTTTCCAGAAGTTAGATGACATTATAAGAAAAAGGATATTGGCCTTGGTCTTTACCTTAGTCCTGGGCCCAGCCATGGGTCACAAATTCTCCATCCCAAAGTACACACCCTCAGTCTGGCTATGGGCTAATCTAAAAAGCTCCATTTGGAAGACCTTATACCAAGATCACTTGTTCACCCCTCAGTCCAAATCTGGCTTCAATATATGTTGAACAAATAGCTACTGCTAGCCCAAATCTGGAATTATTGATTTATAAAACCTACTAAACTAATTTAGGTAACTCTATAAGACAGAATGGCAGCATGGTCTCCATAAAACCCCCCCACTCACTAAAATCTGTTGTAGATTTGGTTTATTGCTTATATTATATTAATCGGGTTCCCAAAATTACATGGGAATTTGCATGTCTGCATGTAAGATGCTGAGGGTCCCCCGCCCCCAGTTGACTTTGATTGGTAAATAAAGTTGCTGGTGGCCAATGGCTGGGAAGAGAGACAGAGTGAGGACCTTAGGATTCGTGGGCAAGGGAACTGAGGAAGAAACAGAATCACCATGTCAGGGAAGGAATAATATCCAGGCTTGAGAGCTACAGAAGGGAAAGCATGTAAGAGCTGGGGAAGAGCTGCTCCAGGGGCACCTCCCCCATTGGGTCTAGGGTAGCAAAGATGGAATATAGACTTTAGTAATTAATAATTCAGGAGTATCAGAGGAGGGGTGTTAGCAACATAGAAGTTTGGGAATGGCCCAGCCATTGAGCTGATTAAGGCCACATAAACATATACATACACACACACACACACATACACACATACACACACACATATACATATATATACATACACACACACATACACATACACACATATACATATATATACACACATCCTACTCCTTATATAAAGATGAACCATGTTTCACATGACAGGAGATAGATTTCTTTGCTCAGTGGAGGATCTGAGTCTGCACCCACAGCCTAAATGTCAATGCAACAGAGAGTTGAGTAGTTACTCTGCCCTCCATGTCATTTGTTCTATAAATACGAGGATGGTGTAAACATGAGAAGCTTGTATATAAGCCTACCACTGGACTATTTTGAAACCTCTACCCTAGTTCAATTGGTCATGACCTTTACCCTGATTTTCAGTTCTTTCTCTTAGCAAAAGTTGATTTCAGGGTCTATACCTTAATTACCCATGCTCTCTCATTAAAGGAAGATGTCAGATACTCTGTCATCAAACTCAAAGCTCTGGAAAGTTATTCAGAATATTCAAGAAGTGTTTTTGAAATTGGTTTTAAACCTGTGGAGCCAACAAATGATTCTGTTAGGTGATAACCCATGATCTCAGAGTCTTGAAGAGGAAATGACTTAGCTGAAGGAGATTCTCTCCAACCTGGGCTCATCTGTGGTGCTTTGAGAATAAAATCTGGTCTCCATATAGATAGCTCTGGGCCAGTGCCTGTGCTCTAACCTTGAAGCCTACAAAGAAAATATAAGCTTTGACAGTAATGGTTGTGGATGTTTTTGAAGAAAATTCAAACCAATATTTGCTAAACCTCATTTAATTTATCTTGTTGTCTTAGTTAGGGTTTCCATTTCTGGGAAGAAATTCTATGATCAAGGCAACTCTTATAAAGGCAAATATTTCATTGGGGATAGCTTACAGTTTCAGAGTTCAGTCCATTATCATCAAGGTAGGAATCATGGTGCTGGAAGAGCCAAGAGTTCTACATCTTGCCTTGAAGGGAGACAGGAGACTACTGTGTTTTCTGTAGGAAGCCAGGAGGAGAGTCTCTTCCACACTGGGTAAAGCTTGAACATAGGACCTCAAAGCCAATCCCTAGAGTAATGAACTTCCTCCAATGAGGCCACACCTACTCCAACAAGGCCACACCTCCTGATAGTACCACTTCCCATGGACCAAGCATATTTTAACCATCACACTTGCTTTGCGAATTGTGCCTCTAAACAACCAATATATTTTAAGCAGAATGATGTTGAAAATTTATGTTTATTTCTGTCAGTATGTGGTGACCTAGAGACAAAAAAACCATTAACAAATGAAGCAGAATTGACTTTAACCTTCTTTGTCAATTCAATCTGTGTTATATGTAATTATTTATTACAGATTTGATGTGACTCACTACTTTCATCTTTCATATGAATATTGAAAGATGGTTGGTTGAGTTCTGAAATAAAAATATAGAGATTGGTTAAGTGTTCTGTTAATATGGTTAATTTTAGAAAACTTTGAAAAGTGATTAATTTCCCCTTGGTAAGACAGACATTGTCTCTGGGAGTATACTTTTTAAATTAGAAATCATTTCTTCTTGGAAAATACAACTTACAATTAAATTGTTTCTTAGAATATAAGTATAACAATTTGATGTTAATAAAAATATGTAAGTCCTAAGTTCAAATCCCAGCAACCACATGGTGGCTCACAACCATCTGTAATGAGATCTGACTCCCTCTTCTGGAGTGTCAGCTACAGTGTACTTACATATAATAATAAACAAATCTTTTAAAAAAAAAAAGAACCAGAAAAAGGTTTAAAAAAATAAAAATAGCCGGGCAGTGGTGGTGCACGCCTTTAATCCCAGCACTTGGGAGGCGGAGGCAGGAGGATTTCTGAGTTCGAGGCCAGCCTGGTCTACGAAGTGAGTTCCAGGACAGCCAGGGCTACACAGAGAAACCCTGTCTGGAAAAACCAAAAAAAAAAAAAACAAAAACAAAAAAATAAAAATAAAATAAAAATAAAAATATGTATTGCCATATTTTCAAATACTAGATAAGGTCATTTAAAGTGACAGTACCCATTTTTAACTTCATTTTATCAAATGATTTCTAACCAAGACATTTTGTTTTACTTAAGATACTCTGTTTCTGTTCATTAAATAATAGCTGAGATTGTTAATATTTCAAACAAATATACAAAGTTAATTATATCTAGAAGGAAGCAACATCACTGAGACACTTGCTATTCTGATTCATTCCTTGGCTGTTGACTGTTACTGACTTCATTTACAAAGTTTTCAGGTGCTTATTCCTTATGCAGGAGACTGAAGAAACAAACAGCTAATTATTGTTCACTTATCCTGCTACAGAACTCTGGCACATGGTCCAGACAGTTATACAATTGCATGTAAAAGTTTTCCTCATGTAACTTTGTCTCTAAATGTTCCCCACAAAGTTGTACAGTTATAGCCTCCTGACTTATGTTCTGGATCTTCACCAACTGTTAACCTTTATCATGGCCCCTTGGATGGATTCTCTTCTGAGGTATTCTAACTGCGGCTCCCCTCCCTGCCCTTCTGTCAACCTTGAAGCATTTATTGAGAGATCAGCTTTCCCAACCCCCTAAAAACAGTTCAAATGACCTCTGAAAGGGGAGTAGTGGGCCATGATCCAACCCATCTCTCTTCTTGCCACTCTGGGCGTTGATTGTGGGGCTCAGCACCAAATCAGCTGGACTCAAGCCTTCTTTGCATCAGTTAACCTCCGACTCAGCAGCTCAGAGCTGCTCAACATCCTTCAGGACCAGGACTGGACTCCTTGTCTGCTGCAGTACTCCAAGACTAAAAAGGACTAGATCTGACTGCTGCTAAGGATGGGATCCGGTTTGTGTCCTCCTTGAACAATGCTGCTTTCATGTCAACAAATCCTAAGTGGTTGGAAATGAGTCCTAGAGACAGAGACCAGAAAAATGTAACCACAAGCCTCTTACACATGATTTATGATTCTCTCCGGAAGTTCTTTTGGGTGTTCACTCTTTCTTCCTTTTTTTTTTTCCCAAGACAGGGTTTCTCTGTATAGCCCTAGTTGTTCTGGTACTTGCTCTGTAGACCAGACTGGCCTCTAACTCAGAAATTCGCCTGCCTCTGCCTCCCAAGTGCTGGGATTAAAGTCATGTGCCACCACTGCCCAGCTCACTCTATCTTCCTTATTATACTCATACCTGTTTTCACCCTATCTTTTAAATGTCTTACTGAACTTCACCCTACACCCAAACAAAATGTTCCATGCAACAGCTCCCAATAGTTTTCACCCTATAACAGCTCTGTTTGTTCCTGACACATCTGGAAAATGATGTTTTAGATGCTGTAAGAATTATGACTAAAGGGGGCTTCATCTCTTTTGCCCTAAGCTAGATAACATTCTTTACATTAGTCCTCTATTCCCTTCCATTAATGCTCTGTAACTCCCTCCCATTCTGTTTGCTCATTTTGGTGCAAAAGTCCCGGCAATGGGACCTAGTCACTATCATTCTGAATCAGCACTGTGTCCACCCTCTCTCACTGACCCACTCTTTTTATCCTGCTCTGTTCCACCCTCTCACTCAACCTTCCCAGGAAATCTCTTAGTTTAACTCTGTAATCAAGTCATCTGCCCACAGTCCTCTAATAACTATTTTCCAAGAATCTCTAGGAATATAGGGCAGAAATTTCCTAATCCATTACACTGATCGAGTTAAGACTCTCCCCGGGCTCCGTGATCAGAGGACCACCTCCAACAAAGACCCTCCCTGGCAGAAAACAGCTACAATACCCCTACTCCGTTTTTGTTTTTGTTTTTTTTAATATCCTCTGAATTAGGAATGGTAGTTTCCTACTGAAAGATTACATTTTCCAGCTTTCCTTTCAGACTACAGAAGTCATTTCAGCCCCTACAAGTTCAACATCCCATCTTTCTCTTTAGGCCTCTTGGCCATCTGCACACAGCAATAACAAAGACGCTCCTTGCGGTGTGTGTGCAGAGTTCTCTCTCTGCCCCCCACTTTTGCTTTTCTGTTTCCCTCTGCAAGGCAGCTTCCCTGAACCCCAGTGAGATCAGTGAAACTCCCCTAACAACTACCCTCAATAAACCTGTTTTTTATACTTTAATTTGGCTTGAATTGGCTTATATTTTGTCCACAGAGATAACCTATCACTAAGGATGACTAGGTTGTTTTTGTCAATATGGTTTTGTCAGTAACAGAAGCTCGCTACCCTTGGTGACCTGTGAATCCAAGTTACCCACTTGCCAATCAAACTTTTGGTCTTTCCTTTGGGGCCAAGACTCTTGGAGTTTAAGGTAACAACTTCTTTGAGGTCTTCCTCTTTACTAAGTTTCCTTGGATTCCAGCTTCTGAATAGAAAGGCTGTAAGTGTAGAGACTAGAGATTAAGAGCACAGAAATGCTATAACATGACCATAAAACATGGTAAACCCTGGTGCACAGTGTACGTGAAGTAATATTCTTTAAATAGCAAGTAAATGGAGTGGGCTGGTTCGTTTTAGTCAACCTGACAAACTAGAGTCACCGTGAGGAATGTTCTTCAGTAGAGGACTGTTTCCATCAGACGGTCCTGTCAGTGTGTCTTTGGGATTTTTTTTTTATTAAAATGTGGGAGGGGTAACCCACTTTGGACAGGTGGGTCTGGGTCCTAAGAAAAAGAAAGTGAAACAAGCCCACAGTTCCTGCTTCTGCATCTGTTTTCTGCCTTCCTTTGATGATGGGCTGCATGTGATAGGGAAATGTAAGCTAGATAAACCCTTTCCTTCTCAAAATGCTATTGGTCAGAGTCCCCCTCCCCAGGAACAGAGACCAAAACAGTTTATACATTCAGGTTTCCACTTTCGAAAGGCACCAATGTGTTGAAGGGATGCTCAGTTTTCCCTTTACCTGTTTTCTTTGTATTCCTATTTCCTAAGTAACAACAACAGTGGTATTTTCACAATCAGCTTAAATAATGATGGTACTTTCGTCTTGAAAATAAACAAGGAAAAGTTGTTTTTGTAATGACTCGACATAAAGAGATGAAGGGTGACCATCCACCCTGCATAGAATAAGGAAGACTCCGGGATAATTAAGGAGTAGAGTTTCTCTTGGTGCTAGCAGAGAAGGGTGGGGGAGCAGGGAGTAGTCTGCTTTCCCTGAGTAAGCAAGGTTAGGAAGTTAGGGACAGCATCTACTGTTGGAGCTCAAACAATACGGACAAGGTGGTGTTATTTGTCATGTCCTGGATTCCACTTCATTTTTTCTTATCTTCATAGGAAAATTTTCCAGCTCTGTTTCAGTATGATTGTTCAATTTTAAGGCTTCAGTGGACTTCAGTTTGATTAGAGTGCTCCTCTAGTCATGACTTACTAGCCTTAGAATGAACTGGCCTTGTCTTTCATCCTATGCCTCTTCAAACATCTCTTCTCTGGTCTCCTCCTACCATCAGGACCACAACTTCTCCTTGTCTTCTAACCTCAAGTCATAGCTACGGCCATCATAAAAGTTAATCCATCGCCAAGCCTGTGTCTTCTTATCTCGCTCGTCCTAATGCCTATTTCTTGCTCCTGTATGTCTAGGGACTTTGAAGACCCAGCTGGGAGCTGTACTGGAAACTCAAGAGCTGTAACAGAAACCCAGGCGTCACCATCTACCTCAGCTTCTTTGTCATCAGTTACTGAATCACATACACGCCCCCTTCCTTTCCTGCACAAGAATCCACACGGATTCTTGATCTTCCATCTCATCACATCTCTCCATGCTTTACCTGATCTGCTACAGCATCTTCACTCAGTCTCCCTCTCTCATAAGCCACAGATCGTGAAACATGGATTTCCTAGCACACAATTTTGAACACATCGTGGTCTTCACCTCCATTCAAAATAAAAGTTAACTTGCTTCTATTTATTTAAACATTGTTTCTCTTTCTGCCGCTCACTACCACCCAGTGGCACCTCTAGCATAGAATAATTGGTGAATGCCTTTTGGATGCTTAACTGAGTTTATGAATCTATCATTCAGTGAGGGGCACAGGCTGAGATGACTATAATCAGAGCTGGAGTCACAGAAGTCACAGCCAATGCTGTGGGAGTGACATATTTCACGTCTCTGCAGCCACCAACTAACACATAAACCAACTAAAATAGGTAAGTGATTAATGGCAAAGAATTCATTTTACAGCTGTGTGGTCACCAAAGAAACGGTATTACTGTTGCATCAAGACCACAGTTATCTATGGGAAATTTCAAATATGAATTGAATATGATCACTTTGGTAGACACAGTAAATATATTTTAAAATAGCCTTTCCGGGTGCTTTCAAAGCAAAGGTTTTCTAAGGAAAAAAGAAAGGAAGGAAGGAAGGAAGGAAGGAAAGAAGGAAGGAGGGAGGGAAGGAAGGAAGGAAGGAAAGAAAGAAGGAAGGAAGGAAAGAGGGAAGGAAGGAAGGAAAGAAGGAAGGAGGGAGGGAAGGAAGGAAGGAAGGAAGGAAAGAAAGAAAGAAGGAAGGAAAGAGGGAAGGAAGGAAGGAAGGAAGGAAGGAAAGAAGGAAGGAAGGAAGGAAGGAAGGAAGGAAGGAAGAAAGAAAGGAAGGAAGGAAGGAGAGAAGGAAGGAAGGAAGGAAGAACGGAAGAAAGAAAGGAAGGAAGGAAAGAAGGAAGGAAGGAAGGAAGAAAGGAAGGAAGGAAGGGAGGAAAGAGGGAAGAGGAGGGAAGGGAAGAAAGCAACAAAGAAACAAAGAGACAAGGAAAAAAATCAGTGTGGAAAAAAAAACTTACTTTGAAAATAGAAAAACAACAACAGTGAGATGTGCTAATGGGCTTAAGAAGTGAGTCCCCCTCCCCATGTTGCCTCTTCAGCCTGTAGCTTCTGATTGTGCATATGCTGAGTTACTCCCACAAAAGACAAGCTCCCATTGTAAACTTCTCCCTTACTTTCTCTGACAGGGCCTCTGTGCTCCTGGATCATCTCTAACTCCATAAGTAGCTAAGGAAGACTTTGAATTTCTCCTTCTGTGTGTGCTCCCCTTTCCCCACCATGCTGGGATTACAGGTGTCAACCAACACATCCAGTTTAGGTAGTGCTCGGGATTGAACTCAGGGCTTCCTGCTAGTCAAACACTCTATCTTAACTACATCCCCAGTCCTTAAAATTATTTTTCTTGTCTTGATTGCTGTGTGGACTGGAGACTTTCAATGCACTGGCCTTTTAAATATACACCCTTGGAGTTTATAAGCCTCCATTTCCCCTTTGTGGTGACTGCAGTATCTGATTAATCTTACTGTCTCATATAAATATTTACATGTCACCTCAAATATTTTAGAAATCAGTCTGGCTAGAAATAAATAAACCAAATAAAGTAGAAATTCTTTCAGCTCTGTATTTATTATGACATGAAGAACTGTATTTTTATTTGCTTTTTTGTTTTCTACTATCATAGTAAAAATAGTCATCCTTCAAACAGTGTACAGCACAATGCTGGTGGCACCGCCCTGCAAAAGGCATAGGAGCCTGAAGGTGTTCATCCAATTTGGTACAGATCCAATTCCCAGGCTCAAGTGGACAGAGGGAAGGATGTCCAAACCCAAAGAATGAAGCAGCTAGAATCCCGTATTTAATTTTCTTGCCAGGCTTCCAAGGGAGATGAAGAGGGGTTGGTCTCAAAGCATAGGTCTTGGAAAGCTGGATCCCAGATGTTTTCTTGCAATCAGTCAGCCATATACACAGCAGCTTTCCCTTGTAAAGTCCACACCATGCAAAACTGAAGCCTGGCTACCAAACCTCTCCTCATGGTCTCTTGATTTCTAGTATACACTGTGCCTTGCTTGTGTAGATCATGTGGGATACCATGATTTATCTGAATCTCTCTCAAAAGTCTATTCATAGAGGGCTTTGTTCAGTCCTGAATCTCTAGAGCCTGATGGGTAGAACTGGTGCATAATTGGTACTAAATAAAACATGTTGACTATACGGAAATGAACCAATGATCTCTTCTTTTCCTTGGCCCCCGTTTCATTTGCAAAACAAACACAAACAAAAAATTAGCTCAGGGGATCCCTATATCCAAATCATCTGTTGTTTGGGTTTTTGGTTTTTTTTTTTTTTGCACACAAGATACCTAAAACCTTTTTGGATCATAAAATAAGCAATTCTTATAGAAGTTCCATAAAGTGAAATAAGCCATGGTTTTGTATGCTGTCAGTCATTTTGAATGCTGAAAAATCTATCTAAAGGGTAGCTGAATACCTTTAGTAGCACAGAGAGCATCTGGGGGCAGAAAAGGAATGCAAACATAGACTGGACTGCCCTTCACTAGGCCAGGACAAATTAGTGCCACCTGCATGTCCAAATGCTTTATTTTGGCCTTGAAAAATTAATAATAAGAGAAGGAAGAAATCCGGTACAAAGAAGACCAGAGACACTGGGGAAGGGAGAAAAAGGCACTGTGCTAGAAGAAAGAAATTATGATCACATAGGGCTCTGGAAACCCACAGGGGCTCCCAAAGATCTGCACCCCCACTTTACTTAGTGAGCCACCACAGAAAGCCACCTTGCCTTTTAACCAGTGACACTTTATCAGACTGCTTGAAAATAAGAGTTTTAGCAGAAGCACTCTAAAACCGATTGAGACAAAAATGTAATAATTGCACACTCAGCCTTGTAATTTCAGAAAGCTGTGGTATATGGAGAGCTGTGGACACACCACTTCAAATTTGGATTCCTTTTCACTGTCCATGGCATGCCAGGCTGCTGGATTGGAGCTGATCGCTGTGTTTGAGTCAGAGTCAGACCAGTAAATGGCTGGAGGCCATTGTCCAAGTGGGAAAACTGTATTTTTTCCATAATTCAAAAATAATTGAAAGAATGTAGCTCACCAATTTTAAAAATAATGAAGTTTTTTGTGTGTTTTTTTTGTTTTGTTTTGTTTAGATAACAGTTAAGTCCAATCCAATCTTAGAAAATTCCATCCCCAAAGTGTTTCTTTTTTTTTCTCTTCAGAAAAATAAAAAAAGAATCGATGAACAAAAAAAAAAAAATGGTGTATTAGAGTTAAAAAAAAAAAGAACATCATTTTTAGTTATCTGTCACATTCCCTAAACGAATTCAGAATACATTTTAAAAAGATATCTCTGTTGACAAAGGTCAAAAGGGAAAAAAAGTACTCTTCTTGAGTCAAAAGAAGCCGCCAATGGATTGCACTGTTTGATTGTTCAGGGTGGATGCTGGGAAAAGAGGGGGTGTACCTTACTAAACTGAGAGCACTTTAACTTCCAAGGGTCTCACACAGTACTGGCTCTTACCTTACCTTCTTGAAGAAAAAAAAATGGGGACAGGAGTGTTTAAAAGAAAATGAATAAACAGTAAATAAGTACACAAAGGAAAGAAAGGGAACGCGCAGGAAGCCATGGCATGGTAAATTGAGTAGCGCTGGCGCAAGCTGGGCCTCTGTCATTGTCCTCTTTGTACAAGATGTCAGAGCTTAGCTTTAGGTAGCCACCACAGGGTGCATGCAAATGGGGGCGCAGACAGCGCTCTGCCACCTGCACCGTTCAGATTGTTGGCAGGTACATTGCGGTGGACTAAAACAGAATAATTACTGGAGATAGAGTTGGCAAGTAGCATGTGCGGAGAAGCATGCAATTGCTCACGAGGATAGGTGAACTATGAAAAAATGGTGGGGAAGGAGGGGGGGACATTCCCCAGCAAACACCAGACAGCTGGCAAAGCCAGCCTTCCATTTTGTTTCCTGTGAAACAAGAAAGGCCAACCTCTGAAGTCAAATGCCAGCAGTTTGTGGGCTGTGGGCTTAAGCAGGGAGGACGGAGAGAGCAAAGTCCTGGTCTTCAGGGCAGCCCTTGAATAACGCGGCCAGGAAGGTGGTGGAGGGAAAGGGCAATGGAGTAGAACAGAGTGGTGGTAGGAGCGTCTTGTCAACAGGAGGGTGCTATCGCTCATACCCCATTGTGCAGGGTCAGTGTTGTCCTAACCCATTCATTAATTTACACAGCGTCTCTTGCCATTGCTCTTACCTGTTGATGAGGAAACTGAGTCACGGAGAGTTAAGGGACTTCCTGGAAAGACTTAAGGTTCTGTGATAGGATAAGGGATTCCCTCTAGGCATACAAACCCCAATACATACTACTAACCCTCACATTGTACTGTCACCCAGTGAGCGTGTTTAGGGAAACTAAATGGTTGCTTTTAGAGATTTATACCTGACAAAAGCAAAATCGATCATTTCTGAACGTGAGGGTATTTGCACAGAAGTTATTTTTCTATGTAAATTTCTAACATCATCCTATGATTAAAAACAAAACATATTATGAATATATATATATATATATATATATATATATATATATATATCCCTTTTTTGGGTTGAAGGGACTGCCCAAGGTAGGTCATCCTGCTAACCAATTTTATCACTGCTTTATACTAAAATTATACCATTTGAATTACTTTTGTCAATAGTAGTAGTACTTTAATGTTACCTTTCTGGAGCCTGTCCCTCTTTAGATTCCTGACAGATATTACTCTAATTTTGTCAAAATTAGAACTCCAATTCCTAAGAGTATAATCATAGTTAAATTAAAGCTTGTTAGACTGAAAGCATATTCCATTATATTCCAGAGTATGTCTGCCCTGCTCCTCTCCTGCCCCATGAGTCACATTTGCTCCCACCTGTTACCCTTGAGGAGAATCAGTTTAGCACTGGATCTGAAATGCGAGACAAGGAGACAGGAAGTAGGTAGGTCCTTGATATTTTCACTGGGCATCTTATAGTCTTAGGCATGAAACCTGTAGACTTGTGGATCTCCTGTCTTGCCTGACAAACTTCCATATTGTTTCTGGTAACTTATAATATCCCAGCTATGCTCTGCAAAGCCCCTAGCCCCAGCAACCATGACATAAATCACATAGATTTCCACATACATCTTGACTTTTGGGTATGAGCCCCTTTGTATCTAGCAGCCTCTCAGAAATGTCCAAAGTCTGGAGCAGATGAAACTGAGAACCTTGTAAAGGACTCTGATGTAGTAATGCCCTGGGAATCAGGTGTACACCATAGGGTAATGTCTTTGGGGCTCAGGTGTACACAGTGGGGTAATGCCCTGGGAGGGTCAGGTGTACATAATGAGGAACAAATTTCAAAGAACCAACATCTTCCTACTAAGGGGTTATCTTCTTCCTACAGCATTAGCTTGGTAGGACAAAAGGCAAACTTTGTAATCACACTAAATCAAACTCTGGCTTGGGGGCTCAGCTGGGTCACCTCAAACTCAAGAACTTCAGCTTCTCCACCTGTGAAAATAGGAGCAATGAACCTATTGTTTCAGTCTATTCAAGGTTATGGATGATATAGTCAATAATATATAGTAAGCACACAAATATTAACCATTATTATGATGTCGGCTCTGTGTCACTCTAGTCCAATATTCCAATTCAATAAGTAATTATTGGTCACTGCCCACTGCCAAGCATGAGTTCAAGCACCAGTGTGTCTTAAAAGGAAAACATTATCATGAGTTGTGTATATATTGAGTGTATATAGCTGGTCTTTGCTGCTTTGAGGGTTCTTTTTCCAACCCTTTATCCCCCCCCCAGTTTCACCCACTATCACTAGATAGGAGAGAAAGAAGGAGAGAGGAGAGAGAGAGAGAGAGAGGAAAGGAGAGAAAAAGAGAGAGAGAGAGAAAGAGAGAGAGAGAGAGAGAGAGAGAGAGAGAGAGAGAAAAGAGATCAGTGAATCCAATTTTTTTCTTCTTGTTTCTTCTTTGAGCATGACTATAAACAGCCACCAACCCCGAATGACCAACAACCACCAATCTTACCTAGCCAAGGCTCTAGCATTTAAATATCCTCTGAAAAGCTCCCAGAATTCCAAACACAATTGCTGAAACTATCTGCTGCTGCCAAAATCACGCCTCTGATAGGGCAGTAGTAAATCATAGTCAGCTGCTGAAGATAATCTGAAACAACCACAAATCATTACACCTGGGATTAAAATGAAGACCTAGTCTTATGATATTTCTGTGTTTTTTTTTAAAGAAAAAACCCAAAAAATTCCAGAATTGTCACTACAAGTGTACATGTGCCTCTATCTTTGGAAGCCTTCATTTAGGATTAATGTTCTTTCCTTTCCAGCCTTCTTATAACATATTCAAACATAATCCATCTCAAAGAAGGTTCACTTTTAAGAAGACATCTTGTTCTCTCCTTCCCATCCAAAGTTCAGTCTATTGTAAAAAAAAAAAAAGAGAGAGAGAGTTTTAAGTGACTAACAAGAACTCTGGACAGTTTAACAGGGTCATTGTTTATAATTGCCAAGATATAGAATCAGTGTAGGTGCCCAATGGCTAATGAATGGATAAAAAGCACAGAAGCAGTATTCAGCAATAATGAATAAAATCATGTTGCTTGCAGGAAAATGGATATAATTGGAAGTCAGCATGTTAGGCAAAACAAACCAGACTCAGAAAGACAAGGGCTGCACGTTATTTCATATGCAGAATCTAGAGAATATTAAAGATGGCATGCAAACAGAAGGGCGTACTATCTGGGAAGGGGAAGGAGATCAATGTGAATGACAAGGGGCAAGAGAGAGTAACAGAGGCACAAACATGTTTGCATATGGTATAGATGTAGGAAAATGTTGCAATGAACCTTCTTATTTTATAAAATGAATGCATGCTTATAAAGATATGTTGCTAAAAGTGTGAGTTGTTTTGTATATATGGAAAGAGTGAAGAAAAGTACATTCCTCTCTATTCAGAACCACAATGGTATCACATCCCTTTAATATAACCATGCGGGAGGCAGAGGCAGGCAGATTTCTGTTAGTTAAAGGCCAGCCTGGTATACCTAGTGAGTGATATTAGTACCAGGCTAACCAGGTCTACATAGTGAGACCTCATTTTTAAAAAGAGTGTAGTTCAGGATTTGAGATGTCTCAGTAGACAAGTCTGATGATCTGAACCCAATCCCTGGGATTCAGAGTGTAGAAGAGACCTAACTTCCTCTGTCTTACACACTATGGCATGCTTACACCCTAACAATAAATAGATGAATAAATAAATAGGTTAAAAAAAAAACAAAAGAATGTGTGTCTCTCAATCCAGCTATCAGACTCTTGAAACAATGAATGCCCCCCAAATGGGAATTATCCCAGAAATCTCATGCTGGGAGAAGAACAAGATGCCAGTCAGAGTGGAAACTTGTCTCCTGGAAAGAGATTTCACACTATTCTAACAACTTGTCAAAGTGCTTTATAGGATGAAATTGAAGCCCAGACCATGGTGGGTGGAACCACATCTTGACCTAGACTGCTTAGATGTGTATATTCTATAGTTTAATCTGACTTTAGGGTCAGGAACATAGACCTGGAAGTGGGGTGGTTCCAGATCTCTTTGTCCTTCTTCCCAGTGTGACTGCAGTGAATAAGAATTCAGTAACTATGGTTCTTGCAGATGTGAGAGTCCATACCTCATCTTTACAAAAAGAGCAAAGATGGAGGCTAGGATGTAAAACTTTCCCTAGAACTTTAAAAAGGAAATTCTCTGGAAGGCATCGTCTGGATGAAAAGCAGTTACCATGAGGGAGATTTCCTAAGAGAATGAGGAATCTTTGAGTCTGAAGTCCTGAGAGTTTAGTTACATGTCAGTACTTGGCAATATTTTCTCCCCACAGGCAGCTCTGGAATCTTCGGTGCTCATTCTTTAAGGGACTCAGTGGGTCTCCATCACACTTTTCTCCACTGTTACCTCACTGAGCTTTTTTCATTTCCCTCCAACCTGCAGACTATCCACTGGAGACTGATGGAACTCAGTACCATCAAGAAGCCTAGTGGAGCTGAGAGAGCTAGTTAAGGCACTAACTGCTCTCTACAGGGCCTGGGTTTCACTCCCAGTGCCCCTGTCAAGAATCTGTAACTCCAGATCCAAGAATCCAATGACCTCGTCTGGCCTCTGTGGGCACCAGGCATGCAAGTAGTACACAGACATCTATACAAGCAAGACACCTATACATGCACAATTAAATTTGAAAGAGACAGAGGAGGGAGAGGCACAATGAGTCATGGTTTCTAACAAAGTCGAGTAACAAAGTCAAGTCTTGCCAACACCTATGAGTTTGTGTCTATGAGTTTCAAAACTTACAGTGTGTCTCTCCTCTGCTGGAGCTGTAAAAACGGCACACATGGACTGCTGAGTACTGCTTCTGCATCTATACCTCTACATTCTTACTCTTTATTTCTCCTGACAGGAAATGAACAGATGCCTTTAAAATATTAAGAATTGAGCTGGAAAGATGACACAACAGTTAAGAGCACTGACTGCTCTTGCAGAGGTCCTGAGTTCAAATCCCAACTCATAACCATCTGTGAAGAGATTCGATGCCCTCTTCTGCTGTGTCTGAAGAGAGAGACAGTGTACTCACATACATTAAATAAATAAATCTTTTTTAAAAAAGATAAGAATTAAGAAAAAAAAGCTACAAACCTGGCAAAGTCCCTGTTTTTGCTCAATACTGAGAAAATCAGAAAGGATCCTCTAATCAGAGCCAAGATCCAAATCACTTTAGGTTGCTTAGAAGTGTAAGCAATTAATGGAACAGCCAGCCTCCATCTTAGACTGAAAGGCCGTCTTGTAGTAAAGATAAACTAGGTTCACTCCTGTTTTGAGATTAAATTTCTGTTTTTCAAGTATTCGGCTGTGCGCCATCTGTGACCTTAACTACAAATGGCTCTGTACTGCCTGCTCCAGGAGATGGCAACCATGTTTCAAAACTATCTTGCAGCCCTACCTTTGATTCAAAAGGTTTCTCTTCTACTTATTAATAGGTTTCTCTGCCTACATAATAAACCAACTCAAGCTGAATTAAAAGTATAAAGGCAGGTGTATGTGGGAACAGCTCCTTAGCAAGTTCATAGTCTCAGGCCAGAGAAGTTGCCTTGCAGACAGGAAGACAGAGGGAGCAGAAAGAGAAGGCAGAGAGGGAACAGAAAGAGAAGAGGAGAGGAGAGGAGAGGAGAGGAGAGGATCCAGAGAGGGTAGAAAGAGTAGGTAACCAAAATGTCTGGATTATACAGAAAAGAGCCTCTGGGAGAAGGGCAACCTAGCCTCTGAGCTGAAAAGTTCAGGATAGGCAGTGGAGTGTGCCAGCCATTCCTTGTAAAGGGTAGGGACTAGGAATGTTGGGAGAACCTGGAGGCCAGGTGTGCTTTGTCCCAGGTTTGAAATTTAACACTTATATTTAGCCTTTCTTGTTCTCTTCATGTTATTCTGTACCCTCCTATACACTTGGTTGCATATACTATTGGCTAGATTTCCATCCAGGGAAGCTCTGTGTGTTAAATCCCAGATCAACCTGATATAGGAGGAAAAGCTGAACCCAAGATATTTACATGTGAAATTTAGATGTTTATAAGGCTAATTGTTAATCAAGTTCTAGTTCTTATGGATTTTTCTTTTCCTTTTTTTTCCTTCCTTTTTTTTTTGTTTTTTTGTTTGTGTTTGTTTGTTTTTGTTTTGATGGTGGATAAGTACATACAATGTATTCAATACTGGAAGTGTAAAATTTAACGTGAGGCTTCACATTCCAAATGCTAATCCATCTATAGAGAAGTTCATTGAGTTATTATATAGACCTTGGATCTGATAAGGTTTTATCTTTACTTGCAAGATTTTTTTATAATAAAGTTTATAAAATTAAAAAGATTGTAAAAAGAATGAGTCATTTCAAGACTCTTCATCTGACTGGTGAAGAGGGTGGGATTAAAAGGAGGCAGTAGGAAGAGATTGTAGAACTCATAAGGTCTGTAATCAAGGTACCAGTGGTGGAGAGAACAAGAAGCAGGAGCAAGTTGGAGACCCTGAGGCTGGGTTTGTTTCACTGAGACAATATCTCACGTAGACCATCCTGACCCCAAATTCTGGTGTAGCTGAGAACCATCTTGCTCTACTGATCTTCCTGCATCCACCACTCCCTCCCAACACTGGGAACCTCTAGGCTAAGCTTATGCAGTGTGAGGGATAGAACCAAGCTTGCTCATGCATGCTAGGCAAGCATTCTGCCAACTGAGCGATTCCCCAGCCATTCTCAAGTACCTTATCTGTGGAAACTCACACAAAGCTTTTATATGCCTTCACTACATTTCATGAGAAAATGTGACAAAATTGTCTCCAATAAACTAAAAATTCAGATCATAAATTCTTGAACATATTGGAAGAAGAATATCTAAAGTCTCATGAGTTATTTATTCAGCATAATCTGACCTTCTTTTCTCCATAGCACGCAATAGACATAAAGAAAACATGCATTCGATGTATGATTTGTGCGTATCAGCAGTAATATACAAAGAGTGTATCTAAAATCTGATCTGGCTACCTGAGTCTGTACTGCTGACGGGACAGAGCAGCTTGAGGGAGAACCTTAACTCACAGATCTCAGAGCCTGAACACCAGCTTTTAAGTTAAATTTCAGTCTTGAGCTTGGGTCATAACATGCAACTGTGGAATTCTCACCTCATGACTAAGTGCTGACACCCATCACACTCTTCTTACATTCACTTCCTGATTGAGGCAAAAGATCTACTGTGAGCTACTTGGTGACTGAGTGCTCTTAATCTCTGACAAACATTTTCAGAGTGAGGCAGAAGGCACTGTCAGCTTCGACTCATCCATCCCCTCCTCCAGTCCAGCTCTGACTATCATCAGGAAACAGAAGCAACTGTGGAAACAAACAAACAAACAAACAAAAAAACCCCCTAACAATTATGAGAGATGGGGACAGTGGAGACCCCTTCAGACCTTTCAGCATCTTTCCCAGGAAGCTGAACTTTCTCCATCTGTAGGGAATCTGCATTTCAAACCTTTAAAAAATATTGGATAAGTTCTCTCTTCTCCTCTCTCTCTCTCTCTCTTCTCCTCTCTCTCTCTCTCTCTCAATTTTTTGGTTTTTGTTTGTTTGTTTGTTTGTTTGTTTTGAGACAGGGTTTCTCTGTGTAGCCCTGGCTGTCCTGGAACTCACTCTGTAGACCAGGCTGGCCTCAAACTCAGAAATCCACCTGCCTCTGCCTCCCAAGTGCTAGGATTAAAGGCGTGCACCACCACTGCCCAGCTCTTTCAAATTTGTACAGCTCGAAATATATTGATGTTTGGGAAGCTGTAAGGCAAACACTATGTTTAATCCACTTTTTCTTTGCCCTGTTCTCACAAAGGAAAAAAAAAGAACAACAAAAACAAAAAACAAAACAAAGCAAAAACAGAAGTTTAGACCCTGGCAATGGCAGAGAGTTGACTAACATTCGTTCACTTAATAGCTTCCAACCACTTTTAAAACAAAAAAATAATAACAAAAAAGAAAGATTAGTTGGGGGCTAAGATAATGTTTAATAAATGATAGCTTTTCACTTTTAGGCTTAGCAAATACTCGCAGTGGATGTGTTGCAGGATATGTCTGCATACCCTTGCCCCTACCGCAACCTAACAAAACGCAGCCTCCACTGAGTGAATATCAGCTGGTTAATTTTGTTTCCTGATGGCAGATACTGAAAGCACCAAAAAGCCGTTTTTGCTGCTCAAAGAGTCTTTTCAAGTTTTAATTTGACGTGGAGCAGTGCACAGCCCAGGGAGCATGTGCACCGGCAGTAATCTCTGGGCATCAGCTTCTTTGGTGCTTTTCAACCCATCTTGGCTGAAAGTGGGTCTATTATAGGTTTCCCTGGCTCCAGCTTACATGTGTGTCTCAATGACAAGATCCCTGATAAACGGAACAGAGAATGAGGAAATGGACTCAAAATGATCAACTGGCCATTTGCTTCTTTATCTCAGTTTCTGTCTGTCAGAATTATTAAGAAAGAGTCCTGTAAAGCAAAGCTGGGATGTATTTCTTGGGTCCTGGGCAAATAAGTTATGTCTCTTGCAGAGCTGAAAAAGAGCAGATAGCATCCCACCTGGTATTCCTTTTAAGGAAGAGGAGGAGAACTCATGTTCAGAGGTAAAATCCAGCTTTGAAGTTTGTGCTCCACTTTTGAGGATACCATTGTTTAAAAGATTATTTTGAAGTTCTTAGCTTCCTCGCCTAAGTCCCTATTCCAAATGGTAGAGGATGGGGAAGAACATTGGCTGTGGTTAGACTTGGGATCAGTTTATAATTGGTGTTGAGAGATGTTGAACAAGTTCTTGGTTTTGCAGTGAATCTGGAAGAAGTCCTATTTTATGGAAAGGCTGAAGCTCATGGAAGTTACACCCCTTCCCCATCCAAGCATTTAAATCCTGTGTCTGGTAGATACCTACATCCATTCCTATTTTTAACTCCAGACGACACCAATCATATTAACAATGTATCCTCTGGCTAATCAGTCATATTAATAATGTATCCTTAGGCTAATCAGTCATATTAACAAAGTATCCTTAGGCCAATCAGTCATATTAACAATGTATCCTCAGGCCAATTACCCAAGCTTCCAAAACCATTGTGTTCTTAACTGTAAATACACCGATTAATAGTCTTTCTGGCTTTGTTATGAGTGACAAGACAACTAACATGTACATGCCTGACTTTGAACCTGACACACAGAAGAGTCATATCTTTCCAGTTGGTTCCATTTTCAACAGAATTTGTATCCTGAAGCACATTGACTTGTATTGAAAGGAGAAAGTCGAAGCTCTCACAAAGGCCAGGAAAGGTCAGATGTGGACTGCATGTTTAAATGATAATTTCAAATTTTCTAAACAAATCTAGTTGCAAATCTTAAATTGCAGAGAATTGTGTTCCAATTTTGTTCTATATGGGTGAAATAATTGAAAATCAGAGAAAGAATAAATTCTAATTCACCACCCTTAGTTTCAGATGCAGATAAGGGTTTCCACAGCAATGCATCCAATATTCAGGTAAAGTGTTACCTCCATTACATGTGAAATTTTTTTGAAGTCCCTTTATTGATTCTATTCTGTTACATTCCATATAAATTAAAATGATGAAATCATATCCATTTAATAATAGCAAGTAGATATCAGAAATTGTTTGACCATTTCTTGAAGTAAGTGCATTCTTTTGTACTACACTTCTGAAATTATAGTCTAAGTATAAATGTGAGGTAGTTTATAAAAATCCAATTTGCATTCAGTGTTTCAGAAACACATCTATTATATTTAGTCAAGAACACTCTTTAGAGCTAATAGCAGCAGTTGAAGAGGTTTATCTTAAGAGGACAACAATTAACTGGAAACACAAAAAGATTAACATGCTTGATTCAGTTCCCCCAGAAGAAAATCATGGAGAACTAATAAGAAAGAACAAGTGGTTTAAAATAAGATCAGACTATTTTTAGATTCAGTAATTGACCCCATCAAAGATCATTCAACTCCTGAATGAAAAGATATGTGTTTATAACTGAAATATGAGCAACCAGCTTTCTTTCAACTTTAAACCTCACGAGACTTAAGAAGATAACAATACTCAACAATGAACCCATACTTGCCTGTAAGTTGGAAGAAGATGTGGTTGATCCACACACATTAAAAAAATAAATAAAAATAAATGAATCTTGTTTTTAAGTTCTCTTTGCTTGGGGTGGCAGAGATATCCCAGCTCACAAATGCATAGGCATCACGATGCTCAGGATGAGAGCATAACTCAGAATTTATGCCATTAACATGAAGTTCTGCATCTTTTCCACATTGCTCACAGGGATTGTCTCCATTCTCTAGGGCACATCAGATGCTGCTTTTTTTTTTTCTGTCTGCCCTTCCCCAAACCTGGCTCCATAATGCTGGATAAACTAACCTCTTTAGTGATGCCTGCTCCCAGGCCTTGCTGAGTATCTTACTCATGTGCTTAAATACAAGTCCCAGGGAAGAGCAGTTCCAGACCCAGAAGAGACACAATAAAAATCCCTGGGTTCAGCTACCTTCTGAGAGCGGCCAGGGTATAAGGAAATAAAATGGAAGGGACATTTCTTCTGTTTTAAGTTCTGAAAGTGGGATGATCTTTTTCACTAAAAGTGGTAACTCACAAAGTCATCCTCGTGAGGTCAGGAATGTGTTTCTTACTTATATGGGATTGTAAAATAGGCCCAGTGCTATATATACTAGGCTCTCTGTGAGGGTCCCTACCAAGGCAACTATAAACAAAGGACAGGAGGATATTTCCCTGAAGTCATGGCTGTTTCTATGTCTCCATAGTGAAGACATGTTCATTTTCTTTCCCCAGCTAGAATACAGGTTCTTTACAAGAAAGAACAAATCATACCTGTGGTATGGAAGGCAGAATTCTAAGGTGTTCTCATGTGAATACACTGTCACAAACCTTTGAAGCCAACTGGCTTGAAGGTATTCCTAATTGGCAGGCTTGGTAGTGGAGGTGGTTGTTCGTACTGATTCTGTACATCTTGATCTGGTCTTTTACTTTTTCTATACTTTCCCTAGCACAGGAGATCATATATACACTTGGGGTAAGCATGAGGTTTTAAGGGGGAACATATCTAACAATGTTTTGAGTTCACATGCCTATTTATCTGCTGTGGTATTTCCTTCCTCTGAAGAAAATAATTTTTACAATATAGCTAAAATGGGAGAAAAGCCCCAACATGATGAGATGGAAATACTTGTCAAAGGGAAGACATAATGTGCTTAGTAGGTAGAGTTATTGTTTCTCCCTGCATAATTCTTAATACTTCACCAGCAAAAATATCATGAATGGAATGGGGGGTTCACACAGTTCTCTTTCTCTTTCAGTTTCTTTGTACATGCATATATGCAAATGAAAAAGTCATCAAGGAACACATGTTAAACACACATTTAAACACAGACTTTATTATTCCACAGAATCATTTTTATTCACAGTTACCTCTGTGACAGAAATCTTTGTGTAAGACTTGTAAGTCACATTCTATTCTCTCTAATTGGCCATAGTAATCAATTTCTTTTACCAATATTTCATCTTAACCTGACAGAATCCTAGGTCTCCACATCTTACTCTACTTCAAGCAAAAAGATTTGATATATAATCAAGGGATATGATTTGAGTCTTTAAAAAAAACATTAGGGAAGGCAGCCCTCAGAGAAATATTGTTAATATTTCTGATATTAAGATATCTGTTTCCTATATTTGAAATACCCAGGAAGAATGGAATCTAAATATTTAAATGTCTCATAGAAAAATATCTGACAACTGGAAAATGTCTTAAAAGCCTATAAGCCTGGCACTAGATAATCAGAATCAGCTAACAATTCACTTTTATTAAAGCATTTCAAATGATCAAATCACTGATGCGTTTTAATACCATAATGGCATAATACCCTTGCCTCAGATCCTCAGAGAGGCAATGTGATCACAGATTAAGCAAGTTCTACTGCACCAAGTGTTTTCATAAGCTCAGGAATATCACTCCATAAGAAATGCTTCGGGTATGAATGATGAGATTTTGAGAAAGTACCATTTTGGTATTAAATGATCTGGTTCCCGGGGGGTTATAAATTACCCCAAGCCCAGTTCTCTTTCACTTCTCCCCAGTTCCCATTCTCCCTGATGACAAAGAGAGTTCTGTGTATGGAAGAAATGAACCAAGCAATGGGGTGAACGAGAAACTGACCCTACGGCGCTTCTCTTCCTCCTCCCTCCCACCATTTTGTTATGTGTAATAACGGAGCGTGCAGCAGGAAGTAATCAACAGAGATGCACAGAGCCTGGAGGCAACAAAAGGGCAACGTTTGCTGCCAGGAAAGTAATCTTAACTCACAGCTTTCATTGCAGCGCTAGCACACATCCTCCTAAGGATGAAGAAAAGAAGTAAGCTGTCAGGCTTTACTCTCTTTACAGGAGTTAAGGGACCCAAGGTCTCATCACAGAAGCCCTGAAGATAAGGGATGGGGAGTGAAGCAATCATCATCTGGGGGAGGAGCCTGGCTTCCATGCACCCTGGAGATCACTGTGTCTCTTCCCCCGCAGAGCTGAATGAGTCCAGGACCTGCATTGGGGTGAGGAATGCCAATCAGTGGTCTATTGGCCCCTTGTTGTAAATTCAAAACATTGGCAGGTTACAGGCACTTATTTTTAGGCCACAAAGGGCTGGCTCCACTTTCTCTCATGCATAAGCAAGAAGAAACATGAGTTTCAAATCCTATGACTACATCATACAAACTTGGAGCATGGAGTAAGTCTCTTAACTCATCTAAGATCAGTTCGTTTCTTTGTAAAATGAGGCTCCTGCAAACATTTTCCTTATGAGGTGCAGTGAGGTCTAAAATCAAGAGTGTCTGCCAGATAGGAAGGACTCAAGACATAATGACTCAATATCATGACTACAAGTGACTTTTAAAATAATTTATATGGGGCTAGAGAGTTGGTTAAGAGTGGCTGTTGCTCTTTCAGAGATCCAGGTTCAATTTCTAGTACATACATCCTGCCTCACAACCATCTATAATTTCAGTTCCATGGGATCCAACACCCTCTTCTGACTTTCATGGTCACCATACATATCCATGGTGCACATAAATACATGTAAACAAAACATCCAATACACATGAAACAAATAATTAAATAAAGACAATTCATAAATTGCCTACAGTGTCTTTGCAAGCCTATAAATCCAGCTGAACAGAGTCTTTTCAAATGTTCTGTAAATGCTGGATATGCACACACACACACATTTGCAGTGATTGATACATGGCAAAGTCAGTACCAGTACACACACAATGACCCCCAGCTAGTAACCTTGGAGTTACATGTTAACTGGGGTCTCAAACTCCTAAAGGTTCTGTAGATGTTTCCCCCTCAGCTATGCAGATGGTTCCCTGACCTCTTCTTTCTCTGTTTCATGTTATCTCACCTCTAGGCACTGGAGTCACCGAAGGACCTCACAGTTGGCTGTAGGAAACAGATTGCAGAGGCCTGAAAAAATGTTTCTGGTAAATACTTTCCCAAGCAGGAGTCTGGTGAGTGAGTGAGTGAGTGTGTGTGTGTGTGTGTGTGTGTGTGTGTGTGTGTGTGTGTGTGCGCACTCACACACTCCTCCCTTTTATTGGCACATGAGCTAAATGCCCAGCAGCAGCTTCTTGGCTGAGTTCCATTCTCACTATAGTTGGCGCCTGTAGAAATGGCTTTGGCTCCGGCATCTTCTATGGGACTGTCTATCGTGAAGAATTTGCGTACCAGTGATGATTTCTATTTTTATGAATACTTGAAAATACATGCCTCACGTAAGAGTTCTGACCTCCTTTTATCTTTCCAGTGGAAATTCTTCCATAAAGAGGTGTCATCTCTTTTATACAATTATGTTTTGTGTGGGCTATTTATAGTGCTGTGAAAATTAGAGAATGTAGTATTCCTTTTGACTTTCAGAAAAATTGTTAAGCGTCAAATTGCATGTCAAGGGAAAAATGATCTTATGAAAAAAATTAACAGGTTTCGCCGTCTTCCACGATCCCATCACCGCTCCACTCCCATATACACAGAAGATGAATATAAAACAAAAGTAATATAAAAAATAAAAACCTGTTTTATCTGCTTGGATGCAATTCGTACGCAGCTGAGAGGCTTCTTTACAAATGCAAGCCTGTGGTAAAGGTTTCCAGAGAAGAATGACCGTGGGGCTGACTGTCTGAGCCTAATGTGTACAGAATTAATTGGAATCTTTCTCCTGCTGCCCTTTCTTCTGTTGGAGTCACTCATGAAAAAGCAAGGTGTGCTTTAGACTTTACGAGCTTTCATGTCACCTGGGAGCACTCTCTCCTGATGGAGTCACTCAAGAAAAGGCGAGGTATGCCGTAGGACTCTGAGAGCTCTCAGGTCACCCAGGACACTCTCTGCTGACATTTACTTTTTTTTGCTGTCATTTATGTGGCTGTCAGAAACAGAAAAAAAATGTCATTGTATCTAAAAACTGAAAATATATTAAACCAAAGAAAGAACTGAATGTCTCTCTCTGTGGTCATCCATTTAAATGTCAAGGGCACACCCCACATTCTAGCACCCTTGAAAAGGAGAAAGACAAGCATCAGGTAGGAATCTTCACAAAGCATGCAAGAACTTTCCTCAATATTTCTCTCTCTCCCTCCTCTACCTCCTCTCCATCATCTTTGACTCACACCTGGCCTTGAACTCAGACAATCTTCTTGTCTAGGCCTCTTGAATATAAAGACTGTATGTGTCCATAGTTATGCCTGGCTAGGAAGAAGTTTCTTTCTAAACATAGTTAAAACAGCCAAGAATATTACAGATATGCTTACATTTTTAATTAACACATAATAAGAAAACATGCTAAGAAAATAAGAGGTGGCATAATTATTTATAATTTGAATTTTTAGAAGCTCGGGCAAGAAGTAAAAGAATTCTCTATAAGAGACCTTGAGGACCAGTGTGCAAGGAGACGAAGGCCAAGCACCAGGTTGATGTACTCTGTGAGGAGAGTGTTTGTGAACATGTTTATCACAAATCCTGGAATCCTACTAGATATGACTTCCTTGCCTATGCCCTGATTACAGCTCAAAACCATGTTCAATACTTGGTAAGTAATATCCCTGGCCATTTGACCACCTAACTGACGCTTGTTTTTTTGGTTCACAAAATGATCATTAAATGATGGTCCTCCCACACAACAGAAAATACTCATCAACCAAGAAGAATAAATGGCTGATGCACACAACAAAATGGATGATCCCAGATTCGTTATACACGGTCAGAAAGGTTGTACATGCAGAGTTCCTTTTGATGGCATCCTGTAAAACTCTAAGGCAGAAAAAAGACTAGAATCTGTCAGTGAGTTGAAGATGGACTGTAACCCTCTGGAGATCCATCCCTGTTCCTGGCCTGGGCAACACAGTAGAACTGGCCCCGGTGGCAAAGTTGCTGGTGAGTCAGTCCCCAGGACGTGAGAGCAGGATTGCTGCCCCTGCCCCTTGCCAGCTGCGGCATGGATGAGCGTGGAGAGCTTATCCTGGTGATTCTGGCACAGGAGAGATGACTGACGACCAACTCAGGTACCTCTTAGACCCTGATCCATGGCTTTGAGTTGGTCCAGTTCACATCCACCATACCTATGATCTGCTGGAGCACCCGAAAGGGTCAGTTCTGCAGATCCAAAGCTGCAGGATCTCCATGATACAGGGCAACAACCGGATACCTTAGAGGAGTGCCAAGAAGGATCCAGTACTGATGGTGTAGCAGAAGTCAGAGGCCTAGAGCCAGTTCAATGAATATTTGCAAGTAAAGATGTGTGGACAAAGGGTATACTGTGTGATACACTGTGACACATTACAGCTTCCATGACAAGATTTTTTTTTAATTCTATCTTATTTTATTTTAAGAGGGAAGTTGCAAGGGCAGAGGGTGGATACAAAGGGACAGGGAGATGAGTGGGAGTGGAGCACACGGGTAAAATTCACAAAACATCAATAACAAGTTAAAAAAACACAGTAGAGCTCAATAAGATAAAAGAACTATAGATTGTAACAGGTTATGTAATTGTGTTTGTCAAATCTTGCAAAAAGTATATACTAACAAGGATGAATTTTGCTATTTGTAAATTTTTCCTCAATTTAAAAAAAAAATATTGAGTCCATCCCATTACCAAACAAATGAGATGTAGAGATGACTTAATAGTCAAGAGTATTTGCTGCTTCTGCAGAGAACCTGGTTCAGTTTCCAGTACCTATATCAGTCATCTAACACTCCTGTCTCTCCAGCTCCAGAGAATACCATGCCCCCTTCTGGCCTCTGCAATTACCTGTAGGTATATGAACAACATACATACATAAGTTAATTTTTAAAACTGTAGAAAATAAAAATATGTAAATTGGCTAAGAATAAATTCAGTAGATATATTTATAAGGAATCTACCTATATATGTTGACTAATAGGTATAAATTGACATGTAGGTGCTGGAAATTGAACCTGGGTCTTCTGGAAGAGCACTGAGCCATCCCTCCACTGAGCCATCTCTCTAAACCCATGAATATATTTTAAAGTCTGATTTGTACTTTGGTACCTGGTTCTTCCTCTGGAGAATATCTCATTTTGATATCACTGGTGTAGAGACTGCAAGATCTGCTGCAGTCTGTTGACTGCTATTAAACCACTAAGACACATCTGTAGTCTTAGTCATCAAATAAATATGAAAATATCTGAGCACACTTCCTCAAACACAGCAGGATTCTACACTATTGCTAAAATGTTTAAGATACTACCATCAAGAAGGTAACTATAGTGATTCAGGTTTAGGAATCACTGGCTCTAATTACTTAATGTAATACCAACTCTAAAATACAGAATGTTCAATGCATACATGAAAATTTTCTTTTTCTAGGTGACAATGGGTTCAAGTAAACTTTAGGGGTGGCTCGGATGGAAGGGAAGACACAGGTAATGTACATACTCTGGAGGGTGAAGAAGTGCTGTCCCCTTACTGGCTGTATCTGGTCAGGCTATGGTGAGGAAGAAATGAGTGATACAGGGACATGTATATGATATGTGTGTGGGTGGGTTAGTGTCTGTCTATCAGGAATCAATCTATCCCTTAATCCCCAGGAGTACTTCCCTAAGATGATGCCCTAGCCTTTGATACAGAGACATGCATGGTCCTTTTCCGTAATTTTCCTGGTGTTCCTAAATATTTGGGGAACTGTACTGTGCCCCGAGTTCCCATCTTTGGCTCTTATCTCTGCAAGGTCATATGCAGATGTCCCTGTCAAGAAGAAATGTTCACCTCATTTGGCACATCTGGGTATCTTTCTGTTAATATTGATCATTCAAGAAGGAAAGATAAGATGATCACAGAAGTTCTCATGAATCAAAGAGGTCAGGATTTCTCCATACTGGAACTATAACTTGGCATTTGTGAATCCTTTTTCCTGTAGTGATTTCCTTTTCAAGAAATTGACATCGTGAACCAGCTAGACAAGTGAAAAATTTTGTCAATACAACAAATAGAATACAGTCCTCTGAGATCTTGAAAGTACTTCAGCGAACAGATAAGGCTAATTTGTAATGAGCTATGTAATGTGGGGTGGGGTAAGCATGCATGGTAGATGCTGCTAAAGTGATTTCTGATGTACTCAAAAGCCATCCTGCCTCCCCTTCCACCCCCCGTCCCCACCTCCCCCTCCATCCCTACCCCTGCAGAAGTAGGCTGAACAGTTTTCCCTTCAGTCCTGTTGACACTATTAATTTGCTTTGGAACCTTGTCTGTCTCTCTATCTCCACCTTTTCTCCCTCATCACTATTGCAAACAGAATCGAGAAATGCAAGGTTTGGAGAGCTCTTGTAGACAGAGCCATTTGCTCTTGTGGAAGCAAACAGCAGAGCCAATCAGCCTGAAATCTGAATTTTTTTAGACACATAATAGACTGTTGGCTTATCAAAGCCTTTTATCTGATTGGGAGGGAAAAAAATCAAAAGGTAAACTTCAGAGCTCGTGGAATTAAAAGACAAATGAGATGTCATAATTATCAAAGTGGCTAATTTAGAAAATTAAGCTGTTCACATAGGTGACATAATTGCTTGTCACAATCACTCTTTTTCTCATTAGCTTCTTCCATTCAGCACCTACACACTGCCGAACAGTCCTTGGCCCTGCTCAACAGTATGTGTGTTTGGTAGCTTGGCATCTTTTTCACTCTTGTATCCTCTAACAGATATTTGATTTCTGAACAGGATCTGTTTGTTTTTATCACAGAGTACTTCCTTTTACAATTTGATATTTGGTTTTACTTCAAATTTGTTTGGAGTAGGACATTTTTTGAAATAATCAACAGAGGATTTATAGAGTTATTAGGATGCATTAAAATGCCTTGGAAAGCACTAAAGGCTTTAATACAAAGTTTATTTTAAAAAAAACCTCAAAGGATAAATAGAATCTGTCCTTGTCTTCTCAAATTATAAATAGGAGAAAAAGAAATATTTTCACGGCATCCTTTTGTTTTGTTAGCTTAATGGTTTACTGTTTGATTCCTATAATGTAAATAAACTCAGTGTAGAAGAGTTATTTATTAGATCGGCTGTTATCTGTCTGTGGGTTCAGAAGTTATTAAAGGTAATGCCTAAGGAGAAAAATGAGCAGTGTTTGTTGTGTCTTTCTGAAGCACACCACCAGAAAGGATGAAATGGGTGCAAGACAGAGAGGGCGAGCTGCCTGGCTTCACCTGAGCCTCCTTCTTGCCTCCATGAGGAAAGATGGCGGTTTCTCAACAGTTGAACGGCTTCATGGCCAAGCATCTTCCAAAGTCTCCTTCTCGCTCCATGGCTGAAACAGCACCAGAGCTACAGGTTCCTTCAACCTAATCATTCTCATCTGCGTGCAGCTTCAATGAGTTTGATCTTATGTCTTGTTGAATTAGAGAACAGTCTTCCAGTGGCCAGTTCAGGGGCTCCCTCTGAGAAGCGATCAAGGTATTCATGATACCCTCTGGCTAGGCTTTGGTTTCCCTGACAAGGCAGCACTTGCATGTTTTTTAAAAGGTTGTCTTTGGATATTCTATGACAAGCCTGAAGACATCTTCTCTTCAATGGTGATCAAAGGCAGCATCTGTGGATCAATAGAAAACATGTTTTGTTTATCTATAATAGTCCAAATTTCCCAGTCAATTTTTTAAGGCTCATATAATCGACACAGTTACAAGTGATTCTATTGTATATAATTATGTGAATTTTAAGTTGTTGTTCTTGCTTTCTCTCTTAAGACTCAGAACTGCTCAAACAAATCTCTTTGCCCAATCTTTATTTGAATAAGATATATTAGGAGTTTAAGCAATATATAAGATACACTGTTAAAAGGGGAGCCACATCATAATTGTTTCAAAAAATTATAATCCAAATGTGTGAGGCTTTGATTTACCAGAGTTGTTCATGTTAAAGACAGGTCTCCTAGCAACAAGAAATACCCCTGCGTTTATTGTGAAATTTAGATTTTATTGTGAAATTTAGATTTGGAGACAATTGTTAAATTGTCTCCTGGGTCTCCTTCTGAGGGGATGTTCCTTCAAAGTTTACAGTGTTTGCCAAAATAGTCCATGCCTGTAAACCCAGCACTTGGAGAGGTAGAGGCAGGAAGATTAAGAGTTCAAGGCCAATTTCTGATACATAAGGAAATTGAGATCTCTGTCTCTCTTTCTCTCTCTCTCTCTCTCTCTCTCTCTCTCTCTCTCTCTCTCTCTCTCTCTTTCTCTCTCTCTCCCTCTGCACATATATTTTGGGCTGGAAAGATAGCTCAGGAGACAAAGATGTTTGCTACTGAGACTGAGAACCTGAGTTCAGTCCTTGTAACTCATATGGTAGAAAGAGAAAATCAACTTCTGATATTTTTCCTCTCACCTCCACGTATGCACACACACAAATATACAAATCAACAGTTAAATATGTCTTAAAATTAGGCATCAATCACAGCATCCTTGGGGTTTTAGCTGTATTGTCAAAAAATATTTTTTATTATTAAGACCAAAATTAAACCTACCAATTTAAAAAGACGGACTGCTCCTAAGGAATGACATCTATTCTCAGCAGCCCCTTTCTGGCTGATATCCATCCTTGTGCACATTTTGTCTTGCCAGAGCATCAAGCCCAGAGCTCCTTTCCAGAGTATTCAAGATCCTCCCAAATTCATTGCCATCCCTCTACTGAAATCAGAGTGCTTTGTCAACAGGAACATACAAGTCAATGAGCATTGCTTGTGCTGGAGTTTTTAGCCCAGTGATCAATACTGAAACTCTTTTCATGGGAAAAGAACAAGAGCTCTGTAAGACTCTTCCAGACAATATCACACACCAGCAGGGTCAAGGGTATAGGCTACAGATTGTCTACTCTATGATGCATTATTATATCCAGTATTGAGGTTTGTTAATAAAAGGGAACATTCCTCAGGGCAATGTAAACAAGATTACACAGGTGGAGCATTTGCTACAAAATCAAAGTTTCAGTACCCATTTGACAATCCATATAAAATGTCTTTCAAACTGAGAGAAGATTGTGAGCAATTAGCCCCTGTTGACATGGTGCTTCTGCTAAAGCTTTTTCTTTTGTAGAGTGGAAGCTATGGTATGTATTACTCTACAAAAGGGCTAAGCCAGGGAGTTCTTTTGTTTATGCATCTAACACAGAATTGCTACTGCTAGGGAAGAAACCCTGCAAGCTCAGCGGAGTATGGACAGGTTGGTTTCCAGCCAAATTTACTTAAAGTCCTCACATAGAAAGGAAAGCCTTTATTTCAGGACTAGTGTTCTTTAAGTAAGCTGGCAGAGCAATTGATTTACTAATTAGTATTAATTACTATGTAAATTATTAATATTAATTTATATTTATTTAGAAATATACAGTAAATCCTTCCTGAAAGCCTGAAGGGTCTATGGTAAAAGTCTCTTTTTTGTTTTTCCTGATGCTTTATCTTGGTTTCATGCTGACATGGGAATAAATGACTCTATGACAACATCTGACCCACATTTGGGCTCCAGGTCTTATTGTACAGATCTTGTTCTCCATGAGCTGACCATGATTCCATGGCTGGAACTCTTCTGCCATCGTCCTGCTTGTACTTGTGAAGCTCTCTCCCTCTGGTACTGCTAGCTCGAGTGTCCAGTATTCCATACTTAAAAGCTGAGCAAAGATGTCCTCCTTGACCTTACATCCCTTTCTGCTGTGTGCCTCACTAACCATTAAGAAAGTATGGGACTGTCCCTGAGCTGCATCCAGATTTGAATTCACTTCTGTATGACATTCTCTCTTCAACTTCATCTGCCTTTCCAAAATTATGTCCTCCACATGTGAGCCCTGCAGTAGTAAGCATCATGAGCCCCTTGACCAAAGAAGACCCTACTCTGGTTCCAAAGACCTGTGCCTAGACTACTTAATGTGGCAAATAAAGCCAAAACAAATCTTTACCAATTTGAGAAGGTAAAGGTTTTATGATGAGGAGATCATCCTTGGCTGCTGGGCAAGTTCAGCGGAAACTTCAGGGTCCTCAAACACAGAAGGGAGAGGAAAAGGGGAAGTCTAAGTGTTGGGATGTGAAAAATGACTCAACTTACCCTTGTGAGTTTTATAGATTGCACAAATGGGAACAAAGCTAGAAAGTCGCTGGTGGCCTGGAAAAGGAGGAAAACAGACCTCACTTAGAACGTTCCAGAAGGAATAAAGTCCTACAGGTGTTTATTTATTTATTTTTTTATTTATTTGGGCAGTGCGTGGAATCAAACCCAGGCCATTACGCAAGCCAGCATTACTGAGCTACATCCTGATGCTTTGATTTTCATGCCGATAAGACCTCTGGGAGCTTTGACACACAGAACTACGAAGACAACAAGTTCATCGTGTTTGAAGCCACGCAGGTGTAGTCATTTGTGACAGCAGTGATTAAAAGCTCATACAAGCCCAGAAAGAGTTTGCATCATAGCACAACTGGGCTTCAGACGTCTGAAGGTCGCTTGCTGCTCTGGTTTCCACAGCCTAGAGTGCATCTCAGTCTTAGAGAGTGGTTATTTCCTGAGGTCATTCTTTAGATGGAAAAGTACTACGTCACAGCTAGAATTTGTCTCCTAGAACAATAGAGACTTCCTAAATTTCTAAATAAGCTTTCTTTGTTCTCTTGCATTACAAACTTCCCCTCATTCCTTAACAGCAGGAGAGAAATACATGAATCAGATCCACAAAAGCTGTGGCAAATATTTAAACTAACAGAGATCCAGCTGAAAATCTCTACCAAGAAATTTTGAGTCATTTACTTTCCTCTCATTCCCTAAAGTTCATGTTGTACAAATGATTTGATTTATTGAAAGTGTTTATAACTTGTAGTAGGTGTGTATTGGTGTTATTATAAATAAAACACAGGACTGGAGAGATGGCTCAGCGGTTAGAAGCATATATTGCTCTTGCAAAGACCCTGAGGTCAATCCCCAGAATCTACAATGGGCAGCTCACAGCTGTCTATAACTCTAGTTTTATGAAGGAAAAATGCCAATGCATAGCCAATAAATTTTTTTAAAACAGAAAAAAAATGGGAAGTCTAATTTCTGTTGTTGTATCATATACTGAAATGTATATGGACATGTGTTCAGTAGTATTCTTTAAGCATTTACTATGTTCAAAATTTGTTCTATGGTTAGGAATATGGAGGCATATGGGCTGGTCCCTGTCACTTCCTGACAAGGACTTGAAGCCAAAAACCTCACATCCTGACCAAGTTTTCAGTGTTCTCTGCCACAGAGCAGTTTTGGTAGTTCAGGGCTACCCATGGGCTCATTCTTTGAATGCTTTTAAATATGTAATATCACATATATAAGTCTATGAAATAAATCAATATTAAAAACATATTATTGAAATATAAAAATGTGAACCTCTTTCCCAATCCATTTTATGAAAACAAAATCTGACAGGATTTTGACCAGTGACATTTTCTGCAATACTGATTAGATGTGATTCATTGTCAATTGAAAGCTAAATAAAGATGGAATTCTTTCCTCCCCTTGCTGAAGGACTCTCACTTCAGGAATGTTTCTGGTCTAATTTAATGTCAATGAACTATTTCAAAGAAAGTGAATCTTTAAACATTAGTCCTACATCACCCATTTTTCCTAATTAATTTTGACTTTGATGGGTCACCCTTAAGGATGCCACATTCTCTGGGAGGAGGAAAAATATCTTTCGAGGAAAGAAATCATCTTGGTGAAGAGACATCTGCTGCTGTCTGCTCGTTTATTTATTTCCTGCCTTGTTCCAGGACTGATTTCAGGCAGCCCGTTCCGCCTAAGTTCCTAGAACTTGGTTAATTAAATCTTCCTAAAATGTAAATTAAAAATGCAATAACATTATTTGACAAATGGGATCAAATTATTATCATCTTTTGAATAATTACGTGATTGGGAATGTCTACATCATATTTATCTAATCTGCAATTAAATCATTTATATGTGCAATTAAATCATTTATATCTACAATCCATAAATTTGCCTCATCAATAATGGGAAATGTGGCCAATGGCCAAGTGTGTTGCAAGAACAAAATGGCCTGTGTCAGGAGGAAGGGTCACCAATGATGTTCTAATTGAAATGCCGGCAAATTAAACAAGGGCATAACTCATCCTTTCAGCTAGCAAGTGACACACTATTTTATTTACCCTTTCTAAAAGTTCTGTAACACACGCTTGCCTCTTGCCTCCTGGCAACATCATTGTGACTCGCTGAAGTGGTGGCTTCAAAGGTAG